>CM051239.1:307015940-308493440 GCA_027917425.1 Gastrophryne carolinensis | reverse complement strand
TACTCCAATCTTTTCGCAGTCCCCAAGGAGGACGGGTCGGTTCGTCCCATCCTGGACCTGAAATTACTCAACAAGTTCATCCGTTTTCGGAAGTTTCGCATGGAAACTTTGCGTACGGCCGTTGGTTCCCTTCGGCAGGGGGACTTCATGACGTCCATAAACATCAAGGATGCTTATCTTCATGTTCCCATCTGCCACGCTCATCAACGTTTTCTTCGATTCGTGTTGGAAGATCAGCATTTTCAATTCGTGGCACTTCCGTTTGGCCTTACCTCGGCTCCAAGAGTGTTCACCAAGGTGCTGGCAGGGGTGATGGCCATTTTCAGATCTCGGGGCATTCGTGTTGTGCCCTATTTGGACGACCTTCTCATCATGGCTCCGTCACTCAATCAATCTGAGACAGACACCAGGATGGTGGTCTCCACGCTGGAAAGCTTTGGTTGGGTGATCAACTTCTCCAAGTCCTCCCTCGCTCCGGCCAGGGTGGTGTCCTTTCAGTTGGACGCTCATCAACAGAGTGTTTCTCCCCCAGTCCAAAATTCATCTGATTCAGGAGTTGGCTCGGGTCCTACTTTCCAATCCTCGGCCGTCCATCCGTCTGGGGATGAGGCTGGTAGGGTTGATGGTTGCCTCCTTCGAGGCAGTTCCTTTTGCTCAATTTCACACGAGGACGCTTCAGCTTTATCTGTTGGCGTCTTGGGACCGGCAGCCTCGGTCACTGGATCAGCCCTTCCAGTTGTCCTCCCGGGTCTGGCAGTCCCTCCAGTGGTGGTTGCTCTCGACCAATCTCGTGAAGGGCAGGTCTTACCTGACCCCTCTTTGGGAAATTGTCACCACGGACGCCAATCTGTCGGGATGGGGCGGATTCTGGAAGGAGCTGCAGTTCCAGGGGCAGTGAGGGCCGCAAGAGGCCCACTTACCCATAAATATTCTGGAACTGAGAGCCATCCGTCGGGTTCTTGCTCTCCTGACTCAACGCGTTCTGGGCCTTCAGGTCCAGGTGCGTTCAGACAATCGAACAGCGGTTGCTTACATCAATCATCAGGGAGGGACTCGCAGCCTGAGTGCTCTCAGAGAGGTGTCCCTGATCCTGACCTGGGCAGAGGCCCATGTTCCTTGTCTCTCGGCGGTATACATTCCAGGAGTGGAGAACCAGGAAGCGGACCGGTTGAGCAGGAGCTCTCCCCGTCTGGGAGAATGGGCTCTCCATCCTCAGGTTTTTCGCTCACTGTGTCTCCGATGGGGGACACCGGAGGTGGACCTGTTTGCCTCTCGTCACAATCACAGTCTCCCGAGCTTCGTGTCGCTCTCCCAGGATCCTCTGGCTCTTGCAGTGGACACCATGTCCCTGAGTTGGGGGGATCTGGGATTTCTATACCTGTTTCCTCCGATACCCATGCTGGGCAGGGTGGTTCAGAAGTTCGCTCTGGAAAGGGTGTCCGCCGTTCTCGTGGCCCCAAGGTGGCCAAGGCGAGTGTGGTTCGCAGACATCGTTCGGCTGGCAGTGGACCAGTTCGTTCTGCCTCTTCGGCCCGATCTGCTCACTCAGGGTCGGTTGTGTTACCCCAATTTACCAGCGCTGGGTTTGACGGCCTGGCTGCTGAAACCTCCATCTTGAAGGAGGAGGGTCTTTCTGACTCAGTCGTCAAGACTCTGATCAGTGCCCGGAAGAGGTCTTCTTCTATCATCTATTATAGGACTTGGAAGGCCTATATCGCTTGGTGTGAGATTAGATCCTTTCCTTGTAGGGTCTTCTCGGTCTCCAGGATTCTGGAGTTTTTACAATCTGGGCTGGACTCTGGTCTTCAGCTAAGTGCTTTGAAAGGGCAAGTTTCTGCCTTATCTATCTTTTTTCAGAAGCGTTTTGCGCCTCATTCTTTAGTTAAAACTTTTTTCCAGGGGGTTACGCATGTGCGGCCTCCCAGGAAACCATTACTCCCGGTTTGGGATTTGAATTTGGTTCTTTCTGCTCTACAGGCTCCTCCTTTTGAGCCTCTGCAAGATATTGCTTTGTCTACCCTGACTCAGAAGATTGTTTTCTTGGTAGCTATCACTTCGGTCCGGCGTGTCTCAGAGTTGACGGCCTTGTCTATCCAGGCGCCCTACTTTGAGAGGCATCAGGATAAAGTGGTCTTTCGGTTCAAGCCAGACTTTCTTCCTAAGGTTGTTTCTGCTTTTCATTTGAATCAGGATATTGTTCTTCCCTCCTTGTGTCCTAATCCTAAGAATGACAAAGAGAGGGTTTTGCATTGTTTGGATGTAGTACGCTGTGTTAAGTACTACTTGATTATCACGTCTCCTTTTCGTAAGACGGATGCCTTTTTTGTTATGCGCTGTGGGCCTAAGAAGGGTTTGGCACCAGCCAAATCTGCCATTAGCAAATGGATACGTCAGGCCGTTACTGCGCCCTATTCTGCTAAGGGGAAAGTTCCCCCTTTTCGTATCTCTGCTCATTCTACTCGCGCCGTTGGAGCGTCTTGGACTTTTCAGCACCAAGCTTCTGTTGAACAAGTTTGTAAGGCCGCCACTTGGTCTTCTGTTCATACTTTTTCTAAGTTTTACAAAGTTGATGTGCGGGCCTCAGCGGATGCTGTTTTTGGCTGCAAAGTTCTGCAGACTGCAGTCATTTAAGTTATGCTTCACCTGGCCTTGAGATGCCCATCCCTTGTGGACACTGCTTTTGGATGTCCCAATCGTGAAGAATATTAAAAGTGAATCGGGGTGTGTGGCACACCAAGAATAATACCATTTTGTGAGTACTCACCTGAAAAATGGATATTGTTGGTGTGCCACATACCCCGCTTCACTCCCACCCTTTTCGGTATTCCGAATCCTTTATATGGTGAAGCTTTTATTTATATTGATTTAGTTTGAGGTTACCGTTAATTTACTGGTACCTTGTCTTTCTGCTTTTTAATACACTGGTGATAAATGGGAGGTACCAGGTATATATAGGCCGGAAGGGGGCTCGTTACAAGACTTCCTCTCTGCACAGTGTCACCTGGCGGTGAGTAACCCAATCGTGAAGAATATTAAAGGTGAAGCGGGGTGTGTGGCAAACCAACAATATCCATTTTTCAGGTGAGTACTCACAAAATGGTATTTTTCAAATCCCTTTTTCCCAAACCAAGCTTGATCACATTGGCAAAAAGTAGTGGAGGCTGATCGTCTCGCTAAAATTAAGAAATGTTTTTGTGCGCTTACCCCGAACATTTCATTAAAGTGGATGTCCAGTGTAAGTGGGGCTGCTCTTTCATTCAGCCTGCTTGATATTCTTTGATAAGCCTTGGTGAATGCTCTTCCTTCTGCTGGGCCTTTCTAATGTACTGCCAGTTTTTAAAAGCGCCTCTCCCCCGTCCTGTCACCCTTCCCTAGTGCTGAAGCAGGGTGGTGGGAGTTGTCGGGCGCTGCCATCTGGCTTGGGCCATCTGGCTCTGTCCATAAAGCCTGGTCCTGCCCGCTAATTTAAGTTAATGGGCATGACTGTACATGGTGCACTGCTCTCTATGAATGGCCGAAGCGAGATGGCCTGGGGCTATAATCGGAGATCTCTGTGTCGGTTTGTGGGCCAGGTAAGTGTGTTATAAGTAACCTCCTGCCCTTCTCCAGTGGCACGTTTTTAAAATGGGCAGTCTGGCTGGATTGCCCCTTTTTAAAGAGAATTTGTATGGTCACATGTCCTTCTACCACACCACCCTATTGCTGTATTAATTTGTAACTTTCCCCACATGCTACCAATACATGTTTATTTCCATAATTCTTTGGATAGGAGTCCCATAGCTCCATTCCCCAGCCTGGCTGAACTCGGTGAGAGTTCAGCCAGGCTGGGGAATGGAGCTATGGGACTCCTATCCAAAGAATTATGGAAATAAACATGTATTGGTAGCATGTGGGGAAAGTTACAAATAATAAATTTACAAATAAACAAAGCATATAAGCAAATTTTATATAATAAAAAAAACTATTACCTTGAGAACAAGCTTTAGGCCACACATTTTGGAAGAAGTGACCTCCCTTTGTCCTCCAGGATCATGGTTAACAAACAAAAGCTTCTAGAACCTTAGATGCATTTCATACATCTCAGTTAACTTGGGAGCTTGTGGTTCTGATACAGTCGTCTGGAGAATAGATACATGTTGATGCCCAGGGGAGGTGAGTGGTGATTTGGGTTTGGAGGGCCTCCAATGTAAATGATTTTTTCCCTTCAGGAAGCGCACAGCATAGTGTGGTTTACCAAAATGAAGAAGGCAAATGGGTTACTGATCTTGCTTACTATAAATCTTTCGAAAATGAACATGCTGGAAAATTTTCTGGAGCTGTTACTGACCAGTTTAATGAAGAGGACTTTATTGTTGGAAGTAAGTAGCAGAAATTGTGTGCTTTGTTCGATTTGCATCCAAACCAAGGTTTTAGTTGTAATTTCCACTTTTCATTTTTTTAGTTAGTGCAACATGAGTTAATGAGACTGTCCAGGCAAAATATAAAAAACATGATTCAGCAGCTTACCTCGTAATATATGCCCTCACCCTTCCTGTAACCTTGCAGCAGCACCTAGAAGTAGAAACTTGGCACGGACTCCTGGAACGCCCCCTGATTCCCCTAGCAGTAGACCACCAATTATTGGGCTCAACTGGTGGTCTATAACTCTGCCCCTGTAGGCCACCTGCAGATAGCAATATTGTGATTAGCTGATATAGATATGCTGCCTGCTGTCATAGTGGAGAGTGGCCATTTTTAAAAAAATAAATAAAACCTTCAAAATATGTTTTCTCTACTTTGGGTAGTTAGTTTTTGAAAAAAAAAAAAAAGAGGACATTAGGAGCTTTAGGGCCTATGTGATTTTATAGCCTATGTAGATGCCTGGACAATATTTTTTACATTCCACGTGCCTTAAATCAAAACAAAATCTAAAAGATTCCTGAGCCGTCCGCTGGCTTTTCCCTGGGGCATCCCAAATTGGGATGCTCCACTGTGTGCCCTAGGGTTCCCTTAAAAACTCACCATTTCCTGCTCCATCGGCACGGGCTCTCGTTCAGTCAGAGGCCTTTGACTTTAGACAAAGTGCTCTGATTTTTTTACGGTGAGCACACGTCACTTCTCCTGCACCCCTTTTCAGATAGGCTGGGGCAGGAACGTGATCCCCCATTAATTTTAAACGTCCTTTGATTGAATGAGTTGTTAAAGTGGACCAACACCCAGGGGTGATCGGCCCGGGAATCTATAAGATTCCCGGGCCGATCACCTCCCTCACCGCGGGGCATCCGAGATCGGGATGTCCCGCGGGGTGAAACCCCCCCCCCCCCCCACAAGCCCCAAAAAACCTTACCTTATCGGCGACGGATCAGCCACCGCCGCCTCCCGCGCGCCCCTCTAGCAGTGCCCGCACCGGCCGTTTGTGAATGGCTGGCGCGGGCGCGCGCCCTGTAAGAGGGACGCGCAGGAGGTAAGGCTTTTGGGGGGGTTTCACACAGCGGGGCATCCTGATCCCGGATCAACTACCTCTGACACGCAAAACAAAACCCAGGAAATTCAAATTCCTGCATTTTTTGTTCTGCTTTTAACAAATTGCACACCGTGGGCAATGCCCCCTCCTGCACCTTTTCCTCCAGCAAGCCAGAGAACACGGTTCACAGAACTCATCTCTTCCACGTTCTGTGCTCACACTTTGGGTGGGATAGTGGAACTAAGTGAATACGTACCACAACCTGGGTGTTCTCTACTAATTTAGACTGTGGACACCCCAAAGCAATACACCTAGGGACCAATTCAAGCTGGAGTTTGGTCCCACTTAAAGGAGGCATTCAGTAAACATGTCTTTACTTGGTACTGTACTTGGTAACCTTTGTTTGTTTTTTTTTTATTGTGTGTGTGATATCCTTAGTATACAGTACGTCCTGCTCCAGATAGATTACTTACACTTGGGTTATCCTCCGCCAGATGGCGCTGCACTGCAGAGACATGTAAAACAGGCTCCTCCCGGCCCCTCAAATACCCGGGGATCTCCCACAAATCCCCAGATTTCTCTGCAGTGCTTACTGCGAAGACATGAAATTATCACTCTCTCGCAGGTGAGCTGGGCTATTAGCCTGCGGCCCTGTTGGACTATTCCCACCCGTTCCTCGTGTGATGTGCCTCCCAGCCTGGGCTGCGCTGGTCGGGTGAAGGTAGGCAGCACCATGTGTGCTTAAGGAGCGCTGCTCCACCGCAATCCCCCATCAAAGGGTAGGCGGTATAGGCTGATGGTGAGCCTTTATGGGATGCCCCTCCCGCTTTATTGCCCCGTGTAGCGGTGGGTCCTGTACAGAGGGCCGCCATCCTCCTTCATTCTCCCTGTAGCCTTCGGGGGGGAAAGAAGGGGGGGGTGTGTGGGTGAGTGTTAGTGATTCGTGCATTTGGCTTTTTGTCTGTTATCACTAGTATATGTGGTGTCAGCCGCCGCGCTGACTTGTCTTTTTTACTATTACAATTGCCGCCGCCACGCTCGTCCTTTGCTTCATTTGGATGTTCCGCGCCGGGTTACGTTACCTCGGACGCTTTTGCGCTCTCATTGGCTGCTTGTCTGTGGGCTCCGCGCTGTTCGGGGGGGGGGGGCGGGGCCTGGCTTGGCGTGCTCTGCGTCACGGCCCGCCATTTTGTCAAGTGTCGTGTGTGTGACTGTTCTACCTACCGCGGTCCGTAAGTGCCCTCGCGGGCGGCTTTATGCTCATTCCTTACTATGTATGGTTTTGACGCCCCTTCTTCTCATTGTGTCTTTCAGACGGTTGAATCCAGTGGCTTCTCCTGGCCCGGTGTAATTGATAGTTGGGCCTAGTATAATTACTCCCACTTCCCTAGCGGGTCATTGGGGCATCCAGGGTTGCTTACAGCGTCAATCCCTACTGGCTTATTGTGCCTATTAATCACCATATGGAGGCATCCCAGGATAATGTGACCGGGGTTCCTTCGGGACAAGCCTGGCTGTGTGTAGCTTGTGGGGTCTCGCCTATCAGCGGTGACAGTGCACGGGTCTGTGTTCCTTGTGCACAGCAGGCGCTAACGTTGCAACCCGCCCCTCCTGTGGCTGGGCCTGCACCTCGTCTCACTTCACCTACTCCCCCAAGCTTGATTCTCACCCCCATTGCATTGCATACAAGCGGGGATTCTCAACCTGATGTGTCTGCTAGACTGGCCAGTGTTGAAAAATTGATTGCTAATACTTTAGCGCATAAGGCCACCGCTAAAAAGCGTCACTTAACCCCTGATGCCACTCTTTTCCCTATGGAGTCTGATGAGTTTTTGCATCTATGTGGCTATACCCCCTCGGACGAAGGGGAGCTGTTCTCTGATTCAGGGTCATCTGATGAGAGACCCAGGGGTCATGACGATTCTGACTCCTGGGCCCCGGATGATACTGACAGACTGCTGGTTCAGATTTTCGAGGTTCTGTCCATCTCTCCCCCTGTTGCTGCTCCCAGGCAAAGGGGTCAGCTTTTTCATACTGCTAAGGCTCGTTTGGAATTTCCAGAGCAAACCCATTTCAATAACCTTGTGCTTAAGGAGTGGGAGCGTCCCAGTAGACTTCCCGGTATACCTAAGAGTTGGGACAGAAAGTATCCCTTTCCTGCTGATATGGTCAAGTGCTGGTCTTTGCCCCCCGAGGTGGATGCTCCTATTCTAGGGCTGTCTAACACCTCTATTATGCACTCCCCTGACTCTACTACTCTGCGGGATGCCGAGGACCGGCACATTGACCAATTGGCTTGCCATGCCTTTGCATTTGTGGGGACGGCGCTGCGCCCGGTTTGCGCCTCAGCCATTACATCTGTGGCACTCAGGGTCCTGATCAGAAGTGTACTTGACGGTGCTTATGATGATTTGCCACCTGAAACTTTTTTAATGCTCTAACTGTGATGTGTTTGTAAACTTTATCCTATCTGCCTTGGATGATGCCATTAGGATGTGTGCGAGAACTTCTGCCTTGGTGGTAGCTATACGCCGCACGGTTTGGCTGCGCCAGTGGGCTACTGACAATGCTGCAAAGAAGGCCCTTACTGGGCTTCCATTTAAGGGGCTATGCCTGTTTGGGGACCGCCTAGACCTTTTTGCTAAAGGAGGTAAGTTACCCCAGCGCAGGCGACAGTCTCAGCCATTTCGGGGCCAGGGCTCTCTCTCACTCCCCTACCGTGGTGCTAAGCAGGGAAAAGGGGTGTCCTTCGCGGGGGCTCGTGCTGATTCCTGGCATAGGAGCAGAGGACGACGTCCTGGCTCCTCCTGGGGGTCTAAGCCCAAATCCTCTCCCAAGCCCCCTCGGGCATGATGGGGCGCCCTCGCCCGTCAGGCTGGGGGGACGTCTACAGCACTTCGTCTGGAGGCACCACGTCTCAGACCGGTGGATTCAGGAGGTAGTGTCCTCTGGTTACAAGATAGTTTGCTGTGCTGCCCCCCACAAGATTCATCAGGTCCCGGATCCCCCAGGACCCTGTCTCAGCTCAGGTTTTGATGCAGGCCGTGCAAGGCCTTCTGGGTCTGGGGGTCATTTGCAGGGTCCCCTTAAGAGGTTCCTTTTCACAGTTCCCAAAAAAGATGGGTCAGTCAGGCCCATTCTGGATTTAAAGATCCTCAACAAATTTGTCAAGAACAGGCGCTTTCGCATGGAAACTCTGCGCTCGGCCATCAGCTCCCTGCGCCCAGGGGATTTCATGACGTCTGTGGACATCAAAGACGCTTACCTTCACATCCCTGTGTTCTCAGGACACCAAAGGTTTCTCAGATTCGCGTAGGAAGATCAACATTACCAATTTGTGGCGTTGCCATTTGGCCTCACTTCAGCTCCCAGAGTGTTCACCAAGGTGCTGGCGGGAGTGATGTCTCTGCTGAGGTCAAGGGGCATACGCGTGCTGCCCTACCTGGACGACATACTCATCACCTCTCGGTCTCAATCACCCCAAGTCCTCTCTGTTCCCTTCCTCTGTGACCCCGTTCCTGGGAATGATTCTGGATACGGTTCAGTCAAGGATATTCCTTCCTCAACAGAAGGTGGAAGCTCTAACTGCGCAGGTGAGGTTCCTGCTGTCGTGTCCCCAGCCCTCCCTCAGGCAGGGAATGCAGTTGGTGGGCCTGATGGTGGCATGCTTCGAGGCGGTGCCTTTTGCTCAGTTCCATTTGAGGCCTCTACAACTTCACCTTCTGTCAGTATGGGACAAGGACCCAACGTCCTTGGACGGGGTCTGTGTGCTCTCCCCTTGGTCAGGCGGTCCCTTTCATGGTGGCTGGATCCCAGGAACTTGCTGGGGGGCAGGTCCTTTCTGGCCCCCTCCTGGGAGACGGTCATCACGGATGCCAGTCTGTCAGGATGGGGGGGATTCTGAAAGTCCCCAGCTGTTCCAGGGGAGGTGGGGCCCTCAGGAGGCCCACTTGCCTATCAACATTCTGGAACTACGGGCGATCAGGTTGGTACTGGAGCAGTTGACCAGTCACCTGAGGAGTGAGTCTGTGGTGTTCCGCTTTAAGCTGGACTTTCTGCCTAAGGTGGTGTCTGCTTTTCATTTGAATCAAGATATTGTTCTTCCTCCATTGTGCCCTAATCCTAGCAACGCTAAGGAAAGGGTTCTGCATTCCTTGGATTCGGTCAGGTGTCTGAAGTATTACCTGGTAGTCACTGCGGCTTTCAGGAAAACTGATGCTCTTTTTGTGGTCCCTTCTGGTCCTAGGAAGGGTTTGGCTCCTGCCAAGTCTACTATCAGCAAATGGATCCGTCAGGCTGTGATTCAGGCCTATTCTGCTAAGGGGAAGAGTCCTCCCTTCTGTCTTACTGCTCATTCTACTCGTGCTATTGGTGCCTCTTGGGCCTTCCAGCACCAGGCTTCTGTTGAACAAGTTTGCAAGGCCGCTACTTGGTCTTCTGTTCATACCTTTTCAAAGTTTTACAAGGTTGATGTTAGAGCCTCAGCTGATGCTGTGTTTGGCCACAAGGTTTTGCAGGCGGCAGTGGTTTAAACTGTCTGCTGTTACCTTTTTTGTTGGGGATCCCACCCTACTTTATGGACACTGCTATTGGATGTCCCAAGTGTAAGTAATCCATCTGGAGCAGGACGTACTGTATACTAAGAATAATACAATTCTTTGAAATACTCACCTGTAGAATTGGTATTATAAGTATACAGTACGTCCTGCTCCACCCCACCCTGGTTTTTGCATTATTCTGGATCCCCTGTATGGTGATTGTTATCATTGTTCTAGTTACCAGTTTTTGTTGGTTGAATTCTCCCTGCTTCTTGTTCACTGCTTTTCAATGCTGAGGATTTGTGGGAGGTCCCCGGGTATTTGAGGGGCCGGGAGGAGCCTGTTTTTGCATGTCTCTGCAGTGCAGCGCCATCTGGCGGAGGATAACCCAAGTGTAAGTAATCTATCTGGAGCAGGACGTACTGTATACTTATAATACCAATTCTACAGGTGAGTATTTCACAGAATTGTATTTTTGAGTTGGGCGGTGGTGAGTATTATGTCCCCTTTTTGTGAAAGTAAAATCTTTAAATGTAAATCTTTCATTTTAGAATTTGCTTATTGATATTTAACAGGTCATGCCTTAGAAATGCTAGATCAAGACCAGGAAGAGTTTGAAAAAGAACACAGATTTATACAGGTAATATTTGCTGCTATTTTATTTGGTCGTTGAATACAGACTCGGGGTTAAATATAAACTTCTTTCAGTCTTTTGCCCATCCAAAGTTCTGCTCTTTTTAATGACTGATAATTCAGCATGCATCCGCTGAAGCAGTTATTTAACTTGTTTTTCTTTTGCCTTGACTGAAAAGCCTAACGCTCATTCTCCTGAATAAAACAGCAGTCTTTCCTTTTGAATGTAGATGAGGGGGAGGAGACATTCACCAGGCGTTTTAGCGGTATTAAAAGAAATATTTCCCTCTGCCACTGTAGCTTTTGTGATGCAGAATGAAAAGGACGTTACAAAAGTTCCCTTGTGTTTAGCACGCAGTCAACTATACAATAATCTCGATGTTGCAAAAACCCCAATGTGTTGCTGTATTATGTGTTTGATTAGGGGTTCTCTCTGCTTTTTAACCTTTAACAAGCCAAGCAGTACAATTTCTTCTCTAATTGTTTGCTTCCTTGATGGGCTACTTGCCCTCACATTATTAGGGTGAACTATTGTGAAAAGTCGGCAAATTGTAGAGAACAAAACGCCACTTTATATAAAACTATGTGGGTGATCTGTGTTTTTAAATGTGATTATGACTGAGGACTTTTATTCAGATGCACTGATTGCTCAGAGGGAGTGTGTGTGGTCATTCACCATTATGAGGCCTGCAATCTGGGCTTTAAAAAATGTTCCAAAGGTTTCTGGCAGCTGCCAAAAACAGTTTTCTGTGGATGAAGAGGGGGGTGAAAGACTGTTGTGTCCATCTACTTGCCTACAAGTTAGGTTATAATTATGACATTTTTGCAGTGCCTCATTCAGAACAAGGACCCTCAAGAGTTTGCAGATTTTTTTTTTTTTTTTTTGCTCAACTACAATTTCCTTGAGGACACACACAGTAGCTAGGTGTTAGAAAAACAGTCACACCTTGTTCATGTCTCAAGCCAATTGGGTGCCCAGCCAATCGGCACGCTTGGTTTTGGCCATGCTTTTCCTGTGCGAATGGCAGGAAGTTTGTGTTTTTAAGGTGACCTTGGGGGGGCACCACACATTGCGTCTCAAATCGGGATACCCTGCCTGAGATGAACTATACCCAAGAGTGAAATTCCTGTGTGGTCCTCTTTGAGAGGGCACATGAACCCTTTGCATTACAGTAGGTGTATGAGGTGAGCCCAGGGATTTCTAATTAAGGTTTTTTTTTTTGTATATAATTAAGAAATCGGGTTAAATATTAACTTTTTTTTTTCTCTAATACAGGAAGAAAAAATGGATTTGGAAAACGTTTCACTAAATCTTGGTGATACATCATGGAAAATGCCAGCCAGTGCCTTGTTTAAATCTCAGGTGGCATCTGATTTATGTCAGGAAGATGCCAGCTACTTGCGACTATCCTTAGGAGAGTTTTTTGGCCAAAGGTCAGAAGCCCTAGGCTGTCTTGGTGGAGGAATGGATGTTAAAAGGGTACATTGAAATTAATTTTATTTGTCTAATCCAAGTCTGGAAATTACAAAGAGACTGCATTGTCCTTGAATTGGATATTAAAGCTTTTCTCAGTTTTATTGCTCCTTATTGTTGTAAACAGCATCTTATGTGTCTTAAAATGGACTTCAACTCTCTTGGTAACTCTGTGCGGGTAGAGTCCAGGTCTGCAAGGGCCCTAGCACCACCTTTATTTCTTCCCTGGAGCTCTCATGGACTTGAGGGGTACCATGAAATAACTGTACACTGTCCTAAAACACAACTCCCACTGGAGCTGCTGTTTCCTGTCCGTTGCATCGAGGCCTGCTAGGAAAAGGCTGGTATGTCTTTAATGCAGGGCCCACAGATGGCTTGAGGGTGTTTTTAATTTAGTTTTGTGTCCTTGTTAACAAAGATCCTCCCTGGCACAGAGTTACAAATTAGAGTTTTGAGCCATTTCAATAAAATTTGCTATGGGAAATCTAAAAATACCCTCCTTACGAGTTTCACGATTTTTTTTCTTAACCATTAGGGAAAGTCCACTGTCTGTGGTATTTTAAAAAGTTTTTATATATTTTGCGCTAAAAGGATGTCATCGGAGTACTGAGATTTTATTTAGCGTGTTCTGTGGAAGCAGTTTTTACACTTTTTACACATTGGCACCGTACGCCAACTTTGTACACAAATATCTACAGGAAGAGATCCCTGCACACACGGAAAACTGCTGCCGAGTTGAGGGTGCTCGCTCAAATTTACACATGCCCAGCAGCACGGTTCTGTGTGTACAGGACTTGCTATTGGCAACTGTACACCAAGAAGAATGCAACGGATTGAGGGTAGTGAAAACTTCTTCCATAAAACACTTTTACCAACAAATATTATACTCAGTATTAAACCATTTTTAACATTGGGGTATCCAGACTGTTGACTGCTTCCAGCCCCCAGGGGAATTGGAGCCTTGCTAGTGGCCTCCAGTCGCGTGGTGGTTGGATACCGAGGGGAAACCTTCAGTTGTCCAATAGATGAGCTGTATTTCACTAGCCATGTGAGTGTTTTGTAAGGTTGGTGGTAGAAACCTGGGGGAAGGTTGGGGGGGTGGGAGGCTCAGGCAATTAGGATGCCCAACTGCTCAAGTAACAGCCATTATGTTAAGTTGCTGTGGGGGGACATTGTCCGGACATGCCCTTCAGGTAACTAGTTCGGTGTTGGGTTGGAATAATATTGTATTAATTCAAATGCTTTGTAAGTGTTCTAAAGCATTTTTATCTGCTGTTTTTTCCTTCTTGTTTCAGCCCTCTTTTGGTTATCATATAATTTCTCCAGAGAAGCAAGAGCCTGTTGCGCTGCTGAGAGAGTCTGAAATTTCAAGGAATTCAGAACATGACAGCACTATTAAGTTTTGTGATGATACCTTAACTCCAGGTGTGAAATATGTGTTTGTTAAGTGATTCTTCAAACTTTTTCAAGTTTTACATTGCCTTCCCTCCCTGGCCCCTTGCTCTAGCCATACTGCATCCAGATTTCTAAAGGGGACTATTTGCGGTCTGTGCACAACTTCATTTGGTTTGTGCAGGAGGCAACTATCCCTCTGCTTGTTTGTGTGTCCTACATTTTTTACCGCTTGCAGGATTTGTATTTTAACTCCTGCTCCCGTCCCAATGTCACGTTTGACACCATTAAATGTTCGTTCAAGCCCTGTAGACTATTGCTACCCCCTCCCCCCCTTCCATGGTCTACCAAAAAACACATTTATGCTTAACTTCTGTTTAAAACTCTAGCATTGGCATACAAAGCGCATTTCATTTCTTCCGATTATATCAACCCAGATCCAACCTTCACTCTGCCTTTAACAGTCACCATGCTCCTTTCTTTTCTCTCGCCTTCAGGTCTTCCTCCTATCTCTGCTGCTGCAGTCAATGTGCAGTTGGGTCTCCACTGAAACTAGTTTGACGTGCGCAGTTAAGCCCCGATTTAAAAATTACTTTTACTTTTTTCTTTTTTTGTAGAAGACCTTGGAAGTTTACCAGACAATAAGACGCTTGCCTCAGCTACATTTGATGTTAGAACACAAGGTGAAATAAAGTATTCAGATACTCGTGTTGGAGAGCAACGCAAGGAGAAATTGACCTCAAATATAGAGGTTTGTATTTTGTAGCAATGGGAACTTTTTCTCACAGTGTAACATGGCAGCGTGTTTTGATTTTTGGAGATACCATATAGTTTTATAAATTTGCTTCATCTACCAGTTTACCACATCAGGGGACGGCATTTATTCATACAGTACCTCTTACACCAAGTGCTTTTTATTAAATGCGTAATCTCTCCAAGATGTTTATGTGCAATCATGGACCTTTTTTTTCCACCACCTTTGTTTTAAACACTCGTTTTTTCAACTCATGAATTGTTGCTGTAGCATGAGGTTTACATAGCTGGAAGTGGATTGATGTTACTCCGGCTTGGCGATGCTGCTTTGGCCTGGGGTACTAGTTGGGCAGTCTGATCCAGTCAGCCTGACGTGCCTGCACCTAAAAATACTGAATGCTCTCATGGTTGCTGACTGTGCCTTCGCTGTATCGTCTACCTCTGTAGTCTCTCCCCTTCTTTATTTCTGCAGGGCTACTGTCTATTAGTATACAGTACGTCCTGCTCCAAATAGATTACTTACACTTGGGTTATCCTCCGCCAGATGGCGCTGCACTGCAGACACATGCAAAACAGGCTCCTCCCGGCCCCTCAAATACCCAGGGACCTCCCACAAATCCCCAGATTTCTCTGCAGTGCTGACTGCGAAGACATGAAGTATCGCTCTCTCGCAGGTGAGCGGGGCTATTAAAGCCTGCGGCCCTGTTGGACTATTCCCACCCGTCCTCTTTGTGATGTTCCTCCCAGCCTGGGCTGCGCTGGTCAGGTGAAGGTAGGCAGCACCATGCGTGCTTATGGAGCGCTGCTCCACCGCAGTCCCCCACCAAATGGTAGGCGGTATAGGCTGATG
This sequence comes from Gastrophryne carolinensis, assembly GCA_027917425.1. Classification (NCBI taxonomy): domain Eukaryota; kingdom Metazoa; phylum Chordata; class Amphibia; order Anura; family Microhylidae; genus Gastrophryne; species Gastrophryne carolinensis. Next base: position 308,478,357 of record CM051239.1, on the reverse strand, counting down.
GTGAGCCTCTATGGGATGCCCATCCCGCATTATTGCCTCATGCCCTGAGTAGCGGTGGGCCCTGTACAAAGGGCCACCATCCTCCCTCGTTCCCCCCCGTAGCTCGGGGGAAAGAAAGGGGGGGGGGTGTGTTGGTGTCGGTGTATTGTGATTACATGCTGATGAATATGGCCTTGTAATGTCCTTGGACTTGTATATGGGGTGTCAGCCGCCTCGCTGATTTTGTATTTTTACTCGTGTAAACTGCCGCCGCGCGCGCTTTTTCCTTCATTGGATGTTCTGCGCCGGGCGGCGGCGCTACCTCAGACGCCTCTGCGTCCTCATTGGCTGCTTGTTGGACTTCGCGCCCATCGGGAGGGCGGGGCCTGGCCTGGCCTGGTGCACTCCGCGTCATGGCGCGCTCTGGCCCGCCCTTCGAGGTACTCGGTGCCATTTTGTCAGTTCGCGCGCGTGACGTTCTTGCTTACCGTGGTCCGTAAGTGCCCTCGCGGGCGGCTTTTATACTCATTGTAGTGCTTCGGTTCTGACACCCCCTTTTTCTTCTCATTGTGTCTTTCAGACGGGTGAATCCATTGGCTTCTCCCGGCCCGGTGTAATTGATAGTCGGGTCTTGTAAAATTACTCCCACTTCCCTAGCGGGTCATTGGGGCATCCAGGGTTGCTTTATAGCGTCAATCCCTACTGGCATATTGTGCCTAAAAACTCACCATATGGAGGCATCTCAGGATAATGTGACCGGGGCCCTTTGGGACAAGACCGGCTGTGCATGGCGTGTGGACAACCCCATGCTGACAGGGCACGGGTCTACGTACCCTGTGCTGAGCAAGCGCTGGCCTTGCATTCTGGCCTGCCAGTGGCTTCACCTCGTTTTACTTCACCCACTTCCCCAGGCTTAAATCTCACTCCTGCTGAGTCGCACACAAGTGGGGATTCTCAGCCTGATTTGTCTCATAGACTGCCTACGGCTGAACAGATTATTGCGAGGTCTTTAGCGCGTAAGGGCCCTGGTAAGAAGTGGCACTTGACGCCTAATGTTACTGTTTTCCCTATGGGATCTGAGGAGCTGTGTGGCTATACCCCTTGTGATGGAGAGCTCTTTTCTGACTCGGGCTCATCTGATGAGAGACCGCAGGGTCATCAAGTCTCAGGCCCTGACCCCTGGGCTCAGGATGACACTGACAGATTATTCAGATCTTTGATATCTCCCCCTGGTGAGGCTCCCAGGCAAAGAGGGGAGCGTTTCCATACAGCAACATCACGTTTGGAATTTCTAGAGCAGGCACATTTCCATACCCTTGTGCTCAAGGGTCAGTCTGGCCCATTCTGGTTTCACTGATTTTCTGCGATTTACAGGCGGTTTCTGCATGGAAACTCTGCGCTCGGCCATCAGCTCCTTGCGTCCCGGGGGCTTATTGCCGTCTGTGAAGATCAAAGATGCTTGTTTTCACATCCATGTGTCTTCAGGACACCGAGGTTCTTCAGATTCGCGTTGGAAGACCAACACTGCCAATTGTGGCCTTGTCATCTGGCCTCTCTTCAGCTCCCAGAGTGCTCACCAAAGTGCTGACGGGGGTGATGTCTCTGACGAGACCAAGGGGCGTCCGCGTGATGATCTACCTGGACGTCCTCATCTTTTCCCAGTCTCTACGTCAGGCTAAGTTGGATACTTGGCTGGTGGTGTCCATTTGGGAGTCATTTGGATGGGTGATCAATCACCCCAAGTCCTCATTGTCCCCTTCATTGGTAACTCCATTCCTAGGAATGAATCTGGATACAGTTCAGGCAAGGATCTTCCTTCCTCAGCAATAAAGTGGACAATCTGGTTGCCTGGGCTCAGTCCCTCATAGCTGTCCCCGTGCCTCCACCAGGCAGGGCATGCAGCTGGTGGCTTGTTGGTGGCATGCTCCGAAGAGGTCCCTTATGCTCAGTCCCCCTTGGGGTCTTCTGCAACTTCTCCTATTTTTTGTACGGGACCCAGCATCCCTGGACAGGGTCTGTGTGCCTTCCCCCCCTGGTGAGGAGGTCTCTTGTAGTGGATGTACCTGTCTGGGGGAAGTTTCCTTCTTGTCCCTTCCTGGGAGACGTTCACCATGGGTGCCAATCTATCAGGTTGGGGGGGGGGGGTTTCTTTTGGAAGTCCCCGCGGTTCCAGGGGAGGTGGGGCCCTTAGGAGGCCCGTACACCTATCAATGTTTGTAACAGTGAGCGTGCAGGTTAGTTCTCACTTGCTTGACTGCTCCTCTTCAGGGCCTGCCTGTTTGGGGGCGCTAGGTCTATCTGACGGCAGTGGCCTACATCAACTATCAGGGAGGGACCCGGAGCAGGAGGGTCCTCCAGGAAGTGTCTCTGATCCTGTTCTGGGTGGAGGACAATGTTCCCTGCATATCGGCGGTATACGCTCCGGGGGGGGGTCCCTCTGCAGCAGGGTGTTCCATTCCCTGTCTCACAATGGGGACCAACCAGTTGTGGATCTGTTTGGTCCCGTCACGATCACAAGCTCTCGGCCCTTGTTTCCCTGTCCCAAGAGTCTCTGGCTGTGGTCACGGTGCCTTAGTAACGTCATGGCAGGACATTCTGTTCTGTATGTCTGTCCCCATTCCCCCTGCTGGGCAGGTCCTGCGCAAGATTGCTCTGGAAGGGGTGCCAGTTATTCTTATACCCCGGCCAAGAAGAGTGTGGCTCCCAGGCGTGGTACAGTGGGCAGTAGATCAGTACGCCCTGCCAGGAGTGCCAGTTCTGCTCACTCAGGGCCCCTTACGCCATCCCAATCTACAGACTCTGGCCTTTACGGCCTGGTTACTGAGACATCCATCTTGATGGAGACAGGCTTATCTGCCTCGGTGGTTGAGACTATAGAAGACTAGGAGCAAACTTCTTCTTCCATCTATTATAGGGTATGGCGTACCTATTTTGATTTGTGTGAGTCTAGGTCTCTTTCCTGTCGGGTGTTCTCTGTCCCCAGGGTTCTAAAGTTGTTACAGCATGGGTTGCAGTCGGGTCTCCAATTCAGTACTCTGGAGGGCCAGGTTTCTGCCCTGTCCGTCTTCTTTCAGAAGTCCTTTGCCCAGTTTTCCCTGTTTAAGACCTTCTTTCTTTCTTTTTACTCTTGTGTGTCCCCATGTAATCCTATGGTCCCTGTTGGGATTTGAGCTTGGTTTTGTTTGCCTTGCAGGATGTTTCCCTTTGGACCTATTCAGAATGCTGCTCTGGCTGTACTTACCCTCAAGGTTGTCTTTCTGGTGGCTATTACTTTGGTCAGACGTGTGTCTGAGCTGTTGGCTCTGTCTATCTAGCCCCCATACTACGAGAGACGCCAGGATATGGTGGTGTTCCGCTTTAAGCCGGACTTTCTGCCTAAGGTGGTGTCTACTGTTCTTCCTTCTTGTGCCCTATTCCTAGCAACGCTGAGGAAAGGGCTCTGCATTCCTTGGACAAGTGTTGGACGTATTCCTTGGTAGTCACTGCGTCCTTCAGGAAAACTGATGCTCCTTTTGGGCTTACGGCCATTCCATCCTGAATGCGCCCGATCTCGTTTGATCTCGGGAGCTAAGCAGCGTTGGACCTGGTCATTACTTGGATGGGATGGTCCCTTCTGGTCCTAGGAGAGGTTTTGGCTCCTACCAAGTTTACTATTAGCTAATGGATTCGTCAGGCTGTGACTCAGGCCTATCCCATTAAGGGGAAGAATCTTTCCTTTCGTCTTACTGCTCATTCTACTCGTGCTAGTGGTGCCTCTTGGGCCTTTCAGCACCAGGCTTCTGTTTTTTGCTAGGCCGCTACTTGGTCTTCTGTTCATACCTTTTCAAAGTTGTACAAGGTTGATGTGAGGGCCTCAGCTCATGCTGTCTTGGCCGTAAGGTTTTGCCGGCGGTAGTGCTTTAAACTATCTGCTGTTGCCTTCTTTGTTGGGGATCCCACTCTACTTTATGGACACTGCTATTGGATGTCCCAAGTGTAAGTAATCTATTTGGAGCACGACGTACTGTATACTAAGAATAATACAATTCTGTGAAATACTCACCTGTAGAATTGGTATTATAAGTATACAGTACGTCCTGCTCCACCCCACCCTGGTTTTTGCATTATTCTGGATCCCCTGTATGGTGATTGTTATCATTGTTATAGTTACCAGTTTTTGGTGGTTAAATTCTCCCGGCTTCTTGTTCACTGCTTTTCAATGCTGGGGATTTGTGGGAGGTCCCTGGGTATTTGAGGGGCCGGGAGGAGCCTGTTTTGCATGTCTCTGCAGTGCAGCGCCATCTGGCGGAGGATAACCCAAGTGTAAGTAATCTATTTGGAGCAGGACGTACTGTATACTTATAATACCAACTCTACAGGTGAGTATTTCACAGAATTTTATTTTTACAAGCACAGCAGAGCAGTGAGGAGCCGTGACTGCCAGCCTGTTGCCACTGGTCACAGAAGCTATAGAATGCCTTGAGCTTCTTTTGGGGGGGGGGGGGGGGTATACTTTTAGTCAGGTGGGGTCTATTGTAAACAATTATTATAAGAAAATATCAATAAAAATATCAATGATTGATGTAACAATCGCTCACTCTAGGTTCTAGGTTGTGGGTGCCTAAAGGAAACACACCACTGAGAATGTATAAAAGATTGTATTGTGCACTTATGATACAGGACAGTTTCTCATACGTAAAAATTATATATAAAATTACATGCTCTTCATCACCTATCCTGGATCCTTGTGCAAACACTTCCTCACATTTCCATCGAATCCTCCCAACTCCCTCTCCCAGTCTTGAAAGTCCCACTATCACAACGGACTTCCTGTTGGGGGAGGCCTAACCCCTCCCTGAGCCAGCCCATCTACTAACAAAGAGATTCCTTGTTAAATGGGCATGAAAATGAGTTTTAATTATGTAATGTAAATGAAGTCACCTAACGCTATTGTGTCAGCTGCACCTCAGGTAAGATGTCTGGGGCGCTGTACATACCAAATCAACATCTAAGAGGAGCCCAATTGCCACAAGTGAAAGAGCAAAAGGGTTGGTATCAGTTAATGCATTCCCTTATATTTCAAGTATGTCACACACCCCGCTTCCACTATTCATGACATATGGGTTATGGTCCAGTAGAGGGCGAACTTCTGCAGAGATGAAAGCAAAAAAGAAGCCCCTCCCGGTCCATAAATACCTGGGACCTCCCACACATTCCCCAGTTCCTTCTCTGCAGGACAGCGAGCAAGTCAGAAGATGTATGTTGCTCTTCCTTGCAGGTAAGCCGGGTTTACACCGGCCATGTTGTGCTCTATATTCTTAGTATACAGTACGTCCTGCTCCAAATCTAATACTTACATTTGGGATATACTCTGCCAGATGGTGCTGGACTGCAGAGACATCGAAAATAGGCTCCTCCCGGCCCCTCAAATACCCGGGACCCCCCATAAATCCCCAGAATTTCTCTGCAGTCTGGCTGCGAAGGACGAGAAATGGCTCTCTACTCGCAGGTGAGCGGGGCTATTAGCCCGTGGCCCTGTAGGACTATTCCCACCCGTTCCACTAGTAATATGCCTCCCAGCCTTGGCTGCGCTGGTCGGGTGAAGGTAGGCAGCACCGCTGTTAGGTGCTTAGGAGCGCTGCTCCACCGCAATCCCCCACCAAAGGGTAGGCGGTTCAGGCTTATGGTGAGCCTCTATGGGATGCCCCTCCCGCACCCTTGTCCTTGCCCCTGTCCATCGGTGGGCCCTGTTTAAGTGGCCGCTGCCCTCCCTCATCCTCCTTGTAGTCTTCGGGGGAAAAGAGGGAGGGGGTTGTAAATATGTATGCTATGCATTCTGGGTTTTACACCTTTTTTTCCATTCTGTTAGTCTTGTGTCAACCGCCGCACTGGCTTGTCTTTCCTGTCTTTTTAAAATTGCCACCGACGCGCGCTGACTTGGTTCCGCGCTTGTCGACCGGCATTACCTCAGGCGCTAGTGCGCCATCATTGGCTGCTTGTACGTTTTTGGCTTCGCGCTTCGCGCCATCGCTGATGCCGGCCCGCCCTCGAGGTATACCGACACCATCTTTATCCTGCCCTTTGGCCCATGTGCGACGGACCCCTACCTACCGCGGTCCGTAAGTGCCCTCGCGGGCGGCTTTATATCTTTCACTTTTGTTACTGTGTGCTTACAGGTCTTGTCTGCTTATGTCTTTCAGGCGGGACGAACCCTATTCTAAGCATACAGCACGCCCTGCTCCATCTATAATAATTACACATGGGTAATACTCCGCCAGAGGGCGCTGTTCACTGCAGACATGCAAAAACAGGCTCCTCCCGGCCTTTCATATACCTAGGGACCTCCCACAAATCCCCAGATTTCTCTGCAGTGCTGAACTGCGAAGACATGAAGATATCACGCTTTCGCAGGCGAGCGGGGCTTTACAGCCCGTGGCCCTGTGGGGCTATTTCCACCCGTCCTCTTTATGAAGAATATGCCTCCCAGCCTGGGCTGCGTTGGTCGGGTGAAGGTAGACAGCACCTTGTGTGCTTAACGGAGCCATGCTCCACCGCAATCCCCCACCATAGGGTAGGCAGTTAGGCCGATGGTGAGCCTCTAGTGGATGCCCCTCCCGCATTGTTGCCCATGCCCCTGACAGAGTTAGTCCCTGGACGCTGGTCCGCTTCTCCCTCGCTTCCTCCCGTAGCTCGGGGGGGAAAAGAGAGGGGGGGGGTGTATGTGTGGCAGTCCTAGTGCAATATAACACGTTAAGGCCTTTAATCTTATTCTCAGTGTGCCACACACCCCGCTTCACCTTTAAATTCTTCACGATTGGGTTACTCACCGCCAGGTGGCGCTGTTGCAGAGAGGAAGTCTTGTAACGAGCCCCCTTCCGGCCTATATATACCTGGTACCTCCCATTTATCACCAGTGTTTTTCTCTCTGCATGACAAGACAGAAGAATGAAGTCTCCTGCTTGCAGGTAGCCGGGGTTTTACCCCGGCACCCCCTTTTGGTCTATTTCTGCCCAGCTTTGATTGTTTGTTACCTTTGTGGTTAAATGGAAGCCTCCCAGCCTAGGCTGCTCACTGGGCAATTGGTAGATGGCACTATAGGTGCCTAGGAGCTTATCTCCTCCGCTCGACCTCCTGTTTTGGGGGCAATGCGGCTATCCGGCATGGTGATCCGGATTTGGGATGCCCCTGTCCCGAGGTTCCCCTTGGCCCCTTGCTCTCCCGTTACGGTCCCTTCTCCCTTCACTATGGGGGGGGGGGGGGGGGGTGGAGGGATGTGTGTATGCATGTGTGTTTTTACTGGTATGTTTTTACTTACTTTACCTTGTTATGTTCAGGTCTGCACCGCAAGCAAGGGTGCACATGGCCTGACTGATTATTTCTTTTTTACATGGCACACTGATTGTTCTCTGTTTTTCCTTACTAGCAGTTCCGCCATTGGGCGAGCTGCTGCTGGCCTGATTGGCCAGAGTTTGGTTCAGCTTTAGGGCGGCCAGGGCGGGCCGCGCTGTGGCAGGCATGCCTGATGCTGCCGGCGTCCTTTCCTCTTCCCCCCCCCCCCTCTCCCTTTTTCCTCTTTTAAATTGGGTTGGCACCGCCGTTCGGCGGGCCACGCTGTCAGCGCTGTTTTGCGCATGGCTGCTTAGCTTCCTTCCCCCCCCTTCCTCCGTCTACTGAGGGTGTCGGGCGCCCTCTTGTTTTGCGGCACCGCCGTCTGGCGGGCCGCACTGTTTGAATCTGGAGGGGGCGGGGCTCGGATGACGTCAGAGGGGGGGGCGTGTGATTGGGGGGCGTGGCTGGAGCGGCGGCGTCATACAACGGCCCCAGCCGCACTTCCTTCCTTCCTTCCTCTTATTAGAGTTCAGGTGCGGGGCACTCAGCCGCACGAGTTTTTTACCGCTACTGCTGCTACTGCTGCTTTCGGGTGTCTTGGTGATTCAGCTTGGGCAGGTAAGCGGCCTCACCTCGTGTGGGGCCGTCTATTGCTTTTATTATGATTGATTTATATAAAAAAAGGAAAAACAAAGGACAAGAGTTTGGCCTCCTTTTAAGCACTCTGGTGCGTTTTTTATTATGTGTTATATTGTTGCATGAATGTTATACTACATGCTGCCATTTGTTTTCTGGGGATCTTACTGTTGTTTTTTTTCCCCACAGATCCTGGGATTCCCTCAATGCAGTGGCTTCCCGGTTCTATTATACCTGGCTAGTCCTATTACTCTAAATTGGGACATATTTATACATTTATATATATAATATATATATTGGAAAAAAAAATAAAATTAAAAGGGGATCATTTATTATAAATTAAATCCTCCCTCCCGGGACATTAATATAAAGGGGCATCCCGGGTGGCTTATGCCTAAAACCCATGGTTGTGCGAATACCATAAATCACCATATGGAGGCTTCCGATAATACCGGAAATGGTTCTTCTGGGCCATCCAGGTTGTGTGGGGGCTGCGGGACTCCGCTCCCAGGCGATGATGTTATATTGTGCATTCCTTGTGCAAAGCAGAATATTGCGCGTCAGTCCGTCGCTCCGGCTGCTGGCTCCTTGCAACTTCCATCATCTCCTACCCCTCCCTGTTCCGGACCCCGTGTGACATTGTCAAAGGTGGGGATTCGCAATCCGAGGTGTCTGCACGATTGTCCAACCTTGAGAAGATAGTTTCCGTTAATGCAGGGTTGAAGGCCATTGCGAAACGGAAACACCTTTTTCCTGTACCTCCGGCTTCACAGGATGAGGTATGTGAGCCTGTGGATTGGTCCGATTACTCCCTGGACGAGGAGGGGGAATTCCTGGTGGAATCAGATGAGCCTGCAGATCAGCTTGAGGTTGATGCTATTGGCGATCTGGCTGCGGGGGTTTCCCTTGACACCCCCTCCATTCTGGCTCAAATGTTTGAGATTTTGAATTTAGATCCGCCTGAGGCTGTCACCCTGCCAAAGGGTGAGTTGTTTAATGTGCCTCAGCCGCGTTTGGTATTTCCCAGACAACAACACTTTGAGAGGGTTGTGCTTAAGGAATGGGAACATCCCACGCGGTTAACTGGAATTCCTTCCAGTTGGGATAAACGTTATCCTTTTCCGCCAGAATTGGTGAAGCTTTGGTCGGTTCCCCCTGACGTCGATACCCCTGTGCTAGGGCTCTCTAGCACGGCTATGGTGCAGTCTTCTGAGACCACTGCCCTTAAGGATGGTGAGGATCGTCGGATTGACCAGTATGCTCGCCACGGTTTTATTAGTGCCGGATCGATGATGCGGCCGGTGTGTGCCTCGGCGCTTCTTCTATTGGCCGTTAGGTCTGTTATTCAGCATCTATGAGTGGATCTTGATCCCGCTTGTAATGAGTTTACTGCTCTTAAGCAGTGTGAGTCTTTTATTTCCTATGTTCTGACCGCTCAGGACGATGCGCTGGCTATGAGTAGCAGGACAGCGGCAATGCTGGTGGCTATTCGTCGGTCAGTATGGCTGCGCCAGTGGTCGGCGGACGCAGCTTCTAAAAAGGTGCTCACAGCACTTCCCTTTTTGGGCTTGCGACTGTTTGGTGATAAAATTGATTCAGTTGCAAAAGGTGGTAAAATGCCTCAACGCAAGAGGCCTCGTCGTCCCTTTCGGGGGGCAAGTACTGTTAGTCCTTCCTTTCTGGGATTCAGAGCGGGTAGGGGGGCTTCCTTTCCCGCTACCAGAGGTGCAGGTTGGACCCGGGGGAAGGGCCGTGGCCGTCCCACTCAGTCCTGGGGCACCAAGCCCAAACCTTCTGATAAGCCCGCTCAGCAATGAGGGGCTGCCCTCACCCGTGCGGGTGGGGGGACGATTGCGACACTTCTCCCTGGTTTGGAACCAGAAGGTTCTGGACAGATGGATCCGGGAGATAGTGTCGTCCGGTTACAAACTGGAATTCGAGTCTCGCCCTCCTTCACGGTTCTTTCGGTCTCGGGTGCCCATCGATCCTTTGGCCGCGCAGGGGCTCCTGGCGTCGGTAAAGAATCTGTTAGAAATGGCGGTCATCCGGCCGGTACTGCGCTTAGAGATGGGTTTCTACTCCAATCTTTTCGCAGTCCCCAAAAAGGAGGGGTCGGTTCGTCCCGTCCTGGACCTGAAATTACTCAACAAGTTCATCCCGTGTTCGGAAGTTTCGCATGGAAACTTTGCGTACGGCCGTCGGCTCTCTTCGGCAGGGGGACTTCATGACGTCCATAGACATCAAGGATGCTTATCTTCATGTTCCCATCTGCCAGGCTCATCAACGTTTTCTTCGATTCGTGATGAAAGATCAGCATTTTCAATTCGTGGCACTTCCGTTTGGCCTTACCTTGGCTCCAAGAGTGTTCACCAAGGTGCTGGCAGGGGTGATGGCCATTTTCAGATCTCGGTGCATTCGTGACGTACCTTATTTATACGACCTTCTCATCATGGCTCCGTCACTCGATCAATCGGAGATAGACACCAGGTTGGTGGTCTCCACGCTGGAAAGCTTTGGTTGGGTGATCAACTTCTCCAAGTCCTCCCTCGCTCCGGCCAGGGTGGTGTCCTTTCTGGGGATGCAGTTGGACTCTCATCAACACAGGGTGTTTCTCCCGCAGTCCAAAATTCATCTGATTCAGGAGTTGGCTCGGGTCTTACTTTTCAATCCTCGGCCGTCCATCCGTCTGGGGAAGAGGCTGGTAGGGTTGATGGTTGCCTCCTTCGAGGCAGTTCCTTTTGCTCAATTTCACACGAGGACGCTTCAGCTTTATCTGTTGGCGTCTTGGGACCGGCAGCCTCGGTCACTGGATCAGCCCTTCCAGTTGTCCTCCCGGGTCCGGCAGTCCCTCCAGTGGTGGTTGGTCTCGGCCAATCTCGTGAAGGGCAGGTCTTTCCTGACCCCTCTTTGGGAAATTGTCACCACGGACGCCAGTCTTTCGGGATGGGGCGGATTCTGGAAGGAGCTTCAGTTCCAGGGGCAGTGGGGACCTCAAGAGGCCCACTTACCCATCAATGTGCTGGAACTAAGAGCCATCCGTTGGGTTCTTGTTCTCCTGACAACACGTTCTGGGCCTTCCGGTCCAAGTGCGTTCAGACAATCGAACAGAGGTTGCTTACATCAATCATCAGGGAGGGACTCGCAGTGCTCTCAGAGAGGTGTCCCTGATCCTGTACTGGGCGGAGGCCCATGTTCCTGGTCTCTCAGCGGTGTACATTCCAGGAGTGAAGAACCAGGAAGCGGACCGGTTGAGCAGGGGGCTCTCCCCGTCTGGGAGAATGGGCTCTCCATCCTCAGGTTTTTCGCTCACTGTGTCTCCGATGGGGTACACTGGAGGTGGACCTGTTTGCCTCTCGTCACAATCACAGGCTCCCGAACTTCGTGTCGCTCTCCCAGGATCCTCTGGCTCTGGCAGTGGACGCCATGTCCCTGAGCTGGGGGGATCTGGGGTTTCTATACCTGTTTCCTCTGATACCCATGCTGGGCAGGATGGTTCGGAAGTTGGCTCTGGAAAGGGTGTCCGCCATTCTCGTGGCCCCAAAGTGGCCAAGGCGAGTGTGGTTCGCAGACATCGTTCGGATGGCAGTGGACCAGTTCGTTCTGCCTCTTCGGCCCGATCTGCTCACTCAGGGTCGGTTGTGTTACCCCAATTTACCAGCGCTGGGTTTGACGGCCTGGCTGTTGAAACCTCCATCTTGAAGGAGGAGGGTCTTTCTGACTCAGTCGTCAAGACTCTGATCAGTGCCCGGAAGAGGTCTTCTTCTATCATCTATTATAGGACTTGGAAGGCCTATATCGCTTGGTGTGAGATTAGATCCTTTCCTTGTAGGGTCTTCTCGGTCTCCAGGATTCTGGAGTTTTTGCAATCTGGCCTAGACTCTGGTCTTCAGCTAAGTACGTTGAAAAGGCATGTTTCTGCCTTATCTAGCTTTTTTCAGAAGCGTTTTGCGCTTCATCCTTTAGTTAAAACTTTTTTCCAGGGGGTTACACATGTGCGGCCCCCCAGGAAACCATTACTCCCTGTTTGGGATTTGAATTTGGTTCTTTCTGCTCTTCAGGCTCCTCCCTTTGAGCCTTTGCAAGATATTGCTTTGTCTACCCTGACTCGGAAGATTGTCTTCTTCGTAGCTATCACTTCGGTCCGGCGTGTCTCGGAGTTGGCGGCCTTGTCTATCCAGGCGCCTTACTTTGAGAGGCATCAGGATAAAGTGGTCTTTCGGTTCAAACCAGACTTTCTTCCTAAGGTTGTTTCTGCTTTTCATTTGAATCAGGATATTGTTCTTCCCTCCTTGTGTCCTAATCCTAAGAATGACAAAGGGTTTTGCATTGTTTGGATGTAGTACGCTGTGTTAAGTACTACTTGATTATCACGTCTCCTTTTCGTAGGACGGATGCCTTTTTTGTTGTGCCCTGTGGGCCTAAGAAGGGTTTGGCACCGGCCAAATCTTCCATTAGCAAATGGATACGTCAGGCCGTTATTGCGGCCTATTCTGCTAAGGGGAAAGTTCCCCCTTTTCGTATCACTGCTCATTCTACTCGCCCCGTTGGAGCGTCTTGGGCTTTTCAGCACCAAGCTTCTGTTGAACAAGTTTGTAAGGCCGCCACTTGGTCTTCTGTTCATACTTTTTCTAAGTTTTACAAAGTTGATGTGCGGGCTTCAGCAGATGCTGTTTTTGGCCGCAAAGTGCTGCAGACTACAGTCATTTAAGTTATGCTTCACCTTGCCTTTGGATACCCATCCTTTGTGGACACTGCTTTTGGATGTCCCAATCGTGAAGCATTTAAAGGTGAAGCGGGGTGTGTGGCACACTGAGAATACCATTTTGTGAGTACTCACCTGAAAAATGGATATTGTCAGTGTGCCACACACCCCGCTTCACTCCCGCCCTTTTCAGTATCCCGAATCCTTCATATGGTGAAGCTTTTATTTATATTGATTTAGTTTGAGGTTACCGTTAATTTACTGGTACCTTGTCTTTCTGCTTTTTAATACACTGGTGATAAATGGGAGGTACCAGGTGTATATATAGGCCGGAAGGGGGCTCGTTACAAGACTTCCTCTCTGCAACAGCGTCACCTGGCGGTGAGTAACCCAATCGTGAAGAATTTAAAGGTGAAGCGGGGTGTGTGGCACACTGACAATATCCAATTTTCAGGTGAGTACTCACAAAATGGTATTTTATTATACTTGGGTGTCAGTGTCGCGCTCCTTGCTCCACAGTTGCGAGCCTGTTTGTCCTTTCATTAACATTAGCGTACTGCCCAGACGACAGCATCATTTTCCAGCGTGACAGCAATGTATGCGCTTTCTATCCACTACTGGCTTTCTTTTTTCCGTTGGTTAGAGCTTCGTGCTCTTTGGGGGAGGCGGGGACTCGGCATGACGCGCTCCGCGTCACAGCCTGGTCAGGCCCGCTCCTCGAGTTTCGCTTGGCGCCATTTTGACAATCTTCGCGCGCGTGGTGCGATCCGCCTCCTCCCTTGGTCATGTAAGTGCCCTCCGGGGCGGCATTGTTCTACGTGTTTATTTGGCTGCGCATGGCACTGACACCACCCCTCTTGTCCCATTATGTCTTTCAGACGCCAGGACTTCGGTGGCTTCTCCCGGCCTCACATATATTACAGCGGGTCCACATAAAAAATTCTCCCACTTCCTAGCGGGTCTTGGGGCATCCAGGGTTGCCTGTTGCGTAAATCCCCGCGGGCCTACTGCTCAGATAATCACCATATGGAGGCATCTCAGAATTATGTACCCGGGGTCCCTCTGGGACGTGACCGGCTGTGTGTGGTGTGTGGTCAGCCCCATGCTGATGCTGACAGAGCACGGGTCTGCGGACCGTGTGCTGAACAGGCACTGACCCTGCAATCAGGTTTGCCAGTGGCTGCACCTCCCTTCAATACACCAGTCTCCCCTGACCTAAACCTCACTCCTGATTTGTCTCACTCGAGCGGGGATGACCTGCAAGCCGTGCCGCGCGTGCTGCCTACGGCGGAGCAGGTGCTGTCTGGATTGGCGGAGCATATGGGCCCTGAAAAGAAGCGGTCCCTGACGCCTCCTGGCTCTCCGGTTCCTAACGATACCGATGACTCTGCTGATATGCAGGACCTTGATCCTTCTGAGGAAGGTGAGCTATTCTCAGATTCGGGCTCCTCGGATGAGATGCCCGGGAGCTGTGATGATTCTGGGCCCGGTTCTTGGGGCCTGTGTGACATAGATGAACTTCTTATTAAGATCTTTGAGGTTTTGTCAATCTCCCCTCCTGGAGAGGATCCTAAGCCTAAGAAGGAGAGTTTCCACACAGCGCCACCGCGCTTGGAGTTCCTGGAACAGGATAATTTCCAGAATCTTATATCCCAAGAATGGGAATCGCCTTGTAAACTTAAAGGGGTCCCAGGGGTCTGGGATTGGAAGTACCCTTTCCCTCCTGATGTGGTTAACTTTTGGTCAGCACCTCTTGTGGTGGATGCACCGATTATAGGGGTTACTAACCCCCCCCCTTCATGACGACTCCTTATTACCGTACCCTTCGGGATGCTGAGGACCGGCGCATTGACAGACTGGCTTCCCATGCCTTTTCGTGTGCAGGGACGGCTCTGCGCCCGGTCTGTGCCGCGGCCATCCCTGCGGTGGCCGCCAGGACTCTTGTTAGAAAAGTACTTGACCACCGGCCTGAGGACCTCCCCTGGGGGGTGTTTAATGCGCTATCAGACTGTGATGTGTTTGTGAAGTTCATCCTCTCAGCGCTGGATGACACCATTAAGATGTGTGCTAGAACCTCTGCCCTTGTGGTGGCTATTCGCCGCCTGGTCTGGCTGCGACAGTGGGGTGCTGACGATGCTACAAAAATGGCTCTCACTGGCCTTCCCTTCAGAGGACGGCGACTATTTGGCGCCCGTTTGGACATTTTTGGGAAAAAGGGTAAGGCACCCCTGCGCAGAAGGCCGCTCCGGCCTCCCCGGGGCAGGGTCACCCCTCCACCTCCCTACGTTCTAGGAATGTACCTTCTCCTTCTGGTGGTTCCAGGAGGTAGTCCCCCTGGACACAGGATAGCTTTTGCTGGGCGGTCTCTCTCAGTGGTTGTCAGGGTGCCTCTAGCCCCTGTTTTTCCCTCAGGAATTGGTGCAGGCCGTACTGGGCCTACAGAGTTTGGGCTTACTTACAGGTTGCCCTTAACAGTATGGGGCTATGGCCTCTATATTAACCTTCCTCCTTCCCTCAACAGTATGAGGCAGTCTGGGCCATGCTGGCCTATGGTAGGCCTGGCAATTCTACTCACAGGTAGTCCCTATATGACATCTCTGTCTTGGGACACAGGGGCCCTGTGCAAAGGGGGGCTTCCGACCTCCTGTGGAGTTCTAGATCTTCTTAGTTCCCCCTGTGTCTGCTGGACACCAAGACCGTTACTAGGCGGTGTGGCAGGACCAACCCTGCGGCTTGAGGCTTTGTTGGTGGCCACTCTTTCGCTCCCAGGCTACTCTCCATGGCGCGAATGGGGGTGATGTCTCGGACATGCCTGGGGGGGGCGTCCGCATTAGGA
This sequence comes from Gastrophryne carolinensis, assembly GCA_027917425.1. Classification (NCBI taxonomy): domain Eukaryota; kingdom Metazoa; phylum Chordata; class Amphibia; order Anura; family Microhylidae; genus Gastrophryne; species Gastrophryne carolinensis. The sequence goes on along the minus strand of CM051239.1, from coordinate 308,462,896 downwards.
CCTACCGGGTCGTCGTTCCCTACTCCCCAGTCTCTACGTCAGGCCGAGTGGATTAGTTGGCAGGCGGTGTCCCCTGGGAGTTACTGGATGGGTGCTCAGTCACCTCAAACCCTCTTGGCCCCTTATCTGCTATCTCCGTTCCTTGGATTCGGTTCAGGCTTGAGCCTTCTTCCTTGGACTCCTGGTTACGGGGGCTCTGCCCCCTTTGCTGACATCTTACTTTCACCAGGCAGGATTGCAGCTGGTGGGCCCGTTGGTGGCGTATAAGATGATGGCCCCTATATACCGAGCCCTTGGGCTCTTCGGCACAGTAGGTTATTGATCCTACATGGGGTTCCAGCACCCCAGGGGCTTGGTCTGTGCTCATTCCCCCTTGGTAAGGTGGTTCCTCTTGAGCTGATCATATTCAAGGGCCCTGTCAGGGGGCACCCCCTTCTTTGCTTGCATCTTCCTGTGAATGGTCACTTTTGGTACCAAGTCTCGCAGGTAGGCGGGGGGGGGGGGGGGCGGGGACTTTCTTCCAAAGCCCACCGTGGTTCCTAGGTAGGGTCCGTTAGAGGGTCCATCTTACCTACTGGTTGTTGCAACCGTGAGCCTTCCGTTGACTCTATACGGCTGGACTTCTCCTCTTTTAGGACCTGTCTATTTGGGGACTCTTGGTCTGTTGGAAGACAACGGTCTGTTTTTATTATTGGTCTGGAGCTTGAAGCAGGATGATCCCTCTGGAGGGTTCCTGATCCCGATCTGAGCGCCCCCTGCTCCTCAGCGGTATTCGCTCCAATAAATGCCTTTCAGGGGCAGGTTATGCTATCCTCGTGGTGCTCTGATAGCCAACTAGGGTGGCTCTGTTGGGTCTCGCTTATACCACAGGGGCTCCGCCCTTGTTTTTACTGTCCCAGAATATTCTGACTCTGGTCATGGGGGCTTAGTAAAATTATGCATAGACTTTCTATTTTATATGCCTTCTCTTCGTTCACTCTACTATGTGGGGTTCTGAGCACAGTTGTGCTGATAGAGACCTGTGTGATTGATGGCCTGGGTGGCCTTGTGAACTGTGGTTCGCAGATGCTTCTGCTGAGGTCTGCTGACCTGTACGCTCTCTCAGGAGTGCAGTTCTGCCCTTGTCAGGCCCCTTCTTTTGTCGTCTCACTCTACAGACTCTTGTCTGGGGCTTCACAGCTGATTCATTCACCCCTTGGAGACGGGCTTATCTTCTGGGTGACTTGGTATATGGGGGGCTAGGAGCAAGCTTCCTTGGCTTCCTCTTCCTCCGTCTATTGTGGTTCATGGTGTACCCATACTGATTGGCATGAGTTTTGGTCTCTTACCTGTTGGACGTTCTTGGTTCCCAGGGTCCTAGAGTCTTTACAGCATAGGTTGGGGTTGGCTCCCCATCTAGGTACTCTGAAGGTCCAGGTTCTGTCCTGGCTGTCTTCCTGTAGGAGTCTGGTTCTGTCTTCCTTGTGAGGAATTCTCTTGGGGTTTGCTCATGGGCATCTCCCAAGTAGTTTCTGTGGTTCCTGTTGGGATCCATTTTTCATTCTGTTTGCCCTGCGGATTTTCCTTTGGGACTTATGCTGGATGCTGTCTGAGCTTCTTTGTAGTCCAAGTCGCTTCTCTGGGGGCTCCTGCCTCAGTCAGATGTGTGTCTGAGCAGGTGGATCCGATTACATAGCTTTGGCTCGATATATATCTCTCTATATGCACACCATGCCGTGGTGGTATTCCGTCTTATGCCGGACATCTGTGCCCAAGTGGTGTTTTATGATCATTAAGTCCTTTTAGTCTAACTACGGACCTTATTCTTAATAATGCTAATGTTAAGGGTCTACATTCCCTCAACAGGTGTTGCAATTTTTTCTGATGGTTTCTTGTCCCTTAGGGGGACTGATGCCCTTGGTCTGAGGGCGCCACCCTTATGTATGCGCCTGATATCGCTTGCTTCCAGGGCCACTGCGCCCTTTGGATTGATCTTACTTGGATGCCTTCTGGTCCTGAGTAAAGCTTTCGGCTTCTTGCTAATGAAGGGGTCAGTATTCCCGCCTTTTGACGGGTGACCAATTCTAAAGTTTTCCACGAGGCTTCTGTTGCCTGTGGGCTGGTTGGGCCGTTACACTGGCCTATTCCTTTAAGGGGGAAGAATCTCCCTTTTTCATTTTATTCCGTTATATTGGTGTTTGGGTACCATTGACCCTTCAGCACCAGTTTTTTTCTGTTGAATAAGTTACTAGACTGTTGCTTGTCTCTGTTCATACCTTTCAAAGGTCTTGTTATGAGATTGACATTAAAACCTCTGCTCATGTCATACCTGGTTGCAAAGTTTTGCAGGTGACAGCGGCCTTACTGTCCGCTGTGCCTTGTTTTTGGGGATCCCACCCTACTTTATGGACACTGCTATTGGATGTCCCATGTGTAATTATTATAGATGGAGCAGGACGTGCTTTATGCTTAGAATAATACAATTCTGTGAAATACTCACCTGTAGAATTGGTATTATACGCATACAGCACGTCCACCCTGGTTTTACATTTTTCTGGATCGCCTGTATGGTGATTATCATTACTATTGTACCAGTTGGTGGTTGGTTTCTCCCGGCTTCTTTTCTCACTGCTTTTCAATACTGGGCATTTGTGGGAGGTCCCTGGGTATATGAAGGCCGGGAGGAGCCTGTCTTTGCATGTCTGCAGTGAACAGCGCCCTCTGGCGGAGTATTACCCATGTGTAATTATTATAGATGGAGCAGGACGTGCTGTATGCGTATAATACCAATTCTACAGGTGAGTATTTCACAGAATTGTATTTTTGGCTTCTCCCGGCCCTGTATTAGTATATACTTGTAGGCCTTGCAAAAAAAATACTCCCACTTCCCTAGCGGGTTATTGGGGCATCCGGGGTAGCTATTTAGCGTTATTCCCTATCAGCGTATAGCGCCGCTATAATCACCATATGGAGGCATCCCAGGATAATGGGACCGGGGTCCCTTCGGGGGCAAGACCGGCTGTGTGTAGCGTGTGGGCAGCCTCATGCTGACGCTGACAAGGCGCGGGTCTGTGTACCCTGTGCTGAGCAGGTGCTTGCATTGCAATCTGGCCTGCAAGTGGCTGCACCTCGTTTCACTTCACCTACTCCCCCAAGCTTAAACCTCACTCCTGCTGAGTTGCATACTAGTGGGGATTCTCAGCCTGATGTGTCTTCTAGACTGGCTACTGTTGAGCAGTTGATTGCTAAGTCCTTAGCGCGTAAGGCCCCTGCTAAGAAGCAGCACTTGACGCCTAATGTCACTGTTTTCCCTATGGGAACTGAGGAGTTTTGGAATCTTTGTGGCTATACCCCGTCTGATGAAGGGGAGCTCTTTTCTGATTCAGGCTCATCTGACGAGAGACCAAGGGGTCTTGACGATTCTGGCTTTGACCCCTGGACCCCGGATTACACTGACAGATTATTGACCCAGATTTTTGAGGTTCTGTCCATCTCTCTCCCTGTTGCGGCTCCCAGGCAAAGAGGGGAGCTTTTCCATACAGCAAAATCACGTTTGGAATTTCCCGAGCAGGCACATTTCCATAACCTTGTGCTCAAGGAATGTGAGCGCCCCAGTAAACTTCCCGGGGTTCCAAAAAGTTGGGATAGGAAGTATCCCTTTCCTGCTGAGGTGGTTAAATGTTGGTCATCCCCCCCCCCCCCCCCCCCTGAGGTGGATGCCCCGATCCTAGGGCTATCTAACACCTCTGTCATGCATTCCCCTGACTCTACTACCCTGCGAGATACTGAGGACCGGCGCATTGACCAGCTGGCATCCCACGCCTTTACATGTGCAGGGACGGCGCTGTGCCCGGTCTGTGCCTCTGCCATTACTGCTGTGGCCACTAGAACCCTTATCAGAAATATGCTCGATAGTGCCCCTGATGATTTGCCTTGTGAGGTGTTTAATGCACTCTCCAGTTGTGATGTTTTTGTAAATTTTGTCCTCTCAGCATTGGATGACACCATCAGAATGTGCGCCAGAACTTCTGCCCTTGTGGTGGCTATACGCCGCTCGGTTTGGCTGCGCCAGTGGGCTGCTGACAACGCTGCCAAGAAGGCCCTCACTGGATTTCTCTTTACAGGACTGCGCCTGTTTGGGGACCGCCTTTCCTGGGGCCCGTGGAGATTTCTGAGGCAGAGGACGTGGACGTCCTCGCTCCTCCTGGGGTCCCAAAGCAAAATCCTCTCCCAAGCCCCCTCAGGCATGATGGGGCGCCCTCACCAATCCGGGTGGGGGGACGGCTGCAGCACTTCGCTCATGTCTGGAAGCTTCATGTCTCAGACCGGTGGATTCAGGAGGTAGTGTCCTCCTTTTACAAGTTGGGAGTTTGCTGCCGATCCCCCTCCAAGATTCATCAGATCCCGGATTCCTCAGGACCCTGTGTCAGCTCAGTAGCTAGTGCAAGCTGTGCAAGGCCTCCTGGAGCTGGGGGTCATCTGCAAGGTCCCTTTAGGAGAAAAAGGCAAGGGCTTGTATTCCAACCTATTCACAGTACCCAAAAAAGATGGTTCAGTCAGGCCCATCCTGGACTTGAAGATCCTCAACAAGTTTGTCAGGAGCAGGCGCTTTCGCATGGAAACTCTGCACTCTGCCATCATTTCCCTGCGCCAAGGGGATTTCATGACTTCTGTGGACATCAAAGATGCTTACCTTCATATTCCTGTATTTCCAGGTCATTAAAGGTTCCTCAGGTTCGCTCTGATGGATCAACACTACCAGTTTGTGGCCTTGCCCTTCGGCCTCACTTCAGCTCCCAGGGTGTTCACCAAGGTGCTGGCGGGCATGATGTCTCTGCTCAGATGTCAGGGCGTCCGCGTGCTTCCCTATCTGAGCGACATTCTCATCACTTCCCAGTCTCTACATCAGGCAGAGTTGGATACTCAGCTGGTGGTGCCCATTCTGGAGTCATTTGGATGGGTGATCAACCACCCCAAGTCCTCACTGTCCCCTTCCTTGGTAATTCCATTCCTAGGAATGAATCTGGATACAGTTCAGGCAAGGATCTTCCTTCCTCAGTAGAAGGTGGACAATCTGATTGCACAGGCTCAGTCCCTCCTAGCTTGTACCCATCCCTCCATCAGGCAGGGGATGCAGCTGGTGGGCCTGATGGTGGCATGCTTCGAAGCGGTCCCTTATGCTCAGTTCCACTTGAGGCCCCTGCAACTTCACCTATTGTCCGTATGGCACAAGGACCCAGCATCCCTGGACAGGGTCTGTGTGCTCTCCCCCCTGGTCAGGAGGTCCCTCTCGTGGTGGATGGACTCAAGGAACCTGTTGGGGGGCAGATCCTTTCTTGCCCCTTCCTGGGAGACGGTCACCACGGATGCCAGTCTGTCAGGTTGGGGGGGGGGGGTTTCTGAAAGTCCCTGCGGTTCCATGGGAGGTGGGGCCCTCAGAAGGCCCACACACCTATCAATGTCTTGGAACTGCGGGCGATCAGGCTAGTTCTGGCTCACTTGACTACTCACCTTCGGGGCCTGCCTGTTCAGGTGCGCTCAGACAACCAGACGGCAGTCGCCTACATCAATCATCAGGGAGGGACCCGGAGCAAGGGGGCCCTCCAGGAAGCGTCTCTGATCCTGACTTGGGCGGAGGCCAATGTCCCCTGCATTTCAGCTGCATACATCCTGTGGGGGGAAACTTGTCTGGCGGTCTCTCTGAGCAGGGGGACCTCTCGCCAGGGAGAATGGTCCCTATGCAGCAGGGTGTTTCAATCTCTGTGTCTCCGTTGGGGCAACCAGATGTGGATCTGTTTTGCGTCCCGCCACAATCACAAGCTCCCAGCCTTTGTCTCTCTGTCCCAGGATCCTCTGGCCTTGACCTTGGATGCGCTAGCAATGTCATGGCAGGACTTTCAGTTCCTGTATGTCTTCCCTCCAATCCCCCTGCTGGGCAGGGTTCTGCGCAAGACTGCTCTGGAAAGGGTGTCAGCAATTCTGGTGTCCCCCAGGTGGCCAAGAAGAGTGTGGTTCGCAGACGTGGTACAGCTGGCGGCAGGGGCGGACTGGGACTAAAAAAAATGGCCCGGGACTTTTTGGGGCACACCGGCCCTGCTTTACTGTTCCTGGCCCAGTATAGTATATTAATGTCACATAATTTTATATATCTATATATACTTTATTTTGTTCCATGGTTTACCAGGGTTTAGGAGGACAAAAATAAGAGAGAAAGAGAGGGGCATCCCACTTTACAGGCTTAATTTAACAACCGTCCCTATTTCCCACACCAAAAAGTTAGAAGGTATGCATTTGGGCACAGATGAGTCAGTAGTGGATAAAGCTGGGGCACAGAACAGTTAGCAGCACAATTTAGTATATTGATCAGTTGGTGGCAGAGTAGATTCAGGCACAGATCAGATTTGGAGACACCGATCAGGAGCAGATCAGATTTGGAGACACCGATCAGGAGCAGATCAGATTTGGAGACACCGATCAGGAGCAGATCAGATTTTGAGACACCGATCAGGAGCAGATCAGATTTTGAGACACCGATCAGGAGCAGATCAGATTTTGAGACACCGATCAGGAGCAGATCAGATTTGGAGACACCGATCAGGAGCAGATCAGATTTGGAGACACCGATCAGGAGCAGATCAGATTTGGAGACACCGATCAGGAGCAGATCAGATTTGGAGACACCGATCAGGAGCAGATCAGATTTGGAGACACCGATCAGGAGCAGATCAGATTTGGAGACACCGATCAGGAGCAGATCAGATTTGGAGACACCGATCAGGAGCAGATCAGATTTGGAGACACCGATCAGGAGCAGATCAGATTTGGAGACACCGATCAGGAGCAGATCAGATTTGGAGACACCGATCAGGAGCAGATCAGATTTGGAGACACCGATCAGGAGCAGATCAGATTTGGAGACACCGATCAGGAGCAGATCAGATTTGGAGACACCGATCAGGAGCAGATCAGATTTGGAGACACCGATCAGGAGCAGATCAGATTTGGAGACACCGATCAGGAGCAGATCAGATTTGGAGACACCGATCAGGAGCAGATCAGATTTGGAGACACCGATCAGGAGCAGATCAGATTTGGAGACACCGATCAGGAGCAGATCAGATTTGGAGACACCGATCAGGAGCAGATCAGATTTGGAGACACCGATCAGGAGCAGATCAGATTTGGAGACACCGATCAGGAGCAGATCAGATTTGGAGACACCGATCAGGAGCAGATCAGATTTGGAGACACCGATCAGGAGCAGATCAGATTTGGAGACACCGATCAGGAGCAGATCAGATTTGGAGACACCGATCAGGAGCAGATCAGATTTGGAGACACCGATCAGGAGCAGATCAGATTTGGAGACACCGATCAGGAGCAGATCAGATTTGGAGACACCGATCAGGAGCAGATCAGATTTGGAGACACCGATCAGGAGCAGATCAGATTTGGAGACACCGATCAGGAGCAGATCAGATTTGGAGACACCGATCAGGAGCAGATCAGATTTGGAGACACCGATCAGGAGCAGATCAGATTTGGAGACACCGATCAGGAGCAGATCAGATTTGGAGACACCGATCAGGAGCAGATCAGATTTGGAGACACCGATCAGGAGCAGATCAGATTTGGAGACACCGATCAGGAGCAGATCAGATTTGGAGACACCGTTCAGGAGCAGATCAGATTTGGAGACACCGATCAGGAGCAGATCAGATTTGGAGACACCGATCAGGAGCAGATCAGATTTGGAGACACCGATCAGGAGCAGATCAGATTTGGAGACACCGATCAGGAGCAGATCAGATTTGGAGACACCGATCAGGAGCAGATCAGATTTGGAGACACCGATCAGGAGCAGATCAGATTTGGAGACACCGATCAGGAGCAGATCAGATTTGGAGACACCGATCAGGAGCAGATCAGATTTGGAGACACCGATCAGGAGCAGATCAGATTTGGAGACACCGATCAGGAGCAGATCAGATTTGGAGACACCGATCAGGAGCAGATCAGATTTGGAGACACCGATCAGGAGCAGATCAGATTTGGAGACACCGATCAGGAGCAGATCAGATTTGGAGACACCGATCAGGAGCAGATCAGATTTGGAGACACCGATCAGGAGCAGATCAGATTTGGAGACACCGATCAGGAGCAGATCAGATTTGGAGACACCGATCAGGAGCAGATCAGATTTGGAGACACCGATCAGGAGCAGATCAGATGTGGAGACACCGATCAGGAGCAGATCAGATGTGGAGACACCGATCAGGAGCAGATCAGATGTGGAGACACCGATCAGGAGCAGATCAGATGTGGAGACACCGATCAGGAGCAGATCAGATGTGGAGACACCGATCAGGAGCAGATCAGATGTGGAGACACCGATCAGGAGCAGATCAGATGTGGAGACACCGATCAGGAGCAGATCAGATGTGGAGACACCGATCAGGAGCAGATCAGATGTGGAGACACCGATCAGGAGCAGATCAGATGTGGAGACACCGATCAGGAGCAGATCAGATGTGGAGACACCGATCAGGAGCAGATCAGATGTGGAGACACCGATCAGGAGCAGATCAGATGTGGAGACACCGATCAGGAGCAGATCAGATGTGGAGACACCGATCAGGAGCAGATCAGATGTGGAGACACCGATCAGGAGCAGATCAGATGTGGAGACACCGATCAGGAGCAGATCAGATGTGGAGACACCGATCAGGAGCAGATCAGATGTGGAGACACCGATCAGGAGCAGATCAGATGTGGAGACACCGATCAGGAGCAGATCAGATGTGGAGACACCGATCAGGAGCAGATCAGATGTGGAGACACCGATCAGGAGCAGATCAGATGTGGAGACACCGATCAGGAGCAGATCAGATGTGGAGACACCGATCAGGAGCAGATCAGATGTGGAGACACCGATCAGGAGCAGATCAGATGTGGAGACACCGATCAGGAGCAGATCAGATGTGGAGACACCGATCAGGAGCAGATCAGATGTGGAGACACCGATCAGGAGCAGATCAGATGTGGAGACACCGATCAGGAGCAGATCAGATTTGGAGACACAGATCAGGAGCAGATCAGATTTGGACACAGATGTGAGATGGCTTTGTAGAAGTTTTCTCATTGGTCACACTGGCCACCCAGCCTCTTTCCTGTTACAGGGCTGTGAGAGGTTCCATTTAGCAGACATATAGTATATGAAGGACCTGAGAACACAGGGACAGGCAACATGGAGCTCTGCACAGCAGTCTATGGACAGCACATGGGACACTGTTTGTATTGTAAAAGGGGGTTGAACATCTAAACTTTCCTTAATAAGCTGCCAGGAGGGAGGACACACAAAGGAAAGGCTTTACCTTGTGGCAGAAGCAGCAGCACTTCCCTGCAGCTGAGTTACAAATGGCAGAACCTAGTGTGAATCATCCACTGACCTCCAGCTCCTGGGACAGGCTGTCACTAGGGGGCAGCAGCGTGCACAGATCTCCTGCTGTCACATGACTCAGATCTATGACGGCTCCTCTGCTTCCCCGTCCTGTAAGTGTAATTGCTGATGCCGAGCCTGCGCTGAGCCAATGCTCAGCGGCCGATGCGCAGAGCAGTGTAATGGGTGGAGGCCGCTCTGCCCGCCGCTGCTCTCACACACACACACTGTTTACAGGCAGATAATCTTGGTGTAAGAGCAGCCTCCACCTATTACACTGCTCTGCTCATCGGCCACCACCTGCGGCCTTCCCATGTGCCGGCCTACCGGTATTTTACCCGGTATGCCCTATGGCCAGCCCTCCCCTGGCTGGCGGTAGATCAGTACGCTATGCCCTTGGTGCCAGATCTGCTCACTCAGGGCTCACTACGCCATCCCAATTTTAGAAACTCTGGCTTTGACGGCTTGGCTGCTGAAACCTCCCATCTTGATGGAGAAGGGGCTGTCCTATTCGGTTGTGGATACGTTGATTAAAGCTAGGAAGAAGTCTTCCTCTTCCATTTATTACAGGGTTTGGCGTGCCTACATTGACTGATGTGAATCTAAGCCTCTTCCCTGTCGTGTGTTCTCTATTTCCAGGATTCTGGAGTTCCTGCAGCATGGGTTGGAGATGGGACTCCAACTCATTACTCTGAAGGGTCAGGTTTCTGCCCTGGCTATTTTCTTCCAGAAGTCCTTTGCTCAGCACCCTCTGATCAGGACTTTTTTTCCAGGGGGTCACTCATGTGCGCTCCCCACGTAAGCCTATGGTGCCTTTTCTGTGCATGTCATCTGAACTTGGTCCTGTCAGCCTTGCAGGGTGCTCCCTTTGAACCTGTGCAGGATGCTGCCTTGGCCATTCTTAAGCTCAAGGTTGTGTTTCTGGTGGCTATCACTTCTGTTAGGCGTGTGTCTGAGTTGGCGGCGCTGTCCATTCAGCCCCCCTACTATGAGAGGCACCAGGACAAGGTGGTGTTTTGTTTCAAACCTGACTTTCTGCCTAAGGTAGTGCCTGCCTTTCATTTGAATCAGGATATTGTTCTTCCTTCTTTGTGCCCTAATCCTAGCAATGCTAAGGAGAGGGTTTTGCACTCTTTGGATGTGGTTAGGTGTCTGAAGTACTATCTGGTGGCTACTGCACCTTTCAGAAAAACTGATGCTCTTTTTGTGGTCCCTTCTGGTCCTAGGAAGGGTTTGGCTCCTGCCAAGTCTACTATCAGCAAGTGGATTCGTCAGGCTGTGATTCAGGCCTACTCTGCTAAGGGGAAGAATCCTCCCTTCCGCCTTACTGCTCATTCCACTCGTGCTATTGGTGCCTCTTGGGCTTTTCAGCACCAGGCTTCTGTTGAACAAGTTTGCAAGGCCGCTACTCGGTCTTCTGTTCATACCTTTTCAAAGTTTTACAAGGTTGATGTTAGGGCCTCAGCTGATGCTGCTTTTGGCCGAAAGGTTCTGAAGGCGGCAGTGGTTTAAACTGTCTGCTGCTGATTTTTCTTGGGGATCCCACCCTACTTTATGGACACTGCTATTGGATGTCCCAACTGTAAGTATTAGATTTGGAGCAGGACGTACTGTATACTAAGAATAATACAATTCTGTGATTACTCACCTGTAGAATTGGTATTATGAGTATACAGTACGTCCTGCTCCAACCCACCCTTGGTTGCATTATCTTGGATCCCCTGTATGGTGATGGTTATCGTTGTTATAGTTGATAGTTTGGATTGTTTAATTCTCCCCGCTTCTCATTAACTGCTATTCTAAGCATACAGCACGTCCTGCTCCCGAATAGTAATAACATGTGGGTAATCCTCCGCCTCAGGCGCCGTGCACTGCAGACATGTAGAAAACAAGCTCCTCCCGGCCCTACATATACCGAGGGACCTCCCACAAATCCCCAGATTTCTCTGCAGTGCTGGAACTGCGAAGACACGAAGTATCACGCTCTCGCAGGCGAGCGAGCCTTACGGCCCAAGGTCCTGTGGGACTATTTCCACCCGTCCTCTTCAGAAGAAATATGCCTCCCAGCCTAGGCTGCGTGGGTCGGGTGAAGGTAGGTAGCACCTGGTGTGCTGAATGGAGCCATGCTCCACCGCAATCCCCCTCCATAGGTGGTCAGACCGATGGTGAGCCGCTAGAGGATGCCCCTCCCGCAATTTTGCCCGTGCCCCTCGCAGACTTAGTCCACGGACACCGTCAGCTTCCCCCTCGCTTCCTCCCGTAACTCGGGGGAAAAGAAGAGGGGGGGGGTGTGTGGCAGCCCTAGTGCTAATTCGCCTTAGACCTTGGTTCTTTAATTATGGGGTCAGTGTCGCGCCTCGCTATACAGCGCAAGCTGTCTTTTTCACTAACAATCTGCTTGTTCTGCAGCATCATTCCGTTAGCATTAGAGGTATGCTTATTCTCCGCTGTTCTACCTTTGCCGTTGGTTAGCGCTTCGTGCTCTTTGGGGGAGGCGGAGACTCGGCATGACGCGCCTCGTGTCACAGCCCGGCCTGGCCCACCCCTCGAGGTTCGCTGGCGCCATTTTCTCTATCTTCGTGCGCGTGGTGTGGTTCGCCTCCTCCCTCGGTCATGTAAGTGCCCTCCATGGCGGCATGGTTCTATGTTTTTCAGACAAGCGCATGGCACTGACTCCACCCTCCTTGTCCCATTATGTCTTTCAGATGCCAAGACTTCGTTGCCTTTCCCCGGCCTAACATATATTACAGCGGGTCCTCTTTACAAATTCTCCCACATTACTAGCGGGTTTTGGGGCATCCAGGGTTGCTTATTGCATAAATCCCTGCATCATACTGCTTAAAAATCACCATATGGAGGCATTTCAGAATTATGGAACCGGGGTCCCTCCGGGACGTGACCGGCTGTGTGCAGTGTGTGGCCAGCCCCTGGCTGAGGCTGACAGGGCACAGGTCTGCGGACAGTGTGCAGAACAGGCAGGTTTGCAAACAGAGGAACCTCCCTTCCTTACTCCCGTCTCCCCGCTCCCAAATATCACTCATGACGAGTCCCACTCCAGCGGGGATGACCTGCAATCAGTGCCGCGAGCTTTGCCCACGGCAGAGCAGGTGCTTTCTGGATTGGCGGAGCGTATGGGCCCTGGTAAAAAGCGGTCCCTGACACCTCCAGGCTCCCCGGTTCCTGACGATACCGATGACTCTGCTGATATGCAGGACCCTGACCCTTCTGAGGAAGGTGAGCTATTCTCAGACTCTGGCTCCTCCCATGGGATGCCCGGGGGCTGTGATGATTCTGAGCCTGGTTCCTGGGGTCTGTGTGACACAGATGAAATCCTTATCAAGATTTTTGAGGTTTTGTCAATCTCCCCTCCTGGGGAGATCCCCAAGCCGAAAAGGGAGAGTTTCCATACAGCGCCGCCGCGCTTGGAGTTCCTAGAACAGGAACATTTCCAGAATCTTATATCCCAAGAATGGGAATCGCCTTGTAGGCTTAAAGGGATTCCAGGGGCCTGGGAATGGAAGTACCCTTTCCCTCCTGATGTGGTTAATTTATGGTCGGCTCCCCTGGTGGTGGACGCACCGGTTATAGGGGTCACAAACCCCCCTTTTATGACTGCTCCTTTTTACCGTACCCTTCGGGAATGCTGAGGACCGGCGCATTGACAGACTGGCTTCACACGCCTTCTCGTGTGCTGGGACGGCCCTGCGCCCGGTTTGTGCCGCGGCTATCACTGCGTTGGCCGCCAGGACTCTTGTCAGAAAAATACTAGATCACCGCCCTGAGGACCTCCCTTGGGGGGCGTTTAATGCGCTATCAGACTGTGAAGCGTTTGTGAAGTTTATTCTATCGGCACTGGATGACACCATTAAGATGTGTGCTAGAAACTCGCTCTTACGGTAGCTATTCGCCGCCTGGTCTGGCTGCGACAGTGGGGTGCTGACGGAGCTACGAAAAAGGCTCTCACTTGCCTCCCCTTCAGAGGACGGCGGTTATTTGGACCTTTTTGGAAAAAAGGCTATAGCACCCTTGCGCAGAAGGCCGCTCCGGCCTCCACGAGGCAGGGTCACCCCTCCACCTTGCTACGTTAGTGTCAAACGCGAATCTGAGGTGTGTTTCCAGCTGTTCGGTGTGGATTTCCAACATGGGGCGGGCAGGCAGCTCCCTGGGCCTTCTGTCAGGACCAAGTCCAAATCTGCCAAAACCTCTCAAGCATGAAGGGACGCCTTCGCCCGTCTGGGTCTCACATTGGCCGCAGCTGTCTCACATCTAGGAATATGCCTTCTCCTTCTGGTGGTTCCGGGATGTAATCCCCCTGGACACAGGATGGGTTTTTGCTGGGCGGCCCCCCTCAGTGATTGTCAGGGTGCTTCCAGTCCCTGCTTTTTCCTTCTGAAATTGGCGCAGGCCGGACTGGGCCTACAGTGTTGTAGTCCAATATGACAACTCTGTCTTAGGTCACGGGCCCCCTGCGCGGGGGGCTTTCGGCCTCTTGGGAAGTACTAGATCTTCTTAGTCTCCCTTGGGTCTGCTGGACGCCAAGACTATTTCTAGACAGTGTCGCAGGATCAACCCTGCGGATTAAGGCATTACTTGGGGCCTCTCTTTCGTTCCCAGGCTACTCGCCTGGCGCGACTGGGGACACGCCTGAGGGGGGGGCGTCTGCGTTAGGACCTACCGGGTCGTCTTCCTTACTCCCCAGTCTCTGCATCAGACCGAAGTGGATCGGTTGGCCGGCAGTGTCCCCTGGGAGCTTCTGGAGGGTTACTCAGTCACCTCATTCCCTCATGGTCCCTTATCCGCTATCCCCCATTCCTGGGAATCGGTTCAGGCTTGCAGCCGCCTTCTCTGGCAATAGGGGACCCCTGGTTACGGGGGCTCTGCCCCCCTTTACTGACGCCTTATTTTCACCAGGCGGGATGGCAGCTGGTGGGCCCTTTGGCGGCACATCAAGATGATGTCACGTATATACCGAGCGCTTGGGCTCTTCGGCGCAGTAGGTTACTGAACCTACATATGTCCCAGCACCCTGGTGCTTGGTCTGTGCTCATGCCTCCTTGGTAAGGTGGTTCCTCTTGAGCTTCCCATATGCAAGGGCCCCGGCAAGGGGGCACTCCCCTTCCTTACTAGCATCTTCTAGTGAATGGTCACCCTGGGTACCAAGTCTCGCAGGTTTGACGGGGGAAGGGAAAATTCTTCCACAATCCCTGTGGTTTCTAGGTAGGGCCCCCTAGAGGGTCCATCTTACCTGCTGGGGTTGTTGAAACGGTGGGCCCCCGTTGACTCTATATGGCTGGCCTTCTCCTCCTTCAGGATTGGTCGGTTTATTGGGGGACTCCTGGTCTGTTGAAAGACAATGGCCTGTTTTTAATACTGGTCTAAAGATTGCGGCAGGTTGCTACCTCTGAAGGGTCCCTGATCCTGCCTTGGGCGGGGGTCTACTCCCCCTGCTTCTCAGCGGTATTCGCTTAAATGGATGCCCTTAGCGGCAGGTTATGCTATCCCGGTGTTGCCCGGGGAGCCTAGCGTGGCTCTGTGGGGTCTCCCTGCTGACACAGGGCTCTGCCCTTGTTCCTACTGTCCCAGAATATTCTGACTCCGGTCAGGGGGGCTGAGTATTTAGGCATAGCCTTGTTATTTCATATGCCTTCTCTTCATCACCCTACTTGTGGGTTCTGCGCACGGTTGGCCTGATAGAGAGTCCCATGGGATCTATGGCCTGGGCGGCCTTGGGAGTAGTGGTTCGCAGATGCCTCTGCTGAAGGCTGCTGACTTGTGATATCTCTTTCAGGAGTGCGGTTCTGCCCTTATCAGGCCTCTTCCTGTTTCCAATATAAGGTCTCCTGTCTGGGGATTGACAGCTGATTCATTCACCCCTTGGTGACGGGCCTTATCTTCTGGGTGACTTAGTATGAGAGGGGGCTGGGAGCTAGCTCCCCAACTTCCCCTTCCTCCGTCTATGGGGGCTTTGTGGTATCCCATATTGATTGGCATGGGCCTTAGTCTCTTCCCTGTTAGGCGTTCTCGGTTCCCAGGACCTTTAAAGTCATTACAACGTAAGTTGGGGTTGGCTCCCCATCTGGGGAATCTGAAGGTGTAGGTTTTGTCCTGGCCTTCCTGTAGGAGTCTGGTTCTGTCGCCCTTGTAGGGAATTATTTTGGGGATTGCTTAGCTGCATCTCCTCAGTAGTTCCATGATCCCTGTGGGGATCAATTTTCATTTTTTTACCCTGCGGACTTCCTGGGGACCCTGGCTGGATGCGGTCTCAGCTGCCCTGTAGTCCAGCTCGCTTCTCTGGGGCCTCCTGACTCCGTCAGACATGTGCCTGAGACGATGGATCTGGTTACTTAACCCTGGCTGGAGGTACATATATATGTATGTACAGATATATACGGCTACAGGCACCCCATGCCTGGGGGTGTTTCCTCTTACGCTGGGCCTCCGGTCCAGGTGGTCTGTAGGATCCTTGCTTTAGTCCCTTAGTCTAGCCATGGGCTTATTCTTAATAATACTAATATGAGGGCCTACATTCCTCTACAGGTATTGCAATTCTCTCCATGTGGGCCTTCTTGGCCTTTAGGGGGACTGATGCTCTTGGAGTCTACGGGTGCCTCTTTATGTATGCGCCTGATATCTACTTCCAGCGCCTTGCGCCTTTGGATTAATCTTTCTGGATGTCCCCTGATCCTGAGGAAGCCTTGGCTTCCCGATAATTAAGGGTCTGTATTCCCGCCTCGGTCGGGTGACCTGTTCTGTTTCCGTTTGGGGGTATTATAAGTTTTGCCACAAGGCTTCCTTGCCTGTGATCTGGTTGGGTCATTACACTGACCTATGTTTCCCTCAGGGGAGAGAATCTTCCCTTTTGCTGTTTACTCCGTTATATTGGTGTTTGGGTACCACTGGCCCTTCAGCACCGGGGTTTTTTCTCTGTTGATTCAGTTGCTAGACTTATGGCCTGTCTCTGTTCATACCTTCATGGTCCTGTTATGAGACTGACGTTAGAGCCCTTGCTCATGTCATGCCTGTGGCAAGTTTGCAGGTGACAGCGCCTTTACTGTTCGCTGTGCCTTGTTTTTTCTGGGGGATCCCACCCTGCTTATGGACACTGCTATTGGATGTCCCACATGTTATTACTATTCGGGAGCAGGACGTGCTGTATGCTTAGAATAATACAACTCTGTGAAGTACTCACCTGTAGAGTTGGTATTATACGCATACAGCACGTCCTGCTCCACCCCACCCTGGTTTCACTTATTCTGGATCCCCTGTATGGTGATTTGTTATCATTAGATTTTGTTACCAGTTTCTTCTGGGTGGTTGTTCCTCCCGGCTTCTCTTCTCACTGCTTTTCAATGCTGGGGATTTGTGGGAGGTCCCTCGGTATATGTAGGGCCGGGAGGAGCTTGTTTTCTACATGTCTGCAGTGCACGGCGCCTGAGGCGGAGCATTACCCACATGTTATTACTATTCGGGAGCAGGACGTGCTGTATGCGTATAATACCAACTCTACAGGTGAGTACTTCACAGAGTTGTATTTTTCAATGCTGGGGATTTGTGGGAGGTCCCCGGGTATTTGAGGGGCCGGGAGGAGCCTATTTTCTCTGCAGTCCAGCGCCATCTGGCGGAGTATATCCCACGTGTAAGTATTAGATTTGGAGCAGGACGTACTGTATACTCATAATACCAATTCTACAGGTGAGTTATAACAGAATTGTATTTTCTGCCCGGACCTTTATGTATTAAGCCCATTTTTAGCCTCCCAGCCTTGGCTGTAGGTCCAGGTGATGGTAACCTTCACATTAATAGGTGTTTAGGGAGCCATGCTCCCCCGTGAGACCCCATACAAGGGGGTAGCGGCATCCGGGTTGGTGATCCCGGTTTGGGATGCCCTGTCCCCATTTAATTCCCTTACACCCTTTTGGTGAGGGATTCTCCCCCTTCCGGGTCCCCTCTCTTACCGTCCAGGGGGATGGCATTGTTCTATTTTTCACTTTATATATGTGTGTGTGCGCTTGATTCACGTTGCGCTGTGCACTCTGCCTTCAGTCTGGGGAGCTTCTTCCCCTCAGGCTGATTCTGTGAGGGGGCGGGGCCGGGCGCTCGCGCGTTGCCACGGCCCGCCACCTTTTGGTGCCATTGAGGACCCATCCCATTGCTGGGAACCCTATTACAGGACTCTGAGGGAAGGGGGCTTCTTCTCTTCTCCCTCTCAGGCGCTGCTGGCTGAATAGGACGCCATTTTCTGCGGTGGGTGAGTGCCCTGCTGGGCTCCCCCCTCTTCTTACTATGCTTGGCCAATATGCATCAGTCGCCGCTTGGGGCAGCGCTGGCCTCTCTGCTATTGTTTTCTTATGACATGTATTTATTTTGCTGTTGCTGTGTGTGTGCATGTGCTTATGGCCACATATCTTGTGTCTTTCAGGAGGACTCCCTGTGCCTTGCTTAAAAGGGGGTTCTCCCGGTCCTAGGGTCCCTAGCTGTAATTTGGGGCACTTATAAATCCTCCCACTCGGGACTTAAAGGGGCATCCTGGGTTGCTTACCAGCATAATTCCCTCTGGTCATTGCGACTACCTTAAAATCCAAAGGAGCCACAGCACTCAAACCAGTTAGCTTGTTGACAAACCTACAATCTGTCTCTAAACTTAGTTAAAAACAGAGGGCTCGGTCACACACAAGCTGCACCACCAGCGCCAAGGTGCCCCTGTGAGGTGCAGTCCTAACTCTAATCTCTGAGAGCCCCATTTTGGACATACAATGCAATAGATAAATTGGGAGCAGGCTCACCTGAGGTTGCCCTACACCTCAAGTGCAAGCCATGGGGTGGAAGGGTCAAAGACCTTTCAATACAGCCTAGATCCCATGTGCTTGCACAAATTCAAAAGAAACAAAGGAGGGGTGGCAGCCGCTCAGACCATTATATAACTAACCTGGGAGGGGCTGCCACCCCTCCTTTGTTTCTTTTGACTACCTTAAAATCACCATATGGAGGCTGCACAGGATACCGGGCTTGGGCTCTCTTCGGGGCAATCCCGGCTATGTGTGAGTTGTGGGGTACCCCTTACGGGGGAGAATGTACTAATTTGCATACTATGTACGCAACAGGCCATTATGCGGCAGTCGGGATCCCAGACGCCTGGGTCCGTGCCTCCCGCCTCATCTCCTACCCCTCCCTGCATAATCCGTACCCCAAGTGACACTGTCATTAGTGGGGAGTCGCACTCGGATGTATGTGCTAGGCTGGCCAACCTCGAGAAAATTATTTCTAGCTCAGTGGGAAGAAAGGCCCCTGCTAGGAAAAGGCATCTGTCACCGGCTACGCCGGTAATTGATTGTTATGATTATGACTCCCCTGACTGGGCTCGAGGAGGGGGAATTATTTGAGGAATCAGAGACTGAGGAACTGCAGTTCTTTGATTCTGATGCCGGGCAGGCACTGGGGGATGCTGTGGATACTCCCAGGGTCCTGACCCATCTATCAGAGGTTCTGGGTATTTCCCCACCAGCGGAGGCCCCTCCGAAGAAGGGGGAATTCTTTGGGTTCTCTAAGCCCCGCTTGGAGTTTCCAAATCAGGATCATTTTGATAACCTGATTCTAAAAGAATGGGAGAAGCCGAGTCGCCTTCATGGTGTTCCTCAGGGATGGGATAGAAAGTATCCCTTTCTGGTGGACGGGGTGAAGCGCTGGTCTTCCCCTCCCGAGGTTGATGCGCCCATCTTAGGACTGTCCAACACCTCCGTTGTACATACACCTGACGCCACTACCCTTAAGGATGGCGAGGACAAGCGCATTGATCAGATGGCTTGCCATGCCTTTGCCAGTGTGGGTTCAGCCTTGCGGCCTGTCTGTGCATTGGCACTCGTGGCTGTGGCTACCAGGTCGGAGATCAGGGACATGTTAAATGGGTCCCACCTCAACCTGGACAGCGTTTCACAGCCCTTAAGAGGTGTGAATTGTTATGAATATTCCTAGTATGTCACACCCCCCACTTCCCGATATTCATGACACTTGGGAACCCGGCCTGTAGAGGGCGATCTTGCAGAGATTACATGAAAAAAAGGAGCCCCTCCTGGTCCATAAGTACTGGGTTCCTCCCACTATTCCTCAGGCTTTTCGTCTCTGCAGTCGGCGAAGCATTCAGAAGATGACTCTCCTTCAAGCTGCAGGTAGCCAGGCTTGCTCCCGGCCCCTTTTTTTCTCTATTTCTGTCTGAAACTCTTTAATCCTGTTTGGTTATATTGTATGCCTCCCAGCCCTGGCTGTGTGGTTCAGGCAAAGGTAGATACATACACCTTCTGGTGTATACAGGAGTATTACTCCTCCGTGAGACCCAAATGTGGGTAGGCGGCTTCCGGGTTGGTGTTCCTGGCATGGGATGCCCCTGTCCCTTTATAATCTCCTTGTGCCTTTATGGGTGCATTTCTATCCTCTCCCCTTTTAGTTCTCCTTTAACCCTGCTGGGTAAAAAGGAGGGGGGAAGGGGTGGGGCGTTATCTGGGCTTATTTGTTACCATGCACACAAAAAAAAAAAAAAGATATATAACAAGTCTTTATTTCTTATTTTTATTATTTTTTATTATATATGTTTTACTATACTATTTAATAGGAAATGTTTTATTTAGATTTTCCTATCTCTGTCTAGGCAGCATTTTTTGCTTACCTATTAAAGCTCTTTGTTTCTGGCTGTGTTCAGATTTTAATTTTCCCTCCATTTTTGGCCATGTGATCCTGGAAGTGGGCGGGGCTTAGGCATGCTTTTATTCAGAGAGCACCTGGTATGCTCTGTTTGACTTCCTGTTTCCTGCTTCCCTGTGGCCTTACCTCATGATGTGAGCTTATTGCATGGGCTGTGAGTACCCTTCAGCTTGGCTAAAGGGAGTTTTTTTTCTGTCATTTATATTGTGTGCATTTGGTGACTGTTTTTTTTTTTGTTTTCTCTGTAGGTGGAAACTCTTTATTTAAAAAGGGGTTTCTCCTGGTCCTTATATAAAAAAAAATAAAAAAAAAAATCCCTTAAGCCTTATTTAGGGGTCCATTTGTGTTTCAATCCTCCCACTTGGGACTATTTAAAGGGGGCATCCCGGGTAGCAATTGCGTAAATCCCATATATACTTGGCGACTATAATCAATTATAGTATAATAGTAAACACCATATGGAGGCATCCCAGGAAAACGGACATGCAATTCCCTCTGCACAGACTCGGCAATGTTTTGGATGTGCGGCATCCCTTGTTGGGGATAACACAATTCTTTGCGTCCCTTGTGCACAATTAACTATTATGCAGGAAACTGAGGCCCAGGCTTCAGGGCCTGCGGCTAATGCCTCATCTCCTGCTCCGCCATGTCTTGTCCGTACCCCCAATTATATTGTCATGGGCAGTGAGTCGCATGCTGATTTATGTGCCAGATTGGCTCATCTTGAAAGATTAATGTCTACCTCTGTGCCTAAGAAGGCCTCAGCTAAAAGAAAGCACTTGACTCATGCCGCTCCGGCAGGTGAGTCAGACAATTGTGAATTGCTTGATTGGTCTGATCCTTCTCAGTTAGAAGGAGAATTATATGAGGAATCAGATGTTTCTGATGAACAGCAATTTCTTGGTACTGAGATTGAGCAGGGTGAAGCAAGTGTTGTGGATACCCCAAGAGCTCTTGCTCAGTTATTTGAGGTTTTGGTTATTACTCCTCCTGAAGTTGTCCCTCCTCAAAAAGGGGAATTCTTTGGAGCCTCTAAACCTTGTTTAGAATTCCCAGATAAAAAGCATTTTTAGGATATTATTCTTAAAGAATGGGGAAGCCTGCGCGGCTTCCTGGCATTCCCTTGGGCTGGGACAAGAGATATCCCTTCCCAGCTGATACTGTTAAATGTTGGTCATCCCCACCTGTGGTGGATGCCCCTGTGCTTAATTTATCCAATTCTTCTGTGTTGCATTATCCTGACTCCACTACACTTAAAGATGGAGAGGATAAGCGTATTGATCAAATGGCGTGCCACGCTTTTTCCAGTGTGGGCTCGGCCTTGCTGCCTGTTGGTGCTTCAGCGCTCAAGACAGTGGCTATTAGGTCTGTTGTGAGAGACCTAATGAATTACTCAGGGCTTGATCCAGCCTCTGATGAGTACGCCGTTCTTAAGCGATGTGAGATGACACTCTGGTCATTTGCAGCAGAACCTCTGCCTTGTTAGTCGCCATTCGGCGGTCTGTGTGGTTGCGGCAGTGGGCAGCTGATATTGTAGCCAAGAAATCACTTACAGCGCTCCCTTTTGTGGGATTGCGCCACTTTGGAGAAAAATTGGATTCTTTCACTAAAGGAGGTAAATTACCTCATCGTAAGAAACAACGGCGTTCCTTTCGTGGAGTGGCCTCTTTTAACCCTTCCTTTCGGGGGTCCAGATCCGGTAGAGGATCGACCTTTTCAGCCCCTAGAGGGAATGCATGGAATTGAGGAAGAGGACGTGGCCGTCCCAAGTCAGAGTTGGGGGTCCAAAACCAAATCTGCCACTAAGCCTGCTCAACAATGAGGGGACGCCCTCACCCTTACTGGTGGGGGGGCGGCTGCGGTTCTTCTTCCAGGTCTGGGGTCAGGAGGTATCAGACAATTGGGTTCTGGAAGTAGTCTCTTCCGGTTACAAACTGGAATTCGAGTTCCGGCCTCCTCCCAGATTTTTCATGTCCCGGATGCCATCAGATCTGGCAATTGCGCAGGGACTGCGGGCAGCAGTAGCAAATCTGTTAAACATGGTTGTCATATGTCTAGTGCCTCCAGCGGAAATGGGTTTGGGGTTTTACTCCAACCTATTCACGGTACCCAAAAAATACGGCTCTGTTAGGCCTATCCTAGACCTAAGGAGACTCAATCAATTTATCCGTTTCAGAAAATTCCGCTTGGAGTCTCTGCGATCAACGATCGAGGCTCTCCGTCAGGGTGACTTCATGACATCCATAGACATCAAGGATGCTTATTTGCACATTCCTATTTTTCCGGGTCACCAGAGATTTCTCAGGTTCTCGATAGAAGACCAGCATTATCAATTTGTGGCCCTGCCATTCGGCCTTACCTCGGCCCCAAGAGTCTTTACCAAGATGCTGGCAGGAGTGATGGCTATATTCAGGGTCCAGGGCATCCGCATTGTGCCTTTCCTGGACGATCTTCTTATCGCGGCCTCCTCCCTTGAACAATCAGAGTTGGACACCAGGACGGTGGTCTCTACGCTAGAGAGGTTCGGATGGGTAAATAAGTTACCCCAAATCCTCTCTGTCCGTCCAGGGAAATTCCCTTCCTGGGCCTGTTTCTGGATACATTTCAGGCCAAGGTTTTTCTTCCTCAGTCCAAAATGGTTCTGATCATTGACTTGATTCGTCTATTCTTGTCCAACCCTCGTCAGTCTATCCGTCTAGGGATGAGACTAGTGTGATTGATGGTAGCTGCATTCGAGGCAGTCCCGTTTGCCCAGTTTCACATAAGGACGCTTCAGCTCTTCCTCTTGGCAAAGTGGGACACGTGCCCACTATTATTGAATCAGACTTATCTATTGTCTCCCCACGTTTTGCAGTCCCTTCATTGGTGGTTAATATCGCTCAACCTCCAGAAGGGCAAGTCATTTCTGACTCCGCGTTGGGAACTGGTTACCACGGATGCCAGCCTGGTGGGCTAGGGGGGCTTCTGGAAGAAGCATCAGTTCCAAGGATTGTGGGGGCCTCAGGAGGCTCATTCTCCAATCAATGTATTAGAGCTTCGGGCCATACGTCGTCTTCGACTGACCCATTTCTTACAGGGTCTGCCAGTTCAGATTCGGTCAGACAACCGAACAGCTGTTGCATACATCAATCACCAGGGAGGGACTCGCAGTTGGGGTGCCCTCCGGGAAGTGTCTCTGATCCTTCAGTGGGCAGAGATCAATGTTCCCTGCATATCAGCAGTTTACTTTCCGGGGATAGAGAATGTGGAGGCAGACTCCCTGAGCAGGGGATGTTTTCGCCAGGGAAAATGGTCTCTCAATCCAAGGGTCTTTCAGTTCCTCTGTCACAAGTGGGGGACTCCACGGTTGGACCTGTTTGCTTCTCGCCACAATCACAAGCTGCCAGATTTTGTGTCTCTATCCCAGGATCCTCTGGCAGTGGCAGCGGATGCCATGTCTCTGGCCTGGAAGGATCTGGGGTTCCTATATCTGTTTCCCCCATTCTCCTTGATCAGCAAGGTGGTGCGCAGGTTAGCACTGGAGGAGGCGCCAGCAATTCTGGTGGCGCCAAGGTGGCCAAGACGTCTGTGGCACGCAGACGTCGTAAGGCTGGCAATGGATCGTTTCCATCTGCCTCTTCTTCCAGATCTCATCACTCAGGGTCAACTTTGTTACCCCAATTTACAAACGCTGGCTTTGTCTGCATGGCTGCTGAATTCTCCATCTTGAAAGAAGGTCTTTTTGATGCGGTTATTCAGACTCTTATTAGAGCTAGGAAGAAGTCTTCCTCTGTTATTTATTACAGGACTTGGAGGTCCTATATTGATTGGTGTGAATCCAGGGCTTTGCCCTGTAGAGTATTTTCTATTCCTAGAATTCTGGAATATCTGTAACGAGGTCTGGATATGGGATTCCAGATTAGTACTTTGAAAGGGCAAGTCTCTGCCTTGGCTATTTTCTTTCAAAGGTCGTTTGCTCTTCATCCTTTGGTTAAGACCTTTTTCCAAGGAGTCGCACATGTGCGGCCTCCCAGAAAGCCTATGCTTCCTGTTTGGGACCTTAACCTGGTGCTTTCAGCTATGCAGGCTGCTCCCTTTGAGCCTTTGCAGGATATTCCTCTTCCTATTCTTACTCAGAAGGTTGCCTTTTTGGTTGCTATTACTTCTGTCCGCCGAGTTTCCGAACTGGCGGCTTTGTCTATTCTAGTCCCTTATTTTGAGAGGCATCAAGATAAGGTTGTTTTTCCTTTTTAAACCGGATTTCCTTCCTAAGGTGGTGTCTGCTTTCCACCTAAATCAGGATATAGTTCTTCCTTCCTTGTGTCCTAAACCTAGTAACGACAAGGAAAGGGTCTTACATTCTTTGGATGTAGTTCGTTAAGTATTATTTAGTTACTACTTCGGCCTTCCGCAAGACGTATGCCTTTTTTGTTGTGCTTTCTGGGCCCAAGAAGGGTTTTGCTCCTGCCAAATCTTCCCTTAGTAAGTGGATACGTCAGGCCATCATTGGGGCCTATATGGCTAAGGGGAAGGTTCCCCCTTTTCGTGTCACCGCTCATTCTGCTCGTGCAATTGGAGCTTCCTGGGCTTTTCAGCACCAGGCTTCTGTTGAACAAGTTTGCAAGGCTGCGACTTGGTCTTTTGTGCATACGTTTTCTAAGTTTTACAAGGTTGATGTGCGGGCCTCAGCGGATGCTGCTTTTGGCCGCAGAATTCTGCAAGCTACAGTAATTTAAGTTATGCATTATTCCTTGGGGATCCCCACCCACTATAGACACTGCTATTGGATGTCCCAAGTGTCATGAATATTTGGAAGTGGGGTGTGTGACATACTAGGAATAATACCATTTTGTGAGTTCTCACCTGTAAAATGGTTATTACGAGTGTGTCACACACCCCACTTCCCCCGCCCTTTTTTGTTCTAAGGGATCCTTTATATGGTGGTGATTATTTTCAAACTATTTTTCAATTATTGAATATAATTTGCTCTTCCTGGTTCTTCACTGCTTTTTAAAAAAGACTGAGGGATATTGGGAGGAATCCAGTACTTATAGACCAGGAGGGGCTCCTTTTTCCATGTCATCTCTGCAAGATCGCCCTCTACAGGCCGGGTTCCCAAGTGTCATGAATATTTGGAAGTGGGCTGTGTGACATACTCGTAATAACCATTTTACAGGTGAGTATTTTTGCTTTCATCTTTGCAGAAGTTCGCCCTCTACTGGACCATAACCCATATGTCATGAATAGTGAAAGCGGGGTGTGTGACATTCTTATAATACCCATTTTACAGGTGAGTAATCACAAAATTTTTGGTGATGAAATGGATTTTAAAAGTTTATTAGAAGAAACTATTTCATTGGAAAATTAGGTGTTCTTTTGGTCGGTCCTCTGATATTCTCAGACATTTTTCCACTTTTGACTTGTGTGGAAGAGTGGTGTATCTTTATTTGGTCCTATGCCTGGGGAATGGAATGGGTAGGAACTAGTGGATCTACATTGTACTTTACAATGCTTTTAGTTGACCAACCTGTCTTACACCCTCTGTTTTTTCCTAAATCTTGTTCCTAAAAAACTGGGTTACTCTCATGTTAATCCTTCCACTTTCGTTGAAAATTGAGGTACTGACGATTTAATGTGTTATGGTGAGAAAAATGCTCTTGCAATTATATATTGTATTATATTTAGCACACCTACACTGTTAAAGCTTGTTGGTGGCTTCCCAGGTGTAATTGTACCTGTACCTCATGTTCCTGAGCCCTAAAATATTTGCTTTGCATTTTCCTGTTGGTTTTCCCCCCAATTTGTTAGACTGGATTGTCTTTGGTCCACCAATAGAACACAAGCTTGTTTAGGTGTTGAATGAAGGCACATCCATTTCTGGACATGAGGAGGAAGCTTCAAAAGAAGTCGCTCCAGCAAAATACCATTGGCATAAAAGCAGAATAATTGTCTAATTAAAACTTAACTTTTAATGTAAACAATTAAAATTCACGTAGTCAGCATGACTAAGGGGGAACATTTTCCCTGAAATGCATTGCTTGGATTACTCTCCTGGGCCTGAGACTACATAGATTTTATAAATCTACAGTAAAAGCTAAGTTTTAATTGAACAATTTAAATTGCAATTCAATTGCGATTTTGTATTTGTATGCTCTTGGGATTCAGCTCCCCTCCATGCAGAACCATTCAAGGTAGATTGACATTACAGGTGAGATGCATGTCTTTTCCTAGGATATTGTATAGTGCCAAGTCACCATTATCCTACGGATCATTTGATTATGGGCTTTATTTAATTTCCAATATGAACAAGACAGGGAGTGGCACTGGGGCTTTGTTAGGAGGAATCTTCTTGACTTTCGACTATTACCAAAAATTGGTTTGCTTGGTAAGCTTTTTCTGAAGATTTAATTGAAGTGTGGATAACTACCATCAACCTACCTTTCTGCTCTTCAGTAATAACTAGGCCATTACTAAGCTTACTAAACTAAGCTTGCAGGTGAGGTCTGTTTTGTGGGTTTGTTTTCACTTAGGATTCTGAAGGCTTCTATATTACTGTAGTTGTGGTTTAGTAGAACTGGGGTACTCAACCACTTCTTGTCAAGTTCCATGTAAAGGCATCTGGTGAGGGGTGAAGGTCCAGACAGAGGGCTGTTGCGGGGGGTGGATATTTATAAATCGGCACACTGGGGGAGAGGCCATAGATTCCCCAGTCTGCTTGTACCTTGCAATGCCACTTCCTGCCTGTGCATTACTTTATATTGCAATGCTAAGTGCCAGGGAGCCATGACATTTGGCAAGGAGACTAAGCACTACATCACCGATTCAGGGGGCAACATGGCAACACAGAAGCAACCGAGTGCAGGGCTGCCATGTCAGGGGTCCGGAAATCTGATGCAGAGGTCCGCATTCAGACCCCGGTCCGCCAGTTGAGTATCGCTGCAGTAGAATATCCTCCTGGTATTTTTCCTGGGAAGCCTTTGTCAATGTTGATAAAGGTCGTTTTTGTTGTAGATCATTATGTCTGGATTCTGGTAAACCATGGCTCTTATCTCAATTGTGGTAATTGAATAGACTTACGGCTTGCTGAATGTTATCTCAGAATTTTGATAGCCAGCGCCTAGCACATCTTCAAGAAAAATACAGCAAATCATTGATTTACCAAAGCAGATCAAAACCCTAATTTTGTCCCCTTCCCTGTCCAAGTATCTCCCTGTGGTCTGAGAAGCCCTCCGCCTAATTAAATGGCTGGGCGCTGGAGCGCACCTCGGCTACAGGTGAGCCCCCCAGCAAAGTCAGTGGCACAGGAACCACCGGTAAAGGTAAGTTTTACAACCAACCCCTCACATTTAACACAGTGGAGTATTGCAATTTCAGATGCCCCTGCAGTCTTTTAGATTCAAGGACCATACTGCACGGCTTTACAGCCACTTTATTATGGTGCCTCCAGATGTAAATTTGTACTTTTTAAAATGTTTTCTGTCTCAGACTGTGGCTCCATCTCCCCCACACTTTTTTTTTTTTTTTTTTTTTGCATTGTTTGTCTTTGTTTAGTGTGATTAAATGCGGTAAGTCTGAATTCTGTTTTTTTTATGCACAACCATTTCATAACAACCAACATTTGGCAATGTTAGCATTATTACATCATTAAAATACACATTGACTGTATGCTAATATCTAAAGTACTGATATTGTAAAGGACAAACATGAAATGTCTGCATCTACTGTAAGGATATAAAGCCTAAGCACTGAATAACAAAGTTTAGAAATAAAGCTTCCCTGATGTAGGTTTCTAATGTAATAAGGCGCATTGCCTACAGTTTAGTTTTAGCTAGCTTCGTCACAATAGAAATTTGAAGTAGCTTCCTGTGCTATATATTTAGGCCCTCAGTGGTGAACACTAAAAAGGTGACCATGATTATTATTTTTTTTCTTCCCCCATGTAGGGCCAACACCTTTCCAAAGAAAGAAATTCGGATCCAAAATGTAGCCAAACGCCTGATGTGACTTTACTTAATATCAGTACCATTGCCTCAGCCATTGCAAATGCATCATGTAGTGCAGACCCTACTCAGTTAGCTGCTATGTTACTTGCACTGTCAAATAAAAAGAACTTGGGAAATGCACTGCTTGATTCCTCAGGATATAATCAGATGATCAGCAGGTTACTACAAGCCTCTATAAAGGATTCCAGTCCTGAAAGTTTTGTGGATTTGGAGAAGTACTTAAAACCCAACTTCAGTTACAGCCAGGACTCAGAAAATGAAAGCTATGAGCATTCTGCCAAGGATTTTACTTGGGATATGTCTCTGGGATTTAAGCAGACTTTGACAGATTCGACTCAAGACTTTGCTAATGTTACCGATGTTCACAAACCAGACTTGAGAAAACCTGACAATTTCAAGGAAGTTCAAGTGGGTTGTGTCAAACCTTTGCCTGTAGGCAAGTTTTCCAATACCTCTGGTAATAGTGGTA
Organism: Gastrophryne carolinensis; assembly: GCA_027917425.1. NCBI lineage: Eukaryota > Metazoa > Chordata > Amphibia > Anura > Microhylidae > Gastrophryne > Gastrophryne carolinensis. The sequence goes on along the minus strand of CM051239.1, from coordinate 308,434,335 downwards.
TGACAACAAGCTTGCTGGATTCTGCTGAAAGTGACCATATTGCTGTTGGTTCTAATAAAGTTATGCTTGAAAATAAGAAAACTGGAAAACAGTCTTCCAATTCTCTAGCGTCTAACAGGCATTCAAATGAAGTAGCTGATCTTAAAAGTGTCGGTCAGACTGTCAACATAGTGAGCCAAAAAGGGAGTGAATCATTGAAGCCTTGTCTTCAGGACTCTACAAAGTTGAAGTCTCCCAGAAAATCTGCTTGCCGCTTGGCAAGCTTTTCAGCAGGGTTCAAAGAGCCTTATAATGTTCGTGAGGAAGTCTCACAAAAGCATGTTAGTTTTCAGTCATCGCCTGGAGATATGCAACCAAAAGTAAACGGTAAGATACTTGTTTAACTGTGACTAATGTTGCTCGCCTCTAAATATTCTTGTTCTGTTGCTTTAGTTCTGTGCTTTAACACTGCAAAGACTATCAACTGAGTACCTTTGTCAGACCCAGGGCAATGTGGAGGGAATTACTTAATGCCACTGCCACCTTGGAATGATACTTTGTGTGCAAACTTGAATCAATTTTGTTATTTATGACCTGGTTGTAAGGTGAAATATGTTGTCCTGTTTGCAGGAATCAAACCTTTTGCTGAATATGCTGTGCATGCAGTAGATGAGGAGCAGTACAGTTTCAGGCCATCTACTTCCCCTTTGATTCACTCCTCTCCAAGCCAAGATTCTCTGAAGCTATCTGATAGCAGGTGTGTATCACTTTTTTGGAACAACAAGCAGTGTGTTTTATGCTGGAGTGTTGAACATTTTGACATACTATTTTGATTCTCTTACGTTAAGCAATTCCCCACAAAAGCAAGCGGCTGTGCAGAAATGTGATCATTCACTCGATGAGTCTTCATCTCTTAGTGCAAGTTTAAGCAGATTAACATATGTCTCGGCCATGGAGAATACCTTGCAGAATTCAGTTCATAGCCCTGACAAAAAAAAGGTAAGGCTTGATATTCTATTAAAGTCGTGTTGCAAGGACTTACTCTTCAGGGATAACTAGCCAGGATTAGCTTGTAGAATAATTAGTAACAAATTGAGACCACAATCCAGGTGGACCGCAAGCTTTAATGTGCAGAATCCCTCCCCAATCACTCATAACGGGCAGCGTGCAGAATACCTGCCTTGCTGATCTTACTTGTGCAGCTCTGGTTCTGGGTGGCTGTGGCCTGTGTCTACATCCACTGTCCATTCTTGTTCCATAAGATTTACCAATCACTTATTCTAAGTATGCAGCACATCCTGCTCCAGATAATGATTCATAACATCTGGGATATAGTCCACAAGAGGGCGCTTTACTGCAGAGATGGCAAAAAAGAGGCCCCTCCCGGTCCATATATACCCGGGACCTCCCACTAAGTCCCCAGTTTCTTCTCTGCAGTGGGCTGTGAAGGACAAGATGATAGCTTCTCTTCTCGCAGGTTAGCCGGGCTTCACAGCCCTGGGCCCTGTAGGACTATTCCCACTCGTTACACTTTTATTTATTGGAGCTTGCTCCACCGCAAATCCCCCACCAAAGGGTAGGCGGTTTTCAGGTTACTGGTGATCCTGAATTGGCATGCCCCGTCCGCTATTGCCCTGCCTTACATTTCTTAATGTTTTAATGGGCTTCCTACTTCCCCCTTCTCCCATTATACTGCTCGTCGGGGGGGCGGGGGGGGGGGGGGGGTGAGTGTCTGTTAATGTAAAGGTGTTTGTTTTTTTTTACATTACTGTTGTGTGTTATATTGCCTTGTTCATGTCTCGCTGACACTCTCCTCGGCTCTGCTCCTCTCCCCTTCAGTTTGAACTTCCCACCGCTGACTCGCGCGCCCTGCGGCGTCCGCGGTCAGCAGCGACGTCACTCAGGGACCTGATGGCTGCTGATTGGCTGCCGGGTGGCTGTCTTCAGCCTGTAACCCCTCTTTCCTGGAGGGGGCGTGGCTTAACGCTGGGCGCGCCCCCGCCCCTTCAGAGCCCTCCAGCGCCATCTTGTCTCTCCGGCCGGACCGATTGTAAGCTCTTCGGCGGTCTGTGAGTGCCCTTGCGGGACCCCCTTTTATAATTTAACTGTTTTTTCACTCCTGTTTAATTAATGCGAGTATTGTCTTCTTATGTCTTTCACGCGGGAAAACTAATTAGAGGTTTCTCCCGGTCCTGTGCCTTCTATTAGTCTAGTTACTATATTAGAGGCCTAATACAATAAAATCCTTCCACTATCCTAGCGGACAGTTAAGGGGCATCCTGGGTAGCTGCACAGCGTAATTCCCATTGGTCATTGTGACACCAAAAATCACCATATGGAGGCTTCTCATGATATTGTGCTCGGGGTCCCATCTGGGCAAACCCGGCTGTGTGTGGTGTGTGGGGCATCCCCTGTAAGCGATGATGTGCGGGTCTGTGTGCCCTGCGCCCAGCAGGCGCTTGCGTGGCACTCTGGGCTGCATTTGTCTGGGCCTACGCCCACCATGTCTTCTCCCACACCCCCTCGGTTGATCGTGACCCCCAGTGAGATTAACACTAGTGGGGAGTCTCAGCCTGATGTGTCTTCCAGCTGGCCAACATTGAGAGGTTGACTGCTAGCTCTGTGGCCCGTAAGCCCCCAGCTAAGACGGCACTTGGTGCCTGCTGCGTCTGCCTTCCCTATGGAGACGGAAGAATTCCTTGATTTGTCTGCCTGTACCCCGCTTGAGGAGGGGGAATTATTCTCAGATTCTGAATTTTCCGATGATCAGCATTTCCCTGGCGCTGATGCCGTCTCAGAGCTTTGGAATGCTGATGACACTCATAGACTCTTGACTCAAATCTTTGAGGTACTTTCCATTTCCCTCCCTGCTGTGGCACCCAGGCAACAGGGGGAATTGTTTGGTACTACAAAGCCACGTTTGTAATTTCCAGAACAGGCACATTTCCATAATATGGTTAACAAGGAATGGGAGCGGCCTACCCGGCTTCCTGGTATCCCTAAGGGATGGGTTAAAAGGTACCCTTTTCCCTTGGATGTGGTTAAATGTTGGTCAACTCCACCTGAGGTGGATGCTCCTGTTTTGGGGTTGTCTAATACTTCTGTGGTGCATTCCCCGGATTCCACTACCTTGAAGGATAGTGACCAGCTGGCTTCCCATGCCTTTGCGTGTGCAGGATCGGCCCTGCGCCCGGTCTGTGCTTCTGCTATTACTGCTGTGGCCATTAGGACTCTTGTCAAGGGCCTGTTAGAAGGCTATCCTGATGATTCTTCTAGTGCCGAATTTAGAGCCTTATCACAATGTGAGATGTTTATTGCTTATATTCTTTCTGCCTTAGATGACACCATTAGGATGTGCGGCAGGACCTCGGCTCTGGTTGTTTCTATTCGCCGCTCGGTCTGGCTGCGCCAGTGGGCAGCTGACAATGCTGCTAAGAAGGCTCTCACAGGGCTACCCTTTTCGGTGACCGGTTGGACCTTTTTGCAAAAGGAGGTAGGTTGCCCCAACGCAAAAGACAACCGCGGCCCGTTCAGGGTCCTTTACCCCCTCCTTTCGTGGATCCAGGTCAGGGAGGGGGGTACCCTTTGCGGGGCACAGGGGTGAATTCTGGGGCAAGGGTAGAGGCCGTGCCCGTCCCCGGATCCTCCTGGGGATCTAAGCCCAAATCTGTCATTAAGCCCGCTCAGCCATGAAGGGGTGCCCTCACCCTTACGGGTGGGGGGACGGCTGCGGCTCTTCGCTCATGTCTGGGGACAACAGGTCTCAGACAGGTGGATTCTGGAGGTTGTGTCCTCCGGCTACAAGCTAGAGTTCGCGGCGCGGCCTCCTCCAAGATTTCTCAGGTCTCTGATTCTGCTAGACCCCCTGGAAGCTCAGGCTCTGTTTCTGTCTGTACAGAACTTATTGGGTATGGGGGTGTGAAGGATCGGCCCAGCATAAGTTAAGAAACCTCAAATTCCCCAGGTTGGAGTGCTCCTTTATTCCCCCCTGTTATAAATGCATAAGTCTTTTAGCTCTATTCAGGAAGAGATAATTAGCATGTATATGTTGAACAGCCCAGCTCACAGACCTTTATGCTGATCCTGTCACAGCTTAGGCTGAGAGGAAGCCGCTAGGTCTGCAGATGGTCGACCCCTTGGCTGTGAATTCGTCACATGAAACAGGGGAACCACAGACGATCTGGCACCAACAGAAACTGGACCATAACTGCGCGCCCATGTATCACAGCGCCAAACCAGTTACAGAATCAGAATCGGCTCACAAAACCGCATAAGGGGATAGGTAATGGCGTTCTGAGAAATAAAGGAAAAGCCCGTAACGGAGATCTAAGGTTTTGAACCCCTTAGAAACCTCACTTTTGGACTCATTGGGAGCACGACATCCAGCCCGATAGTTTGGTACCGCTTCCAAGGCCATACGACCCCCCTGCTCCAAGTTATAACCTCTAAAGGGTTTTAGGGCAAAAACACATGCCAGAACCATAGGAGGTGATGGCCCATCCCACAGAGGGTAGGGGGTGAGAGAGAGCCCTTGCAGCATAAATAGGGTGGTCTGGAACCAGGTAATCGTCACTCATCTGGAGGGGATATGCGGTCAGCATACTGGAGGTGGCCATCATCATCGATAAGCTCTTGACACACCCCTTGTGAAGAGCTCCCCATCATCACTTCTACTCTGCAACTGCATACTAAGGTAACTGCTTATTGTTTCTCTGTGTAATGCATTCAATCCTTTAACCATCTCAGAATAGCATAATTGTATCATCTGTATCATATTATATTACATCATAGTTAAATGCTTGTTATCAGTGCCTAGTGTGCTTATAGCATTAAAACTTACATTTTAACTTGAGTGATCGGTTTGCCTTAAACCAAGAATCTGGGTGTCCGTGGCTTCAGGCCTTGTATCCCTGGTAGGAGGGGTCGGACAAAGGGTTTTGGGAACGCTGTCTGTGTGCACGGAGGTCCCTGGTTTGTAGTTGGGACCACGTGACCGCGGTTCCCTGACAGGGGGTCATCTGTCCGAGGGGGAGTGGTCAAGGTGGTTATTCCAATCTTTTCACTGTACCCAAAAGGGATGGCCCCATCAGGCCTATCCTGGACTTAAAGCTTCTCAACAAGTTCATCAGAACCAGACGCTTTCGCATGGAGTCCCTGCGCTCCGCGATCAGCTCTTTGCGCCCGGGGGGACTTCATGACCTCCATAGACATCAAGGATGCTTACCTTCATGTGCCAGTCTTCCCAGGGCATCAGCGGTTCCTCAGGTTCGCAGTGGAGGAACAGCACTACCAATTTGTGGCACTTCCCTTCGGTCTCATATCAGCCCCCAGTGTGTTCACCAAGGTACTGGCGGGGGTGATGGCCATCCTCAGAGCCGGGGGCATTCGCATTCTCCCTTATCTGGACAACCTCATTACATCTCATTCTCTCCAGCAGGCAGAATTGGATACCCAGATGGTGGTAACGCCCCTGGAAACGTTCAGATGGGTGATCAATTATCCCAAGTCCTCCCTCTCCCCGTCCCGGGTGACCCCCTTCCTGGGCATGAATCTGGATACCATTCAGGCCAGGATTTTTCTTCCTCAGCAGAAGGTGGATTCTTTTCAAGCTCTGGTTCATTTCATGCTCTCCAGCCCTCATCCTTCCATCAGGCAAGGGATGCAATTGGTGGGACAGATGGTGGCCTGCTTCGAGGCAGTCCCTTACGCCCAATTTCACATGAGACCCCCTTCAGCTCCATCTCCTTTTTGTCTGGGACAAGAGTCCCCTGTCCTTGGATCAGGCCTTTGTTCTCTCTCCTCTGGTCCGGCGGTCCCTCCTGTGGTGGCTGGACTCAAGGAATCTTCTGGGGGGCAGATCCTTTCTGACTCCATGCTGGGAGACGGTCACTACGGATGCCAGTCTGTCAGGTTGGGGGGGCTACTGGAGAGCCCTCCAATTCCAGGGGCTGTGGGGCCCTCAGGAGGCTCACGCTCCTATCAACGTCCTGGAGCTGAGGGCGGTTCGGTTGGTACAGACACAGTTGACTCCTCACCTTCAGGGTCTGCCGGAACAGGTTTGTTCTGACAACCAGACGGCGGTCGCCTATATCAATCATCAGGGAGGGACTCGGAGCAAGAGTGCCCTCAAGGAGGTGTCGTTGATTCTGTCCTGGGCCGAGGACAATGTCCCGTGCATCTCAGCATTTTATATTCTGGGAGTGGAGAATCTGGAGGCGGATTCCCTGAGCTGGGGGGAATGGTCCCTCAACAGCGAGGTCTTCCTATCCCTTTGTCACCGGTCGGACGTGGATCGGTTTGCTTCTCGCCACAATCACAAGCTGCCAGCATTTGTCTCCCTGTCCCAGGATCCCCTGGCTCTGGCGGTGGATGCTCGGTCTCTATCTTGGCAGGGTCTCAGTCTCCTGTACCTCTTCCCTCCTTTTCCTCTTCTGAGCAAGGTTCTGCGTATGTTGGTTCAGGAGCGGGTGCCAGCCATTCTGGTGGCCCCCAGGTGGCCAAGACGGGTGTGGTGCTGGCAGTGGATCAGTACGCTCTACCCTTGGTTCCGGACCTTCTCACTCAAGGACGGCTCTGTTATCCCAATTTACAAACGCTGGCTTTGACGGCCTGGCTGCTGAAACCGCCATCCTGAAGGAGGAAGGTCTGTTTGATTTGGTGGTTCGTACTCTTGTCAGCGCTTCGCTCTACATCCTCTGGTCAAGACCTTCTTCCAGGGGGGTCACTCATGTGTGCACCCCCGCCCCCCGCAAACCCATGGTACCGGTCTGGGATTTGAGTTTGGTTTTGTCCGCCCTTCAGGGTCCTCCATTTGAACCTGTGCATGAGGCTGCCTTGTCTATCCTTACCCTGAAGGTTGCCTTTTTGGTGGCTATCACCTCTGTCCGGCGTGTTTCTGAGTTGGCTGCTCTGTCTATTCAGGCCCCCTACTTTGAGAGACACCAGGACAAGGTGGTTTTCCGATTTACGTCCTGGCTGCTGAAGGAGGAAGGACTGTCTGATTCGGTGGTTCGTACTCTTGTCAGTGCTAGAAAAAAAGTCATCCTCCACTATTTACTATAGGACCTGGCAGACCTACATTGACTGGTGTGAGGCTAGGGCCTTTCCCCTTCGTGTATTCTCCATTCCTAGGATCCTGGTGTTCCTTCAACATGGTTTAGATATGGGTTTTCAGCTCAGCACCTTGAAGGGTCACGTGTCCTCCTTGGATGTTTTCTTCCAGAGGTCCTTTGCTCTACATCCTCTGGTCAAGACCTTCTTCCAGGGGGCCGCACATGTGCGCCCTCCCCGCAAACCCATGGTACCGGTCTGGGATTTGAATTTGGTGTGGTCTGTCCTTCAGGGTCCTCCGTTTGAACCTGTGCATGAGGCTGCCTTGTCTCTACTTACACTAAAGGTTGCCTTTTTGGTGGCTATCACCTCTGTCCGGCGTGTTTGAGTCGGCGGCTCTGTCTATTCAGGCCCCCTACTTTGAGAGACACCAGGACAAGGTGGTTTTCCGCTTTAAACCAGACTTCTTGCCTAAGGTTGTCTCTGCCTTCCATCTCAATCAGGACATTGTACTTCCTTCTTTGTGCCCTAATCCTGGTAATCCCAAGGAGAGGGCCTTGCATTCTCTGGATGTTGTCAGAAATTTGAAATACTACCTGGTGGCTACTGCTCCTTTCAGAAAGACGGATGCCTTGTTTGTGGTTCCATCGGGTCCCAAGAAGGGGTTGGCTCCTGCTAAGTCTTCTATTAGCAAATGGATCCGGCAGGCCATTGTTTGGGCCTATTCTACTAGGGGGAAGGATCCTCCTTTCCGTGTTACTGCTCATTCTACCCGTGCCGTTGGGGCTTCCTGGGCCTTCCAGCACCAGGCTTCTGTTGAACAAGTTTGTAAGGCTGCTACGTGGTCTTCATACTTTTTCAAAGTTTTACAAGGTTGATGTTCGGGTCTCAGCGGATGCTGTTTTTGCCCGCAAGGTTCTGCAGGCGGCAGTGCTTTAATCTGCGCGTTGTTGCCTTTTTTGGATCCCCACCCTTTTTTTTATTGGACACTGCTATTGGATGTCCCAGATGTTATGAATTATTATCTGGAGCAGGACGTGCTGCATACTTAGAATAATACAATTCTGTGATTACTCACCTTGTAGAATTGGTATTATAAGTATGCAGCACGTCCTGCTCCATCCCACCCTGGTTAATTTATTCTTGGATCCTCTTTATGGTGATTTGTTCCTTGTTAACATGGTTAAATTTGTTATTGGCTTCTCCTGGTTCCCTTACTGCTTTGTTATACTGGGGAATTAGTGGGAGGTCCTGGGTATATATGGACCGGGAGGGGCCTTTTTTTTGCCATCTCTGCAGTAAAGCGCCCTCTTGTGGACTATATCCCAGATGTTATGAATCATTATCTGGAGCAGGACGTGCTGCATACCTATAATACCAATTCTACAAGGTGAGTAATCACAGAATTGTATTTTTGGAGTGCAAGAGCATCTAATGGCGAGAAAGATGCAGTATCTTGTGTACAAAAGTGCATATGTATACAAATTGAAGTAAAAATAAGCAGCAGGAAAAGCTGAGGACATTGTGGTCACGGTGCCTCAAGCGGCTCATGCATGAAGGCATGCCCTCACCCTGCTGGGGGGGCTCTTGCACTTTCCGCCAGTGTGGATAGTCAATCCAGAATGTCGGACTTCGGGGTCACTATGGACTACAAGAGTTCTGGACCAGGTTCCCCTCCGCTTTGTGGAGGGTTCTGGAGTAGCTTGGCTGCTAAGTCCACTATCAGCAAGTGGATTAGACAGTGGTGACTAAGGCCTATGTCTGCAAAGTTTAAAGGGGCTCCTCTTCGGCTTACGGTTCATTTTTCCAGAGCTGTTGGAGCATCCTGGGCTTACAAGTGTCAGACTTTTATCTAGGGATGCAAGTTGGTTCTCAGTTCACACCAAAATGTTTATAAGGTGGATATGAAGACTTTGTACAAATAGAATTGGAATAGGCTTGCACACCCTGAAACCTGTTAGATAAATCAAATATGGATATAGAGGGGTGCTTAATTCACATAAAAACTATTCCCCCTGAAAAACTATTACCCCAAAAATGGGGTAATGAAATTGGCACATTGACAATTATGTATTAAATGATTTGCCAAAGAGAGCTATATAAGTAGGCATACTTTTTAGAACCGTTTACAAAAGTCTAATGCAGCATGAAACCATTGTATGGCAATATGGTGTTTACTTCAAAATGCATTAAAGAGAAGAACTTGGATAAAGAGTTTTTATAGCAAGTAATTGCTTGTAAGTGGTTCTACACATATAGGTAAGATACCAAACAATGGCCCTAAACCTTGCTTAGTACATACTAAGAAACAGTTATGAGAAAAGAATACCTCAAAAACTTACAATAGAGCCAATAACAATCAATAAGATATAGATCATGTGGTCACACGCCTCTTTAAAATGCAAATACTGGATTTACCTAAAATGTTAGCAGAAGCAATATAATTGCCTTTTATTTTTTGTGTACTATAGGAAACCTCTGTACTTGTGATTCACATTCTTTTTTTTATTTCTTTTTTTTCATAGAGTAATAATACAATTGAGCTAAGTACAACTATTGTGAGAGCCAGCCCTACACCTTCAGAAATGCAGCTTGTACAATCAGATCCATTTTCTCAGGACCACAGAAATCTGGAAACTAAACTGAGCAGAAGCCCATCTGGGTTTAGAGTGGTTTCAACTAGTGGTGTTACATACAAAGCTGAAAACTCCAAAGAAAATAAAATAGAGCTGCATCCTTCATCCATTAGCACCAAGGACTCCATTCCCTTTTCATGGCAAGAGTACACTACAAAATCTAGTCAAGAATTGCCTTCAGCCAATATTTCAGCCCCCATTGAAATGTATGCTGCTGTGCAAAACATCCCTGTTAGTCAGTGTGCCTGTGTTCCTGGCTTTAAGCCAGGTTTGCAAGCAAATGAAGCCCATATTCTCCCATCTGTCCCAACGCTACTTACTGGTCAGTCACTTTCCAGCACTCCATTTGCACAGCAGTATTTGGGAAGCGTGAATCCGTTACCTGCGTATTCTGGAGTAAATTCTGCTCTGCCTGGAGCTCCCATGGGATATTCCAGCTGTACTTTTCAAACACAAAATTTTCAAAACAAGGTGAATGCAAACCTGGCGGCAGGATTACTGGCTCAGCTACCAATAACTAATCACACTACGAGTGGTCAGTGCTTTGAACATTTCCATTTGCCTGAAAACCAATCTGGCACAACTGGACTTTCACAGTGGACATCCTCAAGACTTTCATCTGGATTTGGTGAGTGTGTGTCATTTTTACTTACTTTTACTTTGTATAATTGGAACATTTTTTATAACATTATACCATTTTTTTCAAGGGCAAGTCTTAGTCCCTGAAGAGGTGACTTTTCCTGGAGCTTGTTGTGTTGGAATTGCTTCTCAAACCTCCTTGAACATATTTAACCCAAATGAAAGGTGGATGCAAGTTAATATTGGAGTTCTTAGTATCTCTATAAACGGAGAAAAGGTATGTTACCTTTCATGGAATACATGTTCTGTTTCAAAATTCAGTTTATTCCTTTCAATAGGGTTTTATTGAAAAATAATCCTGAGCTCTCCTAACATGTCATTAACTATACCCAATATTCCACCCAATAGACCCACTCTTTTTTAAAATATTTATAATCCAACAGTCCATTAAACATGAACCCAGAGAATATGCATCCCTTTATTCAGGGACACTGGGACACTAGGAATATTCCTTAAAATAAAAAACCCTAAACTGCCTCATAAAAAAGAAATAAAATCAAGTGAAAAAGGATAAAAGAAACTAAAAAAAAAAAAATTGAAAAGTTGGAAAGGAAAGAGAAAATCATGGAAAGTAAGAGGAATATTCATTATACTATAACTATTCCTCCCGGCTGTGTCTGCGTTTTTCCACGGCTCCCAAATTTGGTCATAAACTGCAACTCTATCAGAGACAATACTAGTGTTCATTAATCTTAATCCACCAGGCCAGTGTTTTACTGGGTGCCATATAGAACATTAGCTGTCTTGGTAAATGTACCTTTCAACATCCACTTTATGTGAAACATTTATTAAATAAGTTCTGTCTTTCAAATGGTTTAATTAAAGTAGGCCTCAGCTGCTCCTTGGGTAATTGAACGAACTTCTACCAGGGCATGTCTGTTCTACAGTGTAGAGATGCATACAGTTTTCCCATTCTGATGGGACCTGTCCAAAAGCGGCTGCCTGCCCTTCTTTTGAAAGTCGGACAGCTGGTGACGTGTGCAACTTTTTCCACATACCCCATATGGGCTAGCAAGTTTAGGGTGGCTACGGACCAATAGCCTGCCAAGCACGGCATTGTTTAAAGTGGACCAACACCCAGGATTTTGACTATCCTGGGTTTTGGTCCACTTCAGGGGGGCACCCTGATTAGGGGTGCCCCGCTGTGTAAAACCCCCCAGAAACCCCCAAACTCACCTCACCACGCTCCCACGGACAAGCGGCGGACAAGGCAGCGCGCCCGCCGCCGCCTCCCGCGCGCCCCTCTGACAGTGCGCGCGCCCGCGCCGGCCATTCACAAACGGCCGGCGCGGGCGCGCGCACGGCTAGAGGAGTGCGCGGGAGGCGGCGGCCGCTGCCGCCGCCGATCAGGTGAGTTCTTTTGGGGTTTTGGGGGGGGGGGGGTCCCTCACCGCGGGACATCCCGATCCCGGATGTCCCACGGTGAGGGGGGTGATCGGCCCGGGAATCTTATAGATTCCGGGCCGATCACCCATGGGTGACGGTCCACTTTAAGAGGGTTTGGGTCTGTGTGTGGAAACCCAGCCCTGGTTAGTTAGTATACTCTATCAAAAGGCATAGTTTATTTTTATAATTGGTAGACCTTTTATAATGTTTAGGATCCTAAAAAGCTGGTTTACCAAATACTTATTCTTAGTATACAGTACGTCCTGCTCCAGATAGATTACTTACACTTGGGTTATCCTCCGCCAGATGGCGCTGCACTGCAGAGACATGTAAAATAGGCTCCTCAAATACCCCGGACCTCCCACAAATACCCAGATTTCTCTGCAGTGCTTACTTCGAAGACATGAAATTATCACTCTCTCGCAGGCGAGCGGGGCTATTAGCCTGCGGCCCTGTTGGACTGTTCCCACCCGTTCCTCGTGTGATGTGCCTCCTAGCCTGGGCTGCGCTGGTCGGGGGAAGGTAGGCAGCACCATGTGTGTTTAAGGAGCGCTGCTCCACCGCAATCCCCCACCAAAGGGTAGGCGGTATAGGCTGATGGTGAGCCTTTATGGGATGCCCCTCCCGCATCATCGCCCCATGCCACGTGTAGCGGTGGGTCCTGTACAGAGGGCCGCCATCCTCCCTCATTCTCCCTGTAGCCTTCGGGAGGGAAAGAAGGGGGGGGGGGGGGGGGGTGAGCGTGTAGCGTGATTCGTGCATACGGCATTTTGTCATGTCTTTTGACTAGTATATGTGGTGTCTGCCGCCGCGCTGACTTGTCTTTTTTACTATTGCAAATGCCGCCACCGCGCGCGTCTTTTCCTTCATTTGGATGTTGGGCGGCGGCGTTTCCTCAGACACTTCTGTGTTATCATTGGCTGCTTGTTTGTGGGCTTCGCGCTCTTCGGGGGGGGGGGGGGGTGGACGGGGCCTGGTGCGCCCTGTGTCACGGCCCGCTCTGGCCCGCCCTTCGAGGTACTCTCGGCGCCTTTTTGTCAGGTTGCGCGCATGCGTGTGGCGGTTATACTTACCGCGGTCCTTAAGTGGTTAAGGTTTTATACTCATTGTAGTGTGTTTGGTTCTGACACCCCTTCTTCCCACTGTGTCTTTCAGATGGGTGAAGCCATTGACTTCTCCCGGCCCGGTGTAATTGATAGTTGGGCCTTGTATAATTACTCCCACTTCCCTAGCGTGTCATTGGGGCATCCAGGGTTGCTTATAGCATAAATCCCTACTGGCATATTGTGCCTAATAATCACCATATGGAGGCATCCCAGGATAGGTTACCGGGGTCCCTTTGGGACAAGACCGGCTGTGTGTAGCGTGTGGGCAGCCTCGTGCTGACGCTGACAAGGCACGGGTCTGTGTACCCTGTGCTGAGCAGGTGCTTGCATTGCAATCTGGCCTGCCAGTGGCTGCACCTCGTTTGGCTTCACCTACTCCCCCAAGCTTAAATCTCACTCCTGTTGAGTTGCATACTAGTGGGGATTCTCAGCCTGGTGTGTCTTCTAGACTGGCTACTGTTGAACAGATTATTGCGAGGTCTTTAGCGCATAAGGACCCTGGTAAGAAGCGGCACTTGACGCCTAATGTTACTGTTTTCCCTATGGGAACTGAGGAGTTTATGAATCTGTGGGGCTATACCCCGTCTGTTGAAGGGGAGCTCTTTTCTGATTCAGGCTCATCTGATGAGAGACCGAGGGGTCATGACGATTCTGGCTCTGACCCCTGGGCCCCGGATGACACTGACAGATTATTAACCCAGACCTTGAGGTTCTGTCTATCTCTCTCCCTGTTGAGGCTCCCAGGCAAAAAGAGGAGCTTTTCCATACAGCAAAATCACGTTTGGAATTTCCAGAGCAGGCACATTTCCATAACCTTGTGCTCAAGGAATGGGAGCGCCCCAGTAAACTTCCCGGGGTTCCAAAAAGTTGGTATAGGAAGTATCCCTTTCCTGCTGAGGTGGTAAAATGTTGGTCACCCCCCCCCCTGCTATTACTGCTGTGGCCACTAGAACCCTTATCAGAAATATGCTTGATAGTGCCCCTGAGGATTTGCCTTGTGCGGTGTTTAATGCACTCTCTAGTTGTGATGTTTTTGTAAATTTTGTCCTGTCAGCATTGGATGACACCATCAGAATGTGTGCCAGAACTTCTGCCCTCGTGGTGGCTATGCGCCACTCGGTTTGGCTTCGCTAGAGGGCCGCTGACAATGCTGCCAAGAAGGCCCTCACTGGTTTTCACTTTAAAGGACTGCGTCTGTTTGGAGACTGCCTGGACCTTTCTTGCTAAGGGAGGCAGGTTACCCCAGCGCAGGTGGCAACCTCGGCCCTTTAGGGGTCAGGGTTCCTTCTCCTCCCCTTAACGTGATGCAAGACAGGAAAGGGGGGTATCCTTCCCTGGGGCCCGGGGAGATTTCTGGGGTAGAGGCAGAGTACGTGGACATCCTGGCTCCTCCTGGGGTCCCAAAGCTAAATCCTCTCCCAAACCCCCTCAGGCATGATGGGGCGCCCTCACCTATCCGGGTGGGGAGACTGCTGCAGCACTTCGTTCAGGTCTGCAGGCTTCATGTCTGCAGGCTTCATGTCTCAGACCGGTGAATTCAGGAGGTAGTGTCCTCCGGTTACAAGTTGGAGTTTGCTGCCGATCCCCCTCCAAGATTCATCAGGCCCCGGATTCCTCAGGACCCTGTGTCAGCTCAGGAGCTAGTGCAAGCAGTGCAAGGCCTCCTGGAGCTGGGGGTCATCTGCCAGGTGCCTTTAAGAGAAAAAGGCAAGTGCTTTTATTCCAACCTATTCAGTTCCCAAAAAAGTATGGTTCTGTTAGGCCCATCCTGGACTCAGATTCTCAACAAGTTTTGTCAGGGGCAGGCGCTTTCTCATGGAGACTCTGCGCTCTGCCATCAGTTCCCTGCGCCAAGGGGATTTCATGACTTTTGTGGACATCAAAGATGCTTACCTTCATATTCCTGTGTTCCCAGGTCATCAAAAGTCCCTCAGGTTTGCTCTGATGGATCAACATTACCAATTTGTGGCCTTGCCCTTTGGCCTCACTTCAGCTCCCAGGGTGTTCACCAAGGTGCTGGCTGGCGTGATGTCTTTACTCAGATGTCAGGGTGTCAGCGTGCTTCCCTATCTGGACAACATCCTCTTCACTTCCCAGTCTCTACATCAGGCAGAGTTGGATACTCAGCTGGTGGTGCCCATTCTGGAGTCATTTGGATGGGTGATCAACCACCCCAAGTCCTCACTGTCCCCTTCCTTGGTAACTCCATACCTAGGAATGAATCTGGATACAGTTCAGGCAAGGATCTTCCTTCCTCAGTAGAAGGTGGACAATCTGATTGCACAGGCTCAGTCCCTCCTAGCTTGTCCCCATCCCTCCATCAGGCAGGGGATGCAGCTGGTGGGCCTGATGGTGGCGTGCTTCGAAGCGGTCCCTTATGCTCAGTTCCACTTGATGCCTCTGCCACTTCACCTATTGTCTGTATGGGACAAGGACCCAGCGTCCCTGGACAGGGTCTGTGTGCTCCTCACCCTGGTCAGGGGGTCCCTCTTGTGGTGGATGGACTTAAGAAACCTGTTGGGGGGCAGATACTTTCTTGCCCCTTCCTGGGAGACGGTCACCTTGGATGCCAGTCTATCAGGTTGGGGGGGGGGGGGGTTCTGGAAGTCCCTGCGGTTCCAGGGGAGGTGGGGCCCTCAGGAGGCCCACACATCTATCAATGTCTTGGAGTTGCGAGCGATCAGGTTAGTTCTGGCTCGATTGACTACTCATCTTCAGGGCCTGCCTGTTCATTGGCGCTCGGCCAACCAGACGCCAGTTGCCTACATCAATCATCAGGGAGGGACCTGGAGCAAGAGGGCCCTACAGGAAGCGTCTCTGATCCTGACCTGGGTGGAGGCCAATTTCCCCTGCATATCAGCGGTGTACATTCCGGGGGTGGAAAATCTGCTGGCAGACCCTCTGGGCAGGGGGACCTCTCGCCAGGGAGAATGGTCCCTCTGCAACAGGGTGTTCCAATCTCTGTGTCACCGTTGGGGCCAACCAGATGTGGATCTGTTTGCGTCCCGTCACAATCACAGGCTCCCGCCCTTTGTCTCCCTGTCCCATGATTCTCTGGCCTTGACCGCGGATGCTTTAGCAATGTCATGGCAGGACATTCAGTTCCTGTATGTCTTTCCTCCATTTCCCCTGCTGAGCAGGGTTCTGCGCAAGATTGTGATGGAGGGGGTGCCAGCAATTCTGGTGGTCCCCAGGTGGCCAAGAAGAGTGGGGTTCACAGACGTGGTGCAGATGGCAGTAGACCAGTACGTTCTGCCAGGGGTGCCAGATCTGCTCACTCAGGGCCCCTTACACCATCCCAATTTACAAACTCTGGCCTTGACGGCCTGGCTGCTGAAACCTCCATCTTGATGGAGAAAGGCTTGTCCGCCTCGGTGGTTGATACCATGGTGAAGGCTAGGAAGAAAACCTCTTCTTCCATCTATTACAGGGTATGGCGTACCTACCTTGACTGGTGTGTCTCTAGGTCTCTTCCCTGTCGGGTGTTTTCAGCCCCCAGGGTTCTGGAGTTCTTACAGCATGGGTTGGAGTCGGGACTCCTCCTCAGTACTCTGAAGGGTCAGGTTTCTGCCCTGTCTGTTTTCTTTCAGAAGTCTTTTCCGGGGGGTCGCTCTTGTGCGTCCCCCACGTAAACCTTTGGTCCTTGTTTGGGATGTGAACTTGGTTTTGTCTCCCTTGCAGGGTGCTCCCTTTGAACCTTTGCAGGATGCTGCTCTGGCTGTTCTTACCCTCAAGGTTGTCTTTCTGGTAGCCATTGCTTCGGTCAGGCGTGTGTCTGAGTTGGTGGCTCTTTCTATTCAGCCCCCATACTTTGGGAGACACCTGGACAAGGTGGTGTTCCGCTTTAAGCCAGTTTTTTCTGCCTAAGGTAGTGTCTGCCTTTCATTTGAATCAAGATATTGTTCTTCCTTCTTTGTGCCCTAATCCTAGCAACGCTAAGGAGAGGGTTTTGCATTCCTTGGATGTGGTCAGGTGTCTGAAGTATTACCTGGTGGTGACTGCGTCCTTCGGGAAAACTGATGCTCTTTTTGTGGTCCCTTCTGGTCCTAGGAAGGGTTTGGCTCCTGCCAAGTCTATCAGCAAATGGATCCGTCAGGCCATGATTCAGGCCTATTCTGCTAAGGGGAAGAGTCCTCCCTTCCGCCTTACTGCTCATTCTACTCATGCTATTGGTGCCTCTTGGGCCTTCCAGCACCAGGCTTCTGTTGAACAAGTTTGCAAGACCGCTACTTGGTCTTCTGTTCATACCTTTTCAAAGTTTTACAACGTTGATGTTGGGGCCTCAGCTGATGCTGTTTTTGGCCGCAAGGTTTTGCAGGCGGCAGTGGTTTAAACTGTCTGCTGTTACCTTGTTGGGGATCCCACCCTACTTTATGGACACTGCTATTGGATGTCCCAAGTGTAAGTAATCTATCTGGAGCAGGACGTACTGTATACTAAGAATAATACAATTCTGTGAAATACTCACCTGTAGAATTGGTATTATAAGTATACAGTACGTCCTGCTCCACCCCACCCTTGGTTTTGCATTTTTCTGGATCCCCTGTATGGTGGTTATCATTGTTATAGTTACCAGTTTGGGTGGTTAAATTCTCCCGGCTTCTCGTTCACTGCTTTTCAATGCTGGGGATTTGTGGAAGGTCTCGGGGATTTGAGGGGCCGGGAGGAGCCTGTTTTACATGTATCTGCAGTGCAGCGCCATCTGGAGGAGGATAAACCAAGTGTAAGTAATCTATCTGGAGCAGGACGTACTGTATACTTATAATACCAATTCTACAGGTGAGTATTTCACAGAATTGTATTTTTGCATAGTCATTGTGGGCATAGTTATGTTCTCTAGCTATTTTCTTATTGCATGGCACGGGCCTGCTTCCAGAAGTCCTTACGTATGGGTTATTCCGCCACAAGGTGGCGCAGTGTACTGCAGAAGAGTTGTGGCTCCTTCCGGTACCATATTAAAACAGAATCACCATAGACTTATCCAGTGTTCTCTCTGCAGTGATTCTGCGTTCTTCGGGGGGCGGGGCCAGAGGATGACGCGTATCGCGTCGTTCTCCCGCTGCCCGCCCCTCAAGGTTCCTCTGCCGGCGCCATATTCTAAGTGTGTCATACACTCCGCTTCCGCCATTCATGACATCTGGGTAGTCTCCAGTAGAGGGTGAACTTCTGCAGAGATGAATGCAAAAAAGAAGCTCCTCCCGGTCCATAAATACCTGGGACCTCCCACTAATCCCCCAGTTCCTTCTCTGCAAGAGCGAGGAGCAAGTCAGAAGATGAAGACTTCTATTCCTTGCAGGTAAGCCGGGCCATTCTTGCCCCTATTGTTGCCTGGACCTTATTCAATTGTCCCGTATGAGCCTCCCAGCCTTGGCTGTAGGTCCTGGTGAGGGTAGGCAACACCTTTGTAGGTGTAAGGAGCATTGCTCCTCCGTGAGACCCCATTGCAAGGGGTAGGCGGTGTCCGGGTTGGTGACCCCGGTTTGGGATGCCCTGTCCCTTCTGCCGTATCCGTCCACCAGACTCTGGTTCCGGATCCCCCACCTTCCAGGTCCCTTCCTTAACCAGGCTTGTCCCTCACACTTCTTTTTTTGTGTGTGTGCGCGCATGTAGCGGTGTACTGTGACTTTGCTGTGCAAGGCCTCCTGGAGCTGGGGGTCTTCTGCCAGGTCCCTTTAAGAGAAAAAGGCAAGGGCTTTTATTCCAACCTATTCACAGTACCCAAAGGGGGGATGGTTCTGTCTGGCCCATCCTGGACGTATAGATTCTCAACAAGTTTGTCAGGGGCAGGCGTTTTCTCATGGAGACTTTGCGATCTGCCATCAGTTCCCTGCGCCAAGGGGATTTCATTACTTCTGTGGACATCAAAGATGCTTACCTTCATATTCCTGTGTTCCCAGGTCATCAAAAGTCCCTCAGGTTCGCTCTGATGGATCAACATGACCAAATTGTGGCCTTGCCCTTCGGCCTCACTTCAGCCCCCAGGGTGTTCACCAAGGTGCTGGCTGGGGTGATGTCAGGGCGTCCGCGTGCTTCCCTATCTGGACGACATCCTCATCACTTCCCAGTCTCTACATCAGGCAGAGTTGGATACTCAGCTGGTGGTGTACACTCTGGAGTCATTTGGATGGGTGATCAACCACCCCAAGTCCTCACTGTCCCCTTCCCTGGTAACTCCATTCCTAGGAATGAATCTGGTTACTGTTCAGGCAAGGATCTTCCTTCCTCAGATGAGGGTGGACAGTCTGATTGCACAGGCTCAGTCCCTCCTAGCTTGTCCCCACCCCTCCATCTGGCAGGGGAAGCAGCTGGTGGGGCTGATAGTGGCATGCTTCGAAGCGGTCCCTTATGCTCAGTTCCACTTGAGGCTTCTGCAACTTCACCTATTGTCTGTATGGGACAAGGACCCAGCATCCCTGGACAGGGGCTTTGTGCTCTCCCCCCTGGTCAGGAGGTCCCTCTGGTGGTGGATGGACCCGAGTAACCTGTTGGGGGGCAGAGCCTTTATTGCTCCTATCAATGTCTTGGAACTACGAGCGAGCAGGTTAGTTCTGGCTCGTTTGACTACTCATCTTCAGGGCCTGCCTGTTCAGGTGCGCTCGGACAACCAGACGGCAGTTGCCTACTTCGGTCATCAGGGAGGGACCCGGAGCAAGCGTGCCCTCCAGGAAATGTCTCTGATCCTGACCTGGGCGGAGGCCAATGTCCCCTGCATTTCAGCTGCATACATCCTGGGGGGGGGCAAACTTGTCTGGCGGTCTCTCTGAGCAGGGGGACCTCTCGCCAGGGAGAATGGTCCCTATGCAGCAGGGTGTTTCAATCTCTGTCACCGTTGGGGCGAACCAGATGTGGATCTGTTTGCGTCCCGCCGCAATCACAAGCTTCCAGCCTTTGTCTCCCTGTGCAGGGATCCTCTGGCCCTGAACTCGGATGCGCTAGCAATGTCATGGGAGGACTTTCAGTTCCTGCATGTCTTCCCCCCCCCCCCCCCCAATTGCCCTGCGGGGCAGGGTTCTGCGCAAGAATGCTCTGGAAGGGGTGCCAGCAATTCTGGTGGCCCCCAGGTGGCCAAGAAGAGTGTGGTTCGCAGACGTGGTACAGCTGGCAGTAGATTAGTACGCTCTGCCCTTGGTGCCAGATCTAATCACTCAGGGCTCACTACACCATCCCATTTTACAAACTCTGGCTTTGACGGCTTGGCTGCTGAAACCTCCATCCTGATGGAGAAGGGGCTGTCTTCCTCAGTTGTGGATACCTTGATTAAAGCTAGGAAGAAGTCTTCCTCTTCCATTTATTACAGGGTTTGGCGTGCCTACATTGACTGGTGTCAATCTAAGTCTCTTCCCTGTCGTGTCTTCTCTCTTCCCAGGATTCTGGAGTTCCTGCAGCATGGGTTGGAGATGGGGCTCCAACTCAGTACTCTGAAGGGTCAGGTTTCTGCCCTGGCTATTTTTTTCCAAAAGTCCTTTGCTCAGCACCATCTGATCAGGACTTTTTTCCAGGGGGTCACTCATGTGCGTCCCCCACGTAAGCCTATGGTGCCTTTTGGGATTTGAACCTGGTTCTGTCAGCCCTGCAAGGTGCTCCCTTTGAACCTGTGCAGGATGCTGCCTTGGCCATTCTTACGCTCAAGGTTGTGTTTCTGGTGGCTATCACTTCTGTTAGGCGTGTGTCTGAGTTGGCGGCGCTGTCCATTCAGCCCCCCTACTATGAGAGGCACCAGGACAAGGTGGTGTTTTGTTTCAAACCTGACTTTCTGCCTAAGGTAGTGCCTGCCTTTCATTTGAATCAGGATATTGTTCTTCCTTCTTTGTGCCCTAATCCTAGCAATGCTAAGGAGAGGGTTTTGCACTCTTTGGATGTGGTTAGGTGTCTGAAGTACTATCTGGTGGCTACTGCACCTTTCAGAAAAACTGATGCTCTTTTTGTGGTCCCTTCTGGTCCTAGGAAGGGTTTGGCTCCTGCCAAGTCTACAATCAGCAAGTGGATTCGTCAGGCTGTGATTCAGGCCTACTCTGCTAAGGGGAAGAATCCTCCCTTCCGCCTTACTGCTCATTCCACTCGTGCTATTGGTGCCTCTTGGGCTTTTCAGCACCAGGCTTCTGTTGAACAAGTTTGCAAGGCCGCTTCTTGGTCTTCTGTTCATACCTTTTCAAGGTTTTACAAGGTTGATGTTAGGGCCTCAGCTGATGCTGTTTTTGGCCGCTGCTGATTTTTCTTGGGGATCCCACCCTACTTTATGGACACTGCTATTGGATGTCCCAACTGTAAGTATTAGATTTGGAGCAGGACGTACTTTATACTAAGAATAATACAATTCTGTGATTACTCACCTGTAGAATTGGTATTATGAGTTTACAGTACGTCCTGCTCCAACCCACCCTTGGTTTGCATTTTCCTGGATCCCCTGTATGGTGATTGTTATCATTGTTTATAATTGATAATTTGAATTGCTTAATGCTCCCGGCTTCTCCTTAACTGCTTTTCAATGCTGGGGAATTTGTGGGAGGACCCCGGGTATTTGAGGGTCTGGGAGGAGCCTATTTTCAATGTCTCTGCGGTCCAGCGCCATCTGGCGGAGTATATCCCAACTATAAGTATTAGATTTGGAGTAGGACGTACTGTATACTCATAATACCAATTCTACAGGTGAGTAATCACAGAATTGTTTTTTTCCAGATCCTCCCACTGGGACTTTAAAGGGGCATCCCAGAGTTGCTTACCAGCTTAATTCCCTAGGGTCATTTCGACTACCCCAAAATATCACCATATGGAGGCTCCGCAGGATACTGGGCTTTGGCTTCCTTCGGGACAATCACGACCGTGTGTGGGTTGTGGGGTATCCCTTATGGGGGAGAATGTGCTAATTTGTATTCCATGTGCACAAAAGGCCATATCGCGGCAGTCTGCTTCCCCGGCTTCTGGGTCAGCACCGCCCGCTTCATTGCCTACCCCTCCCCGTCTTATCCGTACCCCAAGTGACATTGTCACTAGTGGGGAGTCGCACTCTGATGTTTGTGCTCGCCTGGCCAGCATTGAGAGATTTCTTTTCGGCGCAGTGGGCAAAAAGGCCCATGCCAAGAAGAGACATTTATCGCCGGTATGGCCGGCTTTGGATTTTGATGAGGATGAGTCGTCTGATTATTCCCCGTTAGAGGAGGGGGAGTTCTTTGAGGAATCAGAATCTGACAATGTACAGTTGTGTGATAATGGTGTTGGGCAGGCGCTGGGGGATGCCATTGACACTTCTAAAGTTCTGGCCCATCTCCTGGAGGTTTTGAACATTGCCCCACTGGAGACGGCCCCTCTCAAAAAAGGGGAATTTTTCGGGTCCTCTAAGCCCCGCTTGGAGTTTCCTACGCAGTGTCATTTTGATGCATTGATCCTCAGGGAATGGGAGACACCGAGTCGGCTTCCCGGCGTTCTTCAGGGATGGGATAGGAAGTATCCCTTCCCGGTTGATGCGATAAAGCACTGGTCTTCCCTTCCCGAGGTCGACACGCCAGTTTTGGGGTTGTCCAACCCCTCTGTGGTCCACACCCCTGATGCCACTACCCTCAAAGATGGTGAGGATAAGGGCATTGATCAGTTGGCTTGCCATACCTTTGCCAGTGTGGGTTCAGCCTTACAGCCTGTGTTTGCATCTGCGCTAGCGGCTGTGGCTAATAGATCCCTTGTCAGGGAGTTTTTAAATGGTGCCCATTTTGATCTGGCCAGCGCTGAGTTCGCTGCCCTTAAAAGATGTGCATTGTTTATGGATTTTGTCTTGGCTGCTATGGAAGACGCTATTATGTGTAGTAGAACTTCGGCCTTATTGGTGGCCATGCGCCGATCGGTCTGGCTTCGCCAGTGGGCGGCGGACTTTGCAGCCAAGAAATCGCTCACCACTCTTCCCTTCCTGGGTACGCGGCTGTTTGGAGATAAGTTAGATGCGGTGGCTAAGGGTGGTAAGCTACCCCAGCGTAAGAAGCAGCGTCGCTCCCTTCGGGGGTGCAAGCTCCTTCAACCCTTCCTTTGGGGTGCCAGAGCCGTCAGAGGTTTCGCCTACTCAGGCTTCAGTGGTTCCTCCTGGGGCAGAGGCAGAGGACGGGCCCGTCCAGCATCTGCCTGGGGCTCCAAACCTAAGCCCTCTGCCAAACCAACTCAGGAATGAGGGGGCGCCCTCACCTGTATGGGTGGGGGGATGGCTGCGGCTCTTCTTCCAGTTCTGGGCCCAGGAGGTCACAGACAAATAGATTCTGGAAGTGGTCTCGTCCGGGTACAAGCTGGAGTTCGAGTACTGGCCCCCTCCAAGATTCTTAAGGTCTCGGGTGCCCACGGACTCTCAGGCTGCACAGGGGCTCCTGTTGGCAGTCCAAAATCTTCAGGACATGGCAGTCATATGTCCTGTTCCTCCCTCGGAGAGAGGCAGGGGCTACTACAGTCTTTTCACGGTCCCCAAAAAGGATGGATCCATAAGACCCATTCTGGATCTAAAAATTCTCAACGGGTTCATCAGAACCAAGAAGTTTCGCATGGAGACTCTGCCATCGGTTCCCTTTGTCAAGGGGATTTTATGACGTCCATAGACATCAAGGAGGCTTGCATGTTCCGATCTTCCCAGCGCACCAGAGATTTCTCAGGTTTGCGGTGGAGGATCTTCATTTTCAGTTTGTGGCCCTCTCGTTCGGGCTGACCTCAGCACCAAGGGTTTTCACCAAGGTTCTGGTGGGCATAATGGCCCTGTTCAGGGCCCAGGGCATTCGCATTGTGCCTTATCTGGACGACCTGCTGATTTCAGCTTCTTCCTTCCGTCAGGCGGAACTGGACACCAAGACTGTGGTGTCGACTCTGGAGAGGTGTAGATGGGTGATCAACCACCCTTCCAGGGAGATTTCATTCCTGGGCATGAATCTGAATACCACTCAGGCCAGAGTGTTTCTCTGAGGTATTCCTCTGGTATTTACTATAGGTCTTGGCGTTCCTATATTGACTGGTGTGAGGCTAGGGCCTTACCTTGCAGGGTGTTTTCGATTCCTAGGATTTTGGAGTTTCTACAACACGGTCTGGATCTGGGGTTCCAGCTCAGTACTTTGAAGGGTCAGGTTTCTGCCCTGGCTGTCTTTTTTTCAAAGGTCTTTTGCCTTGCATCATCTGGTCAAGACCTTTTTCCAAGGGGTCACTCATGTTCGGCCCCCTAGAAAGTCTTTGGTTCCCGTTTAGGACCTAAATTTGGTTCTGTCTGCCCTCCAGGGGCCTCCTTTTGAACCAGGATGTGGCTCTTTCTGTGCTCACTCAAAAGGTTGCCTTTTTGGTGGCTATTACCTCTGTTCGGTGTGTCTGAGTTGGCGGCTCCATCTATTCAGGCCCCTTACTTTGAGAGACACCAGGATAAGGTGGTTTTTCGCTTTAAACCAGATTTCCTTCCTAAGGTGGTTTCTGCTTTCCATCTCAATCAGGATGTAGTTCTCCCTTCCTTGTGTAAGCCTAGCAATGACAAGGAGAGGGATTTGCACTCTTTGGATGTGGTTCGTTGTGTGAAGTACTATTTGGTTGCTACCTCTCCTTTTTGTAAGACGGACGCCTTGTTCGTGGTGCCTTCCGGGCCCAGAAAAGGTTTGGCGCCAGGCCATTGTTGGGGCCTATTCTGCTAAGGGGAGGACTCCCCCTTTTAAGATCACTGCTCATTCTACTCGTGCTGTTGGTGCGTCCTGGCTTCTGTTGAACAAGTATGTAAGGCTGCTATTTGGTCTTCCGTTCATACTTTTTCCAAGTTTTACAAGGTTGATGTGCGGGCCTCAGCGGATGCTGTTTTTGCCGCAAGGTTCTGCAAGCTGCAGTGGTTTAAGTTGGTGCATTTTTTTCCTGTTTTTTTGTCGGTTCCCACCCATGATGGACACTGCTATTAGATGTCCCAGATGTCATGAATGGTGGAAGCGGGGTGTATGACACACTTAGAATAATACCATTTTGTGAGTACTCGCCTTTAAAATGGGTATTATGAGTGTGTCATACACCCCGCTTCACCCCACCCTTGTTGTATTCCGGATCCTTTATATGGTGAACCTTTTTTATTTTTGTTATATTGGTTCTTCCTCGTCCTCTTACTGCTATCATACACTGGAGGATTAGTGGGAGGTCCCATCTATTTATGGACCGGGAGGAGCTTCTTTTTTGCATTCATCTCTGCAGAAGTTTGCCCTCTACTGGAGACTACCCAGATGTCATGAATGGTGGAAGCGGGGTGTATGACACACTCATAATACCCCTTTTAAAGTTGAGTACTCACAAAATGGTATTTTTTATTCTGCTGCACGTCTGGGGCCCTTCTTCATCCCGGAGCTGCGACGGTGATCCCTGTCGGTTGTCGCTTCCTCCTGTGGTCTAATTCCAAAAAGGTGGGGTAACCCAGAGCACCCCCAAAGTATACCTGTATAATTCAACCGCACCAACCAGAGAGTAGGTAAATTAAAAGCCCTTTATTTATATATGGGTATTAATACAGCGCTAGGTCACACTTATCACACTTTAAAAGAAAAAGTTAAAAACATCTGACCCCCTGGATAGTAGCTAAACAATGTTTTCTATATGCTCAATTAATATCAAGTCCCTAGGGATAGGGTATCATAACTGTGAATCGCCATTAAGATAAAGATACATTCACATTCATGTCAACCCTGTGTGCTATAGTATACTCAGTGCAAAACTATCAATAAATGTGCAATTAATAAATAAATATCTAGATAATTCATACAATATTCCTATCAATGGAGAAACTGTATTAAAGTGCCAAGTGCCAGAAAAAACCCTTATCCTTACAATTAATTAAATAACTAAATGATACATGCAAAATTCCTATCCCTATAGGACTAAGTAAAGTGCCAAGTGCCAAGCAAATCCTACTTCCCTAAGATTAAGATAACTGCCGTGTAGTTATGGCTGCCCAAATGGGACTAATGAAATGTATAATGAGGTACTTCCCCCGATATGCAGAGCTATCTTCCTGGGGGTCCGGGCAAGCGAAAGGCGACGCGTAGCGTGATCCGGCTGGATCACTTCCTCAGGCCATCTCCTGTGGTCTGGCGGCTGGTGCCCTTGCCCTGCTTGGTCCGTGAGTCCCCTTCGGGGGTTTTTGGTTCCTTGGGGCATGTGCTGCAGGATGCTTATGTGTCTTTACTTTTGTCTCTTTACTTATGTCTTTCAGGCGGGACAACTGTGGGTTGTGGGTTCTCCCAGTCCTACTCCTTACCATCCCTCATCTTCCCTTACTGGCTTCTGGGGGCATCCCTTGGGGGGGGGCATCCCGGGTGGCTCTTATTAGCCTTTACCCTGTGCTGGCCTGTTGCTCCTGTCTTAATAACCATATGGAGGCTTCTGGGGATAGCGTGCTTGGGGGTCCTTTGGGGCAATACCGACTGTGTTCCATGTGTGGGGTATCCCCAATGAGTAACAGTGTCACGGTGTGCATGCCGTGCGCCCAAGGTATCCCTGCGCTCCAGGCTGGGCTGCCGGCTTTGCTTCCCAGCTCTTCGCCCCCTTCGGCATCACCTACCCCCCTGCGCCTGCATTTAGCCCCCAGTGAGGGGGATACTAGCGGGGGGGTCACAATCTGATCTGGCACTGCATTTGGCCAGTATTGAAAGGCAGCTTGCCAGGCCTGTTCCACGTAAGGCCTCTGGCAAGAAGCGGCACCTAGCTCCCGTGACAGCCCTCTTTCCTGAGGAGGATGAGGGACCTGATACTTTTGTTGGCCTTTACCCCCTAGAGGAGGGGGAACTCTTCCAGGACTCTGACTCCTCTGGGGACCAGCAGGAGGGTTACGGCAGTGACACTGGGTCAGCGGCTGGGGAAGACTCATGGTTCCCTGAGGACACTGATAGCCTGTTGGCTCACTTTTTTGAAATCTTGTACATTGTCCCCCCTGAGGTGGCTCAGGAGGAGGAGGAAGCAGGGTGATCTCTCTCGTCCTGATAACAGCCCCTGGAGTTCCCTGAGCAGAGCCATTTCACTAATATGGTGCTCAAGGAGTGGGAACGTCCTAGTATATTGCCTGCGGTGCCCAAAAGGTGGGATAGGAGGTATCTCTTTCCTGCCGACCTGGTCAAGCGGTGGTCGTGTCCCCCTGAGGTGGACGCTCCTGTCCTAGGGCTGTCCAACACCTCGGTCATGCCTTCCCCTGATACTACTACTCTGCGGGACAGTGAGGACCGGTGTATGGATCAGCTGGCCTGCCATGCTTTTACGTGTGTGGGGGCTGGGCTGCGCCCGGTTTGCGCTGCTGCCATTACAGCTATTGCTCTTAAGAAACAGCTCAAGCGTCTCCTGGAAGGCGCTATGGCTGGTAACGGGGGAGGGCTATAGGTCCTTTTGCTTTGCTCTGATTTTGTTGCCTTTGTCCTTACTGCCATGGATGATGCGGTACGGATGTGTGGTAGGGCCTCTGCACCACTCTGTTTGGCTGCGTCAGTGGGCGGCTGATGCTGCCGCTAAGAAGGCTCTCACTGGGCTCCCCTTTACGGGGCTGCGGCTCTTTGGTGTCTGGATGTTTTAGCCAAGGATGGTAGGCTGCCTCAACGTAGGAGGCAGCCTCGGCCTTTTCTTCCCTCCCCTCCTTTCGTGCTCCCAGAGGAGGTCGTGGCCCCCTCCTCTCGGGTGCCCGCAGGGATTTTTGGGGCCGTGGCAGATCGCGTGGTCGTCCCGGTCTCTCATAGGGCCCCAAGTCCAAACCTTCCCCCAAGCCTCCTCAGGCATGAGAAGGCGCCCTCACCCATCCGGATGGGGGGGGGGGGGGGGGGGGGCGGCTTCGGCTCTTTGCTCACGTCTGGAGGCTACGCGTCTCAGACCGGTGGATTCAGGAGGTGGTGTCCTCCGGTTACTAGATAGAGTTTGCAGCCTGGCCGCCCCCAAGATTCATCAGATCCCGGATGTCTCAAAACCCTCTGTCAGCTCAGGGTTTGCGCCTTGTGGTTCAACGTCTGTTGGAGTCAGTCATTTGCCTGGTGCCTTCCCAGGAACGGGGTCCAGGGTTGTACTGCAATCTGTTCATGGTCCCCAAAAAGGACGGGTGCCTAAGGCCCATCCTGGACTTGAAGGGTCTCAACAAGTTTGTCAGGTTCAAGCATTTTCGCATGGAGACTCTACGCTCGGTCAGTACCCTGCGCCCGGGCGACTTCATGACCTCCGTGGACATCAAGGATGCCTACCTTCACGTGCCAATCTTTCCAGGTCATCGGAGATTTCTCAGGTTCGCTCTAGAGGATCAGCATTACCAGTTTGTGGCCTTGCCGTTCGGTATCGCCTTGGTCCCTCAGGTGTTCATCAAGGTGCTGGCGGGCGTGATGGCTCTGCTGCGGAATCAGGGCATTCACATCCTCCCTTACCTGGACAACCTTCTTATTGCGGCTCAGTCTCTTCATCAGGTCGAGGATACTCTAGTGGTGACCTCCACTCTCGAGTACTTCGGCTGGGTGATCAACTATCCCAAGTCTTCACTGTCTCCGTCTTTGGTGAGGTCCTTTCTGGGCATGACCCTGGATACCTCTCAGGTCAAGGTATTCCTGCCTCAGCAGAAGGTGGAAGGCTTTCAAAAGCAGGCACGGACTCTGCTCTTGTGTCCCCATCCTTCCATCCGGCAAGGGATGCAGTTAGTGGACCTGATGGTGTTCTGTTTCAAGGCGGTCCCCTTTGCTCAGTTTAACATGAGACCGCTTCAGTTGCACCTCTTGTCAGTTTGGGATCGGGACCCTGTGTCCCTGGATTAGGAGTTTGCTCTGTCCCCCCTGGCCCGACAGTCCCTCTCGTGGTTGTTGGACTCGGGGAACCTTCTAGTGGGCAGGACCTGTCACCACGGATGCCAGTCTGACTGGTTGGGGGGGAGTTTTAGAAGTCTCTGAAGTTCCAGGGGCGGTGTGGCCCCCAGGAGGCCCATGCTCCCATCAATGTCCTGGAACTGAGGGCGATCAGGTTGGTTCTGTCTCAGCTGACCACACACGTTCGGGGTCGGGCTGTTCAAATCCGTTCGGACAACCAGACGGCGGTTGCCTTCATCAAACGTCCGGGAGGGACTCGGAGCAAGCGAGCCCTCAAGAAAGTGTTTCTGATACTGTCTTGGGCGGAAGAGAATGTCCCCTGCATCTCGGCGGTTTACATTCCGGGGGTGGAGAACCAGGAGGCAGACTCCCTGAGCAGGGGGAAGTCTCGGCTGGGGGAATGGTCCCTCAGCAACAAGATTATTCTAAGTATACAGCACGTCCTGTTCCAGATGATATTCCTTACTCTTGGGATGTACTCCAGTAGATGGCGCTGGACTGCAGAGACAGAAAAAGGCTCCTCCCGCCCCCATAAATACCCGGGACCTCCCACAAAATCCCCAGTTCTTCTCTGCAGTCCTGGCTGCGATGACTAGAAGATGGCTCTCTCTACTCGCAGGTGAGCGGGGCTATTTGCCTGTGGCCCGGTAGGACTATTCCCACCCATTTCCTTTTACTGCCTCCCAGCTCAGGCTGCGCTGGTTCGGGTGAAGGTAGGCAGCACAGCTGTCAGGTGCTAAGGAGCGCTGCTCCAACCCCAGTCCCCCACCAAAGGGTAGGCAGTATAGGCCCATGGTGAGCCTTATGGGATGCCCCTCCCGCACTTTATCCCCCTCGCCCCTGTCCCCACAGTGGCTTCCTTTAGGCTGCCTGTTGCTTCCCCCTCGCTCTCCCTTGTAGTTCTCGTGGGGGGGGGGGGGGGTGCTTGTACTTATGTGTGTGTGTATACCCTGTGAATTGGTTGCACGGGTTTCTTTGCTGCCGCCGCGCGTTTGTACTGCGCTCCGCGGTCTGCAGCGACATCACCTCAGGCGCTGCTGCGCCATCATTGGCTGGTCTGGTCAGGTGGGCGCGTTTTCGCGCTCTTTGGGGGGGCTCTGCGGATGACACGTTTTGCATCATGGTCTCCACGGCCCGCCCCTCGAGGTGTATGCGAGCGCCATTTTAGTTCTCTGCTGCATGTGCCTGGTGTCTCCCTATCGCGGTCCGTAAGTGCCCCTGCAGGCTGCTTTATTATATGTATACTGTATATTTTGCTTTTCACTTATGGGATCTTTTGCTTATGTCTTGCAGGCGGGCCAAACTTGTGGTTTCTCCTGGCCCTATCCCCTATATTTAGTGTTAACTCTTATTGGAGGGCTATTGTATACCGTTACTCCCACTTCCCTAGCTGGTTATTGGGGCATCCCGGGTTGCTTTTATTAGTGTCAATTCCTATTGGCCGGTTGTGCCGTGATAATCACCATATGGAGGCTTTTCAGGATAATGTGCTCGGGGTTCCTTCGGGACAAGCCCGGCTGTGTGTGGCGTGTGGGGTATCCCCTATAGGTGATGTCAGGGTATGTGTACCCTGCGCCCAGAAGGTACTTGCCCTGCAGTCTGGTTTATCTGCGGCTGGGCCTAGTGCTGTGCCCCCTCTGGCTTCGCCTACCCCCCCACGCTTACACCTGACTCTCAGTGAGGTGCATTCCAGTGGGCATATTGGCATATTGCTGGTTCTGGTCCGTGTAAGGCTTCTGCTAAGCGGTGGCATCTAGCACCTGGTGTTCCTCTCTTTCCTATGGAAGCTGAGGAGTTTTTTGATGATACTGGTTTTACCCCCCTGGAAGAAGGGGAATTATTCCCTGATTCAGAATCATCTGAGGATCAGCCTAGGGGTTATGCTGAGTCTGGCTCTGACCCATGGGCTTCAGATGATACTGACAGACTTTTGGCTCACATTTTTGAAGTGCTCTGTATCTCTCCTCCTGCCGTGGCCCCGTGGCACGGGGGAGTTGTTTCATACTGTTAAGCCACGTTTGGAGTTTCCCATACAAAACCACTTTAATAATCTGACTCTCAAGGAGTGAGAAAGGCCTAGCCGGCTTCCCGGGATACCAAAGAGTTGGGATAAGAGGTATCCCTTTCCTGCTGAAGTGGTTAAACGTTGGTCATGTCCTCCAGAGGTGGATACACCAGTTCTGGGGTTGTCTAACACATCTGTCATGCATTCCCCTGATACTACTACCTTGAGGGATGGGGAAGACAGGTGCATGGATCAGCTAGCTTGCCATGCCTTTGCCTGTGTTGGGACCGCGCTTCGTCCGGTCTGTGCATCAGCTATCACGGCTGTTGCTGTTAAAAGCCTGCTCAGGTGTCTCTTGGATGGGGCCCCTGATAATGCTGGTAGTGAAGAGTATAGAGCTCTTCTGCTTTGTGATGAATTTGTTGCATATGTTCTTTCTGCCCTGGATGCTACCATTAGAATGTGTGGCAGGGCTTCTGCCTTGAGGTGGCAATACGCCGCTCGGTATGGCTGCGCCAGTGGGCAGCTGACAATGCTACCAAAAAGGTCCTCACTGGTTTTCCCTTCAAGGGGCTGCGCCTCTTTGGGGAACGTTTGAACTTGTTTGCCAAAGGTGGCAAATTACCTCAGCGTAGAAGGCAGCCCCGGTTCTTTCAGGGTTCGGGGGCCTTTTCTCCTTCCTTCAGGGGCTCCAGAATTGGACGGGGAGCTTCCTTTGCTGGAGCCCGTGGAGATTTTTCGGGCAGGGGCAGAGGACGTGGCCGCCCTGGCCCCTCTGGCCCCCCCTGGGGTCCCAAGCTTAAGTCATCCCCCAAGCCCCCTCAGGCATGAAGGGGCGCCCTCACCCATCCGGGTGGGAGGACGGCTTCGGCTCTTGGTTCACGTCTGGAGGCGTCATGTCTCAGACCGGTGGATTCAGGAGGTAGTTTCCTCTGGTTACAAGATAGTTTGCAGCCTGCCCCCCCCCCCCCCAAGATTCATCAAATCTTGTGTAGCTCAAAACCCCTTGTCAGCTCAGTGTCTCTCCCGGGCTGTCCAAGGCCTTCTAGACCTAGGTGTCATCTGCCGGGTGCCCTTGAAGGAAAGGGGCAAAGGCTATTATTCCAATCTTTTCATTGTGCCCAAAAAGGACGGGTCCATCAGACCTATCCTGGATTTAAAGCTTCTCAACAAATTTCAGATTCAGGCACTTTTGCATAGATACTCTGCGCTCAGCTGTGACTTTCCTGCGCCCAGGGGACTTCATGACCTCTGTAGACATCAAGGATGCTTACCTTCACATCCCTATTTTTCCAGGTCATCAGAGGTTCCTCAGGTTCACTCTGGAGGATCAGCACTACCAATTTGCGGCCTTGCCCTTCGGCCTCACCTCGGCCCCCAGGGTATTCACCAAGGTGCTGGCAGGAGTGATGGCCCTGCTGAGATCTCAGAGCATCTGCATTCTTCCCTACCTGGATGACATGCTTATTGCTTCCCAGTCCTTCCATCAGACAGAGCTGGATACTCAGAAGGTGGTGTCCACACTGGAATCATTCGGCTGGGTGATCAATCACCCCAAATCTTCCCTGTCTCCTTCCATGGTGAAGCCCTTTCTGGGCATGATTCTGGATTCAGCCCAGGTCAAGATCTTTCTTCCTCAGCAGAAGGTGGAGGTCCTTCAAGAGAAAGTTCAGCTCCTGCTGTCTTGTCCCCATCCATCCATCAGGCAGGGAATGCAGTTGGTGGGCCTGATGGTGTCCTGCTTCGAGGCGGTTCCATATGCTCAGTTCCACATGAGGCCTCTTCAGCTTCACCTTGTCAGTGTGGGATCGGGACCCTGTGTCCCTGGATCAGGTGTTTGTCTTGTCCCCTCAGGTCAGGCGGTCTCTAGTGTGGTGGTTGGTCTCAGGGAACCTGCTGGGTGGCAGGTCCTTTCTGGCCCCCTGCTGGGAGACGGTCACCACGGATGCCAGTCTGACAGGTTGGGGGGGGGGGATTCTGGAAGTCCCTGAAGTTCCAGGGTCAGTGGGGCCCTCAGGAGGACCATGCCCCTATCAACATTTTGGAGTTGAGGGCAATCAGGTTGGTTCTCGCCCACTTGACCCCTCACCTGAGGGGTCGGGCTGTTCAGGTCCGCTCAGACAACCAGACGGCGGTTGCCTACATCAATCATCAGGGAGGGACCCTGAGCAGGAAGGCCCTCAATGAAGTGCCCCTGATACTGTCCTGGGGGCGGAGGAAAATGTTCCCTGCATCTCAGCTGTGTACATTCCGGGGGTGGAGAATCTGGAGGCAGACTCTCTGAGCAGGGGGACCTCTCGTCTGGGAGAGTGGTCCTTCAGCAGCAGGGTGTTTTGCTCCCTGTGCCACCACTGGGGTCAGCCGGACGTGGATCTATTTGCGTCTTGTCACAATCACAAGCTTCCAGTCTTTGTTTCCCTGTCCCAGGTTCCTCTGGCCTTGGCCCCGGATGCCCTGGCAATGTCCTGGACGGGGTTCCAGCTCCTGTATGTGTTTCCCCTGTTTCCACTGCTGGGCAGGGTGCTGCGCAAGATAGTTCAGGAAGGGGTGCCAGCCATCCTGGTGGCCCCCTGTTGGCCAAGAAGAGTGTGGTTCGCAGACATCGTGCAGTTGGCAGTAGATCAGTACGCCCTGCCACGGGTTCCAGATCTGCTCACTCAGGGACACCTACGCCATCCCATTTTACAAACGCTGGCTTTGATGGCCTGGCTGTTGAAACCTCCATCTTGATGGAAAAAGGGCTGCCTGCCTCAGTGGTGAGAGTTCCTCTTCTTCCATCTATTACAGGGTCTGGCGTACTTACATTGACTGGTGTGAGTCCCACTCGCTTCCCTGTCGTGTGTTTTCTATTCCTAGGATTCTGGAATTTCTCCAACATGGTTTGGATCTGGGTCTTCAGCTCAGTACTCTGAAAGGCCATGTGTCTGCTTTGGCTATTTTCTTCCAAAGATCCCTTGCTCAGCATCCCCTGGTCAAGACTTTTTTCCAAGGGGTTACTCACATGCGCCCCCTACGTAAGCCTATGTTACCAGTCTGGGACTTGAACTTGGTCTTGTCTGCCCTGCAGGGGCCTTCCTTTGAGCCCTTGCAAGGGGCCTCTTTGTCCATTCTTACGCTTAAGTTGGTCTTTTTGGTGGCCATCACTTCTGTTAGGCATGTTTCTGAGTTGGTGGCGCCTTCCATCAAGCCTCCTTACTTTGAGACACCAGGACAAGGTGGTGTTTCGCTTTAAGCCAGATTTTCTGCCTAAGGTTGTGTCTGCCTTTTATCTCAATCGGGACATTGTTTTGCCTTCTTTGTGTCCTAACC
Organism: Gastrophryne carolinensis; assembly: GCA_027917425.1. Lineage (NCBI taxonomy): Eukaryota > Metazoa > Chordata > Amphibia > Anura > Microhylidae > Gastrophryne > Gastrophryne carolinensis. The sequence goes on along the minus strand of CM051239.1, from coordinate 308,400,440 downwards.
CTGCTAATTCCAAGGAGCAGAGCCTTCACTCTTTGGATGTCGTCAGGGCATTGAAGTTTTATTTGGTTGCTACTGAGTCTTTCAGGAAAACTGACCCTCTTTTTGTTCTTCCATCTGGACTATCAGTAAGTGGATACGTCAGGATGTGGTTCAGGCCTACTCTGCTAAGTGGAAGGAACCTCCCTTCTGCTTTACTGCTCATTCTACTCGTGCTATTGGTGCCTCTTGGGCTTTTCAGCACCAAGCTTCTGTTGAACAAGTTTGTAAGGCCGCTACTTGGTCCTCTGTTCATACCTTTTCCAAGTTTTACAAGGTTGATGTTAGGGCCTCAGCTGATGCTGCTTTTGGCCGCAAGGTTCTGCAGGCGGCAGTGGTTTTAAACTGTCTGCTGTTACTTTTGGGGATCCCACCCTACCTTACGGACGCCGCTATTGGATGTCCCAAGAGTAAGGAATATCTTCTGGAACAGGACGTGCTGTATACTTAGAATAATACAATTCTGTGATTACTCACCTGTAGAATTGATATTATATGTATACGTCCTGTTCCACCCCACCCTTGTTATTATCTTTAGTTACCTCTTTATGGTGATTGTTTTTATGTTAAAATTTTCATATAATGGTTATAGTTCTCCAGGTCTCTTGCTAACTGTTTTTCAATACTGGGGATTTTGTGGGAGGTCCTGGGTATTTATGGGGCCGGGAGGAGCCTCTTTTCTGTCTCTGCAGTTCAGCGCCATCTACTGGAGTATATCCCAAGAGTAAGGAATATCTTCTGGAACAGGACGTGCTGTATACATATAATATCAATTCTACAGGTGATTCACTCTTTGTGTCGCTGCTGGGGTCAGCCGGATGTGGACCTGTTTGCGTCCTGCCACAATAACAAGCTTCCCAGGTTTGTCTCCCTTTCACAGGACCCTCTGGCCTTCGCCACTGATGCGCTAGCAATGCCTTGGACGGAGTTTCGGCTCCTCTGTGTTTCCTCCATTCCCTCTGCTGGGCAGGGGGCTGCGCAAGACGTCGTGCAGTTGGCAGTAGATCAGTATGCCCTGCCCAAGGATCCAGATCTGCTCACTCAGGGACAACTCTGCCATCCCAATTTACAAATGCTGGCTTTCACGGCTTGGCTGCTGAAACCTCCATCTTGATGGATAAGGGTTTGCCGGCTTCTGTTGATACCATGATTAGGGCTAGGAAGAAATCCTCGTCCTTTATCTACTACAGGATCTGGCATGCTTACATTGCCTGGTGTGAGTCCAAGTCTCTTCCTTGTCGGGTGTTTTCTATACCCAGGATTCTGGAATTTTTGCAACATGCTTTGGATTCGGGCCTTCAACTTAGTACCCTCAAGGGACAGGCGTCAGCTCTGGCAATTTTTTTTCCAAAGAAGATCCTTTGCCAATCACTTTTTTCCAGGGAGTTACTCATGTGTGTCCACCACGTAAGCCTATGCTACCAGTTTGGGACCTGAATCTGGTGTTGTCTGCTCTGCAGGGTCCTCCCTTTGAGCCTATACGTGGGGCTGCTTTGCCCATTCTGACTCTTAAGGTGGCCTTTTTGGTGGCCATTACTTCTGTCAGGCGAGTTTCTGAGCTGGCGGCGCTTTCCATCAAACCTCCTTATTTTGAAAGGCATCAGGATAAGGTGGTGTTTCGGCTTAAGCCGGATTTCTTGCCTAAGGTTGTGTCTGCTTTTCATCTCAATCAGGACATTGTTTTGCCTTCTTTGTGTCCTAACCCTGCTAATTCCAAGGAGCGGGATGTTGTCAGGGCTCTGAAGTTTTATTTGGTTGCTACTAAGTCTTTCAGGAAGTCTGACGCACTTTTTGTTTTTCCTACTGGTCCTAAGAAGGGTTTGCCTCCTGCTAAATCCACTATCAGCAAGTGGATCCGTCAGGCGGTGGAGCAGGCCTATTCTGCCAGGGGGAAGGTTCCTCCTTTTAGGGTTACTGCTCATTCCACTCGTGCTATTGGTGCGTCTTAGGCTTTTCAGCACCAAGCTTCTGTTGAACAAGTTTGTAAGGCCGCAACTTGGTCTTATGTTCATACTTTTTCCAAGTTTTGCAAGGTTGATGTTAAGGCCTCAGCTGATGCTGCTTTTGGCAGCAAGGTGCTTCAGACGGTAGTGGTTTAAACTGCCTGTTGTTACTCTATTCTAAGCAGACAGCACGTCCTGCTCCAGACATAGTCCTTACATATGGGTAATCCTCCGCCTTCAGCGCCGTGCACTGCAGAACATGAAGAAAACAAGCTCCTCCCAGCCCTACATATACCGAGGGACCTCCCACAAATCCCCAGATTTCTCTGCAGTGCTGAACTGCGAAGACATGAAGTATCACGCTCTCGCAGGCGAGTGGGGCTTTACAGCCCGAGGCCCTGCGGGACTATTTCCACCCGTCCTCTCTGTGAAAGAATATGCCTCCCAGCCTGGGCTGCGTTGGTCGGGTGAAGGTAGGCAGCACCTCGTGTGCTTAACGGAGCCATGCTCCACCGCAATCCCCCACCATAGGGTAGGCTGATGGTGAGCCTCTAGTGGATGCCCCTCCTGCATTATTGCCCCGTACCCCGGGTAGTGCTGGACCCTGTGTAAGGGTCGCCATCCTCCCTCATTCCCCAACTAGTTAGTGGGAAAAGAAAGGGGGGGGGGTTATGTGTGTGGCAGTCCCTGTGTACCAGTATTTCACGCTTATGGCCTTATTTCTGCCCTTCATTAACCTTGAAATGTCTTTTGCACAGTTTGCTGCGTTGTCTAGATGCTGTGGCGCCTTTTCCTTATTAGATGCAACGTTTTTTCTACGAATCCTTAAGCGTGTGATTGTATCCTTGCTTTGCCGTTACCTCAGAGCTTCGCGCTCTCCGGAGTGGGTGGGGACTTGAATTGGCGCGCTCCGCGTCACGGCCGAGCATCGAGCCCGCCCTTTGAGGTTCGCTGGGTGCCATTTTGCTGATCTTTGCGCGCGCGCGTGGTGGCGGTTTCCCTCCTCCCTTGGCCTGTAAGCGCCCTTGCGGGTGACTCCTTTTTATGTTTTCCAGCTGCGCATGGCTCTGACACCCATTCTTCTCCTTATGTCTTTCAGACGCTAAGATTCCGGTGGCATCCCCCAGCCTGATATATATCTTAAACGGGCTCACTTTTATATTCTCCCACATTCCTAGCGGGTCTTGGGGCATCCGGGGTCGCTTATAGCATAAATCCCTGCTGGCATATTGCTTTGATAATCACCATATGGAGGCATCTCAGAATTATGTGTCCGGGGTCCCGCGGGGACAAGACTGGCTGTGTACTGCGTGGGGACCACCCCACGCTGACAGAGCACGGGTCTGCTGAACACTCCTGATGTGTCGCACTTGAGCGGGGATGACCAGCAGGTGGTGCCGCGCAGGCTACCTACGGCTGAGCCGGTGATGCCTGGTTGGCGGAGCTGGAAAGAAGCGGTCCCTGGCGCTTCCTGGTTCTATGTTTTCCAAGCAAACTTAAGAGTCTGCTGCTATGCAGGTCCTCGATCCTTCGGATGAAGGTGGACTGTACACCATGAGGTGAGAGTGTTCCGCCTTACGCCGAATTGGGTCCAGGCGGGGTTCTTATTCTCCTTTAGTCCAGACCCTACGGTCTCTGGGCTATTGTCTGGCTTACTCAGAGTGAAAGGGATCTGTATCCCTCATCAGGTGTTGGAGATTCCTGGCCTTCTCTTGTCCCTGGTAGGGATTATGCCCCTTGGGGCTTATAGGTTCTCCATCCTTATGTACCGGATCTGATTGCTAACACGGGTGTAGGTGCCCTTTGGCTTGGTCCTGCTTGGTTGGTTTTGTCCTTCTGAGCCTAAAGTAAACGTCTCGGCTCTTGCTGAGCCTTGTTAGAGTTGTTTTCCAGTATTCCTGCTGGTCTCGCCTGAGACCTGGGTTCATATTCCCAGATGGGGAGAGTTCTAAGGTTGCCATGGCTACCCTTTTTTTCCAGTAGCATGGTTAGGCTGTTACTCTAGCCTACTCGTTAGGGGAAGATTATTCTTCTCTCTTGGTTTTTGCTCTTTTACTACTTGTGCTTGGCTTGGGCCTTTCAGCACTAGGTTCTATTGAGCAAGCTGGCTAGTCCTCTGCTTGTGTTCAGTTCTGCCTTTACAAGAATTCAAAGGCTGTGGTTAGAGCATTGCTCTCGTTGCTCTTGGTAGCATGGTTAAGGTGACAGCACTTTTATGGTTGTCTGTGCCTTTTTTCTCGGGGATCCCACCCTACTTATGGACACTGCTATTGGATGTCCCACATGTAAGGACTATGTCTGGAGCAGGACGTGCTGTCTGCTTAGAATAATACAACTCTGTGAAGTCCTCACCTGTAGAGTTGGTATTATATGCAGACAGCACGTCCTGCTCCACCCCACCCTGATTCACCTTGTTCTGGATCCCCTGTGTGGTGATTATTATCTTGGATATTATTGCCAGTCTCTGGGTGGTTGTTTTCCTCCTGGCTTCTTCTCTCACTGCTTTTCAATGCTGGGGATTTGTGGGAGGTCCCTCGGTATATGTAGGGCCGGGAGGAGCTTGTTTTCTTCATGTTCTGCAGTGCACGACGCTGAAGGCGGAGGATTACCCACATGTAAGGACTATGTCTGGAGCAGGACGTGCTGTCTGCATATAATACCAACTCTACAGGTGAGTACTTCAGAGTTGTATTTTTGGGATCCCACCCTACCTTGCGGACCCTGCTGTTGGACGTCCCATACGTAAGGACTTCTGGAAGCAGGCTGTGCCATGCAATAGGAAAAAGACAATTCTGTGAGTACTCACCTGTAGAATTGCTTTTACTATGCATGGCACGGCCTGCTTCATCCCCCCCTTGTTATCGTTATTCTTGGTTGCCTCTTTATGGTGATTGTTCCAAGTTAGTTGGGGTTTGTTACCTTTTTTATTATCTCCCGGTGTCTTGAATAACTGCTTGTCAACACTGGATAAGTCTATCGTGATTCAGTTGTTATATGGTACCGGGAGGAGCCACAACTCTTCTGCAGTACACTGCGCCACCTTGTGGCGGAATAACCCATACGTAAGGACTTCTGGAAGCAGGCCGTGCCATGCATAATAAAAGTAATTCTACAGGTGAGTACTCACAGAATTGTCTTTTTTATTATATGCATTTTGTATAGATCCAGAAATACTGTAATGCACATGATTTGTGTGTGTGTTTTTTTTCTTAGGTTGATGCTGGGGCTCATCAGTGTTTGGTTTTTAAGAACAAAACCATAATTGGACCACGAGCCACAGAAGATATAAAGATTCTTCTCCTGCCCCAGAGACCTGGACTTTTCCAATGTATTTTGAATGTATCTTCATGGCCTGTGTCTGCTGATACCGAGACTATCGTTAGAGCAGAAACTATAGCTTCAAAAGTCCTCCTTGCTACCATTTCGGAATATCCTGTGATTGAGGTAATATCTATATATTAGAACACGTTTGTGAAACTGGAAGTTGTGCAGTTTATTTATACTGTACATGAACCGATGACCATAATGTGTTTTTAAGCTTTGTAATTAAATTTTAACATGTTTTTGTTTCAGGTTGACACTGGTAAAAGTGAAGGTTTAGACTTTGGTGAGCTTTCATCTGGCAATTGGAAATCTCTTCCTCTGAAGTTGGTTAATAGAACCCGTGCTACAGTACCAATCAGACTTATTATAAGTGCTGTAAGTATTAAAAAAAGTTACTTTATATTTAAAGCCCAGTATAGCCTCTTTCGGCCAGTTAGATCCATGTTACTCATTATCCTCTTAAAAGGGATTAGTCTGCCAAAAATGAAAAAAAGGTTCTACTCGTCTTTTTGTCTGGAACAGCTCCACTGCCAGGACCTGCAGGAATATAACTTGCCTAGATTGAGTGCACCGTTGGTCTGCTCCGGTCTTAGATGATGTGAATGCTTCTGGTATATTACCTTGAGCATGCCTGCATAACTCTCCCCCGGCACAGTCCCCCCTCCATTGCAATAAATTGAGTGTGCGTGCTACAGGTCGCTTACCAGACACATTCCTGGCCATCATCTTGGACCAGAGCAGGCAAGCTGGATGCTCCTGTCTGTAAGTTGTAGTCCAACGGGTCCCAGTGGTGAAGCTGCACTGGGCAGAAGGCAAGTAGCGCCTTTTGTCACGGCTAGACCTGCCTTTGGGGGAGAGAATTCATTTGGCTTTGGGCCAACAGTTTACACCCTTAACCGTATTGACACCCATTCTTCCTTCAGCACGGCCCATGGAGAGAGGGTCTCCACCCCCTGGGAGGAAACGACTGAACAGAAGTCAAAAGCCCTTCCTCCCCACCTCAGTTCTTTGTGTTTCCTCCCTGGGAGGAGGAAACAGTTAGGCTGCAGCCTCACCAGGCGCATGGAAATATAGCTCAATGACCTGAGAGTTTTGGGGAGGACCACATCCATAAGGAGAGTATTCTAGATACTTGACCTACCCTTTTTGGAGCAAACATTTTCAGAAGCTATCAGGACCACAGCAAAATTTACAGCCTTATTGGCTTGCGACAGAAGAGCACTTTAGCCTTAGAAACCAGATGACCTGACCATGTTTTCAGCCAAATTGTGTGGCAGCCCATTTCACTGTAAATATCAGATGATCCGGAATATGAAGAAATTAAACAATTTCATCAGATACAGAAAGTTCAGAATGAAGTCAATATACTTAGTAAGGAACATCCTTATAGAGCAGGCCTTCCTGGTCAACCTAGACCTACCTTCACATCCCAATCCTTGCATTACATCGCAAATTTCTGAGGTTTGCAACCAGGGGATCTGTCATCGGTACAGCGCCCTGCCATTCGGTCTGTCCTAATTTTTACAGAACCAATGGCACACCTCGGAACGGAAGGAATTATGATTATTCCATACCTGGATGATCTTTTTACTCCTAAACAAGTCAGAAGTGGCACTGCTAACAGACTTAGAAAGAACACTTCTTCTTAAAGCCTTGGGCTGGGTGGTCAATCAGATAAGTCAAATCTAGTGCCCAGTTATTTTTGTAAATTCCTCAGATACGATATAGACGTTATCCTTCATAATACTCTGCTTTCACAGGAAAAAATGGCGAGTGAACAGGTGCCCAGACTCGCTTGATCAGGTAATTCTAATGAAGAAAAGCCTGCTAGAAGTCTCCATTGGTTGGACAGATCCAGAGGCACTAGAAAGAGGAAAGACTGTGGAAGAAAAAGGACAATTTTTGTCCTGGGAAAGCACACCCATTCCCCAGGACAAAAATGGTCCTAGGAAGGAGGTCTGATCTGGGGCATCCCGCCAGGTTGCCACAGCTGCTACCAGCCATCATCCCGTGGTAGACGTTTGACAAACTGAACTAGGTCAATTATAAGGCTCTTGTCAGCAGGAATGAACCACTTACATTCTCAGTTATATCACAGAGCACAACTATGCCAGATGTGATGCTTATTAAAGCGGAACAAAACAAAAATTTCCAGGGTTTTATTCTAAGCAGACAGCACGTCCTGCTCCAGACATAGTCCTTACATGTGGGTATACCTCCGCCTTCAACGCCGTGCACTGCAGAATCATGAAGAAAACAAGCTCCTCCCGGCCCTACATATACCGAGGGACCTCCCACAAATCCCCCAGATTCCTCTGCAGTGCTCAAACTGCGAAGACATGAAGTATCACCCTCTCGCAGGCGAGCGGGGCTTGACAGCCCGAGGCCCTGCGGGACTATTTTCACCCGTCCTCTTTGTGAGTAACATGCCTCCCAGTCTGGGCTGCGTTGGTCGGGTGAAGGTAGGCAGCACCTAGTGTGCTTACGGAGCCATGCTCCACCGCAATCCCCATCCATGGGGTAGGCGGGTTAGGCTAATGGTGAGCCTCATAGTGGATGCCCCTCCCGCACCTTGCCCCACGCCCCATGTAGCGGTGAACCCCGAGTGCTGGGTCACCTTCTTCCTTAGTTCCCCCCGTTAGTGGGGGGAAAAAAGAGGGGGGGGGGGTTGTGTACGTTGGCCTAATCTTGCCATATCACACGCCTTGCCTTAGCCCTATTGGTTTCCGGGGGTCAGAGCCGCGCTTTAAAATTTGTTTTTTTACGTTGCCCGCAGCGCCTTTAAAATATGTGACTTGGCGCGTAAGGCGGCTCTGTCCCGCGACGCCATGGCGTTATTTCTGTTTTTTTCCTGTCTTGTTCCGCGGAGCTTCGCGCTCTCCGGGGTGGGCGTGGTCTGGTTTGGCGCGTTCCGCGTCACCTATAGCTCTGGCCCGCCCTTCGAGGTTCGCTGGCGCCATTTTGTCGGTCTCCCGCGCGCGCGTGGTCACGATCCTCCTTCTCCCTTGGTTGCTGTAAGTGCCTTCACGGGCGTTCGTTTAATTTTCCTTTTGTGCTGCGCATGGCTCTGACACCCTCTTTTCCCCTTATGTCTTTCAGACGCCAAGCTTCCAGTGACTTCTCCCGGCCTGATATATATATATATATATATATATATATATATATATATATATATATATATATATATCTCACGGGGTTATATTAGAATCTCCCACATTCCCAGCGGGTATTGGGGCGTCCAGGGTTGCTTACTGCATAAATCCCTTCCGGCATATTACCTAGATTAATCACCATATGGAGGCATCTCAGAATTTGGTGTCCGGGGTCCCGCGGGGACTAGACCGGCTGTGTACCATGTGTAGACAACCCCACGCTGACAGAGCACTGATCTGCGGACCGTGTGCTGAACAAGCGCTGGCCCTGCAATCAGGCTTACCAGTAGCTGCACCTCGCTTCGATACACCTGTCTCCCCGGACTTGAATCTCACTCCTGATGAGTCGAACTCGAGCGGGGAGGACCAGCAAGTAGTGCCGCGCAAGCTTCCCACCGCGGAGCATATTATGTCAGGCTTGGCAGAGCGCTTGGGCGCTGGGAAGAAACGATCCCTGACGCAACCTAGCTATAGGTTTTCCACTGAAACTGAAGAACCTGCCGTTATGCAGGATCTTGATCAGTCCGAGGATGGTGATCTGTTCTCAGGGTCCAGTTCTTCAGATGAGTTGTCTTGGAACCGCGACGGTTCTGGCCCAGAGTCCTGGGGCCTGTGTGAAACTGATGAGTTGCCCATTAAGATTTTTGAAGTGCTGTCCATCTCTCCTCCGGGAGAGTCTCCCAAGCCCAAGAGGGAGAGTTTCCACACGGCGACGCCGCGCCTGGAATTCTTGGAATCAGGATCATTTCCAGTATCTTATATCCAAGGAATGGGAATCCCCTTGTAAACTCAAAGGGGTTCCGGGGGTTTGGGGTTTGATGGTCAGTTCCTCCAGAGGTGGATGCTCCAATTATTGGGGTTGTTAACCCTCCCTTCATGGCGGCCTCCCCCTCTCGCACCCTTCGGGATGCCGAGGACCGGCGCATGGACAGATTGGCCTCCCATGCCTTCTCTAGTGTAGGGACGGCTCTGCGCCCGGTCTGTGCTGCGGCTGTTACCTTGGTGGCCGCCAGGACGCTGCTCAGGAAGATAATTGACCAACAGCCGGAGGATCTCCCTTGTGAGGTCTTCAACGCACTGTCAGATTGTGACGTTTTTGTGAGATTTATCCTCTCAGCTATGGATGACGCCATTAAAATGTGCGCTAGAACCTTGGCCCTTGTGGTGGCCATTCGTCGCCTGCTTTGGCTTGCGACAGTGGGGGGCTGACAATGACACTAAAAAGGTTCTTACTGCTATTCCCTTTCGAGGACGTCGCTTATTCGGGGCCAGGTTGGACCTTTTTGGCAAAAAGGGTAAGGCGCCCTCGCGCAGACGATCAGCCAGGCAGCCCAGGGGCAGGGACCCCTCGCCCCCTCCTTATGTTTCTGTTAAGAGAACCAGAAGTGTGCTTCCAACTTTTTGGAGTGGAAGCTCGTTCCAGGGGGGGCAGGCATCGCCCTGGGACCTCTGGCAGGGCAAAACCAAAGTCTGCCAAAACCTCACAAGCGTGAAGGGACGCCCTCGCCCTGCGGGGGGCGAGGGAACTGCCACAGCACTGGGCCCTTAGGGCAGGATGCCAGGCTTCGTTCGGCCGATGGCAGGTGTTGGCCTTCCTGGACGTGGTTGTTGAAAGAATGGAGTGTTCTGGGCAGTTCCCTTCAAAATTAGCCAGGGGTATTCTAGTCCCCGTTGTATCCTTTAGGGATTGGACACAGGTTGAGTTTGGCCTCGAGGGTCTGGGCCTTCTTTTAGATTGGCCTTGGCTGATAATTGCATTCACTCTGCTCTTCCCCCGGCATGACGCAGTCTGCCCAGATCCGGCGGTCTAGACCGGGCATCTAGGTTCCACGGGCTCTGCCTACTTGGTATCCATCTGTTGGGCCGCAAACCCCCTTGTCAAGGGAACCTTTTGATGCCTGCAAGGATCCTTTTCCCCTTCGGTCCCTTGTTCCCTCTGGACGCCTAGTCCTTTTTTCCAGCCGGTGTTACAGGACCATTTTTTATATTAGGGTCTGTCTGGGGTCCCTCCCCTGTTCCCAGATGGCTCGCCAAGGCAAGTAAGGGAGCACTTTCATGCTCATTCACCGGAGCTGTCCGCACTAGTTGCTACTTTGACTTAGGGGCTCTCTGGGAGTCTTTTGGATTGGTGCTTAGGCACATCTATTACTTGGTGTAATCTGATTCATACCCCCCCTACGGGGTGGCATTTAGATGGGTCCAGGTTCAACCTTCCCTTCTGAGTTGGTCTACTCATGGAAGTTGTCGATGGACATCTCTTCCTTCTTGCTACCCCTGTAGATGGTCGCCATGGGGACCAGGTCTGGCAGGGTCACTAAAGGGGTTCTATTCCTTATGAATTTCCCTGAGGTACCTAAGGAGGGCCCCTTTAGGGGGGCCATTCTCATACCATTGGTAGGTCATCACATTGTGCCTTGTTGGGCCCTAGCTTGCTGGCCGGTTCCCTTAGGCCTTGTTCCTTGGGGATTCTTGGTCTGTCTGGTCAGTGGCCTGTCCCAGCTTTTATCCGAGAAGGTCTCGGAACAGGTTGACCCGTCTTGTAGGGTCTGGTTCTGATCCAGTGGAGGTTTTTTACACTCCTTGCGCTTCATTGGTGTTGGCTGTCCTACTGTGCTGGGAGGGCCTTCCCTAGTGTCTCAATGAGCCTACTGGGGGGGGGGGGGGGCGTGGCCCTGTGACTGTTAAAGAGACTCTGTCCTGGTTAAGTCCTAAATTCTTTGCCCTGGGTGATTGTCCCAGGACTTTCTGGCCTTGGTCACGGTGACCTAGTCTGGCCGGGTATACCCTTTGTCTGACCCTTCTTACACCCTGCTAGATGGGGTTCTGCACAGGCTTGCTGTGGCAAGGGAGAACTGAGGCACTGGGAGCCATGAGTGGCCCTGTTTGGTTTGGTTCGCATTTTCTGCTGGAGACAGTTGTACTGCGTGCCCTCTCATATGGGCTGTTATGCCTAGTTAGGCTCCTTACTACATCATTCCCTTCACAGGGTTTGGACGATCGTTATTCACACTGTCAGAAATGTTCCCTCTGGGTGTCTCTTCCTCTTGGAGGGTTGCCCTGCTAAGGGCTTTTCTCTGGGTCTTATTCAGGTTCTTGTCTGAACTGTTCCCTGCCTCAGACGACGCTTTCGGGGCGGGTGCCTCAGTCTGAGGCATTTCATAGGTGACGGCGTTCTTAGCCTGGTCCTTTTTACATTTTACAACTTTCTTATATCTGTACACCGTTTTGGTGAGGATGTGTCCGCCTTGCACCAAACTTGAGTCCAGGCGGAGGGTTGTTATTCTTCTCTAGTCCAGATCCTAGGGTCCTTGGACTGGTGTTCTGCTTACTCTGAGCTTAAAAGGGATCTGTATCCCTCAATAGGCGTTGGGAACCTCTGGACTGCTTCCTGTCCAGGGTTGGGGCTATGCCTGTAGGGCTCATAGATGTCCTCATCCTTCCTGCAGCAGGATCTGGTTACTCCCATGAATATGGGAAGCCGGTTGGACTGGTCTCGCTTGGCTGGTTGTCCTTCTGAGCTCTTGCTTATCAGTTTGGCTCTAGAGGAGCCTCGTTAGCTTGTGTGTAGTATTATGTTGGTCTTTCGTAGACCAGGGTTTGTATTCCCCGAAGGGAAAGGTTCTATGGTTGCTATGGCTACCCTGTTATTGTTAGTAGCCTGGTTAGGCCGTTTTTTCTGGCCTGTTTGTTAAGGGAGATTCCTTCTCCTTTCTTGGTTTGGATATCTTCTACCGGTGCTTGGTTTGGGCCTTATGTACTTGGTTGTTGAGCAGACTGATTAGTTCTCTGCTCGTGTTTCATTAGCCTTGTAAGGCTTCATAAGTTTAGTTAGAGCTGTTAGGCTTCATAGTTAAGTTAGAGCTTGCTCTAGTTGCTCCTGGTAGCAAGGTTACAGGCGATAGCGCTGTTTTGATTGGCTGTGCCTTTTGTCATGGGGATCCCACCCTACTTATGGACACTGCTATTGGATGTCCCACATGTAAGGAATATGTCTGGAGCAGGACGTGCTGTCTGCTTAGAATAATACAACTCTGTGAAGTACTCACCTGTAGAGTTGGTATTATATGCAGACAGCACGTCCTGCTCCACCCCACCCTGATTCACCTTGTTCTGGATCCCCTGTGTGGTGATTATTATCTTGGATATTATTGCCGGTCTCTGGGTGGTTTTCCTCCTGGCTTCTTCTCTCACTGCTTTTCAATGCTGGGGATTTGTGGGAGGTCCCTCGGTATATGTAGGGCCGGGAGGAGCTTGTTTTCTTCATGATTCTGCAGTGCACGGCACTGAAGGCGGAGGTATACCCACATGTAAGGACTATGTCTGGAGCAGGACGTGCTGTCTGCATATAATACCAACTCTACAGGTGAGTACTTCAGAGTTGTATTTTTCCGTTCCCCGGGGCATCCTGATTGAATTTCCTCGGTCCAACTGCACATGCATGGGTGCTCAGTCAATGAGAGCCTAGATTTACATCTTTTGGCAAACAGCTCTGACTATAAAGGGAAAGCACACGCTCTCTCCCCATCCTATTTGACATTGCTGGAACAGAGAAAGGGGAGTGTATGGGGGCGCCCTAGAGGGTTTCACACAGCAGAGCACCCTGATCCGAGATTTAGATTTTTAGATTCCAGGCCATCTGCTGATGGGTTTTGTTCCGCTTTAACTATTTCATCTGCCTTCCACCTACTCTTTCAGTTTGATGCGAATGCCCTCTATAAATGTCCGTCATAGGTGAAATAATGGCTTTGAATGTGATAAAAAAAAAAAATCCTTCTTATGTTACCAGAATGCTTCAGCTTGGAGATGCTTCACATTTTCAAAAGATCCTACCAATCTAGTAAAGGAATTTGCTGTACATTCAGATCCTGTTTCAAAGATGTCTTCCCCTTCTGTGATAAGTCATGTTCTGCATGCATCCTATGATGGACAGGTAAGGTTTACACCAGGCTAGCAAGAGACACTTCTTCAAATTAAGGTAATGGAAAGGTTTGTTAATTTCACATTTTCAGTGAATGAAAGTGATCCTAAAGTCTGAAAGTAACTTAGTAATTTCCTTAAGGAGCATCTTGACTTGAGATGCCCTGCACTGATAAACTAAATCGTGCCAAATTCCCTCCTCCTTCCGGCTTCCTGCAGTGACTATGAAATGTGGCAAACTGAAGAGAACTGCTCCCTCTCCCCCAGCTGACCTGATGGTCTGCCAGCAGTGCTTCCCCTGGAACAGAGAGGCCCCTTCTTTGCAGGAAGCTTAAAGGATCACTATCGCGAAATTTAGCTGGAACGTACTATAAAATGTACTTTCAGTGTGAGTAAATGGAGTAATGAGAAAGCACTATGTGTACCCAAAAAAGTTGTAGATTGTGCTGCTGCAGAGTGGCCGCTGTCTTAAAATGCGCTGACTGACTGGTTCTGTCACTTCGGAGCAAACCAAGTGCTAGGCAGAACGGTTTTGAGGACGGAGGCAGTGCTGCGGTATTGTCACCATGAGAAGGGTCGCGATGTGTGTAAGTAATCTTGTCGATTGTGTGTCATTACAGTCTGGGCGGCTGGTAGATGGCTGCTTTGTGTGTTTTTGCTTTCTGGCTGACTGGGAAATGGCTGCTGCGAGAGAGAGATTGACTGTATTGTGGAACATTGCTTCAGAGTTGTTATAAAGTTTAGCTTGCCTTTAGCTGGCTAGATAGCTCAGAGAGTAGAGTGTTGGATTCTGCACCAGCGTGTGCAAGGTTTAAATCCAACTCTGTAATGTTTTTATTTTTCTTGTTTGCACAATTTGATATTCTAAGCATACAGCACATCCTGCTCCATCTATAATACTTACACATGGGTAATCCTCCGCCAAAGGGCGCTGTTCACTGAAGACATGCAAAAACGGGCTCCTCCCGACCCTTCATATACCCAGGGACCTCCCACAAATCCCCAGATTTCTCTGCAGTGCTGAACTGCGAAGACATGAAGTATCACGCTCTCGCAGGCGAGCGGGGCTTTACAGCCCGAGGCCCTGCCGGACTATTTCCACCCGTCCTCTTTATGAAGAATATGCCTCCCAGCCTTGGCTGCGTTGGTCGGGTGAAGGTAGGCAGCACCTTGTGTGCTTAACGGGGCCATGCTCCACTGCAATCCCCCACCATAGGGTAGGCGGTTAGGCTGATGGTGAGCCTCTAGTGGTTGTCCCTCCCGCATTGTTGCCCGTGCCCCTCACAGAGTTAGTCCCTGGACGCAGGTCCGCTTCTCCCTCGCTTCCTCCCGTAGCTCGGGGGGAAAAGAAAGTGGGGGGGGGGGTTATGTGTGGCAGTCCTAGTGCAATGTAACACGTTAAGGCCTTTGATCTTTTATTGTACTTGGGTGTCAGTGTCGCGCTCCTTGTTCCACATAGGTTATGGTTGCGAGCCTGTTTGTCCTTTCATCAACATTAGTGTACTGCCCAGACGGCAGCATCATTTTCTAGCGTGACAGCACCATTATGTATGTGCGTACTATCCGCTACTGTCTTTCTCTTTTCGTTGGTTAGAGCTTCGCGCTCTTTGGGGGAGGCGGGGACTCGGCATGACGTGCTCCGCGTCACAGCCAGATCAGGCCCCGCCCCTCGAGGTTCGCTTGGTGCCATTTTGACAATCTTCACGCGTGGCGCGATCCGCCTCCTCCCTTGGTCATGTAAGTGCCCTCAGGGGCGGTATTTGTTTCTTTGTGTTTTATTCGGCTGCGCTTGGCACTGACACCCCCCCCCCCCTCTTGTCCCATTATGTCTTTCAGACGCCAGGACTTCGGTGGCTTCTCCCGGCCTAACATATATTACAGCGGGTCCACACAACAAATTCTCCCACTTCCTAGTGGGTCTTGGGGCATCCAGGGTTGCCTATTGCGTAAATCCCTGCGGGCTTACTGCTCAGATAATCACCATATGGAGGCATCTCAGAATTATGTACCCGGGGTCCCTCTGGGACATGACCGACTGTGTGCGGTATGTAGTCAGCCCCATGCTGACATAGCACGGGTCTGTGGACCGTGTGCTGAACAGGCACTGACCCTGCAATCAGGTTTGCCAATGGCTGCACCTCCCTTCAATACACCCGTCTCCCCGGACCTAAACCTCACTCCTGATGAGTCTCACTCGAGCGGGGATGACCAGCAAGCCGTGCCGTGCAGGCTGCCTACGGCGGAGCAGGTGCTGTCTGGTTTGGCGGAGCGTATGGGCCCTGGAAAGAAGTGGTCCCTGACGCCTCCTGGCTCTCCGGTTCCTAACGATACCGATGACTCTGCTGATATGCAGGACCTTGATCCTTCTGAGGAAGGTGAGCTATTCTCAGATTCGGGCTCCTCGGATGAGATGCCTGGGAGCCGTGATGATTCTGGACCTGGTTCTTGGGGCCTGTGTGACACAGATGAACTTCTTATTAAGATCTTTGAGGTTTTGTCAATCTCCCCTCCTGGAGAGGCTCCCAAGCCTAAGAAGGAGAGTTTCCACACATCGCCGCCGCGCTTGGAGTTCCTGGAACAGGATCATTTCCAGAATCTTATATCCCAAGAATGGGAATCGCCTTGTAAACTTAAAGGGGTCCCAGGGGTCTGGGATTGGAAGTACCCTTTCCCTCCTGATGTGGTTAACTTTTGGTCAGCACCTCTTGTGGTGGATGCACCGATTATAGGGGTTACTAACCCCCCCTTCATGACGGCTCCTTATTACCGTACCCTTCGGGATGCTGAGGACCGGCGCATTGACAGACTGGCTTCCCACGCCTTTTCATGTGCAGGGACGGCTCTGCGCCCGGTCTGAGCCGCGGTCATCACTGCGGTGGCCGCCAGGACTCTTGTTAGAAAAGTACTTGACCACCGACCTGAGGACCTCCCCTGGGGGGTGTTTAATGCGTTATCAGACTGATGTGTTTGTGAGGTTAATCCTCTCAGCGCTGGATGACACCATTAAGATGTGTGCTAGAACCTCTGCCCTTGTGGTAGCTATTCGCCGTCTGGTCTGGCTGCGACAGTGGGGTGCTGACGATGCTACGAAAAAGGCTCTCACTGGCCTCCCCTTCAGAGGACGGCGATTATTTGGGGCCCGTTTGGACCTTTTTGGAAAAAAGGGTAAGGCACCCCTACGCAGAAGGCCGTCCCGGCCTCCCCGGGGCAGGGCCACCCCTCCACCTCCCTACGTTAGTGTCAAACGCGAACCTGAGGTGTGCTTCCAACTGTTCGGTGTGGATTTCCACCATGGGGTGGGCAGGCAACGCCCTGGGCCCTCTGGCAGGACCAAGTCCAAATCTGCCCAAAGACCTCCCAAGCATGAAGGGACGCCCTCGCCCTTCTGGGCGAGGGTACTGCTGCAGCAGCTGTCTCCTATCTAGGAATGTACCTTCTCCTTCTGGCGGTTCCAGGAGGTAGTTCCACTGGACACAGGATAGCATTTGCTGGGCGGTCCCTCTCAGATGTTGTCAGGATTTGGTGCAGGCCGTGCTAGGCCTACGGAGTTTGGGCTTACTTACAGGTTGTCCTTAACAGAATGGGGCTATGGCCTCTATGTTGACCATTCCTCCTTTTCTCAACAGTATGAGGCAGTCTGGACCGTGCTGGCCTATGGTAGGCCTGGCAATTCTACTCTCACAGGTAGTCCCTATATGACATCCCTGTCTTGGGACACAGGCGCCCTGTGCAAGGGGGGCTTCCGGCCTCCTGTGCAGTTCTAAGTCTTATTAGCTCCCCCTGTGTCTGCTGGACACCAAGACCGTTACTAGTCGGTGTTGCAGGTCCAACCCTGCGGATGGAGGCCTTGTATTCTTGGTGTGCCACACACCCCGCTTCACTTTTATATATTGTTCACTTTTTGGGTTAACTCACCGCCAGGTGACGTAGTGCAGAGAGGAAGTCTTGTAACGAGTCCCCTTCCGGCCTATATATACCTGGTACCTCCCTTCAATCACCAGTATTTTTCTCTCTGCTTGACGACAAGACAGAAGATTTAAGTCTCCTGCTTACAGGTAGGCCGGGGTTTTTACCCCGGCACCCCCCTTTTGGTCTATTTCTGCCCGGTTTGAGTGTTTATACCTTAAGGTGAAATGGAAGCCTCCCAGCCTAGGCTGCTCGCTGGGCAATCGGTAGACGGCACTATTGGTGCCTAGGAGCTTATCTCCTCCGCTCGACCCCCTCTTTTGGGGGCAATGCGGCTATCCGGCATGGTGATCCGGAAATGGGATGCCCCTGTCCCGAGGGTCCCCTTAGCCCCTTACTCTCCCGTTACGGACCCTTCTCCCTTCACTATGGGGTGGGGGGGGGGGGGTAGAGGGTTGTGTATTATGTATGTGTTTTCACTGTATTACTTATCATAAACATATGTGTGTTAACTTTATGCATAGAACAGACTGCACAGCATGGGTGCACTCAGTCTGATATTGGAGCTCCTCGGGCAGGTCCTTTTATTTACAGTGTGGCCAGTGTTTTGGTCAGCTTTAGGGGGGCGGTTGGGGCGGACCGCGCTGGGCAGGTTGGCTTGCCGCCTGAGTTCCTCAGCCCCCTCCCGCTTCCCCCCTCCCCCGTTGGTCTCCGTGCGGCAGCTGGTGTGGCTGCGCTTGTGCCTTTTCCTCCCCCCTCCTCCGCCGCCTGCCTGTGTGATTGATGCGGCTCAGCTGGTTGTAATCCCTGAATGAATTGGCCGCGCTGACCGGGCTTAAGGGGGCGGTTCCCTGTGACGCGGTGACGGGGGCGTGGCGCCGGCGCTAGCGTCGTTCAGCGGCCCCAGCCTCACTTCCTTCCTTTCTGGGTAAAAGGCAGTCACGTGGGGGGGGGGGGGGGCGCTGCAGCACATGGTTTTGTTTACTTTGTGGCTGCTGCATCGTCCCTCCGGCTCTGCGCTCGGCGTTGTCAGGTAAGTGGCCCCACTCTGGTGGGGCCGAGAGTGGGATTTTATGTCTATATTTTATGAATATGGGGCGAGTTTTGTTTTTTTTTTAAGGAGGCATTATTATTATTATTATGATTGTGCTCTTTTAAAGGCACCTTTGTGCCATGCATTAAATATGTTTGGATGTGTTACACTCATATGGGGATCTGATGTTTTGTTTTCCTTTCCTTTCAGATCCTGGGTCCCTGATTATAGTGGCCCTCCGGCTCTGTTGCCTGGCTAGTCTTTCTTTCTAAAGAAAAGAAAATTGGTATATTTTTATATTATAAAATATACACGTATAATATATATATATATATATATATATATATATATATATATATATATATATATATATATATATATATATATATATATATATATAATAATATTTAGATTATTAAGGGGGACCTTCCTTTTAAAAAAAAAAAATAAATTAAAAAAAAACCCTCCCTTCCGGTACATTTACTATAAGGGGGCATCCCGGGTTGGCTTATGCCTTAAAGCCCAAATAATTGCGATACCATAAATCACCATATGGAGGCTTCCGTTATTGCCGGAAACGACTCTTCTGAGCCGTCCAGGGGGTGCGTAAGATGTGGGGCTTCGCTCCCAGCTGATGTCTTTATTTGCATTCCTTGTGCAAAGCAGAGAATTGCGCGTCAGTCTGTTGATCCGGCTGCTGGCCCGTCGCAACTTCCATCATCTCCTGTCTCTCCCTCCCTGTTCCGGACCCCACATGACACTGTCAAAAGTGGGGATTCGCAATCCGAGGTGGCGGCAAGGTTGGCCAGCCTCCGGAAAGTATTGCCCGTTAAAGCAGGGTTGAAGGCCTCTGCAAAACGGAAGCGCCTGACTCCGGTACCTTCGGCTCCACAGGACGAGTTATGTGAGCCTGTGGAATGGTCTGATGGCTCCCCGGACGAGGAAGAATTCCTCTTGGAGTCAGATGAGCCGGCAGATCATCTTGAGGCTGATGCGATTGGCGATTGGTCGGCGGGGGTTGCCCTTGACACCCCCTCCATTCTGGCTCAAATGTTTGAACTTTTGAATTTAGATCCGCCTGAGGCTGTCACCCTGCCAAGGGGCCAGTTGTTTAAAGAGCCTCAGCCGCGTTGGGTTTTTCCCATACAGCACCACTTTGAGAGGGTGGTTCTTAAGGAATGGGAACATCCCACGCGGTTATCTGGAATCCCTTCCAGTTGGGAAAAGCGTTATCCCTTTCCGCCAGAATTGGTGAAGCTTTGGTCCGTCCCTCCTGACGTCGATACCCCTGTGCTAGAGCTTTCCAGCACGGCTATGGTACAGTCTGCTGAGACCACTGTCCCTAAAGATGGGGAGGATCGTCGGATTGACCAGTATGCTCGCCATGGTTTTATTTATGCTGGGTCAACGATGCGCCCGGTGTGCGCTTCGGCCCTTCTTCTATTGGCGGTTAGATCTGTAATCCAGGGGCTATACGAGGATCTCAATCCCGCTTGTAAAGAGTTTGCTGCGCTTAAGCAGTGTGAATCTTTTGTGTCCTATGTTCTATCCGCTCAGGACGATGCGCTGGCTATGAGTAGCAAGACAGCGGCAATGCTGGTGGCTATTCGTCGGTCAGTATGGCTGCGACAGTGGTCGACGGACTCAGCTTCTAAAAAGGTGCTCACAGCTCTCCCCTTTTTGGGGTTGCATCTGTTTGGGGAGAGAATTGATTCAGTCGCAAAGGGTGGTAAGATGCCACAACGCAAGAGGCCTCGTCGTCCCTTTAGGGGGGCAGGTTCTGGTAGGCCTTCCTTTCGAGGATACAGAGCGGGTAGGGGGGCTTCCTTTCCCTCTACCAGTCTTAAAGGTTGGACTCGGGGGAGGAGCCGTGGCCGTCCCGCTCAGTCCTGGGGCTCCAAGCCCAAACCTGCTGGTAAGCCCGCTCAGCAATGAGGGGCTGCCCTCACCCGTGCGGGTGGGGGGGACGATTACGACACTTCTCCCAGGTTTGGAACCGGGAAGTTCCGGACGGATGGATCCAGGAGATAGTGTCGTCCGGTTACAAGCTGG
Organism: Gastrophryne carolinensis; assembly: GCA_027917425.1. NCBI lineage: Eukaryota > Metazoa > Chordata > Amphibia > Anura > Microhylidae > Gastrophryne > Gastrophryne carolinensis. Next base: position 308,380,077 of record CM051239.1, on the reverse strand, counting down.
AATTCGAGTCTCGCCCTCCTTCACGGTTCTTTCGGTCTCGGGTGCCCATCGATCCTTTGGCCGCACAGGGGCTACTGGCGTCGGTAGAGAATCTGCTAGAGATGGCGATCATCCGGCCGGTACCGCGCTTAGAGATGGGCCTCGGTTTCTACTCCAATCTGTTCGCAGTCCCCAAGAAAGATGGGTCAGTTCGTCCCGTCTTGGACCTGAAGTTACTCAACAGGTTCATCCGGTTTTGGAAGTTTCGCATGGAAACCTTGCGTACTGCCGTCGGCTCTCTTCGGCAAGGGGACTTCATGACGTCCATAGACTTCAAGGATGCTTACCTTCATGTTCCCATCTGCCACGCTCATCAACGTTTTCTTCGATTCGTGATGAAGGATCAGCATTATCAGTTCATGGCACTTCCGTTTGGCCTTACCTCAGCTCCAAGAGTGTTCACCAAGGTGCTGGCAGGGGTCATGGCCATTTTCAGATCTCGGGGCATTCGTGTCGTACCTTATTTGGACGACCTTCTCATCATGGCTCCGTCGCTCAATCAATCGGAGACAGACACCAGCATGGTGGTCTCCACGCTGGAAAGCTTTGGTTGGGTGATCAACTTCCCCAAGTCCTCCCTCGCCCCGGCCAGGGTGGTGTCTTTTCTGGGGATGCAGTTGGACTCTCATCAGCACAGAGTATTTCTTCCCCAGTCCAAGATTCATCTGATTCAGGAGTTGGCTCGGGTCCTACTCTCCAATCCTCGGCTGTCCATCCGTCTGGGGATGAGGCTGGTAGGGTTGATGGTTGCTCCTTCCACACGAGGACGCTTCAGCTTTATCTGTTGGCGTCTTGGGACCGGCAGCCTCGGTCGCTGGATCAGCCCTTCCAGTTGTCCTCCCGGGTCCGGCAGTCCCTCCAGTGGTGGTTGGTCTCGACCAATCTCGTGAAGGGCAGGTCTTTCCTGACCCCCGTTTGGGAAATTGTCACCACGGACGCCAGTCTGTCGGGATGGGGCGGATTCTGGAAGGAGCTGCAGTTCCAGGGGCAGTGGGGACCTCAGGAGGCCCACTTACCCATCAATATTCTGGAACTGAGAGCCATCCGTCAGGTGCTTGCTCTCCTGACTCAGCACGTCCTGTGCCTTCCGGTCCAGGTGCGTTCAGACAATCGAACAGCGGTTGCTTACATCAATCATCAGGGAGGGACTCGCAGCCGGAGTGCTCTCAGGGAGGTGTCCCTGATCCTGACCTGGGCAGAGGCCCATGTTCCTTGTCTCTCGGCGGTATACATTCCAGGAGTGGAGAACCAGGAAGTGGACCGGTTGAGCAGGGGCTCTCCCCGTCTGGGTGAATGGGCTCTCCATCCTCGGGTGTTTCACTCACTGTGTCTCCGATGGGGGACACCGGAGGTGGACCTGTTTGCCTCTCGTCACAATCGCAGGCTCCCGAACTTCGTGTCGCTCTCACAGGATCCTCTGGCTCTGGCAGTGGACGCCATGTCCCTGAGCTGGCGGGATCTGGGATTTCTATACCTGTTTCCTCCGATACCCATGCTAGGCAGGGTGCTTCGGAAGTTGGCTCTGGAAAGGGTATCCGCCGTTCTCGTGGCCCCAAGGTGGCCAAGGCGAGTGTGGTTCGCAGACATCGTTCGGCTGCCAGTGGACCAGGTCATTCTGCCTCTTCGGCCCGATCTGCTCACTCAGGGTCGATTGTGTTACCCCAATTTACCAGCGCTAGGTTTGACGGCCTGGCTGCTGAAACCTCCATCCTGAAGGAGGAGGGTCTTTCTGATTCAGTCATTAAGACTGTGATCAGTGCCCAGAAGAGGTCTTCTTCTATCATCTACTATAGGACTTGGAAAGCCTATATCGCTTGGTGCGAGATAAGATCTTTTCCTTGTAGGGTCTTTTCGGTCTCCAGGATTCTGGAGTTTTTACAATCAGGGCTGGACTCTGGTCTTCAGCTTAGTACATTGAAAGGGCAAGTTTCTGCTTTATCTATCTTTTTTCAGAAGCGTGTTGCGCTTCAGTCTTTAGTTAAAACTTTTTTCCAGGGGGTTACGCATGTGCGGCCTCCCAGGAAACCATTACTCCCGGTTTGGGATTTGAATTTGGTTCTTTCTGCTCTCCAGGCTCCTCCTTTTGAGCCTTTGCAAGATATTGCTTTGTCTACCCTGACTCAGAAGATTGTCTTCTTGGTAGCTATCACTTCGGTCCGGCGTGTCTCAGAGTTGGCGGCCTTGACTATCCAGGCGCCTTACTTTGAGAGGCATCAGGATAAAGTGGTCTTTCGGTTCAAGCCAGACTTTCTTCCCAAGGTTGTTTCTGCTTTTCATTTGAACCAAGACATTGTTCTTCCCTCCTTATGTCCTAATCCTAAGAATGATAAAGAGAGGGTGTTGCATTGTTTGGATGTAGTACGCTGTGTTAAGTACTACTTGATTATCACGTCTCCTTTTCGTAGGACGGATTCCTTTTTTGTTGTGCCCCATGGGCCTAAGAAGGGTTTGGCACCAGCCAAATCTGCCATTAGCAAGTGGATACGTCAGGCCGTTACTGCTGCCTATTCTGCTAAGGGGAAAGTTCCCCCTTTTCGTATCACTGCTCATTCTACTCGCGCCATTGGGGCGTCTTGGGCATTTCAGCACCAAGCTTCTGTTGAACAAGTTTGTAAGGCCGCCACTTGGTCTTCTGTTCATACTTTTTCTAAGTTTTACAAAGTTGATGTGCGGGCCTCAGCGGATGCTGTTTTTGGCCGCAAAGTTCTGCAGACTGCAGTCATTTAAGTTATGCTTCACCTGGCCTTGAGTTGCCCATCCCTTGTGGACACTGCTTTTGGATGTCCCAATAAGTGAAGAATATTTAAAAGTGAAGCGGGGTGTGTGGCACACCAAGAATAATACCATTTTGTGAGTACTCGCCTGAAAAATGGATATTGTTGGTGTGCCACACACCCCGCTTCACTCCCACCCTTTTCGGTATTTCCGAAGCCTTTATATGGTGAAGCTTTTATTTATATCAAATTGATTTTGAGGTTACCGGTGGAATGCTGGTACCTTGTCTTTCTGCTTTTTAATATACTGGTGATTGAAGGGAGGTACCAGGTATATATAGGCCGGAAGGGGGCTCGTTACAAGACTTCCTCTCTGCACTACGTCACCTGGCGGTGAGTTAACCCAATAAGTGAAGAATATTTAAAAGTGAAGCGGGGTGTGTGGCACACCAACAATATCCATTTTTCAGGTGAGTACTGAAAATGGTATTTTTTGGCCTCTTTCGCTCCCAAGCTGCTCGCCATGGCGCAAAGGGGGGTGATGTCTCGGACATGCCTGGGGGGGCGTCCGCACTAGGACCTACCGGGTCGTCGTTCCTTACTCCCCAATCTCTACGTCAGGCCGAGTGGATTCGTTGGCAGGCGGTGTCCTCTGGGAGTTACTGGATGGGTGCTCAGTCACCTCAATTCCGCATGGTCTCTTATCCGCTATCTCCATTCCTTGGATTCGGTTCAGGCTTGAGCCTTCTCCCTTGGCAACAAGTGGACTCCTGGTCACGGGGGCTCTGTCCCCCCTTTACTGACATCTTACTTTCACCAGGCAGGATTGCAGTTGGTGGGCCCGTTGGTGGCGTATCAGATGATGTCCCTTATATACAGAGTTCTTGGGCTCTTTTGCACAGTAGGTTACTGATCCTACTTGGGGCTCCAGCACCCCTGGAACTAGGTCTGTGCTCATTCCCCCTTGGTACGGCAGTTCCTCTTGAGCTGATTATATCCAAGGACCTTGTCAGGGGGCACCCCCTTCCTTGCTTGCATCTTCCTGTGATTGGTCGCCTTGGGTACCAAGTCTCGCAGGTTGGCGGGGGGGGGGGGGGATTTCTCCCCCAAAAAACCCTGTGGCTCCTGGGTAGGGTCCCTTAGAGGTCCATCTTATCTACTGGTTTGCTAAAACATGAGCCTTCCGTTGACTCTATATGGCTGGACTTCTCCTATTTTAGGACCTGTCTATTTGGGGAATCTTGGCCTGTTGGAAGACAATGGCCTGTTGTAGTACTGGTCTGGAGCTTGAAGCAGGAGGATCCCTCTGGAGGGTTCCTGATCTGGGCGGGGGCCTACGCCCCCTGCTCCTCAACGGTATTCGCTCCAATGGATGTTTCTCAGTGGCAGGTTTTGCTATCCTGGTGTCACTCTGAGAGCCAACTAGGGTGGCTCTGTTGGGTCTCGCTTATACCACAGGGACTCCGCCCTTGCGTTTACTGTCTCATACTTTTCTGATTCTGGTCATGGGGGTTTAGTAAAATTATGCAAAGATTTTCGATCTTATATGCCTTCTCTTCATTCACCCTACTGCGTGGGGTTCTGCGCACGGTTGTGCCGATTAAGAGACCCATGAGTTCGTTGACCCCTGGGTGACCTAGTGAACTGTGGTTCGCAGATGCTTCTGCTAAGGTCAGCTGACCTATTCGCGCTCTCAGGAGTGCGGTTCTGCCCTTATCAGGCCCCTTCTTTGTCGTTCCAATCTACAGACTCTAGTCTGGGGTTTGACAGCTGATTCATTCACCCCTTGGAGACGGGCTTATCTAACTATGGACCTTATTCTTAATAACGCTGAAGTAAAGGGTCTACATTCCCTCAACAGGTGTTGCAATTTTTCCTGGTGGTTTCTTGTCCCTTAGGGGGACTGATGCCCTTGGGATCTGCGGGCGCCTCCTTATGTATGCGCCTGATATCGCTTGCTTCCAGGGCCTCTGCGCCCTTTGGATCGATCTTACTTGGATGCCTTCCTGGTCCTGAGTAAAGGTTTCGGCCTCTTGCTAATGAAGGGGTCAGTATTCCCGCCTGTCTGACGGGAGACCAGTTCTCATTCCCCTTGGGAGAGTTCTAAGTTTTCCACAAGGCTTCTATTGCCTGTGGGCTGGTTGGGCCGTTACACTGGCCTATTTCTTTAAGGGGGAAGAATCTCCCTTTCTCATTTTATTCTGTTATATTGGTGTTTTGGTACCTTTGGCCCTTCAGCACCAGGTTTTTCTGTTGAATAAGTTACTAGACTGTTGCTTGTCTCTGTTCATACCTTTCAAAGGTTTTTTTATTAGATTGACGTTAGAGCCTCTGCTCATGTCGTACCTGGTTGCAAAGTTTTGCAGGTAACAGCGCCTTTACTGTCTGCTGTGCCTTGTTTTTGGGGATCCCACCCTACTTTATGGACACTGCTATTGGATGTCCCATGTGTAAGTATTATAGATGGAACAGGACGTGCTGTATGCTTAGAATAATACAATTCTGTGAAATACTCACCTGTAGAATTGGTATTATACGCATACAGCACGTCCTGCTCCACCCCACCCTGGTTTTACATTTTTCTGGATCCCCTGTATGGTGATTATCATTACTTTTGTTACCAGTTGGTGGTTGGTTTCTCCCGGCTTCTTTTCTCACTGCTTTTCAATACTGGGGATTTGTGGGAGGTCCCTGGGTATATGAAGGGCCGGGAGGAGCCTGTTTTTGCATGTCTGCAGTGAACAGCGCCCTCTGGCGGAGGATTACCCATGTGTAAGTATTATAGATGGAGCAGGACGTGCTGTATGCGTATAATACCAATTCTACAGGTGAGTATTTCACAGAATTGTATTTTTTCTATTTTCATCCTTTTTTTGTTGCTCTCCAGATTTATTATTTTAGAAGGGTCGCGAGAATGGGTGTGAGGGTGTGTGTCATTGCAGGTTGGGCGGCCGGTAGATGGCTGCTTTGTGTGTGTTTGCTGGCTGGGTGATGGCCACTGTGGGTGTCTGTCTCTTTGCAGACTGGTTACCTGGGCCGGGAGGAGAGCGAGACTGCAGGCTGGACACCTTGGACGAGAGGACACAGTGAGATTGAATGTATTGTGGAACATTGTTTTAGAGTTGTTGCATTATCAAGTTTAGCTTGCTAGATGGCTCAAAGAATAGAGTATTAGAGTGCAGAATGGCAGCATCCCTGGGCGCCCAGCCTATCTGAATGGCTATCCGTGGGAGCGCACCTCATGCTGTGGATGCGGCCGCATCTATTTACATCACCATGGGAACCAGGGAAAAGGTGGTTATTGTGTTGCCCCGGTTGGCGTTTCACACAGGGTTTTGTATATATACACACTGCACAGTCATTCAAAGTAGTCTTTTTTTCTCAAAACATCCTTTGGGCAGGATACGCCTGAGACCTCCGGGCTCCTCCCACCAAGGGGAACACGTGACCACCAGCCAAATAAATTCTTGACTCCTCCTACTCTTCCCCAGTTGTTTTCGTGTTCCTCCATGAGGTAGGAACCAGACCACTAGCTCCTGGACCGGTTGGTTTAAGTATGTATTTTCCGGTGCTATGGGCCTATTTTTTTGCATGTGGTCCATTTCTCGGTCCCGAAGGTTTTTCCTATACCTGGGGCCCGGGATACCCTATGGGATGTTAGGCCAGATCCCATTCTTTGATTAACATCAAAGGAGGGTAAGCAAAATTTTTTACCCTCTTGCTGAGGATGACTTATTGGAAGAAGCCGGGGGGCCGGACCCCATTATTGGATTAAAAAAAATTTTATATGGAGATGGCAGCAGATGATCCCTGAGATTTTTTTCTCTAGGGATTCTCTCTGTTGGGTGATTTTTAGTTGTATCTATTGTTGGAAAATCCCAGGATGAATGGTTGCCTGGATTCTTCCCAGATTTTATTTTTTTGTATAATTATTTTGGTCTTGTGCCCTTAACCCTTCTAGTGCCAGCTACGTGAGACTCAGGTAGCTGACTTTAAACCCCCATAAAAAAAAGAACTATAAAAGATACAGACTTACCTGACCCCTCGTTTGATAGTGCCAGCGATTCTCTTCAAGAATGTTTGATTTTCACCCCCGGGCCTCTGATCTTTAGGAGGGGGCCCGTAATAGCCCCCCCGGCATCAGAAAAAAAAAAAAAAAGACACGAACTCACCTCGCAGCCCGATCGCTCTCCCCGGGTCTTCTCTTCACCAGGGGGGGGCTCCGATCCCCCCCCCCCCCCGGACTTACCACTCGGGTGAGGACCCAGCAACGGGCCCTCACCATCCTCTGTTCGGCGCTGGCCCCCTAGCCCCGCCCACTTGTGGGAGGAGCTGGATGACGTCATCCAGCTCCGATCTGTCACTTGTCAGTAGCGATCGGAGCAGGGAGGGTGGCAGGCAGGGTGGCTCTGATCTCCCTGCCCCCCACCCTCCCTGCTCCGATCACTACCGACAAGTGTCATCTGCAGTGGCGCGGGACACTGGATGGGAGTTAAGTATAAGTAAAAAAAGAATAAAGAATTTTGTGTCTGTCTTTTTTTACTTTTAACTATTTGTGAACTTGTAAGAGGTCTATGAGACCCCTTATACCAGTTCACAAGGCTCTGGGGCTGGCAATCACCTGCGGCTAGCAGGTGACTTGCCATAACCCCCAGCCCCCCCATTACCTGCCTCCCCAACAGCCAGGGGAGGCAGAAGGGCCCGGGCCACTTAGTGGCTATGTGGGCTAGTAGCCTGCAGGGCCAGGGGCCACCAACGCTGGCCCCTGCACCCTGTTCTACAAGCCCCCATAGCTGGTCCGGGTTTCTAATGCTGGGTAAGGGGGACCCTATGTCATTTTTATTTGGGGTTTTTAAGGGTTTTTAACCCTTAAAATTCCAAAAAAAAGAAATCCCCCCCCCCCTTCCTTGGCAGGAAAGGGTGTATACCAATACATATGTGGTACCGTTGTAACCGGGAGAAATAGGGCTTTCACACGCAATAATATTTTATTAACAAACTTACATATTTTATTACAAAAAAACACTACAAATTGTAGAAAATTGATTTTTTTTTTGCACATATTTCACCCAAAAGTATTGAGAATACACTAAAAAAAGGCCAAACAAGACATTTCATGTTGTAGCCCAGACTCTGCTGAAAAAAAACAATATATAATTTTCCTGGAAAATCTCTGGAAATCCCTTCAAAAATCAAGATTGAACATGTGTAGCGCAAAAACGTGAAAAGTAGTCTGGCAACAGAGTGTGACAAAAAATCTAGGTAGGCTGGCACTTAAAGGGTTAAGAGGGAAGAAAGGAGAATGACGCTTTCTCTACTTTCTACCTCGCCTGTCACTAGTCACTCGAGTGGTGCAGTATCTGTTCTGGACAGAAGGGGCAATAGTTCTCCACCTCCTCCTTCTTCCAGGTTCTGTTCTCGGGAGCGCCGCGTCGGCTCGAGCTTCCTTCACCATGCTGCCATCCCATCGCCGCCGCACCGCCACCGCAGAGGGACAGGGGGATTGCTCCTTCGGGAAAAATCATCCTTCATTCTTCTCCTGGGCTGGTGAGTCCCGCACGCACGCTTGTGGGTTGTTTGTACTGCTGTACAGGATATGGATCCTAGGCTTCTTCCTCCCGGGCTGCTGATGTCACATCCTGGCACTCGGGGGATTTTTCCTGCTTCCTAAAAACACGTGCTTTGCCTTAAAGGGCCAGCACAGTGTTTGGGTGATGTGTATTATGGCCTCCACTTCTGGAAAATATTAATGAAGGGTTAAATAGTTAATTATAAGATTTGCTCCTGCCCTATTTGGGCAGACACAGGATGCATTTCTTTTGGTGCCTCATGACCAGATGCATGGCAGACCATATGGATGAGTTTTCTATTGAACCTACTGAAAATTATGCCACAGATATACCTATTGTGGATCAGGATGCATCCATTTTAACGCCGGCTGCCGATTCTGGGAGGAGGAGGCCCAGCTCTGCCCCGGTAAGTTAATTTCTTTGTACTTTTAAGGGGCATGATTTTATTAGAGGGTTTAGCTCATATCCCTATTTTTTTGCTTTTGTCCTTTAGTCTGAGACCCCGGACAAAGCTTCTAAAAGTATGCCTAAAGCCTCTTAAACCGGGATCTAAATCCACTAAAAAGAGTAGAAGATGTCCCTCATGTGATTTCAAAGCTTTCAGATTCATACAAAAAAACCCTTTGCCAAGCTTGCACAGACAAGGTGGTTAATAAGGAGCATAATGAGGATCTGATGCGGATGATGAAGGAACTCAAAGATCAGATTTCCTCCTCATCCATGACCCAGAGGGCACCGGAGAATGCGGATAACCAGGTGTTTTTTTCCCAACCTACTACAGGTCCATTTGACGCTTCCCTTTTTTCTGGCCAGATGGGGAAGCCTTCTTCCTTTTTTGTCATTCAGGATTCCTTTATGCCTGAGGATGAATCGGAGGAAGGAGAAATCTCTTCCCCGGAGGAGGAGAATGAGTAAGCCTCCAGCTCTGCTGCCCCGGGCAGGAAAAGTCCCTGGCCCTAGGTCCAAGCATGATGGTTTTTATCCAGATTTGGCTCCTGACTCTTCCTATTCATTTACTTTCCATGGTTATTTAAAGGACATGATTTTGGAAGAATGGAAGGACCCTTCTAAAAAAGGTTATTCTTAGTATACAGTACTTCCTGCTCCAGATAGATTACTTACACTTGGGTTATCCTCCGCCAGATGGCGCTGTACTGCAGAGACATGCAAAAACAGGCTCTTCCCGGCCCCTCAAATGCCCGGGACCTCCCACAAATTCTCAGATTTCTCTGCAGTGCTTACTGCGAAGACATGAAATTATCACTCTCTCGCAGGTGAGCGGGGCTATTAGCCTGCGGCCCTGTTGGACTATTCCCACCTGTTCCTCGTGTGATGTGCCTCCCAGCCTGGGCTGCGCTGGTCGGGTGAAGGTAGGCAGCACCGTGTGTGCTTAAGGAGCGCTGCACCACCGCAATCCCCCACCAAAGGGTAGGCGGTATAGGCTGATGGTGAGCCTTTATGGGATGCCCCTCCCGCATTATTGCCCCGTGTAGCGGTGGGTCCTGTACAGAGGGCCGCCATCCTCCCTCATTCTCCCTGTAGCCTGGGGGGGGGGGGGGGGGTGTAAGTGTTTCGTGCAATTTGGCTTTTGGTCTGTTTTGACTAGTATATGTGGTGTCAGCCGCCACGCTGACTTGTCTTTTTACTATTACAATTGCCGTGCGCGTCTTTTCCTTCATTTGGATGTTCCGCGCCTGGCGGCTGCTTGTCTGTGGGCTTTGCGCTCTTCGGGGGGGGGCGGGGCCTGGCTTGCCGCGCTTTGTGTCACGGCCCGCCCTTCGAGGTTCGCTCGGCGCCATTTTGTCAGGTCGCACGCACGCGTGTGTGACTGTTCTACCTACCGCGGTCAATAAGTGCCCCCGCGGGCGGCTTTATGCTCATTCCTTACTGTGTATGGTTTTGACGCCCCTTCTTCTCATTGTGTCTTTCAGACGGGTGAATCCAGTGGCTTCTCCCGGCCCGGCGTAATTGATAGTTGTGCCTAGTATAATTACTCCCACTTCCCTAGCGGGTCATTGGGGCATCCAGGGTTGCTTATAGCGTAAATCCCTACTGGCATATCGTGCCTAATAATCACCATAATGGAGGCATCCCAGGATAATGTTACCGGGGTCCCCTTGGGACAAGACCGGCTTTGTGTAGCATGTGGGCAGCCTCATGCTGACGCTGACAAGGCGCGGGTCTGTGTACCCTGTGCTGAGCAGATGTTTGCATTGCAATCTGGCCTGCCAGTGGCTGCACCTCGTTTGACTTCACCTATTCTCTCAAGCTTAAATCTCACTCCTGTTGAGTTGCATACTAGTGGGGATTCTCAGCCTGAGGTGTCTTCTAGACTGGCTACTGCTGAACAGGTTATTGCTAGGTCCTTAGCGCGTAAGGGCCCTGGGAAGAAGCGGCTCTTGGCGCCTAATGTTACTGTTTTCCCTATGGGAGCTGAGGAGTTTATGAATCTGTGTGGCTATACCCCGTCTGATGAAGGGGAGCTCCTTTCTGACTCGGGCTCATCTGATGAGGGACCAAGGGGTCATGACGATTCTGGCTCTGACCCCTGGGCCCCGGATGACATTGACAGATTATTGACCCAGATCTTTGAGGTTCTATCTCTCCCCCTGTTGAAGCTCCCAGGCAAAGAGGGGAGCTTTTCCATACAGCAAAATCGCATTTGGAATTTCCAGGGCAGGCACATTTCCATAACCTTGTGCTCAAGGAACGGGAGTGCCCCTGTAAACCTCCTGGGGTTCCAAAGAGTTGGCATAGGAAGTATCCCTTTACTGCTGAGGTGGTTTAATGTTGGTCATCTCCCCCCGAGGTGGATGCCCAGATCCTAGGGCTATCTAACACCTCTGTCATGCATTCCCCTGATTCTACCACCCTGCGGGATGCTGAGGACCGACGCATTGACCAGCTGGCCTCCCACGCCTTTGCATGTGCGGGGACGGCGCTGCGCCGGTCTGTGCCTCTGTTATTACTGCTGTGGCCACTAGATCCCTTATCAGAAATATGCTTAATAGTGCCCCTGATGATTTCCCTTGTGAGGTGTTTAATGCACTCTCCAGTTGTGCTGCTTTTGTAAATTTTGTCCTTGCAGCATTGGATGACACCATCAGAATGTGTACCAGAACTTCTGCCCTCGTGGTAGCTATACGCTGCTCGGTTTGGCTGCGCCAATGGGCTGCTTACAAGGCTGCAAAGAAGGCCCTCACTGGGCTTCCATTTAAGGGGCTACGCCTGTTTGGGGACCGCCTGGACCTTTTTGCTAAGGGAGGTAAGTTACCCCAGCGCAGACGCCAGTCCCGGCCCTTTCGGGATCAGGGTTCCTTCTCCTCCCCGTACCGTGGTGCAGGACAGGGAAGGGGGGCTTCTTTCCCTGGGGCCCGGGGAGTTTTCTGGGGTAGAGGCAGAGGACGTGGACGTCCTGGCTCCTCCTGGGGTCCCAAAGCCAAATCTTCTCCCAAGCCCCCTCAGGCATGATGGGGCGCCCTCGCCCATCCGGGTGGGGGGACGGCTGCAGCACTTGGCTCACGTCTGGAGGCTTCTGGTCTCAGACCGGTGGATTCAGGAGGTAGTGTCCTCTGTTTACAAGTTGGAGTTTGCTGCCGATCCCCCTCCAAGATTCATCCGGTCCCGGATTCCTCAGGGCCCTGTGTCATCTCAGGAGCTATTGCATGCTGTGCAAGGCCTCCTGGAGCTGGGGGTCATCTGCCAGGTGCCTTTAAGAGAAAGAGGGCAAGTGTTTTTTTTCATCCAACCTATTCACAGTACCCCAATAAAGATGGTTCTGTCAGGCCCATCCTGGGCTTAAAGATTCTCAACAAGTTTTGTCAGGGGCAGGCGCTTTCGCATTGGAGACTCTGCGCCTTGCCGTCAGTTCCCTGCGCAAGGGGGATTTCATGACTTCTGTGGACATCAAAGATGCTTACCTTCATATTCCTGTGTTCCCAGGTCATCACAAGTTCCTCAGGTTCGCTCTGATGGTTCAACATTACTAAGTTGTGGCCTTGGCCTTCAGCTTCACTTCAGCTCCCAGGGTGTTCACCAAGGTGCTGGCTGGCGGGATGTCTCTACTCAGATGTCAGGGTGTCAGCGTGCTTCCCTATCCGGACGACATCCTCATCACTTCCCAGTCTCTACATCAGGCAGAGTTGGATACTCAGCTGGTGGTGCCCGTTCTGGAGTCATTTGGATGGGTGACAACCACCCCAGTCCTCAATGTCCCTTTCTTTGTTAACTCCATTCCTAGGAATGAATCTGGATACAGGGGATGCAGCTGGTGGGCCTGATGGTGGCGTGCTTCGCAGCGGTCCCTTGGGCACAGTTCCACTTGAGGCCTCTGCAACTTCACCTATTGTCTGTATGGGACAAGGTCCTAGCGGATCCTTTCTTGCCCTTCCTGGGAGGTGGGGTCCTCAGGAGGCCCACACTCCTATCTATGTCTTGGAGCTGCGAGCGCTCAGGTTAGTTCAGGCTCGCTTGACTACTCATCTTCAGGGCCTGCCTGTCCAGGGGCGCCCGGACAACCAGACGGCAGTTGCCTACATTAATCTTCTGGGAGAGACCCGGAGCAGGAGGGCCCTCCAGGTAGTGTTTCTGATCCTGACCTGGGTGGAGAACAGTGTTCCCTGCATATCAGTGGTGTACATTCCGGGGGTGAAAATTCTGCTGGCAGACCCTCTGAGCAGGGGGACCTCTTGTCAGGGAGAATGGTCCCTCTGCAACAGGGTGTTCCAATCTCTGTGTCACCGTTGGGGTCAGCCAGATGTGGATCTGTTTGCGTCCCGTCACAATCACAAGCTCCCGGCCTTTTGTCTCCCTGTCCCAGGATCCTCTGGCCTTGACCTCGGATGCTTTTGCACTGTCATGGCTGGACATTCAGTTCCTGTGTGTCTTTTCTTCATTCCCCCTGCTGTGCAGGGTTCGGCGCAAGATTGCTCTGGTAGGGGTGCCAGCGATTCTGGTGGTCCCCAGGTGGCCAAGAAGAGTGTGGTTCACAGACATGGTGCAGATGGCAGTAGACAGTACGTTCTGCCAGGGGTGCCAGATCTGCTCACTCAGGGCCCCTTACGCCATCCCAATTTACAAACTCTGGCTTTGACGGCCTGGCTGCTGAAACCTCCATCTTGATGGAGAAAGGCTTGTCTGCCTTGGTGGTTGATACCATGGTGAAGGTTAGGAAGAAAACTTCTTCCATCTCTTACAGGGTATGGCGTACCTACATTGACTGGTGTGAGTCTAGGTCTCTTCCCTGTCGGGTGTTTTCAGTTCCCAGGGTTCTGGAGTTCTTACAGCATGGGTTGGAGTCGGGACTCCAACTCAGTACTCTGAAGGGTCAGGTTTTCTTTTTTCTGCCCTGTCTGTTTTTCCTTCAGAAGTCTTTTGCTCAGCATTCTTTGGTTAAGACCTTCTTCCAGGGGATTACTCATGCGCGTCCCCCACGTAAACCTATGGTCCTATTTTTGGGATTTGAACTTGGTTTTGGCTGCCTTGCAGGGTGCTTCCCTTGAACCTATACAGGTTGCTGCTCTGGCTGTGCTTACCCTCAAGGTTGTCTTTCTGGTGGCCATTACTTCGGTCAGGCGGGTGTCTGATTTGGCGGCTCGGTCTATTCAGCCCCCATACTATGAGAGACACCAGGCCAAGGTGGTGTTCCACTTTAAGCCAGATTTTCTGCCTAAGGTGGTGTCTGCTTTTCATGTACATCAAGATATTGTTCTTCCTTCATTGTGCCCTAATCCTAGGAATGCTAAGGAAAGGTTCTGCATTCCTTGGATGTGGTCAGGTGTCTGAAGTATTGCCTGGTAGTCACTGCGTCCTTCGGGAAAACTGATGCTCTTTTTGTGGTCCTTTCTGGGCCCAGGAAGGGTTTGGCTCCTGCCAAGTCTATTAGCAAATGGATCCGTCAGGCCGTGATTCCGGCCTATTTTTGCTAGGGGAAAGGTTCTTCCCTTTTGCCTTACTACTCCTTTTACTCGTGCTATTGGTGCCTCTTGGGCCTTCCAGCACCGGTCTTCTATTGAACAAGTTGCAAGGCCGCTACTTGGTCTTCTGTTCATACCTTTTCAAAGGTTTGACAAGGTTTTGCAGGCGGCAGTGGTTTAAACTGTTTGCTGTTACATAGAAACATAGAAGGTTGACGGCAGAAGGAGACCATACGGTCCATCTAGTCTGCCCTTATGTGTATACTGTATGTACTCTTTATCTTAGGATAGATGTGTGCTTATCCCAGGCATGTTTAAATTCAGTGACTGATTTTTCAACTACCTCTGCTGGAAGTTTGTTCCAAGCATCTACTACTCTTTCTGTAAAATAATATTTTCTAACATTGCTCCTGATCTTCCCCCCGACTAGCTTCAAGTTGTGCCCCCTTGTTCTATCATTAAGCTTCTTCTTAAAAACACTTCCCTCCTGAACCTTATTCAATCCTTTCACATATTTAAAGGTCTCAATCATGTCCCCCCTCTCCCTTCTTTCCTCCAGACTGTACAAATTAAGTTCTTTAAGTCTCTCCTGATAAGTTTTAAGTTTAAGTCCTTCCACCATTTTCTTTGCCCGCCTTTGGACATTTGAATAATGTCTTTTTGCAGGTAAGGTCTCCAGAACTGCACACAGTATTCTAGCTGTGGCCTTACCAGGGCTCTATACAGCAGCATCACAACCTCCCTCTTCCTACTGGTGATGCCTCGAGCTATGCAGCCGAGCATCCTGCTTGCTTTTCCCACTGCCTGGCTACACTGTCCACTCATCTTGCAGCTATCGGTAATCAGTACCCCCTAAATCTCTCTCCTCCGAGGTCCTGGCTAACACAGTGCTGCCCATACGGTACTCAGAGCAGGGCTTCCTTCTACCCAAGTGCATGATTTTACATTTAGAGACATTAAACTCTAGTTTCCACAGTTTTGACCATCTATCCAGTAAAGCTAAATCATTTTCCATGTTGCAGACACCTCCCGGGAATATCCACCCTATTACTAACCTTTGTATCATCAGCAAACAGACAAACTTTTCCTACCAAGCCTTCTCCTATGTCACTTACAAATATATTAAGAAGAATGGGGCCCAGGACAGAGCCTTGCGGCACACCACTTGTAACTCGCCTTTGTTCAGATTGCACACCATTTACAACAACGCTCTGATACCGATCCCTCAGCCAACTGGAAATCCACTGAACTATCCAGGGATTGAGTCCTACCTTCAATAACTTATCTATGAGCTCCTTATGTGGTACAGTGTCAAAGGCTTTGCTAAAATCCAGATAGGCGATATCCACAGCACCACCTTCATCTAACACTTTAGTGACATTGTCAAAGAAATCAATAAGATTGGTCTGACATGATCTGCCCTCAGTAAAGCCGTGCTGTTTTGGACATTGGACATTGTCCATTCTCCAATCATCTGGAACCTCACCAGTTGAAAGGGAATGGTTAAGTAAATCAGTCAGAGGGGCTGCAATCACAAACCTAAGTTCCCTTAGAACTCTGGGGTGGATTCCATCTGGACCCATCGCCTTACTTACCTTTAGATGTGCCAGCTCGGCTAAGACATCAGCCTCCAGAAACTCCGGAGCTGTGCCCTCCCAGCTGGATGCTGTGCTATGGCAATGCCTGCTACTATCTGAAAATACCAAACAAAAGTAGCTATTCAGATGGTCAGCCACAGCCTTATCTCCGTCAATATATTTATTTTCCCTATTTCTAATTTTTGAGACTGCATTGTTTTTATTCTTTCTGTCACCAATATATCGGAAAAAGGTTTTTATCTCCCCTCTTCATAGATTTGGCAATTTCTTCCTCCTTTATCCTTTAGCAGTCCTTGTAATTAGTTTTGCTTCCCTCTGTTTAATTTTATACGCCTCTCTGTCAGCTACACTTCCACTTACTTTATACTTCTTGTAGGCAGACTTCTTATCTTTTATGATAGTGCTGACTTCCCTAGTAAACCATAATGGTTTCTTCTTCCTTTTATTCTTGCTAGTTTGTTTCACATATTGCTTAGTTGCCTTTAAGATGGCCATTTTTAATAGTGACCACTGGGCACTCACTTCTGCTACTCTGTTCCACTCACCTAATTTTCTTTCTACATACTCCGCCAAAGGTTACCTTTTTTGTTGGGGATCCCACCCTACTTTATGGACACTGCTATTGGATGTCCCAAGTGTAAGTACTATATTTGGAGCAGGACGTACGGTATACTAAGAATAATACAATTCTGTGAAATACTCACCTGTAGAATTGGTATTATAAGTATACAGTACATCCTGCTCCACCCCACCCTTGGTTTTGCATTATTCTGGATCCCCTGTATGGTAATTGTTATCATTTTTATAGTTCCAGTTTAGGTGGTTAAATTCTCCCGGCTTCTTGTTCACTGCTTTTCAATGCTGGGGATTTTTGGGAGGTCCCGGGTATTTGAGGGGCCGGGAGGAGCCTGTTTTTACATGTCTCTGCAGTGCAGCGCCATCTGGCGGAGGATAACCCAAGTGTAAGTAATCTATCTGGAGCAGGACGTACTGTATACTTATAATACCAATTCTACAGGTGAGTATTTCACAGAATTGTATTTTTAGGTCTCGGGGTCTAAAACGCAGGTATACATTTGCGGAGGAAGACTCAGAATTATGGGAAAAAATGTCCCAAATTCGATGCCCCTTTTGCCAAGATCTCTAAAGGAGCAGGTTTAGCGTTTTAAGATTTTGGGGTTCTGAGTGATCCCCTAGATAAGAAAATGGATTCACTGCTCAAGAAGGCCTGGCAAGTGGAATCTAGTGTCTTAAGACCCATTTTGGCAACCAATTGTGTAATCAGAAACTTAGGTTTTTGGCTTCAACAATTAAGACTGTCTTTTGGAAAGAACTATTTTAGAGAAGTTATTGAAGGCCTTACTAACCTTTTATTCCAAGTGTGACATACACTCCGCTTCAATTCTTCATGACATTTGGGTTATTCTCCAGTAGAGGGCGAACTTCTGCAGAGATGAATGCAAAAAAGGAGCTCCTCCCAGTCCATAACTACCTGGGACCTCCCACCATTTCCCCAGTTCCTTCTCTGCAGATAAGTTGGTTGCTGTGGCAAAGGGAGGCAAGTTACCTCAGCGGAAGAAACTGCGCCCTCCCTTTCGGGGGGCAGGCTCTTTCAATCCTTCCTTTCGAGGTGCCAGAGCTGGTAGAGGTTTGGCCTTCTCGGGTGTCAGAGGCTCTTCCTGGAACAGGGGCAGAGGTCGGGCCCGTCCCGCTTCTGCCTGGGGTTCTAACCCAAGCCTGCGGGTAAACCAGCTCAGCAATGAAGGGGTGCCCTCACCCGCTCGGGTGGGGGGACGGCTGCGGCTCTTCTTCCAGGTCTGGGCTCGGGAGGTCACAGATAAAGTGGTCTCCTCCGGGTACAAACTGGAGTTCGAGTACTGGCCTCCTCCAAGATTTTTAAGGTCTCGGGTGCCCGCGGACCCTCAGGCGGCACAGGGGCTCCTGTTAGCATTGAAAAACCTTCTGGACATGGGAGTTGTATGCCCGGTGCCTCCGTCGGAGAGAGGCAGGGGTTTCTACTCCAACCTTTTCACGGTTCCCAAGAAGGAAGGTTCTGTAAGACCCATTTTGGACCTCAAGGTCCTCAACAGATTCAAGAAGTTCCGTATGGAGTCTCTGCGCTCGGCCATCAGTTCCCTTCGTCAAGGGGATTTCATGACATCCATAGATATCAAAGATGCATATTTGCATGTTCCAATTTTTCCAGCGCATCAGATTCCTCAGGTTCGAGGTGGACGATCAACATTTTCAGTTTGTAGCCCTTCCCTTCGGGTTGACCTCAGCGCCGAGGGTCTTCACCAAGGTTCTGGCGGACCTAATGGCCCTATTCAGAGCTCAGGGAATTCGCATTGTGCCATATCTGGACGACCTATTGATTTCAGCTTCTTCCCTCCGTCAGGCGGAGGTGGTGTCCACCCTGGAGAGGTTCGGGTGGGTGATCAACCGCCCCAAGTCCTCTCTCTCGCCATCACGGGAGATTTCATTTCTGAGCATGAATCTGGATACCATTCAGGCCAGAGTGTGCCAGACCAAGGTGCAGGGGATTCAGGATCTGATCCGCCTTCTTCTGGCCGATCCTTGCCCCTCTATCCGGCAGGGGATGAAACTGGTGGGACTGATGGTGGCCTCCTTCGAGGCGGTCCCGTTTGCGCAGTTTCACATGAGATCTCTTCAACTTCATCTTTTGACGCACTGGGACAGGTGTCCGCTGTCATTGGATCAACCGTTCAAGATGTCTCCCAGGGTTCGGCAGTCCCTTCGATGGTGGCTGGAGTCGAGCAACCTGTTGAGGGGCAGATCCTTTCTGGTTCCTCGCTGGGAGACTGTTACCACGGATGACAGCCTGTCGGGCTGGGGAGGTTTCTGGAAAAGTCATCAGTTCAGCGGGGTGTGGGGTCCTCAGGAGGCTCACAACCCCATCAATGTTTTGGAGCTCAGAGCCATCAGGCTTGTTCTGTCACGGCTGTTGTCGCACTTACAGGTTCTTCATGTTCAGATTCGTCCAGACAATCGGACGGCGGTAGCCTACATCAATCACCAAGGGGGGGCTCGCAGCAGGAGTGCCCTCAGGGAAGTCTCTCTGATCCTGCATTGGGCGGAGAGCAATGTTCCTTGCATTTCGGCAATCTACATTCCGGGAGTGGAAAACACGGAGGCGGACTCACTAAGCAGGGGGTTCTCTCGCCAAGGAGAGTGGTCCCTCAACCCCGGGGTCTTTCGGTCTCTTTGTCGCAAGTGGGGGACTCCGGAGGTGGAACTCTTTGCCTCACGGCACAATCACAAACTCCCGGCCTTTGTGTCTCTATCTCAGGAACATCTAGCTCTGGCAGTGGATGCCTTGTCCCTTGCTTGGAAGGATCTAGGGTTTCTGTACTTGTTTCCTCCCTTCTCCATGCTGGGCAAGGTAGTATGCAAACTGGCTCTGGAGGGGGCACCAGCAATTCTGGTGGCTCCAAGGTGGCCAAGATGGGTTTGGTACGCAGACGTTGTAAGGCTGGCGGTAGATCCGTACCGGCTTCCCATGTTTCCGGATCTGTTATCTCAGGGTCAACTACGTTACCCCAATTTACAAATGCTGGCTTTGACAGCTTGGCTGCTGAAACCTTCATTTTAAAGGAGGAAGGTTTATCTGAGGCTGTGGTTCAGACCTTGATTAGAGATAGGAAGCGGTCCTCTTCTGGCATTTACTATAGGGCTTGGCGGTCCTATATTGTCTGGTGTGAGGCTTGGGCCTTGCCTTGCAGGGTGTTTTCGATTCCCTAGGATTTTGGAGTTTCTTCAGCACGGTCTGGATCTTGGGCTCCAGCTTAGTACCTTGAAAGGGCAGGTCTCTGCTCTCTTTTTTTCTTCCAAAGATCTTTTGCCTTATACCTGCTGGTTAAGACTTTTTTCCAGGGGGTCACCCATGTTCGACCCCCTCGGAAGGCTATGGTTCCTGTTTGGGATTTGAATTTGGTTCTTTCGGCTCTCCAGGGTCCTCCTTTTGAGCCGTTACAGGATATTGCTCTTTCTGTTTTCACTCAAAAGGTTGCTTTCTTGGTGGCTATTACCTCTGTTCGGCGTGTTTCTGAGTTGGCGGCTCTGTCGATTCAAGCCCCTTACTTTGAAAGACACCAGGACTAGGTGGTCTTTCGCTTTAAGCCAGATTTCCTTCCTAAGGTGGTTTCTGCTTTCCATCTCAATCAGGATATTGTTCTCCCTTCCTTGTGTCTTAAGCCTAGCAATGACGAGGAGAGGGTTTTGCACAATTTGGATGTGGTTCGCTGTGTTAAGTACTATTTGGTGACTACTTCTTCTTTCTGCAAGACGGATGCCTTTTTCGTGGTGCCCTGTGGGCCCAGGAAAGGTTTGGTGCCCGCCAAGTCTACCATTAGCAAATGGATTCGTCAGGCCATTGTTGGGGCCTATTCTGCTAAGGGAAGAACTCCCCCTTTTAGGGTCACTGTGCATTTTACTCGTGCTGTTGGTGCGTCCTGGGCTTTTCAGCACCAGGCTTCTGTTGAACAAGTTTGTAAGGCTGCTACTTGGCCTTCCGTTCATACTTTTAAAGTATAAGTATAAGTTTTACAAGGTTGATGTGCTTCAGCGGATGCTGTTTTTGGTGCGTTCTTTACTGTTTATGGTTCCCACCCATGACGGGCACTGCTATTGGATGTCCCAAATGTCATGAAGAATTGAAGCGGAGTGTATGTCACACTTGGAATAATACCGTTTTGTGATTACTCCCCTTTAAAACGGATATTATAAAGTGTGACATACACTCCGCTTCACCCACCCTGCTTGGTATTCTGGATCCTTTATATGGTGAACCATTGTTTCTTGGTTGTTAGTATTGTTATATTTGGTTCTTCCTGGTCCCCTTACTGCTATCTTACACTGGGGAATTGGTGGGAGGTCCCAGGTATTTATGGACTGGGAGGAGCTCCTTTTTTGCATTCATCTCTGCAGAAGTTCCCCCTCTACTGGAGAATAACCCAAATGTCATGAAGAATTGAAGCGGAGTGTATGTCACACTCATAATATCTGTTTTAAAGGTGAGTAATCACAAAACTGTATTTTTCAGCTACAGCTTTTGTAACTGATGCCATGGCTGAATCAATCAGATTTTTGTCACAAAATCTGGCTGACCAATTCCGTCCGCAGGACTCTTTGGCTGAGAACCTTGTCCGGGGATATTGGTTCAAAGATGAGTCTTTGTGCTATGCCCTTTGGAAGCGAGTGTCTGTTAGGTTCAGACCTAAGTAAGGTTTTGGATAGGACAGCGGATAGAAACAAGTGTTTTCCATCTCGTCCCAAAGCTCCCGTTGGCAAGAAGTTTTACCCCAGGAATACTTTTAGGCGCTCCTTTCTTAACAGGGATGCCCCTAAAAGGTCCAGGGGTGGTTCTTCCTCTTCCGCTAGAAAAGGAAATTTTAGAGGTTCCATCTAGTTTGGAACCTACCAGGCAAAACCCAAGAAGCAATGATGCCAATCCTTGGATTGGCGCGAGACTAAAAGGGTTTTGCAAAATCTGGCAAAACCTTTTGAATTGCCCTTTAATTGTAAGAGGAATTACAGAGGGCTTTCACATAAAGTTTTCACAAAACCCTCCAAGATTTTTGATTTCCTCTCTGCCCAAGGGCAGAGTAGAAAGAGAAGCAGTGTACAGCAGTATTTTGGACATGAGGTCAAGGGGAGTTATTGTACCAGTTCCTAACAACCAGCAGAGGAAGGGGTTTTACTCCAGCATCTTTTTAGTAAAGAAGGCCTCAGGGGGGTTCAGGTTCATACTGAACCTAAAGAAACGCATTGTTTTTGTCCAATACAGGCATTTCCGAATGGAAACGATTTTTTCAGTCAAGAACATGCTTCTCAGAGGTGCATTCATGGCATCAATAGATTTAAAGGACACTTACTGGCAGATTCCTATGAGTCCTCTGGCCCAATCTTTTATGAGATTTGCTATAAAAGACGGTGACCAGATTTGGTATTTTCAATTTGTTTGTATTTCCTTCGGTCTGGCCTCAGCTCCAAGAATTTTCACAAAGGTTCTGGCAGAACCTCTGGCTTATCTGAGACAGAATGGGATAGGAATAGTCGCCTATTTGGACGACCTGCTTCTTTTTGCCCAATCAAAAGACAAGTTATTGGGAAATCTAAATTACACCCTGAATCTGTTATCCCGCCTAGGTTGGGTTGTAAATTTCAACAAGTCAACCTTGGTGCCTTCTCAAGTAACTACTTACTTGGGGTTCGAAATCAATTCGGTCCGTCAGGTCCTGATTCTGCCTCCTCGGAAGATTCTGACTCTACAGGAAGCAGTGTGTCTTCTCTGCACTGGTCCGGCACCTACTATAAGACAAGCAATGAGTGTGCTGGGACTTTTGACCTCATTCCCGGCTGTGAGATGGGGACAGCTACACTAGAGATTCCTTCAGATGCATATTCAAAGGAGCTGGGACGGAACACAAGATGGATTGGAACCAATTCTACCAATTTCAGAGGAAGTGAGATGTTCGAGAATAGTTTCTCCTCCAGCCACCACTTCAGGGGAGGGACTACCTTGGATAGATCCCAAAGAAGTGATAGTGACAAAAGATGCCTCAGCTTGGACTGGGGGGCCCGTTGCGAGACTTGGACAGTAGAGGGAAAATGGTCCAATGGCCTAAGTCAATCCTCTTCTAATCTAAGAGAATTAGTGGCAATAAAGGAAGCCTTATTGGCATTGGCCCCTCATCTAAGAGGGAAGCATGTACAGATCAGATCGGAAAATGCCATTTCAGTGGCCTACATAAATCATCAAGGGGGGACAAGATCCTTGAAGTTGATGGCAGTAGCAGCAGAAATCTTGTTTTGGTCGGAAGAAAATCTGGACTCCCTAACAGCGGTGCACCTGAAGGGGTCCTTTAATCAGGTGGCGGATTTTCTGAGTCGATCGCAGATAAGAGAATCAGAATGGTCTCTAGATCCGAAGGTGTTCAAACAGATTTGCGAACTGAGAGGCTTACCGGAAGTAGATCTGTTCGCTTCAGCGAAGAATCACAAGTTGGACAAGTTCTTCTCATTGAACCCGACGGATCAGGCATTGGGAGTCGATGCCTTGGCGCAGAAATGGGAATTCAATCTGGCCTATGCCTTTCCCCTGGTCCGATTGATTCCGTTGATACTGAAGATCATCCGAGAACCAGCTATGGTTCTCCTGGTAGCACCTTGGTGGCCAAGAGGCCTTGGTTTTCAACCTTGGTGGAACTGTCTGGCCAGAATCCGTGTGTGATTCCAGTGAGCACACGGTTATTGTTCCAGGGTCCAGTGTTTTGTCCGAACCCGCAGTGGTGGAGGCTGACGGTGTGGACCCTGAGGTCTCCTTACTTCAGAAGAAAGGGTTATTCCAGACGAGTCATAGACGCTCTGATTTCAAGCAGGAAGATCGTAACTAGGAAAATTTATCTTAAAGTCTGGAAAACGTTTAAATCTTGGAGGATTGAAAATAGGAAATTTTCATTCAAGATACCCGTTATTTTGGATTTTTTACAACATGGAGTTGACATGGGACTTTGTGTTAATACCTTGAAGGTTCATTTGGGGGGGCCTTATCGTTTTTTTGGGATAAAAGATTATCATCTATTTCCGTTGTCAAGAGATTCCTGCTGGCAGTCAAACGTTCTAAGCCTGCGCCATCCAAGATAGTTCCGCAGTGGGACTTGGCTAAAGTTTTATCTATGCTGAGTTCTTCTCCTTTTTTTTCCAAACAAAAATTTGGACATTGTTACTCAACTGGAAGGTCTTGTCTCTGGTGGCCATCACTTCCGCACGCAGAATTAGTGATCTACAAGCCTTATCATGTCGTCATCCTTCAAGTTTTTCCAGATAGCTTAGTATTGAGAGTGGATCCTTGTTACCTACCTAAGGTCGCTTCAGATTTCCACTGCATATATCAACCAGGAAGACTCTGAGCTTATAGCTCTGGATGTCAGATCTCATCTATTGATGGATGAAAAATACCATTAAGCTGGCTTACCAGAATATCAATATGCCAAGTGGAGTCCTGGCTCATTCTACAAGAAGTGTATCTACATCTTGGGCAGAGCAAGCGGGGGTCTCCATGGAACAGATTTGTAAAGCAGCCACCTGGGCGTCAGCAAAGACCTTCGCAAGGCATTACCGTTTGGATCTCCTTTCTCAGAAGGACCAGTCTTTCGGCAGGAGTGTCCTTCGTGCAGTTCTTTCCACCCAATGAGGTAGTCCTTGCCTATCTCTCAGGCGTATGCTGCCCGAAGGATGTTTTGAGAAAACTTAAGTTAGGTACCTGGTAACTTTTTTTCTAAACATCCAAAAGGGCAGCATACGCCGGCTTCCCTCCCTTATTTTATTTGAGGAGTTGGATTATGTTTATTCTTAGTATACAGTACGTCCTGCTCCATGTAAGAATCATTACACTTGGGTATTACTCCGCCAGATGGCGCTGGACTGCAGAGACTGCGAAATTGGCTCTTCCCGGCCCCTCAAATACCCGGGACCTCCCACAAATCCCCAGATCTTCTCTGCAGTCTGGACTGCGAAGGACAAGAAGATGTCTCTCTCTTCTCGCAGGTGAGCAGGGCTATTAGCCTGCGGCCCTGTAGGACTATTCCCACCCGCTCCATTATTAATGTGCCTCCCAGCCTTGGCTGCGCTGGTCCGGGTGATGGTAGGCAGCACCGCTGTCAGGTGCTTAGGACCGCTGCTCCACCGCAATCCCCCACCAAAGGGTAGGTGGTATAGGCTTATGGTGAGCCTCTATGGGATGCCCCTCCCGCCCTATTGCCCCTATCTATCGGTGGGCCCTCTGTTAAGTGGCCGCTGCCCTCCCTTGTACCTCCTCGGGGGGGGGGGGGGGGGTGCATGGGGGGGGAGTGTCTATATGCCTTAGTGTTTTCACTGTATTGTGTGCTTCTTTCGGTGTCAGTCTCCGCGCTGACTTGGTTGCACTGGTTGCGTTTTGAAAATGCCGCCGCGTGTGCTCCTTTGTGCTCCGCGGTTGGGGGCGGCATTACCTCAGGCGCTGTTGCGTGGTCATTGGCTGCTTGTCACGTGTGCTGCTTCGCCGCTCTTCGGAGCGGGCGGGGCCCGCGGTTGGCGCGTTCCGCGTCACTGTCTCCGCGGCCCGCCCCTCTAGGTATACCCCGCGCCATTTTTTGCTATTCGGCTGCTGCGTGACTGCCATCTACCTACCGTGGTCCGTGAGTGCCCTTGCAGACAGCTTTATTTACCCTATGTCTTTATACTAGTCACTTATGGGGTTCTCTTAGTTTATGCATTTCAGATGGCTCGCGCTCTATTGGTTTCTTCCGGCTCTTCTCCCTCTATTTAGTTATTAAACTTGTGAGGCCTAGTGTGTAAATTTCTCCCATTTCCCTAGCGGGCTATTGGGGCATCCCGGGTTGCTTTTATAGCGTGAATCCTTATCGGCTTATTGTGCCGCTATAATCGCCATATGGAGGCGTCTCAGGATAATGTGCTCGGGATTCCTTCGGGACAAGCCCGGCTGTGTGTAGCTTTTGGGGTGTCTCCTACTAGTGCTGACAATGTGCGGGTCTGTATACCTTGTGCCCAGCAGGTGCTTGCGCTGCAGCCTGGTTTACCAGTAGCTGGGCCTGCGCCACCTATGGCTTCACCTACTCCCCCAAGCTTAAATTTGACTCCTATTGAGTTGCATACCAGTGGGGATTCTCAACCTGATGTGTCTTTCAGATTGGCTAGTGTTGAGAAGTTGCTGGCTAATACCCTGGCGCGTAAGGCCTCTGCAAAAAAGCGGCACTTAACGCCTGATGTCACTCTTTTCCCTATGGAAGGTGATGAGTTTTTGGAACTGTCTGGTTATACCCCCTTGGAAGAAGGGGAATTATTCTCTGACTCAGTCATCTGATGAGAGGCCCAGGGGTCATGATGATTCTGGCTCTGACCCCTGGGCCCCAGATGATACTGATAGGCTGTTGTCTCAGATTTTTGAGGTGCTGTCTATCTCTCCCCCGGCTGTGGCTCCCAGGCAGCAGGGGGAATTGTTTCATACTGCTAAGCCACGTTTGGAATTTCCCGAGCAAGCCCATTTTAATTATCTTGTGCTCAAGGAAACGGAGCGCCCCAGCAGACTTCCCGGTGTGCCTAAGAGTTTGGATAAGAGGTATCCCTTTCCTGCTGATGTGGTGAAGCGCTGGTCATCCCCTCCAGAGGTGGATGCCCCGGTCCTAGGGTTGTCCAACACCTCTGTCATGCATTCCCCTGACTCTAATACACTGCGGGATGGTGAGGATCGGCGTATTGATCAGCTGGCGTCCCATGCCTTTGCCTGCGTGGGGACAGCGCTGCGCCCGGTCTGTGCCTCTGCCCTTACAGCTGTGGCTATTAGGACCCTGCTGAGAAGTGTCCTAGATGGTGCTCCTGATGATGTGTCTAGTGAGGAGTTTAATGCTCTCTCTCGTTGTGAGGTTTTTGTGACTTATGTCCTCTCTGCCTTGAATGATACCATTAGGATGTGTGGCAGAACCTCTGCCCTTGTGGTGGCTATACACCACTCGGTATACGCCGCTGGTGAACTTTATGGACACTGCTATTGGATGTCCCAAGTGTAATGATTATATGATTATATGGAGCAGTACATACTGTATACTAAGAATACAATTCTGTGATTACTCACCTGTAGAATTGGTATTATGAGTATACAGTACGTCCTGCTCCACCCCACCCTTGGTTTTGCATTATCCTGGGATCCCCTGTATGGTGATTGTTATCATTGTTATAGTTACTGGTTGATTCTGTTATCTTTCTCGCGGCTTCTCGTTCACTGCTTTTCAATGCTGGGGATTTGTGGGAGGTCCCGGGTATTTGAGGGGCCGGGAGGAGCCAATTTTGCGGTCTCTGCAGTCCAGCGCCATCTGGCGTAGTAATACCCAAGTGTAATGATTCTTATTTGGAGCAGGACGTACTGTATACTCATAATATCAATTCTACAGGTGAGTAATCACAGAATTGTATTTTTATTGTGTGTAGCTGTGGGTCTGTTATTTTTCTCTTTCAGATCTCTACAACAACTGGGGAAGAGTAGGAGTCAAGAATTTATTTGGCTGGTGGTCATGTGTTCTACTTGGTGGGAGGAGCCCAGAGGTCTCAGGCGTATGCTGCCCTTTCGAATGTTTAGAAAAAAAGTTACCAGGTACTTTTTTTTTTTTTTCTTTCTACAGTCTTTTTTTGTATAAATTTTATATATTTGAGTCACCTGGTGGTCACAGAAGCTGCACCTCACGGCTGTTAAGGCTGTGTATAGTGCATTAACACCGAAAACCTTACCTTCGCCTCCAACTGGCCTCCGGTGGTCACGTGGACAGGTCTTGACCGGAGGAGGGGAAAGACTGCCCACGTGACCGTCTGCGGCCAATCGGAGGACAGCATTTCGGCCAAGCATAGAGGTTAAGGTAAGAATTTGGGGGTTTTGCAGGGGGTCATTGCTGCAGCACCCCAGCGCAAATTTGATGACCCCTCCCCCCCCCCGAGCCTGTCACAGCACCATCCTGCACCCATTTATTTGTGTGGGACCGCTTTAACCCAATCTTGGACTTTTGGTTTATAAAGGAAACTACTAAATGGTCCTGCAGAATTTCTTTACACTTTAAGATTTCTTTAATTACCTATTTTTATAGAACTGAAATGAGAAATTGCAGCTTACAATCTAAATGGTAGACTTGCTTTGAGTAGATGGTTATCACTGTGGATTAGACCAGTTTATTGTTCACCAGCATTTAATGTTTCAGTCTTTTTTTCTTTGTATATCGTGCCTAAAATAAAATGACGTTTGGTCACTTTTTCAGGATCCGGAGTATTTTGTAATTTGGGTTGTGTTTCATGCACCACAAACATACAATTCAGCAGGTAGGTTTAGTAAAGTCTGAGGCTTTGACCAAGTTTACAGCTATTTGCTTTCTGTCTCTTACAATACTAACACAGAGGAAAATGCATTTTAATGAGCCAGTTTATATCAAAATGTTAAGTTGCCTGCCATGACGCTTCCACTTGGTGAGCCATGAAACAAGAAGCTCTGTAAAAATACTGCTGTTGTGCTTGATTAACCTAAAATTTGTAGGGGGTCATCGATACCCTTCTTATTTTTTTTTTATCTTGTTACAGTCAAAGGACTTCTTGCTCTTTTCCGCACTTGGTTACCAAGCATTTTTTTCACATATGTCATCTACAGGCTCTCCCCACAGCCGAGCTCTGCACCTGGTGCCTAACATTGTGTCATGGCCATGCTGAGCACCCCTGCTACTGGTCATTTGGTAGCAGGAGGCACGTCTGATGAGGATTTCTCAACGTCCCATGCAGAATTTATCTGTGGGACACCCCCACTTGTGATACCCTGCTGTGTGAAACGCCAGCCCCCCATATATCAACTCTCAAAACTTACCTTTCCCAAAGTGCACATGCAGCGCATGTTGTCCAGTGAGAGCTGTATGCTCCTGCATCTCAGCCATGAAATGCCAGGGATACGGCCACGATCAGTGGCGAGGTAAGCTGTGCAAGTCATCGGCGGGAGTTTCACAGGGCATGGCATCCCAATTCGGTGGTAGTGGTAATAAGTCCACTTTAAGGAACCTAAATCTGAATATTACATTTCAGGTACGATACTTAGAGGGAGCAGCACAGTGTCTCTACTGCTTGGCCTCTTTATCCCTGCTTTCTTAAAATAATTTGGTGTGACCTTAGTGAGCTGTGATGTGGGGATTTTTTGGGTGGAAAAAAAAACGAATGGACTTGGTACATGAAAATGCAACTGGAGCCATGCAATAAAAGCATTAAATGTAAAGGGGTAACTTACTAAATATGTATTTTAAGTATGTCACACACCCCGCTTCAGAATAGTCTTTACACTTGGGTTATACCGACCTGTAGAGGGCGATCTTGCAGAGATGTCATGTAAAAAAGGAAGCCCCTCCCGGTCCATAAATACCTGGGACCTCCCACTCATTACCCAGTCTTTCATCTCTGCAGTCGGCGAGCAAGTCAGAAGATGGATGTCTCCTTCTTGCAGGTAGCTGGGGTAACCCCCGGCCCTCTTGTTGGTCTGATTCTGCCTGGACCCACTTTAATTAAAATTCCCCTTGCCTCCGAGCCTAGGCTGCTGGTCCAGGCTAGGGTAGACGGCACCTTACGGTGCTTAGGAGCTATGCTCCACCGTGAGACCCCATACTAAGGGGTAGGTGGTTGCCCGGGTTGGTGGTCCCGGAGTGGGATGCCCCGTCCCTTGCCCTTACACCTTTGGTGTGATTTACCCTCTCCCGGTCACCCATTGCTCCCTAAACGAGGGGGGGGGGGCTTTTCCCTTGAGGATTGATTGTTTGATCTTCCTCATCTCGCCTCGTGCTCTGCATCTCGGTCTGTGGACAGCGCCATTCTTGTAAGCGCCCTGTTGGCTCCATGCTGTTCTTGATCCTATTATCTGCAGAATGGCTTTTTATTATGCATTTATATATATTTATATAATGTCACACTGCTCAGTTTGTGTGGGCCATGGTGTGTGTGTGTGTGTGTGTGTGTGATTAGCCCTTTTCCTTATGTCTTCCAGGTGGACTCTTATTGGATTTTTAAGGGGTCCTCCCGGTCCCTGGGTTTGATTAGGGCTCCCAATAAATCCTCCCACGTGGGACTTAAGGGGCATCCTGGGTTGCTTATTAGCATAATTCCCTTGGTCATTGCGACTACCATTAAAATCATCGTATGGAGGCTCCCCAGGATACCGGGCTTGGGCTCCCCTCGGGGCAATCCCGGGAAGTGTGTGGGTTGTGGGGCATCCCTTTCGGGGGATAATGTATTACTTTGTATACCATGTGCGCAGCAGGCTATAACGCGGCAGTCGGGGGCCCAGGCGTCTGGGTCAGCGCCGCTGGCCTCATCGCCTACCCCACCCAGTCTGATCCGTACCCCGAGTGATGTCGTCACGGGTGGGGAGTCGCTTTCTGATGTGTGTGCCAGATTGGCCAATCTTGAGAAATTATTTTCTAGCGCTGTGGCCAGAAAGGCCACGGCTAAGAAAGCACTTGTCTTCGGCCGCGCCGGCCTTTGATTTTGAGGAGTTTGATTCACTTGACTGGTCTGATTATTCCCCGCTAGAGGAACGGGAATTATTTGAGGAATCTGATGGTTCTGACGATCAGCAATTTGTTGGCGCTGATACCGAGCAGGGACATTCCGTGGATACCCCTAAGGTCCTGGCTCATCTTTTCGAGGTTCTGGCTATTTCTCCTCCAGAGGAGGCTCCTCCGCAGAAGGGGGAGTTCTTTGGGACTTCTAAGCCAAGCTTGGAATTCCCAAATCAAAAGCATTTTGATGGCATCATTCTTAAGGAATGGGAGAGGCCTACTCTGCTTCCGGGTGTTCCTCAGGGCTGGGATAAGAAATATCCTTTTCCGGTGGACGCGGTGAATCGCTGGTCGTTCCCTCCCGAGGTTGATGCCCCCGTGTTGGGGTTGTCTAATTCTTCTATTTTCCATTCTCCTGACTCCACCGCCCTAAAAGATGGTGAGGACAAGCGCATTGATCAGATGGCTTGTCACGGTTTTGCCAGTGTCAGTTCGGCCTTGCGGCCTGTTTGTGCTTCGGCGCTTTTGGCGGTAGCTACCAGGTCGGTTGTTAGGGACCTGTTGACTACTTCCAGGCTTGACCCGGCTAGTGATGAGTTCACTGCCCTTAAGCGGTGCGAATTGTTCATGTCCTTTGTGCTAGCTGGATGACACCATGGTGATGTGTAGTAGACCTTCGGCTTTGCTGGTGGCTATTCGATGGTCTGTTTGGTTGCGCCAGTGGGCATCTGATTTTGTGGCTAAGAAGTCGCTTACGGGTCTTCCCTTCGTGGGGTTGCGGCTTTTTGGAGAAAAATTGGATTTGGTCGCGAAAGGCGGCACGTTACCTCAGCGAAAGAAGCAGCGTCGTCCCTTTCGGGGGGTGGCCTCCTTTAACCCTTCCTTTCGCGGGGCCAGAGCGGGCAGGGGATTGGCCTTCTCTTCCTCCAGAGGTGATTCCTGGAACAGGGGCAGAGGACGTGCCCGTCCAATCACACCTGGGGTTACTAAACCCAAGCCAGCTCAGAAATGAGGGGGCGCCCTCACCCTTGCGGGTGGGGGGATGGCTGCGACACTTCTTCCAGGTCTGGGACCAGGAGATCTCAGACAGATTGATTCTGGAAGTGGTGTCTTCCGGTTACAAGCTGGAGTTCGAGATCCGGCCCCCTCCCAGATTTTTCAGGTCTCGGGTGTCTTCGGATCCTCTGGCCACGCAAGGGCAGTAAGGAATCTTCTGGACATGGCTGTTATTTGCCCGGTGCCTTCCTCGGAAAGGGGCCTGGGCTACTATTCCAATCTGTTCACGGTGCCCTAGAAGGACGGCTCCGTTCGTCCAATCCTGGATCTGAAGATCCTCAACAGGTTTATCCGTCCCAGGAAGTTCCGCATGGAAACTCTGCGTTCAGCCATAAATTCACTTCGTCAGGGGGACTTCATGACGTCCATAGACATCAAGGATGCTTATCTGCATGTTCCTATATTCCCGGCACACCAGAGATTTCTCAGATTCGTGGTGGAAAATCTGCATTTTCAGTTTGTGGCCCTTCTGTTCGGTCTTACCTCGGCTCCAAGGGTTTTCACCAAGGTGCTGGCAGGGGTGATGGCCCTTTTCAGAGCCCATGGTATTCGCATCGTGGCATATCTGGACGAGCTTCTCATTATGGCATCTTATCTCAGCCAAGCGGAGCTAGACACCAGAGCTGTGGTATCCACTCTGGAGAGATTCGGCTGGATGATCAACTATCCCAAGTCTTCCCTCTCCCCGTCCAGGGTGGTGTCATTTCTGGGAATGTCTCTGGATACTTCTCAGGCCAGGGTGTTCCTTCCTCGTCCCAAGGTTCTGTTGCTTCAGGAATTGATTCAGCTTCTTCTGTCCCACCCTCGTCCGTCAATCCGGCTGGGGATGAGACTGGTGGGATTGATGGTGGCTTCCTTAGAGGCGGTTCCCTTTGCTCAGTTTCACACAAGGACACTCCAGCTCCATCTTTTGGCGGTTTGGGACAGGTGTCCGCTGTCGTTGGATCTGTCTTTTCTGATGTCCCCCCCCGGGTTCGGCATTCCCTTCGGTGGTGGATGGAACCAAGCAATCTGATGAGGGGCAGATCTTTTCTGACCCCTCGTTGGGAGACAGTCACCACGGATGCCAGCCTTTCAGGTTGGGGGGGGGTTCTGGAAGGATCGTCCGTTTCAGGGTCTGTGGGGGCCTCAGGAGGCTCACGATCCCATCAATGTTTTGGAGCTGAGAGCCATCAGGTTGGTTCTGTTTCACTTGACTCTTCAGTTACAGGGCTTACCGGTTCAAGTTCGGTCGGACAATCGAACGGCGGTCGCCTACATCAATCACAAGGGAGGGACTCGCAGCAGGAGTGCCCTCAGAGAAGTGTCCTTGATTCTTGTCTGGGCGGAGAGCAATGTCCCATGCATCTCAGCGGTGTACATTCCGGGAGTGGAGAACACGGAGGCGGACTCCTTGAGCAGGTGCTCATCTCGCCAGGGGGAATGGTCTCTCAATCCCAAGGTTTCTTGGTCGCTTTGCCACAAGTAGGGGGCCTCCGGAGGTGGATCTCTTTTGCCTCTCGTCATAATCACAAGCTTCCTGCATTTGTGTCTCTCTCGCGGGATCCTCTGGCTTTGGCAGTGGATGCCATGTCTCTGAGCTGGAGGGGTCTGGGGTTCCTGTACCTGTTCCCTCCGTTCTCTATGGTGGGCATGGTGGTGCGCAAGCTGGCTCTAGAAGGGGCGCCAGCAATCCTGGTGGCTCCAAGATGGCCAAGGCAGGTTTGGTTCGCAGACGTCGTTCGGCTGGTAGTGGATCAGTTCGATCTGCCCCTTCTGCCGGATCTGCTCACTCAGGGTCAACTACTTTACCCCAATTTACTAACGCTGGCTTTGACGGCGTGGCTGCTGAAACCTCCATTTTAAAGGAGGAAGGTCTTTCTGATGCTGTGATTCAGATTCTTGTTAGTGCTAGGAAGAGTTCTTCCTCTACCATCTACTATAGGACTTGGAGGTCTTATATTGATTGGTGTGAGGTCAGGGCCTTGCCTTGCAGGGTGTTTTCTATCCCTAGGATTTTGGATTTTCTGCAACATGGTCTGGACTTGGGGTTCCAGCTTAGTACTTTAAAAGGGCAGGTTTCTGCCCTAGCGGTTTTCTTTCAAAGGTCTTTTGCTCTTCATCCTATGGTTAAGACTTTTTTCCAGGGGGTTACGCATGTGCGGCCTCCTAGGAAGCCTCTGCTTCCTGTTTGGGATTTGAATTTGGTGCTTTCTGCTCTTCAGGGTCCTCCTTTTGAGCCATTGCAGGATATTGCTATTTCTATGCTCACTCAAAAAGTTGCCTTTTTGGTTGCTATCACCTCAGTTCGGCGTGTCTCAGAGTTGGCGGCTTTGTCCATTCAGGCCCCTTACTTTGAGAGGCATCAGGACAAGGTTGTTTTCCGCTTCAAGCCAGATTTCCTTCCTAAATTGGTTTCTGCTTTTCATCTTAATCAGGATGTTCTTCCCTCCTTGTGTCCTAAGCCCAGCAATGACAAGGAGAGGGTTTTGCATTCTTTGGATGTGGTTTGCTGTGTGAAGTATTATTTGGTGACTACTTCTTCCTTTCATAAGACTGACGCCTTTTTCGTGGTGCCCTCCGGGCCTAGGAAAGGTTTGGCACCCACCAAGTCTTCCATTAGTAAATGGATTCGCCAGGCCATTGTTGGGGCCTATTCTGCCAAGGGGGAAGATTCCCCCTTTTCGTGTTACTGCTCATTCTACTCGTGCTGTTGGGGCGTCCTGGGCTTTCCAGCACCAGGCCTCTGTTGAACAAGTTTGTAAGGCTGCTACTTGGTCTTTTTCCACGTTTTTTAAGGTTGATATGCGGGCCTCAGCGGATGCTCTTTTTGGCCGCAAAGTTCTGCAAGCTGCAGTGGTTTAAGTTTGTGCATTATTGCCTTGTTTTGGATCCCCGGCCTTTATGGACACTATTGGATGTCCCAAGTGTAATGACTATTCTGAAGCGGGGTGTGTGACATACTTAGAATAATACCATTTTGTGATTACTCACCTGTAAAATGGGTATTATAAGTATGTCACACACCCCGCTTCACCCCGCTCTTTGGTATTCTGGATCCTTTTTAATGTTACTGTTTATAATTGGCTCTTCCTGGTCCTTTTACTGCTGTCTTAATACTGGGTAATGAGTGGGAGGTCCCAGGTATTTATGGACCGGGAGGGGCTTTCATGACATCTCTGCAAGATCGCCCTCTACAGGTCGGTATAACCCAAGTGTAAAGACTATTCTGAAGCGGGGTGTGTGACATACTTATAATACCCATTTTACAGGTGAGTAATCACAAAATGGTATTTTTCATTTTACAGGTTCCCTTGGCCCACCAGAAGACTTTGTAGCTAGAGTCGATATTGAAATGGACAGCCCAGGCCCAGCATGTGTGTTAAAGAGTGTACCATTACATGCACGGGCCGGGTGTGTCAGAATACATGCTCCTAAAGACTTGCAGGTAACTAGGCTAATCTTTTAAGGTGTGAGCCTTCATTGCTGATGGGCTTTTGTTATAAAGAAGCTCCTAACAGGTACAGAGACCCCTACAAAAAGATGTTTCCCATTCTTCAAATATGTAAACCAGTTTTATCCAAGAAAGGAAAAAGCCTTCCTCGTCCACGGTCCAGTGCCGTGTCCTGGGCGCCGCCATCTTGGGCCAACAAAATGGCAGGCAGTGGAGCACTCAAATTGAAGGGGATGCTGCTTTGTCTGTGGCGGCCCTGGGTGAGGAATGTGCTTTTGTAACCCTCCTGTCCTGCTTCAGCACCAAGGTTACCCCATGACCGCCACTTTAAGAAGTTCTAAAAACACTAACCACATGAGACGTTTACAAAGCTCCACGCCGTAATCAGATTACTCCATACAAATACTAACCAGGTTAGCGGGTCTAAAATTCTGTACAGTAACATTTGGGTTGCAAAACATCCCTTTTTGTGCTTATTTACATACAATAAGTTGTTTAACACATTTCACTTCATAGAACTATGAAAAGTGTTTATAGTTTTAGGTACGAGGTCATTACAACAAAGTACAATACAGCTATGGACTGTGTACTACTTTGAACTACCGGGGACCCCACCTCATACCCAAATGATAAAATGGGTGTCTGCCTAGCATTCAGTATGGCTTGCCACTGTTGTGTGACCCACTATCCAATCGCACAACTGCCCTTTGGAACTCAAATCACTCGAAATACTAATTTGCGCCCATCTTGGCTTATTAATCATGCAACACAATTGTCCATCCAATGATTTAATAACCAATTTAGACATACTGTATTTACCTACAAGTAAAGTGCACATGATAAAACCATAAGACAGTGCAAACATTAGGCAGAGAGGTCTCCTACCTAGCTCCTGTTTTTAGATGTATACTGTAGGTGTGTAGGTTAGGTTTTAAGGATAGTCTAGCAAAGTGGGGAAAATTACATTGAGTAGGTTTGAGTTCTTATTTTATTTTTTTTTGCATTGTTTACAGTATGTATAAGGATGTGTAATTTGGGCATTTTTCATTAATTCCCCTTTTACAGACTATGCACTTAACATGTAGTGCAGGATCAACGGCCAAACAAATGCTGCCATTAAAAAATGCTGGAAATATTGCTGCTCACTTGAAAGTGAAGGTAAGAATTCTAGAACCAGTATTTTGATTAACAAAACAATTTGACATAGACAGTTAATTTTGCTGTCCATTTTTTCTAAAGTGTACAAACGAAGAGGGATTTTCTGTGGACCCTGAAGATCTGTTTCTTAACTCGGGGGAAGAACAGGTTGTTGCTGTTAAATACTCACCCCAGTATGCAAAATCAAAACAAAGGTACCTTAGAAATTCACCTTTACTCTTTGCAAATGAACATGTAAACATATACGATTTCATTGTGTGTTTATAGCTTTATAGCGTTTTATAGCTTCCCCCCTCCCCCTCCGGTTTTGCCTTTGGGCAATTTTTACTCTCTTCGCCAGGGCATACATTTTCTGTGTCCCTCAGATTCTGGCGTCCTCCCCATGGGCAGCGCCATCTTGCATCCCATCAGGCACTCCACGCAATCTCGCACCTGAGCAGTGCCCATGATGCAATGGAGCCGCCCAAAATCCAGCGAGTTTTCACTGAGCGGTGTGGGACTTTTAAGAGCAGTTGCTGTCAATTCGACGGTCTGATGTTCCTCTTGGCTCTTGTAACTAGTATTTATTTGTGGCTAAATATTCTCAACAAATAGCAAACCACATTTATGTTTACTGGCTTTGATTTAAATGAAGAAGTGTTTTGGGACACTTGATTCCAAAGTGCGGCTTGAAAGTGGAAAAAAGTATGCATAGTAGTAAAATGCAAGGACTAGGAACTATTGTTATATATGATCCAGAATGAATTAAGTTTAGCGTTTAAGCATGCAAGAGTTAGAATGTAGCTAGCTCAATTTTTAAAGTTTTGTGTCTTGTTCACATATATATATATTTTTTCCACCCCCCACAGTATCTTGAAAATAATGGTCCAGCCCTCAGGCCCACAGTATGAAGTAACTTTGGTGGGGAAGACTGAGGCTCCAGTCAACACAAATCCTGCTTCTAAAGGTTGCTCAGATGCTCCCCCCATTCTCTCCAACAAGCAGTTCATGTCATGGGGTGGAGTGGGCGTTGGAAGAGCTGTGTAAGTCTTTCGCTCACTACTGTGCTTTTTTTTTCTTTTGGGTATTTACTGTTTTTTTTTTTTTCTCACGCAGCCAGCAAAAATTAACACTGAGAAATACTTCAGGAACAATAGGTCAACATCTGCGTCTAATAATAAGGGGTCAAGATCAAGATTGCTTTCAGGTATTTTCGTTATATTTTTTATTCTTTATATACTTTTATTTTCCTAATCTTAGCGATTTAGGAAGGCACAATGTAGCTAGCCTTTGCAATACAGTAGCTCTGTATTTTGCTTATTCTGGCAGTGTTTCCAGGGATAGTTTAACCCTTTAAGTGCCAGCCTACCTGGAGTTTTTGTCACACTCTGTTGCCAGACCATTTTGCACTATTTTGCGCTCCCCATGTTCAAATGTGATTTTTGAAGGGATTTCCAGGGATTTCCCAGGAAAATGATATATTGTTTTTTTCAGCAGAGTCTGGGCTTTAACATGAAATGTCTTGTTTGTAATTTTTTAGGTGTATTCTCAATATTTTTGGTTAAATATGTGCAAAAAAAAAAAAAAAAAAAAAATTTTTACATATTGTAGTTTTTTTTGTAATAAAAAATGTAAGTTTGTCAATGAAATCTTATTGCGTGTGAAATCCCAATTTCTCCCGGTTACAGCGGTACCACATATGTATAGGTAGACACCCTTTCCTGCCCAGGAGACTCCCCCAAACTGAAACAGCGCTTTAGGGGATTTTCAGATAAAATACAACTGTGCTACGCAATATGCGCACCTTGCAGTTTTTCCAGAAAAACAACCCTTTACATTTGAAATACCCCCAACAAACTATATATTCTCTGGAAGTACACACCTCAGGCTTTCTAGGCGTACCAGGCTTGTTGATGTGGCCATAGTTTTCTGGAAGTAATCCCTCAATGGATTCTTTGGTTGCAAAGAGTTTCCCTAAAAAAAGGATAAAAAAGCAGAATCAAAGCCACATTTTCCTAAAAAAACTATATACAAACAAGAAAAAACAAGTTTAATCTGGAAACGCAACATCCCCCGAACAGAACAATACCCAACATGCATAGGTTCTGTCAAAGGAAGAGTTGCCAAACACCCCAAAGTAAAGCATGTGCGTAATGGTAATTTTACTTGAAAATTTCAGCTCTGCAGACAAAGTGCGCACCTTGCGATTTTTCAACCAAAACAACCCTTGACATTTGGAATATCCCCCATAAACCATATATTCCCTGAAAGTACACACGTTAAGCTTTCTAAGGGTACCCAGCTTGTTGTAGTGGGCTCATCTTTCTGGAAGTAATCCCTCAAAGAATTCTTTGGTTGCGCAGGGTTTCCTTAAAAAATTTATAAAAAAGCTGAATAAAAAACACCTTTTCCTAAAATATAAATATGCAAACCAGAAAAAACAAGCTAAGTCTGAAAGCGCAAGGTCCCCCGAACAGAACAATACCCAACATGCATAGGTACTATTAACCCTTTTAATTGCCAGCCTACTTGAGATTTTGTCACCCTCTGTTGACAGGCCATTTTTCCCCATTTTGCGTCATGTTTTGCGCCATTTTTGCTGGAACTTTCAGGAAAATTATATATATATTTTTTTGCAGCAGAGTTTAGGCTTTAACATGAAATGTCTTGTTTGTAAATTTTTTTTTTTTTTTTACAATATTATTAAGTAAAAATAATAAATAAATAAATAAAAAATGTTTTAAAAAAATTGACTCCTTTATTTTAAATAAAAAATGTATTTTATTAAGGAAAATCATATTGCATGTGAAAGCCCCATTTCTACCGATTAGAACGGTACCACATATTTATCGGTAGCCCCCTGTTCCTGCCCAGGAGACCCCTCTAACTGAAACAAGTATTTTATAACATTCACAAAAAAAATACAACTACCATCCACACTACAAAGGGTTAAATCGAGAAAAAAAATGACATAGGGTCCCCCCTCCCAGGGGAGGGAGACCCCATTTTTTTTTTGATTTTTAAGGGTTAAAAACCCTTAAAAATCAAAAAAAAAATTGACGTGGGGTCCCCCTTACCCAAAGTAACCAGCCCGGGACCAGCTATGGGGGCTTGTAGGCACAGAGTGGGGGGGCCAGCTTATGTGGCCCCCCCACCCTGCAGCCTACGAGCCCACATAGCCCATGTGGGCCCGGGCTCTTCTGCCCCCCCCTGGCCTTTGGGGAGGCAGGTAATGGGGGTGCCAGGGGTTAATGGCAAGCCACCCGCTAGCGCAGGTGGCTTGCCATCCCCCCAGCCTTGTGAACTGGTATAGGGGTCATGGACCCCTTACCAATTCACAAGGGGTTAAATGTAAATAATCACACAGACACAAGCAGAGAAAAAATATTTTATTAATTTTTTTTTTTTTTTTTTTTACACTGTACTCACCTCCCATCCATCCTGGAGCACTCTGTCCCTCGGCGATCACTGGCTTCTGCTCACTTGCTAGAAGCCTTTTATAGCTGCTGGATGACAGAACACAAAGGGTTAATCAAAAAAAAAAATGACATAGGGTCCCCCCTCCCAGGGGGGGGGACCCCATTTTTTTTTTGATTTTTAAGGGTTAAAAACCCTTAAAAATCAAAAAAAAAATTGACGTGGGGTCCCCCTTACCCACAGTAACCAGCCCGGGACCAGCTATGGGGGCTTGTAGGCACAGAGTGGGGGGGCCAGCTTATGTGGCCCCCCCACCCTGCAGCCTACGAGCCCACATAGCCCATGTGGGCCCGGGCTCTTCTGCCCCCCCCTGGCCTTTGGGGAGGCAGGTAATGGGGGTGCCAGGGGTTAATGGCAAGCCACCCGCTAGCGCAGATGGCTTGCCATCCCCCCAGCCTTGTGAACTGGTATAGGGGTCATGGACCCCTTACCAGTTCACAAGGGGTTAAAAGTATAAATAACACACAACACACAAGTTTTTTAAATATGTTTATTAAAAAAAAAAAAAAAAACATTTTACCTTTACTCACCTCCGATCTTCAGAAGCAATGTCCCGCGGCGATCTGATGCAGGTGACAGCTGGGCAGAGAAGGGGGGAGGCAGGCGATCGGAGGATCGCCTACCTCCCTCCTTCTCTGCCCAGCCATCACCGGCATCTGAGATGAGAACTGCCGGGTGCCCGATGACACCCGGCGGTGACGTCATTAGCCCCGCCCCCGAAGGGGCGGGGCTAAAATCCAAGATGGCGGCCGCCATCGGGAGATGCGACGGAGGGAGGGCTGTTATGCCCCCCTCCAGAAGACAGAAGACCCGGGGGGGGGTAATCGGAGCCCCCCCCCATGAAGAGGAGAGGCGGCGGGAGGCGGCGGGAGCGGAGGTGAGTAACTGTCATTTTTTTTTTTTTTTTTTTTAACAGGCAAATGCCGGCGGCTGCTGAAAGGGGGGGGGGGCACCCTATTCCGGGCCCTCCCCTGCAGCCGGAGAAGCCCCGATCGGCGATCGGAGCCCCGCTGGCTGAAGAGGAGACCCGGCCGGACAAAACAAGGGGTCAGGTAAGTGACTTTTTTTTTAACTTTTTTTTCTGGGATTGGGGAATGCCAGGCACGTAAAATTTACGTGGCTGGCACTTAAGTGACGGAGAGGCAACCACGTAAATTTTACGTGGCTGGCATTTAAAGGGCTAAGTCCACTAATTACCGTTGCACGTTTTTTTTTTTTTTTTCTTTGTCATACCACTTTCGGTCTGTTACTGCTTTGAGATTGTGTGTGATAGTTTCTGTACAGATATTTTTAGGTCTATAATGCTGTCTGTGTCTAGTTGTCACTGCATATCTGTCAAGCTTTAGAGTAGTAAATTGATTCCTTGATCTTCAAATCTTAGTCTTTACTTGTGTTTCAACAATGTCACTGTAATTTTCCTAGTATGTCACACACCCCGCTTCCAACATTCATGACACTTGGTAACCAGCCTGTAGAGGACGATCTTGCAGAGATGACATGAGAAAAAGGAGCACCATAGAAGTCCATAAATACCCGGGACCTCCCACTATTCCTCAGTCTTTTCGTCTCTGCAGTCGGCGAAGCATTCAGAAGATGACTCTCCTTCCTGCAGGTAGCCGGGTTACGCCCGGCCTTTTTCTATTTCTGCCTGAAGCCACATTTTTGTATTGTGATATGTATGTTATGCCTCCCAGCCTTGGCTGATGGGCTCGGGCAAAGGTAGATACACCCTTGGGTGTATATGGGAGCTTGCTCCCTCCGTGAGACCTCAAATAAGGGGTAGGCGGAATCCGGGTTGGTGTCCCCCGGCATGGGATGCCCCGTCCCTTTAAATCTCCTTGTGCCTATTGGGTGCTCATTGTTTTCCCCCCTTTTGGCCCTCCTGGACCCTGCTGGGGTGATGAGGGGGGGTGGAGAATCTTTATTTAGGGAGTATCTTTTGGCCTATGCATTTGTTTTTTCAAAAAAAGGGAAAAGATAAGAAAGTGACATACCTGTTTTGGGTTTTATAAATTTCCTTCTTCTTTTTTTCCGTTCGGCCCCGTTCTATGATGTCATGCTATTGTCCTTGGCTGACCCGCTCTCTGAGCAGTGCTAGGTGGTGGGCGAGGCTTCGAGTCGGCGTCGCATTTCTGCTTCCTTTTCCAGTTTGACATGTGGTTTGCTGGTTCCTGTTCTGGTGCTGGCCTCCACTGGTCCTGGCTGCTGCGTTGGTGCTGCTGCTGGGCTTTTCTTATATCGATTGGTCACAGGGCTGTCGCTGGGCCGTTGTGGTCACTGTGAGTACCCTTTAGTTATACTAAAGGGAATTCTTTTTTATTTACTGTCATTTCTTTCTTGCATATGCATAAGGCTCATTGTGTTTTCTCTATCTTCCAGGGGGAAACTCTCTTAATAGGGGTTTCTCCTGGTCCTTGTTTAAAATCCTCCCACCTAGGGACTATTAAGGGGCATCCCGGGTAGCTTCGGCTGTAAAAATCCCATATACTTGGCGACTATAAAAAAATTAAGTATTTTAATAAACACCATATGGAGGCATCTCAGGAT
The DNA here is from genome assembly GCA_027917425.1 of Gastrophryne carolinensis. Classification (NCBI taxonomy): domain Eukaryota; kingdom Metazoa; phylum Chordata; class Amphibia; order Anura; family Microhylidae; genus Gastrophryne; species Gastrophryne carolinensis. The sequence goes on along the minus strand of CM051239.1, from coordinate 308,338,507 downwards.
ACTGGCTTTTCAGTACCTGCGGGACAGACTCGGCAGTGTTTACGATGTGGGGCATCCCTTGTTGGGGATAACGCATTTTTTTTGTGTATCTTGTGTTCAATTGGTTATAATGCAGCAGTAAGGGGCCCAAGCCTCAGGTTAGGTGGCTCCTGCCTCTTCCCCCACACCGCCTTGTCTTGTTCATACCCCCAGTGATATTGTCATGGGTAGAAATCGCTTTCTGATGTATGTGCCTGATTGGCTCACATTGAAAAATAAATGTCTAGCTCTGTGGCCAAGAGGGCCTCAGCTAAAAGAAAACATTTAGCTCTGGCCGTTGAGGCAAATGAGCTTAATTGTAGCGAGAATTTTTGATCTCCGTTTGAAGAAGGAGAATTCTTTGAAGAATCTGATGTTTCAGATGTTCAGCAATTTGTGGGTATTGACGCTGAACAAGGTGAAGGGGAGAATTTTGACACCCCTAAAGCTCAATTATATGAGGTCTTGGCTATCGATTTTCCAGAAGCAGTCCCTCCTCAGAAAGGGGAGTTCTTTGGAGCCTCCAAGCCTCGTTTTGAATTTCCTAATCAGAAACATTTTGAAGATATTCTTAAGGAATGGGAAAAGCCTGCGCGGCTTCCTGGCATTCCTTTGGGCTGCTCAGTTTGTCCATTTCCTCTGTTTTGCATTCTCCGGAATCTACTTCCCTTAAGGATGGGGAGGACAAACGTATTGATCAAATGGCTTGCCATGCGTTTGCTAGCATTGGCTCGGCCTTGCGGCCTGTGGGTGCCTCGGCACTTATGGCAGTCGCTATTAGGTCTGTTATTGAATACCTCAGGGCTTGATCCAGCCTCTGATGAGTTTTCCGCTCTCAAGCGATGTGATTTATTTGTGTCTTTTGTACTTTCTGCTTTAGGTGACTCCATGGTCTTGTGTAGCAGAACTTCTGCCTTGCTTGTTGCGATTCGGCGGTCTATTTGGCTACGCCAGTGGGCGGCTGACACGGTGGCAAAGAAGTCGCTTACAGCACTTCCCTTTGTGGGATTTCGGCTCTTTGGTGAGAAGTTGGATTCTGTCATTAAAGGAGGCAAATTGCCTCAGCGTAAGAAGCAACGTCGTTCCTTTTGGGGATCGGCTTCCTTTTAACCCTTCCTTTCGTGGTTCCAGAACGGGCAGAGGATCGGCCCTTTTCAGCCCCAAGGGGGACTGCATGGAACAGAGGAAGAGGACGTGGCCGTCCAGGTCAGAGTTGGGGATCTAAGCCCAAGTCCACTTCCAAGCCTGCCCAGCAATGAGGAGGTGCCCTCACCCGTACGGGTGGGGGGACGGCTGCGATTCTTTTTTCCAGGCTTGGGTCAAGAGGTATCAGACAGATGGATTCTGGAAGTTGTGGCCTCCGGTTACATGCTGGAATTCGAGGTTTGGCCTCCTCCCAGATTTTTCAGGTCTCGGATGCCCGCAGATCCGGTGATCGCACAGGGGCTCCGGGCAGCTGTGGCAAACTTTTTAAACATGGAGGTTATCCGCCAGGTTCCTCTAGCGGAAAGAGGTCTGGGGTTTTACTCCAACCTATTTACGGTTCCCAAAAAAGGACGGCTCGGTTCGGCCTATTCTAGATCTAAGACGACTCAATCAGTTTATTCGTTTCCAAAGGTTCTGCATGGAGTCGTTGCGTTCAACGATCGACACTCTCCGCCAGGGGGACTTTATGACGTCCATAGACATCAAGGATGCTTATCTGTACATTCCTATTTTTGCCGCTCACCAAAGGTTTCTCAGATTCACAGTAGAAGACCACCATTTTCAGTTTGCGGCTCTTCCATTCGGTCTCACTTCATCCCCAAGAGTGTTTACCAGGGTCCTGGCAGGAGTAATGGCTATTCTCAGGGTCCAGGGCATTCGCATCGTGCCATTACTGGACGACTTGCTCATCACAGCGTCATCTTTCAATCAGACGGAACTGGACACCAGAACAGTGGTGACTACACTAGAGAGGTTTGGTTGGGTGATAAACCATGCCAAATCCTTTGTCCCGTAAGGGAGATTCCCTTTCTGGGCTTGATTCTGGATACCCTTTAGGCCAGGGTATTTCTTCCTCAGTCCAAGATTGTTCTGATTCAGGATTTAATTCATCTGTTCCTGTCCAATCCTCATCAGCCTATCCGCTTGGGGATGAGATTAGTGGGGTTGATGGTGGCCACGCTCGAAGCGGTTCCTTTTGCTCAGTTCCACATGAGGACGCTTCAGCTCTTTCTCCTGGCGAAGTGGGACAAGCGCCCGTTGTCTTTGAATCGGACTTGTCTGTTGTCTCCCCTCGTCCTGCAGTCCCTCCAGTGGTGGCTGATTTCGAGCAATCTCAGGGACGGCAAATCATTTCTGACCCATTGTTGAGAGTTGGTCGCCACAGATGCCAGCCTTACGGGCTGGGGGGGGGGCATCTGGAGGAGACACCGGTTTCAGGGGTTGTGGGGGCCTCTGGAGGCTCACTCCCCAATCAATTTATTGGAACTTCGGGCCATTCGTCTTGTGCTGCTCCGACTGACTCATCTCTTGCGGGGTTTGCCTGGTTCAGATTCGGTCAGACAACCGAACAGCAGTTGCATACATCAATCACCAGGGAGGGACTCCGGGAAGCGTCTCTGATCCTTCAGTGGGCAGAGATCATTGTTCCCTGCATATCGGCAGTTTACATTCCGGGGATAGAGAATGTGGAGGCAGACTCCTTGAGCAGAGCATGAGCTCGCCAGGGAGAATGGTCTCTCAACCCCGAGGTCTTTCAGTTCCTTTGTCACAAGTGGGGGACTCCGCGGTTGGACCTGTTTGCGTCTCGCCACAACCACAAGCTTCCAGCCTTTGTGTCTCTATCCCAGGATCCTCTGGCAGTGGCAGTGGATGCCATGTCTCTTGCCTGGAAGGATCTGGGGTTCCTGTATCTTTTTCCCCCATTCTCCATGATGAGCAAGGTGGTGCGCAAGTTGGTTCTGGAAGGGGCACCAGCAATTCTGGTGGCTCCAAAGTGGCCAAGACGCCTGTGGTTCGCACGGGTCACAAGGCTGGCAGAGGATCTGTTGCCTCTGCCTCTTCTTCCAGATCTCTTAACTCAGAGTCAACCTTTGTTACCCCAATTTACCAACGCTGGCTTTGACGGCGTGGCTGCTGAAATCTCCATCTTGAAGGAGGAAGGCCTTTCTGATGCTGTCATTCTGACTCTTGTTAGAGCCATATTCTCACTCAGTTGCCTTTTTGGTTGCTATTACCTCTGTCCGTCGGGTTTCTGAATTGGCGGCCCTGCCAATACAGGCTCCTTACTATGAGAGGCATCAGGATAAGGTGGTTTTCCGTTTTAAACCAGATTTTCTTCCATTAGTAAATGGATTTGTCAGGCCATTGTTGGGGCCGATTCTGCTAAGGGGAAGGTTCCCCCTTTTCGTGTTACTGCTCATTCTACCCGTGCTGTTGGTGCGTCCTGGCCTTTTCAGCACCAGGCTTCTGTTGAACAAGTTTGCAAGGCTGCTACTTGGTCTTCGGTTTACACTTTTTCTAAGTTTTACAAGGTTGATATGTGGGCCTCAGGGGATGCTGCTTTTGGTCGCAAGGTTCTGCAAGCTGCAGTAATTTAAGTTATGCCTTATTTTCCTTGTGGGATCCCCGCCCATTATAGACACTGCTATTGGATGTCCCAAGTGTCATGAATGTTTGAAGCGGGGTGTGGGACATACTAGGAATAATACCATTTTGTGAGTACTCACCTGTAAAATGGGTATTACGAGAGTGTCACACACCCCGCTTCTCCTGCCCTTTTTTGTTCTGGGATCCTTTATATGGTGTTTCTTATTATTTTTCACTATATAATTTGCTCTTCCTGGTTCTTCATTGCTTTTTTAAAAGACTGAGGAATAGTGGGAGGTCCCGGGTATTTATGGACCAGGAGGGGCTCCTTTTTCCATGTCATCTCTGCAAGATCGCCCTCTACAGGCCGGGTTCCCAAGTGTCATGAATGTTGGAAGCGGGGTGTGTGACATACTCGTAATACCCATTTTACAGGGGAGTACTCACAAAATGGTATTATTCTGATTTATATGCAGGAGTACATAGGGGAATTGTTTAACCCTTTTTAAGTGCCAGCATACCTGTATTCTCAATACTTTTGGGTGAAATATGTGCAAAAAATGTAAAAAAAAAATCTATTTTTTACAATTTGTAGTGTTTTTTTGTAATAAAAAATGTAAGTTTACCAATACATTTGTGGTACCATTGTAACCGGTTGAAATTGGTATTTCACACGCAATACAATTTTATTGACGAACAACCTTTTCTGCCCAGGAGACTCTCCCAAACTGAACCAGCGCTTTAGAAGATTTTCAGATAAAATACAACTGTTATGCGCACCTTGCAGTTTTGCAAGAAAAACAACCCTTTAAATTTGAAATACCCCCCACATATTCTCTGGAAGTACACACCTTAAGCTTTCTATGCATACCAGGCTTGTTTATGTGGGCGTATTTTTGGAGAGGCAGGTAATAGGGAGGCGGGGGGTTAATAGCAAATCTCCCGCTAGGCGCAGGTGACTTGCCAGCTCCTAAGCCTTGTGAACTGGTATAGGGGTCTCATGGACTCCTTACCAGTTCACAACGATTTAAGTACAAAAAAACACATTAATACTTCCCATTCGTCACATTCCATCACCAATCACTCTGGCTTCTCATGGACCCCTTACCAGTTCACAAGGGATTAACATTAAAAAAAAATACACACACACAAAAATGACATTTATTAGTTTTCTTTCCTTCCTCCGATCCTCTTCTGTCTGCCGACGATCATGTCCCGCGAAGCTCTGATGACTACTCTTGGGTGATCGGTGGGGGGGGGGGGGGGGGGGGGGCGAGAGATCAGGACCATCTCTCCCCCCTCCAATCACCCAGAGCGACTGAGCTTCTCGGGGCAAATGAGAAATGTCGGGTGACGTCATGGGGGCTAGCAGCCGGCGACCCAAGACGTGAGGGAGAGTGATGAGGGGTGATTACTCTCCCTCTCCTAAAAACAGAAGAGCCCGGGGTGGGGGGGCTCTGATCGCCCCCCAGTGAAGAGGAGACCCGGCGGAAGGAATCGCGGCCGCAGGCGAGTACATGTCGTTTTTTTTTTGTTAGAAGCGGGGAGGGCGGGTGCTATTTTGGTCGCTCTCCTGAAGAGACAAGAGCCCCCAGGGGGGATCGGATGGCACCAAATTAATGAGGAGACCCTGCCGGATCGATAGAGGAGTCAAGTGAATGTTTTTTTTTTTTTTTTTGGCTACTAGCAGGTAAATGCCAGGCACGTGAATTTTACGTGGCTGGCATTTTAAGGGACGGAGAGTCAACCGCGTAAAAAGGCACGTGCTTGGCACTTAAAGGGTTAAAGTTTCAACTTGAATGCATATGTTTGTGCTGGAAAAATAACCATTGGACTATTTACTCCCTGGTCTACCCTTATAGGTGTTTTTATATAAACTGTAATCACAACTGTTGAAACAGCATCAGACTCAAATGTAACACCAGGTTTATGGAATTAGGTCAATCAACATGTAGTCTTAGACATTGTATTCCTTTATTCATGCTATATATGTGTGTGTGTGTATATAAGCTATCGTTTTGCTCTTACTAGTTGCAAAGCATGTTTGGTTCGGAGGAACGTCTAACTAGCACTCGAGAGCTCACACTGCGACCTAAAGAAGATGCCACTGTACTTTTGATGTTTTCCCCAACACGTGTGGGCTGTATGCTTGCTAAACTTGAGATAAAACAGTCTGGATCTAGACCATCACTACCAGGCATTAAATTCACTGTAAGTTTTTGAGCTTTATATTTGTGACTCATCCTTTAGAGTTTTTTCTGAACCCTGATTTTCTTGATCTGCCTCAATAAATGTTCTTTGAATGTAAAGCAGCATCTGATGGGAAATGCTATTAATGCAATCCCATAAATTTGAGCCAGGACATTTTTCTTAATAAGCTGTACAAGGTAGCCACATATTTACCCCCATTTTGCTCAGCCTTCTCTGCTATTTTAGATGTACAGCTTTGTTGCCCGTAGCTTACCCCTGTGGACAACTGCTGCATGACCATACTAGGGCCCACTGAAATCGGTTTAGCCCTTTGGCTGGAAAGGGTTTGGCTGGTTAATTTATCCCTTCAGAGGGCGCAGGGAAGAATTGAGAGGTGGTACTGCTATTCCTCTATTCCAAGTATGTCACACACCCTGCTTCCACTATTCATGACATATGGGTTATGGTCCAGTAGAGGGCGAACTTCTGCAGAGATTAAAGCAAAAAAGAAGCCCCTCCCAGTCCATAAATACCTGGGACCTCCCACACATTCCCCAGTTCCTTCTCTGCAGGACGGCGAGCAAGTCAGAAGATGTCTGCTTCTCTTCCTTGCAGGTAAGCTGGGCCTGTTTTTGCCCTATTTCTGCCCGGACCTTTATACATTAAAGGAGCAGTATCGCGAAATTTTGCATTAAAAAAGATAAATAATTAAATAGCCACACAATAGCTTCTAACATGTGTATAAATAATCTGGCGATAGAAAAAGGAAAAAATATATGCCTTTCTTTTAAATTGTATAATGACAATGGCTCAGTCCATTTGCTGAATAGGGGGATCTGCTGGGTTGTATTTAGTGAGCTGCTTCATTTAGCCCACTGATCTCCTAGCAACATTTTACCTCAGAGGCTGACACTGTAATCAGTGGTAACGGCTGTGTGTGTGTGAGGTGCTGCTTTTGTTATGAGACCAGGTGACTCAAATGTGTAAAATCTATACAAAATAAACTAAACTGACTGAAAATAACTGAAATTCTTCTTTGAATAACTGTGCAGGAAAATCTAAAGGTATTAAAGTGGAACAAAACACTGAGTGGCCGACCCTGAAGTCTATAAGACCCGTCCATTGACCTTCCCCCTTGGGCATTCTAAATCATGATGCCCACTGTGTGAAACGACCCCTGGATAACCACAGATCCCCCCATTTTTCTGGCGCACTCACGCAGATAGTCATTTAGACAGGCCGGGCGGCCAGGAAGGTTACTGCTCAGGCTCCCCATCTGCGTGCAAACAGCGCTGATTGGATGAGAGCCCGCGCATGCGCTGTGGGACAGGAAAAGGTACGTTTTCACAGGCGAACTTGGGATTTCACATATCAGGGCATCCCAAGTCCGGCCCCTAGGAGCACACAACAAAATTCCAGATAGTGAAAATCCTGGGTTGGGCTTTGCTCAAAACATACAAAGCTGAAAGAAAGATCATTTGGAAAAATGTGTTGAGAAAAGAGAGAAAATGATAAACTGAAAGATTCTGCAGCAGAGCCAACATGAAGGGAAAACTGTCAAAATCAGCTAAATGACTTTTAGAGCTTTTCTCTCTGTGTTAGATATATAAATTCTGGCCAGGCAATGTTGCAATGTTATCTTATGCTGGACGGCTGCCAGCACTGAACAGCTGATACTTTGATACATTGTTTACCCCTCTCCTCAGCGTGGAACAGGCCAGAGTGTCGGGCTCCCACACTCAGAAGACATAAACATGAGGTATTAGTCTCCAGCTGATCAACACACACCATTTTTTTCTAAATTTGTAATTCTTACTCCAACACTTACCTACATTCAAAGTACCATTTAAATATAAGTCACCAAGAAAAATTCGCGATACTGCTCCTTTAAGCCCAATATTAGCCTCCCAGCCTTGGCTGCAGGTCCGGGCGAGGGTAGGTGTTTAGGGAGCCATGCTCCCCGTGAGACCCCATATAGAGGGGTATGCGGAATCCGGGTAGGTGATCCCTGTTTGGGATGCCCTGTCCCTAATTGTGTGTATATATTTATATATTTATATTACCATTCTTGGTACGGGATTATCCCCCTTTTGGGTCCCTTTGTTAACCCTCCACGGCCACTGCCCGCCTCCACTTCTGGTTTGGAGCCAATTGCGGGGCCCAGCCCACAGCTGGGAACCGCACTGCTGGTTGTGTGAGTAGGGGGGCGGGGCCAGGCGCAGCTCGCGATCCGCGCTGGCCCGCCCCTTCTTCCTCTTCCTCTGAGCTGATGAGCGGTGGCAGCCATCGTACAAAGCACGTGAGTGCCCTCCCGGGCTCTCCCCTTTTATTTACCTGACTTAGCCATGTGCCCCATTCTGTCAGGGGACAGCGCTAGTCCTTTGTCTTCTTTTCCTTGTTTTATGAGGATATATTTATTATATGTGTGTGTATGTGTATATATATATATATATGTGCTTATGGCCACGCCTTTGTGTCTTTCAGGAGGACTCCCTGTACCTTGCTTAAAAGGGGGTTCTCCTGGTCCTAAGGTCCCTAGCAGAAATTTGGGGCACTTAAAAATCCTCCCACTTGGGACTTAAGGGGCAACCCGGGTTGCTTACCAGCGTAATTCCCTCGGGTCATTGCGACTTCCTTAAAATCACCATATGGAGGCTCCACAGGATACTGGGCTCGGGCACCCCTTGGGACAATCCAGGCTATGTGTGGGTTGTGGGGTATCCCTTACGGGGGAGAATGTACTGATTTGCATACCATGTGCAGCAGTCGGGACCCCAGGCATCTGGGTCAGTGCCTCTCCTACCCCACCCCACATCATCCGTACCCCAAGTGACACTCATTAGTGGGGAGTCGCACTCGGATGTATGTGCCAGGCTGGCCAACCTCGAGAAAATTTCTAGCTCAGTGGGCAGAAAGGCCACTGCTAAAAAAAGGCATCTGTCACCGGCTACGCCGGTAATTGATTTTGATAATTATGACTCGCCTGATTGGGCTGATTATTCCCCGCTTGAGGAAGGGGAATTGTTTGAGGAATCTGAGACTGAGGAATTGAAGTTCTTTGATTCTGATGCCGGGCAGGCGCTGGGGGATGCCGTTGATACCCCCAGGGTCCTGACCCATCTATTAGAGGTTCTGGATATTTCCCCACCAGCGGAGGCCCCTCCGAAGAAGGGGGAATTCTTTGGGTTCTCTAAGCCCCGCTTGGAGTTTCCAAATCAGGATCATTTTGACAGCATGATTCTTAGAGAATGGGAGAAGCCGAGTCGCCTTCACGGTGTTCCTCAGGGATGGGATAGGAAGTATCCCTTTCCGATGGACACGGTGAAGCGCTGGTCTCCCCCCCCCCCCCCCCCCCCCCCCCCCCCCCCGAGGTTGATGCGCCCATTTTAGGATTGTCCAACACCTCCGTTGTACATACTCCTGACGCCACTACCCTTAAGGATGGCGAGGACAAGCGCATTGATCAGATGGCATGTCATGCCTTTGCCAGTGTGGGTTCTGCCTTGCGGTCTGTCTGTGCATCGGCACTCGTGGCTGTGGCCACCAGGTTGGAGATCAGGGACATGTTAAATGGGTCCCAGGTCAACCCGGACAGCGTTGAATTCACAGCCCTTAAGAGGTGCGAATTGTTCATGAATTTTGTACACATTACCATGTGTAGTAGAACTTCGGCCCTGTTGGTGGCCATGCGACGATCGGTCTGGCTGCACCAGTGGGCAAGAAGTCACTTACAGCTTTGCCCTTTTTGGGAATGCGGCTGTTTGGAGACAAATTGGATTCTGTGGCGAAGGGTGGGAAGCTACCTCAGCGTAAGAAGCTGCGTCGCTCCTTTCGGGGGGCAAGCTCCTTTAATCCTTCCTTTCACGGTGCCAGAGGGGGCAGAGGTCTTGCCTACTCTGGCTTTAGAGGTGATTCCTGGAACAGAGGTAGAGGACATGCCTGTCCAGCCTCTACCTGGGGTTCCAGGCCCAAGCCCGCTGCCAAGCCAGCTCAACAATGAGGGGGCGCCCCCTCACCCTTGCGAGTGGGGGGACGGCTGCGGCTCTTCTTCCAGGAGGTCACAGACAAGTGGATATTGGAAGTGGTCTCGTCCGGATACAAACTGGAGTTCGAGTCCCAGCCTCCTCCCAGATTCCTAAGGTCTCGGGTGCCATCGGATCCTCAGGCGGCGCAGGGGTCCTGTTGGCTGTAAAGAATCTCCTGGATATGGCGGTCATATGCCCAGTGCCTCTTTCAGAGAGAGGCCGGGGCTATTATTCCAACCTCTTCACGGTTCCCTAAAAGGATGGCTCCATAAGACCTATCCTGGATTTGAAGCTTCTCAACAGGTTCATCAGAACCAAGAAGTTCCGCATGGAGACAATGCGTTCAGCCATCGGTTCCCTTCGTCAGGGGGATTTCATGACGTCCATAGACATCAAGGATGCTTACCTTCATGTTCCAGGGGTTGTGGGGTCCTCAGGAGGCTCACAACCTCATCAATGTCTTGGAGCTCAGAGCTATCCGCTTGGTTCTGTCGCTTCTGACACTTCACCTACAGGGTTTACCGGTTCAGGTTCGATCAGACAATCGTACTGCGGTAGCTTACATCAATCACCACGGAGGGACTCACAGCAGGAGTGCCCTCAGGGAAGTCTCTCTGATTCTGACATGGGCGGAGAGCAATATTCCTTGCATTTCGGCAGTATACATTCCGGGAGCGGAGAGCACGGAGGCAGACTCCCTGAGCAGGGGATTCTCTCTCCGAGGGGAATGGTCTCTCAACCACAGGGTGTTTCGGGTCCTGTGTCACAAGTGGGGGACTCCGGAGGTGGATCTCTTTGCCTCTCGGCACAATCACAAGCCCCCATCCTTTGTATCTCTGTCTCGGGATCCTCTGGCCCTGGCAGTGGATGCCTTGTCCCTTGCCTGGAGGGATCTGGGGTTTCTGTACCTGTTTCCCCCCTTCTCCATGGTGGGCAAGGTAGTGCGCAAGCTGGCTCTAGAGGGGGCACCAGCAATTCTGGTGGCCCCAAGGTGGCCAAGACAGGTTTGGTTTGCAGACGTCGTAAGATTGGCGTAGATCAGTACAAGCTGCCCCTGTCTCGGGATCTGATCTCTCAGGGTCAACTACACTACCCCAATTTACAAACGCTGGCTTTGACGGCGTGGCTGCTGAAACCTTCATCCTGAGGGAGGTTTGTCTGAGGCGGTTATTCAAACCTTGATTAGAGCTAGGAAGAGGTCTTCCTCTACCATTTTCTATAGGACTTGGCGGTCCTATATTGACTGGTGTGAGGCTAGGGCCTTACCTTGCAGGGTGTTTTCGATTGCTAGGATTTTGCTGCTGACCGGCTGGGACCGGATGCAGGAGTCTCTGGAACAGGATTTTTCACTTTCCTCCCTGGCCAGGCATCCCTATTGTGGTGGTTGGACTCCAGGAACCTGTTGGTAGGCAAGTCCTTTCTGACTCCCCAATGGGAGATAGTTACCACGGATGCCAGTCTGACCGGCTGGGGAGGCGTTTGGCAGACGCAGAAGATTCAGGGTCAGTGGGGTCCGCAGGAGAACCACTTGCCCATAAATCTCTTGGAGCTGAGAGCTATCTGGTTGGTGCTTCTTTAATTGACTCCCCATTTAAGGGGTCGTGTGATCCAGGTTGGCTCGGACAATCAGACGGCTGTCGCCTACATCAATCACCAGGGCGAGACTCGGAGCAAGAGAGCCCTCAAGGAGGTGACCCAGATTCTGACTTGGGCAGAGGGGAATGTTCCCTGCATCTCGGCGGTTTACATTCCCAGGAGGCAGACTCCCTGAGCAGGAGCGCCTCGTGCCTGGGGGAATGGTCTCTCAGCAGCAAGACCTTTCACGCTGTGTGTCTCCGCTGGGGTCAGCCGGACGTGGACCTGTTTGCGTCCAGACACAATCACAAGCTCCCAAGGTTCGTCTCCCTCTCAAGAGATCCTCTGGCCATTGCCACAGACGCTCTAGCGATTGCTTGGATGGAGTTTAAGTTTCTTTATGCATTCCCTCCGTTTCCACTTCCGGGCAGAGTGCTGCGCAAGATAGCCCAGAAAGGGGTTCCAACTGTCCTTGTGGCTTCTCGCTGGCCTAGAAGGAGTTGGTTTACGGACATAGTTCAGATGTCAGTAGATCGCTACATCATGCTCGACGACCCAGGGCTTCTCACACAGGGGTTGCTGCGGCACCCCAATTTACAGACGCTGGCTTTGATGGCCTGGCTATTGAAACATCGATCCTGATGGAAAAGGGGCTGTCGGACACGGTTGTGCATACTATGATTCAGGCACGGAAGAAGTCTTCCTCCATGATATACTGCAGAGTCTGGCACGCCTATATTGCTTGGTGCGAGTCCAAGAGTCTCCCTTGCCGCACATTTTCTATTTCTAGAATTCTGGAGTTTTTACAACACGGCTTAGACTCAGGTCTCCAGCTGAGCACCCTAAAGGGCCAGGTATCGGCCTTAGCCATCTTCTTCCAGAGATCCATTGCCAACCATAGGTTGATCAAGACCTTTTTCCAGGGAGTCACCCATGTCCGGCCACCGCGTAAGTCTGTATTACCGGTGTGGAACTTGAATTTAGTACTTTCTGCTCTTCAGGGTCCTCCCTTTGAACCATTGTGCGATGCTGCATTATCTATTTTGACTCTTAAAGTGGTCTATTTGCTAGTGATCACCTCGGTGCGTCGTGTCTCAGAGCTGGCCGTGCTTTGTATGAAACCTCCCTATTTTGAGCTGCACAGGGATAAGGTGGTTTTTCGCTTCAAACCTGATTTCTTACCTAAGGTTGTTTCTCCCTTTCACCTTAATGAGGAAGTTGTCTTACCTTCCTTGTGTCTGGCACCGGCTAATTCCAAAGAACGGACCCTCCATGCCCTGGATGTGGTCAAGTATTACCTGGCTGCAACTGAATCTTTCAGGAAATCGGATTTGCTCTTTGTCCTAACAGAAGGCTGCAAGGTGCGAAGGTGCAAGCATATTCTGCCAAGGGAAAGGAACTCCCTTTTCGGATCACAGCTCATTCTACCAGAGCTATTGGTGCCTCTTGGGCTTTTCAGCACCAGGCATCGGTTGAACAAGTTTGTAACGCCGCCACTTGGTCTAAAGTTCATACTTTTTCAAAGTTTTACAAGGTGAACGCCAGGGCCCCAGTTGACAGCTGCAGTTTTTGGCCGAAAGGTGCTTCAGGCAGTAGTGAACTGAACTACATGCTGTTCCGCACTGGGGATCCCGCCCAAATGGACACTGCTTTTAGATGTCCCACATGTCATCACTGGGATGACCTGGACTGGATATAGGGAAAAATACATTTCTGTGAAACTCACCTGTATAATTGTTTTTGATTATATCCAGTCCGGTTGTCCCACCCCGCCCTTTTTGTTCATTATTTCTTGTTAGCCTGTTATGGTGATTTCCCTTTTTTATTCATTGGACTTGTATCCTTAAGTCTTGTTAGAGAGAGTACAAGCTGAAGCTATGTGAAGTAACATGGTTTCTTGGCCTCCCGGCCTGTCCTCTTTTTGTTTACTGCTTTTTAACTACTGGAGAATGATAGAGGGACACCTGCCTTTATAGAGGGCCGGAAGGAGCTGCAGCTTTTGATGTTGCAGTCGAGCGCCCCCTGGGGGCAGAATAGCCACATGTCATCACTGGGATGACCTGGACTGGATATAATCAAAAACCATTCTACAGGTGTGTTTCACAGAATTGTATTTTTAACTCTATAGATAATGCTTCCTTTATATGTAAGGAACCATAAAGAGTCAGTCTCTAAATGAAAATTTCTGCCATTTTGGGTAGGGGGGTGCTTGTAAAGGTCCTTGGACTTATGATTCTGATGTCTTGGTCAGGGAGGTGTTGAGGTAGGATAAGCTGATGGGTATCTCTAGATTCACCACAGATTGCCTTTTCCCTTCCGACCTTCCGTTTCCTTCTAGGCGAATGCCCTATTGGAGCACTTTGGCATCTGGGGGTGCTTGCAGAAAATTTTGCCAGTGCTGTTGGGGGTGCTTGGAGGAAATTTTGCCAGTGCTGTTGTGGGAGCATTGGATGGCTGAATGTGATCATTTCTGGATCTAAAGAGTCTGAATTTCTCATCACATGCATTCTTTCCAGATGGAATCCCTCAGGTCAGTGTTGGCTTCCCTGCAACAGGGGCATTTCTGGCCCCAGTGTCCAAAATCAAGGAGCATATCTCTGTGGGTTGCTGTAAGACAACCATTTTCACTTCATGGCCCTGCCTCCATTTTCTGTCATCTTCCCCTCCACTATGTTGAAGGCAGTGCAAGATAAAAAAGGTGTGGCTCCTCTGAGCCTACATATACATTATTCTAAGCATACAGCACGTCCTGCTCCCGAATAGTAATAACATGTGGGTAATCCTCCGCCTCAGGCGCCGTGCACTGCAGACATCTAGAAAACAAGCTCCTCCCGGCCCTACATATACCGAGGGACCTCACACAAATCCCCAGATTTCTCTGCAGTGCTGGAACTGCGAAGACATGAAGTATCACGCTCTCGCAGGCGAGCAGGCCTTACGGCCCAAGATCCTGTGGGACTATTTCCACCCGTCCTCTTCAGAAGAAATATGCCTCCCAACCTAGGCTGCGCGGGTCGGGTGAAGGTAGGTAGCACCTGGTGTGCTGAATGGAGCCATGCTCCACCGCAATCCCCCTCCATAGGGTAGGCGGTCAGGCCGATGGTGAGCCTCTAGAGGATGCCCCTCCCGCATTTTTGCCCGTGCCCCTCACAGACTCAGTCCATGGACACCGTCAGCTTCCCCCCTCGCTTCCTCCCGTAACCCGGGGGAAAAGAAGTGGGGGTGTGGGGTGTGGCAGCCCTAGTGCTAATTCGCCTTAGACCTTGTTCCTTTAATCAGGGGGTCAGTGTCGCGCCTCACTGTACAGTGCGAGCTGTCTTTGTTACTAACAGTCTGCTTCGACAGATTCATTCCAGCGTGTCAGCATTAGAAGTTGCTTATTCTCCGCTGCTTTACTTTGCCGTTGGTTGGAGCTTCGCGCTCTTTGGGGGAGGCGGAGACTTGGCATGACGCGCCTTGCGTCACAGCCTGGCCCTCCCCTCGAGGTTCGCTGGTGCCATTTTCTCTATCTTCGTGCGTGGTGTGGCTTGTCTCCTCCCTCGGTCATGTAAGTGCCCTCCGGGGCGGCATGGTTCTATGTTTTTCAGACAGAGCATGGCACTGACTCCTCTCCCCTTGTCCCATTATGTCTTTCAGAAGCCAAGACTTCGTTGCCTTTCCTCGGCCTAACATATATTACAGCGGGTCCTCTTTACAAATTCTCCCACATTACTAGCGGGTTTTGGGGCAGCCAGGGTTGCTTATTGCATAAATCCCTGCATCATACTGCTTAAAAATCACCATATGGAGGCATTTCAGAATTATGGAACCGGGGTCCCTCTGGGACGTGACCGGCTGTGTGCAGTGTGTGGCCAGCCCCTGGCTGAGGCTGACAGGGCACAGGTCTGCAGACAGTGTGCAGAACAGGCAGGTTTGCTAACAGAGGAACCTCCCTTCCTCACCCCCGTCTCCCCACTCCCAAATATCACTCATGACGAGTCCCATTCCAGCGGGGATGACCTGCAATCGGTGCCGCGAGCGTTGCCCACAGCGGAGCAGGTGCTTTCTGGATTGGCGGAGCCTATGGGCCCTGGTAAAAAGCAGTCCCTGACACCTCCAGGCTCTCCGGTTCCTGACGATACCGATGATTCTGCTGATATGCAGGACCCTGACCCTTCCGAGGAAGGTGAGCTATTTTCAGACTCGGGCTCTTCCCATGGGATGCCCGCGGGCCGTGATGAATCTGAGCCTGGTTCCTGGGGTCTGTGTGACACAGATGAAATCCTTATCAAGATTTTTGAGGTTTTGTCAATCTCTCCTCCTGGGGAGATCCCCAAGCCGAAAAGGGAGAGTTTCCATGCAGCGCCGCCGCGCTTGGAGTTCCTAGAACAGGAGCATTTCCAGAATATTATATCCCAGGAATGGGAATCGCCTTGTAAGCTTAAAGGGATTCCAGGGGCCTGGGAATGGAAGTACCCTTTTCCCCCTGATGTGGTTAATTTATGGTCAGCCCCCCTGGTGGTGGACATGCCGGTTATAGGGGTCACAAACC
Source organism: Gastrophryne carolinensis (assembly GCA_027917425.1). Classification (NCBI taxonomy): domain Eukaryota; kingdom Metazoa; phylum Chordata; class Amphibia; order Anura; family Microhylidae; genus Gastrophryne; species Gastrophryne carolinensis. The sequence continues at coordinate 308,322,595 of CM051239.1, read as the reverse complement.
CCCCTTTTATGACTGCTCCCTTTTACCGTACCCTTTGGGATGCTGAGGACCGGCACATTGACAGACTGGCCTCACACGCCTTCTCGTGTGCTGGGACGGCCCTGCACCCGGTTTGTGCCGCGGCCATCACGGCGGTGGCCGCCAGGACTCTTGTCAGAAAGATAATAGATCACCGCCCTGAGGACCTCCCTTGGGGGGTGTTTAGTGCGCTATCAGACTGCGAAGCCTTTGTGAAGTTTATTCTATCGGCACTGGATGACACCATTAAGATGTGTGCTAGGAACTCGGCACTTGCGGTAGCCATTCGCCGCCTGGTCTGGCTGCGACAGTGGGGCGCCAATGGAGCTACAAAAAAGGCTCTCACTTGCCTCCCATTCAGAGGACGGCGGTTATTCGGGGCCCGCTTGGACCTTTTTGGGAAAAAGGCTATAGCACCCCTCCGCAGAAGGCCGCTCCGGCCTCCACGAGGCAGGGTCACCCCTCCACCTCCCTACGTTAGTGTCAAACGCGAATCTGAGGTGTGTTTCCAGCTGTTCGGTGTGGATTTCCAACATGGAGCGGGCACTCAGCGCCCTGGGCCTTCTGGCAGGACCAAGTCCTAATCTGCCAAAACCTCTCAAGCATGAAGGGGCGCCCTCGCCCGTCTGGGCGAGGGGACGACTGCCACAGCTGTCTCACATCCAGGAATATGCCTTCTCCCTCTGGTGGTATGCCTTCTCCCACCTCCCTACGTTAGTGTCAAACGCGAATCTGAGGTGTGTTTCCAGCTGTTCAGTGTGGATTTCCAACATGGAGCGGGCAGGCAGCGGCCTGGGCCTTCTGGCAGGACCAAGTCCTAATCTGCCAAAACCTCTCAAGCATGAAGGGGCGCCCTTGCCCGACTGGGCGAGGGGACGACTGCCACAGCTGTCTCACATCCAGGAATATGCCTTCTCCCTCTGGTGGTTCCGGGATGTAATCCCCCTGGGCTCAGGATGGCTTCTTGCTGGACGGCCCCCCCTCAGTGATTGTCAGGATGCCTCTAGTCCCTGCCTTCCCTTCTGAAATTGACGCAGGCCGGACTGGGCCTACAGTGTTGGGCGCACTTGTTAATTGCCTTAACGGTATGGGGCTTTGGCCTCTATATTTTCCTTACTCCCCCCTCAACAGTATGAGGTAGTCTGGACCGCGTTGGCCTATGGCAGGCTTAGCAATTCTACATTCACAGGCAGTCCATATATGACAACTCTGTCTTAGGTCACGGGCCCCCTGCGCGCGGGGGGGGGGGGGGCTTTCGGCCTCTTGCGAAGCTAGATCTTCCTAGTCTCCCTGGGGCCTGCTGGACGCCAAGACTATTTCTGGACAGTGTCGCAGGATCAACCCTGCGGATTGAGGCATTACTTGGGGCCTCTCTTTCGTGCCCAGGCTACTAGCCTGGCGTGAATGGGGACACGCCTGAGGTGGGGCACCGGCGTTGGGACCTACCGGGTCGTCTTCCTTACTCCCCAGTCTCTGCATCAGACCAAAGTGGGTCGGTTGGCCGACAGTGTTCCCTGGGAGCTACTGGATGGTTGCTCAACCACCTCATCCCCTCATGGTCCCTTATCCGCTATCCCCCGTTCCTGGGAAATCAGTTCAGGCTTGCAGCCTTCTTCTCTGGCATTAGGGGACCCCTGGTTACGGGGGCGCTGCCCCCCTTCACTGACGCCTTACCTTCACCAGGCGGGATGGCGACTGGTGGGCCCGTTGGCGGCACATCAAGACGATGTCACTTATATACCGAGCCCTTGGGCTCTTCGGCACAGTAGGTTACTGAACCTACATATGTCCCAGCACCCCGGTGCTTGGTCTGTGCTCATGCCTTGGTAAGATGGTTCCCCTTGAGCTTCCCATATGCGAGGGCCCTGTCAGGGGGGCACCCCCCCCCCCCTTCCTTCCAGCATCTCCTAGCGTATGGTCATTCTGGGTACCAAGTCTCGCAGGTTTGGTGGGGGAATGGGAAAATCCTTCCACAACCCCCGGTGGTTCTAGGTTGGGCCCCCTAGAGGGCCCATCTTACCTGCTAGGCTTGTTGAAACAGTGGGCCCCCGTTTACTCTATATGGCTGGCCTTCTCCTCCGTCAGGATCGGTCAGTTTATGGGGGACTCCTGGTCTGTTGAAAGACAATGGCCTGTTTTTAATGCTGGTCTAAAGATTGTGACAGGTTGCTACCTCTGGAGGGTCCCTGATCCTGTCTTAGGCGGGGGTCTACCCCCCCTGCTTCTCAGCGGTATTCGCTTCAATGGACGCCCTTAGCGGCAGGTTATGCAATCCCGGTGTTGCCCGGGAAATCTAGCGTGGTTCTGAGGGGTCTTCCTCCTGACACAGGGCCTCTGCCCTTGTTCCTACTGCCCCAGAATATTCTGACTCCAGTCAGGGGGGCTGAGTATTTAGGCGTAGCCTTGTTAATCCATATGCCTTCTCTTCATCAGCCTACTGGAGGGTTCTTCGCACGGTTGGCCTGATAGAGAGTCCCATGGCATCTATGGCCTAGGCGGCCTTGGGAGTAATGGCTCGCAGACGCCTCTGCTGAAGGCTGCTGAATTGTGATATCTTTCAGGAGTGCGGTTCTGCCCTTATCAGGTCTCTTCCTGTCTCCAAAATAAGGTCTCCCCGCCGGGGATTGGCTGCTGATTCATTCGCCCCTTGGGGACGGGCCTCGTCTTCTGGGTGCCCTTAGTATGAGAGGGGGTCGGGCGCTAGCTCCCCAGCTTCCCCTTACTACACCCATAACAGCTTGTGGTATCCCATTTTGATTGGCATGGGCCTTAGTCTCTTCCCTGTTAGGCGTTCTCGGTTCCCAGGGCCTTTAAAGTCATTACAGCGTAAGTTGGGGTTGGCTCCCCATCCGGGGACTCTGAAGGTTTAGGTTTTGTCCTGGCCTTCCTGCAGGAATCTGGTTCTGTCACCCTTGTAGGGAATTCCTTCGGGGATTGCCTAGCTGCATTTCCCCAGTAGTTCCATAGTCCCTCTGGGGATCAATTTTCATTTTGTTCCTGGGGACCCTGCCTGGATGCTGTCTCAGCTGCCCAGTAGGCCAGCCCTCTTGGGCCTCCTGACTCCGTCAGACATGTGCCTGAGACGATGGATCTGGTTGCTTAACCCTGACTCGAAGTATACATACATACACATGTACAGATATATACGGCTACAGGCCCGCCATGCCTGGGGGTGTTCCTTTTACGCTGGCCTCCGGTCCAGGTGGTCATTTGGACCTTTGCTTCAGTCCCTTAGTCTAGCCATGGGTTTGTTCTTAATAATACGATTATGAGGGCCTACATCCCTCTACAGGTTTTGCACTTCTCCCCATGCCGGCCTTCTTGGCCTTTAGGGGGACTGCTGTTCTTGGAGTCTACAGGCACCTCCTTAGGTATGCGCCTGATATCTATTCCAGCGCCATTGCACCTTTGGATCAATCCTTCTGGATGCTCCCTGATCCTGAGGAAGCCTTGGCTTCCTGTTAATTAAGAGTCTGTATTCCCGCCTTGGTCGGGTGACCTGTTTCTGTTTCCCTTTGGGGGTGTTACAAGAGTTGCCACAAGGCTTCCTTGCCTGTGAGCTGGTTGGGTCACTACACTGACCTATGTTCCTTCAGGGGAGTGATTCTTCCCCTTTACTGTTTACTCCGTTATCTTGGGTGCTTGGGTATCACCGGCCCTTCAGCACCAGGGGTTTTTCTCTGTTAGTTCAATTACTAGACTTATGGCCTCTCTCTGTTCATACCTTCATGGTCCTGTTATGAGACTGACGTTAGAGCCCTTGCTCATGTCATGCCTGTTGCAAGTTTTGCAGGTGACAGCGCCTTTACTGTCCGCTGTGCCTTGCTTTTTCTGGGGATCCCACCCTGCTTATGGACACTGCTATTGGATGTCCCACATGTTATTACTATTCGGGAGCAGGACGTGCTGTATGCTTAGAATAATACAACTCTGTGAAGTACTCACCTGTAGAGTTGGTATTATACGCATACAGCACGTCCTGCTCCGCCCCACCCTGGTTTCACTTATTCTGGATCCCCTGTATGGTGATGTTATCATTAAGATATTGTTACCAGTTATTCTGGGTGGTTGGTTCCTCCTGGCTTCTCTTCTCACTGCTTTTCAATGCTGGGGATTTGTGGGAGGTCCCTCGGTATATGTAGGGCCGGGAGGAGCTTGTTTTCTACATGTCTGCAGTGCACGGCGCCTGAGGCGGAGGATTACCCACATGTTATTACTATTCGGGAGCAGGACGTGCTGTATGCGTATAATACCAACTCTACAGGTGAGTACTTCAGAGTTGTATTTTTCCAGCTCCCCTGGAGAAGCCCCGGACCACTCGAGTGTAGTTCACCCAAGGTCCTGAGGCGGTCAGGGCAGTCCCCCATAGCCGGACAGTGCACGAGTTGTGCGCTGTCCCCTCTAAATCCCGCTTCTACCGGACGGAACAGTAGGAACAATTTTACCCTCTAGCTGTCTCTAGGAGTTCTGAATAGCATGGTATATTAACTAAGCGCATTTAAAAGAGCAGTTCATTGGCATTTTGTCACAAATCTTCAAACCTTTTTTTTGACTGCATTCCACCTGAGACCCCTCTCTGGCAACAACACCTTGTACCATGTTACAATTAGTCTGCTTTCTGGGTGTGGAGTTTTTCAATAATTGACTTTTTATTATTCTGCTTGCTACATCGAATCTGCGGCTGGGGTTATATACCCTAGAGGGGGAAATGTTTTCTTATTAAGGCCATAACCTCAAATGTATCTGATTTGCTGTTGTGTCCTATGGAACTTTCATAAAATACATTATTATAAGTACTCTAATCCATGCTTTCTTTATGAGTATTTGCTTTTTTACAGTGCACAAAGCCTGGAAAATCTGTCTGTGTTGTCTTTCAGTTTTGAAGGACTGCATTTTGTAAATTGCCAGGTGCGTTGCTTAAAGGGATACTGCAACCAAAGGTAATTGTTGCACCATTCCGTCAGGTTACACTTGGCACTGTCCTAAATTGTTTTCCATTTTTAAAATGAAGCAGAAATGGCTGAAAGATCAGGGTTTACAGGTTCAGCCAATATCATTCTTCTTTTTTTTTTTTTTTCATCCTGGCCCCCAATCAGCAGAGTGGGACAGGATTGCTGGCCCCTCCCTCTGCCTGGCCCTCATGATTCACAAGCCTGGGTGTCTTATGCAAGTTCTTTGTATCTTACAGTCCCCACCCATTATGCTGATTATTATTATGTAGCATCACAGATCCAAGGCCCACTTTTTGCAAGAGAAGCCATGAGGTAAAACTGTAAACTTTGCCATTTCTTTTCAATTTAAACACTGAAATTGTTAAACTGGACCTTCAGCATGATTTAATGAAAAGCCCAAACTCTTAAAAAACGGTTCCCCAGCATCTAAAATTAATATATTTTACGTTTTTAGTCACTAACTTATTATTCTTTCCCCCACTGGGCTTCAACTCTGTTCAGGAATTTAGGACACGGGCGCCGCCATCTTCACTCAGAAGCATCACACTTACTGAGGAGAGTGGGATAAGGTACAGGGGGGCGGGTTATAGCTGTGCTTTACTCAGACAGAGCAGAGCTGGGGTCAGGTAAAGGTCAGCAATCCCAGAATGCCGAGCAGAACAGTCAGGAGGCACTTCCTGTTTGCCTGCTGCCTGATAAGATGGCGGCTTCCATAAGCCGCCATCTTGGATGTTTAAAGGCTCATAACATGCAGTAGATGCAGGTAGGATGATTTTTAATGTGGACAATCTGTATGTACAGGGTGTGGGAAACATATAAGATAGACTCTTATTCAGAGTGAAGGTCCACTTTAAGGCCGGTACCAAATGTAGCCCGACGCAATGGTGTAACAATTACCTTTTACCTGCAGTATCATTTTAATGAGTTTTGTGGCCCAACTGAAAAAAAAATGTATTTCTCTTTTTAGATACCACTTGCTGGCTATGGTGGTACGAGCAACATAATACTGGAAGACCTGAAAAAGTTATCAGACAGCTACTTGGTAACATTAAATTCTGCTTCCCCTGGCAGAGTAAGCAAAGCTAGCTTTTCTGTTCGGAACACCGGCTCCAGAGCGGCTTATGTTAAAGCAGCTTGTTTTGCTAACTTCGAAAAAAGTGTTGTAATGGATCCAAATGTGATGTGTGTGAGTCCCGACAAGTTTGTTCTCAAACAAGACGCTCAAGAGGTAATGCTACTGGCCTTCTGTTTCTGTGTAAACGTGTTTTGAGACAAACTTTGTTGAATACCCAGGATCCAGTTATAGTACAGTAAAGTAAGTTGCTAGGCTGTCTTTGTATTAATAAAACCTAGTTGCTTTATAACATTATAGGGATTTTTAGCATTTAGGCTCAGCCAGAGTTTTGAAACGCAAAAGGACCACAGTTTAGGTTTAAAGCAAACCTGTGACAAAGTGGTATTATGAGCACAGAGGAAGAGGATCATAGTTGCCCTGACAAGCTCTACTTGTCACCTGGATCTTGTGGTCATCACTGCCAAGTAAAAGTATGGCTCAGCAGAAGCTGTCCATTTGTGAATGATTTTATATTTGGAAAGTCGGAGGGCATGCTAACAAGGTTTATATTATTTACACTTTATTCAGCTGCTGTTCATTTTGTTTTAATCTTTCTTCATTTTCCCCATTGAAATAGATGGTTACTATATCCTACATTGCGTCAAATGCAGAGCCCTGCAATCAGTTAAACAACTTGATATGTATGGTTTGTTTTTTATATGGTGATGAGGTATCCAGACAACAGTTTCGAAGGTAAGCTACTTATGTTTAGGACATTTACATGGATTGTTTTGGTTTTTATTAAACTCTCAAAATGAATACCCAAAAAACATTGGTCTTTAAAAATCTGTTTGGTCTTTCACAAAAGTTGCCTGTTATTAAATAAATTCCCTGTGCAGACATAACCTGAAATAGATATTTTCCTTCTGTTCCTCACAGCAGCTTTTTGAGATGCAGTGCCATAAAACATGCTGTTTTTGTACTTCAGGTCCCACAGTTGTGTTAGTGCCCCCACTGCTGTAGCACTTCCCCTCTGTTACAGTCAGTGGAGTAGTGCGCTTCAGTTACTGTGACAAATATAATGCTTAATTGCACTTTTTGGTTAATGGCCTACTATGGTGTTGTTTCCCATTAGCAGGTCCAGTTAAGTAATTCTCAATAGAGGAAGCAAAATGTTACTATCTTGATTTGGGATGCCCTGCTGGGTGAAACCCCCGAGATCGGAAGTAACAGCTTACCCTTTACTCCTTCCAAGTGTCCAAGCAGAGCCGTTTGCTGTTTGTCATTTGGCAAATGGCTCTGAGAGTCTGCAATGGGGAGCGCAAGTGGCCGCATCCCAAGCAGCGTGTGCACTCTGTCTGAATAGCTGGTCCTGGGAGCACATGCACAGCCCGACGATGCGGGCGCATGCACTCCCCATTACAAGCGATCAGAGCCGAATAACACATGCAAAAAAATTAGCTCTGATTGGACTAAAGCACGCACTTGCGCCATTGGTCCAAGTGTAGGTAAGTCATTACTGCTGATCTGGGGGTTTTATACAGCAGGGTGGGATTGCCCCATAGGCCGGCAGCCGGCCCTGGAGTTTTTTAGATTCCGGGGCCCAGGCGCTCATGGTTTTGCTTTAAGGGGCTCACTGGTAGCAACAGTTGCCCAAAACCGGTCACCAAGAACTATTCAACGTGAGTGTTCCCTTAACTATGCTTCTGGGGGGATATGCTTTAATTTTGTAAGCATCTAAACTTGAGACACACCAGCTGATGAATGGATGGGTCATGGAAATTGTCATGTCCAGCTGCCATGCTAGTCCTCCAAACTAAATTACAACAAAAACACAGAGCTATTAATAACTTCCAGGTCATTCAGGGCCGGCTTAGGGCAGCGCAGGGAGCTGGGGACTTGGAAGGGTCCTCGGGCTGCTGGTTGTCACACCCGCAAGCATAGGGCATCCTCGGCAAGCCTGGTCCCAGCATACGGATACTCACCACTTCACGATCCAGCAAAGGAGACCACTGCTGAATGTTCAGAGACTGATCATCACTAACCTGATTGGAGCCAAATCTTGGAATGCTTGTTTACTTTGGAAATCGGGCTGGTCGCATAAATCTACATTGAGGACACGTAGCCTAGCGTGTGGAGAATTGATTGGAGGAAGTGTCTGCGCAATTGATGACATTGCTGGTGACTTAATCATCTCTGGTAAGGGTACCAAATCGGTGGTGGATCTGCACAATTGGATTGCTGACACTTGCGGTGGATTTTGAATTATAAGTTGGAGGACTTTAAAGAGGACTCTAAATAAGTTATTAATAGCTCTGTGTTTTTGTTGTAATTTTGTTTTTTTGACTTAAGGGTTGGATTTAAGTTCAACACGTGGAGCTGGATTTAAGATCACTATATTTTTTATTCTGTGTTTTATCTTCACTAATTTGTTTGTTAGCGCGGTATGTATATATAGTTTCTATATATTTTGTTTTTAGTCCTCCAAACTGCTGCTTTGCCTTTGTGTCCTGGCCCTTCTTTTAAAAGAGCGAGTCTCTTAGCGGGCTCCAGGTTTTATGCCAGCCTATTTGTAGGGCCCAAGGAAGGGCAGCATGTTCAGGCTCAGTTTAGTTGTGGTTGCTCTTGAGCGGATTAGGTTTTTGGCAGTGGCTGATTTCAAGGAGGTGTACCTCAATGCTCCTGTCTGAGATTCTGTGTAATCCCCCTACCTTGCTAATATCCTGGATAAACCATATCTGGAGGAAATGGGACCATAATTATTTGCAATATAACTGAAGGGGCATGTCGTATATGGATGTGTTCAAGTCCCACCACAGTCAGAAGGTAAGGTTACTACTTGCAGCTGGCAGCCAACACTCTTAGTGTCCTCTTATGCATGGAGCGCTTCACAATGCGATGCTGGAAATGGTCAAGGCTTTTCTGGTTGCCCCAGATTGACCAAGAGGTATGTGATCTGCAATGGTGGTCAACATGGCAATAGGTTGTCCGTGAAAGATCCCTCTGCACCGTTCTGCTGTAGGGTTTTATGTGTACCACAGGCACTGAAAATACTTTTCTTTGCTTGTGTAAGGTTGTGTCCTCTGCATTTTAGTGCACTGATGCCACACTCCCCAGTCTGTCCTAACTGTGCACTCCCAGTCTATTCATTGCAGTGAATGGGGTTGGGTGTTCTCCAGTCACTTTGACTGATGCTGGGGAAAGGACAAGATTAACATGTCCTTTATAGACATTAGTCTATCACCCAAGGATTTCTAGAGAGCTTGCTCCATGGTACTTGTCCTCAAAAACTGGGATGTTTGAGTTTCAGAAGACTGAAGTTCACATGATGCCAGGCAGATAGGCTATAACCACAAGGGTATCTTATTGATCGTCTGTGACTTCTGTGGAACGCCAAGAATGGTGGTTACAGTGGGTAAAGTGTACTTTTATTCTAAGCATACAGTACGTCCTGCTCCATATATAATGCTTACACGTGGGTAATCCTCCGCCAGATGGCGCTGTTCACTGCAGACATGCAAAAACAGGCTCCTCCCGGCCCTTCATATACCCATCGACCTCCCACAAATCCCCAGATTTCTCTTCAGTGCTGACTGCGAAGACATGAAGTATCACTCTCTCGCAGGTGAGCGGGGCTATTACAGCCTGTGGCCCTGTGGGACTATTTCCACCCCTCCTCTGTGTGATATGCCTCCCAGCCTGGGCTGCGCTGGTTGGGTGAATGTAGGCAGCACCATGTGTGCTTACGGAGCCACGCTCCACCGCAATCCCCCACCAAAGGGTAGGCGGTCAAGGCTGATGGTGAGCCTTCAGGGGATGCCCCTCCCGCATCATTGCCCCAGGTAGCGGTGGACCCTATGTAACGGGTCGCCTTCCTCCCTCGTTCCCCCCTTAGCCAGGGGGAAAAGAAAGGGGGGGAGGGGTTGTGTGTATGGCGGCCTCAGTGTATCCTTACACGCTTATGGCTTGGCTGTGCTTTACTGGGAACGGGATCAGAGCCGCGCTTTTACCTTACTGTTAACCGCAGCGCCCTTAGTTTCTGTCTCTGCTCGCACCGCATGTACGGCGGCGGCTTTGCGGACGCCTCGGCGTCTTTCTTCTTCTTCCTTCCTTTTCCTTCTTAGCCTTACTGGCTCTTCCTGAGTTGCGCTGGCTTAGAGCGCCTGTCCAATAAAGTGTCCCCGCCTGTCACGGCAGTCCGGGGTTCATTCCCCGATGGGGAGCCACAGGAGAGCCAGAGTACAGACCTCAGCCGTGCCTGTATAGGCTCCGATCGACATTTACATCAGGCAGTATGCCTTTACTGTCACTCATTGGCTAGACGCCTTCAGAGCTTCGCGCTCGCTGGGGAGGCCCGTGGTTCCGGCTTGGCGCACTACGCGTCGCGGTCGGCTCAGGCCCGCCCTCCGAGGTTCGCTTGGCGCCATTTCCTTCAAGCCCGGCTGTGTGTAGCTTGTGGGGTCCTACCTAGCAGCGGTGACAATGCACGGGTCTGTGTTCCTTGTGCACAGCAGGCGCTATCTGTGCTTCCCGTCTCCTCTGAGGCTGGGCCTGCACCCCGCCGCACTTCACCTACTCCCCCAAGCCTGAGTCTAACCCCCAATACCAGTGGGGATTCTCATCCTGATCTGGCCACGAGGCTGGCTAGTGTTGAAAACTTGCTTGCTAATTCCTTAGCGCGTAAAGCCACCGCCAAGGGGCGGCACTTGAACCCTGAATCGTCCCTCTTCCCTATAGAACCTGATGATTTGTTGCATTCCTATGCCCATATCCCCTCGGACGAAGGGGAACTGTTCTCTGACTCAGGGGTCAGGAAGAGTCTGGCTCCGAGCATTGGTCCTCGGATGATATTGATAGACTGCTGGTTCAGATCTTTGAGGTTCTCTGCCTCTCTCCCCCTGCTGCGGCTCCCCGGCAAAGGGGTGATCTTTTTCATACCGCTAAAGCTCGCTTGGAATTTCCTGAGCAGACCCATTTCAATAGCCTCGTGTTTAAAGAATGGGAACATCCCAGCAGATTTCATGGGATCCCTAAGAGCGTGTATAGGAAATATCCCTTTCCTGCTGACTTGGTTAAGTGCTGGTCATCGCCACCTGAGGTCGATGCTCCTATTCTAGGGTTGTCCAACACCTCTATTATGCACTCTCCCGACACTACTACGCTACGGGACTCTGAGGACCGGCGTGTTGACCAACTGGCATGTCACGCCTTTGCATTTGGGGGAGCGACTCTGCGCCCGGTTTGCGCCTTAGCCATTACGGCAGTAGCGCTCAGGGCCGTGGTTAGGAGTGCTCTCGATGGCACAGATGAGTTGCCTCCTGATACTGTCAATGCTCTGTCCAGCTGTGATGCGTTTGTGAACTTTATCCTGTTCGCTTCGGACAATGCTATTAAGATGTGTGCCAGGTCATCTGCCCTTGTGGTTGCTATACGCCGCGCGGTCTGGTTGCGCCAGTGGGCCGCAGACAATGCCGCCAAGAAAGCCCTCATGGGCCTTCCATTTAAAGGGCTGCGCTTGTTTGGGGATCGATTGGACCTCTTTGCCAAGGGAGGCAAGTTACCCCAGCGCAGGCGGCAGACTCGGCTCTTTTGTGGCCAAGGCTCCCTATCAACCCCCTACCGTGGGGCCAAACAGGGTAGAGGGGCGTCCTTCGCTGGGGCCCGCGCAGATTCCTGGCACAGGAACAGAGGACGCCGTCCCGGGTCCTCCTGGGGGCCCAAGCCCAAAGCCCCTCCCAAGGCCCCTCAGGCAGGCCCCGTCAGGGTGGGGGGACGTCTACAGCACTTCGAGCACGTCTGGCGGCGCCACCTCTCAGACCGGTGGATTCAGGAGGTACTGTCCTCCGGCTACAAGATAGAATTTGCTGTACGACCCCCCACCAGATTCATTGGGTCTCAAATCCCTCAAGACCCTGCCTCAGCTCAGGTCTTGTTGCTGGCCGTACAGGGTCTCATGGATCTAGGGGTCATTTGCAAGGTCCCCCTAGGAGACAGGGGCACGGGGTTCTACTCCAACCTTTTCACAGTACCCAAGAAGGATGGGTCAGTCAGGCCCATTCTGGATTTAAAAATCCTCAACAAATTTGTCAAGAACAGGCACTTTCGCATGGAAACTCTGCGCTCGGCCATTGGCTCACTGCGCCCAGGGGACTTTATGACGTCAGTAGACATCAAGGATGCTTACCTGCACGTCCCGGTGTTTCCAGGACACCAAAGGTTTCTCAGATTTGCACTGAAAGATCAGCATTACCAATTTGTGGCCCTGCCATTCGGCCTAACGTCGGCTCCCAGGGTGTTCACCAAGGTGCTGGCAGGGGTGATGTCCCTGATAAGGCTAAGGGGCATACGCGTGCTGCCCTACCTGGATGATATTCTCATCACCTCTCGGTCTCTGCGGCAGGCAGAGTTGGACACTCGGCTGGTAGTGTCCACCCTGGAGTCCTTCGGCTGGGTGATCAATTACCCCAAGTCCTCCCTGTCCCCCTCCTCGGTGACTCCGTTCCTGGGACTGATTCTGGATAAGGTTCAGTCAAGGATATTCCTTCCTCAACAGAAGGTGGAAGCTCTGACAGTGCAGGCGAGGTTCCTGCTTTCGAGCCCACAGTTCTCCATCCGGCAGGGAATGCAGTTGGTGGGCCTGATGGTGGCGAGCTTCGAGGCGGTGCCCTTTGCCCAGTTCCATTTGAGACCTCTGCAGCTTCACCTTCTGTCAGTGTGGGACAAGAACCCAGCGTCCTTGGACGGGTTCTGTGTGCTTCCCCCCTCGGTCAGACAGTCCCTTGCGTGGTGGCTGGATCACAGGAACTTGATAAGGGGCAGGTCTTTTCTGACCCCCTCTTGGGAGACGGTTACAATGGATGCCAGTCTGTCAGGTTGTGGGGGATTCTGGAAGTCCCTGCGCTTCCAGGGGACGTGGGGTCCTCAGGAGGCCCATTTATCCATAAACATTCTGGAATTACGGGCAGTCAGGTTGGTACTGGAGCGATTGACCCAACACCTGAGGGGTCTGTCGGTCCAGGTACGCTCAGACAACAGAACGGCGGTTGCCTACATCAATCGTCAGGGAGGGACCCGGAGCAAGGGTGCTCTCCAAGAGGTGTCTCAGATTCTGACATGGGCGGAGGCCAACGTTCAATGTATTTCGGCTGTTTACATTCCGGGGGCGGAGAACCTGCTGGTGGACGCCCTGAGCAGGGTGATGTCTTGTCAGGGGGAGTGGTCCCTCTGCAACAAGGTATTCCAGTCCCTGTGTCACCGTTGGGGACTACCGGATGTGGATCTGTTTGCTTCGCGTCACAGTCACAAGCTCCCGGCCTTCGTCTCACTGTCTCAGGATCCTCTGGCCATGGCCATGGATGCCCTGTCCATGTCTTGGAGGGAGTTTCGACTCCTGTATGTGTTTCCACCGTTCCCCCTTCTGGGCAGGGTTCTACGCAAGATTGCTCTGGAAGGGGTACCTGTGATTCTAGTGGCCCCCAGGTGGCCAAGAAGAGTGTGGTTCGCAGACGTGGTTCAAATGGCAGTAGATCAGTACGATCTGCCAAGGGTGCCAAATCTGCTAACTCAAGGGTCCTTAACGCCATCCCAATTTACAAACTCTGGCTTTGACGGCCTGGCTGCTGAAACCTCCATCTTGATAGAGAAGGGTTTGTCTGCCTCCGTGGTGGCTACTATGGTGCAGGCCAGGAAGAAGACTTCTTCTGCTATCTATTATAGAGTATGGCGTTCCTACATTGACTGGTGTGAGTCCAGGTCTCTTCCCTGCCGGGAATTCTCCGTCCCTAGGGTTCTGGAGTTTTTACAGCATGGTCTGGATTTAGGTCTCAAACTTAGTACTCTGAAGGGTCCGGTTTCTGCCCTGTCTATCTTCTTTCAGAAGACCTTTGCTCAACATCACCTGATTAAGACCTTCTTTCAGGGGGTCACTCACGTGCGTCCCCTTCGAAAGCCTATGGTCCCTGTCTGGGATTTGAACTTGGTTTTGTCTGCCTTGCAGGGTGCTCCCTTTGAGCCTAATCAAGATGCTGCTCTGGCTGTTCTCACTCTCAAGGTTGTCTTCTTGGTGGCCATTACTTCGGTTAGGCGTGTGTCTGAACTGGCTGCTCTATCTATTCAGCCTCCATACTATGAGCGACACCAGGACAAGGTGGTGTTCCGCTTCAAACCAGATTTTCTGCCTAAAGTTGTTTCGGCTTTTCATTTGAACCAGGATATTGTTCTTCCTTCTCTGTGTCCCAATCCTAGCAACGACAAGGAGCGGGTTCTACATTCCCTGGACGTAGTCAGGTGCTTGAAGTATTACCTGGTTGTCCCTAAGGCCTTCAGGAAAACTGATGCTCTCTTCGTTGTGCCTTCCAGGCCTAGGAAGGGTTTGGCTCCCGCCAAGTCTGCCATCAGCAAATGGATTCGTCAGGCTGTGATTCAAGCCTATTCTATTCCACTCACGCTATTGGTGCCTCTTGGGCCTTTCAGCAACAGGCTTCTGTTGAACAGGTTTGCAAGGCCGCTACTTGGTCTTCTGTTCACACCTTTTCAAAGTTTTACAAGGTTGATGTTCGGGCCTCAGCTGATGCTGCTTTTGGCTGTAAGGTTTTGCAGGTGGTTGTAGTCTGAGCTACGTGCCGTTGCCTTTGTTGTTGGGGATCCCACCCTACTTTATGGACACTGCTATTGGATGTCCCACGTGTAAGTATTATAGATGGAGCAGGACGTACTGTATGCTTAGAATAATACAATTCTGTGAAATACTCACCTGTAGAATTGATATTATACGCATACAGTACGTCCTGCTCCACCCCACCCTGGTTTCACCTTGTTCTGGATCCCCTGTATGGTGATTATCATTGTTATTATTACTAGTTTGGTGGTTGGTTTCTCCCGGCTTCTTTTTCTCACTGCTTTTCAATGCTGGGGATTTGTGGGAGTTCCCTGGGTATATGAAGGGCCGGGAGGAGCCTGTTTTTGCATGTCTGCAGTGAACATCGCCATCTGGCGGAGGATTACCCACGTGTAAGTATTATATATGGAGCAGGACGTACTGTATGCGTATAATATCAATTCTACAGGTGAGTATTTCACAGAATTGTATTTTTTTTTTTTTGTTTTTTTTTTCCAGAGCTGTATTGCGTAAACCAGAGGCGGCTCAAAAAATTATTGCTGAATATTCAAAGCTTAAAAATACAAGATTTGATGAAGAGTTTCCTGGTGAACAGCTTATATCTGAAGGTATAATTGTTTGAACAGCGAGTCCAAAGTCCTGAGTCGTGATCTTTAGAATTTGTGTATAGTGTTTTGCATCTGTGCTTTACAGTCTATTAATCTAACAATGTTTTTCCTCACCAGTATATGATTTGCCCGAAAGGCCAAATGATATCCAACTTTTCTTTGGAAGTATGCGACGAATTGTGCTCTCTGTTGTTGGAAGTACAAATGTTAACACAGTGGGAACCTCTATTCAGTACTCTATGAGCACAGGTCTAGACAGGTAATTTGTTTTATTGACCTTGGCATTGTGTATTTTTTTAGGATGAATAAGATATTCGAACATATGTTGCTTTTAATTGTGAAAATAGCTCTCTCTAGATCCTGCACATACCTTAGTGCACAAGTGTCAAACTCCCTCCTGAAAAGCCAGCAATAAGTCAGTACTTGTGTATCGCCACACAGAAACACAGATGGAGTAACTGGTTCTTATACAGAGCTATAGAGACCGCTATTATATATATCTCTATCTATCTATCTATCTATCTATCTATCTATCTATCTATCTCTCAAGACTCCATGTCTAAATGTGGGACTGACAGGTAGTCATGGGAAAAGTCTGCTTTTCCTGGTGTATAGCACGGCTTGCTTCATTTCAATTCTTCACATTTGGGTATTCCAACACAAGGTGGCACAGTCGACTGCAGAAAGACTTGTGGCTCCTCCCGGACCATAAAAAGGGCAGGAATAACCAGAGACCCCCCAGAGTTTCTCTGCAGTCCTGACTGCGAAGACAGAAGATTTCTCTCTGGTTATTCGCAGGAGAGCGGGGTATCCCAAACCCGTCGGCCCTGCAGGCCTATTCCCACCTGTTCCGGAACCATCCTGCCTATCGGCCTCGGCTGACGGATCAGGTGAAGGTAGGAGAACACCTGGGGTCGGGTGTTCACAGAGCTCTGCTCTGGGCCGCAGACAAGGGTAGCTGGCCGCAGCCTAATGGTGAGCCTGGAAGGGGATGGGAAAAAAGTTCTTCTTTTGGAGCCTGCCTTGTGTTGGTGACTGTGTTCACGCTGGTGTTTTTTGTGACAACTTCTTTCTTGCCTTATGTATGGGGTGTTTTCTACTTTATTTCCAGCTCTCTTCCCCCCCTCCCTTCTTCCCCCCCTCCCTCCCTTCTTCCCCCCCTCCCTTCCTTCTTCCCCCCCTCCCTTCCTTCTTCCCCCCCTCCCTTCCTTCTTCCCCCCCTCCCTTCCTTCTTCCCCCCCTCCCTTCTTCCCCCCCCTCCCTTCTTCCCCCCCCCCTCCCTTCCCCCCCCCTCCCTTCTCCCCCCCCTCCCTTCTCCCCCCCTCCCTTCTTCCCCCCCTCCCTTCTTCCCCCCCTCCCTTCTCCCCCCCCCTCCCTTCTTCCCCCCCTCCCTTCTCCCCCCCTCCCTTCTACCCCCCTTCTTCCCCCCCCTTCTTCCCCCCCTCCCTTCTACCCCCCCCCCTCCCTTCTACCCCCCCTCCCTTCTACCCCCCCTCCCTTCTACCCCCCCTCCCTTCTACCCCCCCCTCCCTTCTACCCCCCCTCCCTTCTACCCCCCCCTCCCTTCTTCCCCCCCTCCCTTCTTCCCCCCCTCCCTTCTTCCCCCCCTCCCTTCTCCCCCCCCCCTCCCTTCTTCCCCCCCTCCCTTCTCCCCCCCCCCCTCCCTTCTACCCCCCCTCCCTTCTCCCCCCCCTCCCTTCTCCCCCCTCCCTTCTCCCCCCCCCCCTTCTACCCCCCCCTCCCTTCTACCCCCCCTCCCTTCTACCCCCCCCCCTTCTTCCCCCCCCTCCCTTCTTACCCCCTCCCTTCTTACCCCCCCCCTCCCTTCTTACCCCCTCCCTTTTTTTCCCCCTTCTCATTTATGGGGAGCTGGGTCTTGGCGCTTCCCTGGCCGAGGGGGCTGTCGCGCATTGGCGGGCCACGCTCATGCGGCCGTCTCTCATCTGCTCGGGTGCTGCGGGCGCATCGAGTTCCTCCTCCACCTTGATCATCCGGGCGCAATTTCCAGCCTCTTGGCGCCCAGAGCCTTTGCGCTTCTTTGGGGGGGGGGCAGAGCCACGAGATGACTCGATTCGTGTAATCTCCTCGCGGCCCGCCCCTCGAGGTTCCTCTTGCGAGCGCAATTTTGGGCACCACGCTCAGAGCTTCCTCTGCTGCCACCCCTATGAATTGGCGCCGGGCCGCACGCCTGGATCCTCCTCGCCTGCTGCTCCGCGGCTGCGTTTCTTAAAGGAGGCTCCTGGGGATACTACTCTCGCTGGTCAATGAGTCTGCCCCTCCTTTTTCTTTTCCTTGTGACTCTTAAGCTTGTGCATGTGCTGTGGGTTGCTCATTTATTCTTCCTTATTATGTCTTCCAGACTGACCTACGGTGCTTGTGGTTTCTCCCGGTCCTGTACCCCCCTCCCCCCCAACACCAATTTTTTTGTTGTCAGGGGATCTCTTGGGGGGCATTCCGGGTGGGGTCTGTTAGGCCCTTCTCCCGTGCTGGCCTTTGTGCCCTTCAGTAATCGCCATATGGAGGCTTCTGGGGATAGCGAGCTTGGGGGTCCTTTGGGGCGGTCTCAGCTGTGTCTCATGTGCGGGGCATCCCCTGTGAGCGGTCGCAGCGTGGTCTGTGTTCTCTGCGCTCAGAGTGTCATTACGGACCAGGCTGGGGTGAGCGCTACTCTCCGCAGTCCCATCCTGCCCGCAGCATCACCTACTCCCCTACTCCCCACACCTGCATTTAGCTCCCAGCGAGGGGGAAGGCACTGAATCTATGGAGGAGGGGGAATTGTTTCACGATTCCGATTCCTCTGGGGATCTTCATGGCGAGTCTGATAGCGAACCAGTGTCCTCCTCAGACAAGGATTCTGGGCTCCTGGATGATACAGACAGACTATTCTTAGTATACAGTACGTCCTGCTCCAGATTAGATTACTTACACGTGGGTGTTACTCCGCCAGATGGCGCTGCACTGCAGAGACATGTAAAACAGGCTCCTCCCAGCCCCTCAAATACCCAGGGACCTCCCACAATCCCCATCTTCTCTGCAGTCTGGACTGCGAAGAACAAGAAGATGGATCTCTTCTCGCAGGTGAGCGGGGCTATTAGCCTGCGGCCCTGTAGGACTATTCCCACCCGTTCCATTAGTAATGTGCCTCCCAGCCTTGGCTGCGCTGGTCGGGTGATGGTAGGCAGCACCGCTGTCAGGTGCTTAGGAGCGCTGCTCCACCGCAATACCCCACCAAAGGGTATTCGGTATAGGCATTTGGTGAGCCTCTATGGGATGCCCCTCCCGCCCCTTGCCCCTGTCTATCGGTGGGTCCTGTTAAGTGCCACTGTCCTCCCTCGCTCTCCCTTGTAGCCCTGGGGGGGGGGGGGGTGTATGTGTATTTGCCTTTGTGCTTCACTGTATTATGTTCTTATGATTGGTGTCAGTCGCCGCGCTGACTTGGTTGCACTGGTTGTCTTTTTTTAAAAAATTGCCGCCGCGCGCGCTTCTACTGTGTTCCGCGCTTGGCGGCGGCGCTACCTCAGGCGCTGGTGCGCCGTTATTGGCTGCTTGTCACGTGTACGGCTTCGCGCTCTTCTGGAGTTTTTACAATCTGGCCTGGGCTCTGGTCTTCAGCTAAGTACGTTGAAAGGGCAAGTTTCTGCCTTATCTATTTTTTTTCAGAAGCGTTTTGCGCTTCATCCTTTAGTTAAAACTTTTTTCCAGGGGGTTACGCATGTGCGGCCCCCAGGAAACCATTACTCCCTGTTTGGGACTTGAATTTGGTTCTTTCTGCTCTTCAGGCTCCTCCTTTTGAGCCTTTGCAAGATATTGCTTTGTCTACCCTGACTCAGAAGATTGTCTTCTTGGTAGCTATCACTTCGGTCCGGCGTGTCTCGGAGTTGGCGGCCTTGTCTATTCAGGCGCCTTACTTTGAGAGGCATCAGGATAAAGTGGTCTTTCGGTTCAAACCAGACTTTCTTCCTAAGGTTGTTTCTGCTTTTCATTTGAATCAGGATATTGTTCTTCCCTCCTTGTGTCCTAATCCTAAGAATGACAAAGAGAGGGTTTTGCATTGTTTAGATGTAGTACGCTGTGTTAAGTACTATTTGATTATTACGTCTCCTTTTCGTAAAACGGATGCCTTTTTTGTTGTGCCCTGTGGGCCTAAGAAGGGTTTGGCACCGGCCAAATCTTCCATTAGCAAATGGATACGTCAGGCCGTTATTGCGGCCTATTCTGCTAAGGGGAAAGTTCCCCCTTTTCGTATCACTGCTCATTCTACTCGCGCTGTTGGTGCGTCTTGGGCTTTTCAGCACCAAGCTTCTGTTGAACAAGTTTGTAAGGCCGCTACTTGGTCTTTTGTTCATACTTTTTCTAAGTTTTACAAAGTTGATGTGCGGGCCTCAGCGGATGCTGTTTTTGGCCGCAAAGTTCTGCAGACTGCAGTCATTTAAGTTATGCTTCATTTTTGCCTTCGGATACCCATCCCTTGTGGACACTGCTTTTGGATGTCCCAATCATGAAGATTAAAGGGGAAGCGGGGTGTGTGGCACACTGAGAATACTACCATTTTGTGAGTACTCACCTGAAAAATGGATATTGTCAGTGTGCCACACACCCCGCTTCACTCCCACCCTTTTCGGTATCCCGAATCCTTCATATGGTGAAGCTTTTATTTATTTTGAGGTTACCTTTAGATTACTGGTACCTTGTCTTTCTGCTTTTTAAATCACTGGTGTTAAGTGGGAGGTACCAGGTATATATAGGCCGGAAGGGGGCTCGTTACAAGACTTCCTCTCTGCAACTGCGTCACCTGGCGGTGAGTAACCCAATCGTGAAGATTAAAGGGGAAGCGGGGTGTGTGGCACACTGACAATATCCATTTTTCAGGTGAGTACTCACAAAATGGTATTTTTGGCCGTAAGGTTCGGCAGGTGACAGTGGTATGACCTGTCTGCTGTTACCTTTGGGGATCCCACCCTACTTTATGGACACTGCTATTGGATGTCCTACGTGTAAGTAATCTAATCTGGAGCAGGACATACTGTTTACTAAGAATAATACAATTCTGTGATTACTCACCTGTAGAATTGGTATTATGAGTATACAGTACGTCCTGCTCCACCCCACCCATGGTTTTGCATTATCTTGGATCCCCTGTATGGTGATTGTTATCATTGTTATAGTTACCAGTTTGGGTTTGCTTTAGTTCTCCCGGCTTCTCGTTAACTGCTTTTCAATGCTGGGGATTGTGGGAGGTCCCTGGGTATTTGAGGGGCTGGGAGGAGCCTGTTTTCGATGTCTCTGCAGTTCAGCGCCATCTGGCGGAGTAATACCCACATGTAAGTAATCCCAATCTGGAGCAGGACGTACTGTATACTCATAATACCAATTCTACAGGTGAGAATTGTATTTTTCTTGGCCGTTTTTGATGCTTTACACATCGTTCCTCCTAAGGCTGCAAAGAGGAAGCAGGGAGAGCTCTTCCGTCCTGACAAGCAACGCTTAGAGTTGCCGGAGCAGGGACATTTTTCCAATATGGTCCTCAAGGAATGGGAACGGCCCAACAGGTTGCCCTCGGTGCCCAAAGGAATGGATAGAAGGTATCCCTTCTCGGCCGACTTGGTTCGCTGCTGGTCTTGTCCACCCGAGGTGGACGCCCCCGTCCTGGGGCTGTCCAATACTTCTATTATGCCATCTCCTGACACCACTACTTTGCGCGATAATGCCGGCTGGCGTATGGATCAACTAGCCTGTCATGCCTTCATCTTTTTGGGAACGGGTTTACGCCTGGTCTGTGCCGCGGCTATTGTTGCCATTGCACTTAAGAAGACTGTTAGGCTCCTTGCCGAGGCTGCCAGATCTTGCAAGCGAGAGGATGACTACAAGGACCTTTTTGCTTTGCTCTGACTTTTTGCTTTTGTGCTGTCTGCCATGGACGATGTCATCCGGCTTGGTGGTAGGGCCTCTGTCCTGTTGGTTGCCATGCGTAGGTCCGTCTGGCTGTGTCAGTGGGCGGCTGCCGCTAAGAGGTCCCTCACCGGGCCTACCTTCACGGGACTACCTCTTTGGGGAACGTCTTGATGTTTTGACCAAGGATGGTCGGCTCCCTCAGTGTAGAAAGCATTCTCTGCCCTTTCGGGGGTCCTCCTCATTTCGCTCTTCCTGTGGGTTACGCAGATTTTCCTTCGCAGGTAGCCGCAGAGACTCTTGGGGACGGGGTAGATCCCGTGGTTGCCCTGGTCTCTCTTGGGGTGCTAAGCCAAGCCCCCTACCAAGGCCTCTCAGGCATCCGGGTGGGGGGACGGCTTTGACTCTTTGCTCACGTCTGGAGACAATGTCTCGGATCGGTGGATTCAGGAAGTGGTGTCCTCTGGTTACAAAATAGAGCTAGCATCTTGGCCGCCCCCAAGATTCCTCCGGTCCCGGATCTCCTAAAATCCTGTGATGGTGCAGAGCCTGAGGTTGGCCGTCCAACGTCTTCTATCGTCCGGAGTGGTTTGTCCTGTGCCTCCTCAGGAACGGGGTCGGGGGTTCTACTCCAATCTGTTCACGGTGCCCAAGGAGGACGGCTTCCTGAGACCCATCCTGGATCTAAAGGGTCTCAACCGATTTGTCAGGTTCAAACACTTCCGCATGGAGACCTTACGGTCGGCGTGAGCTCTCTTCGGCCAGGCGACTTTATGACCACTGTGGAAATCAAGGATGCCTACCTGCACGTTCCTATCTTCCTGGGGCATCAGAAGTTCCTGAGGTTCGCTCTGGTGGATCAGCACTTCCAGTTTTTGGCCTTGCCGTTCCGTATCACTTCGGCCCCTCGGGGGTTCACCAAGGTGCTGGCGGGTGTCATGGCCCTACTGAGGAGCCAGGGCATTCGCATTCTTCCTTACCTGGATGACCTGTTGATTGCTGCTCCATCCTTTCATCAGGACGAGAGGGATACTCAGGTGGTTGTGTCCACCTTAGAGTCCTTTGGTTGGGTGATCAGTTATCCCAAGTCTTCGCTCACTCCGTCATTGGTGTAGTCCTTCCTGGGCATGACGCTGGATACCTCAGCAGAAGGTGGGGGGCCTTCAGATGCAGGCGCGAGCCCTGCTGTCGTGTCCTCATCCCTCCATTCGTCTGGGGATGCAGTTGGTGGGACTCATGATGTTGTGCTTCGAGGCTGTGCCCTTCGCCCAGTTCCACATG
This sequence comes from Gastrophryne carolinensis, assembly GCA_027917425.1. Lineage (NCBI taxonomy): Eukaryota > Metazoa > Chordata > Amphibia > Anura > Microhylidae > Gastrophryne > Gastrophryne carolinensis. The sequence continues at coordinate 308,300,176 of CM051239.1, read as the reverse complement.
AGACCTTTTCAGCTGAATCTCTTGACCGTTTAGGATCGGAAGCAGGAATCCCTGGAGTGGGAATTCGCTCTTTCCCCTCTGGCCAGACAGTCCCTCTGGTGGTGGCTGGACTCGAGGAATCTTCTAGCGGGCAGGTCCTTTCTACCTCCGTGCTGGGAGATTGTCACCACGGATGCCAGTCTGACCGGTTGGGGAGGGTTTTGGCACTCTCTGAAGTTCCAGGGCCAGTGAGGCCGTCGGGAGGCCTACACGCCTATCAATCCCCTGGAGCTAAGGGCGATCAGGTTGGTTCTCTTCCAGTTGGCTCCTCACCTTCGGGGTCGTGCGGTTCAGGTGCGTTCGGACAATCGGACGGCTGTCGCTTACATCAATCATCAGGGCGGGACTCGGAGCAAATGAGCCCTCAAGGTGGAGTCCCTGATATTGTCTTGGGCAGAGGAGAATGTTCCCTGCATCTCAGCGGTTTACATCCCAGGGGTGGAGAACCAGGAGGCGGACTCCCTGAGCAGAGGGACGTATTGTCTGGGGGGAATGGTCCCTCGACAACCAGATCTTTCTTGCCCTGTGTCGCCGCTGGGGTCAGCCGGACGTGGGCCTGTTTGCGTCCCGTCGCAATCACAAGCTTCCAAGATTCGTCTCTATCAAGAGATCCGCTGGGCGTCGCCACGGACGCTCTAGCTATCCCTGAACGGATTTCTGGCTCCTCTATGCGTTTCCTCCATTTCTTCTCCTGGGGGCCGGTGCGCAAGATAGCCCAGGAGGGGGTACCGACCATTCTGTTGGGTCCCCGCTGGCCGAGGAGAGCATGGTTCGCGGACGTCGTCCAGATGGCGGTGGATCACGGTCCTGCCCGACGGTCCAGGGCTTCTCACTCAGGGACAGTTGCGCCATCCCAATATTCTAAGCATACAGTACGTCCTGCTCCATATATAATACTTACACGTGGGTAATCCTCCGCCAGAGGGCGCTGTTCACTGCAGACATGCAAAAACAGGCTCCTCCCGGCCCTTCATATACCCAGGGACCTCCCACAAATCCCCAGATTTCTCTGCAGTGCTGACTGCGAAGACATGAAGTTTCACTTTCTCGCAGGTGAGCGGGGTTTTTACAGCCTGCGGCCCTGCAGGACTATTACCACCCGTCCTCTTCGATAAAGATGTGCCTCCAAGCCTGGGCTGCGCTGGTCGGGTGAAGGTAGGCAATACCATGTGTGCTCACGAAGCTACGCTCCACCGCAGTCCCCCACCATAGGGTAGGCGGTTTAGGCCGATGGTGAGCCTCCAATAGATGCCCCTCCCACATTGTTGCCCCGTGCCCCTCATAGCGATGAACCCTGGGTGCAGGGTTGCCTTCTCCCTCGCTTCCTCCCGTAGTTCGGGGGAAAAGAAAGGGGGGGTATGTGTGTGGCGGTCCCAGCGTAATGTTATACACGTTATGGCCTTTATCTCTTTCCTTGAACTTGGGTGTCAGAGCCGCGCTCCTTGATCCACATAACCCTTGTCAGGTTGCGCTGTGTCTTTTTCATTACAAGAAGTGTGCGGCCCGGGCGGCAGCTTCATTCTCTAGTTTTGAGAGCAGGTGCTATCTCCTCAGTTACACTCTGTATGTGTATCCTATCCACTGCTTGTCATTGACGTTACGCTGTTAGAGCTTCGTGCTCTTTGGGGGAGGCGGGGACTTGGCATGACGCGCCCCGCGTCACGGCCAGATCAGGCCCGCCCCTCGAGGTTCGCTTGGCGCCATTTTGACGGTCTTCGCGCGCGTAGTTGCGATCCTCCTCCTCCTTTGGTCATGTAAGTGCCCTCCTGGGCGGTTTTTGCTCCTATGATCTTTCATTCAGCTGCGCATCGCTCTGACACCCCTCCTTATCCTCTTTGTCTTTCAGACGCCAAGATTTTGGTGGCTTCTCCCGGCCTGTCATATATTATAGCGGGTTCACATAAATTCTCCCACATTCCTAGCATCCAGGGTTGCCTATTGCATAAATCCCTGCTGGCATATTGCTCAGATAATCACCATATGGAGGCATCTCAGAAGTATGTACCCGGGGTCCCTCAGGGACAAGACCGGCTGTGTACAGTGTGTGGTCAGCCCCATGCTGATGCTGACAGAGCACGGGTCTGCGGACCATGTGCTGAACAGGCACTGGCCCTGCAATCAGGCTGCACCTCGCTTCAATACACCTGTCTCCCCGTGCTTAAAGTGGACCAACACCCAGGATTTTGACTATCCTGGGTTTTGGTCCACTTCGGCGGGGCACCCCGATCGGGGGTGCCCCGTTGTGTGAAACCCCCCAGAAACCCCAAAAAACTCACCTCTCAACGCTCCCACGTGAACGCCGCAGCCAATCCCCGCCAACGTCCATGCGGGGATCAGGAACGTCCAAGCCGCTGCCGCCGCCTCCCGCGCGTAACTCTCGGCAGGAGGCGGCGGCGGCGGATCAGGTAAGATGTTTTTGGGGTTTCAGGGGGGTTTCGATCTCGGATGTCCCGCGGGGTGGGAGGTGATCGGCCCGGGAATCTTATAGATTTCCGGGCCGATCACCCCTGGGTGTTGGTCCACTTTAAATCTCACTCCTGATGAGTCGAGCACTCGAGCGGGGATGACCAGCAAGTCGTGCCGCACAGGCTGCCTACGGCTGAGCAGGTGATATCTAGTTTGGCGGAGCGCTTGGGCCCTGGAAAGAAGCGGTCCCTGATGCCTCCTGAGTCTCCGGTTCCTAATGAAACTGATGAATCTGCTGCTATGCAGGACCTTGATCCTTCTGATGAAGGTGAGCTATCCTCCGATTCAGGCTCCTCGGACGAGATTCCCTGGAGCCGTGATGATTCTGGACCCGGTTCTTGGGACCTGTGTGACACTGATGAACTACTTTTTAAGATCTTTGAGGTTTTGTCAATCTCCCCTCCTGGAGAGGCTCCCAAGCCTAAGAGGGAGAGTTTCCACACAGCGACGCCGCGCTTGGAATTTCTGGAACAGGAGCATTTCCAGGCCCTTATATCCAAAGAATGGGAATCGCCTTGTAAACTTAAAGGGGTTCCAGGGGTCTGGGATTGGAAGTACCCTTTTCCCCCTGATGTGGTTAACTTTTGGTCAGCACCTCCCGTGGTGGATGCACCGATTTATAGGGGTTACTAACCCCCCCCTTCATGACTGCTCCTCATTACCGTACCCTTCGGGATGCTGAAGACCGGCGTATTGGCTTCCCATGCCTTTTCGTGTGCTGGGACGGCTCTGTGCCGCGGCCATCACTGCAGTTGCCGCCAGGACCCTTATTAGAAAGCTACTTGATCACCAACCTGAGGATCTCCCCTGGGAGGTCTTTAATGCACTCTCAGATTGTGAGGTTTATCCTCTCAGCGCTGGATGACACCATTAACATGTGTGTGCTAGAACCTCTGCCCTTGTGGTAGATATTCGCCGCTTGGTTTGGCTGAGACAGTGGGGTGCTGACGATGATACGAAAAAGGCTCTCACTGGCCTTCCCTTTAGAGGACGGTGCCTATTCGGGGCCCGTCTGGACCTTTTTGGAAAAAAGGGTAAGGCACCGCTACGCAGAAGGCCGTCTCGCCTCCTCGGGGCAGGAGCACCCCTCCCTACGTTAGTGTTAAGCACGAACCTGAGGTGTGCTTCCAACTTTTCGGAGTAGATTACCACTCCAGGGTGGGCAGGCAACGCCCTGGGCCCTCTGGCAGGGCCAAATCTGCCAAGACCTCCCAAGCATGAAGGGACGCCCTCGCCCTTCTGGGGACTGCCACAGCACCTGGCTCCTATCTGGGAGCGTATCGCCTCCTTCTGGTGGATCCAGGAGGTAGTTCCCCTGGACACAGGATAGAATTTGCTAGGCGGTCCCTTTCAGAGGTTGTCGGGGTGCTTCTAGCCCCTGTTTTCCCCTCAGGAGTTGGTGCAGGCCGTACTCGGCCTGCAGAGTCTGGGCTCACTTGCAGGTTGCCCTTAACAGGCTGGGGCGATGGCCTCTAAGTTGTCCTTCCTCTTTCCTTCAAAATGATGAGGCAGTCTGGGCCATGCTGGCCTATTGTAGGCTTGGCAATTCTACACTCACAGGTAGTCCCTGCATGTTATCTCTGTCTTGGGACACAGGCGCCCTGTGCAAGGGGGGCTTCTGGCCTCCTGTGGAGATCTAGATCCTTTTTAGTTTCCCCTGTGTCTTTTGGACACCAAGACCTTTACTAGTCAGTGTTGAAGGACCAACCCTGCGGATTGGGGCCTTGTTTTTGGCTTCTCTTCTGCTCCCAGGCTACTCGCCAAGGCGTGGATGGGGGTGATGTCTCTGACATGCCTGTGGGGCGTCCGCACTAGGACCTACCGGATCGTCCTTCCTTTCTTCCTCAAACTCTACGTCAGGCCGAGTGGGTTAGTCGGCCGGCAGTGTCCTCTGGGAGTTATTTGGATGGGTGCTCAGTCACCTCAATCCCTCATTGTCCCTTATTCGCTATCTCCATTCCTTGGATTCGGTTCAGGCTTGAACCTTCTTCCTTGGCAATAAGTGGACTCCTGGTTACATGGGCTCTGTCCCTCTTTGCTGACACCTTACTTTCACCAGGCAGGATTGCAGCTGGTGGGCCCGTTGGTGGCGGATCAGATGATGTCCCTTATATACAGAGCCCTTGGGCTCTTCGGCACAGTAGGATATTAATCCTGGATGGGGTTCCAGCACCCCTGGAGCTAGGTCTGTGCTCATTCCCCCTTGGTACGGTGGTTCCTCTTGAGCTGGTGAAATTCAAGGACCCTGTCAGGGGGCACCCCCTTCTTTGCTTGCATCTTCCTGTGGATGGTCACCTTGGGTGCCAAGTCTCGCAGGTTGGCGGGGGGGATTTTCTTCTAAAATCCCCAGCGGCTCCTAGGTAGGGGCCCTTAGAGGGTCCTTTTTCCTACTGATCTTGTTAAAACTGTGAGCCTTCAGTTGGCTCTATCTTGCTGGACTACTCCTCTTCAGGACCTGTCTATTTGGGGACTATTGGCCTGTCTGAGGACAGTGGCCTGTATTTATTATCAGTCTTGGAGCAGGATGATTCTCCTGGAAGGTTTCTGATCCTGATCTAGGTGGGGGTCAACCTTCCCTGCATCTCAGGGGTATTCGCTCCAATGGATGTTCTTCAGTGGCAGGTTGTGCTATCCTGGTGTCCCTCGGAGAGCCAGCTAGGGTGGCTTTGTTGGGTCCCGTTGATATCACAGGGGCTCTGCCCTTGTTTTTACTGCCCCAGAATATTCTGACTGGTCATGGGGGCTTAGTAATTTTATGTCTGGACATTCTATTTTATATGTCTTTTCTTCGTTCATCCTGCTAGGCGGGGTTCTGCGCAAGATTGCACTGATAAGGGGACCCGTGATACTGATGGCCCCTGGGTGGCCTAGTGGACTGTGGTTCACAGATGTTTCTGCTGAGGACAGTGGACCTGTACGCTATCTAAGGAGTGTGGTTCTGCCCTTTCAGGCTCCTTATTATGTCGCCTCAATCTACAGGCTCTAGCCTGATGGCTTGACAGTTGATTCATTCACCCTTTCGGAGATGGGTTATCTTCTGGGTGACTTGGTCTATGGGGGGCTAGGAGCAAGCTTCTTCTTCTTCTCCTTTCTCCGTCTATTATAGGGTATGGCGTATCCATATTGATTGGCGTGAGTCTTGTTCTCTCCCCTGTTGGACATTCTCTGTTCCCAGGGTTCTAGAGTTATTACAGCATGGGTTGGGGTTGGCTCCCCATCTTGGTACTCTGAATGGTCAGGTTCTGTCCTGTCTGCCTTCCTGTAGAAGTCTTGTTCAGTCTTCCTTGTTAAGCGTTCTCTTGGGGATTGCTCGGGTGCATCTCCCAAGTAGTTCTATGGTCCCTGTTGGTATCAATTTTCATTCTGTTTGCCTTGCGGGTTGTTCCCTTGGGACTTTTTCCGGATGCTGTCTGAGCTGTTTCGTAGTTCAAGTTGCCCTTCCGGGGGCTGTTGCTCCAGTCAGACGTGTGCCTGAGAAGGTGGCTCTGTTTAGTTAGCCCCCGTTCATTATATAATATATACCATGATGTGGTGGTATTCCGCCTTACGCTGGACCTTTTGCCCAAGGTGGTGTCTTATGATCATTTAAGTCCTTTTAGTCTGCCTATGGGCCTTATTCTTAGTAATGCTGAAGTAAGGGGATCTACATTCCCTCAACAGGTGTTGAAGTTTTCCTGGTTGTTTCTTGTCCCTTAGGGGGACTGATGCCCTTTGGGGTCTGCGGGCGCCTCCATATGTATGCGCCTTATCTCGTTTGCTTCCCTAGGCCTATGTGCCCTTTGGACTGATCTTTCTTGGATGGTTTGCCTTCCTGGTCCTGGGTAAAGGTTTCGGCTTCTTGGTGATCCTCGTTAGTGTAGTGGTCAGTATCCCCGCCTGTCTTGCGGGTGACCAGTTTTCAATTCCCCGTTGAGGAGAGTTCTAAGTTTTACCGAGGCTCCTGTTGCATTTGGGCTGGTCAGGCCGTTACTCTGGCCTATTCCTTTAAGGGGAAGAATCTTCCTCTCTTTTTATTCTGTTGTGCTTGGGTACCTTTGGCCCTTCAGCACCAGGTTTTCTGTTAAACAGGTTTGCTAGACCGCTGCTTGTTTTCTGTTCATACCTTTTCAAAGGTTTTGTTATGAGATTGACTTTAGAGCCTTTGCTCATGTCGTACTTGGTAGCAAGGTTTGCAGGTGACAGCGCCTTTACTGTCTGCTGTGCCTTTTTTTATGGGGATCCCACCCTACTTTATGGACACTGCTATTGGATGTCCCACGTGTAAGTATTATATATGGAGCAGGACGTACTGTATGCTTAGAATAATACAATTCTGTGAAATACTCACCTGTAGAATTGGTATTATACGTCCTGCTCCACCCCACCCTGGTTTTACATTTTTCTGGATCCCCTGTATGGTGATTGTTATCATTGCTATTGTTACCAGTTTGGTGGTTGGTTTCTCCCGGCTTCTTTTCTCACTGCTTTTCAATGCTGGGGATTTGTGGGCGGTCCCTGGGTATATGAAGGGCCGGGAGGAGCCTGTTTTTGCATGTCTGCAGTGAACAGCGCCCTCTGGCGGAGGATTACCCACGTGTAAGTATTATATATGGAGCAGAACGTACTGTATGCGTATAATACCAATTCTACAGGTGAGTATTTCACAGAATTGTATTTTACGAGTGCTTGCTTTGACGGCCTGGCTGCTGAAACCTCCATCCTGATGGATTAGGGATTGCCAGCTTCGGTAGTCAGTACTACGATTCAGGCTCGGAAGAAATCTTCCTCTTTGATTTATTATAGGGTCTGGCATGCCTACATTGCCTGGTGCCTGGTTTTAAGGTGGCCTTTTTGGTGGCTATCACTTCGGTACGTCGTCTCTGAGCTGGCGGCGCTTTCTATTAAGCCTCCTTATTTTGAACGGCATCAGGATAAGGGAGTATTCCGTCTTAGACCTGAATTTTTGCCCAAGGTTGTTTCTGCCTTTCATCTGAATGAGGACATTGTCTTGCCTTCCTTGTGTCCTGCACCTTCTAATTCTAAGGAACGAAGCCTTCATTCTCTGGATGTGGTCAGGGCGCTCAAATTCTACTTGACCGCCACTGCGTCTTTTCGGAAGTCGAATTCTCTGTTTGTCCTTCCTGCTGGGCCTAGGAAGGGTTTGCCTCCAGCCAAATCCACTATCAGCAAGTGGATCAGACAGGCGGTGGTGCAAACGTACTATTCCTAGTATGTCACACACCCCACTTCCAAATATTCATGACACTTGGGAACCCGGCCTGTAGAGGGCGATCTTGCAGAGATGACATGGAAAAAGGAGCCCCTCCTGGTCCATAAGTACTGGGTTCCTCCCTCTATTCCTCAGTCTTTTTCGTCTCTGCAGTCGGCGAAGCATTCAGAAGATGACTCTCCTTCAAGCTGCAGGTAGCCGGGTTTGCTCCCGGCCCCTTTTTTTCTCTTTCTGTCTGAAACTCTTTAAACCTGTTTGGTTATATTGTATGCCTCCCAGCCCTGGCTGTAGGGTTCAGGCAAAGGTAGATACATACACCTTCTGGTGTATACAGGAGTATTCTCAGTGTGTCACACACCCCGCTTCCCCTTTAATTCTGACGATAGGGTTATCCTCCAGCAGGAGGCGACGTTGCAGAGAGAATTCTTGAAAACGAGCCCCTTTCGGCCTATATATACCTGGGACCTCCCACTTAACACCCAGTGTTTTCTCTCTCCAAGATGCGACAAGACAGAAGAAAGAAGTCTCCTGCTTGCAGGTAGCCGGGGTCAGTCCCCGGCATCCCCCATGGTCTATTTGTGCCCAGCTACTTGTTTTTTGTTCACTTAATGGATATTGGAAGCATCCCAGCCTAGGCTGCGGGCTGGGCAATGGTAGACGGCACCTCATGGTGCCTAGGAGCTTATCTCCTCCGCTCGTCCCCACGCGTGGGGCAACACGGTTATCCGGCTGGTGATCCGGATTTGGGATGCCCCGTCCCGGTCCCCCTTTTTTAGCCTGCCTTCCCTCGCCTTGTCCCTTCTCCCTTAGCGTGGGGGGGTGGCGTTTAGGGGTATCTTTAATATGATGTGTTCTGGCCAGAATGATTGTATGTGTTTGCTGTAGGCAGCTAAACAGGGCTGGTGTTTTTTTTGTGTCCCCGGGCTTCGGGGGCTCCGTGTGTGCATTTCTTCGGGGCTGTGCTGTGTGGCCGGGCGGGGTGCCTGTTTCTGGCACCCGCCTCGCTACGTGCGGCCGCGGTGCTCGTCTCTAGGGGGCGGGGCCGCATTCCTTGATGTGCCCAAGCCGCGTTTGGTGTTTCCCAGACAACAACACTTTGTGAGGGTTGTCCTTAAGGAATGGGAACAACCCACGCGCCTTGTTGGAGTTCCTCCTAGTTGGGATAAGTGTTATCCCTTTCCGGAGGATTTGGTGAAGCTTTGGTCGGTTCCCCCTGACGTCGATGCCCCCGTGTTTGGGCTGTCCAACACTGCTGTGTTGCACTCTCCTGACACTACTACCATCAAGGATGGTCAGGATCGTCGGATTGATCAATTGGCTCGCCATGGTTTTATCAGTGCTGGATCGGCACTGCGGCCGGTTTGTGCTTCGGCACTTCTTTTGATGGCTGTCAGGTCCATTGTTAGAGATTTGTACGCAGATCTTGATCCCACTTGTGATGAGTTCATGTCTCTCAAGCAGTGTGAGTCGTTTCCTTTGTCATGACCACCCAGGACGATGCGCTTGCGATGTGTAGCAGGACCGCGGCCCTGTTGGTTGCGATTCGTCGGTCGGTGTGGCTGCGTCAGTGGACGGCGGACTTTAGCTCTAAGAAGTCGCTTACAGCCCTTCCTTTTGTAGGTTTGCGCCTGTTTGGCGACAAGTTGGATTCAGTTACCAAGGGTGGTAAGTTGCCTCAACGCAAGAGGCCGCGTCGTTCCTTTCGGGAGCGGCTTCGTTTAGTCCCTCCTTTCGGGGAGCCAGAGCGGGCAGAGGGGCCTCCCTTCCCGCTACCAGGGGTGCAGGTTGGACCCGGGGGAGGGGCAGTGGCCGTCCCGGTCAGTCCTGGGGCGCCAAGCCCAAGCCTGCTGGCAAGCCCGCTCAGCAATGAGGGGGTGCCCTCACCCGTGCGGGTGGGGGGACGATTGCGACACTTCTCCCAGGTTTGGGACCAGGCGGTTCCGGACTGATGGATCCGGGAGGTGGTGTCGTCCGGTTACAAGCTGGAGTTCGAGTCTCGCCATCCTTCATGGTTTTTCCGGTCTCGGGTGCCCACCGACCCTTTGGCCACACAGGGGCTTCTGGCGTCTGAAGAATCTCCTGGAAATGGCGGTCATCCGGCCGATGCCGCACTTGGAGGTGGGCCTCGGGTATTACTCCAATCTCTTCACAGTCCCCAAGAAAGACGGGTCGGTGCATCCCATTCTGGATCTGAAGTTCCTCAACAGGTTCATCCGTATACGGAGGTTTCGCATGGAAACTCTGCGATCATTCATTGGTTCTCTTCGGCAGGGGGACTTCATGACGTCCATAGACATCAAGGATGCTTACCTTCATGTTCCCATCTGCCAGGCTCATCAACGCTTTCTTCGGTTCGTGATGAAGGATCGGCATTTTCAATTCATGGCTCCTTCTCTCAGTCAATCGGAGACGGACACCAGGACGGTGGTCTCCACACTGGAAAGCTTCGGTTGGGTGATCAACTTTCCCAAGTCCTCCCTCGCCCCGGCCAGGGTGGTGTCCTTTCTGGGAATGCGGTTGGATTCTTGTCAACACAGGGTGTTTCTGCCTCAATCCAAGATTTCTGATTCAGGAATTGGCTCGGTTCCTTCTTTCCAATCCTCGACCGTCCATCCGTCTGGGGATGAGACTGGTAGGGTTGATGGTTGCCTTTTTCGAGGCAGTTCCTTTTGCTCAATTTCACACAGGACGCTTCAGCTTCATCTGTTGGCGTCTTGGGACCGGCGACAACGGTCGTTGGATCGGCCCTTCCAGTTGTCCTCCCGGGTCCGGCAGTCCCTTCAATGGTGGTTGGTCTCGACCAATCTCTTGAGGGCAGGTCTTTCCTGACTCCGCTTTGGGAAATTGTCACCACGGACGCCAGACTTTCGGGATGGGGGGGAATCTGGATGGATCTTCAGTTTTGGGGGCAGTGGGGACCTCGAGAGGCCCACTTGCCCATCAATGTTCTGGAACTAAGAGCCATCCGTCTGGTTCTTGTTCATTTGACTCAGCATGTTCTGGCCCTCCCGGTTCAGGTTCGCTCGGACAATCGGACAGCGGTTGCTTACATCAATCATCAGGGAGGGACTCGCAGTCTGGGTGCCCTCAGAGAGGTGTCCCTGATTCTGACCTCGGCAGTTTACATTCCGGGTGTGGAAAACAGGGAAGCGGATCTGTTGAGCAGGTTCCCCGTCTGGGGGAATGATCTCTCCATCCTCAAGTTTTTCGGTCTCTGTGTCGCCGGTGGGAGGGGACACCGGAGGTGGACCTGTTTGCCTCTCGTCACAATTGCAGCCTTCCGACCTTCGTGTCGCTCTCTCAGGATCCTCTGGCTCTGGCGGTGGACGCCATGTCCCTGAGCTGGGGGGAATCTGGGTTTTCTGTACCTTTTTCCTCCGATACCCATGCTAGGCAAAGTGGTACGGAAGCTGGCTCTGGAAAGGGTGTCCACCATTCTCGTGGCTCCAAGGTGGCCAAGGCGAGTATTGTTTCGCAGACATCATTCGGCTGGTGGTGGATCAGGTCGTTCTGCCTCTTCGGCCCGATCTGCTCACTCAGGGTCGGCTTTGTTACCGCAATTTACCAACGCTGGGTTTGACGGCTTGGCTGCTGAAACCTTCATCTTGAAGGAGGAGGGTCTTTCTGACTCGGTTGTTAAGACTCTGATCTGTGCCCGGAAGAGGTCTTCTTCTACCATCTACTATAGGACTTGGAGAGCCTATATTGCTTGGTGTGAGGTTAGATCTTTGCCCTGTAGGGTCTTTTCAGTTTCCAGGATTTTGGATTTTCTGCAATCAGGCCTGGACTCTGGTCTCCAGCTGAGTACTCTGAAAGGGCAGGTTTCTGCCTTGTCTATCTTTTTTTCAGAAGCCTTTTGCACTTCATCCTTTAGTCAAGACTTTTTTCCAGGGATTACGCATGTGCGGCCTCCCAGGAAGTCATTGCTTCCTGTTTGGGACTTGAATTTGGTTCTTTCTGCTCTTCAGGCTCCTCCCTTTGAGCCCTTACAGGATATTGCTCTGTCTACCTTGACTCAGAAGATTGCTTTCTTGGTGGCCATCACTTCGGTTCGGCGTGTCTCGGAGTTGGCGGCCTTGTCGATTCAGGCGCCCTACTTTGAGAGGCATCAGGACAAGGTGGTCTTTCGTTTCAAACTGGACTTTCTTCCTAAGGTTGTTTCTGCTTTTCATTTGAATCAGGATATTCTTCCCTCCTTGTGTCCTAAGCCTAAGAATGACAAGGAGAGGGTTTTGCATTGTTTGGATGTGGTATGCTGTGTTAAGTACTATTTGATTACTACTTCTCCTTTTCGTAAGACTGATGCCTTTTTTGTTGTGCCCTGTGGGCCTAGGAAGGGCTTGGCTCCGGCCAAGTCTTCCATTAGCAAATGGATTCGTCAGGCGGTTGTTGGGGCCTATTCGGCCAAGGGGAAGGTTCCCCCTTTTCGTATCACCGCTCATTCTACTCGTGCTGTTGGTGCGTCCTGGGCTTTTCAGCACCAGGCTTCTGTTAAACAAGTTCGTAAGGCTGCTACTTGGTCTTCCGTTCATACTTTTTCTAAATTTTATAAGGTTGATGTGCGGTCTTCAGCGGATGCTGTGTTTGGCCGCAAGGTTCTGCAGACTGCAGTCGTTTAAGTTATGCTTCATTTTGCTGTCGGATACCCACCCCTTGTGGACACTGCTTTTGGATGTCCCTATCGTCAGAATTAAAGGGGAAGCGGGGTGTGTGACACACTGAGAATAATACCATTTTGTGAGTACTCACCTGTAAAATGGATATTGTCAGTGTGTCACACACCCCGCTTCACCCGCCCTTTTTGGTATCCTGGATCCTCTATATGGTGAAGCTTTTCTTTATTTTATTTTGAGGTTACCGTTGGATTTCTTGGTACCTTGTGTTACTGCTGTTTGAATTCACTGGGTGTTAAGTGGGAGGTCCCAGGTATATTTAGGCCGTAAGGGGCTCGTTTTCAAGACTTCTCTCTGCAACGTCGCCTCCTGCTGGAGGATAACCCTATCGTCAGAATTAAAGGGGAAGCGGGGTGTGTGACACACTGACAATATCCATTTTACAGGTGAGTACTCACAAAATGGTATTTTTACTCCTCCGTGAGACCCAAATGTGGGTAGGCGGTTTCCGGGTTGGTGTTCCCGGCATGGGATGCCCCTGTCCCTTTATAATCCCCTTGTGGGGGGGGGGGGCGTTATCTGGGCTTATTTGTCGCCATGCACACAAATAAAAAAAAAAAAAAAAAGATATATAAAATAGATCTTTATTACATATATATTATTATGTATGTTTACTATACTATTTAATAGGATATGTTTTATTTAGATTTTCCTCTCTCTGTCTAGGCAGCATTCTTTTTTGCTTACCTTTTAAAGCTCTTTGTTTCTGGCTGTGTTCAGATTTGAATTTCCCTCCATTCTTGGTCATGTGATTCTGGGGGTGGGCGGGGCTTAGGCACACAGCATCATTTCATTCCCAGAGCACCCTGGTGTGCTCTTTGTCTGCCTGGCTCCTGCTGCTTTCCTATGTTCTTCCCTCATGGTGCGAGCTGATTTCCTGGTGCGGTGAGTACCCCTCAGCTTGCTGAAGGGAGTTTTCTGTCATTTTTTTCATGCTTTGTCATTTATTGTATTGTGTGCATTGGTGACTGTTTGTTTTCTTTGTAGGTACTATTAAGACTATTTAAACTATTTAAGAGGGGTTTCTCCTGGTCTTTAGCCCTTAAAGCCTTATTTGGGGGTCCATTTGTGTTAATATCCTCCCACTTGGGACTATTTAAAGGGGCATCCCGGGTAGCAATTGCGTAAATCCCATATATACTTGGCGACTATAATCAATTATAGTATAATACTAAACACCATATGGTGGCATCTCAGGACAACGGGTATGCAGTTCCCTCTGCACAGACTCGGCAATGTTTTGGATGTGGGGCATCCCTTGTTGGGGATAACGCAATTCTTTGCGTCCCTTGTGCTCAGTTAACTATTATGCAGCAAACTGGGGCCCAGGCTTTGGCGTCTGCGGCTTCTGCCTTATCTCCTACTCCGCCATGTCTTGTCCGTACCCCCACTGATATTGTCATGGGTGGTGAGTCGCATTCTTTATGTGCCAGATTGGCTCGTCTTGAAAAATTCATGTCTAGCTCTGTGGCCAAGAAGGCCTCCACTAAAAGGAAACATTTGACTCAGGCTGTTCCGGTAAGTGAGTCGGATAATTGTGAAATGCTTTATTGGTCTGATCCTTCTCAGTTAGAAGGAGAATTATATGAGGAATCAGATGTTTCTGATGAATAGCAATGTGTTGGTACTGTGATTGAGCAGGGTGAAGCTAGTGTTGTGGATACCCCAAAGGCTCTTGCTCAGTTATTTGAGGTTTTGGTTATCACTCCTCCTGAAGTAGTCCCTCCTCAAAAAGGGGAATTCTTTGGAGTCTCTAAACCTCGTTTAGAATTTCCAAATCAAAAACATTTTGATGAAATTATTCTTAAAGAATGGGAGAAGCCTGCACGGCTTCCTGGCATTCCCTTGGGCTGGGACAAGAAATATCCCTTCCCAGCTGATACTGTTAAGCGTTGGTCATCACCACCTGTGGTGGATGCCCCTGTGCTTAATTTATCCAATTCTTCTGTGTTGCATTATCCTGACTCCACTACACTTAAAGATGGAGAGGATAAGCGTATTGATCAAATGTCGTGCCACACTTTTTCCAGTGTGGGCTCGGCCTTGCTGCCTGTTGGTGCTTCAGCGCTCATGACAGTGGCTATTAAGTCTGTTGTGAGAGACCTAATGAATTACTCAGGGCTTGATCCGGCCTCTGATGAGTACGCCGCTCTTAAGCGATGGGAGATGTTTGCATCTTTTGTACTTTCTGCCTTAGATGATACTCTGCTCATGTGCAGCAGAACCTCTGCCTTGTTAGTCGCCATCCGGCGGTCAGTATGGTTGCGGCAGTGGGCGGCTGATATTGTAGCCAAGAAATCGCTTACAGCGCTCCCTGTTGTGGGATTGCGCCTCTTTGGAGAAAAATTGGATTCTGTCACTAAAGGAGGTAAATTACCTCAGCGTAAGAAACAACGTCGTTCCTTTCGTGGAGTGGCCTCTTTTGACCCTTCCTTTCGGGGGTCTAGATCCGGTAGAGGGTCGGCCTTTTCAGCCCCTAGAGGGAATGCATGGAATAGAGGAAAGGGACGTGGCCGTCCAAGTCAGAATTGGGGGTCCAAAACCAAATCTGCCACTAAGCCTGCTCAACAATGAGGGGACGGCCTCTCCCTTACGGGTGGGGGGACGGCTGCGGTTCTTTTTCCAGGTCTGGGTTCAGGAGGTATCCGACAATTGGGTTCTGGAAGTAGTCTCTTCCGGTTACAAACTGGAATTAGAGTTCCGGCCTCATCCCAGATTTTTCATGTCCCGGATGCCGTCAGATCCGGCAATTGCGCAGGGACTGCGGGCAGCAGTAGTGAATCTGTTAAACATGGCTGTCATCGGCCTAGTGCCTCCAGCGGAAAGGGGTTTGGGGTTTTACTCCAACCTATTCACGGTACCCAAAAAGGATGGCTCTGTTCGGCCTATCCTAGACCTAAGGAGACTCAATCAATTTATCCGTTTCAGAAAATTCCGCATGGAGTCTCTGCGATCAAAGATCGATGCTCTCCGTCAGGGGGACTTCATGACATCCATAGACATCAAGGATGCTTATTTGCACATTCCTGTTTTTCCAGGTCACCAGAGATTTCTCAGGTTCTCGATAGAAGACCAGCATTATCAATTTGTGGCCCTGCCATTCAGCCTCACCTCGGCCCCAAGAGTCTTATCAAGATGCTGGCAGGAGTGATGGCTATATTCAGGGTCCAGTGCATCCGCATTGTGCCTTTTCTGGACGATCTTCTTATCGCGGCCTCCTCCCTCGAACAATCAGAGTTGGACACCAGGAAGGTGGTCTCTACGCTAGAGAGGTTCGGATGGGTAATAAGTTACCCCAAATCCTCTCTGTCCGTCCAGGGAAATTCCCTTCCTGGGCCTTATTCTGGATACATTTCAGGCCAAGGTTTTTCTTCCTCAGTCCAAAATGGTTCTGATTCAGGACTTGATTCGTCTATTCTTGTCCAACCCTAGTCAGTCTGTCTAGGGATGAGACTAGTGGGATTGATGGTAGCTGCATTCAAGGCAGTCCCGTTTGCCCAGTTTCACAGAAGGACGCTTCAGCTCTTCCTCTTGGCAACGTGGGACAGGTGCCCACTATCATTGAATCAGACTTGTCTATTTTCTCCCCACGTTTTGCAGTCCCTTCAGTGGTGGTTAATATCGCACAACCTCCAGAAGGGCAAGTCATTTCTGACTCGTTAGGAACTTGGTTACCACGGATGCCAGCCTGGGGGGGGGGGCTTCTGGAAGAAGCATCAGTTCCAAGGATTGTGGGGGCCTCAGGAGGCTCATTCTCCAATCAATGTATTAAAGCTTCAGGCCATATGTCTTGTTCTACTTCGACTGACCATTTCTTACAGGGTCTGCCAGTTCAGGTTCGGTCAGACAACCGAACAGCTGTTGCATACATCAATCACCAGGGAGGGACTCGCAGTTGGGGTGCCCTTTGGGAAGTGTCTCTGATCCTTCAGTGGGCAGAGATCAATGTTCCCTGCATATCAGTAGTTTACATTCCGGGGATAGAGAATGTGGAGGCAGACTCCCTGAGCAGTGGATGTTCTCGCCAGGGAGAATGGTCTCTCAATCCAAAGGTCTTTCAGTTCCTCTGTCACAAGTGGGGGACTCCACGGTTGGACCTGTTCTCGCCACAATCACAAGCTGCCAGCTTTTGTGTCTCTATCCCAGGATCCTTTGGCAGTGGCAGCGGATGCCATGTCTCTGACCTGGAAGGATCTGGGGTTCCTATATCTGTTTCCCCCATTCTCCATGATCAGCAAGGTGGTGCACAAGTTAGCACTGGAGGAGGCGCCAGCAATTCTGGTGGCGCCAAGACGTCTGTGGTACGTAGACGTCGTAAGGCTGGCAGTGGATCGGTTCCATCTGCCTCTTCTTCCAGATCTCATCACTCAGGGTCAGCTTTGTTACCCCAATTTACAAACGCTGGCTTTGTCGGCATGGCTGCTGAAGTCTCCATCTTGAAAGAAGAAGGTCTTTCTGATGCGGTTATTCAGACTCTTATTAGAGCTAGGAAGAAGTCTTCCTCTGTCATTTATTACAGGACTTGGAGGTCCTATATTGATTAGTGTGAATCCAGGGCTTTGCCCTGTAGAGTATTTTCTATTCCTAGAATTCTGGAATATCTGCAACGAGGTCTGGATATGGGATTCCAGATTAGTACTTTGAAAGGGAAAGTCTCTGCCTTGCTCTTCATCCTTTGGTTAAGACCTTTTTCCAAGGAGTTGCGCATGTGCGGCCTCCCAGAAAGCCTATGCTTCCTTTTTGGGACCTTAACCTGGTGCTTTCAGCTATGCAGGCTGCTCCCTTTGAGCCTTTGCAGGATATTCCTCTTCCTATTCTTACTCAGAAGGTTGCCTTTTTGGTTGCTATTACTTCTGTCCGCCGAGTTTCTAAACTGGCGGCTTTGTCTATTCTAGCCCCTTATTTTGAGAGGCATCAAGATAAGGTTGTTTTCTGTTTTAAACTGGATTTCCTTCCTAAGGTGGTGTCTGCTTTCCACCTAAATCAGGATATAGTTCTTCCTTCCTTGTGTCCTGGAATAATACCATTTTGTGAGTACTCACCTGTACTATATCTCAATTAAAGTGCGCACACAGTGATTAAAAGTTAATCATGAAATTCTTTTATCACATCAAACTAATCACATACCACTATTTACATACACAGTTCATCTAGACAATCCAAAATATATATACACTAGGCACACATCTGCTATTGGTTGTAACTATGAATCTTTAATGTGCTTCACTCCATCCATCAAAGATGAGTTCAACCCTGGACAATGATAGATTGTCAGAATATCTCTACACTTCAACATAGGGGTGTAACAACAATAAGCTAAAGTGACCAGTGCCAAATAAAAGCTATTTAGTAAGTCTCACTCATAAAATTGGAAAGCTATTAATGGACCTAATTCGTTATATTGCAAAAAGACCACAGTAGCATATTGCACACTCCCCATTGTAACATTGTTATCATACAGCTTAAAGCAGGTGCGCGCATATAAACATAACAATTACAAACATACATACATCAAACCTGTATATTACACAGGAGTCCTCCAAATGTAACGCATTACCCTTACCTGACGGCTGTTTCGGGCCCTTATGGCCCTTCCTCAGAGGTCTGAAGTTATGTTAGTCATCTGCTTAGTTTAAATACCTGAGGTGCCTCTCCCCTTGGCGCCACGTGATGCGTGACAACACATCACCTCCTGCACAGAGACGGATCCCGACGTGAGCGCCAACCACAAGCTGTGATGGCTAAACCTCGCCAATCACATTATGGAGGCGCGCACGGGGCCTGCCCCGTCAGTCAGTATCGTTTAATACATTCATAACCGCATCAAATTCCAGTGTCACCACTATACACTGCGTCTGACATGTAACGATCTCCGGGTTCAGAGGTCTTCATCTCAATTCTCTATTTACATGGGAGTGCACCATCATGATCATCCTCCATACTATATGCTTCAATCTAAAACAGATGGATAATATTTTATCAGCGTTATACATCTGGTGGACTTACACAATCTGTACAAGTATGTGATCATGTCCATATATTCTGGAAATACATCAATCTCCAACTTACAGAGCCCTCACCTCATACCTTTAAAGCGGACCTAAGCCTCAATATCTCCTTCCATTACTAGACATTATTACCATAATAATCATAATTTTATTGAAAACCACAGTTTCCCAGTCCAGGTATATCTAGTTGGAGCCACTCTATTCTATTGGACTCCCTCCTTCCTCATATTCAAGTGTGGAATCCCAAACGCTAAGCATCACAAGTAAGAAGAGAGATCGCATTCCTCATTTAGTCCTCGAGGAGCCAAGGTATCGAGTTCATATATCCAAAACAATTCCCTCTGGGATAATTTCCTCTTAATATCCCCACCTCTTTTTAATGGTTTAATTTTTTTCTATGACCATAAACCTTAATTGTGAAACATTGTGTCCTTCTGTCACCTGATAGGGGGCGCCACTTGATCATCGACACATCCCTCATGTGTCGATGATAAAGTGGCGCCCCCTATCAGGTAAACAGAAAAATAATTTGAACAAAAAAGAGAGACAAGCTCTGTTGAATTTGAAGGAGGACACGACGGTTATTATTAAGCCGGCGGATAAGGGGGGCGCCACTGTGATCATGGATAGATCCCTCTCTGAACAAGAAATTGAGATACGGTTGGCTGATGTAAATGTGTATTGCAAATTAAGTAGAGATCCAGTATTGGAGATTAAGGGAGAAATAGATCAGATTGTGATGGAGGCTTTTGATTCCACGTTGATTGATAAACAAAGGATTTTCTAATTACTTCTGCCCCCGTTACTCCAGTTTTTTACATTTTACCGAAGATCTATAAAAATATAAAGAAACCACCAGGGCACCCGATTGTGAAAGTATTATCGATACCGTCATTTCTTTTAGATACAGGGAATTTCCTGAATAAAATATCAGGATTAGGAGAATTACCTGCAAAATGTATGTTATGTACGATGGATGTGAACAGCCTCTACACATCGATCCCCCACCAGTTGGGGATTGATGTGATTAGAGAGGTTTTAGAGGATATGGGACTGGAAACACATGTCATAGAATTCCTTGAGAAATTATTACGAATAGTGTTGACGAGGAATTACTTTTACTATAATGGGGAGTTTTTTCAACTACAAGGTACGGCGATGGGGTCCAATGTGGCCCCATCATATGCGAACCTCTTCATGGCATCCTTTGAGAAAAAATTTGTGTATACTCACCCTCTCTATGTCGCACATGTACTACTGTGGTTTCGTTTTATAGACTATATCTTCTTTGTGTGGAGGGACCAGTGGAAGCACTGGGTGATTTTAAGGAAGGGTTAGATCAATGCCTTCCCTCTATTTCATTTACAATGGAATACAGTGAAAAGCAGGTGCATTTCCTGGATGTAAATGTGGGTCTACAAGCAAACATGATTGTGACTGATATATTCCGTAAACCTACTGACAGGAATACCTATCTTCAATTTTCATCCTAATATGCAGAAGAGGGGCATCCCTTATAGTCAATTTTTAAGACTACGGAGGATTATAGATAATGATGAGATATTCCATGAACGGGCTGATGATATGGCCAAGAACTTTAGAACAAGAGGCTATCCAGATCACTTGGTAGAATTGGCAAAATCCAAGGCATCCCAAGTACAAAGAGAATCGTTGTTAAGATATAATCCTAAAAAGACATCGGATAGAATGGCAATGGTAACGACATATAACATACATAGTCAATATATTAGAAGAATTGTAAAGAAACATTGGCCCATTCTAACGAGTGACCCAATGTTCAAGGACATTTTCTCAGCCCCTCCTCTCTTTACTTATAAACGACCCAAAAATATCAGGAGTCATCTGATATGGGCAGATAACGAATTAAGAAGCCAAGGGGGAGATAAAGATCTTTTAGGTCTCCCTAAACCGACAGTGTGCAGTGCAGTTTTGCAATAAAGGGTTAACATTTTTTCCATCCGCGGTCAGGGAAGAGATATGAAATAAAGGACTTTGTGAACTGCTCCTCCACAATGGTGGTGTATATATTGAAATGCCCCTGTGGAAAGTTGTATGTGGGACAAACCACTAGGGAGGTATGCCAGATAATATGTGAACATAGATCAGCAATTAGGGGAGGGGACCCATTATCATCAGTAGCGAGACATTTTATGACAGAAGGACACAATGTTTCACAATTAAGGTTTATGGTCATAGAAAAAATTAAACCATTAAAAAGAGGTGGGGATATTAAGAGGAAATTATCCCAGAGGGAATTGTTTTGGATATATGCACTCGATACCTTGGCCCCTCGAGGACTAAATGAGGAATGTGATCTCTTGTGATGCTTAGCGTTTGGGATTCCACACTTGAATATGAGGAAGGAGGGAGTCCAATAGAATAGAGTGGCTCCAACTAGATATACCTGGACTGGGAAACTGTGGTTTTCAATAAAATTATGATTATTATGGTAATAATGTCTAGAAATGGAAGGAGATATTGAGGTTTAGGTCCGCTTTAAGGTATGAGGTGAGGGCTCTGTATGTTGGAGATTGATGTATTTCCAGAATATATGAACATGATCACATAATTGTACGGCTTGTGTAAGTCCACCAGATGTATAACGCTGATAAAATATTGTCCATCTCTTTTAGATTGAAGCATATAGTATGGAGGATGATCATGATGGTGCACTCCCATGTAAATAGAGAATTGAGATGAAGACCTCTGAACCCGGAAATCGTTACATGTCAGACGCAGTGTATAGTGATGACACTGGAATTTGATGCGGTTATGAATGTATTAAACGATACTGACTGACGGGGCCGGCCCCGTGCGCGCCTCCATAATGTGATTGGCGAGGTTTAGCCATCACAGCTTGTGGTTGGCGCTCACGCCGGGACCATCTCTGTGCAGGAGGTGATGCGTCATGACGCGGCTGAGCAGCCGCGTCGTCACTTATCACGTGGCGCCAAGGGGAGAGGCACCTCAGGTATTTAAACTAAGCAGATGACTAACATAAATTCAGACCTCTGAGGAAGGGCATAAGGGCCCGAAACGGCCGTCAGGTAGTGGTAATGCGTTACATTTGGAGGACTCCTGTGTAATATACAGGTTTGATGTATGTATGTTTGTAATTGTTATGTTTATATGCGCGCACCTGCTTTAAGCTGTATGATAACAATGTTACAATGGGGAGTGTGCAATATGCTACTGTGGGCTTTGTGCAATATAATGAATTAGGTCCATTAATAGCTTTCCAATTTTATGAGTGAGACTTACTGCATGGCTTTTATTTGGCACTGGTCACTTTAGCTTATTGTTGTTACACCCCTATGTTGAAGTGTAGAGATATTCTGACAATCTATCATTGTCCAGGGTTGAACTCATCTTTGATGGATGGAGTGAAGCACATTAAAGATTCATAGTTACAAGCAATAGCAGATGTGTGCCTAGTGTATATATATTTTGCATTGTCTAGATGAACTGTGTATGTAAATAGTGGTATGTGATTAGTTTGATGTAATAAGACTTTCATGATTAATTTTTAATCACTGTGTGCGCACTTTAATTGAGATATAGTGCTTGTAAAGAAAGGGTTATTGTGTGGATACCCTGATTATAAAGTGGCAGCACCATTTTCCTTGTTCTGTTTTGATTTGATTGCAATATATGAATTTGAGTGCTGGACCATTATATATTTGTTTGTGAGTACTCGCCTGTAAAATGGTTATTACGAGTATGTCACACACCCCACGTCCCCCGCTTTTTTTTGTTCTAAGGGATCCTTTATATGGTGATTATTATTTTCAAACTATTTTTCAATTATTGAATATAATTTGCTCTTCCTGGTTCACTGCTTTTTAAAAAGACTGAGGAATAGTGGGAGGAACCCAGTACTTATGGACCAGGAGGGGCTCCTTTTTCCATGTCATCTCTGCAAGATCGCCCTCTACAGGTTCCCAAGTGTCATGAATATTTGGTAGTGGGGTGTGTGACATACTCGTAATAACCATTTTACAGGTGAGTACTCACAAAATGGTATTTTGCTAAGGAGAAGGAACACCCTTTTCGTGTTACGGCTAATTCCACTAGGGCTATTGGTGCGTCTTGGGCTTTTCAGCACCAGGCTTCTGTTGAACAAGTTTGTAAGGCCGCTACTTGGTCTTCTGTTCATACTTTTTCCAAGTTTTACAAGGTTGATGTTCGGGCCTCAGCTGACGCTGTTTTTGGTCGCAAGGTGCTTCAGGCGGTAGTGTCTTGAACTGCCTGCTATTGCTCACTGGGGATCACACCCTTCTTCATGGACACTGCTGCTGTTGGGTGTCCCAAACGTGAAGAATTGAAATGAAGCAAGCCGTGCTATACACTAGGAAAAATACAATTCTGTGATTACTTACCTGTAGAATTGTTTTTGCGGTGTACAGCACGCTTCATCCCTCCCTTGTTATCGTTATCCTTTTTTGCCTTATGGTGATTTTCTTGAGAGGGTTATTCTTAGTGGGGCTGTGTTTTTTTTGTTAACATGGTCTTGCCTCCTGGCTACTTGTGTTACTGCTTGCAAACACTGGGGGTCTCTGGTTATTCCTGCCCTTTTTATGGGTCAGGAGGAGCCACAAGTCTTTCTGCAGTCTATTGAGCCACCTTGTGGCGGAATACCCAAACGTGAAGAATTGAAATGAAGCAAGCCGTGCTGTACACCGTAAAAACTATTCTACAGGTGAGTGATCACAGAATTGTATTTTTGTGGACTCCAGATCCAAGGCAGTGCTAAAGGGCGCTAGATGATCCACTTACATTACCACCAATGGGTGTTCCACATGCCTAATTTGTGATACCAGGAACTGTGGTTTCAGTGGGTGGGTGTGCCAGCCGAAACCAGGAAGCTTCACAAACAGTGGCTGCAAAGTTAGACGTGTCCTATTAACAGACAACCCACCACAACAGAAACCTTTTGGTTTACTTTTCTGCTTGTTTGATATGTCTAACTTTTTTTCTTTCTCCTACTTTTTATCATTTTTCTCTCAGCTCTCCGGAGAACATGGGAAGAAGTGTTAGTAACCAGTCATTGGATGTCCTACCAGTCAAAGGTCCTCAGGGACCTTTACTGTCAAATACCAGTGCACCTTCAAGAGTAAATGGCAGACCTGAACATACATGGACTGTAAAACCAGAATGCCTCCTGTTAGCAGCTCCCACTGCAGGTTTGTGATATTTTGCGTACATTGGTCTGCTAGCACTGTAAGGAGTATGCACTGTAGATATCAGGGGTTTAAGGGTACCAGACTAAAAAGTTATAAGAATTGTAAAATCGTTTGGGAAACTTTAAAATTGTTTGAGAATCTTTAGGCCTCAGTTACACCTTCTAGGCGATTGGAAACTTGACAAAGGTGAATTGTTCCACTGGGTCTATACTAGATGTGGCAATGCCTAACCCTACACTGATAACTTAATGCTGTGCAATAACACACAAAATCATAAAATATTCGTTTCCTGTTATGGCTAAATGCCATTTTACTATTTACACCTGTAAATGCTGCCACATAGGCCTCTGTACAACAGTCTCACATTAAAAACTATGGGGGGCCTCCATACATAGAAGTTATTCTTGGTGTGCCAATACTAAAAACTTGGTGGCGGCTGCTGCGGGGGACCTCTGGGAGACTGGTGATGTAAACTTTTTTACTTTTGTATTTGTCACTTTGACTGTATTTTCTGCTCGGCGGCGCTTTGCATTTTTTGATTCTTATTTTCCTCATTAACTTCGTCATCTTGTGTGCGCTGCATTGCTCTGCACTACAGCACTTTAATTGAATGGTTATATTTGTTGTTATTCCAGCACTTTTGGCATCTTGGCGTTTGTTTTGGTTTGTGAATTTTTGTATCTTTTTAGGGCACATTATGTCACATTGTTTGTATTTTTCTTATTACTTTTGATACACGTATATTTGCACATTATGCACTATGCACTTTACCATGTGATAATATAGCTCATGGTCTTTTTTCATTGTCAGCGCATATATATTATCTTATCTTAATTATTCATTTATTATATGTATTTCTGATACGCCACCCAGCATTATTATCCTTACTTAGTCTCCATTTGTATATAGGTCCCCCTGTGTTTGTTTATATGTTTTTTAAATTGTGTAAATAGTGCTGTTGTTTGTGTTGATTTAAACATCTAAACTATTATGGTTGTAATTTATCAATAAAATATGGATTTGCTTTTATCATTGTGAGTGCGGCCTGTTATATGGTGGTCATTTGAGGAGAGTTATCCAGGCTCCTCTCACTATATATAGATTCTTGGTGTGCCACACACCCCGCTTCACTTCTTAAATATTCATCCATTAATGGGTTAATCCACCGCCAGGTGACGTAGTGCAGAGAGGAAGTCTTGTAACGAGCCCCCTTCCGGCCTATATATACCTGGTACCTCCCTTCAATCACCAGTATTTTTCTCTCTGCTTGCTGACAAGTCAGAAGATGGAAGTCTCCTGCTTACAGGTAGGCCGGGGTATTCTTACCCCCCTTTTGGTCTATTTCTGCCCGGTTTGAGTTTGCATACCTTTATGGTGGAATGGAAGCCTCCCAGCCTAGGCTGCTCACCAGGCAAATGGTAGATGGCATGGTGATCCGGAAATGGGATGCCCCTGTCCCGAGGGTCCCCGTAGCCCCTTTATCTCCCGTTACGGTCCCTTCTCCCTTCACTGGGGGGGGGGGGGGGGGGGTGAGGGTATGCTTTATGTATGCGTGTTTCACTTGTATCATTTTATTCAACATGTGTGTATATTCTGGTTATGCATTCACTGTTATTCAGCATGTGTATACCTTTGGTTTTGGTCTGCTTGAAGGGCAGACTGCGCTGGGTAGGGGCTGGCCACTTTCCTTGGCAGACTTTTGCTTTGTGGCCCCCTCCCCTCTTCCCCGCCTGACATTTTAGGTACTCTTTTAGGCTGCACCATGCGGTCTTTGTTATTATCCTCCCCCCTCCGCCGCCTGGGCGCACGTGTAGTGGCCCATCTGAGAGTGATCTCCAGCTGATTGGCGTGGGGGGGGCGGGTCCCGATGACGCGGCGTCGGGGGCGCGGCGCCGACGTCATGCGGCGTCTTGCGGCGGGCCCAGCATTTACTTTTCTTCAAGAGCAGGAAGTCGCGTGGGCGCGCGGCCGCACTTAGTCTTCTGTGCTGGCTGCAGTCTTGCTCCGGCTGCTGCCTTCGCTGGACCAGGTAAGCGGCCCCACCCGTTGGGGCCGTTAAGTGGGGAATGTATATTTCTTTGTAGTGATATTGTGGGGAGTCACTTTTTATTAAGGGGGCATGATTTTGCTCATATTTAAAGGCACTTTGGTGCCATGCTTATGTTTCTTATACACATGTGAGGATCTGATGGTTTTCTTTTCCTTGCAGATCCTGGGATCCCTGCTTATGGTGGCCCTCCGGCTCTATGTGCCTGGCTAATTATTGGGATATCTATTAAATGTATATATATATAGGCTATATATATTAAAGGGGACCTTAACTTAAAAAAAAATAAATAAAAAATCCTCCCTTCCGGGACATTACTAATAAAGGGGCATCCCGGGTTGGCTTATGCCTAAAAGTCCCAAGTATTGCGAATACCATAAATCACCATATGGAGGCTTCCGTAATTTCCGGAAACTGTTCTGCTGAGCAGGTTGTGGGGTTCCACTCCCAGCTGATGATGTCTTTATTTGCATCCCTTGTGCAAAGCAGACTATTGTGCGCCAGTCCGTTGCTTCGGCTGTGGGCCCATCGCATCCTTCATCATCTCCTACCTCTCCCTCCCTGTTCCGAACCCCGCATGACACTGTCAAAAGTGGGGATTCGCATTCCGAGGCGGCGGCACAGCCCAGCCCCCGGAAAGTAGTGCCCGTTAAAGCAGCGTTAAAGGCCGCTGCAAAACGGAGGCACCTGACTCCGGTACCTTCGGCTCCACAGGACGAGCTATGTGAACCTGTGGAATGGTCCGACGAGGATGAATTCCCGTCGGAGTCAGATGAGCCGACAGGTCAGCTTGTGGCTGATGAGATTGGCGATTGGTCAGAGAGGGTTGTTTTTGACACCCCCTCTATTCTGGCTCAAATGTTTAAAATTTTGAGTTTAGATCCACCTGAGGCGGCCGCCCTGCCAAAGGGTCAGTTGTTTAAGGAGCCTCAGCCGCGTTTGGTTTTTCCCAGACAACACCACTTTGAGAGGGTGGTTCTTAAGGAATGGGAACATCCCACGCGGTTATCTGGATTTCCTTCCAGTTGGGAAAAGCGTTATCCTTTTCCGCCAGAATTGGTGAAGCTTTGGTCTGTCCCTCCTGACGTCGATACCCCTGTACTAGGGCTCTCCAGCACGGCTATGGTACAGTCAGCTGAGACCACTGTCCCTAAGGATGGGGAAGATCGTCGGATTGACCAATACGCTCGCCATGGTTTTATTTATTCCGGGTCAGCGTTGCGCCCGGTATGTGCTTCAGCCCTTCTTCTATTGGCAATTAAGTCCTTAATTCAGGGGCTATATGAGGATCTTAATCCCGCTTGCAAACAGTTGACTGCGCTTAAGCAGTGTGAATCTTTTGTGGCTTATGTCCTGGCCGCTCAGAACGATGCGCTGACTATGAGTAGCAAGGCAGCAGCTATGCTGGTGGCTATTCGCATAAGTGGTCAGCGGACACGGCTTCCAAAAAGGTGCTCACAGCTCTCCCCTTTTTGGGGTTGCGTCTGTTCGGGGAGAAAATTGATTCAGTCGCAAAGGGTGGTAAGATGCCACAACGCAAGAGGCCTCGTGTCCCCTTTGGGGGGGCAGGTTCCGGTAGGCCTTCCTTTCGAGGATTCAGAGCGGGCAGGGGTGCTTCCTTTCCCGCTACCAGTGGCGCAGGTTGGACTCGGGGGGGAGGGGCCGTGGCCGGCCCACTCAGTCCTGGGGCACCAAGCCCAAACCTGCTGATAAGCCCTCTCAGCAATGAGGGGCTGCCCTCACCCGTGCGGGTGGGGGGACTATTGCGACACTTCTCCCAGGTTTGGAACCAAGTGGTTCCAGGCAGATGGTTCCAGGAGGTAGTGTCGGCCAGTTACGACCTGGAATTCGAGTCTCACCCTCCTTCACGGTTCGTTCGTGGGTCGGTTCATCCTGGCCTGAACTCTCATCAAAACAAAGTGTGTCTTCCTTTTGCCCAAATTCACACGAGAACGCTTCAGCTATTTCTGTTAGCGTGTTGGGACCAGCAACCTCAGTCGCTGGATCAGTTCTTCCAGTTGTCCTCCCGTGTACGGCAGTCCCTCCTGTGGTGGTTGGTCTCGACCAATCTTGTGTAGGGTAGGCCTTTCCTGACCCCCCTTTTGGAAAATTGTCACCACGGACGCCAGTCTGTCGGGATGGGGCGGATTCTGGAAGGAGCTGCAGTTTCAGGGGCAGTGGGGACCTTAAAGGCCCCACTTACCCATCATTATTCTGAATCTGAGAACCATCCGTCAGGTGCTTGCTCTCCTGACTCAGCACGTTCTGGGCCTTCTGGTCCAGATGTGTTCAGACAATCGAACAGCGGTTGCTTACGTCGGTCTTCAGGGAAGGACTCGCAATCTGAGTACTCTCAGAGAAGTGTCCCTGATCCGGACCTGGGCAGTGTTCCATGTTCCCTGTCTCTCGGCGTTTACATTCCAGAGGTGAAGAAACAGGTAGCGGACCGGTTGAGCAAGGGCTCTCCCCGTCTGGAAGAATGGGCTCTCCATCCTCGGGTGGTTCGCTCACTGTGTCTCCAATGGGGGACCCCGGAGGTGGACCTGTTGGCCCCTCATCACTATCACAGGCTCCCGAACTTCGTGTCGCTCTCCCAGGATCCTCTGGCTCTGGCAGTGGACGCCATGTCCCTGAACTGGGGAGCTCTGGGATTTCTATACCTGTTTCCTCCGATGCCCATGCTGGGCAGGGTTCTTCAGAAGTTGGCTCTGGAAAAGGTGTACGCCGTTCTCGTGGCCCCAAGGTGGCCAAGACGAGTGAGGTTCGCAGACATCGTTCGGCTGGCAGTGGTCCAGTTCGTTCTGCCTCTTCGGCCCGATCTGCTTACTCAGGGTCAATTGTGTTGCCCCAATTTACCAGCGCTGGGTTTGATGGCCTGGCTGCTGAAACCTCCATCCTGAAGGAGGAGGGTCTTTCTGATTCTGTCATTAAGACTCTGATCAGTGCCCGGAAGAGGTCTTCTTCCATCACCTACTATAGGACTTGGAAAGCCTATATCGCTTGGTGTGAGATAAGATCTTTTCCTTGTAGGATCTTTTCGGTCTCCAGGATTCTGGAGTTTTTACAATCAGGGCTGGACTCTGGTCTTCAGCTAAGTACGTTGAAAGGGCAGGTCTCTGCCTTATCTATCTTTTTTCAGAAGCGTGTTGCGCTTAAACCTTTAGTTAAAACTTTTTTCCAGGGGGTTACGCATGTGCGGCCTCCCAGGAAACCATTACTCCCTGTTTGGGATTTGAATTTGGTTCTTTCTGCTCTTCAGGCTCCTCCTTTTGAGCCTTTGCAAGATATTGCTTTGTCTACCCTGACTCAGAAGATTGTCTTCTTAGTAGCGATCACTTCGGTCCGGCGTGTCTCAGAGTTGGCTGCCTTGTCTATCCAGGCGCCTTACTTTGAGAGGCATCAGGATAAAGTGGTCTTTCGGTTCAAACCAGACTTTCTTCCTAAGGTTGTTTCTGCTTTTCATTTGAACCAAGATATTGTTCTCCCCTCCTTGTGTCCTAATCCTAAGAATGACAAAGAGAGGGTTTTGCATTGTTTGGATGTAGTACGCTGTGTTAAGTACTACTTGATTATCACGTCTCCTTTTCGTAGGACGGATTCCTTTTTTGTTGTGCCCCATGGGCCTAAGAAGGGTTTGGCGCCGGCCAAATCTACTATTAGCAAGTGGATACGTCAGGCCGTTACTGCGGCCTATTCTGCTAAGGGAAGAGTTCCCCCTTTTCGTATCACTGCTCATTCCACTCGTGCCGTTGGGGCGTCTTGGGCTTTTCAGCACCAAGCTTCTGTTGAACAGGTTTGTAAGGCCGCCACTTGGTCTTCTGTTCACACTTTTTCTAACTTTTTACAAAGTTGATGTGCGGGCCTCAGCGGATGCTGTTTTTGGCCGCAAGGTTCTGCAGACTGCAGTCATTTAAGTTATGCTTCACCTGGCCTTGAGATGCCCTTCCCTTGTGGACACTGCTTTTGGATGTCCCATTAATGGATGAATATTTAAGAAGTGAAGCGGGGTGTGTGGCACACCAAGAATAATACCATTTTGTGAGTACTCACCTGAAAAATGGATATTGTTGGTGTGCCACACACCCCGCTTCACCCCCACCCTTTTCGGTATTACCGAAGCCTTTATATGGTGAAGCTTTTTATTTATATCAAAATTGATTTTGAGGTTACCGGTGGAATACTGGTACCTTGTCTTTCTGCTTTTTAATATACTGGTGATTGAAGGGAGGTACCAGGTATATATAGGCCGGAAGGGGGCTCGTTACAAGACTTCCTCTCTGCACTACGTCACCTGGCGGTGGATTAACCCATTAATGGATGAATATTTAAGAAGTGAAGCGGGGTGTGTGGCACACCAACAAAATCCATTTTTCAGGTGAGTACTCACAAAATGGTATTTTTGGACATCTGGGGGTTTCACGCAGTGGGGCATCACAAAAGGATGCCCTGGGGAGAGACAATCAGTGCCTGTGTTAAAGACTCGTGGCTTTTGGTCCACTTTAAAATGGAAGATCTGATTTTGTGTTGCCTGAATGTATTGGGCTAGGCATAATTTTAGGTTGCAGCAGATATCGGAGCACTCTAAAGCTGCTGCATCTCTACTCCCACCCCTTGCTACTGCTTACCGACCACCAAATAGGCCGGCACACAGTTGACGTCACAGATGGGCCAAAAGTCTGCTCCAAAGTAAATCTGCTCGCCACTAGCACATATAGAGGTGCTTGGAATATGGGAATCTGCAGTCCTGGTTTGTTTCATTAAAATCATAGAAACCTCCATACACAGAAGTTTATGGTGCTTGGAGGGCCCCATTGTTATCAATGGAAGCTGCCTATAAGCAGGCCATGCCCATCTGTATGAAGCGCAGCTCCTGGCTTCATAAACCTGGAGCTGCAGAAGTGATGGAAAGGTAGAGCGGACTTTTCCTCAGAAAATGTGTTATCTTACTTTCTCTTTTTCTGTATACATAAGTTAGGAAGAAGATAAACAGGCTAATGTTATCCAATTCTGTCCTAGATGACATTGCTGGAACAGGTCAGATTCAAATTTACAACCACTCTTCAAGGTTATTAGAGTTTGATCTGTCTTGGCCAGCTCATTGGCTTACAGTCACACCGCAGCATGGAAATATCGAGCCACAGTAAGTCGCTTTGCTTTTTAAGATTGTTTTCTTGTGTTTATCTATATATAACGTGTTTTTCTCTTTTTTTTAAGGAAGCACAAAATCATTCTTGTAAGTCCGAATCCATCTGTTTCCACAAAGCAGACGTTGCTCCCATGGAACGGCCAGATCTATTTGCATTGTGATAATGAGCAAAAGGTATTGTTTAGAATTCTAGGTAGAAACTTTCAGTATGTGCATCATCACAGTATATGTAGGCTGTGCCTACCAATGGTAGGGCAGGCTATATGCTTCAAGGGTAATTCCACTTTCGATTTAAATTTTTGTAAGTTTCCAATCTAGTGTGCCAATATTTGTTTAAGGTGCTGAGTTTATCTATCAATTTTCTTTTCTATGTTTTTCAAACTCAGTTATAAAAGAAAATGGTTCTCCATAGCAACAAAGTGTTTATGCCTGAACACCACTTTGATAAACATTTCTAAGGTACATTTAAGAAGCTTCCTCACTCTGGCTTGATATTTGGCTGAGGCAGACATGACAAATTTCAACTAATCTGTATTATTTCAATCTCTTCCTCAGATAGGGAATCAGTCTTTTGTTCCAAAAGCTAAAAAGTTACCAGCAGCATTCTGGGGGGATTGCTACTTCTTAGTTTAGCTAAAGCTAATAAACCCACTTGTTACAGTTGAAGGATTTTAGGATTTGTAGTGAGATAAGGATATTAGGAGCTTTACTGAGGGGTGAGGAGCCTACCTTACCAAGACAGATCCACTGAAATATAAGAAACTTGGACACAGCATGCTGATAAGTAAATCAAAGGTCTGGGGGCGCAATCCTAACACAGATGTTTATTTTACATCCCAGAAGAGAAAAACGATAATGCAGAACACCAAAAAACAGACAAAAAGGGTGTATTCTAAGCATACAGTACGTCCTGCTCAATCTATAATACTTACACGTGGGTAATCCTCCGCCAGATGGCGCTGTTCACTGCAGACATGCAAAAACAGGCTCCTCCCGGCCCTTCATATACCCAGGGACCTCCCACAAATCCCCAGATTTCTCTGCAGTGCTGACAGCGAAAACATGAAGTATCACTCTCTCGCAGGTGAGCGGGGCTATTACAGCCTGCGGCCCTGTGGGACTATTTCCACCCCTCCTCTGTGTGATATGCCTCCCAGCCTGGGCTGCGCTGGTCAGGTGAAGGTAGGCAGCACCATGTGTGCTTACGGAGCAACGCTCCACCGCAATCCCCCACCGTAGGGTAGGCGGTCAAGGCTGATGGTGAGCCTTCAGGGGATGCCCCCCCCGCATCATTGCCCCACGCCCCATGTAGCGGTGGACCCTATGTAACGGGTCGCCTTCCTCCCTCGTTCCCCCCCTTAGTCATGGGGAAAAGAAAGGGGGGGGAGGGGTTGTGTGTATGGCGGCCTCAGTGTATCCTTACACGCTTATGGCTTGCCTGTGCTTTACTGGGAACGGGAATCAGAGCCGCGCTCTTACCTTACTGTTAACCGCAGCCCCATTAGTTTCTGCTTTCTGCTCGCACCGCACGTACGGCGGCGGCTTGCGGACGCCTCGGCGTCTTTCTTATTCCTTCCTTCACCTTCTTAGCCTTAGTGGCTCTTCCTAGGTTGCGCTGGCTTGAGCGCCTGCCTAATACAGTACCGCCTTGTCACAGCAGACCGGGGTTCATTCCCCGACGGGGAAGCCACAGGAGAGCCCGAGTACAGACTTCGGCCGTGCCTGTACAGGCTCAGAGCGCCATTTACAATAGACATTACTGCTTTACTGTCTCTCATTGGCTAGATGCCTTACGAGCTTTGCGCTCGCTGGGGAGGGGCGTGGTTCCGGCTTGGCGCGGTACGCGTCGCGGTCGGCTCAGGCCCGCCCTCCGAGGTTTGCTTGGTGCCATTTCCTTCTCCTGCGCGCGTGGTGAAGATCGTCCTCTCCTCTGTAAGTGCCCTCGCGGGCGACTCTTCTTTACTTTCTATACTCCCATTGCGCATGGCTCTGACATCCTTGTTCCCCCTTATGTCTTTCAGACCGCGGTTTTCGGTGGCTTCTCCCAGTCGTGACCATAAAAAATTACTCCCACTTCCCCGCGGGTTATTGGGGCATCCAGGGTAGCTTACAGCGTCAATCCCTACTGGCATATTGTGCCGATTAAATCACCATATGGAGGCATCTCAGGATATTGTGAACGGGGTTCCTTTGGGACAAGCCTGGCTGTGTGTAGCTTGTGGGATCTTACCTAGCAGCTGTGACAATGCACGGGTCTGTGTTCCTTGTGCACAGCAGGCGCTATCGGTGCTTCCCGTCTCCTCTGAGGCTGGGCCTGCACCCCGCCGCACTTTACCTACTCCCCCAAGCCTGAGTCTAACCCCCAATACCAGTGGGGATTCTCATCCTGATCTGGCCATGAGGCTGGCTAGTGTTGAAAACTTGCTTGCTAATTCCTTAGCGCGTAAAGCCACCGCCAAGAGGCGGCACTTGAATCCTGAATCGGCCCTCTTCCCTATAGAACCTGATGATTTGTTGCATTCCTATGCCCATATCCCCTCGGACGAAGGGGAACTGTTCTCTGACTCAGGGTCTTATGACGATGAGTCTAGGGGTCAGGAAGAGTCTGGCTCCGAGCATTGGTCCTCGGATGATATTGATAGACTGCTGGTTCAGATCTTTGAGGTTCTGTCCCTCTCTCCCCCTGCTGTGGCTCCCCGGCAAAGGGGTGATCTTTTTCATACTGCTAAAGCTTGCTTGGAATTTCCCGAGCAGACCCATTTCAATAGCCTCGTGCTTAAAGAATGGGAACATCCCAGCAGACTTCATGGGGTCCCTAAGAGCGTGGATAGGAAATATCCCTTCCCTGCTGACTTGGTTAAGTGCTGGTCATCGCCACCTGAGGTTGATGCTCCTAATCTAGGGTTGTCCAACACCTCTATTATGCACTCCCCTGACACTACTACGCTACGGGACTCTGAGGACCGGTGTGTTGACCAACTGGCATGTCATGCCTTTGCATTTGGGGGAGCGACTCTGCGCCTGGTTTGCGCCTTAGCCATTACGGCAGTAGCGCTCAGGGCCGTGGTTAGGAGTGCTCTCGATGGCACAGATGAGTTGCCTCCTGATACTGTCAATGCTCTGTCCAGCTGTGATGCGTTTGTGAACTTTATCCTGTCCGCTTCGGACGATGCTATTAAGATGTGTGCCAGGTCATCTGCCCTTGTGGTTGCTATACGCCGCGCTGTCTGGTTGCGCCAGTGGGCCGCAGACAATGCCGCCTTCCATTTAAAGGGCTGCGCTTGTTTGGGGGTCGATTGGACCTCTTTGCCAAGGGAGGCAAGTTGCCCCAGCGCAGACGCCAGACTCGGCCCTTTCGTGGCCAAGGCTCCCTATCAACTCCCTACCGTGGGGCCAAACAGGGTAGAGGGGCGTCCTTCGCTGGGGCCCGCGCAGATTCCTGGCACAGGAACAGAGGACGCCGTCCCGGGTCCTCCTGGGGGCCCAAGCCCAAAGCCCCTCCCAAGGCCCCTCAGGCATGAGGGGGGCGCCCTCACCCGTCAGGGTGGGGGGACGTCTTCAGCACTTCGAGCACGTCTGGCGGCGCCACGTCTCAGACCGGTGGATTCAGGAGGTAGTGTCCTCCGGCTACAAGATAGAATTTGCTGTACGGCCCCCCACCAGATTCATTGGGTCTCAAATCCCTCAAGACCCTGCCTCAGCTCAGGTCTTGTTGCTGGCCGTACAGGGTCTCATGGATCTAGGGGTCATTTGCAAGGTCCCCCTAGGAGACAGGCGCACGGGGTTCTACTCCAACCTTTTCACAGTACCTAAGAAGGATGGGTCAGTCAGGCCCATTCTGGATTTAAAAATCCTCAACAAATTTGTCAAGAACAGGCACTTTCGCATGGAAACTCTGCGCTCGGCCATTGGCTCACTGCGCCCAGGGGACTTTATGACGTCAGTAGACATCAAGGATGCTTACCTGCACGTCCCGGTGTTTCCGGGACACCAAAGGTTTCTGCCAAAGGATTTGCACTAAAAGATCAGCATTATCAATTTGCGCCCCTGCCATTCGGCCTAACGTCTGCTCCCAGGGTGTTCACCAAGGTGCTGGCAGGGGTGATGTCCCTGATAAGGCTAAGGGGCATACGCGTGCTGCCCTACCTGGACGATATTCTCATTACCTCTCGGTCTCTGCGGCAGGCAGAGTTGGACACTCGGCTGGTAGTGTCCACCCTGGAGTCCTTCGGCTGGGTGATCAATTACCCCAAGTCCTCCCTGTCCCCCTCCTCGGTGACTCCATTCCTGGGATACGGTTCAGTCAAGGATATTCCTTCCTCAACAGAAGGTGGAAGCTCTGACAGCGCAGGCGAGGTTCCTGCTTTCGAGCCCACAGTTCTCCATCCGGCAGGGAATGCAGTTGGTGGGCCTGTTGGTGGCGAGCTTCGAGGCGGTACCCTTTGCCCAGTTCCATTTAAGACCTCTGCAGCTTCACCTTCTGTCAGTGTGGGACAAGAACCCAGCGTCCTTGGACGGGTTCTGTGTGCTTCCCCCCTCGGTCAGACAGTCCCTTGAGTGGTGGCTGGACCACAGGAACTTGATAGGGGGCAGGTCTTTTCTGACCCCCTCCTGGGAGACGGTCACAACGGATGCCAGTCTGTCAGGTTGGGGGGGATTCTGGAAGTCCCTGTGCTTCCAGGGGACGTGGGGTCCTCAGGAGGCCCATTTACCCATAAACATTCTGGAATTACGGGCAGTCAGGTTGGTACTGGAGCGATTGACCCAACACCTGAGGGGTCTGTCGGTCCAGGTACGCTCAGACAACAGAACGGCGGTTGCCTACATCAATCACCAGGGAGGGACCCGGAGCAAGGGTGCTCTCCCAAGAGGTGTCTCAGATTCTGACATGGGCGGAGGCCAATGTTCAATGCATTTCGGCTGTTTACATTCCGGGGGCGGAGAACCTGCTGGCGGACGCCCTGAGCAGGGGGATGTCCCGTCAGGGGGAGTGGTCCCTCTGCAACAAGGTATTCTAGTCCCTGTGTCACCGTTGGGGACTACCGGATGTGGATCTGTTTGCTTCCCGTCACAGTCACAAGCTCCCGGCCTTCGTCTCACTGTCTCAGGATCCTCTGGCCATGGCCATGGATGCCCTGTCCATGTCTTGGAGGGAGTTTCGACTCCTGTATGTGTTTCCACCGTTTCCCCTTCTGGGCAGGGTTCTACGCAAGATTGCTCTGGAAGGGGTACCTGTGATTCTAGTGGCCCCCAGGTGGCCAAGAAGAGTGTGGTTCGCAGACGTGGTTCAAATGGCAGTAGATCAGTACGATCTGCCAAGGGTGCCAGATCTGCTAACTCAAGGGTCCTTACGCCATCCCAATTTACAAACTCTGGCTTTGACGGCCTGGATGCTGAAACCTCCATATTGATGGAGAAGGGTTTGTCTGCCTCCGTGGTGGCTACTATGGTGCAGGCCAGGAAGAAGACTTCTTCTGCTATCTATTATAGAGTATGGCGTTCCTACATTGACTGGTGTGAGTCCAGCTCTCTTCCCTGCCGGGAATTCTCCGTCCCTAGGGTTCTGGAGTTTTTACAGCATGGTCTGGACTTAGGTCTCAAACTTAGTACTCTGAAGGGTCAGGTTTCAGCCCTGTCTATCTTCTTTCAGAAGACCTTTGCTCAACATCACCTGATTAAGACCTTCTTTCAGGGGGTCACTCACGTGCGTCCCCCTCGAAAACCTATGGTCCCTGTCTGGGATTTGAACTTGGTTTTGTCTGCAGGGTGCTCCCTTGAGCCTATTCAAGATGCTGTTCCGGTTGTTCTCACTCTCAAGGTTGTCTTCTTGGTGGCTATTACTTCGGTTAGGCGTGTGTCAGAGCTGGCCGCTCTATCTATTCAGCCTCCATACTATGAGCGACACCAGGACTAGGTGGTGTTCCACTTCAAACCGGATTTTCTGCCTAAAGTTGTTTTGGGTTTTCATTTGAACCAGGATATTGTTCTTCCTTCTCTGTGTCCCAATCCTCGCAACGACAAGGAGCGGGTTCTGCATTCCTTGGACGTAGCCAGGTGCTTGAAGTATTTCCTGGTTGTCACTAAGGCCTTCAGGAAGACTGATGCTCTTTGTTGTGCCTTCCGGGCCTAGGAAAGGTTTGGCTCCCGCCAAGTCTACCATCAGTAAATGGATTCGTCAGGCTGTGATTCAGGCCTATTCTACTAAGGGGAGGACTCCCCCTTTCCGTCTTACGGCTCATTCTACTCGTGCTATTGGTGCCTCTTGGGCCTTTCAGCAACAGGCCTCTGTTGAACAAGTTTGCAAGGCCGCTACTTGGTCTTCTGTTCACACCTTTTCAAAGTTTTACAAGGTTGATGTTCGGGCCTCAGCTGATGCTGCTTTTGGCCGTAAGGTTTTGCAGGCGGTTGTAGTCTGAGCTACGTGCCGTTGCCTTTGTTGTTGGGGATCCCACCCTACTTTATGGACACTGCTATTGGATGTCCCACGTGTAAGTATTATAGATGGAGCAGGACGTACTGTATGCTTAGAATAATACAATTCTGTGAAATGTAGAATTCTTATTATACGCATACAGTACGTCCTGCTCCACCCCACCCTGGTTTCACCTTGTTCTGGATCCCCTGTATGGTGATTGTTATCATTGTTATTGTTACCAGTTTGGTGGTTGGTTTCTCCCGGCTTCTTTTTCTCACTGCTTTTCAATGCTGGGGATTTGTGGGAGGTCCCTGGGTATATGAAGGGCCGGGAGGAGCCTGTTTTTGCATGTCTGCAGTGAACAGCGCTATCTGGCGGAGGATTACCCACATGTAAGTATTATAAATGGAGCAGGACGTACTGTATGCGTATAATATCAATTCTACAGGTGAGTATTTCACAGAATTGTATTTTTTCCTTTAATTGAAGTGATAAAACAGGCGAAGCCAGTTGTTAGCCCATTGTGTTGGGCTACATTCTGCACAGGCCCAAACTGTTTTTCATTTTTTAACTGAAGCAGAGATGGCTGAGGAATCGAGGTTAATTTCTTACCTTATGATCTATTTTTTGAAACGTGGGCATGGCCCTTGGAGCTGGCTTTGGTCCAGGGTGGGCAGCTGTTGGTGCTAGGTGTGAGGGGACTTGCTAGGAGGAGGGGTTGGCTGGGCTTGATAGCTCTGATAATGCCATTCAAGCCATCAATAAAGAGGGGGGCGTGGTCTGGACTAACTCCTTGAGATAGTATTAGTGGCCCACATCTGTGGGGAGGGGGCTGGTAAGGCAGTGTATTCCCTCATTCACGGTGGCGGGCTGAGAGGCGGCGCAGTGTAGAAGGAACGTACATCAAGATAAGCTGCCTTTTTTTCTTTATTTAACCTTCTGCCTGAAAAATGCCTTTTAATATGGACAGACAAAAAAAGTGTTATGGTGTAAGTATTTAAAAAATCAAAATCAGGGGCTTAATGATCTGTCTCACAGTACTTCCCCCTTCCGACAGATGTAATGTGGAGTAATAGTATATATTTCATGCACTAAGATCTGCTAATTATAGAAATGAATGAATTTTGATCATTTGATAAATTATGTAGCGATAATGTATAAATAGCTGTCGATCATTATTGGAGGTAAGCCTAACTACTTGATTGTGATGGGCTGAATACAATTGTATTAGGCCATGGTATATCACAATGTTGTAGAGGGTGCGGACAGACCGAAAAGACTAATTATTATTATTATATAGCGCCATCATCTTCCGTAGCGCTTTACAAAGACTAATGTATTATTCCAAGTATGTCACACACCCCGCTTCCACTATTCATGACAAATGGGTTATGGTCCAGTAGAGGGCGAACCTCTTCTTCGCAGAGATGAAAACAAAAATAAGCCCCTCCCGGTCCATAAATACCTGGGACCTCCCACACATTCCCCTGTTACTTCTCTGCAAGACGGTGAGCAAGTCAGAAGATGTATGCTGCTCTTCCTTGCAGGTAAGCCGGGCTTACACCCGGCCATTCTTTGCCCTATTTCTTCCCGGACCTTTTACATTAAGCCCAATACCAGCCTCCCAGCCTTGGCTGCAAGTCCGGGTAAGGGTAGGCATCACCTTAATAGGTGTTTAGGGAGCCATGCTCCCCCGTGAGACCCCATACAAGGGGGTAGGCGGTATCCGGGTTGGTGATCCCGGTTTGGGATGCCCTGTCCCTATTGCTATGTCCCTTACACCCATGGTGTGGGATTTCCCCCCTTCCGGGCCCCTCTGTCAACCCTCCATGGGGGGGAAGAATGTGCTTTATCCTCCCTTTCGTGTGTGTTGTGTGCTTGCGGTGCTACACGTTACAGGACGCCATTTCTCTATTCCTAGTATGTCGAACACCCCACTTCCAAATATTCATGACACTTGGGAACCCGGCCTGTAGAGGGCGATCTTGCAGAGATGACATGGAAAAAGGAGCCCCTCCTGGTCCATAAGTACTGGGTTCCTCCCACTATTCCCCAGTCTTTTCGTCCCTGCAGTCGGCGAAGCATTCAGAAGATGACTCTCCTTCAAGCTGCAGGTAGCCGGGTTTGCTCCCGGACCCTTTTTTTCTCTATTTCTGTCTGAAACTCTTTAAATCTGTTTGGTTATATTGTATGCCTCCCAGCCCTGGCTGTGTGGATCAGACAAAGGTAGATACATACACCTTCTGGTGTATGGCTTTTAAAAAACAAAAAAAAAAAACTCCCACTTGGGACTTGAAGGGGCATCCCGGGTAGCAATTGCGTAAAACCTAGATATACTTGGCGACTATAATCAATTATAAGTATAATACTAGAGCATCATATGGAGGCATTTCAGGTTAATGGGCTTGCAATTCCCTTGGCACAGACTCGGCAATGTTTTGGATGTGGGACATCCCTTGTTTGGGATAACGCAGTTCTTGCGTCCCTTGTGCACAATTAACCATTATGCAGCAAACTGGGGCCCAGGCTTCAGGGTCTGCGGCTACTGCCTCTTCTCCTACTCCGCCGTGTCTTGTCCGTACCCCCAGTGATATTTTCATGGGTGGTGAGTCGCATTCTGATTTATGTGCCAGATTGGCTCATCTTGAAGGATTTATGTCTACCTCTGTGGCTAAGAAGGCCTC
The DNA here is from genome assembly GCA_027917425.1 of Gastrophryne carolinensis. Classification (NCBI taxonomy): domain Eukaryota; kingdom Metazoa; phylum Chordata; class Amphibia; order Anura; family Microhylidae; genus Gastrophryne; species Gastrophryne carolinensis. The sequence goes on along the minus strand of CM051239.1, from coordinate 308,260,285 downwards.
AGCTAAAAGAAAGCATTTGACTCATGCCGCCTTGGCAAGTGAGTTGGACAATTGCGATTTGCTTGATTGGTCTGACCCTTCTCAGTTAGAAGAAGGGGAATTATATGAGGATTCAGATGTTTCTGACGAACAGCAATTTGTTGGTACTGAAAATGAGCAGGGTGAAGAGTGTTGTGGTTACCCCAAAAACTCTTGCCCAGTTATTTGAGGTTTTTGTTATTACTCCTCCTGAAGTAGTCCCTCTCAAGAGAGGGGAATTCTTTGGAGCCTCTAAACCTCGTTTGGAATTTCCAAATCAAAAGCATTTTGATGATGATATATTTAAAGAATGGGAGAAGCCTGCGCGGCTTCATGGCATTCCCTTGGGCTTACAAGTCTGTTGTGAGAGACCTAATGAATAACTCAGGGCTTGATCCGGCCTCTGATGAGTACGCCGCTCTTAAGTGCTGTGAGATGTTCGCATCTTTTGTACTTTCTGCTTTAGATGATACTCTGCTCATGTGCAGCAGAACCTCTGCCTTGTTAATCGCCATTCGGCGGTCAGTATGGTTGCGGCAGTGGGCGGCGGATGTTGTAGCCAAGAAATCTGTTACAGCGCTTCCGTTTGTGGGATTGCGCCTATTTGGAGTTTCTTCCGGTTACAAACTGGAATTCGAGCCCCGGCCTCCTCCCAGATTTTTCATGTCCCGGATGCCGTCAGATCCGGCAATTGCGCAGGGACTGCGGGCAGCAGTAGCGAATCTGTTAAACATGGCTGTCATCTGCCTAGTGCCTCCCGGCGGAAAGGGGTTTGGGGTTTTACTCCAACCTATTCACGGTACCCAAAAGGGACGGCTCTGTTCGGCCTATCCTAGACCTAAGGAGACTCAATCAATTTATCCGTTTCAGAAAATTCAACGATCAATGCTCTCCGTCAGGGGGACTTCATGACATCCATAGACATCAAGGATGCTTATTTGCACATTCCTATTTTCCGGGTCGCCAGAGATTTCAGGTTCTCGATAGAAGACCAGCATTATCAATTTGTGGCCTTACCTCGGCCCCAAGAGTCTTTACCAAGATGCTGGCAGGAGTGATGGCTATATTCAGGGTCACATCCACATTGTGCCTTTTCTGGATGATCTTCTTATCGCGGCCTCCTCCCTCGAACAATCAGAGTTGGACACCAGGATGGTGGTCTCTACGCTAGAAAGGTTCGGATGGGTAATAAGTTACCCCAAATCCTCTCTGTCCATCCAGGGAAATTCCCTTCCTGGGCCTGATTCTGGAATGGTTCTGATTCAGGACTTGATTCGTCTATTCTTGCATGTGGGACAGGTGCCCACTATCATTAAATCAGACTTGTCTATTGTCTCCCCACATTTGCAGTCCCTTCAGTGTGGTTAATATCGCACAACCTCCAGAAGGGCAAATCATTTCTGACTCCGCGTTGGGAACTGGTTACCACGGATACCAGCCTGGTAGGCTGGGGGGGGGGGGGGCTTCTGGAAGAAGCATCAGTTCCAAGGATTGTGGGGGCCTCAGGAGGCTCATTCTCCAATCTATGTATTAGAGCTTTGGGTCATACGTCTTGTTCTACTTCGACTGACCCATTTCTTACAGGGTCTGCCAGTTTACATTCGGTCAGACAACCGAACAGCTGTTGCATACATCAATCACCAGGGAGGGACTCGCAGTTGGGGTGCCCTCCGGGAAGTGTCTCTGATCCTTCAGTGGGCAGAGATCAATGTTCCCTGCATATCAGCAGTTTACATTCCGGGGATAGAGAATGTGGAGGCAGACTCCCTGAGCAGGGGATGTTCTCGCCAGGGAGAATGGTCTCTCAATCCAAGGGTCTTTCAGTTCCTCTGTCACAAGTGGGGGACTCCACAGTTGGACCTGTTTGCTTCTCGCCACAGTCACAAGCTGCCAGCTTTTGTGTCTCTATCCCAGGATCCTCTGGCAGTGGCAGCGGATGCCATGTCTCTGGCCTGGAAGGATCTGGGGTTCCTATATCTGTTTCCCCCATTCTCCTTGATCAGCAAGGTGGTGCGCAAGTTAGCACTGGAGGAGGCGCCATCAATTCTGGTGGCGCCAAGGTGGCCAAGACGTCTGTGGTACGCAGACGTCGTAAGGCTGGCAGTGGATCGTTTCCATCTGCCTCTTCCAGATCTCATCACTCAGGGTCAAATTTGTTACCCCAATTTACAAACGCTGGCTTTGACGGCATGGCTGCTGAAGTCTCCATCTTGAAAGAAGGTCTTTCTGATGCGGTTATTCAGACTCTTATTAGAGCTAGGAAGAAGTCTTCCTCTGTCATTTATTACAGGACTTGGAGGTCCTATATTGATTGGTGTGACTCCAGGGCTTTGCCCTGTAGAGTATTTTCTATTCCTAGAATTCTGGAATATCTGCAACGAGGTCTGGATATGGGATTCCAGATTAGTACTTTGAAAGGGCAAGTCTCTGCCTTGGCTGTTTTCTTTCAAAGGTCGTTTGCTCTTCATCCTTTGGTTAAGACCTTTTTCCAAGGAGTCGCGCATGTGCGGCCTCCCAGAAAGCCTATGCTTCCTGTTTGGGACCTTAACCTGGTGCTTTCAGCTATGCAGGCTGCTCCCTTTGAGCCTTTGCAGGATATTCCTCTTCCTATTCTTACTCAGAAGGTTGTCTTTTTGGTTGCTATTACTTCTGTCCGCCGAGTTTCTGAACTGGCGGCTTTGTCTATTCTAGCCCCTTATTTTGAGAGGCATCAAGATAGGGTTGTTTTCCATTTTAAACCGGATTTCCTTCCTAAGGTGGTGTCTGCTTTCCACCTAAATCAGGATATAGTTCTTCCTTCCATGTGTCCTAAACCTAGTAACGACAAGGAAAGGGTCTTACATTCTTTGGATGTAGTTCGTTAAGTATTATTTAGTTACTACTTCGGCCTTCCGCAAGACGGGTGCCTTTTTTGTTGTGCCTTCTGGCCCAAGAAGGCTTTTGCTCCTGCCAAATCTTCCCTTAGTAAGTGGATACGTCAGGCCATCATTGGGGCCTATATGGCTAAGGGGAAGGTTCCCCCTTTTCGTGTCACCGCTCATTCTACTCGTGCTATTGGAGCTTCCTGGGCTTTTCAGCACCAGGCTTCTGTTGAACAAGTTTGCAAGGCTGCGACTTGGTCTTCTGTGCATACTTTTTTCTAAGTTTTACAAGGTTGATGTGCGGGCCTCAGCGGATGCTGCTTTTGGCCGCAAAATTCTGCAAGCTGCAGTAATTTAAGTTATGCATTATTCCTTGGGGTTCCCCACCCACTATAGACACTGCTATTGGATGTCCCAAGTGTCATGAATATTTGGAAGTGAGGTGTGTGACATACTAGGAATAATACCATTTTGTGAGTACTCACCTGTAAAATGGTTATTACGAGTATGTCACACACCCCACTTCCCCCGCCCTTTTTTGTTCTAATGGATTTTTTTATATGGTGATTATTATTTTCAAACTATTTTTCTATTATTGAATATAATTTGCTCTTCCTGGTTCTTCACTGCTTTTTAAAAAGACTGAGGAATAGTGGGAGGAACCCAGTACTTATGGACCAGGAGGGGCTCTTTTTTTCCATGTCATCTCTGCAAGATCGCCCTCTACAGGCCGGGTTCCCAAGTGTCATGAATATTTGGAAGTGGGGTGTGTGACATACTCGTAATAACCATTTTACAGGTGAGTACTCACAAAAGGGGAGCTTCTTCCCCTCAGGCTGCGTTGGTGAGGGGGCTGGCCTGGGCGCTCGCGCGTTGCCGCGACCTGCCCCCTCCTGCCTTGGGGGCATTGCGGAGCCCAGCCTCCGGCTGGGAACTGCGTTGCTGGTTGTAAGGGGGGCGGGGCCAGGCATGGCGTGCGATCCGCTCTAGCCCGCCCCTTCTTCTCCCTCTCTCTCTACCTCTCAGACTGCTGACTGGGCTGGACGCCATTTTTGGAGTGTGTGAGTGCCCTTATGGGCTCCCCCCGAGTACTTGTGCCCCAGTCTTTGCATGGGGGCAGCGCTGGCTCCCTTTGCATTTGCTTGTCATATTTATATCTAGTTTTTATATGTTTGCGTGCATGTGCTCATGGGCCCACTTCTCTTGTGAGGACTCCCTGTGCCTTGCTAAAATGGGGGTTCTCCCGGTCCTAGGGTCCCTAGCAGTAAATTGGGCACCTACAAATCCTCCCACGTGGGACTTAAAGGGGCATCCCGGGTTGCTTATCAGCATAATTCCCTCTGGTCATTGCGACTACCTTTAAATCACCATATGGAGGCTCCCTTTGGGACAATCCCGGCTATGTGTGGGTTGTGGGGTATCCCTTACGGGGGAGAATGTACTGATTTGCACACCATGTGCGCAACAGGCCATAACGCGGCATTTAGGATCCCAGGCGTCTGGGTCAGTGCCGCCAGTCTCATCTCCTACTCCGCCCCGCATTATCCGTACCCCTAGTGATACCGTTATTAGCGGGGAGTCGCACTCGGATGTATGTGCTAGGCTGGCCAACGTCGAGAACATTATTTCTAGCTCAGTGGGCAGAAAGGCCCCTGCTAAGAAAAGGCATCTGTCACCGGCTACACCGGTACTTGATATTCTAAGCATACAGCACGTTCTGCTCCCGAATAGTCATAACATGTGGGTAGTCCTCCGCCTCCGGCGCCGTGCACTGCAGACATGTAGAAAACAAGCTCCTCCCGGCCCTACATATACCGGAGGACCTCCCACAAATCCCCAGATTTCTCTGCAGTGCTGGAACTGCGAAGACATGAAGTATCACGCTCTCGCAGGCGAGCGGGCCTCACGGCCCAAGGTCCTGTGGCACTATTTCCACCCGTCCTCTTCAGAAGAAATATGCCTCCCAGCCTAGGCTGCGTGGGTCGGGTGAAGGTAGGTAGCACCTGGTGTGCTGAACGGAGCCATGCTCCACCGCAATCTCCCTCCATAGGGTAGGCGGTCAGGCCGATGATGAGCCTATAGAGGATGCCCCTCCCGCATTTTCGCCCGTACCCCTTACAATTAGTCCATGGACACCGTCGGCTTCCCCCTCGCTTCCTCCCGTAACTCGAGGGAAAAGAAGGGGGGGGTATGTGTGGCAGCCCTAGCGCTATATTCTCGGTGTGCCACACACCCCGCTTCCCTTTTAATACTTACGATCGGGTTACTCCACCAGTAGGTGGCGACGTGCAGGGAGAAGTCTTGAAAACGAGCCCCTTCCGGCCTATATATACCTGGGACCTCCCACTGAATCACCAATTTTTTCTCTCTGCATGAAGCGACAAGACAGAAGAATGAAGTCTCCTGCTTGCAGGTAGCCGGGGTAAAATCCGGCATCCCCTTTTGGTCTATTTCTGCCCAGTTCTTGTGTGTTTATTATGCTTAGTTAAATGGAAGCCTCCCAGCCTAGGCTGCGGGCTTGGCAAAGGTAGATGGCACTTTAGGTGCCTAGGAGCTTATCTCCTCCGCTCGACCCCACTTGTGGGGCAATGCGGCTATCCGGCTGTTGATCCGGATTTGGGATGCCCCTGTCCCGATGTCCCTTTAGGTCACCTTCTCCTGCTTGGCCTTCTCCCTTTGCTAAGGGGGGGGGTGTAATGTGCATGAGTGCTTTACTTTACTGTGAAAAGGTCTTAGTGTCAGCGCATGGACAGGGCTGCTAGGGCCTGTTTTTCACTGTTTGTTTTCCCTCCCTTTGCTGGCCGGGACGCGCTGTCTCCGGGCCCGCCCCTCGCTTCATTAGAGACCTGGACGCTGCAGCTGGTGGGGGAAGAGCTTCCTTGCTGCTGAAAACTACACAGGTAAAACGGTCCCACCATTGCGCACGTGGGGCCGTTCTTATGCTATGGCTGCTTGTGCAGCATTTTTCTCCCTGGGGCATTTCTACTTATGGGGAATGTTGTTGTTTCACATAGGGGGATATGTGCTCCAGTGGCTGCGATTGTTCACTTTACCTTTGTGATTCACACATATATATATATATATATATATATATATATATATAATATTTAATGTGTAGTGTGCAGATATATATCTATCTATATCTATATATCTATATCTATATATATATCTATATAATATATATATATCATTTATATGTGTATGTACAGGTATATATATATATATATATATATATATATGTATATGTATATGTATATATGTATGTATTTATACACAGTATGTGCGCTGATTTTTTGCACTGCTTTGCCTTGAAATTACATGTGTCATGTATATTTATTCAAGATGTTTAAGCTAGCCATATATGTTTGCCTTATTGGTTATGTATGATTGTAGCTGGGGGACTGACTGTGGTCTCTTTTCCCTCACAGATTCTGGGATCCCCTCACTGCAGTGGCTCTCCCGGTCTGTTATACCTGGCTAGTCTTAGTCTCTAAATTGGGATTTTCCTAGGTTTAAAAAAAAAAAAAAAGATTAAAAAAAAAAATCCTCCCACTTCCGGGACTTTAATTATAAAGGGGCATCCCGGGTTGCTTATTGCGTAAAACCCTGGGTTGTTGCGAATACCATAACTTCACCATATGGAGGCTTCCAATGTTACCGGAAATGGCTCCTCTGGGCCATCCAGGTTGTGTGGGGGCTGTGGGGTTCCGCTCCCAGGCGATGTCATATTATGTGTTCCATGTGCTCAGCAGAACATTGCGCGCCAGTCCGTTGCTCCGGCTTCTGGCTCCTCGCAATTTCCGTCATCTCCTATCCCCCACAACCTAGTCCGGACCCCGTGTGACACTGTCAAAAATGGGGATTCGCATTCCGAGGTGCATGCGCGGTTGGCCAACCTCGAGAAAATTATCTCCGCTTCAGTGGCTCAGAAGGCTACGGCAAAGCGGAAGCTCCTTGCTCCGGCAGTACCTGCCCCGGAGGATGAGGTATCTGAATTTTTGGATTATTCCGATTGTCCCCCTGATGAGGAGGGGGAACTTCTTGAGGAATCGGATGAGCCTGCATACCAGCTATTGTTTGATACTGCTGGTGATCAGGCTGTGGGGGTGTCCCTTGACACTCCTTCTATTTTGGCTCAAATGTTTAAAGTTTTGGCCTTGGATCCGCCTGCGGTGGTCCCTCTGCCAAAAGGTGAGTTGTTTGATGTACCCCAGCCGCGTTTGGTGTTTCCCAGGCAACAGCACTTTGAGAAGCTTGTCCTTAACAACCCACGCGCCTGGCTGGAACTCCTCCTAATTGGGATAAGCGTTATCCCTTTCTGGAGGACTTGGTGAAGCTTTGGTCAGTGCCCCCCGAAGTCGACACCCCGGTGTTGGGGTTGACTGGCCTGGCTGCGTTGCACCTTTCTGGCACCACTACCATTAAGGATGGTGAGGATCGTCGGATTGATCAATTGGCTCGCCATGGTTTTATCAGTGCCGGCTCGACACTACGGCCAATTTGTGCTTCGGCGCTTCTGTTGCTGGCTGTTAGATCCATGATTAGGGATCTACTTGCAGATCTTGATCCCGCTTGTGATATGATTAGCTCTCTCAAGCAGTGTGAGTCGTTTGTTTCTTTTGCCCTGACTGCTCAGGACGATGCTCTTGCAACGAGTAGCAGGACAGCAGCATTGCTGGTGGCTATTCGTCGGGTCTATATGTCTGCGCCAGTGGACGGCGGACCTTAATTCTAAAAAGGCGCTTACAGCGCTACCCTTCGTAGGTTTACGCCTTTTTGGCGAGAAATTGGATGCTGTTACCAAGGATGGTAAGTTGCCTCAATTCAAGAAACCTCGTAGCTCCTTCAGGGGTGCGAGTTCCTTTAGTCCCTCCTTTCGAGGAGCCAGGGGGGCTTCCCTTCCCGTTACCGGGGCTGTAGGTTGGTCCCGGGGAAGAGGTCGTGGCTGTCCCGGTCAGTCCTGGGGCGCCAAGCCCAAACCTACTGCTAAGCCCGCTCAGCAATGAGGGGCTGCCCTCACCCGTGCGGGTGGGGGGACAATTGCGACACTCCTCCCTGGTTTAAGGCCGCGAGTCTCCGGACACATAGATCTGGGAGGTAGTATTGCCCGGTTACAGACCGGAGTTAGAGTCTCGCCCTCCCTCACGGGTTTTCCTGGAAATGGCCGGTCATCCGGCCGGTGCCGCACTTAAAGGTGGGCCTCGATTTTTACACCATTCTCTTCGCAGTCCCCTAGAAGGACGGGTCAGCTTGCCCCGTCCTGCATCTGAAGTTTTTCAAACTTCCCAGGTCCCCCCTTGCTCTAGCCAGGGTGGTGTCCTTTCGGGGAATACGGTCGGATTTCGGTCAACACAGGGTGTTGCTCACTGAGTCCAAGGTCTGTCTGATTCAGGAGTTGGTTTGGATCCTTCTTTCCAGTCCTCGGCTGTCTGTTCTGGAGCTGAGAGCCTTCCGTCTGGTTCTTGCTCTTTTGTCCCATCATGGTCTGGGCCTTCTGGTTCAGCTACGCTCGGACAGTCAAGCATCGGTTGCTTACTTCAATCATCAGGGAGGGACTTCCAGTCTGGGTGCTCTCAGAGTGGAGTCCCTGATCCTGACCTGGGCGAAGACACATGTTCCTTGTCTCTCGGCAGTCTGCAGTCCGCTCCGGTGGGGGACACCGGAGGTGGTCCTGTTTTCCTTTCGCCACAATTGCAGGCTCCCGATCTTTGTGTCACCCTCCCAGGATCCTCTGGCTCGGGCGGCGGAAGCCATATCCCTGAGCTGGGGGAACCCGGGTTTTCTGTACCTGTTTCCTCCGATACTCATGCTAGGCTGAGTGGTACGGAAGCTGGTTCTGGAAAGGGTGTCCGCCATTCTCGTGGCCCCAAGAGGACCAAGACGAGTGTGGTGCGCAGACATCGTTTGGCTGACAGTGAATCAGCTCATTCTGCCTCTTCGGCCCGATCTGCTCACTCAGGGTCGGCTGTCTTACCCCAGTTTACCAACGCTGGTTTTGATGGCTTGGCTGCTGAGACCTCCATCTTGGAGGAGGAGGGTCTTTCTGATCGCTGCCCGAAAGAGGTCTTCTTCTATCACCTACTATAGGACTTGGAAAGCCTATATCGCTTGGTGTGAGGTTAGGTCTTTGCCTTGTAGGGTCTTTTCGGTCTCCAGGATTCTGGAGTTTTTACAATCAGGGCTGGACTCTGGTCTTCAGCTGAGTACTTTGAAAGGCCAGGTTTCTGCCTTATCTATCTTTTTTCAGAAGCGTTTCGCGCTTCTTCCTTTAGTTAAAACTTTTTTCCAGGGGGTTACGCATGTGCGGCCTCCCAGGAAACCATTACTCCCTGTTTGGGACTTGAATTAGGTTCTTTCTGCTCTTCAGGCTCCTCCCTTTGAGCCTTTGCAAGATATTGCTTTGTCTACCCTGACTCAGAAGATTGTCTTATTGGTAGCTATCACTTCGGTTCGGCGTGTCTCGGAGTTGGCGGCCTTGTCTATTCAGGCGCCCTACTTTGAGAGGCATCAGGACAAAGTGGTCTTTCGGTTTAAACCAGACTTTCTTCCTAAGGTTGTTTCTGCTTTTCATTTGAATCAGGATATTGTTCTTCCCTCCCTGTGTTCTAAGCCTAAGAATGACAAGGAGAGGGTTTTGCATTGTTTGGATGTAGTACGCTGTGTTAAGTACTATTTGATTATTACTTCTCCTTTTCGTAAGACTGATGCCTTTTTTTGTTATGCCCTGTGGGCCTAGGAAGGGTTTGGCGCCGGCCAAATCTTCCATTAGCAAATGGATACATCAGGCCATTATTGCGGCCTATTCTGCTAAGGGGAAAGTTCCTCCTTTTCGTATCACTGCTCATTCTACTCGCGCCGTTGGAGCGTCTTGGGCTTTAAAGCACCAAGCTTCTGTTGAACAAGTTTGTAAGGCCGCTACTTGGTCTTCTGTTCATACTTTTTCTAAGTTTTACAAGGTTGATGTGCGGGCCTCAGCGGATGCTGTTTTTGGCCGCAAAGTTCTGCAGACTGCAGTCATTTAAGTTATGTTTCACCTTGCCTTTGGATACTGCTTTTGGATGTCCCGATCGTAAGTATTAAAAGGAAAGCGGAGTGTGTGGCACACCGAGAATAATACCATTTTGTGAGTACTCACCTGAAAAATGGATGTTATCGGTGTGCCACACACCCCACTTCACCCGCCCTTTTCGGTATCCCGAATCCTTTATATGGTGAAGATTTTCTTTATTTTGAGGTTACCGTTGGATTTCCTGGTACCTTGTCTTTCTGCTTTTTAAATAACTGGTGATTCAGTGGGAGGTCCCAGGTATATATAGGCCGGAAGGGGCTCGTTTTCAAGACTTCTCCCTGCACGTCACCACCTGCTGGTGGAGTATCCCGATCGTAAGTATTAAAAGGGAAGCGGGGTGTGTGGCACACCGATAATATCCATTTTTCAGGTGAGTACTCACAAAATGGTATTTTTGCCCTTAGACTTCGGTCCCTGAGTTAGGGGGTCAGTGTTGCGTCTCGCTATACAGCGTGTGCTGGCTTTGTACTAACTATCTGCGGCTCGGCAGCTTCATTCAGCATGTCAGCATGAGACTTATACATCCACTCTGTTCTACCTTCTGTCGGTTGGAGCTTCGCGCTCTTTGGGGGAGGAGGAGACTCGCCCTGACGAGTATTGCATCACAGCCTGGCCCTCCCCTCGAGGTTCACTGGCGCCATTTTCTCTGTCTTCCCGCGTGCGCGTGGTGTGGCTCGTCTCCTCCCTCGGTCATGTAAGTGCCCTCCGGGGCGGTATGGCTTCTAGGTTTTCTTTCAAACAGAGCATGGCACTGACTCCTCTCCCCTTGTCCCATTATGTCTTTCAGAAGCCAAGACTTCGTTACTGGCCACGGCCTAACATATATTATAACGGGTCCTCTTTACAAATCCTCCCACATTACTAGCGGGTTATTGGGGCATCCAGGGTTGCTTATTGCATAATTCCCTGTGTTATACTGCATAAAAATCACCATATGGAGGCATTTCAGAATTATGGAACCGGGGTCCCTCTGGGACGTGACCGGCTGTGTGCAGTGTGTGGACAGCCCCTGGCTGAGGCTGACAGGGCACAGGTCTGCGGACAGTGTGCAGCACAGGCATTGCTAACAGAGGATCCCTTCCTCACTCCCGTCTCCCCGCTCCCAAACATCGCTCATGATGAGTCCCACTCCAGCGGGGATGACCTACAAGAGGTGCCGAGAGCGTTGCCCACGGCGGAGCAGGTGCTCTCTGGATTGGCAGAGCGTATGGGCCCTGGTAAAAAGCGGTCCCTGGCGCCCCCAGGTTCTCCGGTCCCTAACGATACCGATGATTCTGCTGATATTCAGGACCCTGACCCTTCTGAGGAAGCTGAGCAATACTCAGACTCAGGCTCCTCCCATGGGATGCCCGCGGGCCGTGAGGAATCCGAGCCTGGCTCCTGGGGTCTGTGTGATACGGATGAAATCCTGATCCAAATCTTTGAGGTGTTGTCAATCTCCCCCCCCTGGGGAGATTCCCAAGCCTAAAAAGGAGACCTTCCATACAGCGCCGCCGCGCTTGGAGTTCCTAGAACAGGAACATTTCCAGAATATTATATCCCAGGAATGGGAATCGCCTAGTAAGCTGAAAGGGATTCCAGGGGTCTGGGAATGGAAGTACCCTTTTCCCCCTGATGTGGTCAATTTATGGTCGGCTCCCCTGGTGGTGGACGCGCCGGTTATAGGGGGTCACAAACCCCCCTTTTATGACTGCCCCCTTTTATCGTACCCTCCGGGATGCTGAGGACCGGCGCATTGACAGACTGGCATCACACGCCTTCTCGTGTGCTGGGACGGCCCTGCGCCCGGTCTGTGCCGCGGCCATCACTGCGGTGGCCGCCAGGACTCTTGTTAGAAAGATACTGGATCACCGCCCTGAGGATCTTCCCTGGGGGGTGTTCAGTGCCCTATCAGACTGTGAAGCTTTTGTGAAGTTTATTCTATCGGCACTGGATGACACCATTAAGATGTGTGCTAGGAGTTCAGCACTTGCGGTAACCATTCGCCGCCTGGTCTGACTGCGACAGTGGGGCGCCGATGGAGCTACAAAAAAGGCGCTCACCTGCCTTCCATTCAGAGGACGGAGGTTATTCGGGGCCCGCTTGGACCTTTTCGGCAAAAAGGCTATAGCACCCTCCCACAGAAGGCCGCTTCGGCCTCCATGAGGCAGAGTCACCCCTCCACCCCCCTACGTCAGTGTTAGACGTGAATCTGAGGTGTGTTTCCAGTTATTCGGCGTGGACTTCCAGCATGGCGCGGGCAGGCAGCGCCCTGGGCCTTCTGGCAGGACCAAATCCAAATCTGCCAAAACCTCTCAAGCATGAAGGGCCGCCCTTGCCCTTTTGGGCGAGGGGGCGACTGCACAGCTGTCTCACATCCAGGAATATGCCTTATCCTTATGGCGGTTCCGGGATGTAACCCCCCTGGGCCCAGGATGGGTTCTCGCTGGCGGTCCCCCCCCCCCCCCCCTCAGTTTCCTGTCAGGGTATTTTTAGCCCTGCTCTCCCTCTGAACCTGGCGCAGGCTGGACTAGGGCCTGCAGTATTGGGCGCGCCTTGGCAATTGCCTTAATGGGATGGGGCCATGGCCCCTATACATTTTTTCCATCCTTCCCCCCCCCCCCCCCCCCCCCCATCAGTATGAGGTAGTCTGGACCCCATGTGCCTACGGCAGGTTTAGATATTCTGCCCTTGCAAATAATCCATATATGACATATCTGTCTTGGGCCACGGGCTCTAGCACTTCTCAGCTTCTCTGGGGTCTGCGGCACGCCTTAGACTATTCTAGCCAGTGTCACAGGGGCCTCCTTTCGTGCCCAGGCTACTAGCCTGGCGGGTATGGGGATGCGCCTGAGGTGGGGCTTCGGCGTTAGGACCTACCAGGTCGTCTTCTTATTCCCCCGCCTCTGCATCAGACAAAGTGGGCCGGTTGGCCGACAGTGTCCCCTAGAAGCTACTGGATGGGTGCTTAAACTCCCCATCCCTTCACCGTCACTTACTCACTATTCCCCGTCCCGGGGAAATCGGTTCAGGCTTGCTGCCTTCTTCCCTGGCATTAGGGGACCCCTGGTTACGGGGGCTCTGCCCTCCTTCACTTGCGCCCTACCTTCACCAAGCGGGATGGCAGCTGGAGGGTCTGTCGGTGGCACATCCAGATGATGTCCTTTATATACCGGGCTCTTCGACGCAGTAGGTTACTAAACCCTCATATGTCCCAGCACCCCGATGCTTGGTCTGGGCTCAGGCCTTCTTGGTAAGTTGGTTCCTCTGGAACTTCCCATTGGCAAGGGCCCCTTCAGGGGGGTACCTCCATTCCTTGCTAGCATCCCCTAGAGTATGGCCCCCCTGGGTGCCAGTCTAGCAGGTTTGGAAAGGGAGAGCCAAATCTCTCCCACGAACCACGGGGTTCTAGGTTGGGCCCTTAGAGGGTCCATCTTATCTGCTGGGCTCGCTGTAACGGTGGCCCCCTTTGATTTTATATGGTGGGCCTCCCCCTCCCTTAGGACCGGTCGGTTCATGAGGGATGCCTGGCCTGGTGCAAGACGAGGGCATGTCTGTAATGCTGATTTAAAGCTTGTGACAGGTTGATACCTCTGGAGGGTCCCTGTCTCTGGCCTGGGTTTGGGTTCTACCCCCCTGCTTCTCTGCGGTAGTCGCTTCTATGGTTGCCCTTAGCGGCAGGTTTTTGCCATCCCAGGTTGCCCAGGGAGCCTAGAGTGGCTCTGAGGGGTCTCCCTTCTGACGTCTGTCTCTACGGTTCCAGGATATTCTGGTTCCTGTTGGTGGGCCTGAGTATCCAGGCTTGGCCTTATTATTTCACATGCCTTCTTTTCTCCAACCTACCTTTGGGCTCTGCGCACGGCTGGCTGGATAGTGAGTCCTGGCTAATTATTCCCTGACGCTATGTATACTCATATATACATGTACGGCTATATGCGGCTACAGGTACCCCATGCCTGGGGGCGTTTCCCTTTATCCTGGGCTTTTGGCCCAGGTGGTCTGTTGGACCCTCGGTTCAGACCCTTTTTGTATAGCCATGGGCTGATTACTAATGCGCCTGATATCTATTCCAGCGCCATTGCACCTTGGAGCGCTCCTTCTGGATGTTCTCTGTTTCTGGGGAAGCCTTGGCTTCCTGGTAATTTAGGGCTTGTATTCCCGCCTTGGTCGGGTGCCCTGTTTTTGTTCCCCTTGAGAGTTGCCACAAGGCTTCCTTGCCTGTGAGCTGGTTGGGTCACTACACTGACCTATGTCCCTTCAGGGGAGCTTTTTCTTCCCCGTTATTGTTTACTCTGTTATCATGGGTGCTTGGGTATCACGTTCCCTTCAGCACCAGGGTTTTGTTTCTCTGTTAGTTCAATTACTTGCCTTATGGCCTGTCTCTGTTTATACCTGCTTGGTTCCGTTATGAGACTGATGTTGGAGCCTATGCTCTTGGCATGCCTGTTGCAAGTTTTGCAGGTGACAGCGCCTTTACTGTCCGCTGTGCCTTGCCTTTTTTGGGGATCCCACCCTGCTTATGGACACTGCTATTGGATGTCCCACATGTTATGACTATTCGGGAGCAGGACGTGCTGTATGCTTAGAATAATACAACTCTGTGAAGTACTCACCTGTAGAGTTGATATTATACGCATACAGCACGTCCTGCTCCACCCCACCCTGGTTTTACTAATTCTGGATCCCCTGTATGGTGATTATTATCGTTCAGATTCTGAAACCAGTTATTCTGGGTGGTTGGTTCCTTCTGGCCTCTCTTCTCACTGCTTTTCAATGCTGGGGATTTGTGGGAGGTCCTCCGGTATATGTAGGGCCAGGAGGAGCTTGTTTTCTACATGTCTGCAGTGCACAGCGCCGGAGGCGGAGGACTACCCACATGTTATGACTATTCGGGAGCAGGACGTGCTGTATGCGTACAATATCAACTCTACAGGTGAGTACTTCACAGAGTTGTATTTTTGATGATTATGACTCTCTTGACTGGTCTGATTATTCCCCGCTCGAGGAGGGGGAATTATTTGCTGAATCTGAGACTGAAGAACTGCAGTTATTTGATTCTGATGCCGGGCAGGCGCTGGGGATGCTGTGGATACCCCCAAAAGTCCTGGCCCATCTCTTAGAGGTTCTGGATATATCCCTGCCAGTGGAGGCCCCTCCTAAGAAGGGGGAATTCCTTGGGTCCTCTAAGCCCTGCTTGGAGTTTCCAAATCAGGATCATTTTGATAACATGATTCTTAGAGAATGGGAGAAGCCGAGTCGTCTTCCCGGCGTTCCTCGCGGAAGGAAAAGGAGGTATCCCTTTCCGGTGGACACAGTGAAGCGCTGGTCTTCCCCTCTCGAGGTCGATGCGCCCGTCCTAGGATTCTCCAACACCTCCGTTGTACACACTCCTGACGCCACTACCCTTAAAGATGGCGAGGACAAGCGCATTGATATGATGGCATGCCATGCCTTTGCTAGTGTGGGTTCAGCCTTACGGCCTGTCTGTGCATCGGCACTCGTGGCTGTGGCTACCAGGTCTGAGATTAGGGACATGTTAAATGGGTCCCAGCTCAACCCAGCCAGCGTTGAATTCACAGCCCTTAAGAGGTGTGAAATGTTCATGAATTTTGTTTTGTCGGCTATGGACAACACTATTACCATGTGTAGTAGAACTTCAGCTCAGCTGGTGGCCATGGGCCAATCGGTCTGGCTACGCCAGTGGGCGGCTGACATTGCGGCCAAGAAATCACTTACAGCTCTGCCCTTCCTGGGTACGCGGCTGTTTGGAGACAAATTGGATTCTGTGGCGAAAGGTGGAAAGCTACCTCAGCATAAGAAGCAGCGTCGCTCCTTTCAGGGGGCAAGCTCATTCAATCCTTCCTTTCGTGGTGCCAGAGTGGGCAGAGGTCTTGCTTACTCTAGCTTCAGAGGTGGTTCCTGGAAGAGAGGCAGAGGACGTGCCCGTCCAGCCTCTACCTGGGGTTTCAAGGCCAAGCCCGCTGCCAAGCCAGCTCAGCAATGAGGAGGCGCCCTCACCCCTACGGGTGGGGGGACGGCTGCGGCTCTTCTTCCAGGTCTGGGCCTAGGAGGTCACAGACAAGTGGATTTTGGAAGTGGTATCATCCGGGTACAAACTGGAGTTCGAGTACCGGCCTCCTCCCAGATTTCTAAGGTCTCGGGTGCCCTCGGATCCCCGGCTGCGCAGGGGCTCCTGTTGGCTGTGAGGAATCTCCTGGACATGGAGGTCATATGCCCAGTGCCTTTCTCAGAGAGAGGCCGGGGCTACTTTTCCAACCTCTTCACAGTTCCCAAAAAGGATAGTTCAATAAGACCCATTCTGGATTTGAAGCTTCTCAACAGGTTTATCAGAACCAAGAAGTTCCGCATGGAGTCTCTGCGCTCAGCCATCAGTTCCCTTCGTCAAGGGGACTTCATGACGTCCATAGACATCAAGGATGCTTATCTCCATATACCGATCTTCCCAGCGCACCAGAGATTTCTCAGGTTTGTGGTGGGAGATCAGCATTTTCAGTTTGTGGCTCTCCCGTTCGGGCTGACCTCAGCACAGAGGGTGTTTACCAAGGTTCTGGCGGGCATAATGGCCTGCTCAGAGCCCAGGGCATTCGCATTGTGCTGTATCTGGATGACCTGCTCATTACAGCTTCTTCCCTATGCCAGGTGGGGCTGGACACCAGGATGGTGGTGACGATGCTGGAAAGGTTCGGATGGGTGATCGACCACCTCAAATCTTCTCTCTCCCCATCACGGGAGATCTCTTTTCTGGGAATGATTCTGGATACCAGTCAGGCCAGAGTGTTCCTACCTCAGCCAAAGGTGCAGAGGGTTCAGGATCTGATTCGTATTCTCCTGACCAATCCTCAATGTCTCCCAGGGTTCGGCAGTTCCTTCAGTGGTGGCTGGAACCAAGCAATCTGATGAGGGGCAGATCTTTTCTGGCCCCTTGTTGGGAGACGGTTACCACTGATGCCAGCCTGTCAGGCTGGGGAGGTTTCTGGAAGGATCATCAGTTCAAGGGGTTGTGGGGTCCTCAGGAGGCTCACACCCCCATCAATGTTTTGGAGCTCAGAGCTATCCGTTTGGTTCTGTCATGTCTGACACTTCTCCTCCAGGGCTTACCGGCTCAGGTTCGATCAGACAATCGAACTGCGGTAGCTTACATCAATCACCAGGGAGGGACTTGCAGCAGGAGTGCCCTCAGGGAAGTCTCTCTGATTCTAACATGGGCGGAGAGCAATGTTCCTTGCATCTCGGCAGTGTACGTTCCTGGAGTGGAGAGCACGGAGGCGGACTCCCTGAGCAGGGGGTTTTCTCGCCGAGGGGAATGGTCTCTCTACCACAAGGTATTTTGGGCCCTGTGTCACAAGTGGGGGACGCCGGAGGTGGATCTCTTTGCCTCTCGGCACAATCACAAGCTTCCATCCTTTGTATCTCTGTCTCTGGATCCTCTGGCCCTGGCAGTTGATGCCTTGTCCCTTGCCTGGAGGGATCTGGGGTTTCTGTACCTGTTTCCCCTTTTCTCCATGGTAGGCAAGGTAGTGCGCAAGCTCGCTCTAGAGGGGGCACCAGCATTTCTGGTGGCCCCAAGGTGGCCAAGTCAGGTTTGGTTCGCAGACGTCGTAAGATTGGTGGTAGATCAGTACAGGCTGCCCCTGTTTCCGGATCTGATCTCTCAGGGTCAACTACGTTATCCCAATTTACAAACGCTTGCTTTGACGGCGTGGCTGCTGAAACCTTCATCTGGGGGAGGAAGGTTTGTCTGAGGCGGTTATTCAGACCTTGATTAGAGCTAGGAAGAGGTCTTCCTCTAACATTTACTATAGGACTTGGCGGTCCTATATTGACTGGTGTGAGGCTAGGGCCTTACCTTGCAGGGTGTTTTCGATTCCTAGGATTTTGGAGTTTCTACAACACGGCCTGGATTTGGGGTTCCAGCTCAGTACTTTGAAGGGTAAGGTTTCTGCCCTGGCTGTCTTTTTTCAAAGGTCCTTTGCTTTGCATCATCTGGTCAAGACTTTTTTCCAAGGGGTCACTCATGTTCGGCCCCCTGGAAAGCCTTTGGTTCCCGTTTGGGACCTAAATTTGGTTCTTTCGGCCCTCCAGGGGCCTCCTTTTGAGCCGGTGCAGGATATGGCACTTTCTGTGCTCACTCAAAAGGTTGCCTTTTTGGTGGCTATTATCTCTGTTCGTCGTGTCTCTGAGTTGGCGGCTCTGTCTGTTCAGGCCCCTTACTTTGAGAGACACCAGGACAAGTTTTCCTTCCTAAGGTGGTTTCTGCTTTCCATCTCAATCAGGATGTAGTTCTCCTTTCCTTGTGTCCTAAGCCTAGGAATGACAAGGAGAGGGTTTTGCACTCTTTGGATTTGGTGCGTTGTGTGAAGTACTATTTGGTTGCTACTCCTTTTTGTAAGACGGACGCCTTGTTCGTGGTGCCCTCCGGGCGCAGGAAAGGTTTGGCGCCAGCCAAGTCTACCATTAGTAAATGGATACGTCAGGCTTTTGTTGGGGCCTATTCCGCTAAGGGGAGGGTTCCTCCTTTTAAGATCACTGCTCATTCTACTCGTGCTGTTGGGGCTTCCTGGGCTTTTCAGCACCAGGCTTCTGTTGAACTAGTTTGTAAGGCTGCTACTTGGTCTTCCGTTCATACTTTTTCCAAGTTTTATAAGGTTGATGTGCGGGCCTCAGCTGATGCGGTTTTTGGCCGCAAGGTTCTGCAAGCTGCAGTGGTTTAATTTGGTGCATTTTTTGCTGTATTTGGATCCCCACCCATGACGGACACTGGATGTCCCATATGTCATGAATAGTGGAAGTGGGGTGTGTGACATACTTTTAATATATATGTCACACACCCCGCTTCATCCCGCCCTTTGGTATTCTGGATCCTTTATATGGTGAACCTTTTATTGTTAAAAATGTTTTGTCTCTTCCTGGTCCCCTTACTGCTGTCATATACTGGGGAATGTGTGGGAGGTCCCAGGTATTTATGGACCGGGAGGGGCTTATTTTTGCTTTCATCTCTGCAGAAGTTCGCCATCTACTCGATCATAACCCATATGTCATGAATAGTGGAAGCGGGTTGTGTGACATACTTATAATACCCATTTTACAGGTGAGTAATCACAAAATGGTATTTTTAGTACCATAAACTAAAACTGGATACACCACTTGTAACCCTAGAGCAGCTTGGATTTCCAAGTGAAATCACACAGTGTGTGCGATATTATATAAAGCCTACAATTAAAGTTAACACTTGTCGGTTTAACTTTTTTTGCTACAAATCAACCCTTGTTAAATTTTATTTCCAATATGCTCTGTGTGTATCAATACGTGTTTTCTGACTTGATGCAGATTGTTAAAGTCCAGATAAGTGATGGTGTACTGAGTGGGCCTGGAAATGCCGGAAGAAAATCTCTGCCTTTACTTACGCCTCACCTGGATACTCCAGTACACGTGGCAAAACCTCTACCTAAACCTCAATCAGCAGTGATAGAAATAAAGAATCGTACAATTGTGTTTCCTAAAACCGCAGCTAGAGAAACCTCAGGTAACCTTTACTATTACGTTTTTTACATTTTAAACAATTAGCAATAAATGTTCCAAAAGGAGGGCGTTTTGTTCCTTAACCCCCGGGCATCCTGATTTGCAATGCTTCTCTGTTTTAGTTAGTTGGTTAGTTTGGTTGGTTTGCAATGCGTGTCTGTCTGGTGAACCCTATTGGGCCTACCCAGTGGTCACATGGGATGCCACTGGAGCGTGGATTAGGTTAGTGATGCTGTATGATTTGCTTATGGGGTATCCAAAATCGGGATGCCCTGAGGTGGAGAATACAGGGGCTCCCAGGGGCCACTGCAGATCCCAGTTCAAGTCATCATGGCATATGAGCCACCCTTGGTTTTGATTTTCACTGATGTTGTTTGGGAAATTATGTATTCTTTTGTTCCCTTAGAGAACTTTTTGGATTTGGAAAATCCAAGTGATGAAGACATAAAGTGGCTTCTGTCATCCTTTGCACCACCCTATGTAAAGGTATGAAGATGATTTCAGCATATTTTTCTGGAGTCTGTTGCATTTTTGTTAAAATGTCTTTGAGATTTTACTTTTTGTGAGTCAAACATTGGGAAATTGTTACTTGTATATTTGTTACAGGGTGTTGATCAAAGCGATGACATTTATCGGGCCACTTACACAGCTTTTAGATGTTCCCAAACGTCTGGATTTCTTGCAGCACACAGCAAAATAAAAGTAACAAAATAGTGAAATAGTTTGTTGTATTGGTACACTGAGCCTTTAATCATGCTAAATGTGTTACTTTTTTTTCTGCAGGTATCTTTTTCATTTTTGCCCACTGACAGAGGTGATTATACCCAGTTTTGGGATCTTGAATGCCATCCAGTGTCTGAACCCAATATGAAGCATAAAGTTAGAATTCAGTTGTGTGGAGAAGTAAGTAGAAACCCATAGACTGAGCTCCCTGATCTATATTACATTTCCCCCAAAGACAGGCAGTAGACTCACTATTGTACATTTCCAATCTATCAGTCTCCTAAGAAAGCTTTAATTTTTAACTATAGTTGGTGTAAATGGAACGGATTTCCAAAGCACTAAAAGATGCTTCTGAGCTGCTGACTCCACTACACTGTAAGAAGATCGTGGACTGGTCTCTTCTCCAAAGGAGACACAGGTTCTGCTCCAGTGTCCAGAAATGTAAAAATTCAGGCACAGGACAATCATATAATAGATGAAGCATATTTAGTACTGCATACATTTAACAATCCAATCAGAGGAGAGGTATGGCCCTTTGGCATATGATTCTTGATGTCTATACCACCTCATTGGCTATTCTGTGTCGATAGTCGTGCCTCCTAACATGGAGACACGCTTTGAAAAAGCAAGATTGATTAGTCCTTGGGGGAGGATGAGAATTTCTCTTTTCAAATAACTGCACAAATATGGTTAGATGTATATGGAAATGTATATTTTTTTTGTTTGGCTACCAGAAAGGCCTTTTTATCATAAGCAAGGTGGGGTGTCCTGTTTATATTTTTATGCCAGTAATAAAATCCTCCTGTCCGGAATATCAAATAAGGACCTAATCCATAAATACAAATCTTATCACTTTTAATTACAGGGAGGGGGGGGGGGTTATTTGCCTTTACAGTCCTATAGTCAGAAGTGACCCTCTGGGCTGGTTTGACCCAAGCTCTCGCTTAAACCAAAATCAAAAAACGATTGTCCGCCGCAGTCAAATCGTTATTTTGCCTGGAGAACAGTTTGAAAGGTATTTTTGTGTACATTGCGGGGGACATCGGTAGTCTACCACTTCTACCACATTCCGATCATGCAGGGTGTGCATCAAAACTGTAACCTACCTGAAGCAGTAGATTGCCTGCAAACCCCGTTGTCTGCCAGCAGTCATATGGCCCAAGAGCCACACAGGATTTAAGTAGTCTGACATCCCACATTGGGAGATTGAGGGAGTGGGGGATGCAGCAGCTGCAAGGACCGATATTTCAAGCCATGTTTGCTTTGCTGAGTGCTTATTCCTAGTATGTCACACACCCCGCTTCCAACATTCATGACACTTGGTAACCAGCCTGTAGAGGACGGTCTTGCAGAGATGACATGAGAAAAAGGAGCCCCTGCTGGTCCATAAATACCCGGGAATTCCCACTATTCCTCAGTCTTTTCGTCTCTGCAGTCGGCGAAGCATTCAGAAGATGACTCCTTCCTGCAGGTAGCTGGGTTATTCCCAGCCTTTTTCTATTTCCGCCTGAAGCCACATTTTTGTATTGTGATATGTATGTTATGCCTCCCAGCCTTGGCTGATGGGTTTGGGCAAAGGTAGATACACCCTTGGGTGTATATGGGAGCTTGCTCCCTCCGTGAGACCTCAAATAAGGGGTAGGCGGAATCCGGGTTGGTGTCCCCCGTCCCTTTAAATCTCCTTGTGCCTATTGGGTGCTTATTGTTTTCCCCCCTTTTGGCCCTCCTGGACCCTGCTGGGGTGATGGGGGGGGGGGGGGGAATCTTTATTTAAGGAGTATATTTTGGCCTATGCATTTGTTTTTTCAAAAAAAGGGAAAAGATAAGAAAGTGACATACCTGTTTTGGGTTTTTTAAATTTCCCTCTATTTTTTTCGTTCGGCCCCATTCTATGATGTCATGCTATTGTCCTTGGCTGACCCGCCCTCTGCTCTCTGAGCAGTGCTAGGTGGTGGGCGGGGCTTCGAGTCGGCGTCGCATTTCTGCTTCCTTTTCCTGTTTGACATGTGGTTTGCTGGTTCCTGTTCTGGTGCTGGCCTCCACTGGTCCTGGCTGCTGCGTTGGTGCTGCTGCTGGGCTTTTCTTATATCGATTGGTCACAGGGCTGTCGCTGGGCCGTTGTGGTCACTGTGAGTACCCTTTAGTTATACTAAAGGGAAATCTTTTTTATTTACTATCATTTCTTTCTTGCATATGCATAAGGCTCATTGTGTTTTCTCTATCTTCCAGGGGGAAACTCTCTTAATAGGAGTTTCTCCTGGTCCTTGTTTAAAATCCTCCCACCTAGGGACTATTAAGGGGCATCCCGGGTAGCTTTGGCTGTAAAAATCCCATATACTTGGCGACTATAAAAAAATTAAGTATTTTAATAAACACCATATGGAGGCATCTCAGGATACTGGCTTTTCAGTACCTGCGGGACAGACTCGGCAGGGTTTGCGATGTGGGGCATCCCTTGTTGGGGATAACGCATTTTTTTTTTTTGTGTATCTTGTGTTCAATTGGTTATAATGCAGCAGTAAGGGGCCCAAGCCTCAGGCTAGGTGGCTCCTGCCTCTTCCCCCACACCGCCTTGTCTTGTTCATACCCCCAGTGATATTGTCATGGGTAGAGAGTCGCTTTCTGATGTATGTGCCTGATTGCCTCACATTGAAAAATGAATGTCTAGCTCTGTGGCCAAGAGGGCCTCAGCTAAAAGAAAACATTTAGCTCTGGCCGTTGAGGCAAATGAGCTTGATTGTAGCGAGCATTTTTGATTGTTCTCCGTTTGAAGGAGAGTTCTTTGAAGAATCTGATGTTTCAGATGTTCAGCAATTTGTGGGTATTGACGCTGAACAAGGTGAAGGGGAGAATTTTGACACCCCTAAAGCTCTTGCTCAATTATATGAGGTCTTGGCTATCGATTTTCCAGAAGCAGTCCCTCCTCAGAAAGGGGAGTTCTTTGGAGCCTCCAAGCCTCGTTTTGAATTTCCTAATCAGAAACATTTTGAAGATATCATTCTTAAGGAATGGGAAAAGCCTGCGCGGCTTCCTGGCATTCCTTTGGGCTGGGATATAAAAAAATAAATAAAAATATCCCTTTCCTGCAGACACTGTAAGCGTTGGTCATCCCCCCTGTGGTGGAGTCACCTGTGCTCAGTTTGTCCAATTCCTCTGTTTTGCATTCTCCGGAATCTACTTCCCTTAAGGATGGGGAGGACAAACGTATTGATCAAATGGCTTGCCATGCGTTTGCTAGCGTTGGCTCGGCCTTGCGGTCTGTGGGTGCCTCGGCACTTATGGCGGTCGCTATTAGTTCTGTTATTAGAGACCTATTGAATACCTCAGGGCTTGATCCAGCCTCTGAGTTATTCTCAGTGTGTCACACACCCCGCTTCCCCTTTAATTCTGACGATAGGGTTATCCTCCAGCAGGAGGCGACGTTGCAGAGAGAAGTCTTGAAAAACGAGCCCCTTCCGGCCTATATATACCTGGGACCTCCCACTTAACACCCAGTGTTTTCTCTCTGCAAGATGCGACAAGACAGAAGAAAGAAGTCTCCTGCTTGCAGGTAGCCGGCATCCCCCCATGGTCTATTTCTGCCCAGCTACTTGTTTTCTTCACTTAGTTGATATTGGAAGCCTCCCAGCCTAGGCTGCTGGCTGGGCAATGGTGCCTAGGAGCTTATCTCCTCCGCTCGTCCCCACGCGTGGGGCAACGCGGTTATCCAGCTGGTGATCCGGATTTGGGATGCCCTGTCCCGGTCCCCCTTTAGCCTGCCTTCTCGCGCCTGGTCCCTTCTCCCTTAGCATGGGGGGGGGGGGGGGTGGCGTTTAGGGGTATCTTTAATATTGTGTATTCTGGCCAGGATGTGTGTGTGTTTTTCTGTAGGCAGCTAAACAGGTCGGTGCTGCGGTCTGGTGTTTTATGTCCCCGGGCTGCGGGGGCTCCGTGTGTGTATTCTGTGGGGCTGTGCTGCGCGGCCGGGGTGCCTGTATCTGGCACCCGCCTCGCTCGTACGTACGTGCGGTGTTCGTCTCTAGGGGGCAGGGCCGCGTTCCTTCGCGGCCCGCGCCGTGCTGGCGTAAGCGGGGGGCGGGGCTGGAGCGCTTCGCACTCTTTGCCGGCCAGCCCTTCGTCTCCTCGCTCCGGTGTGGAGCGTCTGGAAGTAATCGCTCAGGTGTGTGCACGGGTCCGTCTGGGGTCTGCTGGAGCCCACAGAGAGGGCACTCCACAACAGGCCAGCAAAAGAGCTCTGTCGGGCAAGTTTTTTTTTTTCCTTTATTTTCTGTGCTGCGCATGCATATTAAGTGTTTTACCCTATGGTGATATGGCCAATTTGGATGTAATTCCTCTAGATTGGTTGCACTGATTTATTACTGTGCTGGTGCACTCTTGAGCCCATTGGGGGTATAGAGGGCTGCATATTGACTATATATTGAAAATATATAAAAATATATATATTTTTAGGTGATTGCCAGTATACCTCGGGTATTTAATGGTTAGTACTGTTTGTGTGTGTGTGTTTACGCTTGCTGCGTACCTTTTGTACTTTCTGGAGGCTGAATGTGGTCTCTTTCTTACAGATGTGCCCAAGCCGCATTTGGTGTTTCCCAGACAACAACACTTTGTGAGGGTTGTCCTTAAGGAATGGAAACAACCTACGCGCCTTGGAGTTCCTCCTAGTTGGGATAAGCGTTATCCCTTTCCGGAGGATTTGGTGAAGCTTTGGTCGGTTCCCCCTGACGTCGATGCCCCCGTGTTGGGGCTGTCCAACACGGCTGTGTTGCACTCCCCTGACACTACTACCATTAAGGATGGTGAGGATTGTCGGATTGATCAATTGGCTCGCCATGGTTTTATCAGTGCTGGATTGGCACTTCGACCGGTTTGTGCTTCGGCGCTTCTTTTGATGGCTGTCAGGTCCATTGTTAGAGATTTGTACGCAGATTTTGATCCCACTTGTGATGAGTTCCTTTCTCTCAAGCAGTGTGAGTCGTTTATTTCATTTGTCATGACCGCCCAGGATGATGCACTTGCGATGTGTAGCAGGACCACGGCCCTGTTGGTTGCTATTCGTCGGTCGGTGTGGCTACTTCAGTGGATGGCTGACTTTGGCTCTAAGAAGTCGCTTACAGCTCTTCCTTTTGTGGGTTTGCGCCTGTTTGGCGATAAATTGGATTTGGTTACCAAGGGTGGTAAGTTGCCTCAACGCAAGAGGCCGCGTCGTTCCTTTCGGGGAGCGGTTTCTTTTAGTCCCTCCTTTCGGGGAGCCAGAGCGGGCAGAGGGGCCTCCTTTCCTGCTACCAGGGGTGCAGGTTGGTCCCGGGTGAGGGGCCGTGGCCGTCCCGGTCAGTCCTGGGGCCCCAAGCCTGCTGGCAAGCCCGCTCAGCAATGAGGGGGTACCCTCACCCGAGCGGGTGGGGGGACGATGGCGACACTTCTCCCAGGTTTGGGACCAGGAGGTTCCGGACAGATGGATCCGGGAGGTGGTGTCGTCTGGTTACAAGCTGGAGTTCGAGTCTTGCCCTCCTTCACGGTTTTTCCGGTCTCGGGTGCCCACCGATCCTTTGGCTGCGCAGGGGCTCCTGGCGTCGGTGAAGAATCTTCTGGAAATGGCGGTCATCCGGCCGGTGCCGCACTTCGAAGTGGGCCTCGGGTATTACTCCAATCTTTTCACAGTCCCCAAGAAAGACGGGTCGGTTCGCCCCGTTCTAGATCTGAAGTTCCTCAACAGGTTCATCCGGAAGTTTCGCATGGAAACTCTGCGATCGGCCATCCGTTCGCTTCGGCAGGGGGACTTCATGACGTCCATAGACATCAAGGATGCTTACCTTCATGTTCCCATCTGCCAGGCTCAATGTTTTCTTCGGTTCGTGATGAAGGATCGGCATTTTCAATTCGTGGCACTTCCGTTTGGCCTTACCTCGGCTCCAAGAGTGTTCACCAAGGTGCTGGCAGGGGTGATGGCCATTCTCAGAACTCAAGGCATTCGCATCGTACCATATCTGGACAATTTTCTCATCCTGGCTCCTTCTCTCAATCAATCGGAGACGGACACCAGGACGGTGGTCTCCACGCTGGAAAGCTTCGGTTGGGTGATCAACTATCCCAAGTCCTCCCTCGCCCCGGCCAGGGTGGTGTCCTTTCGGGGAATGCGGTTGGATTCTTGTCAACACAGGGTGTTTCTGCCCCAGTCCAAGATTTTTCTGATTCAGGAATTGGCTCGGTTCCTTCTTTCCAATCCTCGACCGTCCATCCATCTGGGGATGAGACTGGTAGGGTTGATGGTTGCTTCTTTCGAGGCAGTTCCTTTTGCTCAATTTCACACAAGGACGCTTCAGCTTCATCTGTTGGCGTCTTGGAACCGGCGACCATGGTAGTTGGATCGGCCCTTCCAATTGTCCTCCCAGGTCCGGCAGTCCCTTCAATGGTGGTTGGTCTCGACCAATTTCTTGAGGGGCAGGTCCTTTCTGACTCCTCTTTGGGAAATCGTCACCACGGACGCCAGTCTTTCGGGATGGGGGGGATTCTGGAAGGATCTTCAGATTGACTTGCCCATCAATGTTCTGGAACTGAGAGAGTCAGCATGTTCTGGGCCTTCCGGTTCAGGTTCGCTCGGACAATCGGACAGCGGTTGCTTACATCAATCATCAGGGAGGGACTCAGTCTGGGTACCCTCAGAGAGGTGTCCCTGATCCTGACCTGGGCGGAGGCCCATGTTCCTTGTCTCTCGGCCGTTTACATTCCGGGTGTGGAAAACAGGGAAGCGGATCTGTTGAGCAAGTGCTCCATCCTCAAGTTTTTCGGTCTCTGTGTCTCCGGTGGGAGGGGACACCGGAGGTGGACCTGTTTGCCTCTCGTCACAATTGCAGCCTTCCGACCTTCGTGTCGCTTTCTCAGGATCCTCTGGCTCTGGCGGTGGACGCCATGTCTCTGAGCTGGGGGAACTGGGGTTTCTGTACTTTTTTCCTCCGATACCCATGCTAGACAAGGTGGTACGGAAGCTGGCTCTGGAAAGGGTGTCCGCCATTCTCGTGGCTCCAAGGTGGCCAAGGCGAGTATGGTTCGCAGACATCGTTCGGCTGGCGGTGAATCAGGTCGTTCTGCCTCTTCGGCCCGATCTGCTCACTCAGGGTCGGCTGTGTTACCCCAATTTACCAACGCTGGGTTTGACGGCTTGGCTGCTGAAACCTTCATCTTGAAGGAGGAGGGTCTTTCTGACTCGGTTGTTAAGACTCTGATCTGTGCCCGGAAGAGGTCTTCTTCTACCATCTACTATAGGACTTGGAGAGCCTATATCGCTTGGTGTGAGGTTAGATCTTTGCCTTGTAGGGTCTTTTCGGTTTCCAGGATTTTGGATTTTCTGCAATCAGGGCTGGACTCTGGTCTCCAGCTGAGTACTTTGAAAGGGCAGGTTTCTTCCTTGTCTATCCTTTTTTCAGAAGCGTTTTGCGCTTCATCCTTTAGTCAAAACCTTTTTCCAGGGGGTTACTCATGTGTGGCCTCCCAGGAAGCCATTGCTCCCAGTTTGGGACTTGAATTTGGTTCTTTCTGCTCTTCAGGCTCCTCCCTTTGAGCCCTTGCAGGATATTGCTCTTTCTACCTTGACTCAGAAGATTGCCTTCTTGGTGGCTATCACTTCGGTTCGGCGTGTCTCGGAGTTGGCGGCCTTGTCGATTCAGGCGCCCTACTTTGAGAGGCATCAGGACAAGGTGGTTTTTCGTTTCAAACCGGACTTTCTTCCTAAGGTTGTTTCTGCTTTTCATTTGAATCAGGATATGGTTCTTCCCTCCTTGTGTCCTAAGCCTAAGAATGACAAGGAGAGGGTTTTGCATTGTTTGGATGTGGTACGCTGTGTTAAGTACTATTTGCTTACTACTTCTCCTTTTCGTAAGACTGATGCCTTTTTTGTTGTGCCCTGTGGGCCTAGGAAGGGGTTGGCTCCGGCTAAGTCTTCCATTAGCAAATGGATTCGTCGGGCGGTTGTTGGGGCCTATTCGGCCAAGGGGAAGGTTCCCCCTTTTCGTATCACTGCCCGTTCTACTCGTGCTGTTGGAGCGTCTTGGGCTTTTCAGCACCAAGCTTCTGTTGAACAAGTTTGTAAGGCTGCTACTTGGTCTTCTGTTCATACTTTTTCTAAGTTTTACAAGGTTAATGTGCGGGCCTCAGTGGATGCTGTGTTTGGCCGTAAGGTTCTGCAGACTGCAGTCGTTTAAGTTATGCTTCATTTTGCTGTCGGATACCCACCCCTTGTGGACACTGCTTTTGGATGTCCCTATCGTCAGAATTAAAGGGGAAGCGGGGTGTGTGACACACTGAGAATAATACCATTTTGTGAGTACTCACCTGTAAAATGGATATTGTCAGTGTGTCACAGACCCCGCTTCACCTGCCCTTTTTGGTATCCTGGATCCTCTATATGGTGAAGCTTTCCTTTATTTTATTTTGAGGTTACCGTTGGATTTCCTGGTACCTTGTCTTACTGCTGTTTGAATTCTCTGGGTGTTAAGTGGGAGGTCCCAGGTATATATAGGCCGGAAGGGGCTCGTTTTTCAAGACTTCTCTCTGCAACGTCGCCTCCTGCTGGAGGATAACCTTATCATCAGAATTAAAGGGGAAGCGGGGTGTGTGACACACTGACAATATCCATTTTACAGGTGAGTACTCACAAAATGGTATTTTCCGCTCTCAAGTGATGTGATTTATTTGTGTCTTTTGTACTTTCTGCTTTAGATGACTCCATGGTCTTGTGTAGCAGAACTTCTGCCTTGCTTGTTGCGATTCGGCGGTCTATTTGGCTACTCCAGTGGGCGGCTGACATGGTGGCAAAGAAGTCGCTCACAGCACTTCCCTTTGGGGGATTACGCCTCTTTGGTGAGAAGTTTGATTCTGTCATTAAAGGAGGCAAATTGCTTCCGTGTAAGAAGCAACGTCGTTCCTTTCGGGGATCGGCTTCCTTTTAACCCTTCCTTTCGTGGTTCCAGAACGGGCAGAGGATCGGCCCTTTTCTGCCCCAAGGGGGACTGCATGGAACAGAGGAAGAGGACGTGGCCGTCCAGGTCAGAGTTGGGGATCTAAGCCCAAGTCCACTTCCAAGCCTGCCCAGCAATGAGGAGGCGCCCTCACCCGTACGGGTGGGGGGACGGCTGCGATTCTTTTTTCCAGGCTTGGGTCAAGAGGTATCAGACAGATGGATTCTGGAAGTTGTGTCCTCCAGTTATAAGCTGGAATTCGAGGTTCGGCCTCCTCCCAGATTTTTCAGGTCTCGGATGCCCGCAGATCCGCTGATCGCACAGGGGCTCCGGACAGTTGTGGCGAACCTTTTTAACATGGAGGTTATCCGCCAGGTTCCTCCAGCGGAAAGAGGTCTGGGGTTTTACTCCAACCTATTTACGGTTCCCAAAAGAGGACGGCTCTGTTCGGCCTATTCTAGATCTGAGACGACTCAATCAGTTTATTCGTTTCCGAAGGTTCCGCATGGAGTCGTTGCGTTCAACGATCGACGCTTTCCGCCAGGGGGACTTTATGACGTCCATAGACATCAAGGATGCTTATCTGCACATTCCTATTTTTGCCGCTCACCAAAGGTTTCTCAGATTCACAGTAGAAGACCACCATTTTCAGTTTGCGGCTCTTCCATTCGGTCTCACTTCATCCCCAAGAGTGTTTACCAGGGTCCTGGCAGGAGTAATGGCTATTCTCAGGGTCCAGGGCATTCGCATTGTGCCATTGCTGGACGACTTGCTCATCACAGCGTCCTCTTTCAATCAGACGGAACTGGACACCAGAACAGTGGTGACTACACTAGAGAGGTTTGGTTGGGTGATAAACCATGCCAAATCCTTTGTCCCGTAAGGGAGATTCCCTTTCTGGGCTTGATTCTGGATACCTTTTAGGCCAGGGTATTTCTTCCTCAGTCCAAGATTGTTCTGATTCAGGATTTAATTCATCTGTTCCTGTCCAATCCTCATTAGCCTATCCACTTGGGGATGAGATTAGTGGGGTTGATGGTGGCCACGCTCAAAGCGGTTCCTTTTGCTCAGTTCCACATGAGGACGCTTCAGCTCTTTCTCCTGGCGAAGTGGGACAAGCGCCCGTTGTCTTTGAATCTGACTTGTCTGTTGTCTCCCCTCGTCCTGCAGTCCCTCCAGTGGTGGCTGATTTCGAGCAATCTAATGGACGGCAAATCATTTCTGACCCCTTATTGGGAGTTGGTCGCCACAGATGCCAGCCTTACGGGCTGGGGGGGGGGGGGGCATCTGGAGGAGACACCGGTTTCAGGGGTTGTGGGGGCCTCTGGAGGCTCACTCCCCAATCAATTTATTGGAACTTCGGGCCATTCGTCTTGTGCTGCTCCGACTGACTCATCTCTTGCGGGGTTTGCCGGTTCAGATTCGGTCAGACAACCGAACAGCAGTTGCATACATCAATCACCAAGGAGGGACTCGCAGTTGGGGTGCCCTCCGGAAAGCGTCTCTGATCCTTCAGTGGGCAGAGATCAATGTTCCCTGCATATCGGCAGTTTACATTCCGGGGATAGAGAATGTGGAGGCAGACTCTCTGAGCAGAGCATGCGCTCGCCAGGGAGAATGGTCTCTCAACCCCGAGGTCTTTCAGTTCCTTTGTCAGAAGTGGGGGACTCCGCGGTTGGACCTGTTTGCGTCTCGCCACAACCACAAGCTTCCAGCCTTTGTGTCTCTATCCCAGGATCCTGTGGCAGTGGATGCCATGTCTCTTGCCTGGAGGGATCTGGGGTTCCTGTATCTTTTTCCCCCATTCTCCATGATAAGCAAGGTGGTGCGCAAGTTTGTTCTGGAAGGGGCACCAGTAATTCTGGTGGCTTCAAAGTGGCCAAGACACCTTTGGTTCGCAGAGGTCACAAGGCTGGCAGAGGATCTGTTGCCTCTGCCTCTTCTTCCAGATCTCTTAACTCAGGGTCAACTTTGTTACCCCAATTTACCAACGCTGGCTTTGACGGTGTGGCTGCTGAAATCTCCATCTTGAACGAGGAAGGCCTTTCTGATGCTGTCATTCTGACTCTTGTTAGAGCTAGAAAGAAGTCTTCCTCTGTGGTTTATTACAGGACTTGGAGGTCCTATATTGACTGGTGTGAGTCTAGGTCCCTGTTTTCTATCCCTAGGATTTTGGAGTTTTCTGCAACGGGGTCTGGATTTGGGCTTCCAGATTAGTACTTTGAAAGGGCAGGTTTCTGCTTTGGCTATTTTCTTTCAAAGGTCATTTGCTCTTCATCCTTTGGTTAAGACTTTTTTCCAGGGGGTCACGCATGTGCGGCCTCCTAGAAAGCCCCTACTTCCAGTTTGGGATCTTAATCTGGTGCTCTCTGCTATGCAGGCGGCTCCTTTTGAAGCTTTACAGGAGGTTCCTCTTCATATTCTCACTCAGAAAGTTGCCTTTTTGGTTGCTATTACCTCTGTCCGTCGGGTTTCTGAATTGGCGGCCCTGTCAATACAGGCTCCTTACTATGAGAGGCATCAGGATAAGGTGGTTTTCCATTTTAAACCAGATTTTCTTCCTAATCCTAGTAATAACAAGGAAAGGGTTTTACATTCTTTGGATGTTGTTCGTTGTGTTAAGTATTATTTGGTTACTACTTCTGCTTTCCGTAAGACAGATGCCTTTTTTGTTGTGCCTTCTGGGCCTAGGAAGGGTTTGGCACCCGCCAAATCTTCCATTAGTAAATGGATTCGTCAGGCCATTGTTGGGGCCTATTCTGCTAAGGGGAAGGTTCCCCCTTTTCGTGTTACTGCGCATTCTACTTGTGCTGTTTGTGCGTCCTGGGCTTTTCAGCACCAGGCTTCTGTTGAACAAGTTTGCAAGGCTGCTACTTGGTCTTCGGTTCACACTTTTTCATCAACAAGGTTGATGTGCGGGCCTCAGCGGATGCTGCTTTTGGTTGCAAGGTTCTGCAAGCTGCAGTAATTTTGTTATGCCTTATTTTCCTTGTGGGATCCCCGCCCATTATAGACACTGCTATTGGATGTCCCAAGTGTCATGAATGTTGGAAGCGGGGTGTGTGACATGCTAGGAATAATACCATTTTGTGAGTACTCACCTGTAAAATGGGTATTACGAGTATGTCACACACCCCGCTTCCCCCACCCTTTTTTGTTCTGGGATCCTTTATATGGTGTTTATTATTTTTCACTGTATCATTTGCTCTTCCTGGTTCTTCACTGCTTTTTTAAAAGACTGAGGAATAGTGGGAGATCCCGGGTATTTATGGACCAGGAGGGGCTCCTTTTTCTCATGTCATCTCTGCAAGATCGCCCTCTACAGGCTGGTTACCAAGTGTCATGAATGTTGGAAGCGGGGTGTGTGACATACTCGTAATACCCATTTTACAGGTGAGTACTCACAAAATGGTATTTTCTGAAAGCAGATTGGAACCCTGAAAATACAATATATTCATACTTCCAAATTGTTTTGTTTCTCCCTTCACCCACATCAAGAGTGTTTCAAGTGAAAGAGTTCCTTTTGGACAATCTGCAAACTCCATTGCGAAGACTGAGGTCCCAGTAATGCCAAGGAGACGTTGTGGCTCTGAAGCTTCCTCTTACAAAGTGTATGTACACAATTAAAAAAAACTCTATGGACACATTTGTGATGTGCCTCAAACCTTACATTTTAGATGACACATGGTGGTGATACGATTAACCTCCTTGTATTTTTTTAAATCTAGACAAGATGCAACTGTTAGGGGAGTCTTTGCCTCAGATGAAGTTTACACATTTCCTCCTACATTTGTTGGTGAATCAAGTACATTGAAAGTGAACCTAAAGAACAACACTTTTACCACATATATGGTAAGAGTTTGCAGATATGGTTTGTCAATATTTCGCATGATTTGAAATGTGTGTTCTAAAAACCTTAGTTTCTAAGTTTGTCAACTGTAAAGAGGGATTTACTGTATTTTTATTGATAGTGCTAGATATGTGAATATACTTCTGTATATGGTGCATACAATACAACCCCCCCCCCCCCCCAATGAGTGTATTGGGGAACCCAAATGCACCACCTCTACGTTACACACACACACACACACACACACACACACACACACACACACACACACGTACTTTTAACAAAGTGGCTCCCTTCTGTGTGTCAAATCCCTGTAACCAGACCAACATACTTCAGTCTTAAATAAGCAGTGTATGAAAAATGGTTAAATAAAAGGCGGCAGCAAGGTACATTGTAAACCTAGCTTTAAAAGAAGGGAATCGTTTCCTCAATACAATTGTAAGGAGGAAATTAATAATCATAGGAACCCCTAAAGCAGTCCCAACTGTGCGTAGGAAAATGTGCATATTAAAGTGATGCTATACCCAAATAGGAAGTACCCTGTTTCCCCGAAAATAAGACAGTGTCTTATATTAATTTTTGCTCCCAAAGATGCGCTAGGACTTATTTTCAGGGGATGTCTTACATTTTTCCATGAAGAAGAATTCACATGCATTCACAAAAAAAGGAAATGTATTAACTGTTAAACAGTAGTAGTTGCCATCACAAACCAGCATAACCAGACAAAATGTGACTCCTGTCAAAATTTCATGTTACCTCCCCCCCCTGATCCTCCTGTCCCAATTTACCCCCCTTCTTCTGTACTACCGGTAGTGGCATATGTGGGGAATCCAAAACATACAACCCCCCCTCTCATCATCAGTGGGTGAAGGTGGGGGAAGTGGGGGTAGAGTCTAGAGAATCCAGGGAATTCTCTAGTTTCCATCCCCCCCTCCCCTCACTTCACCTGGCATTTCCCCCATAGAAATTCTTTTTTTTTTCTTCTTCACAGTCTGCTGCCACTACTCACTAAGTTACTGTCAGAGAGCGAGCAGCAGACAGCAGTTTTCACTTTGGTGGCGGCCGCTTTGATGACGAGTGACGTCCCCCAGTGACGTCCCCCTATGCGCAACGTCAGGGGCGTCACTCGTCATCAGAGAGAGCCGGCCGCAGCTGACTGAGGACTCTTACTGCGGGGGGAGGTCTTATTTTCGGGGGAGGTCGTATATTTAGCCTTCATGCTAAAAGCACAGTAGGCCTTATTTTCGGAGTAGGTCTTATTTTCGGGGAAACACGGTATTTAATCAACGCCTTCGGTCACCGTCCCAGTGCGACAATAGAGCTTTTTTTTTTTTTTTACTAAAGCCTTTGCCCAAAAGCCTCTGTACAAAAATAAAAACAACCTTACCTCCTCCGAGATCCAGTGGCGATCATCGGTGGTGCTGCAGCCATATTTTGTCTAACACATAACGCACAGTGGGTTTCCTGCTCTTTGTATGCTCCCGTCTGCCAATTCAAGTAAATGGGCAGGCAATGCCTTGCATAGAGCTGGGAATCTGCTCTCTGGGTCAGAATAAAGATGTCTGCGCCCGACGCTGTAACTGCCCGACCATCAGCGCTAGATTCTGTGGTGAGGTAAGTTTTTTCTTGTTGTAATCCTCACCCTTCCTCGGGGGGGGGGGGGGGGGACTTTGAACACATGGACAATGGCTGGACAGTCCCTTAAGGCACTCTTGCTTTGTCTCATCACAAGAAATCTTTAAATGTTAAAGTTAAATGTTATGACCTGTTTAGTTCTTGAAACTAATTATTTGAATTGTCTAATGACATGGCGTGCAGTGGGGTTATTTTTAGCATGGGTCTCTACTTGTGTGTGTTAACATTTTATTGCATGTGCGTGATGATTGCATCTCATGTTAACTTACAGCTGAAATTTGTTAGTCCCAAAGAGCCATTTCACATGAAGCATTCCAAGTATTCCTTAAGGTAAGCATAGAATATGTGTGTTTTGAATTGCATGCTGGCCATGTAATTGTACTGTGCTGCATGTGGAGATGTGTTATGTCATTATAACTTTTTTTGCATTTTCCTTTAGATTTGTTTTTAACCGGTTTCTTAAAATACATCATACCCTGCACTTCAGGCCAAAATGACACATAAAAAGGCACACCATGTTTGGAGTAGCTGTCCCTTCCTCATCTTTGGCCATGCTGGATGATCATGCCCCATTAGCATGTGTATTAACATGCAATTTCAGCTTATGGGAGCTAGGGGAAACTTTGTGTTGGTATGTAGGTTCTGAAGTTTGTATAGGATTTCTTCAAACTCAATCTTGGAATCTTACAAAGCTACTGTTTTGGATTTAATACATGGATAAGCTGATGGTGCTCGCATATTCTAATTACATGAACAATGCAAGCAAGTTTAAAAAAAAAAAAAAAAATCTTACCTTCCAGTCTATAGACTTAAAACCTCTGTATTTCAGAGGGCTGCAGTTCTCTGGTTTCAGAGACCAAGCTCCTGAGTTAGCCCTGGTGCGCATACCTGCCTGATGGTATATGAGCGTTGGCTACTTATGTGATGAACTCCATGTTGCCAATCAATGAGGGATCCTAATTCGATCATTCAGATGAGTAGATAAGCGTTCGTGGTCAGGTGAGTATGATCGTTCAGTTCCTGAAGTGGCCTCAGCACCTGGACAAAAGGTGGACAATATTACCTTTGCCATTAAATTAGTCGGGAATCAAATTGATCTATTGCCCTATATACATTTTCGGCGTTGATTAGCAGCATTAAAAAATGCTCTTTTTGGAGGAATTATACGCTTTAAATTGTTGATCTTGATTCCATACACAGGTGGCAAACTTAGAATAATTTTCCAGGTATGTGATTAAAGTGCTGCTCACTTCCGTTGACATAACTTGAACTGAAGGACAATAAGGGCAGATTTTTCATACAGGAAAGCAGGCTTGGAATCCTAGATCTAGGACTGGTTCTGTACCCTTTACCCTTTTCAAGGGTCATTCAGGCTTCCATTTCAAGAAGGGAAATTAATGAGCAGATAATTACTTAGGAAATTGTTTTCCAGTGGATTTTCTCTTTTCAAATCTGCCACAGGAACATTTTTTAAACCAGCTCTGGTCAGTCAGGTAGTTCATGCAACCTATACTCCTGGCAGTTAGTTTATAGCATGCCACAAGATTTTACTCTTACTAATTGTGCCATTGACTGAGAGTATGGGTACATCTACTTCAGCAACAGGGTTTTCTTTACTTATGGAATCTCACAGATCGTTGTTGTATTCTAAGTGTGCCATACACTCCACTTCAAATCTTCATGACATGTGGGTAATCTCCAGTAGAGGGCGAACTTCTGCAGATGAATATGCAAAAAAGAAAGCCCCTCCCAGTCCATATATACCTGGGACCTCCCACCAATTTCCCAGTTCCTTCTCTGCAGGGAATGCGACAAGACAGAAGATGAAGACTTCTCTTACTTGCAGGTAAGCCGGGCCCACGCCCAGCCGTTTATTGTCCCTATTGCTGCCAGGCCCTATTTGAGCCTCCCAGCTTAGGCTGCGGGTCCTGTTGAGAGTAGGTAGCACCCTATGGGTGCGGAAGGAGCTTTGCTCCACCGTGAGACCTCATTCTCCCAGGTTTTGGTGATCCTGGTGTGGGATGCCCCGTCCCTCCATGCCTGTGGCCGTATTCCCCCCCCCTTCCGGGTCCCTTACTTCCCTCTGGGGGGGGGGGGGGGGGGGGGGGGCTGGCTGGCCGTCATCCTCGGCCTCCCCCTTTTTTTTGGGCATATTTGTAGATACATTTATATGTGAATGTGTGTTGGTGTTACCACTGTTAGTGTGTGTGTGAGTTTGTGTGGTTCACAGTGGAAGTTTTCCCTTGATGAATGGGTGCATTTACGTTGGCCTAGCCTGCTGGGGTTTTTTCCTCTCAGCCTGGGGAGCTTCTCTCCCTCAGGCTGTGTTTAGAAAGGGGGGCCGGGCGCGGCCGCGGTAGCCCCGCCCCCTCGTTCGGCGCGTTTTCTGTGGGGCCTCCCTCTGGCCAGATCCGCGCTGCTGGGAGGGGGGTAGGGCCTGGAGAGCGCACCTTCGGCGCTGGCCCGCCCCCCTTCTCTTCCTGCTTCTCCTCAGAGACGGGGGCCATCTTGCTGCATTGCTGCTGCTGCCGATTCTGGGGGACGGTAAGGGCCTGGTGGCCACTGCCTTAGCTATTTGGGGGCCCCTCTCTGGCGGGGGGGCCCCCTTCGGTGCAGGCTTATGTCCTCGAATGATCATGCTTGCTTTGTCAATTATGTATTTTTTGATATATATATGTGTGTGTATGTATATGTATATATGTTTACGCTGTAAAGTAACTGATATGTATAAAGTCTGGTGATGCTAATGTCGGGCAGGTGCTGGGGGATGCCGTAGATACGGCCACTGTTTTGTCACATCTATTGGAGGTGTTGGATATTGAACCGCCTAAGGCGCCTCCTCTCAAGAAGGGGGAATTTTTTGGGGTCCGCATGCCCCGTCTGGAATTCCCTACCCAGGGTCACTTTGATGCGCTGATCCTTAAAGAATGGGAGAGGCCCAGTCGGCTTCCTGGTGCTCCTCAGGGATGGGATAAGAAGTATCCTTTCCCAGTGGAGGCGGTTAAGCGCTGGTCTTCTCCTCCAGAGGTCGATGCGCCAGTTTTAGGTTTGATCAACTCTTCTGTGCTGAACACCCCTGACGCCACTTCCCTTAAGGATGGCGAGGATAAGCGCCTTAATCAGATGGCGTGCCACGCATTTGCCAGCGTGGGCTCGGCCCTGCAGCCTGTTTGCGCATCTGCCCTAGTGTCGCTTGCTACCAGGTCTCTTATCAGGGACTGGCTGAATGACGCTCAGTTTGCTCCGGCTAGCGCTGAGTTCGCTACCCTTAAGAGATATGAATTGTTCTTGGATTTTGTCTTGGCTGCTATGGAAGATTCTGTTGTCGTGTGTAGTAGGACTTCAGCCTTATTGGTGACTATGCGCAGATCGGTCTGGCTCCGCCAGTGGACGGCGGACTTTGGGGCCAAGAAGTCGCTTATAGCTCTTCCCTTTTTGGGTACGTGGCTATTTGGAGATAAATTGGATGCTGTTGCTAAAGGAGGTAAGTTACCTCAACGGAAGAAACAGCGCCATCCCTTTCGGGGGGCTGGCTCGTTCACTCCTTCCTTTTGAGGGGCCTGAGCGGCTAGGGGTTTGGCCTTCTCGGGTGTTAGGGGCTCGTCCTGGAACAGGGGCAGAGGTCGGGCACGTCCCACGGCTGCCTGGGGTTCCAAGCCCAAGCCTGCCGTTTAACCAGCTCAGCAATGAAGGGGCGCCCTCACCCGCAAGGGTGGGGGGACGGCTGCGGCTCTTGTTCCAGGTCTGGGCCCGGGAGGTCACAGACAAATGGATCTTGGAAGTGGTCTCCTCCGGGTACAAACTGGAGTTCGAGTACTGGCCGCCTCCAAGATTCGTAAGGTCCCGGGTGCCCTCGGACCCTCAGGCTGCACAGGGGCTCCTGTTAGCAGTGAAAAACCTTCTGGACATGGGAGTTATATGCCCGGTGCCTCCGGAGAGAGGCAGGGGTTACTACTCCAACATTTTCACGGTTCCCAAAAAGGAGGGTTCGGTGAGACCCATTCTAGATCTCAAGGTCCTCAACAGGTTTATCAGAGCCAAGAAGTTCCGTATGGAGACTCTGCGCTCGGCCATCAATTCCCTTCGCCAAGGGGATTTTATGACATCCATAGACATCAAGGATGCGTATCTGCATGTTCCAATCTTTGGCACTTTACAAAAACATGTACAAGGGACATGAACTCTAACACCATTAAAACCGCAATTGCGCATCAAAATAACTGTTACAAAGGAAAAGGGGGCCCCCGCCAGGAGAACCTGGACTTCACGCTCACACTCACTCTTGCACCGCTCACACAAACTAGCTGGCCAGCTTTGCTCAGCCCTGAGTCCCGAGTAGGAGTGAAACAGCTGTCGGTCTGGGCCCCTGACCGCGCCCTTCACGCAGCGCACACATCCACACATCATGGCCGCAAGTTGAAGCGGTTCTGGGAAGCAGCCCGCCATCAGGAGGACGTTTCCTTTGATATGGAAGTGGTGAGAGTGCCCTTGTGGCGCCCGCATACGTTATGCTAACGGGCCGATGCGCCCTGAATAATTTGCAATGGCTTCTGTGAGCTGTGTTTGAGCCTATTTGGGGCTAAGTACCCCTACTCACGTGGTCAACAGGACTGAACTGCCCAAAGCAGAGCGCTCCTGTTCAAGCATACGCACCTGCATTATTTAATCTTGCTTCCGTGGCTATCAAGGTGAACCCCTGTATGGGCGATTTGAAGACATCTGCTTTGCTGATACCTGCCTGCAGCGGTGGCTTTAGGCCCCCATTAGCAAAGCTGGCCAGCTAGTTTGTGTGGGCGGTGCAAGCATGAGTGTGAGCGTGAAGTCCAGGCTCTCCTGGCGGGGGCCCCCTTTTCCTTTGTAATTGTTATTTTAATGCGCAATTGCGGTTTTAATGGTGTTAGAGTTCATGTCCCTTGTACATGTTTTTGTAAAGTGCCATAACTTTAATAAATAGTGAGTCTTTTTGGCTAATTTGCCTGTTCATTACTGGCCAGCCCAGCACTTAACCACAGTCCTCTTCGGTTTTTTGTGTTCAAGCAATTTGGTTAGCTGGGCGCACCTAGCGGTGGCAGTGCCTGAAAGTAGTAACCGGGGGGGGTCTCCCAATGTGTCCTTTTTAAAAATGTTCATGTTCCAATCTTTCCAGCGCATCAGAGATTCCTCAGGTTTGTAGTGGAGGATCAACATTTTCAGTTTGTGGCCCTTCCCTTCGGACTGACCTCGGCTCCGAGGGTCTTCACCAAGGTCCTGGCGGGTGCCATGGCCCTGCTCAGAGGTCAGGGCATTCGCATTGTACCTTATCTGGACGATCTTTTGATCTCAGCTTCTTCCCTCCGTCAGGCGGAGCTGGACACCCACCAGGTGGTGTCGACTCTGGAGAGGTTCGGGTGGGTGATCAACCACCCCAAGTCCTCTCTCTCCCCAACACGAGTGATTTCATTCCTGGGCATGAATCTGGATACCAGAGGCCAGAGTGTTTCTACCCCAGACCAAGGTACAGGGGATTCTGGATCTGATCCGCTTTCTTCTGGCCAGTCCTTGTCCCTCTATCCGACAGGGGATGAAACTGGTGGGTTCGATGGTGTCCTCCTTCGAGGCGTTACCGTTTGCACAGTTTCACATGAGATCTCTTCACCTTTTGATGCATTGGGACAGGTGTCCGCAGTCATTGGATCAACCTTTAAGGATGTCTCCCAGGGTTCGGCAGTCCCTTCAGTGGAGTCGAAGAACCTGTTGAAGGGCAGATCTTTTCTGGTCCCTTGTTGGGAGACGGTTACCACGGGTGCCAGCCTGTCGGGCTGGGGAGGTTATTGGAAAAGTCATCAGTTCAGCGGGGTGTGGGGTCCTCAGGAGGCTCACACCCCCATCAATGTCTTGGAGCTCAGAGCCATCCGACTGGTTCTGGCACGGCTGACCTCACATTTACAGGGTCTGCTGGTTCAGGTTTGTTCATACAACCGAACGGCGGTAGCTTACATAATCACCAAGGAGGGACTCTCAGCAGGAGTGCCCTCAGGGAAGTCTCTCTGATCCTGCACTGGGCCGAGAGCAATGTTCCTTGCATTTCGGCAGTCTACATTCCGGGAGTGGAGAACACGGAGGTGGATTCCCTGAGCCTCTCGCCAAGGAGAGTGGTCTCTCAACCCCAGGTTTTTCTGGATCTTTGCCGCAAGTGGGGGACTCCGGAGGTGGATCTCTTTGCCTCGAGGCACAATCACAAAATTCCGGCCTTTGTGTCTCTTTCTCAGGATCCTCTATCTCTGGCAGTGGATGCCTTGTCCCTTGCTTGGAAGAATCTGGGTTTTCTGTACCTATTTCCGCCCGTCTCCATGCTGGGCAAGGTAGTTCGCAAACTGGTTCTAGAAGGGGCACCAGCAATTCTGGAGGCTCCAAGGTAGCCAAGAAGGGTTTGGTACGCAGACGTTGTAAGGCTGGCCGTAGATCAGTACCGGCTTCCCATGTTGCCGGATCTGTTATCTCAGGGTCTACTACTCTACCCCAATTTACAAACGCTGGCTTTGACGGCTTGGCTGCTGAAACCTTCATTCTGAAGGAGGAAGGCTTGTCTGCGGCCGTTGTTTAGACCTTGATTAGAGCTAGGAAGCGGTCCTCTTCTGCCATTTGCTATAGGACTTGGAGGTCCTATATTGATTGGTGTGAGGCTAGGGCCTTGCCTTGTAGGGTGTTTTCGATTCCTAGGATTTTGGAGTTTCTTCAGCATCATCTGGATCTTGGGTTCCAACTTAGTACTTTGAAAGGACAGGTTTCTGCTCTGTCGGTTTTTTTCCAGAGGTCTTTTGCCTTACACCCGCTGGTTAAGACTTTTTTCCAAGGGGTCGCGCATGTGCGGCCCCCGCAGAAGGCTGTGGTTCCTGTTTGGGATTTGAATTTGGTTCTTTCTGCTCTCCAGGGTCCTCCTTTTGAGCCACTACAGGATATTTCTCTTTCTGTTTTCACTCAAAAGGTTGCCTTCTTGGTGGCTATTACCTCTGTTCGGCGTGTCTCTGAGTTGGCGGCTCTGTCGATTCAGGCCCCTTACTTTGAAAGACACCAGGACAAGGTGGTCTTTCGCCTTAAGCCAGATTTCCTTCCTAAGGTGGTGTCTGCTTTCCATCTCAATCAGGATATTGTTCTCCCTTCCTTGTGTCCTAAGCCTAGCAATGACAAGGAGAGGGTTTTGCACAATTTGGATGTGGTTCACTGTGTTAAGTACTATTTGGTGACTACTTCTTTTTGCAAGACGGATGCCTTTTTCGTGGTGCCCTGCGGGTCCAGGAAAGGTTTGGCGCCCGACAAGTCTACCATTAGCAAATGGATTCGTCAGGCCATTGTTGGGGCCTATTCTGCTAAGGGGAGGACTCCCCCTTTTAGGGTCACTGCGCACTCTACTCGTGCTGTTGGTTCATCCTGGGCTTTTCAGCACCAGGCTTCTATTGATCAAGTTTGTAAGGTTGCTACTTGGTCTTCCGTTCATAAGTTTTACAAGGTTGATGTGCGGGCTTCAGCGGATGCTGTTTTTGGCCGCAAGGTTCTGCAAGCTGCAGTGGTTTAAGCTGGTACATTCTTTATTGTTTCTGGTTCCCACCCATGACGGACACTGCTATTGGATGTCCCACATGTCATGAAGATTTGAAGTGGAGTGTATGGCACACTTAGAATAATACTGTTTTGTGAGTACTCACCTGTAAAATGAAGATTTGAAGTGGAGTGTATGGCACACTTAGAATAATACTGTTTTGTGAGTACTCACCTGTAAAATGGGTATTATGAGCGTTCCATACACTCCACTTCAACCCACCCTTTTTTCTGGTATTCCGGAGCTTTTATATGGTGAACCATTGGTTTGATTGTTAATGTTATAATTGGTTCTTCCTGGTCCCCTTACTGCTTTTTTTACACTGGGAAATAGGTGGGAGGTCCCAGGTATATATGGACTGGGAGGGGCTTTCTTTTTTGCATATTCATCTCTGCAGAAGTTCGCCCTCTACTGGAGATTACCCATCTGTTATGAAGATTTGAAGTGGAGTGTATGGCACACTCATAATACCCGTTTTACAGGTGAGTACTCACAAAACGGTATTTTTTCCTTCATACAGGGGGCTATTATTGACCAGCTCCAGTTGTGCAACTGGTAGCGTGCAATACAATGTAGAGCAATGCTGATACTCTGTCTCACTTGGAGCATCAGCTATGGAATAAGATGGGTCTGAGTCTTTATCTTGGTTTGACCAAACCAGGTGTCTGCATTCTGTGGTAAAAGGGTGTTTGGAAAATTCCATATCTGGACGGTCCATTATGATTTATTTACAAGGAAAAGTCTTTGGACCATGTACCCCTGAAATTCTCAACCATGGAACATTTTCTTTTGAACACCCTTTTTCGGATCTAAGTTTACATTCAGAGGCAAAGCATCTAAGACTAATGGATTTTTATCAGAGCTCTTATAACATAAATATAGTTTTCCATGCATTTTCCTGAATCTTATGGAGGTCCTAGAGCAATATTGACGTCAGTAGTTATGTGTGATCGGTATCGAACTAAGGTGCTATACATATTTTTTTTAAATGGGACCCCAAACCTTTGTTATCTTGGAGTAAGTTTACTACATTTGATCAAACAGTATGAGGTTCCAATTGAGGTGGACTGTTTAACTGCCTCACTTGACTGTGTGACATTCACCCTTTTCTGTTTAGGAGCATAGTTGGTATGGAGATATGGGTAGTAGAGGAAAGATGGTCATTATTACAATCAATCCTGTTCATTAATGTCCTGGCGCTAAAGGAGGTACTGCTGTTGCTCTGTTACAAAATTATGGAATCTGATCTGCTTACAGTAGGACATTATCAAGGGGAACGGTGTGTGTACACACACACTTGTCACGAAGGGGGTGTGACTAGCTTGGAAGCTGTTGGTCACTATTTCTTATTGCACAGTGATATCTGTGTTTGCTATATAGGTAGTAAGATTGGGGGAGTGGGTGTAGATGTTAAACAGTAGAAGCACGCTAGTGTAGTCTATCTATTTGTGTCATGAAAATACCTCAATTTAGGTCAAGAATTTTGTGCATGTTATCCTTTCCCTGCTGTGCACTGGCTTCTTATCCCTGTAGATTGGATGAGAAGAGTATAATAATTGGATCTGATAAACCTCTTTGTGGACTATAACATTGAACTTACCATTCCTTCATCCAGAATATATGATCACTGGGACCAATGTTTCATTTCATACCAATCTTGGAGAGCATTCCACTCGTAGAGCTTGTCATTTCAACCTCAATGAGCAAATGCTAATCATCCTGTAATACTTATTTTAGATACTACAAATCATTATGAAATGGTATGTCGCCCTGTGACGGGCCGCGCTCGCTGCTGCGGGCGATGGCGGACGTTTTATCTCTCCCCCGCCGCTGCAGGCGCATTGCGCTCTGCGGCGGGGGACTCTGAGGAGGAGTGCCCTCCATTATGCTCCGGGCACCATTTTCTGGCTCTGGGAGCCTGGGGTCTTTGCGCGTTTCTCGGGGGGGGGACTTCGGGGCAAGCTCGGTTGTGTCTCATGTGCGGGGCATGCCCTTTGAGTGGTCGCGGCGCGGTTTGTATTCCATGCGCCTAAAGTATCATTGCAGATCAGGATCAGGCCCGCCCCCTTCTGTTGGCGCCATTGCGGGCCCATCCCCTTGCTGGGAACCGCATTACTTGGACTCGGAGGGAAGGGGGCGGGGCGCGGCACGCGATCCGCGCTGGCCCGCCCCTTCTCCCTCCCTTTTTCTCGCAAGCGCTGCTGGCCGATTAGGATGCAATTTTCTGTGGTGGGTGAGTGCCCTGCTGGGCTTCCCCCTATTCTTGCGATGCTTGGCCAACATGCCTCAGTCGCCGCTTGGGGCAGCGCTGGCCTCTCTGCTTTTGTTTTACTCATGACATGTATTATGCAATGCTGTGTGTGAGTGCATGTGCTTATGGCCACATATCTTGTGTCTTTCAGGAGGACTCCCGGTGCCTTGCTTAAAAGGGGGCTCTCCCAGTCCTAGGGTCCCTAGCTGTAATTGGGGCACTTATAAATCCTCCCACTCGGGACTTAAAGGGGCATCCCGGGTTGCTTACTAGCATAATTCCCTCTGGTCTTTGCGAACACCCTAAAAATCACCATATGGAGGCTCCACAGGATACCGGGCTTGGGCTACCTTCGGGACAATGCCGGCTGTGTGTGGGTTGTGGGGTACCCCTTACGGGGGAGAATGTGCTAATTTGTATACCATGTGCGCAACAGGCCATTACGCGGCAGTCGGGATCCCAGGAGTCTGGGTCCTTGCCTC
This sequence comes from Gastrophryne carolinensis, assembly GCA_027917425.1. Taxonomy (NCBI): domain Eukaryota; kingdom Metazoa; phylum Chordata; class Amphibia; order Anura; family Microhylidae; genus Gastrophryne; species Gastrophryne carolinensis. The sequence goes on along the minus strand of CM051239.1, from coordinate 308,215,347 downwards.
CCGCCTCATCTCCTACCCCTCCCTGCATCATCCGTACCCCAAGTGACACTGTCATTAGTGGGGAGTCGCACTCGGATGTATGTGCTAGGCTGGCCAACATCGAGAAAATTATTTCTAGCTCAGTGGGCAGAAAGGCCCCTGCTAAGAAAAGGCATCGTGCACCGGCTACGCCGGTAATTGATTGTAGTGATTGACTCCCCTGATTGAGCTGATTATTCCCCGCTCGAGGAGGGGGAATTATTTGAGGAATCCGAGACTGAGGAACTGCAGTTCTTTGATTCTGATGCCGGGCAGGCACTGGAGGATGCTGTGGATACTCCCAGGGTCCTGACCGATCTCTCCGAGGTTCTGGGTATTTCCCCACCAGCGGAGGCCCCTCCGAAGAAGGGGGAATTCTTTGGGTTCTCTAAGCCTCGCTTGGAGTTTCCAAATCAGGATCATTTTGACAGCATGATTCTTAAAGAATGGGAGAAGCCGAGTCGCCTTCATGGTGTTCCTCAGGGATGGGATAGAAAGTATCCCTTTCCGGTGGACGCAGTGAAGCGCTGGTCTTCCCCTCCCGAGGTTGATGCGCCCATCTTAGGACTGTCCAACACCTCCGTTGTACATACACCTGACGCCACTACCCTTAAGGATGGCGAGGACAAGCGCATTGATCAGATGGCTTGCCATGCCTTTGCTAGTGTGGGTTCAGCCTTGCGGCCTGTCTGTGCATCGGCACTCGTGGCTGTGGCTACCAGGTCGGAGATCAGGGACATGTTAAATGGGTCCCAGCTCAACCCGGACAGCGTTGAATTCACAGCCCTTAAGAGGTGTGAATTGTTCATGAATTTTATTTTGTCGGCTATGGACGACACTATTACCATGTGTAGTAGAACTTCGGCTCTGTTGGTGGCCATGCGCTGATTGGTCTGGCTGCGCCAGTGGGCGGCTGACATTGCGGCAAAGAAATCACTTACAGCTCTGCCCTTCCTGGGAATGCGGCTGTTTGGGAGACAAATTGGATTCTGTGGCGAAAGGTGGAAAGCTACCTCAGCGCAAGAAGCAGCGTCGCTCCTTTGGGGGGCAAGCTCCTTCAGTCCTCCCTTTCACGGCGCCAGAGGGGGCAGAGGTCTTGCCTACTCTGGCTTCAGAGGGGGTTCCTGGAACAGAGGTAGAGGACGTGCCCATCCAGCCTCTACTTGGGGTTCCAAGCCCGCTGCCAAGCCAGCTCAGCAATGAGGCGGTGCCCTCACCCTTACGGGTGGGGGGACGGCTGCGGCTCTTCTTCCAGGTCTGGGCCCAGGAGGTTACGGACAAGTGGATATTGGAAGTGTCTCGTCTGTGTACAAACTGGAGTTCGAGTACCGGCCTCCTCCCAGATTCCTAAGGTCTTGGGTGCCTTCAGATCGTCGGGCGGTGCAAGGGCTCCTATCGACTGTAAAGAACCTCCTGGACATGGCGGTCATATGCCCGGTGCCTCTTTCAGAGAGAGACCGGGGTTTGCTATTCCATTCTTTTCACAGTTCCCAAAAGGGATGGCTCCATAAGACCCATTCTGGATTTGAAGCTTCTCAACAGGTTCATCAGAACCAAGAGGTTCCGCATGGAGACTCTGCACTCAGCCATCGGTTCCCTTCGTCAGGGGGATTTCATGACGTCCATAGACATCAAGGATGCTTACTTTCATGTACCAATTTTCCCAGCACACCAGAGATTTCTCAGGTTTGTGGTCGGAGATCAGCATTTTAAGTTTGTGGCCCTCCCGTTCTGGCTGACCTCGGCACCGAGGGTGTTTACCAAGGTTCTGGCGGGCATTATGGCCCTGCTCAGAGCCCAGGGCATTCGCATTGTGCTGTATCTGGACGACCTGCTCATTAAAGCTTCCTCCCTCTGCCAGGCGGAGCTGGACACCAGGACGGTGGTGACGACGCTGGAGATGTTGGGATGGGTGATCAACCACCCGAAGTCTTCTCTCTCCCCATCAAGGGAGATTTCCTTTCTGGGCATGAATCTGGATACCAGTCAGGCCAGAGTGTTCCTACCTCAGCCAAAGGTGCAGAGGGTTCAGGATCTGATACGTGTTCTCCTGACCAACCCTCTCCCTTCTATTCAGCTAGGGATGACTCTGGTAGGTTTGATGGTGGCCTCCTTCGAGGCAGTCCCCTTTGCTCAATTCCACATGAGGTCGCTCCAACTCCATCTATTGCTGAAATGGGACAGATGTCCACAGTCCTTGGATCAGTCATTTCTGATGTCTCCCAGGGTTCGGCAGTCCCTTCAGTGGTGGCTGGAATCAAGCAAGCAAGGGGCAGATCGTTCCTGGCCCCTCGTGGGGAGACGGTTACCACGCATGCCAGCCTGTCGGGCTGGGGAGGTTTCTGGAAGGATCATCAGTTCCAGGGGTTGTGGGGTCCTCAGGAGGCTCACACCCCCATCAATGTCTTGGAGCTCAGAGCTATCCGCTTGGTTCTGTCGCGTCTGACACTTCACCTACAGGGTTTACCGGTTCAGGTTCGATTAGACAAACGTACTGCGGTAGCTTACATCAATCACCAAGGAGGGACTCGCAGCAGGAGTGCCCTCAAGGAAGTCTCTCTGATTCTGACATGGGCGGAGAGCAATGTTCCTTCCATCTCGGCAGTGTACATTCCGGGATTGGGGAACACGGAGGCGGACTCCCTGAGCAGGGGATTCTCTCGCCGAGGGGAATGGTCTCTCAACCACAGGGTATTTCGGGCCCTGTGTCACAAGTGGGGGACTCCGGAGGTGGATCTCTCTTCCTCTCGGCACAATCACAAGCTCCCAACCTTTGTATCTTTGTCTCAGGATCCTCTGGCCCTGGCAGTGGATGCCTTGTCCCCTTGCCTGGAGGGATCTGGGGTTTCTGTACCTGTTTCCCCCCTTCTCCATGGTAGGCAAGGTAGTGCGCAAGCTGGCTCTAGAGGGGGCACCAGCAATTCTGGTGGCCCCAAGGTGGCCAAGACAGGTTTGGTTTGCAGACGTCGTAAGATTGGCGGTAGATCAGTACAGGCTGCCCCTGTATTCTAAGTATGTCACACACCCCACTTCAAGACATTCATTACATGTGGGTTATACTGACCTGTAGATGGCGATATTGCAGAGATGTAAGGAAAAAAGAGAGCCCCTCCCGGTCCATAAATACCTGGGACCGACCACTCATTACCCAGTCTTTCATCTCTGAAGACGGCGAGCAAGTCAGAAGATGAGGTCTCCTCCTTGCACAGGGGGATTTCAGGTAGCCGGGATGACTCCCGGCCCGCTATTTCTCTATTTCCGCCCGGATCCCTTTTTGATTACCCTGCCTCCCAGCCTAGGCTGCTGGTCCGGGCGAGGGTAGATGGCACCCTAGGTGCTTAGGAGCTAATGCTCCACCGTGAGACCCTATACTACAGGGTAAGCGGTTAACCGGGTTGGTGACCCCGGTTTGGGATGCCCTGTCCCTTGGCCTTTACACCCTGGGTGGTTTTCCCCTCTCCGGATGCCCTTCTCCTTAGAGGGGGGGGGGGGTGGCCCTTCTCCCGTGTTAGGTTTTTAAAAAGCTTTTTATTGCTTTGTGTGTGTTTGGGTGCGTGCACTTTAAATTAACTTCTGTTCCTTTCTCCTCCTGGCCTCTGTGTGCGGCATGGCGAAGGGGAGCTTCTCCCCTCAGGTGCGGTGTAGTAGGGGGCGGGGCCGGGCGTTCGGCGCGACGCCGCTGCCCGTCCCCGTGCGGCAGGCGCCGCTGTGGAGCCTGGTCTCCGGCTGGAGATGCGAAGCTTGGTGGTGGAAGGGGGGCGCCCCCCTTCTCCTCTCTACCTGCTCCTTCTCCGCATCGTGGTGTGAGGACGCCATTACAGCGCAGTGAGTGGCCCTGTGGGCCTCCTTTACTACTTTTGTCCTATGCATGTATATATATATTTTATTTGTTCTATGTGCCTGCTATGCTGATTGGGTGTTAATTTATGTCTTCCAGGTGGACCTACATTGGTGTTTAAGGGGTTTTTTCCCAGTCCTAGGGTCCCTGGGTTCAAATTGGGTTTACTGTAAATCCTCCCACTTGGGACATTAAAGGGGTATCCCGGGTTGCTTATATGCGTAATTCCCTTGGTCATTGCCACTACCTATAAGTTCACCGTATGGAGGCATCCCCGGATACTGGGCTTGGGCTCCCCTCGTGGCAATCCCGGAAGTGTATGGGGGTGTGGGGTATCCCTTACGGGGGATGATCTGTCCCTTTGTGTACCATGTGCGCAGCAGACTATTACGCGGCAGTCCGGACTCCAGGCGTCTGGTTCAGCACCGCCGGTCTCTTCTCCTACCCCTCCCTGATTGATCCGTGCCCCGTGTGATGTTGTCATGGGTGGGGAGTCGCAATCTAAGGTGTGTGCCAGATTGGCCAATCTTGAAAAATTATTTTCTAGCGTGGTTGCCAGAAAGGCCCCTGCTAAGAGAAAGCACTTGTCGTCAGCCACGCCGGCGGTTAACTTTGATGATTTTGATTCTCTGGATTGGTCCGATTACTCCCCACTTGAGGAAGGGGAGTTATTTGAGGAATCGGATTATTCGGAAGATCAACAGTACGTTGGTGCTGATACCGAGTGGGCTTGGGGAATTCCTTGGATACCCCTAAGGTTCTGGCTCAGATGTTTGAGGTTCTGGCTATTTCTCTTCCTGAGGCGGCTCCTCCACAAAAGAGGGAGTTTTTCGAGGAATCTAGGCCGCGCTTGGAATTTCCTAATCAAAAGCATTTTGATGGAATTATTATAAGGAATGGGAGAGGCCTACTCGGCTCCCAGGTGTTCCTCCGGGTTGGGATAAAAATATCCCTTTCCGTTGGATGCGGTAAAGCGTTGGTCGTCTCCTCCTGAGGTGGATGCCCCGGTTTTGGGGTTGTCCAACACCGCTATTTTGAATTCTCCTGTTTGTTCCACTCTTAAAGATGGTGAGAATAAACAAATTGACCAGATGGCTTGTCATGGTTTTGCCAGTGTTGGGTCGGCCTTGCGGCCTGTTTGTGCTTCCCTCGGGCCGGGGCTTTTATTCCAATCTGTTCACGGTGCCCAAGAAGGACGGCTCTGTTCGGCCCATCCTGGATCTGAAGATCCTCAACAGGTTCTTCCGTCCGTGGAAATTCCGCATGGAAACGCTGCGTTCAGCCATCTGCTCTCTTCGTCAGGGGGACTTTATGACGTCCATAGACATCAAGGAGGCTTACCTGCATGTTCCAATCTTTCTGGCGCACCAGAGATTTCTCAGGTTCGTGGTGGAGGATCGGCATTTTCAGTTTGTGGCCCTTCCTTTCGGTCTTACATCGGCACCAAGGGTTTTCACCAAGGTGCTGGCTGGGGTGATGGCTCTCCTCAGAGCCCAGGGTATCCGCATCGTGCCATATCTGGACGATCTTCTCATTATGGCGTCTTCCTTCAGCCAAGCGGAGTTAGACACCAGGACTGTGGTATCCACTCTGGAGAGATTCGGTTGGGTGATCAACTACCCCAAGTCCTCCCTTTCTCCGTCCAGGGTAGTGTCTTTTCTGGGAATGTCTCTGGATACTTCCCAGGCCAGGGTGTTTCTTCCAAGGTTCTCTTGATTCAGGAGTTGGCTCGGCTTCTCCTGTCCATCCCTCGTCCGGCCATCAGGCTGGGGATGAGGCTGGTGGGATTGATGGTGGCTTCCTTTGAGGCGGTTCCTTTTGCTCAGTTTCACACAAGGACGCTCTAGCTCCATCTGTAGGCAGCCTGGGACGGGTCTCCACTGTCGTTGGATCATTCTTTCCTGATGACCCCCCGGGTTCGGCGTTCCCTTCAGTGGTGGCTGGATCCAATCAATCTGTTGAGGGGCAGATCTTTTCTGACTCCTGGTTGGGAGACGGTCACCACGGATGCCAGCCTGTCAGGATGGGGGGGTTTCTGGAAGGATCGTCCGTTTCAGGGTCTGTGGGGGCCTCAGGAGGCTCACGAGCCCATCAATGTTCTGGAATTGAGAGCCATCAGGTTGGTTCTGTTTCGCTTGACTCATCAGTTGCAGGGCTTGCCGGTTCAGGTTCGGTCGGACAATCGGACGGCTGTCGCCTACATCAATCACCAGGGAGGGGCAGCAGGAGTGCCCTCAGGGAAGCGTCTTTGATTCTGGCCTGGGCAGAGAGCCATGTCCCGTGCATTTCGGCAGTTTACATTCCGGGAGTGGAGAACACGGAGGCGGACTCTCTGAGCAGGTTCTCATCTCGCCGGGGGGAATGGTCTCTCAGCCCCAAGGTGTTTCGCTTGATTTGCCTCAGGTGGGGGTCTGCGGTGGTGGACCTCTTTGCCTCTCGTCACAATCACAAACTTCCGGCATTTGTGTCTCTCTCGCGGGATCCACTGGCTCTGGCAGTGGATGCCATGTCTCTGAACTGGAGGGATCTGGGGTTCCTGTACCTGTTCCCTCCGTTTCCCATGGTGGGCAGAGTGGTGCGCAAGCTGGCCCTGGAGGGCGCGTCAGCAATTCTGGTGGCTCCAAGGTGGCCAAGACAGGTTTGGTTCACAGACGTGGTAAGGTTGGCAGAGGATCAGTTCGCTCTGCCCCTGCTGCCGGATCTGCTCACCCAGGGTCAACTACTTTACCCCAATTTACCAACTCTGGCTTTGACGGCGTGGCTGCTGAAACCTCCATCTTGAAGGAGGAAGGTCTTTCAGATGCTGTGATTCGGACTCTTGTTAGCGCTAGGAAGCGGTCTTCCTCTACCATCTACTATAGGACTTGGAGGTCTTATATTGATTGGTGTGATGTCAGGGCATTGCCTTGTAGGGAGTTTTCTATTTCCAGAATTCTGGAGTTTCTTCAACATGGTCTGGACCTGGGGCTCCAGCTTAGTACTTTGAAGGGGCAGTTTTCTGCCCTGGCAGTTTTCTTTCAAAGGTCTTTTGCTCTTCATCCTTTGGTTAAGACCTTTTTCCAGGGGGTTACGCATGTGCGGCCTCCTAGGAAGCCTTTGCTTCCAGTTTGGGATTTGAATTTGGTTCTTTCTGCTCTTCAGGGTCCTCCTTTTGAGCCTTTGCATGATATTGCCTTGTCTTTGCTTACGCAGAAGGTGGCATTTTTGGTAGCTATCACTTCTGTTCGGCGCATCTCTGAGTTGGCGGCTTTGTCCATTCAGGCTCCGTACTTTGAGAGGCATCAGGACAAGGTGGTTTTTCCGTTTCTAGCCGGATTTCCTTCCTAAGGTGTTTTCTGCCTTTCATCTAAATCAGGACATTGTTCTGCCCTCCTTGTGTCCTAAGCCCAGCAATGACAAGGAGAGGGTCTTGCATTCCTTGGATGTGGTTCGCTGTCTGAAGTACTATTTGGTGGTTACGTCTTCCTTTCGTAAGATGGATGCTTTTTTTGTGGTGCCCTCCGCGCCTAGGAAAGGTTTGGCGCCCGCCAAGTCTTCCAGTAGTAAATGGCTTCGTCAGGCCGTTGTTGGGGCCTATTCTGCCAAGGGGAAGGTTCCCCCTTTTCATGTTACTGCTCATTCTACTCGTGCTGTTGGGGCGTCCTGGGCTTTTCAGCACCAGGCCTCTGTTGAGCAAGTTTGTAAGGCCGCTACTTGGTCTTCTGTTCACACTTTTTCCAAGTTTTATAAGGTTGCTGTGCGGGCCTCAGCGGATGCTGTTTTTGGCTGCAAAGTTCTGCAAGCTGCAGTGGTTTAAGTTGTGCTTTATTGCCTTGTTTGGATCCCCGCCCTTTATGGACACTGCTATTGGATGTCCCACATGTAATGAATGTCTTGAAGCGGGGTGTGTGACATACTTAGAATAATACCATTTTGTGAATACTCACCTGTAAAATGGGTATTATTTGTATGTCACACACCCCGCTTCACCCTGCCCTTTTGTATTCTGGATCCTTTATGTGGTGAACTTTGCGTTGTTGTGACTTATTTTTGGCTCTTCCTGGTCCCTTACCTTACTGCTATCTTTATACTGGGTAATGAGTGGGAGGTCCCAGGTATTTATGGACCGGGAGGGGCTCTCTTTTTTTCCTTACATCTTTGCAATATCGACATCTACAGGTCAGTATAACCCACATGTAATGAATGTCTTGAAGCGGGGTGTGTGACATACTTAGAATACGCATTTTACAGGTGAGTATTCACAAAATGTTTTTTTCCGGATCTGATCTCTCAGGGTCAACTACGTTACCCAAATTTACAAACGCTTGCTTTGACAGCGTGGCTGCTGAAACCTCCATCCTGAGGGAGGAAGGTTTGTCTGAGGCGGTTTGTCTTCCTCTACCATTTACTATAGGACTTGGAGGTCCTATATTGACTGGTGTGAGGCTAGGGCCTTACCTTGCAGGGTGTTTGATTCCTAGGATTTTGGAGTTTCTACAACACGATCTGGATCTGGGGTTCCAGCTCAGTACTTTGAAGGGTCAGGTTTCTGCCCTGGCTGTCTTTTTTTCAAAGGTCTTTTGCTTTGCATCATCTGGTCAAGACTTATTTCCAAGGGGTCACTCATGTTCGGCCCCCTAGAAAGCCTTTGGTTCCCGTTTGGGACCTAAATTTGGTTCTTTCGGCCCTCCAGGGGCCTCCTTTTGAACCGATGCAAGATGTGACTTTTTCTGTGCTCACTCAAAAGGTTGCCTTTTTGGTGGCTATTACCTCTGTTCGGCGTGTCTCTGAGTTGGCGGCTCTGTCTATTCAGGCCCCTTACTTTGAGAGACACCAGGATAAGGTGGTTTTTCACTTTAAACCAGATTTCCTTCCTAAGGTGGTTTCTGCCTGGACTTGGAATAATACCATTTTGTGATTACTCACCTTTAAAATGGGTATTATAAGTATGTCACACACCCCGCTTCATCCCGCCCTTTTTTGTATTCTGGATCCTTTATATGGTGAACCTTTTATTGTTAAGAATGTTTTATTAGTTCTTCCTGGTCCCCTTACTGCTGTCATATACTGGGAATGTGTGGGAAGTCCCAGGTATTTATGGACCGGGAGGGGCTTCTTTTTTGCTTTCATCTCTGCAGAAGTTCGCCCTCTACTGGACCATAACCCATATGTCAGGAATAGTGGAAGCGGGGTGTGTGACATACTTATAATACCCATTTCAAAGGTGAGTAATCACAAAATGGTATTTTTGTCGGCCGTTTTTTTGATACTTTACACATCGTTCGCCCTAAGGCGGCAAAGAAGAAGCAGGGTGAGCTCTTCCGTCTAAGTCTTTTCCTTGTCGCACTTTCTCCATTTCTAGGATTTTGGAGTTTTTACAACATGGTCTGGAGTCGGGTCTACAACTGAGTACCCTCAAAGGCCAGGTTTCGGCCTTGGCAATCTTTTTCCAACTATCTTTCGCCAATCATAGGCTTGTCGAGACTTTTTTCCAAGAAGTTACTCATGTACCTCCATCGCGTAAGCCCCGGCTACCGGTGTGGGATTTGAACTTGGTGCTTTCTGCTCTCCAGGGTCCTCCCTTTGAGCCCTTGTGCAATGCTGCGCTTGCCATTATGACTCTTTGGTGGCTATCACTTCGGTGCGTCGTGTCTCTGAGCTGGCGGCGCTTTCGTCCTGCTCCAGATGTAGTAATAACATGTGGGTAATCCTCCGCCTCCGGCGCCGTGCACTGCAGACATGTAGAAAACAAGCTCCTCCCGGCCCTACATATACCGGAGAACCTCCCACAAATCCCCAGATTTCTCTGCAGTGCTGGAATTGCGAAGACATGAAGTATCATGCTCTCGCAGGCAAACGGGGCTTTACAGCCCTAGGCCCTGCGGGACTATTTCCACCCGTCCTCTTTGTAAAAGAATATGCCTCCCAGCCTGGGCTGCGTTGGTCGGGTGAAGGTAGGCAGCACCTAGTGTGCTTATGGAGCTAGACTCCACCATAGGGTAGGTGGCTAAGGCAAATGGTGAGCCTTTAGTGGATGCCCCTCCGCATCAGTGCCCCCATGCCATGCGTAATGGTGAACCCCGATTTTGGGTCACCTTCCTCCCTAGATCCCCCCTTTAGTGGGGGGAAAAAAGAGGGGGGGTTGCGTGTACGTTGGCCTACCTTGCCCTAATTACACCAGACACTTATAGCTTATCGGTTACCGAGTGTCAGAGCTGCGCTTCACACTTATGTTGAAGTTAGCTGCAGCGCCTTATTGTGTTTTTACTTGGCGTGGTCGGCGGCTCTGTTATTGGGCGCTACAGCGTTTTTATCCCCGTATTCACCCTGTCCGTTTTCTCTCTGAGGTGATTTTCCAGAGCGGTTGTCAGTTACATAGCTACTGTCCTTTGACTGGCTTTGCGCCTTCGAGCGGCGCGCTCTCCGGGGGGTGGGCGTGGTTTGGTTTGGCGCGTTCCGCGTCATCTCCCGCTCTGGCCCGCCCTTCGAGGTTCGCTTGGCGCCATTTCCTTCTCACGTGCACACGTGGTGAAGACGGTCCTCCCCTCGCTGTTCTGTAAGTGCCCTTATGGGCAACCTTTCTTTAGCTTTTGCTTCATCCCTGTTCCCCTTGTGTCTTTCAGACCGTGAACCTCGGTGGCTTCTCCCGGCCCGGGGTAGCGCCCGGTCCAGACCATTAAAAAATCACTCCCACTTCCCAGCGGGTCATTGGGGCATCCAGGCTTGCTTTATAGCGTCAATCCCTACTGGCATATTGTATATAATAATCACCATATGGAGGCATCTCAGGATATTGTGAACGGGGTTCCTTTGGAACAAGCCCGTCTGTGTCTAGCTTTTGGGGTATTGCCTAGCAGCGGTGACAATGCACGGGTCTGCATCCCTTGTGCTCAGCAGGCGCTAGCAGGTATCCCCACCTCTTCCGAGGCTGGGCCCGCACCTCACCTTGCTTCCCCTACTCCCCCAAGCCTGAGTCTAACCCCCAATACTAGTGGAGATTCTCATACTGATTTGGCCACTAGACTGGCTAGTGTGGAAAACTTACTTGCTGGCTCCTTGGCGCGCAAGGCCACTGCTAAGAGGCGTCATTTGAATCCTGAATCTACTATACTTCCTATAGAGTCTGATGATTTATTGCTTTCCTATGCACATTCCCCCTCAGAGGAAGGGGAGCGGTTTGCTGACTCAGGGTCATACGACGACGAGTCCAGGGGACAGGAAGAGTCTGGTTCTGATAATTGGTCCTCGGACGACATTAATAGACTGCTGACCCAGATCTTTGATGTGTTATCCCTCTATCCCCCTGCTCCGGCTCCCCGGCAAAGGGGTGATCTGTTTCACACCGCCAGGGTGCGGTTGGAGTTTCCCGAACAAACTCATTTCAATAGCCTTGTGCTGAAAGAATGGGAACATCCCAGCAAACTCCATGGAGTTCCTAAAACTGTGGATAAGAAATATCCCTTTCCTGCCGACCTGGTCAAGTGTTGGACATCGCCACCCGAGGTCGATGCCCCAATTCTAAGTCTGTCAAACACCTCTATTATGCACTCCCCCGACACTACTACGCTGCGGGATTTGGAAGATCGGCGAGTTGACCAACTGGCATGCCATGCCTTTGCATTTGGGGGAGCGTCACTCCGCCCAGTTTGTGCCTTAGCCATTACGGCGGTGGTGCTCAGGACGGTGGTTAAGACTGCTCTTGAAGGGGCGGATGACTTGCCCTCTGCTGCCAATGCTCTGGCCACCTGTGAGACTTTTGTGAACTATATCCTATCTGCATCGGACGATGCTATTAAATTAAGCGCTAGATCTTCTGCTCTGGTGGTAGCCATACGCCGAGCGGTCTGGTTGCGCCAGTGGGCCGCTGATAACGTCGCTAAGAAGGCCCTGACGAGGCTTCCTTTTAAGGGGCTGCGCCTGTTTGGAGAAAGGTTAGATATTTTTGCCAAGGGTGGCAAGTTGCCTCAGCGCAAGCGTCAGATTCTGCCCTTTCGTAGCCCAAGCTCCCACTCGACCCCCTACCGTGGGGCTAAGCAAGGTAGAGGAGTGTCCTTCGCTGGGTCTCGCGCAGAACCCTGGAACAAGAACAGAGGACGCCGTCCCAGTTCCTTATGGGGGCCCAAGACCAAAGCCCCTCCCAAGACTCCCCAGGCATGAAGGGGCGCCCTCGCCAGTCTGGGTGGGGGGGACGTCTACAGCACTTCGAGCATGTCTGGAGACGCCACGTCTCAGACCGGTGGATTCAGGAGGTAGTGTCCTCCGGTTACAAGATAGTTTGCTGTACTGCCCCCTACCAGGTTCGTCGGGTCCCGGATCCCACAGGACCCTGCCTCAGCTCGGGTCTTAATGCTGGCTGTGCAGGACCTTCTAGACATAGGGGTCATTTGCAAGGTCCCCTTAAGAGACAGGGGCATGGGGTTCTATTCCAACCTTTTCACAGTGCCCAAGAAGGACGGGTCAGTCATACCCATTCTGGATTTAAAAATCCTAAACAGATTTGTCAGAAACAAACATTTTCGTATGAAAACTCTGCGCTCGGCCATTGCCTCGTTGCGCCCAGGGAACTAAATGACATCTGTGGATATCAAGGACGCTTACCTGCACGTCCCGGTGTTTCCAGGACATCAAAGGTTTCTCAGATTTGCGCTGCTGGATCAGCATTACCAGTTCGTTGCCCTGCCATTCGGCCTCACGTCGGCTCCCAGGGTGTTCACCAAGGTGCTGGCAGGGGTGATGTCACTGTTAAGACTAAGGGGCATACGAGTTTTGCCCTACCTGGACAATATACTCATCACCTCTCGGTCTCTGCGGCAAGCAGAGCTGGACACTCGGTTGGTAGTGTCCACCCTGGAGTCATTCGGCTGGGTGATCAATTACCCAAAGTCCTCTCTGTCCCCCTCCTCAGTGACCCCGTTCCTGGGGATGATTCTGGATACAGTTCAGTCAAGGATATTCCTTCCTCAGCAGAAGGTGGAAGCTTTGACAATGCAGGCGAGGTCCCTGCTTTCGAGCCCTCATCCCTCCATCCGGCAGGGAATGCAGTTGGTGGGCTCCATGGTGGCAAGCTTCGAGGCGGTGCCCTTTGCCCAGTTCCATTTGAGAACTCTGCAGCTTCACCTTCTGTCAGTCTGGAACAATGACCCAGCGTCCTTGGACGAGATCTGGGTGCTCCCCCCTCGGTCAGACAATCCCTTGCGTGGTGGCTGGACCACAGGAACTTGACAAGGGGCAGATCCTTCCTGGCTCCCTCCTGGGAGACCGTCACAACGGATGCCAGTCTGTCGGGCTGGGGGGGATTCTGGAAGTCCCTGCGTTTCCAGGGGAGGTGGGGCCCTCAGGAGGCCTATCTACCCATCAATGCCCTGGAACTCAGGGTAGTCAGATTGGTGCTGGAACAATTGACCCAGCACCTGAAGGGTATGGCGGTTCAGGTACGCTCAGACAACAGAACGGCAGTTGCCTACATCAATCATCAGGGAGGGACCCGGAGCAAGGGAGCTCTCCAGGAAGTGTCTCTGATTCTAGCATGGGCGGAAGCCAGGGTCCTATGCATCTCGGCTGTATACATTCCGGGCGCGGAGAACCTGCTGGCAGATGCTCTGAGCAGGGGATCGTCTCGTCAGGGGGAATGGTCCCTCTGCAACAGGGTGTTTCATGCCCTGTGTCTCCGTTGGGGAGTGCCAGACGTGGATCTGTTTGCGTCCCGTCACAATCACAAGCTCCCGAGCTTTGTATCTCTGTCTCAGGATCCTCTGGCTCTGGCCACGGATGCCCTGTCAATGTCTTGGAAGGAGTTTCAGCTCCTGTATGTGTTTCCACCAATTCCCCTTCTGGGCAGAGTTCTGCGCAAGATTGCTCTGGAAGGGGTACCCGCGATTCTGGTGGCCCCAAGATGGCCAAGAAGAGTGTGGTTCGCAGACGTGGTTCAAATGGCAGTAGATCAGTACGATCTGCCACGGTTGCCGGACCTTCTAACTCCATCCTAATTTACTAACTCTGGCTTTGACGGCTTGGCTATTGAAACCTCCATCCTGAGGGAAAAGGGTTTGTCTGCATCTGTAGTGGCTACTATGGTGCAAGCCAGGAAAAAGACTACTTCTGCTATCTACTATAGAGTTTGGCGTTCTTACATTGACTGGTGTGAATCCAGGTCTCTTCCCTGCCGGGAATTCTTAGTTTCCAGGGTGCTGGAGTTCTTACAACATGGTCTAGACTTAGGTCTTAAGCTTAGTACCCTGAAGGGTCAGGTTTCGGCCCTGTCTATCTTCTTTCAGAAAACCTTTGCCCAGCACCCTCTTATCAAGACCTTCTTTCAGGGGGTCACTCATGTGCGGCCTCCTCGGAAACCTATGGTTCCTGTTTGGGATTTAAACTTGGTGTTATCAGCCCTGCAGGGTGCTCCTTTTGAGCCTATTCAGGAGGCTGCTCTTGCTGTTCTCACGCTCAAGGTCGTATTCCTGGTTGCTATCACTTCTGTTAGACGTGTATCGGAGTTAGTGGCTCTATCTATTCAGCCTCCCTACTATGAGAGACACCAGGATAAGGTGGTGTTTTGCTTCAAGCAAGACTTTCTGCCTAAGGTTGTGTCTGCTTTCCATTTGAATCAAGATATTGTGCTTCCTTCCTTGTGCCCTAATCCTAGTAACCCTAAGGAAAGGGTTTTGCATTCCTTGGATGGGGTTAGGTGTGTCAAGTATTACCTGGTTATCACTAAGGCTTTCAGGAAGACGGATGCTCTCTTCGTTGTGCCTCACGGGCCTAGGAAGGGTTTGGCTCCCGCCAAGTCTACTATCAGTAAATTGATTCGTCAGGCTGTGGTTCAAGCCTATACTACTAAGGGGAAGTCTCCCCCCTTTCGTCTTACTGCTCATTCTACTCGAGCTGTTGGGGCTTCTTGGGCTTTTCAGCACCAGGCCTCTGTGGAACAAGTTTGGTCTTCTGTTCATACCTTTACAAAGTTTTACAAGGTTGATGTTAGGGCCTCAGCTGATGCTGTGTTTGGCCACACGGTTTTGCAGGCGGCAGTAGTTTAAACTGCTTGCTGTTGCCTTTTCTGTTGGGGATCCCACCCTACTTTACTGACACTGCTATTGGATGTGCCACATGTTATTACTACATCTGGAGCAGGACGTGCTGTATGCTTAGAATAATACAATTCTGTGAAGTACTCACCTGTAGAATTGGTATTATACGCATACAGCACATCCTGCTCCACCCCACCCTGGTTTCACTGTGTTCTGGATCCCCTGTTTGGTGATTATCATCGTTGTTATTGCCAGTTTTGGGTGGTTGGTTTCTCCGGGCTTCTCATTCTCACTGCTTTTCAATGCTGGGGATTTGTGGGAGGTCCTCCAGTATATGTAGGGCTGGGAGGAGCTTGTTTTCTACATGCCTGCAGTGCACGGCGCCGGAGGCGGAGGATTACCCACATGTTATTACTACATCTGGAGCAGGACGTGCTGTATGCGTATAATACCAATTCTACAGGTGATTACTTCACAGAATTGTATTTTTGAACGGCATCAGGATAAGGTGGTATTCCGTCTTAAACCTGAATTTTTGCTCAAGGTTGTTTCTGCTTTTCATCTCAATGAGGACATTGTCTTGCCCTACTTGTGTCCGGTCCCTTCTAATTCTAAGGAACAAAGCCTTCATTCTCTGGATGTGGTCAGGGCGCTCAAATTCTATTTGACCGCCACTGAGTCTTTTCAGGAGTCGGATTCTCTGTCTCTCCTGCTGGGCCTAGGAAGGGTTTGCCTCCAGCTAAATCCACTATCAACAAGTGGATTAGACAGGCGGTGGTGCAAGCATACTCTGCTAAGGGAAAGGAACTCCCTTTTCGTGTTATGGCTCATTCCACTAGGGTTATTGGTGGCTCCTGGGCTTTTCAGCACCAGGCTTCTGTTGAACAAGTTTGTAAGGCCGCTACTTGATCTTCCGTTCATACTTTTTCCAAGTTTTACAAGGTTGATGTAGGGGCCTCAGCTGACGCTGTTTTTGGTCGCAAGGTGCTTCAGGCGGTAGTGTCTTGAACTGCCTGCTGTTGCTCACTGGGGATCCCACCCTTCTTCATGGACACTGCTGTTGGATGTCCCAAATGTGAAGAATTGAAATGAAGCAAGCCATGCTGTACACCAGGAAAAATACAATTCTGTGATTACTCACCTGTAGAATTATTATTCTTGGTGTGCCACACACCCCGCTTCACTTCTAAATATTCATCACTTAATGGGTTAACTCTCCGCCAGGTGACGTAGTGCAGAGAGGAAGTCTTGTAACGAGCCCCCTTCCGGCCTATATATACCTGGTACCTCCCTTCAATCACCATTATTTTTCTCTCTGCTTGACGACAAGACAGAGGTTGGAAGTCTCCTGCTTACAGGTAGGCCGGGGTTTTCTTACCCCGCCACCCCCCTTTGGTCTATTTCTGCCCGGTTTGAGTGTGTATACCTTAATGGTGGAATGGAAGCCTCCCAGCCTAGGCTGCTCACCGGGCAACTGGTAGATGGCACTTTAAGTGCCTAGGAGCTTATCTCCTACCGCTCGACCTCATGCGTGGGGTAATGCGGCTATCCGGCATGGTGATCCGGAAATGGGATGCCCCTGTCCCGAGGGTCCCCGTAGCCCCTTTCTCTCCCGTTACGGTCCCTTCTCCCTTCACTATGGGGGGGGGGGGGTTGAGGGTGTGCTTTAAGTTTGTGTTTCACTTGTATCACTTTATTTCAACATGTGTGTGTGTTCATGTTATGCATTTAGTGTTATTCAGCATGTGTATACCTTTGGTTCATATGGTTTAGGCCTGCTTGAATGGCAGACCGCGCTGGGTAGGTGGCTGGCCGCTTTGTAGTGGCCCATCTGGTGTAATCTTCAGCTGAATGGCTGTACTGATTTGCGTGGGGGGGCGGGTCCCGGTGACGCGGCATTGGGGGCGTGGCACCGACGGCGGCGCTTTGCGGCGGGCCCAGCATTCACTTCCCTTCAAAGGGGAAGTCACGTGGGCGCGCGGCCGCACTTAGTCTTCTGGCTGTGGCTGCAGGCTTACTCTCCGGCTGCTGCCTTCGCCGGGCCAGGTAAGCGGCCCCACCTGTTGGGGCCGTTATGTGGGGAGTGCATATCTTTTTTGTATTTGATGTGGGGGGAGTCATATTTTATTAGGGGGCATGATTTTGTTCATGTTTAAAGGCACTTGGGTGCCATGCCTATATGATTCTTATACACATGAGAGGATCTGATTGGGGTTTTCTTTTTCCTTACAGATCCCGGTATCCCTGCTTATGGTGGCCCTCCGGCTCTATGTTGCCTGACTATTTATTGGGATATTTATTAATGCATGTATATATATCAACTAGATAGATAGATAGATAGATAGATAGATAGATAGATAGATAGATATATAGATAGATATATAGATATATATATATATATATATATATATATATATATATAGTTTGTTAAAGGGGACCTTAACTTAAAAAAAAAAAAAAATCCTCCCTTCCGGGACATTTACTAAAAAAGGGGCATCCCGGGTTGGCTTATGCCTTAAAAGTCCCAAGTATTGCAAATACCATAAATCACCATATGGAGGCTTCCGTAAAATCCGGAAACGGTTCTGCTGAGCCTTTCGGGGGGTGCGTAGGTTGTGGGGTTCCACTCCCAGCTGAGGATGTCTTTATTTGCATCCCTTGTGCAAAGCAGACTATTGCGCGCCAGTCCGTTGCTTCGTCTGCGGGCCCATCGCATCCTTCATCATCTCCTACCTCTCCCTCCCTGTTCCGGACCCCGCATGACACTGTCAAAAGTGGGGATTCGCATTCCAAGGTGGCGGCACAGCCCAGCCCCCAGAAAGTAGTGCCCGTTAAAGCAGCATTAAAAGCCGCTGCAAAACGGAGGCACCTGACTCCGGTACCTTCGGCTCCACAGGACGAGTTATGTGAGCCTGTGGAATGGTCCGATGGATCCCCGGACGAGGATGAATTCCCGTTGGAGTCAGATGAGCCTGAGGATCAGCTTGCGGCTGACCTGATTGGCGATTGGTCAGAGGGGGTTGTTTTTGACACCCCCTCCATTCTGGCTCAAATGTTTAAAATTTTGGATTTAGATCCACCTGAGGCGGCCGCCCTGCCAAAGGGTCAGTTGTTTAAGGAGCCTCAGCCGCGTTGGGTTTTTCCCAGACAACACCACTTTGAGAGGGTGGTTCTTAAGGAATGGGAACATCCCACGCGGTTATCTGGAATTCCTTCCAGTTGGGAAAAGCGTTATCCTTTTCCGCCAGAATTGGTGAAGCTTTGGTCTGTCCCTCCTGACGTCGATACCCCTGTGCTAGGGCTCTCCAGCACGGCTATGGTACAGTCTGCTGAGACCACTGTCCCTAAGGATGGGGAAGATCGTCGGATTGACCAATACGCTCGCCATGGTTTTATTTATTCCGGGTCAGCATTGCGCCCGGTGTGTGCTTCAGCCCTTCTTCTATTGGCAATTAAGTCTTTAATTCAGGGGCTGTATGAGGATCTTAATCCCGCTTGTAAACAGTTCACTGAGCTTAAGCAGTGTGAATCTTTTGTGTCTTATGTCCTGGCCGCTCAGGACGATGCGCTGGCTATGAGTAGCAAGGCAGCGGCTATGCTGGTGGCTATTCGCAGGTCAGTATGGCTGCGTCAGTGGTCAGCGGACACGGCTTCCAAAAGGGTGCTCACAGCTCTCCCCTTTTTGGGGTTGCGTCTGTTTGGGGAGAAAATTGATTCAGTCGCAAAGGGTGATAAGATGCCACAACGTAAGAGGCCTCGTGTCCCCTTTAGGGGGGCAGGTTCCGGTAGGCCCTCCTTTCGAGGATTCAGAGCGGGCAGGGGTGCTTCCTTTCCCACTACCAGAGGTACAGGTTGGACTCGGGGGAGGGGTCGTGGCCGGCCCGCTCAGTCCTGGGGCACCAAGCCCGAACCTGCTGATAAGCCCACTCAGCAATGAGGGGCTGCCCTCACCCGTGTGGGTGGGGGGACTATTGCGACACTTCTCCCAGATTTGGAACCAAGTGGTTCCAGGCAGATGGATCCAGGAGGTAGTGTCGGCCAGTTACGACCTGGAATTAGAGTCTCACCCTCCTTCACGGTTCGTTCGTGGGTCGGTTCATCCCGGCCTGAACTCTCATCAAAACAGAGTGTTTCTTCCTTTTGCCCAAATTCACACGAGAACGCTTCAGCTATTTCTGTTAGCGTGTTGGGACCAGCAACCTCAGTCGCTGGATCAGTCCTTCCAGTTGTCCTCCCGTGTACGGCAGTCCCTCCTGTGGTGGTTGGTCTCGACCAATCTTGTGTAGGGCAGGCCTTTCCTGACCCCCCTTTGGAAAATTGTCACCACGGACGCCAGTCTGTCGGGATGGGGCAGATTCTGGAAGGAGCTGCAGTTTCAGGGGCAGTGGGGACCTTAAAGGCCCCACTTACCCATCAATATTCTGAAACTGAGAACCATCCGTCAGGTGCTTGCTCTCCTGACTCAGCACGTTCTGGGCCTTCTGGTCCAGATGTGTTCAGACAATCGAACAGCAGTTGCTTACGTCGGTCTTCAGGGAAGGTCTCGCAGTCTGAGTACTCTCAGAGAAGTGTCCCTGATCCGGACCTGGGCAGTGTTCCATGTTCCCTGTCTCTCGGCGGTTTACATTCCAGAGGTGAAGAAACAGGTAGCGGACCGGTTGAGCAAGGGCTCTCCCCGTCTGGAAGAATAGGCTCTCCATCCTCGGGTGGTTCGCTCACTCTGTCTCCAATGGGGGACCCCGGAGGTGGACCTGTTGGCCCCTCATCACTATCACAGGCTCCCGAACTTCGTGTCGCTCTCCCAGGATCCTCTGGCTCTGGCAGTGGACGCCATGTCCCTGAACTGGGGAGCTCTGGGATTTCTATACCTGTTTCCTCCGATGCCCATGCTGGGCAGGGTTCTTCAGAAGTTGGCTCTGGAAAAGGTGTACGCCGTTCTCGTGGCCCCAAGGTGGCCAAGACGAGTGAGGTTCGCAGACATCGTTCGGCTGGCAGTGGACCAGTTCGTTCTGCCTCTTCGGCCCGATCTGCTCACTCAGGGTCAATTGTGTTACCCCAATTTACCAGCGCTGGGTTTGATGGCCTGGCTGCTGAAACCTCCATCCTGAAGGAGGAGGGTCTTTCTGATTCAGTCATTAAGACTCTGATCAGTGCCCGGAAGAGGTCTTCTTCCATCACCTACTATAGGACTTGGAAAGCCTATATCGCTTGGTGTGAGATAAGATCTTTTCCTTGTAGGGTCTTTTCGGTCTCCAGGATTCTGGAGTTTTTACAATCAGGGCTGGACTCTGGTCTTCAGCTAAGTACGTTGAAAGGGCAGGTCTCTGCCTTATCTATCTTTTTTCAGAAGCGTGTTGCGCTTAAACGTTTAGTTAAAACTTTTTTCGAGGGGGTTACGCGTGTGCGGCCTCCCAGGAAACCATTACTCCCTGTTTGGGATTTGAATTTGGTTCTTTCTGCTCTTCAGGCTCCTCCTTTTGAGCCTTTGCAAGATATTGCTTTGTCTACCCTGACTCAGAAGATTGTCTTCTTGGTAGCTATCACTTCTGTCCGGCGTGTCTCAGAGTTGGCGGCCTTAACTATCCAGGCGCCTTACTTTGAGAGGCATCAGGATAAAGTGGTCTTTCGGTTCAAGCCAGACTTTCTTCCTAAGGTTGTTTCTGCTTTTCATTTGAACCAAGATATTGTTCTTCCCTCCTTGTGTCCTAATCCTAAGAATGACAAAGAGAGGGTTTTGCATTGTTTGGATGTTGTACGCTGTGTTAAGTACTACTTGATTATCACGTCTCCTTTTCGTAGGACGGATTCCTTTTTTGTTGTGCCCCATGGGCCTAAGAAGGGTTTGGCACCAGCCAAATCTACCATTAGCAAGTGGATATGTCAGGCCGTTACTGCGGCCTATTCTGCTAAGGGAAGAGTTCCCCCTTTTCGTATCACTGCTCATTCCACTCGCGCTGTTGGGGCGTCTTTGGCATTTCAGCACCAAGCTTCTGTTGAACAGGTTTGTAAGGCCGCCACTTGGTCTTCTGTTCACACTTTTTCTAAGTTTTACAAAGTTGATGTGCGGGCCTCAGCGGATGCTGTTTTTGGCTGCAAAGTTCTGCAGACTGCAGTCATTTGTTATGCTTCACCTGGCCTTGAGATGCCCTTCCCTTGTGGACACTGCTTTTGGATGTCCCATTAAGTGATGAATATTTAGAGGTGAAGCTGGGTGTGTGGCACACCAAGAATAATACCATTTTGTGAGTACTCACCAGAAAAATGGATATTGTTGGTGTGCCACACACCCCGCTTCACCCCCACCCTTTTCGGTATTACCGAAGCCTTTATATGGTGAAGCCTTTTTTATTTATATCAAAAATTGATTTTGAGGTTACCGGTGGAATACTGGTACCTTGTCTTTCTGCTTTTTAATATACTGGTGATTGAAGGGAGGTACCAGGTATATATAGGCCGGAAGGGGGCTCGTTACAAGACTTCCTCTCGGCACTACGTCACCTGGCGGTGGATTAACCCATTAAGTGATGAATATTTAGAAGTGAAGCGGGGTGTGTGGCACACCAACAATATCCATTTTTCAGGTGAGTACTCACAAAATGGTATTTTTTCCGGTGTACAGCACGGCTTGCTTCATCCCTCCCTTGTTGTAATCTTTTGCCTTGTTATGGTGATTTTCCTTATTTTTTTAGTGGGGCTGTGTTTTTGTTAACATGGTCTTGCCTCCCGGCTTCTTGCATTACTGCTTTTCAAACACTGGGGTCTCTGGGTAATTCCTGCCCTTTTTATGGGCCGGGAGGAGCCACAAGTCATCCTTGTGGCGGATTACCCAAATGTGAAGAATTGAAATGAAGCAAGCCGTGCTGTACACCGTAAAAACAATTCTACAGGTGAGTAATCACAAAATTGTATTTTTACGATGAGTACTAAACTTTTTTTTATATTGTCCTAAGAAAAATTCTCAGTAGTATTTTGGTCAGGTCTCAGGCTTTAACCTGGTCCCTGCCATGTTTTTTTTTGTAGAACTCCCCTTTATGAAGCTCTTGGAAGGAAGGATTGTACACTTTGCCTATGTGGGCAGGGAGTTTTCTCCCTTTTTTGTAGCAAAATACTGGGGCTAGACTTCTACATGGCTGTTAAAATCATCCAGTGGCCAATGGTCTGGGGTGCAAATTTAGGATCTTTGTATACCTTTTGGGCAGACTGAGAGCTCAATGTGGTCTAGGGCTGTACAGTGGGGATGCAACAAATGATCCCTAATATTGCCTATCTAATGGGAAAAGGCTCAGATCCTGGCTTTTTTTAAGCCCTCCCTTGCTTGCTTACAGCTCATGGATCAGTGAAAATTACCATATGTCAGAAAATCCTGCAACTAACAGTTTACTTTTCGGTAGTGTCCTATTATTGGCTGTTCTAATTAGTGGCATGCAAAAGCAACCTTGTAGTGTAGTAGTTATAGGCATCCAATATCAAGGAACTGAGCAGCTCTCCCGTTATAACAGGGTATGTTGGACTTTTCCCCAGTTGAAAGCTGCCAGTAAACAAGAAAAATACACAAGAAAAATATTTTACAGTAGGTATTTGGGTATTTTGGGGGTAAAATACGGTGACCAACACAAACTTCACTTTGATCAATAAGAGGCAAATGTACTACCTCCTCAATTAGTGAATCTTTGTTTCTAGTGCCAAAAAAAGTTTTTGGTATTGAGCTTTTTTTTTTCTTGAGATTTAAAAAATCAAAAGCAATCTGTTTCAAGATTTACTTTTATCTAAGACTTAGTTTTTTCTTGACCTTTACAGGGCTCACCACTATATCAACCTACCCGTGAAATTCAAGCCATCTATCGTGGGCAAATTCGAAGACAGCCTGGTTGTCCAGACAGACGCCGAAAATATTTGTATTCAACTTGTTGGTGAAGCACTGGCCAATTGATGATTTGCCATGCAATGTGGATCAATACAAACTGCCATCATATAAAATTTATAAGCATATGTGTTATCTACTGTACCTGTGAACAAACCAAACTGCAGTAACTGTTTAGCAGTAACATGACCTCTGTTTGTACTGCATTTTGCACGAAAAACAGACACCTATGCTTATTTGTTGTAAGCTTGAGTAATGCACTTTTGCTGGTACTATGTACTGTACATGGGCGTTTAGGTATTTTAACCTGCAATTGCTATACGGTTATCAATTGCTAAAACAGACGTGCACACATTATTTATTGTAGCTTTCGCACTCCAAAGAGCCTGACTTTCATATGTTGACATTGTGATTAGAATGGAAGGGATTTTTCTATAGATATTTTTGTTATACATTATATTCCAATTGCCATTGTGTTAAAGATGCACAATAGTGACTACATGGCAATGTTAACAAGCCCTGTTTGTTGTCAGTTCTCTAGTAGATGGCAATAAATTGTATGTGGTTTTGTTTGCTGCTGTTTGACTACAGAGGGGTATCCTTCCCCCCCCCCCGATTAATTTACCACATATCACTTTGACTGTAACTTATTGATACCACACTGCACCCCTTTTTCTTCTTCATTAGAATCTAATGTTCCATTTCCGTTTATATTCTGTTTTGAGATTTTTCCAGAAGTGTAAATTAATGGTCTGTTTCATGAGCTGTGTGTTAAAAAAAAAAAAAAAAAATAGTGTGTGTGTATTTAATATGTATGTGCAAACGATTGCATTAATTGTGCGTCCAGACCTTCATTAATGTGCCTATGACCTGTACAATTTTAGGAAGTATGTAAAGTTTTATATTTGTACAAAGTGTGTAATGAAATAATTGAAACTAGCAATAAAGTTATTTCTAAATTTTGAAGTTGATTTTTGAATTTTTAGACGCTCTCAGTTTAATTATCACAATAAAGGTGGCAAACACCAATGGCTGCTGGCAGTTACTGCAGCATGGAGGGAGTATGTATTCTTAGTATACAGTACGTCCTGCTCCAGATAGATTACTTACACTTGGGTTATCCTCCGCCAGATGGCGCTGCACCGCAGAGACATGCAAAACAGGCTCCTCCCGGCCCCTCAAATACCCGGGGACCTCCCACAAATCCCCAGATTTTTCTGCAGTGCTTACTGCGAAGACATGAAATTATCACTCTCTCGCAGGTGAGCGGGGCTTTTAGCCTGCGGCCCTGTTGTACTATTCCCACCCGTCCTTTTGTGTGATGTGCCTCCCAGCCTGGGCTGCGCTGGTCGGGTGAAGGTAGGCGGCACCATGCGTGCTTATGGAGTGCTGGTCCTCCGCAGTCCCCCACCAAAGGGTAGGCGGTATAGGCTGATGGTGAGCCTTTATGGGATGCCCCTCCCGCATTATTGTCCCATGCCCCGGTAGCATTGGGCCCTGTACAAAGGGCTGCCATCCTCCCTCATTCTCCCTGTAGCCTTCGGGGGGGAAAGAAAGGGGGGGGGGTGTCAGTGTATCGTGATTACGTGCATATGGCCTTTTGTAATGTCTTTTGGACTAGTATGTGGTGTCAGCCGCCGCGCTGACTTGTCTTTTTAATCTTGCAAATGCCGCAGCCGCGCGCCTATTCTAAGCATACAGCACGTCCTGCTCCAGTAGTAGTCATAACATGTGGGTAGTCCTCCGGCGCCGCGCACTGCAGACATGTAGAAAACAAGCTCCTCCCGGCCCTACATATACTGGAGGACCTCCCACAAATCCCCAGTTTTCTCTGCAGTGCTGGAACTGCGAAGACATGAAGTATCACGCTCTCGCAGGCGAGCGGGCCTCACAGCCCAAGGTCCTGTGGGACTATTTCCACCCGTCTTCGTTAGACTGCCTCCCAGCCTAGGCTGCGCGGGTTGGGTGAAGGTAGGTAGCACCTGGAGTGCTGAACGGAGCCATGCTCCACCGCAATCCCCCTCCATAGGGTAGGCGGTCAGGCCGATGGTGAGCCTATAGAGGATGCCCCTCCCGCAATTTTGCCCGTGCCCCTCACAAATTAGTCCATGGACACAGTCAGCTTCCCCCTCGCTTCCGCCGTAACTCGGGGGGAAAAGAAGGGGGGGTATTTGTGGCAGCCCCAGCGCTATTTCGCCCTTAGACTTCGGTCCCTGAGTTAGGGGGTCAGTGCTGCGTCCCGCTATACAACGTGTGCTGGCTTTTTACTAACTATCTGCTGCTCGACAGCTTCATTCAGCATGTCAGCATGAGACTTATACATCCACTTCTACCTTTTCCAGCGGTTGAAGCTTCGCGCTCGTTGGGGGAGGCGGAGACTCGCCCTGACAAGTATTGCGTCACAGCTGGGCCTGGCCCTCCCCTCGAGGTTCGGGGGCGCCATTTTCTCTATCTTCCCGCGCGTGCGTGGTGTGGCTCGTCTCCTCCCTCGGTCATGTAAGTGCCCTCCGGGCCGGTATGGCTTCTAAGTTTTACAAACAGAGCATGGCACTGACTCCTCTCCCCTTGTCCCATTATGTCTTTCAGAAGCCAAGACTTCGTTACCGGCCACGGCCTACATATATTATAACGGGTCCTCTTTACAAATTCGGGGCATCCAGGGTTGCTTATTGCATAATTCCCTGTATTATACTGCATAAAGATCACCATATGGAGGCATTTCAGAATTATGGAACCGGGGTCCCTCTGGGACGTGACCGGCTGTGTGCAGTGTGTGGACAGCCCCTGGCTGAGGCTGACAGGGCACAGGTCTGCGGACAGTGTGCAGCACAGGCATTGCTAACAGAGGATCCCTTCCTCACTCCCGTCTCCCCGCTCCCAAACATCGCTCATGATGAGTCCCACTCCAGCGGGGATGACCCGTGTGCCGCGGCCATCACTGCGGTGGCCGCCAGGACACTTGTCAGAAAGATACTGGATCACCGCCCTGAGGATCTTCCTTGGGGGGTGTTCAGTGCCCTATCAGACTGCGAAGCCTTTGTGAAGTTTATTCTATCGGCACTGGATGACACCATTAAGATGTGTGCTAGGAGTTCAGCACTCGCGGTTGCCATTCGCCGCCTGGTCTGGCTGCGACAGTGGGGCACCGATGGAGCTACAAAAAAGGCTCACTTGCCTTCCATTCAGAGGACGGAGGTTATTCGGGGCCCGCTTGGACCTTTTCGGCAAGAAGGCTATAGCACCCTCCCGCAGAAGGCCGCTCCGGCCTCCACGAGGCAGGGTCACCCCTCCACCCCCCTACGTCGGTGTTAGACGTGAATCTGAGGTGTGTTTCCAGTTATTCGGCATGGACTTCCAGCATGGCGCGGGCAGGCAGCGCCCTGGGCCTTCTGGCAGGACCAAGTCCAAATCTGCCAAAACCTCGCAAGCATGAAGGGGCGCCCTCGCCCCTTTGGGCGAGGAGGCGACTGCACAGCTGTCTCACATCCAGGAATATGCCTTCCCCCTATGGCGGTTCCGGGATGTAGCCCACCTGGGCTCAGGATGGGTTCTCGCTGGTGGTCCCCCCCTCAGTCCCCTGTCAGGGTATTTTTAACCCTGCTTTCCCTTCTGAACCTGGAGCAGGCCGGACTAGGACCTGCAATGTTGGGCGCGCCTTGGCAATTGCCTTAACGTATGGGGCCATGCCCCTATACATTATTCTTGGTGTGCCACACACCCCGCTTCACTTCTTAAATATTCATCACTTAATGGGTTAATCCACCGCCAGGTGACGTAGTGCAGAGAGGAAGTCTTGTAACGAGCCCCCTTCCGGCCTATATATACCTGGTACCTCCCTTCAATCACCAGTATTTTTTCTCTCTGCTTGCTGACAAGTCAGAAGATGGAAGTCTCCTGCTTACAGGTAGGCCGTGGTATTCTTACCCCGCCACCCCCCTTTTGGTCTATTTCTGCCCGGTTTGAGTTTGTATACCTTTATGGTGGAATGGAAGCCTCCCAGCCTAGGCTGCTCACCGGGCAAATGGTAGATGGCACTTTAAGTGCCTATGAGCTTATCTCCTACCGCTCGACCTCATGCGTGGGGCAATGCGGCTATCCGGCATGGTGATCCGGAAATGGGATGCCCCTGTCCCGAGGGTCCCCGCAGCCCCTTTCTCTCCCGTTACGGTCCCTTCACTATGGGGGGGGGGGGGGGTGAGGGTGTGCTTTAAGTATGTGTGTTTCCCTTCATTTCAACATGTGTATGTGTTCATGATTATGCATTCACTGTATTTAGCATGTGTATACTTTTGGTTTTGGTCTGCTTTAAGGGCAGGCTGCGCTGGGTAGGGGCTGGCCACTTTTCTTTACAGACTGTTGCTTTATGGCCCCCTACCCCCTCCCCTCTCCCCTTTTTTCCCCGTCTGGCATTTTATGTTTTCCTTAGGCTGCGCCATGCGGTCTTTATCCTCCCCCCTCCGCCGCCTGGGCGCACGTGTAGTGGCCCAGCTGAGAGTGATTTCCAGCTGATCGGCGTAGGGGGGGCGGGTTCCGCTGACGCGGTGTCGGAGGCGCGGCGCCGACGTCATGCGGCGTCTTGCGGCGGGCCCAGCGTTTACTTCCTTTTAAAAGCAGGAAGTCGCGTGGGCGCGCGGCCGCACTTAGTCTTCCGTGCTGGCTGCTGGCTGCAGTCTTGCTCCGGCTGCTGCCTTCGCTGACCAGGTAAGCGGCCCCACCCGTTGGGGCCGTTAAGTGGGGAATGCATTTACTTGCAGTGATATAGTGGGGAGTCACTTTGTATTAAGAGGCCGTGATTTGGCTCTTATTTAAAGGCACTTTGGTGCCATGCTTATGTTTTTTTATACACATGTGAGGATCTGATGGTTTTTCTTTTCCTTGCAGATCCTGGGATCCCTGCTTATGGTGGCCCTCCAGCTCTAGTGTGCCTGGTTAATTATTGGGATATCTATTTAATGTATTTATACATAGACTATATATAAATATATATATATAGTTTATTAAAGGGAACCTTAACTTAAAAAAAAAAAAAATCCTCCCTTCCGGGTTGGCTTATGCCTTAAAAGTCCCAGTATTGCGAATACCATAAATCACCATATGGAGGCTTCCGTAATTTCCAGAAAACTGTTCTGCTGAGCCGTTCGGGGGGTGCGTAGGCTGTGGGGTTCCACTCCCAGCTGATGATGTCTTTATTTGCATCCCTTGTGCAAAACAGACCATTGCGCGCCAGTCCGTTGCTTCGGCTGCGGGTCCATCGCATCCTTCATCATCTCCTACCTCTCCCTTCCTATTCCGGACCCCGCATGACACTGTCAAAAGTGGGGA
Source organism: Gastrophryne carolinensis (assembly GCA_027917425.1). Taxonomy (NCBI): domain Eukaryota; kingdom Metazoa; phylum Chordata; class Amphibia; order Anura; family Microhylidae; genus Gastrophryne; species Gastrophryne carolinensis. The sequence continues at coordinate 308,187,305 of CM051239.1, read as the reverse complement.
TTCGCATTCCGAGGCGGCAGCACAGCCCAGCCCCCAGAAAGTAATGCCCGTTAAAGCAGCGTTAAAGGCCGCTGCAAAACGAAGGCACCTGACTCCGGTACCTTCGGCTCCACAGGACGAGTTTTGTGAACCTGTGGAATGGTCCGATGGATCCCCGGACGAGGATGAATTCCCGTCGGAGTCAGATGAGCCGACAGGTCAGCTTGTGGCTGATGAGATTGGCGATTGGTCAGAGGGGGTTGTTTTTGACACCCCCTCTATTCTGGCTCAAATGTTTAAAATTTTGAGTTTAGATACGCCTGAGGCGGCCGCCCCGCCAAAGGGTCAGTTGTTTAAAGAACCTCAGCCGCGTTTGGTTTTTCCCAGACAACACCACTTTGAGAGGGTGGTTCTTAAAGTGGACCAACACCCACGGGTGATCGGCCCGGGAATCTATAAGATTCCCGGGCCGATCACCCCCCACCCCGCGGGACATCCGAGATCGGGATGTCCCGCGGGGTGAAACCCCCCCAAACACCCCAAACTCCTTACCTTATCTTCGGCGGCCGGCCACCGCCGCCTCCCTCGCGCTCCTGTAGGCGTGCGCGCCCCCGCGCCGGCCGTCTGCGAATGGCCGGCGCGGGCGTGCGCGCGTCAAAAGTGACGCGAGGGAGGCGGCGGCAGCCGCTTAGACGTTCCTGGTCCTCGCTTGTACGTCGGCGCTGGGAGCGGGGAGAGGTGAGTTTTTCGGGGGGTTAGGGGGGGTTTCACACAGCGGGGCACCCCGATCGGGGGTGCCCCACCGAAGTGGACCAAGACCCAGGATAGTCAAAATCCTGGGTGTTGGTCCACTTTAAAGAATGGGAACATCCCACGCGGTTATCTGGAATTCCTTCCAGTTGGGAAAAGCGTTATCCTTTTCCACCAGAATTGGTGAAGCTTTGGTCTGTCCCTCCTGACGTCGATACCCCTGTACTAGGGCTCTCCAGCTCGGCTATGGTACAATCTGCTGAGACCACTGTCCCTAAAGATGGGGAAGATCGTCGGATTGACCAATACACTCGACATGGTTTTATCTATTCCGGGTCAGCGTTGCGCCCGGTATGTGCTTCAGCCCTTCTTCTATTGGCAATTAAGTCCTTAATTCAGGGGCTATATGAGGATCTTAATCCCGCTTGCAAACAGTTCACTGCGCTTAAGCAGTGTGAATATTTTGTGGCTTATGTCCTGGCTGCTCAGGACGATGCGCTGACTATGAGTAGCAAGGCAGCAGCTATGCTGGTGGCTATTCGCAGGTCAGTATGGCTGCGTCAGTGGTCAGCGGACACGGCTTCCAAAAAGGTGCTCACAGCTTTCCCCTTTTTGGGGTTGCGTCTGTTCGGGGAGAAAATTGATTCAGTCGCAAAGGGTGGTAAGATGCCACAACGCAAGAGGCCTCAGGTCCCTTCAGGGGGGCAAGTTCCGGTAGGCCTTCCCTTCGAGGATTCAGAGCGGGCAGGGGTGCGTCCTTTCCTGCTACCAGTAGCGCAGGTTGGACTCGGGGGAGGGGCCGTGGCCGGCCCACTCAGTCCTGGGGCACCAAGCCCAAACCTGCTGATAAGCTCACTCAGCAATGAGGGGCTGCCCTCACCCGTGCGGGTTCCAGGCAGATGGATCCAGGAGGTAGTGTCGCCCGGTTACGACCTGGAATTCGAGTCTCACCCTCCTTCACGGTCCATTCATGGGTCGGTTCATCCCGACCTGAACTCTCATCAAGACGGAGTGTGTCTTTCTTTTGCCCAAATTCACACGAGAACGCTTCAGCTATTTCTGTTAGCGTATTAGGACCAGCAACCTCAGTCGCTGGATCAGTCCTTCCAGTTGTCCTCCCGTGTACGGCAGTCCCTCCTGTGGTGCTTGGTCTCGACCAGTCTTGTGTAGGGCAGGCCTTTCCTGACCCCCCTTTGGAAAATTGTCACCACGGACGCCAGTCTGTCGGGATGGGGCAGATTCTGGAAGGAGCTGCGGTTTCAGGGGCAGTGGAGACCTTAAAGGCCCCACTTACCCATCAATATTCTGAATCTGAGAACCATCCGTCAGGTGCTTACTCTCCTGACTCAGTACGTTCTGGGCCTTCTGGTCCAGATGTGTTCAGACAATCGATCAGCGGTTGCTTACGTCGGTCTTCAGGGAAGGACGCGCAGTCTGAGTACTCTCAGAGAAGTGTCCCTGATCCGGACCTGGGCAGTGTTCCATGTTCCCTGTCTCTCAGCGGTTTACGTTCCAGAGGTGATGAAACAGGTAGCGGGCCGGTTGAGCAAGGGCTCTCCCCGTCTGGAAGAATAGGCTCTCCATCCTCGGGTGGTTCCCTTACTGTGTCTCCAATGGGAGACCCCGGAGGTGGACCTGTTGGCCCCTCATCACTATCACAGGCTCCCGAACTTCGTGTCGCTCTCCCAGGATCCTCTGGCTCTGGCAGTGGACGCTATGTCCCTGAACTGGGGAGCTCTGGGATTTCTATACCTGTTTCCTCCGATGCCCATGCTGGGCAGGGTTCTTCAGAAGTTGGCTCTGGAAAAGGTGTACGCCGTTCTCGTGGCCCCAGGGTGGCCAAGACGAGTAAAGTTCGCAGGCATCGTTCGGCTGGCAGTGGACCAGTTCGTTCTGCCTCTTCGGCCCGATCTGCTCACTCAGGGTCAATTGTGTTACCCCAATTTACCAGCGCTGGGTTTGATGGCCTGGCTGCTGAAACCTCCATCCTGAAGGAGGAGGGTCTTTCTGATTCGGTCATTAAGACTCTGATCAGTGCCCGGAAGAAGTCTTCATCACCTACTATAGGACTTGGAAAGCCTATATCGCTTGGTGTGAGATAAGATCTTTTCCTTGTAGGGTCTTTTCGGTCTCCAGGATTCTGGAGTTTTTACAATCAGGGCTGGACTCTGGTCTCCAGCTAAATACGTTGAAAGGGCAGGTCTCTGCCTTATCTATCTTTTTTCAGAAGCGTGTTGCGCTTAAACCTTTAGTTAAAACTTTTTTTCCAGGGGATTACACATGTGCGGCCTCCCAGGAAACCATTACTCCCGGTTTGGGATTTGAATTTGGTTCTTTCGGCTCTTCAGGCTCCTCCTTTTGAGCCTTTGCAAGATATTGCTTTGTCTACCCTGACTCAGAAGATTGTCTTCTTGGTAGCTATCACTTCTGTCCGGCGTGTCTCAGAGTTGGCGGCCTTAACTATCCAGGCGCCTTACTTTGAGAGGCATCAGGATAAAGTGGTCTTTCGGTTCAAGCCAGACTTTCTTCCTAAGGTTGTTTCTGCCTTTCATTTGAATCAAGATATTGTTCTTCCCTCCTTGTGTCCTAATCCTAAGAATGACAAAGAGAGGGTTTTGCATTGTTTGGATGTAGTACGCTGTGTTAAGTACTACTTGATTATCACGTCTCCTTTTCGTAGGACGGATTCCTTTTTTGTTGTGCCCCATGGGCCTAAGAAGGGTTTGGCACCAGCCAAATCTACCATTAGCAAGTGGATACGTCAGGCCGTTACTGCGGCCTATTCGGCTAAGGGAAGAGTTCCCCCTTTTCGTATCACTGCTCATTCCACTCGTGCCGTTGGGGCGTCTTGGGCTTTTCAGCACCAAGCTTCTGTTGAACAGGTTTGTAAGGCCGCCACTTGGTCTTCTGTTCACACTTTTTCTAAGTTTTACAAAGTTGATGTGCGGGCCTCAGCGGATGCTGTTTTTGGCCGCAAAGTTCTGCAGACTGCAGTCATTTAAGTTATGCTTCACCTGGCCTTGAGATGCTCTTCCCTTGTGGACACTGCTTTTGGATGTCCCATTAAGTGATGAATATTTAAGAAGTGAAGCGGGGTGTGTGGCACACCAAGAATAATACCATTTTGTGAGTACTCACCTGAAAAATGGATATTGTTGGTGTGCCACACACCCCGCTTCACCCCCACCCTTTTCGGTATTACCGAAGCATTTATATGGTGAAGCCCTTTTTTATTTATATATCGAAATTGATTTTGAGGTTACCGGTGGAATACTGGTACCTTGTCTTTCTGCTTTTTAAATATACTGGTGATTGAAGGGAGGTACCAGGTATATATAGGCCGGAAGGGGGCTCGTTACAAGACTTCCTCTCTGCACTACGTCACCTGGCGGTGGATTAACCCATTAAGTGATGAATATTTAAGAAGTGAAGCGGGGTGTGTGGCACACCAACAATATCCATTTTTCAGGTGAGTACTCACAAAATGGTATTTTTCCCATCCTCCCCCCCTCATCAGTACGAGGTAGTCTGGACCCCATGTGCCTTCGGCAGGCTTAGCTATTCTGCCCTTGCAAGTAATCCATATATGACATCTGTCTTGGCGAGGCTATAGCACTTCTCAGCTTCTCTGGGGTCTGCGGCACGCCTTAGACTATTCTAGCCATTGTCACAGGTTCAACCCTGCAGCTAGAGGATCTGCAGGGGTCTCCCTTCGTGCCCAGGCTACTAGCCTGGCGGATATGGGGATGCGCCTGAGGTGGGGCTTCGACGTTGGGATCTACCGGGTCGTCTTCTTTACTTCCCCGCCACTGCATCAGACAAAGTGGGTCGGTTGGCCGACAGTGTCCCCTAGAAGCTACTGGATGGTTGCTTAAACTCCCCATCCCTTCACCGTCACTTATTCCCCGTCCCGGGGAAATCGGTTCAGGCTTGCTGCCTTCTTCCCTGGCATTAGGGGACCCCTGGTTTCGGGGCTCTGCCCTCCTTCACTTGCGCCCTACCTTCACCTAGCGGGATGGCAGCTGGAGGGTCTGCTGGTGGCACATCCAGATTGTCATTTATATACCGAGCCCTCGGGCTCCTCAGCACAGTAGGTTACTAACCCTCATATGTCCCAGCACCCCGGTGCTTGGTCTGGGCTCAGGCCTTCTTGGTAAGTTGGTTCCTCTGGAACTTCCCATTGGCAAGGGCCCCTTCAGGGGGGCACCTCCCTTCCTTGCTAGCATCTTCTAGAGTATGGCCCCCCTGGGTGCCAGTCTAGCAGGGTTGGAGAGGGAGAGCCAAATCTCTCCCACGAACCACGGGGTTCTAGGTTGGGCCCTTAGAGGCTCCATCTTATCTGCTGGGCTTGCTGTAAGGTGGCCCCCTTTGATTCTATATGGCGGGCCTCCCCCTCCTTTAGGACCGGTCGGTTCATGAGGGATGCCTGGCCTGTTGCAAGATGAGGGCACGTTTGTATTGCTGATTTAACATTGTGACAGGTTGCTACCTCTGGAGGGTCCCTGTCCCTGGCCTGGGTGAGGCTCTACCCCCCCCCCCCCCCCGCTTCTCAGCGGTATTCGCTTCTACGGTTGCCCTTAGCGGCAGGTTTTGCCATCCCGGGTTGCCCAGGGAGCCTAGAGCGGCTCTGAAGGGTTTCCCTTCTGACACAGGGCCTCTGCCCTTGTCCCTACGGTCCCAGAATATTCTGTTTCCTATTGGTGGGCCTGAGTATCTAGGCCTTTTATTTCACATGCCTTCTTTTCACCAACCTACCTTTGGGCTTTGCGCACGGCTGGCTGGATAGTGAGTCTCATGGGATCTATGGCCTAGGCGGCCTTGGGAGTACTGGCTCGCAGACGCCTCTACCGAGGGCTGCGGAATGGTGATGTCCCAGTTGGGGTGCGGTCCTGTCCTTATCAGGTCTCTTCCTGTTTCCAATGAAAGGCCTCCCGTCGGGGGGTTGATTGCTATCCCCCCTTGGGGGCGGGCCTCATCTTCTGGGTGACCTAGTATGAGTGGAGGTTTGGGGGCTAGCTCCCCAGCTTCCCTTTATTCCACCTATAATGGCTGGGTGGTTCCCATATTGACTGGCAGGGGCCTTAGTCTCTCACCTGTGAGGCATTATCAGCCCCTGGGCCTTAAAGCCATTACAGCTTAAATTGGGGATGGCTCCCCATCTGGGGACTCTGATGGTGTAGGCCTGCTTTGGCCTTTCCTACAGGAGTCTGGTTCTGTCACCCTTATAGAGTATTCTCTTTGGGTTGCTCAACTGCACTTCCCCAGTAGTTCCATAAGTCCCTGTGGGGATCAAACCTTTCATCCTGTTACCCTGCAGATTTCCTGGGGATCCTGCTTGGATACTGTATTGGCTGCCCTGGAGGCCAGACCGCTTCTCTGGGGCCTCCTGACTCCGTCAGCCTTGGGCCTGAGACGATGGTTCTGGCTAATTATTCCCTGACGCTATGTATACTCATATATACATGTACGGCTATATGCGGCTACAGGTACCCCATGCCTGGGGGCTTCTGGCCCAGGTGGTCTGTTGGACCCTTGGTTCAGACCTTTTTGTATAGCCATGGGCTGATTGCTAATATACTAATTGTGAGTGCCTACATCCCTCTTCAGGTTTTTGCACTTCTTCCCATGCTGGCCTCCTTGGCCTTTGGGGGACTGCTGTTCTTGGAAGTCTACGGGCGCCTCCTTAGGTACGCGCCTGATATCTATTCCAGCACCATTGCGCCTTGGAGCGCTCCTTCTGGATGTTCTCTGATTCTGGGGAAGCCTTGGCTTCCTGGTAATTAAGGGTTTGTATTCCCGCCTTGGTCGGGTGCCCTGTTTTTTGTTCCCCTTGTGGGTGTTACAAGAGTTGCCACAAGGCTTCCTTGCCTGTGAGCTGGTTGGGTCACTACACTGACCTATGTTCCTTCAGGGGAGTTTTTCTTCCCCGTTATTGTTTACTCTGTTATCAGGGGTGCTTGGGTATCACGTTCCCTTCAGCACCAAGGTTTTGTTTCTCAGTTAGTTCAACTACTTGCCTTATGGCCTGTCTCTGTTCATACCTGCTTGGTTCCGTTATGAGACTGATGTTGGAGCCTATGCTCTTGTCATGCCTGTTGCAAGTTTTGCAGGTGACAGCGCCTTTACTGTCCGCTGTGCCTTGTTTTTTTGGGGGGATCCCACCCTGCTTATGGACACTGCTATTGGATGTCCCACATGTTATGACTACTACTGGAGCAGGACGTGCTGTATGCTTAGAATAATACAACTCTGTGAAGTACTCGCCTGTATAGTTGATATTATACGCATACAGCACGTCCTGCTCCACCCCACCCTGGTTTCACTCATTCTGGATCCCCTGTATGGTGATTATTATCGTTCAGATATTGCTACCAGTTATTCTGGGTGGTTGGTTCCTTCTGGCCTCTCTTCTCACTGCTTTTCAATGCTGGGGATTTGTGGGAGGTCCTCCAGTATATGTAGGGCTGGGAGGAGCTTGTTTTCTACATATCTGCAGTGCACGGCGGCGGAGGACTACCCACATGTTATGACCACTACTGGAGCAGGACGTGCTGTATGCGTATAATATCAACTCTACAGGTGAGTACTTCAGAGTTGTATTTTTCCTTCATTTGGATGCTCCGCGCCGGGCCGCGGCGTTACCTCAGACGCCTCTGCGTCCTCATTGGCTGCTTGTTGGACTTCGCGCCCATCTGGGGGGCTGGGCCTGGCCTGGCGCGCCCCGCGTCACGGCTCGCTCTGGCCCGCCCTTCGAGGTACTCGGCGCCATGTTGTCAGGTCGCGCGCGTGTGACGTTCTTACTTACCGTGGTCCGTAAGTGCCCTCGCGGGCGGCTTTATACTCATTGTAGTGTTTTCGGTTCTGACACCCTTTCTTCTCATTGTGTCTTTCGGACGGGTGAATCCATTGGCTTCTCCCGGCCTGGTGTAATTGATAGTCGGGCCTTGTAAAATTACTCCCACTTCCCTAGCGGGTCACTGGGGCATCCAGGGTTGCTTTATAGCGTCAATCCCTACTGGCATATTGTGCCTAATAATTACCATATGGAGGCATCTCAGGATAATGTGACCGGGGTCCCTTTTGGGACAAGACCGGCTGTGTATGGCGTGTGGACAACCTCATGCTGACGCTGACAAGGCATGGGTCTGCGTACCCTGTGCTGAGCAAGCGCTGGCCTTGCAATCCGGCCTGCCAGTGGCTGCACCTCGTTTCACCGCACCTACTCCCCCAAGCTTAAATCTCACTCCTGCTGAGTCGCATACAAGTGGGGATTCTCAGCCTGATTTGTGTTCTAGACTGCCTATGGCTGAACAGATTATTGCGAGGTCTTTAGCACGTAAGGGCCCTGGTAAGAAGCGGCACTTGATGCCTAATGTTACTGTTTTCCCTATGGGATCTCAGGAGTTTATGAATATGTGTGGCTATACCCCTTCTGATGAAGGAGAGCTCTTTTCTGACTCATCTCATGGCTCATCTGATGAGAGACCGAGGGGTCATGACGATTCTGGCTACTGACCCCTGGGCCCGGGTGACACTGACAGATCATTGACCCAGATCTTTTGAGGTTCTGTCTATCTCTCTCCCTGGTGAGGCTCCCAGGCAAAGAGGGGAGCGTTTCCATACAGCAACATCACGTTTGGAATTTCTAGAGCAGGCACATTTCCATACACTTGTGCTCAAGAAATGGGAGATGGGAGTGCCCCAGTAAACTTCCCGGGGTTCCAAGGGATTGGGATAGGAAGTATCCTTTTCCCCCTTAGGTTGTTAAATGTTGGTCTTCCCCCCCCCACCCCCCGAGGTGGATGTCCCGATCATAGGGCTATCTAACACCCGTGTCATGCATCCCCCTGATTATACTACCCTTCGGGATGCTGAGGACCGGCGAATTGACCTGCTGGCCTCCCACGCCTTTGCATGTGTGGGGACGGCGCTGCGCCCGGTCTGTGCCTCTGCCATTACTGCTGTAGCCACTAGAACCCTCATCAGAAAAATGCTTGATAGTGCCCCTGATGATCTCCCTTGTGAGGTTTAATGCACTCTCCAGTTGTGATGTGTTTGTAAATTTTGTCCTATTAGCATTGGATGACACCATCCGAATGTGTGCAAGAACTTCTGCCCTTGTGGTGGCTATACGTTGCTTGGTCTGGCTGCGACAGTGGGGTGCTGACAATGCTGCGAAGAAGGCCCTTACTGGGCTTCCTTTTAAGGGGCTACGCCTGTTTGGGGCCCGTCTAGACCTGTTTGGTAAGAGAGGTAAGTTACCCCAGCGCAGGCGGCTGTCTCGGCCCCTTCGGGGCCAGGGCCCCCCTTCTACCCCCTACCATGGTGTTAAACAGGAACCAGGGGTGTCCTTCGCGGGGGCTCGCGCAAATTCCTTCCCCAGGAGCAGGAGACAACACCCAGGCTCCTCCGGGGGGGCTAAGCCCAAATGCTCTCCCAAGTCCCCTCAAGCATGATGGGGCGCCCTCGCCCGTCAGGGTGAGGGGATGGCTGCGGCACCTTGCTCATGTCTGGAGGCATCACGCCACAGACCGGTGGATTCAGGAGGTAGTGTCCTCCGGCTACAAGATGGAGTTTGCTGTGCGGCCTCCCCCAAGATTGTCAGGTCCCGGGTACTCCTGGTCCCTGCCTCTGCTCAGGTGTTGGCGCAGGCCGTGTAAGGCCTGCGGGGTCTTGGGGTCATTTGCAGATTTCCCTTAACAGACAGGGGCAAGGGACTCTACACCAACCTTTTCACAGTTCCCAAAAAGGATGGGTCAGTCTGGCCCATTCTGGATTTACAGATCTTAAGGAAATCGTCAAGTACAGGCGTTTTCTGCATGGAAACTCTGCGCTCGGCCATCAGCTCCTTGCGCCCCGGGGGCTTCATGCCGTCTGTGGAGATCAAAGATGCTTATTTTCACATCCCTGTGTTTTCAGGACACCAAGGTTCCTCAGATTCGCGTGGAAGACCAACACTGCCAATTTGTGGCCTTGCCATCTGGCCTCTCTTCAGCTCCCAGAGTGCTCACCAAGGTGCTGGCGGGGGTGAGGTCTCTGATGAGACCAAGGGGCGTCCGCGTGCTGCCCTACCTGGACGTCCTCATCACTTCCCAGTCTCTACATCAAGCTAAGTTGGATACTCAGCTGGTGGTGTCCATTCTGGAGCCATTTGGATGGGTGATCAACCACCCCAAGTCCTCACTGTCCCCTTCCTTGGTAACTCCATTCCTAGGAATGAATCTGGATACAGTTCAGGTAAGGATCTTCCATCCTCAGCAGAAAGTGGACAATCTGTTTGCACAGGCTTAGTCCCTCCTAGCTGTCCCCCTCCCTCCACCAGGCAGGGGATGCAGCTGGTGGGCCTGATGGTGGCGTGCTTCGAGGCGTTCCTTTATGCTCAGTCCCACTTGGGGCTTCTGCAACTTCTCCTATTGTTTGTATGGGACAAGGACCCAGCATCCCTGGACATGGTTTGTGTGCCTTCCCCCCTGGTAAGGAGGTCCCTCTTGTAGTGGATGGACTCAAGGAACCTGTTGGGGGGCAGATCCTTTCTTACCCCTTCCTGGGAGACGGTCACAACAGATGCCAGTCTGTCAGGTTGGGGGGGTTTCTGGAAGTCCCTGCGGTTCCAGGGGAGGTGGGGCCCTTAGGAGGCCCATACACCTATCAGTGTTTTGAAACTGTGAGCGATCAGGTTAGTTCTGACTCGCTTGACTACTCATCTTCAGGGCCTGCCTGTTCAGGGGCGCTCGGTCAATCTGACGGCAGTTGCCTACATCAATCATCAGGGAGGGACCCGGAGCAAGAGGGTCCTCCAGGAAGTGTCTCTGATCCTGGCCTGGGTGGAGGCCAATGTTCCCTGCATATCAGCGGTATACATTCCGGGGGGGTCCCTCTGCAACAGGGTGTTCCAATCTCTGTGTCACCGTGGGGACCAACCAGATGTGGATCTGTTTTTGTCCCGTCACAATCCAGATGGTACTAACTCGGAACTACTTCTATTATAATGGTGAATTCTATCAGCAATTACAGGGCACAGCAATGGGGTCCAATGTGGCCCCCTCTTATGCCACTCTCTTCATGGCGGCATTTGAAAAAAGATTCGTGTACACCCATCCTCTATGCAGATCATGTGATCTTGTGGTATCGTTTTATAGACGACATCTTCTTGGTATGGAATGGGTCCCCTGAAACATTAATAGGATTCAAGGAAAAGCTAGATGAATGTTTACCTTCAATCTCATTCACGATCGACTGTAGTAGGGAATGTGTACACTTTTTGGACGTCAATGTTAGACTAAAAGATCTCGACTGATATATTTAGAAAGCCCAGTGATAGGAATACTTATCTTCATTAGTAGTTTCCATCCATCCACACAGAAAAGGAGTATTCTATACAGTCAATTTTTAAGATTAAGAAGAATTATTGATAATGATCAGACGTTTCTTGAGCAGGCGGAACTAATGGCTAGCGATTTCAAGGATAAGGGGTTACCCTGAAAAAGTGGTGGATGAAGCTAAATCAAGGGCTTTCAAAGTACAAAGAGAGTCACTACTACGATATAATCCTAAGAAAAGATCTGATCGTATTCCAGCTGTGATGACATACAATGTACACAGCCATCAGATTAAACGTATTAATAGACATTGGTCAGTTTTGTCTAGTGATCCTGCTCTCGCTGATACTTTCGCGGCCTCCCCTATGTTCACATGTAGGCGTCCAAGGAATCTTAGGAGCCACCTGATTAGAGCAGACACGGAAATTGAGAGCCAAGGAAAAAACTGATATTCTAAGCATACAGCACGTCCTGCTCCAGAATAGTCATAACATGTGGGTAGGCCTCCGGCGCCGTGCACTGCAGACATGTAGAAAACAAGCTCCTCCCGGCCCTACATATATCGCGGGACCTCCTACAAATCCCCAGATTTCTCTGCAGTGCTGGAACTGCGAAGACATGAAGTATCACGCTCTCGCAGGCGAGCGGGCCTTACGGCCCAAGGTCCTGTGGGACTATTTCCACCCGTCCTCTTCAGAAGAAATATGCCTCCCAGCCTAGGCTGCGCGGGTCGGGTGAAGGTAGGTAGCACCCGGTGTGCTGAACGGAGCCATGCTCCACCGCAATCCCCCTCCATAGGGTAGGAGGTCAGGCCGATGGTGAGCCTCTAGAGGATGCCCCTCCCGCAATTTTGCCCGTGCCCCTCACAGAATTAGTCCATGGACACCGTCAGCTTCCCCCTCGCTTCCTCCCATAACTCGGGGGGGGGGGGGGGAAAGAAGGGGGGGGGGTTATGTGTGGCAGCCCTAGCGCTAATTCGCCTTTAGACTTCGGTTCCTGAGTTAAGGGGTCAGTGTCGCGCCTCGCTATACAGCGTGTGCTGGCTTTTTTTACTAACTATCTGCTGCTCGGCAGCTTCATTCAGCGTGTCACCATGAGATGTATACTTATTCCCCTCTGTTCTACCTTTTCTGTCGGTTAGAGCTTCGCGCTCTTTGGGGGAGGCGGAGACTCGGCATGACGCGTCTTGCATCACAGCCTGGACTGGCCCTCCCCTCGAGGTTCGCGGGCGCCATTTTCTCTATCTTCCCGCGCGCTCGTGGTGTGGCTCGTCTCCTCCCTCAGTCATGTAAGTGCCTTCCGGGGCGGTATGGTTTCTAGGTTTTTTTTCAAACAGAACATGGCACTGACTCCTCTCCCCTTGTCCCATTGTGTCTTTCAGAAGCCAAGACTTTGTTACCGGCCCCGGCCTAACATATATTACATGGGTCCTCTTTACAAATTCTCCCACATTACTAGCGGATTGGGGCATCCAGGGTTGCTTATTGCATAATTCCCTGCGTTATACTGCATAAAAATCACCATATGGAGGCATTTCACAATTATGGAACCGGGGTCCCTCCGGGACGTGACCGGCTGTGTGCAGTGTGTGGCCAGCCCCTGGCTGAGGCCGACAGGGCACAAGTCTGCGGACAGTGTGCAGCACAGGCATTGCTAACAGAGGATCCTCCCTTCCTCACCCCCGTCTCCCCGCTCCCAAACATCGCTCATGATGAGTCCCACTCCAGCGGGGATGACCTGCAAGAGGTGCCGCGAGCGCTGCCCACGGCGGAGCAGGTGCTCTCTGGACTGGCGGAGCGTATGGGCCCTGGTAAAAAGCGGTCCCTGACGCCCCCAGGCTCTCCGGTTCCTAACGATACCGATGATTCTGCTGATATGCAGGACCCTGACCGTTCTGAGGAAGGTGAGCTATTCTCAGAGTCGGGCTCCTCCGATGAGATGCCCGCGGGCCGTGAGGAATCAGAGCCTGGCTCCTGGGGTCTGTGTGACATGGATGAAATCCTGATCAAGATTTTTGAGGTCTTGTCAATCTCTCCCCCGGGGGAGTTCCCCAAGCCTAAAAGGGAGAGCTTCCATACAGCGCCGCCGCGCTTGGAGTTCCTAGAACAGGAACATTTCCAGAACATTATATCCCAGGAATGGGAATCGCCTGGTAAGCTCAAAGGGATTCCAGGGGTCTGGGAATGGAAGTACCCCTTTCCCCCTGATGTGGTCAATTTATGGTCAGCTCCCCTGGTGGTGGACGCACCGGTTATAGGGGTCACAAACCCCCCTTTTATGACTGCCCCCGTTTATCGTACCCTTCGGGATGCTGAGGACAGGCGCATTGACAGACTGGCCTCACACGCCTTCTCGTGTGCCCGGTTTGTGCCGCTGCCATCACTGCCATCTGACTCTTGTCAGAAAGATACTGGATCACCGCCCTGAGGATCTTCCTTGGGGGGTGTTTAGTGCGCTATCAGACTGCGAAGCCTTTGTGAAGTTTATTCTATCGGCACTGGATGACACCATTAAGATGTGTGCTAGGAGCTCAGCACTTGCGGTAACCATTCGCCGCCTGGTCTGGCTGCGACAGTGGGGCGCCGATGGAGCTACAAAAAAGGCTCTCACTTGCCTTCCATTCAGAGGACGGAGGTTATTCGGGGCCCGCTTGGACCTTTTTGGCAAAAAGGCTATGCCACCCTTTCGCAGAAGGCCACTCCGGCCTCCACGAGGCAGGGTCACCCCTCCACCTCCCTACATTAGTGTTAAACGTGAATCTGAGGTGTGTTTCCAGTTGTTCGGCGTGGATTTCCAACATGGCGCTGGCAGACAGCGCCCTGGGCCTTCTGGCAGGACCAAGTCCAAATCTGCCAAAACCTCGCAAGCATGAAGGGGCGCCCTCACCCGTTTGGGCGAGGGGGCGACTGCACAGCTGTCTCACATCCAGGAACATGCCTTCTCCTTCTGGTGGTTCCGGGATGTAACCCACCTGGGCTCAGGATGGGTTCTCGCTTGCGGTCCCCCCTCAGTTTCCGGTCAGGGTGTTTTTAGCCCCTGCTCTCCCTTCTGAACCTGGCGCAGGCCGGACTGGGCCTGCAGTGTTGGGCCCGCCTTGTCAATTGCCTTAACGGTATGGGGCCATGGCCCCTATACATTTTTTTCCATCCTCCTCAGTACGAGGTAGTCTGGACCCCATGGGCCTATGGCAGGCCTAGCTATTCTACCTTTGCAAGTAATCCATATGACATCTCTGTCTTAGGTCACGGGCCCTGCGAGGGGGGGGGGGTTCGGCCTCTTGCGAAGCTCTAGCCCTTCTCAGCTTCTCTGGGGTCTGCTGCACGCCAAAGACTATTCTAGTCAGTGTCACAGGATCAACCCTGCAGCTTGAGGCGCTGTAGGGGCCTCTCTTTCGTGCCCAGGCTACTAGCCTGGCGGGTCTGGGGACACGCCTGAGGTGGGGCTTTGGCGTTGGGGCCTACCGGGTCGTCTTCCTTACTCCCCAGCCTCTGCATCAGACAAAGTGGGTCGGTTGGCCGACAGTGTCCCCTGGAAGCTACTGGATGGTTGCTTAAACACCTCATCCCCTCACGGTCACTTATCCACTATTCCCCCTCCCGGGAAATCGGTTCAGGCTTGCTGCCTTCTTCTCTGGCATTAGGGGACCCCTGGTTACGGGGGCTCTGCCCCCCTTTACTTGCGCCTTGCCTTCATCAAGCGGGATGGCAGCGAGTGGGCCTGTCGGTGGCACATCAAGATGATGTCATTTATATACCGAGTCCTCGGGCTCTTCGGCGCAGTAGGTTACTAAACCTTCATATGTCCCAGCACCCCGGTGCTTGGTCTGTGCTCATGCCTTCTTGGCAAGGTGGTTCCTCTGGAACTTCCCATATGCAAGGGCCCCGTCAGGGGGGCACCTCCCTTCCTACCAGCATCTCCTAGAGTATGGTCCCCCTGGCTACCAAGTCTCGCAGGTTTGGAAAGGGAGAGGTAAATCTCTCCCACGACCCACGGGGTTCTAGGTTGGGCCCTTAGAGGGTCCATCTTATCTGCTGGGCTTGCTGAAACAGTGGCCCCCTTTGAATCTATATGGCGGGCATCCCCCTCCTTCGGTTCATGGGGGATTCCTGGCCTGTTGAAAGACGATGGCATGTTTTTAATGCTGGTTTAAAGATTGTGACAGGTTGCTACCTCTGGAGGGTCCCTGGCCTGGGTGGGGTTCTTCCCCCCCTGCTTCTCAGCGGTATTCGCTTCTATGGATGCCCTTAGCGGCAGGTTATGCCATCCCGGGTTGCCCAGGGAGCCTAGCGTGGCTCTGAGGGGTCTCCCTTCTGACACAGGGCCTCTGCCCTTGTCCCTACTGTCCCAGGATATTTTGACTCCTGTTGGTGGGCCTGAGTATCTAGGCTTAGCCTTATTATTTCACATGCCTTCTTTTCATCAACCTACCTTTGGGTTCTGCGCACGGCTGGCCGTATAGTGAGTCCCATGGGATCTATGGCCTAGGCGACCTTGGGAGTAATGGCTCACAGACGCCTCTGCTGAGGGCTGCGGAATTGTGATATCCCTGTTGGGGTGCGGTCCTGCCCTTATCAGGTCTCTTCCTGTTTCCGATCAAAGGCCTCCTGTCTGGGGATTGATTGCTAATCGCCCCTTGGGGCGGGCCTCATCTTCTGGGTGACTTAGTATGAGTGGAGGTTTGGGAGCTAGCTCCCCAGCTTCCCTTTACTCCTCCTATAATGGCTTGGTGGTATCCCATATTGACTGGCATGGGCCTTAGTCTCTTCCCTGTGAGGCGTTATCGCTTCCCAGGGCCTTAAAGCCATTACAGCTTAATTTGGGATTGGCTCCCCATCTGGGGACTCTGATGGTGTAGGCCTGTCTTGGCCTTCCTGCAGGAGTCTGGTTCTGTCACCCTTGTAGAGTATTCTCGTTGGGTTTGCTTAACTGCACCTCCCCAGTAGTTCCATAAGTCCCTGTGGGGATCAACCTTTTCATTCTGTTACCCTGCAGACTCCCTGGGGACCCTACCTGGATACGGTATCAGCTGCCCTGTAGGCCGGACCGCCCTTCTGGGGCCTCCTGACTCCGTCAGACTTGTGCCTGAGACGATGGTTCTGGCTAATTATTCCCTGACGCTATGTATACACATATATACATGTGCAGCTATATACGGCTACAGGTACCCCATGACTGGGGGTGTTCCCTTTACCCTGGGCTTCTGGTCCAGGTGGTCTGTTGGACCCTTGGTTCAGCCCCTTAGTATAGCCATGGGCTGATTACTAATAATACTAAATGTGAGGGCCTACATCCCTCTACAGGTTTTGCACTTCTCCCCATGCCGGCCTTCTTGGCCTTTAGGGGGACTGCTGTTCTTGGAGTCTACGGGTGCCTCCTTAGGTATGCACCTGATATCTATTCCAGCGCCATTGCGCCTTGGATCGATCCTTCTGGATGCTCTGGTCCTGGGGAAGCTTTGGCCTCCTGATAATTAAGAGTCTGTATTCCCGCCTTGGTCGGGTGCCCTGTTTTTGTTCCCCTTGGGGGTGTTACAAGAGTTGCCACAAGGCTTCCTTGCCTGTGAGCTGGTTGGGTCACTACACTGACCTATGTTCCTTCAGGGGAGCATTTCTTCCCCGTTACTGTTTACTTTGTTATCATGGGTGCTTGGGTATCACTGACCCTTCAGCACCAGGGTTTTTTTCTCTGTTAGTTCAATTACTTGACTTATTGCCTGTCTCTGTTCATACCTTCTTGGTTCTGTTATGAGACTGATGTCGGAGCCTCTGCTCTTGTCATGCCTGTTGCAAGTTTTGCAGGTGACAGTGCCTTTACTGTCCGCTGTGCCTTGCTTTTTCTGGGGATCCCACCCTGCTTATGGACACTGCTATTGGATGTCCCACATGTTATGACTATTCGGGAGCAGGACGTGCTGTATGCTTAGAATAATACAACTCTGTGAAGTACTCACCTGTAGAGTTGATATTATACGCATACAGCACGTCCTGCTCCACCCCACCCTGATTTCACTAATTCTGGATCCCCTGTATGGTGATTATTATCATTAAGATATTGCTACCAGTTATTCTGGGTGGTTGGTTCCTCCTGGCCTTTTTTCTCACTGCTTTTCAATGCTGGGGATTTGTGGGAGGTCCCGCGGTATATGTAGGGCCGGGAGGAGCTTGTTTTCTAAATGTCTGCAGTGCACGGCGCCGGAGGCGGAGGACTACCCACATGTTATGACTATTCTGGAGCAGGACGTGCTGTATGCGTATAATATCAACTCTACAGGTGAGTACTTCACAGAGTTGTATTTTTTGGCTTACCTAAACCACAGGGTATGCATAATTGTGGCCACTGTGCCCAGTGTAGTTTTGTTATTAGGGGCCAAGATTTTTATCATCCGCGGACTGGAAAAAAATATACAGTAAAGGATTTTGTAACTTGTTCTTCTGTGTTCGTGATATACATGCTTAAATGCCCCTGTGGAATGGTCTATATAGGCCAAACCACTAGGGAAGTGAGACAAAGAATCTCGGAACATAGGAGCTCGATTCAGACGGGGAGATCTTACTTCACCTGTAGCCCGTCGTTTTTTATCAGCAGGGCACTATATATCCCAATTGAAATTTATGGTTATAGCAAGTTAAACTGTTAAAGAGGGGTGGCGATATTAGGAGAAGGTTATCGCAGAGGGAAGTATTTTGGTTGTATGAACTCAATGCCCTTGCGCCCTATGGCATGATTGAGGAATGTGACCATACAGTTTTTCAGTGAAAACGCATTTAGTAGTGGAGAAATATGCAAATTTTATATGTGGTGGAGTAGGTATATGAAATTAGGAATTGAGATTGCATAGGAGCTAGGAAGACATTTTGGAATTTTATATTGTATATATACAATTATTTTCTGTAAAGATCTGTGGATTGACTTGATATTAAAGTAATGATCATATATTGTATATTTGTAATCATTGAGTTTTGTTAACTAAATACAGGGCTGAATAAGTTAGGATTTATTTCAGAATGGTGGAGGTTTGGGTCTCCTTGATGGTACTGTGGGAAATATCAGGGTGTGATTAAGAGAGCATAATTACGTTGTGAGCGAGAAGAGGTGTTTTGGAATTACATAAGGATATAACTATAAGAGCCATAGATGTATAGTTTTTATTAATTGTTTGTATATATTGTCTATTTAGGTATGAAGGACCTTGATGCCCGCTCCCTTAAACTCTATGCTGGACAATTGCTTCGCTCAAGATCGTCTCCTTTGAGAATATACTCCACTATGATTGCTATGAATGAAGTGTGATGTGGATGGGACGGTTCCCGACGGCGCTGGCCCTGTGCGCGCCTCCATGCTGTGGTTGGCTTAGTTTAGCCTGTCAGCAAGCGTGGTTGGCGCGCTCGCCGGGACCGACGCAGGACGGGATGTGAGTCACAGTGACGCGGCCGCGTCACTCTGAGTCACCTGGCGCCTGGGAGCGAGGCTCAGGGACTATATAAAGAGCGCGCTGGGTGGGATATAAGACATACCTTTGAGAAAGGGCGAGGATTGCCCGAAACGGCCGTCAGGTGGTGGAAACACACTATGGACATTGTTTGTTTATATGTATGGGTAACTATATTTGTTTGTTATTGGAACATGGTCTGATGTATCATTTATCTGTGCCACTGTACAAACTATTTACAATGTAAAGTGCAATGTGATACTATATGAATTGAGTGCAATGTACTGCTGCTGGGCTTGTGCAATAGTAACTTTTTGTTTGTGCTACATATTTTTTATGCATACTGTTATACATTCTATTACATGTTATACATTCTATTACTATGATATGCACTAAGCACTTTAGCAGTATACTGCAATGGATATCAAGTATTCATGAGTTTTTAAGTGGATAAAGGATATATCTATGCACCTTAAAGTATATCTAAAGCTGCACAGTAATGGTATATGGAACAAGCTTTTAATCATGTGTCAGTATTAATTTTCTTGTTTGCAATGTCATTTAATTGAATAAATTCATGATTTTTTTGAAATTATAAATTGTTGATATTTCATTTTGATTTGCATTGAGTGCGCACCTTAAGTGGAATTATATAGTAATTGATTTAGGGTTTAAGGAGTGGAAACCCTGTAGAAGGCTGCAGCACCTGGCTAATTAACTTTGGAAGCTTTGAAAATTGAAGGGATGTGCTGGACTAAGAATTCATTTGTATTTGTCCCGTCACAAGCTCCCGGCCCTTGTCTCCCTGTCCCAGGATCCTCTGGCCGTGACCACGGATGCTTTAGTAATGTCATGGCAGGACATTCTGTTCTGTATGTCTTTCCTCCATTCCCCCTGCTAGGCAGGGTCCTGCGCAAGATTGCTCTGGAAGGGGTGTCAGTGATTCTGGTGGCCCCCAGGTGGCCAAGAAGAGTGTGGTTCGCAGACGTGGTGCAGATGGCAGTAGATCAGTACGTTCTGCCAGGAGTGCCAGATCTGCTCACTCAGGGCCCCTTACGCCATTCCAATTACAAACTCGGGCTTTGACGGCCTGGCTGCTGAAACCTCCATCTTGATGGAGAAAGGCTTGTCTGCCTTGGTGGTTGAGTCCATGGTGCAGGCTAGGAGGAAGTCTTCTTCTTTCATCTATTATAGGGTATGGCGTACCTACATTGACTGGTGGGACTCTAGGTCTCTTCCCTGTCGGGTGTGCTCAGTTCCCAGGGTTCTGGAGTTTTTACTGCATGGGTTGGAGTCGGGTCTCTAACTCAGTACCTTGAAGGGCCAGTTTTCTGCCCTGTCTGTCTTCTGTCAGTAGTCTTTTGTTCAGCATTCCTTGGTTAAGACTGCTTTCAGGGGATTACTCATGTGCGTTCCCCACGAAAACCTATGGTCCCTGTTTGGGTTTGAACTTGGTCTTGCATGCCTTGCAGGGTGCTCCCTTTGAATTTATTCAGGATGCTGCTCTGGCTGTACTTACCCTCAAGGTTGTCTTTCTGTTGGCTATTACTTCGGTCAGGCGTGTGTCTGAGCTGGCGGCTCTGTCTATCCAGCCCCCATACTTTGAGAGACACCAGGATAAGGTGGTGTTCCGCTTTAAGCCAGATTTTCTGCCTAGCTGGTGTCTTCCTTTCATTTGAATCAAGATATTGTCTTCCTTCCTTGTGCCCTAATCCTAGCAATGCGAAGGAGAGGGTTTTACATTCCTTGGATGTGGTCAGGTGTCTGAAGTATTACCTAGTAGTATCTGCGTCCTTCAGGAAAACTGATGCTCTTTTTGTGGTCCCTTATGGTCCTAGGAAGGGTTTGGCTCCTGCCAAGTCTACTATCAGCAAATGGCTGTGATTCAGGCCTATTCTGCTAAGGGGAGGAATTCTTCCTTCCGCCTTATTGCTCTTTCTACTCGTGCTATTGGTGTCTCTTGGGCCTTCCAGCACCAGGCTTCTGTTGAACATGTTTGCAAGGCCGCTACTTGGTCTTCTGTTCATACCTTTTTCAAGGTATTACAAGGTTGAGGTTAAGGCCTCAGCTGCTGCTGTTTTGGCCACATGGTTTTGCAGGCGGCAGTGGTTTAAACTGTCTGCTGTTACCTTTTTTATTGGGGATCCCACCCTACTTTATGGACACTGCTATTGGATGTCCCAAGTGTAAATAATCTATCTGGAGCAGGACGTACTGTATACTAAGAATACAATTCTGTGAAATACTCACCTGTAGAATTGGTATTATAAGTATACAGTACGTCCTGCTCCACCGCACCCTGGTTTTTGCATTATTCTGGATCCCCTGTATGGTGATTGTTATTGTTATAGTTACCAGTTTGGGTGGTTAAATTCTCCCGGCTTCTTGTTCACTGCTTTTCAATGCTGGGGATTTGTGGGAGGTCCCCGGGTTTTTGAGGGGCCGGGAGGAGCCTGTTTTGCATGTCTGCAGTGCAGCGCCATCTGGCGGAGGATAACCCAAGTGTAAGTAATCTATCTGGAGCAGGACGTACTGTATACTTATAATACCAATTCTACAGGTGAGTATTTCACAGAATTGTATTTTCTTTGCCTGATTTGGGACACTTTCACAGGGCATGCTATATGTACTGTTAGAATTTGTAATGATCAAAGGATTATAGTGTATAGTGACTCTAAAAGTGACCATGAAAACAAATTCGCCAAACTTTTCTGCCCTCTGTTCGTCCCCAGAAAGCCCACAATTGGCGAGGCTTTCTGGTGGGCAGAACAATGAATTCCGTACTTTCTTGGGGGTTATATGCGGTGTGGGCTTCAGCATTCTGGACACCTCCCCCCCCCCCCCCCCCCCCCCCCCCAGCCTCTCTTATTGAGTCTAGACCAACACCTGCACCCGCACGGGTGTTGGTCCGCTTTATTGCTGCCTTTAAGTAACTGCCCTGTGAGCAGAATGGTTGCGGGGATTGCAAATCTTTAGGGCAAAACAGCAAAGATTTAGCAAAAACTGTGTGGCCCCATAGTTAGTGGTGTACATAGAAAAAGGGAATAGAAGGCTCAGCAACTAGAGGGGAGCGTACTACTGCAGTTTAAGTGAAAAATTGTTGCAAAATGTCTCTTCTGGATTCTGAGCTTGGTTGTAAGACAAACCTTTGCTGCCGTATGCGTAAATGGGAATTTGAGTAATCAAGAACTTTTGGGAGGCTCATGCAGGAATTTTTTGGACATAGCCAAGAAGCTAATATTCATTTAATGCATTTGTTTCTCTGAACTTATTATGCATATTACGCATATTATGGCCAAGGGCTGTCGATTTGAGCTCAAAGGGACGTTGTTGGGACTTTTTTTGTGTTGTCCTGTATCAATTAAATTGAAAGTAGGGCAAACTTTAGAGCACTGCCAACTTTTGTCTTCACATCAACATTTAACCTCTTCCTGCCTGGCCACTTGCAACCTTACCTCAACCCATATCACATTTTCCCTCCTAAATCTGCCCACTACTTCCCACCTCACCTCTTCCTTGCCTCACCTCATCACTAGTCATTTCAACTCTTACCATCTCGCCTCGCCTTTTCCCACCTCTATCCACCTCACCTCATTTTGCCTCAGCCACCTCACCTCTGATCACCTCTACCCATCTCAGCTGCCTTCCTCTACCCACCTGAACTAACTTTTCACTTCACCTCTGTTCTCCTCATCTCTTGGTGCCTCAGTTCAGTAAATCTCATTCTGCTATCCTTACCTCTAGCTGCTTCCTCATGTTTACCTGTATCGCCTGTACCCACCTCTGCTTACCACTTTTTGTCTCGCCTCTGCCCACCTCACTGTCTAACCTCTGCTCAATTCACGTTTTCTATCCTCACCTCGGCTCTGCATCTACAGAAAGGCATATTTAATACTTTTAGGATACAGCTTTCCTGCAGTTAATGATTTGTATTTTGCCTGATTGGATTTCAATGTGGCCCCTTGAAGTGGAACAATTAGACAATGTGGCCCTTGTGCACTTGTGATCTACAAAAAGGGAAAAGTGAGCTCTGTACCCACAGGGCACTGCTGCTATGGCTGAGGTGAAGCAGCTCACTCTTACACATGCCCAGCAGCAGTGTTCTGTGTGTACAGTTCCCCCAGCTCACTTCTTGTAGAATAAGGTGTACAGTTGACATTAGCAACAGATTGCAGATAGTGAAAACTGATTCCATATAACAAATATTTGCTAACCAAAGAAAAACATAATAAATACTAGATGAGCTTTTTTGTTGTTTAACCCCTGGCTGTGCCTCAGTTTATTTTTTTCCTACCACAAATTATTTACTGTATTTGCCGGCATATAAGACGACCCCCCAACATTTCCACGCAAAATATAGAGTTTGTTATATACTCGCCGTACAAGACATCAGATTTTATTTCAACATGTTAATTTATATTGAAATGCTTATGACATGCAGGAAAACTGTCACAAGGCTATATGTTATCAAACCCTTGTGTACACCTGCCAGGGCTGGCTCCGGGTTTTGATGGGCCCTTGAGCGACAGTGTCACATTGGGCCCCTTGCAGTGATCATGTCTATGATATTCTAAGTATGTCACACACCCCGCTTCAAACATTAATAATTACACTTGGGTTTACCCACCTGCAGATGGCGATGTTGCAGAGAAGTCTTGAAAAACGAGCCCCTCCCGGTCTATACATACCTGGGATTTCCCACTTATCTCCCAGTGTTCTTCTCTGCAAGATGGCGACAAGACAGAAGAATGAAGTCTCCTGCTTGCAGGTAGCCGGGGTAACACCCCGGCCCCCCTTCTGGTCTATTTCTGCCCGGCTTGTTTTGTTTGCCCCTTAAAAATTGTGTAGCCTCCCAGCTTAGGCTGCCGGCCGGGCAAGGGTAGACGGCACCCTAAGGTGCCTAGGAGCTTGCTCCTCCGCTAGACCCCATACTATGGGGCAACGCGGTTATCCGGCCTGGTGATGCGGATTTGGGATGCCCCGTCCCGTTCCCCCCTATGGGTATTGGCCCTGTTCCCCGCTTGGTTCCCTTCTCCCTGCGCTAGTAAGGGGGGGGCTGCGTTTGTGTGCTTGGTTATATGTTTGTATGTGAGCTTCTCCACCTCCTGTGCCTGGATAATTTTTATTGCGGCTGGCGCGGTCGGTGGGGGGCGTGGCCGGGCGGCGTGCGTGTCGCCGGCCCGCCCGTCTGACCGGTTCCCCTGTTTTGTGTTGGGGCTCTGGTGAGCCCCTTCTGGCTGAGGAGTCGGGCACCATGTCTGTTTTGGCGCCCGCTGATTATAGGCGGCTTGTACTTCAGGAGGGGGAGGGGGGCGGGGCCGCGTCTCGCACAGCCAGCGCTGTGCTGATTCTTGGAAGGGGGGCGGGGGCGGAGCGCTGGGCGCGCTTGGGTCGGCCCGCCCTTCTTCTCCTTCCTTCCTCCTCGTTCCTGGCTGTGGGACGGATCGCTGCTGCTGCTGCGGCTGTACTCGGCGCTGCCATATTGCAAGTTCGGCTTTTTAAAGTGGACCAACACCCAGGATTTTGACTATCCTGGGTCTTGGTCCACTTCGGTGGGGCACCTTTCCCCGCTCCCAGCGCCGACGGACAAGCGATTTGACAGCCGCTTGTCCGTGGCTCCTCCGCCGCCTCCCTCCATTCACAGACGGCCGGCGCGGGGGCGTGCACTTCTAGATGGGCGCGAGGGAGCCGAAACTAAGGTTTGGGGGTTTTGGGGGGGTTTCACCCCGCGGAACATCCCGATCTCGGATGTCCCGCGGGGAGGGAGGTGATCGGCCCGGGAATCTTATAGATTCCCGGGCCGATCACCCGAGGGTGATGGTCCACTTTAAGGTAGTCCGTGTATTCTATTTAAGGTGGTATGCATCATGGGCTGGTAATTGCTGCTTTTTTCTTGCTCATGCTTCGTTTGAATAAGTTCATGTGTGCATCTTATGTCAGGGCACGTCTGACAGTAACCCCTCAAGGATTGGGGTTTTTCTGGGCGCCGCCCATGTCATCTTTGCCTATCGGCAAATATTTGAATGCTTGATTTTCGCGCTGCACTGCATTTGCCCTTGTGTGTGTATGTATATGTATATATATATATTTATATATATATATATATATATATATTTATATTTTTCCAGTGTATCTTTGCCTGTGCTTGTATTTGCATTTTATTTATGTACTGATGCATGATTGTTTGTTCCTTGCTATGGAGTGACTGTTGTCCTTTCCCTTGCAGATCCTGGGATCCCGTGCTGAAGGGGTCTCCCGGTCTTAGATACCTGGCTAGTAGGGTTTTGTCCATTCCAAAGATTATATATATTTTATATTGCAAATCCTCCCACTACTGGGACATTAAAGGGGCATCCCGGGTCGCATACGGCATAAATCCCTGGGTAATTGCGAATACCACAATTTCACCATATGGAGGCTTCCAAGGATACCGGAACCGGCCCTCCGGGGCAATCTAGGCTGTGTGGGGGTTGTGGGGCTCCGTTCCCGGGGGATGATGTCATTATATGCATTCCATGTGCGCAGCGGAACATTGAGCGCCAGTCTGGTACTCCGGTTTCTGGCTCCTCGCCGCCCGTGTCATCTCCTACTCCTCCCCGCCTGTTCCGGACCCCGTGTGACATTGTCATGGGTGTGGATTTGCAATCCGAGGTGTGCGCCCGGGTTGGCCAGCCTTGAGAAAATGTTTTCTGCTGTGGTTGCTCAGAAGGCTCCGGCTAAGCAGAAACACATGTCCCCGACTCTGCCGGACCCAGATGTTGCTGTATTTGAGGCATTGGACTGGTCCGATTGCCCCCCGGCTGAAGAGGGGGAGATTCTTGAGGAATTGGACGACCCTGATGTCCAGCAGTTGTTTGGTGCTGAGGGTGACCAGGCGGCAGGGATGGTCTTTGATACCCCTTCAATATTGGCTCAAATGTTTGAAGCTTTGGCTTTAGACCCTCCTGTGGCGGCTCCCCCGCCTAAGGGTGAGTTGTTTGATGTGGCCAAGCCGCGTT
The DNA here is from genome assembly GCA_027917425.1 of Gastrophryne carolinensis. NCBI lineage: Eukaryota > Metazoa > Chordata > Amphibia > Anura > Microhylidae > Gastrophryne > Gastrophryne carolinensis. The sequence goes on along the minus strand of CM051239.1, from coordinate 308,161,830 downwards.
TGGAGTTTCCCAGTCAACGACATTTTGAGAATGTCGTCCTTAAAGAATGGGAGCAGCCTACGCGTCTTGTTGGTGTTCCACCTAGTTGGGATAAGGAGTATACTTTTCCGGCGGACTTGGTGAAGCGTTGGTCTTTTCCTCCCGAGGTTGATGCCCCGGTTTTGGGGCTGTCTAACACGGCCGTGTTGCATTCTCCTGACACTACTACCCTTAAGGATGACGAGGATCGCCGGATTGATCAGCTGGCTCGCAATGGTTTTGCCAGTGCGGGTTCGGCTTTAAGGGCCTGTTTGTGCTTCGGCACTTTTGTTGTTGGCGGTTAGGTCCATTGTCAGGGATTTATTTGTGGGCCTTGATCCTACCTGTGATGAGTTTGTTGCTCTCAAACGTTGTGAGTCCTTTGTTTCGTTTGTCCTTGCCGCTCAGGATAACGCCATGGTGATGTGTGGCAGGACCACAGCTTTGTTGGTGGCTATCCGACGGTCGGTGTGGTTGCAGCAATGGACTGCTGACTTTAATTCTAAGAAGTCGCTTACGGCTCTTCCCTTTTGGGGTTTGCGCCTGTTTGGTGAGAAATTGGATTTGGTTGCCAAGGGAGGTAAGTTACCTCAGCACAAGAAACTTTGTCGTTCCTTTCGGGGGGGCGGCCTCTTTTAATCCCTCCTTTCGGGGAGCCAGAGCTGGCAGAGGTGCGGTCTTTTCGGCCTCCAGGGGTGCAAGCTGGAACAGGGGTAGAGGCCGTGGCCATCCCGGTCACTCATGGGGTGCCAAACCCAAACCCGCTCAGCAATGAGGGGGCGCCCTCACCCTTGCGGTTGGGGGGACGGTTGCGACTCTTCTCCCGGGTGTGGGACCAGGAGGTCTCGGACAGGTGGATCCGGGAGGTGGTGTCGGCCGGTTACAAGCTGGAGTTCGAGTCCCGACCTCCTCTAAGATTTTTCAGGTCTCGTGTTCCCTCAGATCCTTTGGCCGCGCAGGGGCTCCTGGCGGCGGTGAGGAATCTTCTGGAAATGGCAGTCATCTGTCCGGTCCCTCCCTCGGAGGTGGGCCGTGGGTATTATTCCAATCTCTTCACAGTGCCCAAGAAGGACGGGTCGCCATCAATTCTCTTCGGCAGGGGGATTTCATGACGTCCATAGACATCAAGGATGCCTACCTTCATATTCCCATATTTCCGGCTCATCAAAGGTTTCTTTGCTTTGTGGTGGAAGATCGGCATTTTCAATTTGTGTCTCTTCCGTTCGGCCTTACCTCGGCTCCAAGAGTGGTCACCAAGGTGTTGGCGGGCGTGATGGCCCTTCTCAGAGCTCAGGGGATTCGCATTGTGCCTTATCTGGACGACCTTCTCATCATGGCTCCTTCCTTCAGTCAATCGGAGACGGACACCAGGACGGTGGTATCCACTCTGGAGAGTTTCGGCTGGGTGATCAACTATCCCAAGTCCTCCCTCGCTCCGGCCAGGGTGGTGTCCTTCCTGGGAATGTCCTTGGATTCTTGTCAACACCGAGTGTTTCTGCCTCAGGCCAAGGTTCTCTTGATTCAGGAATTGGCACAGCTTCTTCTTTCCAATCCTTGTCCGTCCATCCGGCTAGGGATGAGACTGGTGGGGTTGATGGTAGCTTCCTTCGAGGCAGTTCCCTTTGCTCAGTTTCACACGAGGACGCTTCAGCTTCATCTGTTGGCGTCTTGGGACCGGCTACCGCGATCGTTGGATCGGCCCTTCCGGATGTCCTCCCGGGTTCGGCAGTCTCTTCAGTGGTGGATGGTCTCGGACAATCTCTTGAGGGGCAGGTCTTTTCTGACGCCTCTTTTGGAAACTCACCACGGACGCTAGTTTGTCGGGATGGGGGGGGTTTCTGGAAGGATCTTCAGTTCCGGGGGCGGTGGGGTCCTCAGGAGGCCCACTTGCCCATCAACGTTCTGGAGCTGAGAGCCATCAGGTTGGTTCTGTCTCATTTGACGCAGCATTTACAGGGCTTGCCGGTTCAGGTTCGGTCGGACAAACGGACGGCGGTTGCTTACATCAATCACCAGGGAGGGACTCGCAGTCTGAGTGCCCTCAGAGAGGTGTCTCTGATCCTAGCCTGGGCGGAGACTCATGTCCCTTGCATCTCGGCAGTGTACATTCCAGGAGTGGAAAACACGGAGGCGGACTTTCTGAGCAGGTGCTCTTCCCGCCGGGGGGAATGGTCTCTCCATCCCCAGGTGTTTCGGTCTCTTTGTCTCCGGTGGGGGACGCCGGAGGTGGATCTGTTTGCCTCTCGTCACAATTACAAGCTTCCGACATTGTGTGTCGCTCTCTCACGATCCTCTGGCGGTGGATGCCATGTCTCTGAGCTGGGGGGACCTGGGGTTCCTTTATCTGTTTCCTCCAATCCCCATGCTAGGCAAGGTGTTGCATAAGCTGGCCGTGGAAGGGGTTCCCGCCATTCTCGTGGCTCCAAGGTGGCCAAGGCGGGTGTGGTTCGCAGACATCGTTCGTCTGGCGGTGGATCAGTTCGATCTGCCTCTTCAGCCGGATCTTCTCACACAGGGTCAACTGCGTTACCCCAATTTACCAACGCTGGCTTTGACGGCCTGGCTGCTGAAACCTCCATGTTAAAGGAGGAAGGTCTTTCGGATTCTGTTATTCAGACTCTGATTAGCGCCAGGAAGAGGTCATCTTCTACTATAGGACTTGGAGATCTTATATTGATTGTTATGAGGCTAGATCTTTGCCCTGTCGGGTCGTTTCTGTTTCCAGTATTTTGGATTTTCTTCAATCAGGGCTGGACTCTGGTCTCTAGCTGAGTACTTTGAAGGGGCAGGTTTCTGCCCTGTCTGTCTTTTTTCAAAAGTCTTTTGCGCTTCATCCTTTGGTCAAGACTTTTTCCAGGGGGTCTCGCATGTGCGGCCTCCTAGGAAGCCTTTGCTCCCTGTTTGGGATTTGAATTTGGTTCTCTCTGCTCTTCAGGCTCCTCCTTTTGAGCCTTTGCAGGATATGGTTCTTTCTACTTTGACTCAGAAGGTTGCCTTTTTGGTGGCCATCACTTCGGTTTGGCGCGTTTCGGAGTTGGCGGCCTTGTCGATTCAGGCTCCTTACTTTGAGAGGCATCAGTGGGTGTTGATAATGAGGCATCCCAATTTGGGATTAAACACTTTACCTGTCCTGGGAATCTAAAGCTGCCATGGAAGCTGTGGCCAGTGAATGTGCAGAGCAGGCAACAACACGATGGCTAAAGTTCAAATGGAGCCATCCCCGCTCGCGCATGCACCGTTGGATCACTGGATAGGTAAGTTTATGCACGGTTGACACAGTTGGGTATCCCAAATCAGGATTTGATCCACTTCAAAACACACCAAAACTCTGGTAAAACAGCTCTAAAGCACTCAAATGCTGGGTTACAGCTTGTTCCTAGGGCATCCCAATACAGGTTGCCTGGCTGTGTGAATCCCTGTTACTCCTGCAGCTCATGTGGCATCCACTGCCAGCATATTTGAATGGCAGGCAGTGGCTGTGCATAGCACCGAGGAGCAGTCAGCAGAGGTTGCTGCATTCAGAATAGATTGTGGTCAATAATATGCACCACAATCTTTTCTGATTAAATGTTAGCCTGTGCATGCGCTGTGGGTGGGTGGTTGTAGTTGAGTGAAAACCAATGTGGGTTTCACACACATGGTTATCTAAAATTCGGATGCCCCTGTAATGTTGACCAAAAACCAGGTGAGGGAAACTCCTGGGATTGGGTCTGCTTTGAGGTACAGTCAGTCCTGGCAGCTCATCACTTTACACACGGCCCGGGAAGGGGAACACATACTGGCGCACGCTGACACAGAAAACGGGAGAGGAGGAAGAGAGGGGGGAGAGGGTCAGCGCGGGGGAGCTCCACAGAGAGGAGACCGTGGAGAGACGGTGCTGCACTATCATCACACACGGGGGAAGGGAAGGGAAAGATATAATGGCGCGCTGACACAGGAAACAGGAGGGAGGGGGGGAGAGGAGGAAGAGAGGGGGGAGAAGGGCAGCGCGGGGGAGCTACACACACACACACACACACACACACACACACACACACACACACACACACACACACACACACACACACACACACTGACAGTTCCCGGCTACCTTCTGCAGCCTCGGACCAGGCTGCGGGGGGAGCGCCACTGCTTCCAGCCCAGCAGAACGGGCTGCTGATGCTCGCTGCTCTATGTGACCCAGGTGCAGGGCTGGCCCAAGACATTGTGCTGCCTGGGTCCAAGAGTGAAATGCCGCCCCCCCCCTCCCCCAAATAAAAAATAAAAAAAAACTTTAAGTGAACCAAAACCTAGGATTTTCACTATCCTGGCCTTTGATACTTAGGAACAACCAGATTTGTGATGCCCCACTCTATAAAAACCCACAAATCTCCCCAAAGACTCACCTTTCCTTCGTCCCACAGTGCATGCACAAGCCCTTGTTCAATGAGCACTTTATGCCATGCATTTAATGGGGAATGGGAGGGGGAATGCCACTCTGCTTGTAAGTGGGCTGTTCTGGACCATGCCTTTTTGGTTCTTGGTGTGATGGTGTTTTAGCAGATTTGATTCAAAATATTTTCTTCTTAATTTCCTCCTCCCAATCTTAGGTGCGTCCTATGGGCAGGTACGTCTTATAGGGCGGAAAATATGGTGTATGGTTTAAAGCAGAACAAAATCCACCAACGGCTGCCCTGGAGAAAGTGCATGCCAATCCATTTGATGTTCCCCAGTCTCCAGTACCTGTTTCCTATTTGTGCAACCTTGATAAAATTAGATTGTTTTCCAAAACAATTGAGCCCCCTACTGGAACACTCCCTTAAGGTATGTGAAATACACTTCAAACTTAATGACCCCACACTCTCTACTGTTGAATCTGTGGGTCAATCCCCTCTTTCCGCTGGGGCTCCACAGCAGTGCCTCCTTCTTCCAATGGATGGCTGCAGGAATTACTAAGGTGCATCACCTATTAGACAACAGAGGCCTACAGGCCCTTGAGGATCTGTGACAGAGACACAAGCTTCCACAAACCAAATGGTTCCGTTACTCACAACTGTGCAATAAAGAGCCAAATAGGCCAGTATTAATTACCCTATTGTACTGAAAAATGATTTCCCAAGACACCTAGATCATAGATATGTCAGGGAATGGGAGAAAGACTTGGGGGTAACCAGAGAGCAGGAGGAATGGCTTAGTGTGTGGAAACTGACATCAGGCTGTTTAATCAACACCCTCACAGTGGAATCTGTCTCCTCCGCTGGTACCTAGTACCTGACAGGCTCAACAAAATGTATCCGACATACCCCGGGCATTGCTTTAGGGAATGTACAGAGAGGGAGTATGTCCTCCACATATGTGGAAGTGCCCAATGGTTGCCCAGCTATCAGGATGATAGAAGATATCATGGGAGTTACGCTCTGTCAAGACCCATGGGTCTGCGGCAGAAAGCACCAGAGCTTACAAACAAAACAAATTATTTATATTCATCATTATGGCCACTAACAGACCTTTACAAGGGCCTGGAAGCAGCAATCCATCTTCATCACACAGGTAAAATCTACATTCAATAGGTTTTTTAGAACTAGAAGCTCACTAGCATACTAAATGATAAACATGATCTCTTCTTGAGCATCTGGGAACCTTGAAGAAACTATGCCACCCCAAATCTTTCATCACTGGCATTGAACTAATACCTATTGAGCAAACGACAGGACCTGTCAGGACTACCACCACCTCCATCCCCCACCCATTCCCCTCCAACTCTATTACCTTACCCCAGTAAGTTTCTATTTACTTCATATGTGCAGTGTTAAAAGTTATAACTGAAGAAGAGTGGAAACCCACCCCTACGTTTTCTCTTTCTCATTGTATTATCTTTATTAACCTGCCCTGATATGACCGGCGAGACACTGTGCATAATATGCTAAGGACGTCAGCAACGCTCTGTATTTATGTAAAGCTTCATTTCTTTTTTCTGTAAAAATAAGTGTTGCTGTAACAATGAAAACTCAATAAAAAGATTGAAACAGAAAAGTATATCAAAGGTCATGATCGTGCAGTGGTGGGTTTAAAGCAGACCGACACCAGACCTATAGTGTAAAAGACTTTCGGTGTGACATAAACCGTTAGCTGGGAGGGCATCTCAAATCAGGATGCCCCACAGTGTAAAGATAGCCGGTGATTAATTGCAGAATCTGGAGAGGGCTTCTTCTGCTCTGCCTGCACCTGGCAGTAAACCATCAGGCATCAGTGCATTAATGCGCTCGGCTAACTTATATCATTGCTGAGTTTGACACTATGGGGTCTCTGCAATAAACCCTTCACTAGGGTTTATTGCAGAGACCCCACAGTGTCAAACTCATCGTGTCCCAGGATCCTGCAGCGCCCACATTAAAGGGTTACTAAACCCACAATGAAAACCCAAAAATGCACTCACTTTCACTCCGACACAGCTCACCTGGGCTGGTCTGATGCTCTGAAGTTTAATGTAAAATCATGCACTTGGGTATAAGGAATCCCTGCTCTGAGTACTGTATGGGCAGTATTGTGTTAACCAGGACCTCGGAGGAGAGAGATTTAGGGGGTACTGATTACCGATAGCTGCAAGATGAGTGGACAGTGTAGCCAGGCAGTGGGAAAAGCAAGCAGGATGCTCGGCTGCATAGCTCGAGGCATCACCAGTAGGAAGAGGGAGGTTGTGATGCCGCTGTATAGAGCACTGGTGAGGCCACAGCTAGAATACTGTGTGCAGTTCTGGAGACCTTACCTGCAAATAGACATTATTCAAATAGAACGGGTCCAAAGGCGGGAAACAAAAATGGTAGAAAGGCTTAAACTTAAAACTTATCAGGAAAGACTTAAAGAACTTAATTTGTACAGTCCGGGGGAAAGAAGGGAGAGGGGGGGGGGCATGATTGAGACCTTTAAATATGTTAAAAGATTGAATAAGGTTCAGGAGGGAAGTGTTTTTAAGAAGAAACTTAATGATAGAACAAGGGGGCACAACCTGAAGCTAGTCGGGGGGAAGATCAGGAGCAATGTTAGAAAATATTATTTTACAGAAAGAGTAGTAGATGCTTGGAACAAACTTCCAGTAGAGGTAGTTGAAAAATCAACACAGTGAATTTAAACATGCCTGGGATAAGCACACATCTATCCTAAGATAAAGAGTACATACAGTATACACATAAGGGCAGACTAGATGGACCGTATGGTCTCCTTCTGCCGTCAACCTTCTATGTTTCCTGGATTCATAGATCGGCGTTCCTGGTGCCTTGTGTGCTGTCGTGCCCCTCGTGTCAATCACACAGCACCATACATTCATTGCAATGGAGGGGGGGCAGGCTGCTCACTGTTAGTCGGGGAGAAGGGAGCGCTCCCAACTGCTGCCCCCAGCTGCTGTTTTTGGAAACTAGGAGGTTTCCCGAGCGGCAGACAGGGCTTCAGCTGCTGCGCAGGAGCCAAGGTTTGGGCCTATTTATTTTTTGCTTTTCACATTGATATGTTTTTATACATTTGAATAATGAAAAAAAAAATGTTGCAAGATCTGCCGGAGAAGTTGGTGCTTTATTGTATAACTGGAAGAAAGGGATGGGGTAGTATTGTCAAGACCATGTTTCTCTATAAGCAAAATGGCAATTCAATATATGTATTGTGACAGTTGGTAATTGACTGATTGCAATATGCCAGCCTCCTGGAGGCAGCCCCTAGGCCAGCTAGCATGGTTTCATGTATTTACAAATGTGAACAACAAAGAACTTTAACCAGATTATAGCAGGTAATAACATTTGTGGCTGACTGACCGGGTTTGAGTGCTAGGGCTGGGGCTTTTTTGAGTGCTGGGAAAGTGATCCCACACCATGTGACTCCAGAGCCACTGCTCTTGCCTGGGGGAGAGGCAAACACAAAAACCGGGAGATCAAACCCAGTGATCCTCTTCCAGGTTTGAACCTGTGAACCCTGTTTTAACCCAGTGATCACCAGCAGCCAATTGGAGTCAGGGCCATCCCAATTGGCCTCCAACAGTCATGTGGGTTTGTGGATCATGATGGATCCTGCTCCAAAGGAGGTCCTGGTTTTAGGCTTGTGAGAGGGCTATGTGCAGGGAAACACCACCATTTGCAACAATTAGACACCACATCTGCCGGAGGGGCACACTATAGATGGGACTGACATGTTTTGCCCAGACAGTTGGTGGCTCTGCTCTTAGCAGAACTTGGCAGTACTGCAGGAACCTCTTTACAAACAAGAGGGGGCACACACCACCTGATCAAGCGGCTTGAATGACAGCAGACCAGGAGGTCTATAATAATCTCTAACATCAATCATGGCTGTCTTGTCCAACCATTAACCCTCAAACAGCTGCAACTACTGTTGTATACCCTTCCGTATACAACAGTATATGTTACTTCTGTGCTTCTGGAAGTGCCTCTGATCCTCGGCAAGAAACAGCACATACAAAAATCTCCTAATACATAGTTATATTTTATTATTTTATAATGAGCCCTATCCGGGGCTGTTTCTAGGGAAGGGCGAGCACCCTGGGCGCCAAGGGGGTGCTATTATCCTAGCCATCCTTTTTCTGCAGATGAGTCAGGAGCCATTGTTATTAGTGCTAGCCATAAGAAAGACCCCTAAACCCACCATATTGGGCGCAGTCATGGGGAAGGGGCAATTCCTACTGATAAGAAAGTGGTACATACCGGTATGGATACAACACCATAGGACAAGTGAGGAGGGGGCAGACATGTTTCCTTTTTGCACTGACTACTATTTTGCCTAGAAACTGCCCTGGCCCAATCCCCAGTATATTTGCATAAATGTTTCCACAATTTATGAAACAAAATGAGACCATAGATGTTGCTTTTTGTGAAATGTTACATTGCAAGTCTATGAATTGTAAAATAACAGAAGGTAGAGTTATAGTAGCCTGACAGGTATAGTATAGGGATTAGTGAGGGGCCTTCTCCTGGGAAAATATGGTTTGGATTACTGTATCTTTTTCAAAATGCTCTTAGACCATACATAGATCTAATGATGGCCACTTAGCCAGAGTTCGTCTGCTCTCTGAATGACAAGAAAAGTCATCCGAAGACCATTCAGTCCTTATTTTATCTTGGTTCCTTTTCAGCGCTGGAGGGTACAGCATCATTACCAGAACAAAGCCATGAGCAACACTTCAGAGATTTTACTGAAAGAATAATTGTCAGCCAGAAATTGTTTGGTCTACTTAGGAATTCTTTTTAGACACCATTGCCATGGTGCATGCGTACCCTGGCAACACAGAAGCTTTCAACCGTCTTTTATGAACCAATGGGATTGTCATTCGTCGTAAGAAGGCATCAAGCATAAAGCTCAGCTTCTACTGGTAGTTACTTAACAGAAAATGAACAAGCATCTTAGTCCTAGTGGACAAGGTCACAGTCACAGAAAATGAAGGTATACATTGTGTTGGCTTTTACAGCAGAATGGCTTTACCGGCATTCACAGATTTATCATCTACAAGACGCAAATGCTGAACTAGATTTCTACAGTGATTAAGAGATATAGTGTGATATGATTAATACAGTGCTCGCAATGGCAGGGTTCTCTCCTATTGTATCTTCTATTCAGATTATTCATTGTAAACGCTGCATTTGTAATATGTACTGTATGTTTTTACCCTGTCTGTAATTACTACTTTGTACAGTGCTACGGAAGATGATGGCGCTATATAAATAAACAATAATAATATGCAAAAAATGCACACACCCCTATTAAATGGCAGGATGATTTTGTGCAAGACAATCAGACGAAAAAGAAGAATTTCAGAACTTTTTCCTCCATTACCTATGTTCTGTACAATTCAGTTAAACAAAAAACACATTTATAGGTTAAAAATATAGAAGTAATATTATGTGGTTACATAAATATGAATAAATCTTTGAATATCAGCCTTCAGTCTTTTTGGGTACTAGTCTATCAGCATGCCAATCTTTTCTCGCTCTTCCATGCAAGAGAGGGCATCTCCTACATACAACCCTTCTTCAGGTCAACCCACAGATAAGGGTAAACCCCCCGCCACCCTTTTCTGGTGTTTCTGGTGTTACCTCTCCCTGAATCCAACACTGATTGCCATCGGTTTTGGCGTTGGACGCAGCAATCTTGGATCTGTTGCACAGAGTGGCTTCCCCCACTCATGACCGTGCATGGCCCGTCAACCTATTAACTTGAATGGGCAAAAGGGAGCACAGACAGCGAGAGAAATGCGCTATAGGTGGCATGAGTGGCATGGAGGATAGATGAGGGTGGCAGAGTGGGGGGATTTTAAAAATGGGCCGTCTGGCTGAACTGGCCCCTTAATTTTGCTCTAGGCCTCCTCCCGGACCAAATGCCTTCTTGTTTTTCATCAACTTTTGAGGGTTGTCTTTTCTTGCCACTTTTGTGCCGGACTTTTTCTATAGATACCACACGTTTCAGATGTCTGCTATGGCCACAGCAGGGCACTGGTGTAAACTGGATATCAGGCAGTGCTCTTAAAGTGGGAGCCATACTCCCCTCGCACTCAGGCAGGATGGGGGGGTACAAAAAAGAAACACCTTTCGTCTAGCTCCGTTCCCCCATCATGTTGGGGTCTTGGGCACAGCCATCTTGGCATGTCTGTCACCCCACCCCATGCAGCTGTGTAACTGTACTGGTCATCACTCAAATCTAACTGTCACTCAGGTCTACAACTGCTATTCAGAATCTTATCCGCCTATGAAATCAGGGAAGGATTTCAGTGATCCAGTGAGTTGTTTTGTTATTTTGGACATGGGGGAGGTGGAGTGGCCATGGGGTTACAAAATGCTTGGAGTTTCTCATTAAAGCCTTTAACTGATAATGGCTGTAGATGCTCATGATGACAGCCTCTCAGTTGGCCATTGATAAGTATATATACTTAGTAGATAGTCAGGGCTATAGGGAATCAAATGTTGCAAGCGAACTGGGGCCCATAAGGTCAGAGGCCCCCATCATTGTTGTTCCTCCACCTTTTATTTTTATCTGCTATTTCAGTCTTCAGTCTCTGGGATCCCATTTATTGTTTGCACCAGGACCCTGTTACATTTAGTTAGCCACTAAGTGTAATTGTATCCAATGTTTTTTTTGTTCACACGCATGGCAAACATGATTTCGAGTGTCTTTTGGTGACATTGTTTGTTGTGTTGTTTGTTCTCAGGTAGTGTGTTTTGCTTGTGTCTGTACAGCTAATGACATTCAGCCAGCAAAACAACAATGTCATGTTACCAGTGTTGTATACAACATTTTGTGTATGTGCCCCTGCACAGGGTTCATGGAAGCAGGCCATGATCTGCGGGTGCTATAGGGTTAAATAGTGTGTGTGTGTTCATTTGCAGGGTATAGTTGTGTTACTATGCTCTTGTAAAATCCAATCAAGTTGTAAAATATTCAGTCACCCCTGCTGATGCATAATCAAGCGAGCGAAGCACTGCTCATTTTAAAGGGCCAATAGTTCTCTCTTTGTGCCAGGGATCATTTTAGGTGCTATACAATGTCACAAAACATGGCATGAATACACTGAAAGATGTCAGCTACAATTAGAACACAAACAAAACGCAGCTTACAAGCCATTATTATTCTGTTGTGTATGTGAAACGTATCCCCATATAAAGATCTTATATATCCCCATATAAAGATTTTTCCTGGGCATAAGACTATGAGAGAGCTGGTAGGTGAACTCGTATTGTGCAGGGTAGTAACACACAATAACACACATATCATTTATGGAATGTAGAAGCCATTTTCTCATTTCCATAATAATTGCTAATGTCTTTTGAATGCATTTTAATATGTTAGTCATGATCTGGGGATGGCATTGGAGGGTCAAAGGACAGGGGTGGAATTAGTCACGGATCAGGCTACACGGCACGAGATTTGTATGCGTTGGGGATGTTGCGCTCATTATCATTCAGTAGGATGCTGCCACTACTCTGCATGAGTCATTCCATCAGAGTGTGGACCTCAAACTCAATCATTGATACCTGACAGCGCTTTCTTGTAATCCACTTTAGATTTCTTGGCATGTCACACATACAACCATACCACAATTTTAAAAGCCTAACACACTTAGAGTGAGTTTCAAGCATGCACACAGTTCCTTTACAAGATTAGATGTGGTATAATGGGTTTTAAGAAACATTGATGTTGTGGTATGGTTTAATGTTGGCTCGACACATTTTTTTTTCAGGCCAGTTTTCCAATTTTGTAGAGTAACTGTTATCTGCAAATTCAAAACTACACCAGAAGTAAACTTTGGTAATGGTGCAAGGTAGACATTTATTGTACATACATTTGTTTGTTTTCCTCCGTTGTTATTGGTCAGTGGTGGGACTTGATCCTTTACCACAAGGGACGGCAGGGAGACACTTCTACACTCCACCATAGAGGACTATCTGCATAGATTTGGTGGTTTAGGAGCAGACCATCTTGGAAGTAACTCATGTTTTTACCACTCACCACCCTACTATTGACCACTGCTGATTCCAGAGGCGTAGTTTGGTTTTCTGGCACCCGGGGCAAAGATTCAAAATGGCCCCCCACCTGTGCTCAGGCCCCCCTTTGGCACCCCCCAGACCTGCAGCACCCGGGGCACGTGCCCCCTAGCTACGCCCCTGCCTGATTCCACTGGCCATTCCCAGATCAGGATGCCCCATTGTGTGAAACCCCCCAGGGGGTGCCACGGCACTCGACTCTTCCTGGCACTTGCTCGCTGATGTAAACAACAGAGACCATTTCCCTGCTCCTTTTGGCTGTGCTCCCAGCCTTTAGGTAGGCTAGGGACGGGAGCGTGCACACTGAAGGGGTTGTGGCTATTCTCGCTCCCAAACAGAGCACTTTGCCGAGCAATTAAAATGTAAGTCGAACGGCTTTGATTGGACATTAACCCTCGCATTCACAGTTGGACCAGGAAGAGATGAATTTTAAAGGACGATCTGGGGGGTTTTACACAGTAGAGCATCCCGACTTGGAATGCCCCAGTGGTGCGGAACAAAACCCGGAAAGTTAAAATTCCCTTTTTTCTTTTTCGCTTTAAACCGTAATGGGCACAGGTAGGCTTCCCGATTGTGTGCTGTCCAATCAGAGCTCTGAATTTCTCCGTATGAGAGACCGCTCCGTTTTGGGGTCAGTTGGGCTGCTGCTTCTTAACACCCACACTTAATCCCTGTCTCCCTCTCAGCCCCCTGTACCCACAAGTCAAGGAACCACAGCCCCCAATGCTATAGCCCCAGCATCATGGTTGGGAGCCTCAGTGGGATCTCTCTGGCTGGCCAGGGGCTGGTAAAATCCAGGGCTGATTTTTGGCACCAATCCACCACTGACACTTAGTTATACCTCTTAGTATACTTACAGTATACTTACTTACAGTCTTACTAGGCTCCCCTCTTTCATTCAAACCTGACCTCACCCACTGTTGCCCCTGTGCATAACACCATTAAATACTGTTGCTTGCCCTGATTATTTCATGCCTAGACTTAGACCTAGAATAAAATGGCAAACCCCCTCCTAACTCCTCTGTGCTTCTCGCTTCATCTCTCATCTCATTTATTCAGTGATTGTTCCCATTATCAGATCCCTGTCTGGCTGCCAATACTCAGGACAATTCAGTTTAAGGATCTTATAGACAATAATTAGACCTCCCCCGATGTTGCTCATTAAGGTACATCCTGTGCCACCCAGATCTACAATTCCAGGCTATACTCTGACACTGACTATAGCCGTGGGTCTGGAACTGCATAACTGGGTGGTGCTCAAATACTGTATATGCATAAACAGGGTGCAGAGCAGAGCCACCAAATTGATAGGGGAATCAAGGAAGAAAGATCACAGGAAATGCATTTATTTAGTCTTCAGAAGAGACGTCTACAGGGTGGGGGCATGATTAACTAAATATAAATATGGCACACAGAAAATATTGTGAAAAGTTATTTCATGTGAAATCCTCTCTAAAGACAAGGGGCCACTCCCTCCATTTAGAAAAAATTACATTTCCAGAGGCGACAATCCTTTTTTTACGATAAGAATTATAAATCAGTGAAATAACCTCACACAGAAGCTTGTAACTGCATCAACAGCTTCAAAAAGGGATTTGATTATTTTTTAGTATAATCAAATTTTATTGGTTTTAGAGTAAAATGGCGGGTAAATTGGGGATACAGAAAGTAAAAGGGGGGGTAAGGGAGGGGAAGGGGGTACAGCAAAAGCATTTCACAATTATATATGCAACACCAGTTGTACATCTCGTCATCTACAGTAGCTAGCATGAAGACTTGTTGGCAGTGCACATACAGAGGACGTATTCAAGCACATTTTGTAACAGTGGACCATGTTATTTGTGTTGCTTCCCAGTGGAGAACCTCTAGGATCACTCCTTCCCACATGGAGATCCTGACGATATGTATTGTATACTAAGGATGAGCTATTATCCCCAATATCCTAGGGGGGCTAGTAAGGGGGAAAAGGGGTATCAAGGTTGGGGGAGTAAATAGGCTTTGGTGAATGACTGGTGGGCTAACGGCGAGCCAGCTGCTGATCGCTGGGCTCTAAGAGGTAGGGTTAGGAGGAGCCTCTGAGACAGGTTCTGGGTCCGTGCCCCAACATTGGTATGATTCAGCGATATCTATGGTCCCAGAGAGTGAATCAAGTTGGTGAAGAGGCACAACTCCTGAGCCTTTCCATTTGCTTATATCAGGGCAGGGAGGTGTGAATCCCGGTAGTCTAACCAACCAGCCCAGGTCACTATATATCTATTTGTGGCTTCTGTGTCCTTAGTAATCAGGCTTTCCATGTAGCGAATCGATTCTAATTCCTGTACCCATTCTATCAGTGTAGGGGGGGGGGGCGCTGCTTTTTCCAGTGCCTCGAGATAATGGCCCTCATGGCTGCCATGAAATGTCTCAAAATGTCCTTCTTAGAGTTGGCTATGGAGTTCTGGAAAAGGGACAGGAGTGCTACTTGGACTATGCTGGTTAATTTACTCCCAAAGACCTGCCCATAAATGTAAAAGACTTGGTCCCATAGGGCTTTAATGGTTGGGCAACCCCATCAAACATGGGTCATGTTACCCACCTCTGTCTGACATCTCCAGCATATGTTGGTGAAAGGTTCAGGGAATCGGTAAGTATCTGCTGGGCACCTATACCAGTGGGCTAGTATCTTATAATTTCGTTCTTGTACAGAATTAGCTACTGATGTGCTGTGGGTACAGGCATATATTTTGGTCAGGTCTGCATCTGAGAGTCTAAGTTCCAACTCCCTTTCCCCTCTTTCCATAAATTTAGGGGGTTTGGGGTGCTTCACTTTAATTAGAATCACATGGGTAGGAGGGGCGTCCTGCATAATTAGAGACTCAAGTTCCGTGGGTGGGTTTCGAGCTGTCTACGCTATATTATTGGCAGTGAAGAATGCCTGGAGCTGCCTATGTAGCAGCCATCAAACGTGTTTGCCCCCTGCCTTCACTTTCAGATCCTCCAAGGAGGGTATCTCCCCGTTCTGTAATACTTGGCCTACATTGGTGTTGGTGGAGGCATCCCAAATGAGGAAGTTCTTTGAAAGTAAACCAGGTTCAAATGCCGGGTTATCAAATATCAGTGTCAGCGGGCCGGGTCTACGTACTAGTTTACATTTGTCCTGGAGTGGATTCCTGGTTTCCAGGAAATGGTGCATAAGAAAGGGTGTAGATTCCCTTTGCGGTTTAGACAAAGGAGCAGCCCATGCAACAGTGGTGGGGTTAAAAGGGGAAGAACGATTTCAGTTTGTCTTCGCTCCTATGTGACCAATCTATCATCCTCTGGAGGACTGCGGCTGTATGGTAGGTCTTTAAATCCGGGAGGCCGACACCTCCCTGCGCTTTACTCCTGGAGAGGGTCACAAGTCTAATTCCTGGTCTAGCGACCCCCCAAACAAATTTCGAAAAAGCCGACTTCAGCTTACTGAAGAAGCTACTGGGCAGCTTTATAGGGGCCACTTGGAAAACATACAGCAGCTTCGGGAGTATGTCCATTTTTAAACTATTGATCCTACCAAACCAGGAGATTGTTTTTTTTTGTGTATGAATTCAGTTCCACCCCTATTTTGGTCAGTAGGGGGGAATAGTTCAGTTAGTATATTTTGGAAAGATTTGCAGGGATTTGGATGCCAAGGTACTTTATGGCTTGAGGTTTCCATTTATAGGGGTAATTAGCTTCTAGTTGGTGCACTTCTTGGCTTGAAAGCGAGAGGTTGAGCGCCTCAGACTTTGAATAATTAATTTTAAAGTTGCTCACTGTGCTGAAGCGCTCAAACTCCCACATTACAACTGGAAAAGTGCTTGATTATTTTTTAGAACAAAATAATATTAGGAGTTACTATTAGCTGTTATCAGTAAATAATAAAAAATACTTGGTTGATTTTGATGGACATAGGCCTTTTTATCACATATTAACTATTAACTATGTATGTGTTGGTATCAACCAGCCCTGGCTGCCATTAGTCAGATTTTAGGGCACCCAGCAAATTAAATGGATGCAATCTTTTCATTTTAGCTGGTGCTTGCTGTCTTTATATGAATGAAGACATGCAATATCTGTGTGCATTTTACACAGAGCTGAACCTGTCCTCGTAGGTTCCACACTGCAAGTATTAACAGGCATTGGAAAGAAAAACCTAATGGGACTAGGTGCATCAGACTTAGAGGCTAGTCTCCTAAGCAGATACAGATGTAGTCCTTCAGCCATGCGAATACTAGTCCCTTAAGCATTGGTCTGCTTTTTCAAAGGCCACCAGCGGAAGAGCACAGGGCTGGTGTCTAGGAATGGGTATTGTGGGAGAACATTAGCAACCTCTCTGCCCTCTGATGTATAAGAAGGATGGGTCCCTTCAAAAAGAAGTTAACGTTGTCCTCTTACTTGACCCAAAGTCTTCCTCCTGCATCCATGTTACTAAATGTTTTCTCCAGGGTCTTCCTTGACATCTACTTGTTTTTTTTCTTTAGATAAGCACAGGTCCCTTAAATCTTCACCCTGGTCCTGCAACCAGATATTTATTATCCAGGAAAATGTTTCCACTGCCTTCTGATGTCACAGTGATATAAAGCATCTCCTCCTGGGTATAAATACTCTTCCTGCAGTAGCTCACCTGGCTGGGAGCCAAGACAAGAGACATGGGACCTAAGCTTTTCTCATGAAGAAACACCAAAACGCTTAGGCTTCAAGTGAGGACCAAAACAACAGAGGAAGACCCTTATTAAGCCAAACTAATGCAATGAAGACCAACAACACAGATGCCAGAAGAAGGCTTCTGGTCAAGCAGGAAGAGGACACTAATTAGATTTATTTATTTGTTTTTTTTATTATAGGGAACAAGGGGTGGGTAGTAGTTTTTGTTCTTACTTAACCCACTTGTGAACTGGTAATTGGTCCCAAGAAGCAATGAGATGAAACAAAGCCTGGCAATATGTCATGCATCAGCATCAAAGCAGGTCTCATGTACATTTCCCAGGTGCAAATGCAACATTGATGATAAAACGCCTTGAGTATATATTGTGGATTTTGAGCAGTACCTGCAATTCTTGTTTTTGCTGAACATGTATTTAATGTTACTTGGCTTTCCTTGGCTACACTTCTGGATTCTGTTTGTGGTGATTCTCATTTGTGACTGATTACATGACTTATTTATGTCTTAGTTGTTGCTGGCCCCTGAACTCCAGGGTAGCTACAGAGTGGCTGAGAAAAAGACAGTGTGCAATAATATGAATGTACAATATATATATATATATATATATATATATATATATGGAATGTAACCTGCATATAAGTAACTATGATGAAACAATTATGTATCTGTGTCTGGCACCAGCACAGGGCAGACCTAGGAAATTGCCAGGGCCCCAGGTATCTTCAGGGGCCCACTCAGGCTCACACTTAGCCATTTTACATTGAACCTGAACCACCAAATCCCGCGTGTTATCTGCAGACCTGCTCATGGCTGGCCTCAGCAACAGGGCATGATCAGCAATATTGGAAAAGGTGGCATGGGATGGAGGGCAGTTGATGGAAGCTCAGAAGGTAGCGAGAACCAGGTGACAACTGACAGCAATGATAAAGTCTTTTGTGGCAGCGGAGAAAGCAGTAAGGGCTGGAGGGTGCTTGGTGGCAGTAGAGAATGCAACAAGGACTAGAGGACAATTGGTGGCTACAGGGAAGGCAATAATGACAGGAGGGTGATCAGCTGCAGAAGATGACCCATTTGAGGAAGGGGACTGAAAGATGACATCGTGATTTACTACTTAGGGGCCCACGAAGACTCTGGTTCCCAAGGGCCCTCACAAACAGAGCCGGCTCTGCCTGTGTATTTAAGTCCTCTTCCCATGTTAGGACTCCCCCTCCCCGGAGGATTAAAGGGTCTTTTGTTGGGCACTCTTATATCAAGGTTTTGTTTCATTTTATGGTAATAATTAGTATAGCCACTAGAGGGCGACAGAGCCTCCAATTCACATACTTGAAATATTTAACAATTGCGTCTTCATATATAACATCATTTATTTTAAAATAATATTTACCTAGTCCCCAGTCATACCTAGTACCCACACTGTTTGACAAATATATGCCACCCTACGTTTCGGCAGGCAGATTAGTCGTCATTCTGTTTTTTACATGTGCATTTTGAACCATATGTTGTTTACTCTTTTTTATTGATCATGTAAGTAAGAAATTAGACAATTTATTCATCTTATGAAATGCTGGTAAATTCAATCTAATGTATGTTAATGTTTTCTCAGGGATTTTATTATGTGTATCCCCAGGTGAATTATTCTCTTGCTTTGAATAAAAAAAAATGTTTTTACATATTATCAGGGTAAAGCGTAGGTGGACCCATAACTAGTCTTCTTTGTTGTTTATTTCAGCAATTTCATAGGGATTGGTATTTATAGCCTTACATAGGAAATGACATACCCACACTACAAGGTTTAATTAACTCATATACTAAAGGTCAACTATAAGAAACTGCACAAAAACAAGTAAAACTATTTTAATTTATTGGACTACAAAGATACATAAACACAATACACTTACACTTAAAGTGGACCAAAACCCATGCCCCAACGGCCCTGAAATCTCTAAGATTCCAGGGACTCTGGATTCCCTCCCCCTGGGGCATCCAGAATCGGGATGCCCCGCTGTGTAAAAGCCCCCAGGTTGCCCGGAAAACTCACCTTCTACCCTGGTCCAATGGCGCCTGCACGAGCTGCGGCCGCCTCCCTGCTATCCCTTTAGCAGGGCACGTGCCTGCACCAGGCATTTGTGAATGGCCATCGTGGGCATGCTCCCTGTTAGAGGGAAGCAGGGGATGCAGCCGCCAGCACGCTCAGATTCGCCTTAGATGAGCTATTAGATGAAGGGGTGGCAGCGGATCCAAGTGTGCTGATTGGACTTGAGGGCAAGGCATGCACCGTAGGACTGGGGAAGGGTGAGTGAGAGCGGGTGACCTGGGGGGTGTCACACAACGGGGCATCCCTGATCGGGGTCAAAATCCTGGTTTTTGGTCCACTTGAAATAGTACTCCTTATGCCCCAACAATTGCATTTATATGTGCTAATAACACAGACACACACCATCTTTCTCCCACCTTATCCTCCTGGGGAAGAGGGTAAAATGAGCCATTTCAAAGCATCTCAAATCTCTGTGTCAGGGTCATGGCTGAGCTGGGAAGAGCATATCAGGTTGCAGCTTTGAGTCTTGAGCATTCTATGCTGTGAACAGAGACAGCTTTGGGATTACTGTGGCTTGTTGTGCTTACTTTCACTGAGAGCACCAAAGGACAGAGTGGCACTTTTTTTTTACATGGCCCTGGAGAAATTCAGAGGAAAGGAGGGGCACGTGGGTCAGGCATCAGGTAAGCAGCTTGCTGCCTTTTTATTATCATTGGGTTTATAGTCCCTTTAATAAATAGTGTAAGGCCAGGTCCTTCCACTCATCATTCAGCATGTGTGTGCTCACAAAGCTTTCTTAGACATTGCTGTGTCTTCAGACATGCAAAACACAAGCCCCTGTCTGTCATTTCCCAAACACCTGTCACGGTTACTGTATGTCCGTTTGGTAGACGCACTACTGAAACCTATTATGTGTTAAGGCTTGTCATTTGCATGAGGCACAGCACTGTGCTTGAAAACTTTGTTAACAGACACATGCTGCCCCCCCCCCCCCGTCCTCAGGTTGCTCATCCCTGTCCATTTCTTATTTTTTTAAACTTTGCTTTAAAGTGAACCAAAACCAACAGTGATCGGCTGGGGAATCTATAAGATTCTTGTGTCGATCAATTCCCTCGCCCCGGGGCAGCAAAAATTGTGATGCCCCGCTGTGTGAAACCCCCCAGGTTGCCCCATACACTTACCTTGTTTCCCGGTCCACCGGCGCATGCACCAGCCACGGCCGCGTCCCTGATATTCCAATAGCGTGCCTCTGCCAGGCATTTGTGGAATGGGGAAAGGGGGATGCGGGCGCCAGCGTGCTCCGAGCCGCTGGCCTTAGACGAAGGTTTTGATTGCGCGACGTCAGCGGCTCTGAGTGCGCTGATTGGACGAGCGGATGCGCATGTGCCATAAGACTGGGAAGATGTGAGTTGAGCTCGGCAAACTGGGGGGTTTCACGCAGTGGAGCACCCCCAGGATAGTCAAAATGGGACCAAAACCCAGGATAGTCAAAATCCTGGGTTTTGGTCCACTTTAAGAGTGACTTATCTGCCCAGGTATACGCTGCTTTTACAATTTTTTTTTCCTTATCAGTATTTATTTGTAGGGTCTATTCAGGAAAAGGTGGCATCAGCAAATATTCTCCTTGCACACTCCATAATATGTTATATGTCACCTCAGCCAGGGCTGAGAGGGGGTGACCAACCTCATAGTGTCCATCTGAGGGAGAATACAGACCTGCTGGTCAGTGTGATTTCTGAGGAGCGATTGGAGAGCAGGTGGGGCTCATATAGGTTAGCAATGATCCCAGGCTGAAAGATGCAGGATAAAGGCTTCGGATTGGTAAACGTTATATATATATACTTCATACATAGGCCCTCTAGATTCCAGAATTCCTCTCACAATTACCTCTTGCTGACTATTCTCTATTATTGTAAAGCAAATGTCTGACAGGGAAAAACAGAAAACAATAATCACTGTGCTAGTTGTTTCAGTAGGGGGCAGCAGTGCATGGAAAAAGTTACGGGGTCCTGCTAAATATTTGGTGAAGCCTGTGTGACTTAAACCGGACCTTTACCATGATTTATTGAAAAGCCCAAACCCCTAAAAAATGATTCCCCAGCATATAAAGTTAATATATTTTAAGTTTTTAGTCACTTATTATTCTTTCCCCCACTGGGATGCAACTCTGTTCAGGACTTTAGGATATGGGCGCCGCCATCTTGACTCAGAAGCATCACATACTGAGGAGAGGAGAATGGGATAAAGTACAGGGGGGGGGTTATAGCTGTGCTTTGCTCAGACAGAGCAGAGCTGGGGTCAGGAAAAGGTCAGTAATCCCAGAATGCAGAGCAGCACATTCAGAAGGCACTTCCTGTTTGCAGGCTGCCTGATGTTCCATGAGCCGCCATCTTGAATGTTTAAAGGCTCATAACATGCAGTAGATGCAGGTAGGGTGATTTTTAATGTGAGCAATCTGTATGTACAGGGTGTGGGAAACATATAAGATAGACTCTTATTCAGAGTGAAGGACCGCTTTCAGGTGTGCATTGCGATGTGGATTGCAACCTGCATCCTGGTGAGCTGCACACAAAAAAGTGCAAAACAAGCATTTTCCTACATTTTTCTCCCCCAAAAATTGCCTGTACATGTGATGCAGCTTTATACAGGTGAGGTACATTATTTTATAGTGATGGGAGGATATATTTTTAAGAGGAACATTGGGGGAGACTAAAGCCCCCCAAACCTCAGCCATCTGCTGCCCCCCTCCCTCCGGTTTTAGCTTTGGCCATTATTTACTCACCTATCAATCCCATCAGGCACTGCGCGCGGCCCTCCATCTCGCGCCTGCGCAGTGCCAATAAATTAGATGCAATGAAGCCACCCGAAATCCCATGAGACTTCATTGAGCGGCGCTATCCTTTAAGATAGTCTCCCCCAAATCTGTAAGAGGTTTGGGCAGTCAAGGATGTGGGTTAGTTCCAAGAGGTATCTGGCTGAAGTGAGAACTTTCCACTTGGAAACAGGGCCAACATGGGCCAACATGGGCATCTTTCCAGGAGCGCCTTAGGAAAAAGAATATTGCTGTGAGGCCGATTAGTTTTAGTGACTCGGTAGCTCACCCATAGAAACCACTCAATACTGAAAGGTGTGAATGTACCTATCCATCCCCTCTAGGGGGACAGAATATTCGGTGTACTAAGAGTGCCTTCTATGTGAGGAAGGTGAAGTGAAGTGTGAGGTGTACCCTAAACTCTGTGACGTATCTATTATTGCAAATAATCAAGTATCTGGTGCCTGTGTCCCTTCAGCTTCAAACATCCAAGGAGCCTGAGTATGTGCTGACTATTAAGCCTGAGTATGTACTAACTGGAAGCCCGGGTAAGCACTGTGCATGTGGCTGTAGCCACCTTAGCCATGTGGTGTGGGTTAAAACCTGTTACAGTTGCAACCATGTGACCTCTTTCCCAACAACCAATCAGATGCAGGATAGTGATGTTTGCTACTCATTTGCTTAACATGGGGGTATTTGAAGTTAAGCAAAAAGGATATGTAAGCCAAGATTTAAGGACCCTGACAATTTGGCAACACGCTACTACAGTGATTGGGTAAAGAAAGTGTCTCCTGTTATACCCATGCAAGTGCTGTGCATGCTGGGCTTGGCGTTTGGAGGGGATACAGGTAAGATGTGTGGATTAGAAAAATAATAATTGGTAGGGAAAGTCACAGAAGCAGGCTTTCCATACAATATATGGGACAAACAACCCTTTCCCGCCAACCCTACCTTGGGTCTAAGAGATGTCTTAATCTTATGGGGCACCAGTAGCCGAGGTGTCAGCTGCTGCGGTGAGTGTTGGGACCTCCAGTTTCTCCACTGGACAAAGAGTCAGCCTGGAAGAGGTTAGTATCACATGCTAGGGAGGTTTAGGTCCTGCAGGTATAGGCACCCTCTCAGCACAGGGTATAGGTTCAGGATGTCCCTTGGCTTTAATGGCTTTAAAAAGGGTGTAGGTTCATTAAAAATACTTTTACCTGCTTGTTACTCCTTTTTCTTGAATAGGCCTCCAATGGACTTGCTGCCGATGCCGCCAAACCAGGTGCTGGCCTAGATTTGCCCATTTAAAATAACTAACAAAGCTTACCTCGCCAGCTCTGGCCAACCTCTCCCCTGTAGATTGGCAGCAGCCACTTGGAGACTGGCCACCCTGTCCATGACTAATCAGTAGCACAGCAGCAGTAGCATGGGTGGGCACACAAATCTGGAATGTCCTGCTATGCAGCACACACTGGACATGCCAATACCTAACCATGGCTTGGGGTATGCAAGCTGCATACAGGATGCCATTTCAGTATCTCTGCAGGGGTCCACCAGAAGACAACATTCAGACATACAATTCTGAAGGAAAGCACACAACTCTTTTCCGCATTTGCCTATCACACTGTTTTCTCTGCATTTCTCCATCAGTTATTTCAGTATTTTTCATTTTTTTCTGTTTCTGCCTTTTACTGTCTCAGTTTCTCTCTTTCTTTCTATGCCTATCTATTCATCTTCTCTACATCTAGCTCTTTTTTATCATCCCTCTATCTCTCTCTTTTTACCATGTTTCTTTAACCCTCTTTTTATCTTACTTTTGCTCTTCTTTATTCTCTCTATTCCCACATTTTTCTGCTCTTGTCCTATTTATCCTTCTCAGTCTCTCAGTCGTTCTTTTCTGTGTTCTGTCTCTTTTTCCCTCTCCTGCCACATTCCTTTTACTGTATTCTCTTTTCAACCTTTCTACATCATGCTGTCTTATTATCTTCCCTCCATCTCTCTTTTGCACATTTCTTTATCTCTATTTTCCACTTTACTTTTACCTTTGGCACAAAACCCATGTACACCACCCGCTCTTCCCACTCAAGTTCCTTAGATCATACGTCTGACTCGGCAGTGGGAAGGTTTTAAAAAAATGTGCCCCCTCTTCAAAGCCATTCCCACCTGTCAATTTTGAGATTGATGATTGGCTGATTTCAAGAAAGAATCATTGGCTTCCCTGTAGACTGGGAAGAGCTCCTGCACCCAGGACCTGAATAGCTGCCGGCAAAAACAACACCGTGGGACAGGGGCATAGCTATGGGGGAGCAGGGGAGGCACTTGCCCCGGGTGCAGCAGGTCAGGGGGGCACCAAAGAGGGGGCCTGAGAACAAGTGGGGGGGCACTATTTTGAATCTTTGCCCCAGGTGCCAGAAAAGCCTTGCTACTCCTCTGCCGCATGAGACCCGCTGGGGACTTCACACAGTGGGGCATCCTAAATTTCTGATGCCTTGGGGGCAGGCTAGCAGTCAGACCTGAATTGTTTTAGAATCCAGAACTGTGTTGTGTGGCTTTTGTGCTACTTGGAAGTGTAAAGAACTCGCATGTCTGTTGAAATTATGTCCTATGTGGGCTTATACATGAGGATCGATATATTGTCAGCCCTCTTGTGTGACCGTTATTGACTAAGTCCTGATATATATTAGGGAGGAATAAAGAAAGTAGAGTCTGCTTAGACCTTCTTTGCTCTTTAAAGCGGCACAAAACCATTTCTGTATACCTAACCTCATCTGCCCGAATAACAATGGGTGGTGCACCTGGCATGGCGGTGGTCTAATTGGCTGATTGGCTGATCTTAAGCATGCCGGCTCACATGACCCAGCCTGCTGGATGCATACCCGGTCCTATGCCTATTTGAACGGTAGCTACAGGGAAGCCAGGGATGCAGCTGCTAGAACAAGCCAGGGCATAGGAGCCGCCAATGTCGGTGCGTTTACACAGGTATAAGAGAGTTTCACATGGTATCCCTATTTTAGCATTTTAGATTTCCAGCCGGGATTTAAAGCCTATCTTAAGTAAATAAAAAAAAAGAGTCAAGGTTTTTAGATCGAGAGATTCTCCCAGAGGCTTGGATTGGAGCCCCACATTTACATAAATATCACCACTCCAGGTCTGTTAATGCAGCACCAAAGAGAAAAAAATCAGTCTGATGTGTTTGTTGCGCATCACTACATCCAAGCATATATAGAATGCGTTCACTTCTGGCGGGTTCCCCGGGAGAGCACCAGTAACTATTATAGCACGAATGTTAACAGTTGTCTTAAAGTCACAAACAGTTCACCCTGCGATTTTCTCAGCGGGTGATATTACTCCTGTCAGGTTCCTCTTTCTGCAAGAACATCATTTTCTCTGAGGGCTCCTTCCCCACAGCATGACGTTTTCTAGTTGCTCTAATTTATGTTAAAACCAATTCAGCTGCTTCTCCCAAGTCTGCAGACATTTCTTTCTCTTTCAGAAAAAGCTTCCGAAATCGCGAGCCAGATCTGCAATGACTGTAGCTGTCACGTTCCACATGCCAAGAGAGGCAAGATTGGAGCAAGAAATGATGTTAACAGGCCAAACAGTGCTTTAATGAGGGAGGCTACGTGGGGGCCTCTAATGCTGCCTGTTGACATGACAGCCAAATGGTGACACTCGCGTCAAACCTGTTAGACTTATGGGGCATTACAGCGACTGGGGCTGCCGAAGGGAAAGAAAAAAATCAATCCGAGTTGCCGTAATAAATAACTCTTTCAATGTACTTGTGAGAAATGGAGGAGAAAAGAAATCAGCATGGGTCCTCAAAGACTGTTGGGCTTCTTACAGCGGACAGCTCTTTTAATTCGCCCGTCTGGTCTGGTAAGCTTGATTACCTTACGGAATATTCGCGTCACGATCTGGCCCATGGGGCACAGTTTATTGCCAGCGGTGGTACATCACTAAATTGCACAATGGATTTTCTCTGTATCTAAATTGTACCATCTATTTATTGGCAAATACGTAAAATCTTTTCTTTCCCGGTAGTTTTCGCATAGTAAGGATGCTGTATAATAGAGCATGCACTGACTCAAGTCGTTGGGATTGAATACTGGCTTTTGTATAGAGGAACTTAGTGGGGAGCAGAGGCTGTATTCAATTGGCAGAGGAACTGCTATCCAGCAATTCAAACAGCAACATTCCCCACAGTGTTGTGAATCAGAATTAGATTGCGCAGTAATCTTGCGCTGACGTAGACGGCGTAGGACATGGGAGATTTCGAGCCAAAGCAGCATCTGATCCTCGAAGTCAGCGGCTGCTCCACACTCATTAAAACTGCTGACAGTGTCAGAGTGTAGAACAAAAATTCATCTTCTTACGTGCTGGCATTTTTCATACAGACCTATTATAAATCAAAGGGAAGCCTCTTGTCTTGATGAAAGCCTGTATACATATTTTGATGATTTCTTTCATTAGCAACTTGTGGGAGATCACACATGAAGAGTGCAAAAGAATGTGTAATGAAAACTCATTCATTATGTCTCAGCAGTAGCACTGGAAGGCGGCTATTAAGACGTCTTTCAAATTTTTAAGCAAAGCAAAAGAGCTCAGTCACACATATATTAAGGATTTACTGTTTTTTTTTCCTGGAGTTGATATGGTGATCTGAAACTAGAGAGAAATGAGATTCTGTCTAGCTTCTGCCTTTTGTACAATATCCCTATGTGCTGAACAGGATTTTGCACAGTCTAATCCTCCTTTATTCCCTTCCCTCTCTGCATTGGCCATCTAACAAGAACATGGTGTGCTGGAGATGGAGTGAACGCATGATTGACAAGCATCCCCCATTCAGAGGACTTGATGAAAAGAAAATTCTTAAATTCCAAAGAGGCCAAATCAGCAACATGCATTAAGCAAGTAATTACCTTTTTAAGGCATGATTGTTACTTGAAAAATGAGACTGAGATTTGTTAGCTTTATTTGATTGTGAATATGTAGCTTCCAAACCTGGCTTTCCAACACCTGTGCTTTACGTCTAAACCTGAATAATCCACAGCAGAGTAATCAGTATGTTATGTAAGAAGCACATGTGCTATTCTCCACTTTGGTTTTCCAGTCCAACTTTCAAAAGAGTTTAGGTCTCATACAATCTATATATTAGCTATATATTACCTCCGGCCAGGGACGGATTATGAGGGGGGCGCAAGAGGCGTGCACCCTGAGGCCTCCACCACTTGCCCTGCGAAGGGGACCTCCACCAATCTTTGGGTTATGGTTTGGTCCAGGAGGCTTTTCAGGCTATCGGCGGCAGTGGGGGTCCACCGCGCCTGGGCAAGCCTTTTTTTTGTTTCTGCAGCCAAAGCCACCACAAGTCAGGACGGAGAGTCTAGAGCAGCAAAGCCATGGTCAGCAATGCTACAGTGATGGGTGGGTGCAGAATTGTCAATCAGCACCCGCTCAATGCACATAAGCCACCAAGCACAGCTGCTGGCAGCTCAATGCAGGGAACTGTTTTCTGCTGGGTGACTACACTACCCCCCATCCATAATGGAAAAGCAGGAGTTCCCGAGCAGCACGACCCAGCACAAGGGTGGAAAAGTTATTTCATATTTGTCAAATGTCACTAATGCAATCCCAATTTTTAATAAAAAAAAACCCTAAAAAATAAAACTTTGGGAATCCAACAGGAGCTGTGTGCCTGAATTTCCTTTTTTTTGAGCGCCTCTTGGAGCGCCTGGTATTTTATTGATGAATTCTGTCAGCTTGTGGCGGTCTTATATAAGCCATGAGCTGCGAACGCTGCCTGGCCAGGAACGCTACAGCTGACAACGCCGTCGGGCCAGAAGCCGATGCTGTCGTGTGGGCGCATCCCGCTCAAGTGGCACCGGCACAAATAATATTAAATAGGCCTCCACAGGGGTTTATTTAAGAAATGCTAAGTCCACGTAGTGCTAGATGAACGTCAGTTATCAAGTTAACAATCCACAGCGCCAAGTAGTGTCCCATCTCTCAACATCGCTGGCGATGGGATGAGTGCCGGTACTGGGCCAGTACAGCGCCAGATAAGACCAGGCACTCACCCTGCACTGTGTGGCCTTATCCTATACGCTTTAAAGGACTGGGATGATTATAATTATTTAAGCACTTTTTTTTGGGGGGGGGGGGGGGCTGGTGCATGTACCATGGGATCCCTGGGCTGGTTGGGATTATTTTTTAATTTTTTATGAATTTGATGAATTTTTAGAACTTTTATGTTGCGCTGCAAACTTGTGATTTAGGCCTCGAGAAAGCTATGCCATGTTTTTACAGTGTCCCTAATGCAATTCCCATTTTTATTTAAAAAAAATTCCAGGACCCTAGAAAACTAAAAATTGGGATTGCAACATCCTGTTTTTTGTGCGCCTCTGGGAGCGCTATGTATTTTTAAAATAAATATATTAAGCTTGTGGCGCACCTGACGGCGATAGGTGTCGCTAGCACATAGGCACATAAAAGCCGTGCGCTGCAAACACTGCTTGGCCGGGAGTGCTATAGCTGACAACGCCGCCAGCCTGAAGCCGACGTTGCAGTGAGGGCACTGCCGAGCATCTTGGACAAGGAACTCAAGTGCCGCCCGCACCTATAATAATAAATTAGGTAAACTCATGGGAGTACATAACATAGAAGTAGGGGAGGCAGCTGCTACCGGGCCCGTGACAGAAGGGGGGCCTGTGCAAGCAGCCTTTCCCCACTGTGATGCACCTTTGGGTCACCTGGTGTGTCCTGGTGTGTCCTGTTTTATGTTTTGGGTGCCATTGCAGTATACTAGTGGCTGTGGGGGGCAATGTGATTGCATCTTTGCTCCATCCTGTGAAACCTATGGCCCATACCTCTGGCACACCACACAGAACACCAACACTGCATGCAGATGCGACATTGCTGTTAGCCCTCTCTGCTGTGATAGAGAGATGACTCACACATTGCAGAAAGCTGTAAGCTGTTACCTTTGTAATAGGCTCGTATCTGAGAAACAATTAAACTCATCGGTATGCGACTCTTGTTACAATTGTAAAATCAGCCACGTAGCTGACTGTTGCAATGTAGCGCAGCAGGGAGCCGCCCTGTTTTTTATGTTGCACAACAAGTTTGTTAAAACTACTGCTGTGATTTTCATTACGGTTAGTGCTGTTTGCCTCTGTACAGTGGCAGCACCCCAAAATGGGCCACACCAGGCCTTTGAGTATAGTATATCTTCTCTTTTTTGGAGGGATCAATATGAATTTTGCTATAGGGCCCTGGTCACCTGGTTAAACTGACCATTTTACAGGGTAATTGTTGTGGTTTGGGGTGTGGCTAAACCACTGGCTTTGGAGGAACAAAAGTTCACAGCATTCTATGCTACACTTCTGTGTGTAAGTAGGTAGCTCCCTTAGACACAGGCTTAAAATGACAGCCATATGCTAATTAATTCACCTACAACTAAACTATCACATAATGGCAGGTTGAAATGCTCTTTAATGCTGAGCTGTGTGTACTGTAACCTAATGTGATAAGAAGAGAAGGTGAAAGGATGGAGGTAATGTGAACAAAATGTACAAAAAGATAAATAAATAAAGGATGACAGAGAGAGAGAGCTCATGAGAGAGGGAGAAAGAAAAAAATAGAGAGGCAGAAAGAATAAAAAAAGAAATACAGAGAAAGAAAGAAAAAGAGGGAGGAAGAAAGAAAAAGAGAAAGGGAGAAAGAAAATGTGAGGAGAAAGAAATAAAGAAAAAAACAGAGAGGGAAAAAGAAAAAAAAAAGATGGAGAGAAGGTAAAAGGAAGAAAATGTGAAGAAGCTGAAAAGCGGCAAGCAGGAGGAGGATGACAAGAGAAAGATGGATGGAAAGTGGAAACAAAATTAAAAAGCAGGGGAGGGGATAAGGAAGGAGGTGAAAATGGAGGGATCATGAAATTAAAGACAGAAGGAGAAAGGGAAATTCAAGAAGAAGGAAAACTGTAAAGATATCTAGTACATAAAGTATGTTGGTGATTGATCCACTGCTCAGCCAAGCCATACATTCCACTAGCAAAGAACCAGAGCAGGGCCCCAAGTATAAATTGACCAGAGACATTAAGGCTATCCAAAACCCACATTTTTAACTAGCATCCCCTGAATTCCTCACCCAATGAAGAGTAACTTTCCCAATTTTAAGTGCTCCTGCTTCCATCTTGGGGGGGGGGGGGGGGGGCAGTGGAACAAAATGTCTCACTGAAAGTCAGTTGTGTGTATTTGTTCTCTTGATCTAAGGATAGATCTATGGTTAGCCATGTTAAAATTCACTAACTGTTGATTCCCTGACCACCTCTGCTGGAATAGACAAATCTAAAAGCGCCAAAACACCCAGCCCTGCCAGCAACCAAGCCTATAATCTATCTCTAGCTAAAAACAGAGGTCTTGGTTGGCACACATCTACACTAATGCCACAGGAAGGCGCCCTGTGTGGATGGCTCCAACTCATTTCTTAGCTTCCTCACTACTGGCCTACTGGGAGAAAATGAACTGGCAGTCAATGGGGAGGCAATGCAGAGGTGGGGGGAGTTCATGTGGTATCATGCATGATCCTAGAAGCAAGTGGCCTGTATTTTGTCAGCCCTGAAGCCTAAAAGACTCCGGGGCTGGCTAATTCTATCTCTCCAGGGCATTTAAATGTGGATTGCTCCCCTGTGTGAAACCACCCTGGGATCGCCAGTATGTTTACCTTGCAATGAATCCCTTGGCACATTCACAGGCAATGCCCCCAGCTTTCCTGGCTGATGCACTGAAGGGAAACCAAACTGCTCCCTGCTCTCTATGTTGAGCTCTGTGAACCAAAAGAGTTCTATGCCCCGCAATAATATATACAGCATAGAGTGCTGATTGGATGAAAGCCTGCACATGTGCCGTCAGATTGCTAGCATGGTGGGTATGCCGTTGATCCCAGGGGTTTCATACAGTAGGGTATCCCACATTGGGATGCTCTGAGGATAGAGATTCAGCCATACTGGTCCACTTTAAAGTGTACCCCCTCTGACCCAGCCAACCATACACCCCAGAAGCTCCAAATGATGCCTTCCCAAAGTGAAAGAACAGGTGGGGGGGGGGGCAACAAACAGCTAGCCAGTAAGCTGAGCAGGTGGCTGTGAGCAGTTGTAAACCAACCACACATCCTGCATTTACAGTCTTCCCAATATTGTCAGCAAAGATAGTTGGCCATTTAGGTGTCCCTAGAGCTTTTGGGGGGACAGTGGGACAAAATGACCCAAAGCAGGACTGTCACGCTGAAAGTGGAATATCTGGTTAGTTTAATCATAGCAAAGCAGTAAGACAGTAAAAATACAAAATCAAAATACACAGCATGACATGTTGTGTGATTAGTACCTGGCCATAACTGGAGTAAAGCAAAGATCCACCACTTAGGAAAATAATTTGTGAAATATATTAATAAACACACCTATTAAATAACGTAATCAATAACAGTGTTAGTGACAATAAGAAATATATTTGCAAAATGATTAAAGTGTCACCTTGACACTACATACTAAATGAGAAGAGGCAGACAAAAGGAGGAATACAGGATATGATTGTATCACTCATATATTTGTAACCAGTAAGGCAAACATGGAAGACGAGCCAGGAGACAGGCACAGATCTGTACAGTACAATAGAAAGATCAAAGGGCTTCTTGACTGGCATTAGCAATGAGATGGTTGAACTCAGATTTGTGAGCGCAACATGAGTCACTTAAAGAACAATGAGCAACTGGTGTTGGTTTGAGCAAATCTGAAATATGACACGTGGCCTATAACTGCTTACTAATGAGGATGCTATGACAGCCAGATAGAGGGCCTAATTTATCAAGCACTATCTGCCAGAATAAGCTACATCAATGACTGGTGAAAAATATTTTCATTTTACATTGGCGCATGTTGCAGCATTGCAAGATACATCAGCGTTGCAGCAACATGCAGAAAAATTCTAAATTATTCTTTGTACTATTCTAATTTGCACCAATGTGGCAAATTGTGTTGCCTGGGAAGCTGGAAAATCATGTTGTCCCACCACCACTCATGACCACTGATGAACACAGTCTTCTTCAGCAATACCTTTCGGAACTCATCCTGGAGCCACCAACAGGATAAGCACTGGAAACAATGACACAAGGGCACATTAGCCCCCCTTCTGACAACCGAAACCATTATTGTGCGTGAACACAAAGACAAAGAAAAAGAGTTATCGTAAAGGAAATGGCCACTACAATCTGTCTAATAGTTTTCAGTCTCCTGAAGATAAGTCAAGTTAAAAAAAGTACAAAACAGCCATTTAAAGCAGGTATGGTAGGCAGCTGAACCTTTGGAGCTGCACAAGTCATGCAAGCATGCTTTGTAAGGAGAAAGGTGCAAGAGTGCTTTCAATTCTTGCGCAAATAGGACTGTTGGATGTAATTTCTTGCTCAAATAGGGCACGGTGCGAGAAATCCTGAACACCTATCTTGCACGAGTGAGAGTATTTTGTATGTGTCCCCTGAATCATGGGCGAGTGCAAGAGTCAAGCTTTTTTATGACTATTGCAATCAAACCTAATAGCCTTGACTCTCATGGTAATAAAAAATTCTCATGGTAATAAAAAATTCATTTCATGAGAAAAGAGTGAGAATTTCATTGTTGATGAATCACCAGATATAAAGATAATGAAAGGCAAGGCCACTTTTTACTACAGTATAAACAGGAGTAAAAAAGTTCACTACTTTCTCAGGAGTAAAAAAGTGCCACTGACTTTCATTGTCTTCCTAACGAATGTCGGATAAGCACTAAAAAATAAACAGGTAATATTTGCATGTATCTGTGAGGAGGGCCCCAGAGTCATTTACACTAGTGGGCCCCTGACACCCCAGTCTGACAATGCTGCAGAGAGATTTGTCTCTCCTAAGTCTGATTACAAGTTTAAGTACAGGAATGAAGACAGTATGTGTGGGTTTAAAGCGGAACCTTGACTAATATTCTCAGCATCCCTTACCCCACAGGCATCTTCTCTCATTTCCCAACAGCAGATCCGGCATTTGTGGGGGTGAGTGACAATACCAGCAACCAATCTGGGGCCCAAGAATAGAATGCCAAAAATGGGGTTTACATTATGTCAGGATAAGTAACAAAATGTGATTTACTTTTTTTCTTGTTGTTTGTGCATCCCTGGTGGGTTTTGGTCCGCTTTCATCTCATAATGCTTGTTGTTGTGAGCAGATCTTTAGTTTGCGTTTGTGCTGTCTGCTCATTTGTATGTCGCCAGACTCCGTAACATGTAACTACCAGCAGTAGTGGGAGTTTGTTAAAGTGGGACAAAATTCACGGTCCGACAGCCCTGGGACCTTATACATTCCAGGGCCGCAGGATCGTGAATTTTTATTGATTTGCCCCCCTGGCATTCCAGAATCGGGAACTCATCT
The DNA here is from genome assembly GCA_027917425.1 of Gastrophryne carolinensis. Lineage (NCBI taxonomy): Eukaryota > Metazoa > Chordata > Amphibia > Anura > Microhylidae > Gastrophryne > Gastrophryne carolinensis. The sequence continues at coordinate 308,128,378 of CM051239.1, read as the reverse complement.
TTATCCCCGGTCTAATCGCGCATGTGCAAGCAGCGGCCGCATCCCTGCTATCCTCTTAGCAGGATGCATGCCCGCGCCAGGCATTTGTACATGGCCAGTGCAAGCACACTCCCAGTTAGAGGGTGGCGGCCACCAGTGTGCTTAGATCTGCTCGCTTATACAAGCTCTAGGACGAAGGGGCAGGAGCGAATCCAAACGCGCTGACTGGATGAGAGCCTGCGCAGGGGAAGAGTCAGATCGGGTGTCCTGGGGGGGGGGGCTGGGGGGGTTCACACAGCGGGGCACGGATTAAAACCCAGGATAGTCAAAATAACAATGTATGAGTTTATCAAACTCATCAAACTTACAGTGTTAATGTGTAATACCATAAGGATACATGGTGTGTCGTTCTTAGGATCAGAAAAAGCATATTGCTCTCGGGATTGCTAGGCACTGGGGTGCACTGGGCATTCTCTTAGCACTCCCAGAGTGAGCAAACCTGTAAGCACAAACAATTCGACTTGCTGGGCTTCTTCACACTGGGAACATGTGACCATGTGGCCACATCTGGAGTGTGGGCTTGGAAAAACAGAAAAGAAAGGAGGGGCAAACATTTGAGCACTGTTACAGCATCTACAGCATGCAGCAGGAAGCAGAAGAGATGCTAATGGGGCAGGCTTCAGGTGAGCTCCTTGCTACCTTATTATTGCTGCTGCCTGGACTGTTCCTTTAACCCTACACCAAGCATGTAGATTCCACTGTGTTGTTTCTCCTGCTGTTAAACTCAAAGTATCTACATGCCTGCAGTATAAGTGAGTTTGAGGCAAAGAAAAGCCGTTCACCTTCATCCGGGATCCAGCTCTTCCCCCTCATTGGGTCTTCAGCCAGACAGAGACCGCCCACTCCCTGCCCCATGCAGCGGCTGGCCACCGCAGGGAGCAGCCTTTTATATGGTGAGTGAGATGACGTCTTCTCACTCTGCCAGTATAAAAGGCTGCCCCCGGGCAAGAACAAACATTCTGCAGCCGGAAGTAGTCGCAGAAGCAAGGTGTGGGAGCAGGGGTCACCGGTTGTCAGAAGCAGCGGCAGTGACTGGCGTGGGACATCAGGATCGCGATGGAAGGAGGTAAGTAGAAAAAAAAAAGATTTTTTCCTGTTTTTGTGTGTGTTTTTACATTTAACTCTTTGTGAACTAGTAAGGGTTCATTGAGACCTTTATGCCAGTTCACAGGGCAGGCCACAGAATAATAATAAGGACTGGGACAGGAAAAATAGACAGGCACAGGCCACCATAAGCTTACTAATGGAAGACAGTCAGCTTATTCACATACGCAGTGAAAATACAGCAATGTGGGATGTACTGAAAAGACTGCATGAGAGATACAGTTTAAACAGAAAGTTGCTTCTGCTAAGGAAACTTTACAATATGTGGCTTTGCAGAGAGCAGGGCATACAAGACCACATAAATGCCATGCTGGAAGTGATCGCACAACTCAGAGCAGTCGGTGAGAATATAACAGACTAACAGAATATAACAGTCACACAGCAGCCATTTTGTTGTGCAGCTTGCCTGATACATACACTGCACTGATTAATGCACTGGAGACATGGCCTGAGACAGATCTGACACTAGCATTTGTAAAGACCAGGCTCATAGATTAGTATCAGCGAAGAAAGGAGTTTGCACATGACTCCACAGAAGATGACATCAGAACTGCTCTTAAAGCTACAGACACAAAGATACACAAGAAGGAAGCCAGGGTGTGTTTTTGGTGCCACAAGCAGGGACACATAAAGAGAGAATGCACTATATGGAAAGCAGAGCAAATGAGACAGTGTCCCTCTTATACTAACCTGAAAGTCAAAGCCACAATCTCTGATCCATATGAAGGGAACTGGAATGGAATATTTAAAGTGACAGGTAACCATACCTTTCAGGGCTGGTGCATTGACTCGGGGGCAACCAGTCACATGAAAAGTAATAGAATCTTTTTCACAGAATTTGATCTGACCATATAAGAGACTATTTACCTTGCAGATGCAGAAGTAAAATACATGCAGAGGGATATAGGCATGGAACCCTTGCATTACCCAATGATGCAGGGCACAATTTAGCCATAATGGAGAAGGATGTACTTTATGTTCCTGATCTTGAAGGAGGAGTCTTATCTGTGAAGAGTCTGACAGCCAAAGGACTCACTGTAAAATTCCAAGGTGACAAGAATTCTATCCTGGATGGTAAGCAGCCCATAGTGAGTGCCAAGCTGGGTGACCATCTATATCACCTCAACACAGTGAAGGGAAAGGTGAGACTATGCACTCATAAACACAATGACTGTATACACATATGGCACAGGCATTTAGCTAACAGACATTCAGAGTTCATACAAGAACTACAAAAGAGGAATCTGACAAAGAATCTGACAGTCTCCTCTTGTCTGGTTATGGTGTGAATGTTGCATCAAATCCAAAGCTACAAGATCAACACTTCCTAAAGTCAGTCAAAATAGAGCTTCAAGACCACCTGACCTAGTTCACAGTGATGTATGTGGTCCCCTAAACCCACCTGCACCTGGAGGCAACAGGTACAGAGTGACTTTCATAGATGACTATTTAAGATACACAGTCAATTACCTAAGGCAACACAAGAGTGAAGTTCTTGACAAATTACAGGACTACATAGCAAAGACAAGTAACACATTTTAGTGGAAGCCTTTCATACTTCGAAGTGACAATGGAAGTGAATTTGCAGGACACAAAGTACAAGAATACTTAAAGCTGAATGGAATAGAGCATCAAAAGACAGTCCCATACACACCAGAGCAAAATGGGGTTGCTGAAAGAAAGAACAGAACTTTGACTGCAATGATCAGATGTATGCTGACAGACTCTGGAATACCAAAAAATACTGGTGTGAGGCAGCAATGACAGCCACGTATTTGAAAATCAAACTCTTTTCTAGAGAAGCCAAGTGTAAAACACTTAAGAGTTTTTGGATGCAAAGCGTTCATCTACATTCCAGAGGAAAAATGCACCAAACTCCTTAACAGCGTATTTGAAAGATTCTTTGTTGGCTACAGTGACAATGTTAAAGGTTACAGAATCCTAAATGCCAAAACAGACAATGTTACCATCAGCAACAGCATAACTTTTGTTGAAGATCTCCGAGACAATGTGATGACAACTGAGGAAGTAAGAACAGAAGAGAAAACTGATGCTGATCAGCCATCATCTGTAACTTCTGAACAAACAGTTGAAGTGAGTGCAGAACCTACTAGTACTGAAGAGCAGACACAAGCAAGCTCAGACAAAGAACCAAGATGCTCAATGAGAGAAAACAGAGGAAAACCATTTGTACCTTTTTCATACAAGGCAAGCACTGCCAGTACCAATGAACCTGCACCTTGGGAAGACATATATCAGCTTTCAGAAGGAGAAGCCAGTAAATTTATAAAAGCTGCAAAGGAAGAGATCAAATCCATGCATGACACTAAAATATGGACAACTTGGAAGGAAACCCATAGGTTGTAAATGGACTTTTAAAGTAAAGCACAATGCAGATGCCACAGTGGATCGATACTAAGCAAGACTCATTACCTAGGGATATTCTCAAAAATATGGAAAGGACTATGATGAGACTTTTGATCCAGTATTCAAACATGCTTCAATAAGGACTTTGTTGACACTGCTCATTCGCTGTGGTCAGAGCCAGCTACAGGACCACTGTGGCTTACTATGCTCGCTTGCACTGAGAGCTGGAAGAGACAAAGCAGCTGTTAGACCACTTTTTTGTGTTGTCACAGAGAAATAGAATTCTTTGGAGCTCTGCTACAGCTTCTACACACAATGCAGGAAACAGTGGAGAAGCACTTGGAAAATGCTTCAGGTGAGATTCTTGCTGTCTTACTATTTTTATTTCCTGGAATGTCCCTTTAATTTACATGGTTTCATATTCCACTACTATGGCAGATCCAGCCCCCTTCCCCCCTACTCTACTGGCGACCTACTGGATTTATATTCTCCCACAGTAATCATGTGGACCAGGGTAGAAACCTGGCCTAAATTCAGGCTGCCAAGAATTCAAAGTGGACCAAAACCCAAGATTTACAGTATCCTGGGTTTTGATCTTTGCCCTGGCTCTGGGGAATCGGGATTCCCCGCTGTGTAAACCCCCCCTGGGTCCATGGTAAATTCAACTTTCCCAGCAGCTCCCCTGTCAAAGTAAACAATAACGGCTGCATCCCCAGTAGCTCTGGCGCGCTCCCTATTCAGATAGGCCAGGAGCAGGATCTTGTGCATGTCTAGAGGAAACTGCAGATGAGGCCGCTATCGCCCCCCCCCCCCCCCATTGTCGAACTCTTGTTTAAACAGATATTGCAGATCATTAATATGGATGCCATTTGGTGCTGATTGGACGAAAGCTTGCACATGCACCGTAGGACCGAGGAAAGGTGCATTTTTGTTGCAAACTGAAGAGTTTCACACAGCTGGGCATTCCAAATCAGGACGGCAAGGCACAAAACCTGGGACAGATAAAATCCTGATTTTTTTTCCAGCTTTAAGCCACATCCAACATTTGTCATTTTTATTTTTCAGGCATTCTATTTAGTAGGGGTGAAAATTGATTCTCATTAGACAATACTAGTATCGATTCTTTCTTTCTAGTATCGATTCTGACCCCCCCCCCTCGATAAGGTAAAAGAAAAATAAAAAAAATAATCACCTGACCCCTCGTTCGATCTGGTCGGGTCTCCTCTTCACCCCCGGGGTCCTTCAGCTGCAGGATAGTGCCCAGAATCCCCTGCCTTCCCCCTCCAGCGATCTCCACACCAAAGCTGGCCCCTTGTGCCCTATTCTACAAGCCCCCATAGCTGATGCCCGGGCTGGTTATGCTGCGTAAGGGGGACCTCACGCCATTTTTGGGGGGGATTTTAAGGGTTTTTAACCCTTAAAATTCGAAAATGGGGTCCCCCCGGGAAGGGTAATATGGGGATATATCGTATCCTTATACATGTATCGTGAGAAATATCGTATGGCCATATTCTTGCTAATTCACACCCCTACTATTTAGTAACAATGTTGAAACATTGTATTATAAATGGAAAAAAGGGCCTAAATAATTTTCCACTGAAAGACTCAAAAGCATTTCCCATCTCAGAACATTGGGTGGCATGTTTCTGATCAGACCAGAAGCTCCCCTGTATTGCATGGCAAGGTGCCATTCCAGCCTGTGTCCAGTAGGTGTCAGTGTGGTCTATGGATGCCAGCATCAGGGCTGGGCAGGAAGCTTCCCCCTCCCCCCTCCCTGTAGATGGAAGTTATCTCCTGTCTCTGGCTGTCAGAGTGAGATCTAGACTGGCTGCAGACACCACAGGGCTGGAGGAGAGATTGCCAGTGCCAGACAAGAAGCCTGTGTGCACAGACACACTGCAGGGGGAGGTAAGACCCTTTCATCTGCTCTGCATAAGAACCAGCCACAGAAGCAGCAGCAGCAGGGCAGGCAGAGCATGGCAAGTGCACAGTCAGGGGGGGCTTGCTGCTGTCGGCACTGAAGTGACAGAGGCCCAAGTTTCATCCTATCTTTAGGAACGCCACATTTGCTGTGACCCTGCCATCGCTAGCCCCTTATCTGCTGCCGCTTGTCTGGATGCTGCTGATGCCATGATCGGTGCTGATGCTGCGCAGGAGAGGGATGCTGCTACTGCTGCTGCTGCTGCTGAGGAGGACACATGTCACACGCGGGGGGACTTAATGAAAGTAAAAGGGCCATTGGCAGTGATGTGCAATCGGTGGAGTGGGTGTGACTTGTGCACATGCTGATGCTTGCTTCATCCTTGTATACAAATGATCTGCTCCTATAGGAGCCATACAGCCCACCCCTCGCTCAGCTGGGCACCACGACACGCCAGCTCACCTACATGACAAATCATTATGTTTATTCCAGAATGGCATGAGATCTGCTCCGATGCCCCTCCGTGTCTCACTTTCCTGCAATGAATTTTAAAGTACCGTGTACCTAAATTATTCATCAAGCGTACTATGTAATATTCAACAAGATTCAAATCTGGGGAATCCGAGTGCCAGCACTGAGGTTTTATCTTGTGAAGCGTAAATCCTGTCCATCAAATGTTCATCACTTATCATATCTCATATCATATAACAGTGACTTGCAAGTGTCAGGGGATCCTGGGTGGTTATATGAATGGTCCACCATTAGTTATCATTTAGTGACAGGATAAATGGGTCTCTGGCTAATTGGGTTAATAAATTTGCCTTCTCGAAAGGAATGATATCAGCTTTCTCTTTTAAAGGATAATCGCGCGCCTGTGGTGTCGGAAGTGTCTGGCGGGCAGGCTGAGGCAGGTAACTTTGGGAAATATTTGGATAGTTGGTGCTAGGATTTATCTTGTCTCAGCGCAGGTCTCCACACCCTTTATGGTAGAAGACGCTTCAACAGTACGAAGGCATTGAAGTGCAGTAAAACGTTGTGTTGTTTACATAGGCAGGCGCTGTTAACACTTCATTAACCAGCACGTGCCGCTCTTCATTGTACTGTACTAGCGTCTGCTCATTGTGTGCCTTGACCCAGACTGGTGCCATAGCGGCATAGACTTGTGGATGCTCACTCCTAAACCTATCATACCTACCTAATTTCATTGATTGCCTTAGTTATTAGGCATACTAAGTGGGAAGACTCGCTCTCAACTGTATTATTTGTGATAAAAAAATCATTCAACAATAGCAGTCAATCACATTCAGATGTTAGATTTCTAGTCATTGTATTCTGGAGCAGGCTTAAACTATTGGGAACTAATAGTAATTTACTTTTGTAAAGAAGATGGGTTGCACACAATTTACCCCATCATGTACCAAACTTCCCTAGTCTTTAAAATACTATTTATATATGTATATTATATATATATATATATATATATATATATATATATATATATATATATATATATACTATGATGGACTGGCCCAGCAGAGAATCCTTCAGAGGTCCCCAGGCATTGACCAAGTGCAGTACAGTTGATCCTAGACTAATACGTTGTATTTTAGGTTTGCCTAGAGCAGGGGTACTCAACCACTTCTTGTAAAGGTCCATTTACAGGCATCTGGTGAGAGGCCCGGTCGGGGTGCTGTCAGGGGAGGTGGATAGTTAGAAATCAGCGCACTGGGGGCGGGTAGGGGGGTGGATTATACCTTGCAATGCCACATCCTGCCCATGCAGTACTCCATATTGCAATGCTAAGTGCCAGGGACTCATGACACTGGAAGGGAGACAAACAACTACATCACCAATCTGTAAAGGGACAGCGCTGAGCACGGCAACACAGAAGCAACTAAGTGCAGGGCTGTCAGGGCAGGGGGTCCAGAAACCTGACACAGAGGTCCGCATTCGGACCCTGGTTCGCCAGTTGAGTACCCCTGGCCTAGAGTGTACTGTGAATATTATGTGTTATTAAAGTGATACAAAACTTAGAGGGAGAGGGAAGTTTATGTTGTCACGTTCCCAGTCCCCCAAAACAGCCTGTGTTTCTTTTTTTTATCAAGCCTTTGCCCAGTATTGGTAAAAAACAGGAAGTATTATGGTGAATGTCACAACATATGCTAATTAGTTCAGTTTCAATTAACCTATCACTTAATGACAGGTTGAAGTGCTCCCCATTGCTGAGCTGTGTGTACTGTAACTGAATGCATCATTACTGGGGAGGGGGATGCTTGGCCAGGGAGCAATATGGCCGACTGTATCCAGTATGTGTTGTTATAAATATTGGGCAATGGCTTTAGTAGAAAAAAGAAACAAAGACAATTTTGGGGCACTAGGCTGGGGATGGAAGGTGACAACATAAACTTCCCTCTGAGTATAGGATAATTTTAAACATTGCCCATATATACTGTGCAGCGATCTACAGGTTATTTACTATGTGGCTGGTCTGGCTTTTTCTCTATAGCTGATGAGTGGGCCCCAAAATGTACTTCCTCTGTAGGGCCTCAAAAAGTACGTCCTCTGTAGGGCCTCAAGAATGATTTCCTCTTTAGGAACTCAAGAATGATTTCCTCCTCAGGGCCTCAAGAATGAGTGTGTTTCCAAGGCAGGTATCAGAGACTTCAATATCTCATTTATCTATTTCTGAATGGCTGCATATTGTAGTCTAATGGTTAGAGGCTGGCTTTGGCAGTACAAGGACAAAAAATTTTCATGGGGGCCGTTTAAGCTGATTGGTAGGGAGCAGTGCTGAAAGGAAATGGCTTTTTAAAGGTAAATCTGTTCTCTTATAAAGGAAATTAAAACTTGTCTGCACAGGATTTATTCTATCATGGCCAATGTTTTTGATGCCTATTAACCTACTGCAAAGAGATAACTTTGATATCACTTCCATCTGTGGAATTCAAACTCAAAATTTAGAGCTTCCAATATGGTTGTTTTAACTTTAAACTCGGAGGAAACACCTTCTGTTCTATGCAGAATCTTCCTTGTGATCTTGTTTTCTGAAACTTACCACCAATCACTATTACTGAGGGAGTCTACCAAACAAATCTCTCCCTCATACTCTATGGCAATGGAGAAACCCCAAGCCACCAACTTAGGGCCTTATTTATCAAGGGATAGCGCCAGGTAGTGTCTCACTAGCGCCAGGTAGCGCCAGCTATCGGCGGCTACCGACTCCAGAACGCCAGGCTGCGAACACAATCACGCATTTATCACGCTAAATGAGGCTAGCGCCGGCGAGAGCATCAGCTAGCGCGGGATTCATCATGTTGCAGACTTCAGCGAACAGTGCCGCTGCTAATCCCATCACAGCGCCAGGTATGACCTCTCGCTACCTGGCGCTCTCCTCATGCCTTTAAATATTCATAATTAATTGATATTAATGTTTTTTTTTTTTTTTTTTAAATGTCAAAAATTCTGTGACCACTTCTGCAATGTTAGATATTTTTTTTAAGGTAATAAAAAAAAAAAAAATTGTGCAGAATTGATATTACAGGTCTGATATTAATGTATTCATATTACAAAATGTTTATAAAAACATGTTTATTTTTTTTTAACAAACATATGGTTGTTTGGGGGTTAAAAAACTACTTTTAACCCATCGCCGCCAGCGCTCTGGGGTTTAAACATGCATTTCACAGCGCGAGAATTTTTTGAGCGTGATTTGTTAATGAATATGGTGGGAGCCGTTCGCTATGGCCATTCGCTGTCATGCGCTCCCATACAGCGCGGAACCAGTCAAACAGCGACTCCTAACCCCGTATTCAACATTACCGCACACCGACTGAGTCGCTGTCAACAGCCGAACAATGGCCAAGCACAGCGAATACTAGTGGGCGCTGTGAAAATCACGCTACTGTCGCTCATCTGTCGCTACCTGGCGCTATTAATAAATCGGCCTCTTAGTATGGAAAATGTATGTAATCAGCAAGTAAATGGCTCATTAGGAAGCAGTTTTAGAGACTAATGTTCAACATGGTAATAGTCTACTGGTAATAGATCTGATAGGGGATGGGATCAGTTCCCAATGATGACCCTAGACCAGGCGTTCCCAACCACTTTCCATCTTCTCAAGCAATGGATGAGTGATACATATGGGTTGTCAGTGACTAAAACCATGGAAAAAAACACAAACCAACCATTTCAAGTGCAGAAATGCACATAAATAATGTTCAGCTGTATTTTACGGAGAAAATCAGACTCGAGTAAACTAAAGACAGGGTTAGATAGGGTTCGGGTAGCTAAATGATGTTGAAAGTTTGGGATAAATCTCATTAGATAATGGTGCATGTTTTAGCTGTAAAGCTCCGCCTCATCCATTCATGGTAACTGTTGCGTGTCGCAAAGATGTCATTGCCACACCTATGCAATGACTGTTCAAGGACTAATCAAAAAGCAAAAATATCAATTGCTAGTTCTACACCCTAAGAAGTATGTACAGGCAGGGGTTTTGGCCAAATGTATTTTAAAGTTTAGTGGGTTTTGATTTGCTTTACTACTCCTAATACTGTGTGTTTTTTATTTCTTATTTGCCCCAGGACAGGGCCTTTATATACAACCCATATTATAAAGATGTTTACCTGATTTCAAATATCTGAAATATTCAGAGCTCAGTACTAACCTGTTTCGTAGAAATCACATCATTAAGGTCAAGGGCAGTCTTACTCTGTTCAAACGTAAATTAAAAGTATAGTTAGGCTGCAATCACTGTACACACTGTACACAACCAATTTTCTGAGCCTCATGTGAGCCTTATATATTAAGGTGAAATGATATAGGTAATCCACTCAAGCAATATTATATAAATCTTTAAATCCACAAATGATATTGTTTAATGTGATCAGCGTTATGTGGTATTTACTATGAGCTTTCCTATGTGTGCTGACCTAAGCTTGGTACACTTAGTAAATTAGATCTAAGTTCCTTAACCCTTTAAGTGCCAGTCTAACTAGTTTTTGTCACCCTCTGTTGCCAGACCATTTTTCACTATTTTGCACTACACATGTTCAACTGTGATTTTTGAAGGGATTTCCTAGGAATATTATATGGACTATAACATGAAATGTCTTGTTTGTCATTTTTTAAGTACATTCTCAATATTTTTGGGTGAAATATGTGCAAAAAATGTGTTTTTATTAATATAATTATCTTTTGTGTAGAAGCCCCATTTCTCCCGGATACAACGTTACCAGATATGTATTGGTAGACACCCTTTCCTGCCCAGGAGACTCCCCCAAACTGAAACAGTGCTTTAGGAGATTTTCAGATAAAAACAACTGCGTACCTTGCAGTTTTCAATAACAACAACCCTTTACATTTGAAATACCCCCAACAAACTATATATTCTTTGGAAGTGCACACATCAAGCTTTCTTGTTGATGTAGGTGTAGTTTTCTGGAAGTAATCCCTCAATGAATTACTTGGTTCCATAGGGTTTTCCTAAAAAAAAAAAAAAAAAAAGCTAAAAGAACTCCACATTTTACTAAAAAAAAACAAATAAAAACAAGAAAAAACAAGTGAAATCCGAAAAAGCAAGGTCCCCTAAACAGAACAATACCCAACATGCATAGGTACTGTCAAGAAAAGAGTTGCCAAACACCCCAAAGTAAAGCAGGTGCGTAACAGTAATTTTACATGAATATTTCAGCACACAAAGTACGCACTTTGTGTGCAAGTTTTTAACCTAAACAACCCTTTACATTTGGAATACCCCCCACAAACCATATATTCCCTGAAAGTACACACATTAAGCTTTTTAGGCGTTCCCAGCTTGTTGTAGTGGGCTCATCTTGCTGAGATTAATCCCTTGAAGAATTCTTTGATTGCACAGGGTTTCCCTAAAAAAATGTATAAAAAAGCCAAATACAAAACATGTTTTCCTAAAATATCAATATGCAAACAAGAAAAAAACAAGCTAAATCTGAAAATGCAGGGTCCCCCAAACATAACAATACCCAACAGGCATAGGTACATTTAACCCTTTTAACTGACAGCCTACTTGAGATTTTGACACCCTCTTTTGACAGGTAATTTTTCATCATTTTGTGTTATGCTTAACTGTGATTTTTGCAGAAAAATTATATATATATTTTTTTGTTGTGGCAGAGTTTAGGCTTTAACGTGAAATTTTTCCTGTTTTTTTTCAATTTAAAAAAAAAAAAATTGTCTTGCTTATTTTAAATAAAACATTTATTTTATTAAAGAAATGTGAAAGACCCATTTTTTCTAATTACAATGGTACCACATATGTATCGGTAGCTCCTGTTACAACTACTATCCACACTATAAAGGGTTAAATAAAAAACTTGGCATAGGGTTCCTATGCCACCCAGTGGGTGGGCGGACCTAATTTTTTAAAAATATCCTTAAAAATAAAAAAGATGGTGTGGGGTCCCCCCTACCCTGCATGACCAGCTATGCAGGGCTTGTAGAACAGGGCAAAGGGCACAGCCTTGGTGCCCCCTCCGCCCTGCAGGCTACAAGCCCACACAGCCTAAATGGCCCCGGGCTCCTCTCTGCCCCCAGGCTTTGGAGAGGCAGGTAACGGGGGGCTAGGGGGTTAATGGCAAGTCACCTACTAGCTCACTGACTTGCCAGCCCCCTAAGCCTTGTGAACTGGTATAGGGGATCTCACAAGTCTTTTACCAGTTCACAAAGGATTAAATGTAAATATTTTATTTATTTTTAACTCACCTATGATCTGATGACAGCCCCTTTCCCCTCCAACCCTCTCCGGCGAACACCCCAGCGAACACCCCGGCTCCACTGAGGATCTTCGGGTGGGTGCAGGATAACGTCATGTCATCCGACCCGCCCACCACAGGCAGGGCTAGTGGTGCGACAGCAGAAATGGGTCCTATGTTAGGCCCCCGCTTCTGCCCAGGGGAGGCGTTTGGAGGCTCCCTGGGTGAAGAGGAGACCCAGCAGGAGGGATTGTGGGTGGGGTTTGTTAAGGATTGCTAAGGCCAGAAGAGCCTTGGGTGGTGAAGAGAAGACCTTGCCAGATTGATCGAGGGGTCAGGTGAGCGTTTTTTTTTTGTTTTTTTGCCTGCTAGCGGGGGGAAACACCAGGCCTGTGAGTTTTACTTGGCTGGCACTTAAGGGTTGGAGAGGCAACCACGTGAAACGGGGCTTGGCATTTAAAGGGTTAAAGAGGAACATCCACCAATTTGGCCGATCAAGTACCCCATGTGTGAACCCTCGGTGAACCATGACTACATCCCTGCCTCCCTGTAGCGGAGGTGCACTTCATTCAGATAGGTTGAGGGCTTTTTCTCTATGCTGGCGTTCTGTTTCAAACAGATCTTTATGCTGTGCATTAATTTGCATGGCATACAGTGCTGTGTGGATGTTCGCCCGTGCTTGTGTCGTGGGACTGGTGAAGTTCCAAAACGGGATGCCCCAGGGACAAGAACCAAAAATCAGGATAGAGAAAATCCTGGGTTTTGGTCCAATTTAAAGTTAAGTCAGTCTGGCTTGACAACCATGTACCCTCTGACCTAAATAGAGAATTAGTTATGCTTTAAGCCAGGTACCTGCAAGGCTGAATAAGTGAGCTCTCTCTAGCTCCTTTTCTCTTTCTCCTATTTTCAGTATGGATTCTAAAGTGTGCTAGAGCCCCACCAAACTGAAATATATGTTAATTGATAAATACAAGTGATTGAAAATTAAAAAACAGGTACCTCCAGGTCCTGAAGTTTATTGGGTTTTTAGCGTAGGACAAAGTTTTTTGTATGTAATGTTTGGAACCTGTTGAACTATAACATTGTTGGAGCAGAACTTTGAGTTTGGCCTTTACATTTCAAACAGTGGTTTGTCCAGGTTGTATTATGGCCACCATCATTGAACTGGGCTATGATTAAAGCTTTAACTGTCTGCCATCTACTCATACTGTGGGGACATAAAGCACAGTTCACACAGCTCTGTCTCTCTTGCCTCTGGCACCGGTAGATGGAGGCTGGCTGTTAATGTGACAGATGATCACCTATATTTATTGAGCACTTACAGCCGGTAAGTGATTTCTAGGGCATTGCGCTTCATTCTGTAGACAGCTTGATTATATTAAATTATATGGAATTACCTGTAAAATGTCAGCTGGAAATTTGGAAAAAGAGCCATCATTTCAGCTATTACTGGAATGAAGTTATTTGGCTAACTTGCTACATTAAAGTACAGACATGTGCATTTTACCTGTTCGCTTTCTAGTAAAACCATAGCTGTAATTCTTTAAAACCAAAAACTATAATGCGAAGTGGCAGGTAGGGATTGGTCCTAATCAGAAAGTTGTGGTCACTTGACTAAGCCTGCCTGTCACTTGTTTAGTTGAAGCTTTGTTGTGTCCTTTTTCCATAGAACTAGTTAAAGGAGGCTTAGAGGTCTAAACTAATATGAACAATTCTATTTTTGATGTAGTAGAAGTAGAAGTATGGCAGTTAGTTAATAAGAAACCCTTGTACATAGAGTTAATAAGATATTAAACCCTTTTTTTGGTTTCTAACCATTAAAGTGTATAGAGATTGTAGTATCTTTAATTAGACTCAAGATGGCGTCTAGAAGTGAGACCAGGCCATAGACAATCATTGGGCTACATACTTTAATGGAGACTGTTCTAAAAGGGAAGGTAGAAAGAGTTAATAACCAGAGCAGGATGCTTGGTAGAGACATAGGCCCTTATTTAACAAGGGATAGCGACAGGTAGCGACCGGTGAGCGGCCGGTAATGACGGGCCCCCCCACGAGAACGCCGGCTCCCCACCACAATCATACATTTATCAAGGCAATCCTGCTTAGCGACTGAGATAGCGCCAGATAGCCACTTATTCATCATTATTCCAGCCTCAGCCCACAGCGCCGGCATCCTTGAACAGCGACAGGTATGACCTCTCCCTACCTGGCGCTCTCCAATGCATTTCAATGGAACAATCTTTAAATATTCATAATTAATTGTTATTAATTTTTTTTTTAAATGTGTACAATTCTGTGACCACTTCTGCCATTTTAAATAATTTTTTAAGGTAAAAAAAAGGTCTGATATTAATGTATTCATATTACTAAATTATTTTAAAAACTTGTTTTTTTTTGGTTTCCAAAAATATGGTTGTTTGGGGGTTAAAAAACTACTTTTAACCCATCGCCGCCAGCGCTCTGGGGTTTAACCATGCATTTTACTGCGCGAGAATTCTTTGAGCGTGATTTGTTAATGATTATGGTTTAAGCCGGTCGCTCTGACCAGTCGCTATCATGTGCTCCCATACAGCGCAGAACCTGTCAAATAGCGACTCGTCACCCAATATTCAACATTACGGCAAACCGAGTCGCTATCAACTACCGAACAACGGCCAAGCACAGCGACTACTAGCGGGCGCTCTGAAAATGCCGCTACAGTCGCTCAACTGTCGCTACCTGCCGCTGTTAATGAATCGGCCTCATAGTAAAAACCAGGAGGATAGTGAATGGTTGGAACGTCTGAGGGAACAGCTTATCACATGTTTGGCATGTGGATGAACATGTGATGGAAGGTTCTAGGAGGTAGCTAGAGGTTATATAAGGGCGAGAGACCCTGTACTAGTGTTCTAAACCACAGTTCTATACCATTTAAATTGTTGATGAGCAGATGTGAGACTATTCCCTGTCAGAGAGAGTAAGATAGAGCTCCAGCCTGATAGCAGTGGCCACCCATAGGAACTTAGTGGAGGAAGTCCTGGGGAATCATTTTAGGGCAGTAAGCCCAGCTGGCTGATCTTTGACTGTGGATGCGACAGGAGGGAATGCAACCAGACGGATGTATGAACGTGTGCCATGTCTTGATGTCAACTGTTGGAAACAAAAAAAGGGGACTCTGCTTTTATCTATTGGCTTGTCTATCATCTTTGTGAGCTGCACAGTGAGTACTAACATCCCCTGTGGCAGAGCCCCAGCACCCCATCAGCACAGACACACTTGGAGCACCCTGGGCCCAGAAGTACCTGCTCCCTGCCGTCCTCGCCAAGTACCAGGTGCGTGAGGGCTACAACTGCCTCTTAAAAGCAGGGCAGGGCATCCTTGGGAAAGGATTAGGGTAAGCAATAGGGAGGATGGCCAAGAAGCATAAACAGCACTAAGCTATAACCAAAGGTAAAGCGAGGTCTTACCACGCCATGCTGGAAAGGCAGGCAGGTAAGCAACTGCCCCATGGTGACAGAAGGGCAGTGAACCCTAGGAAAAAATTACAAAAATGAATGCACAGCCCAAACAGATAGCAGTAAGGATTGACATCAACCACGAACCCAGAAAAACAGACAAATGTCTGGCCTGCTCAATAAATAGCAGTGCACAAAAGCCTGAACCTTCTGGTCTTATGGGGCGTCTATGGCCAGTAAAAATGTTAACATGGCTGGGGGTCTGGCTGTCTACCTATTTACAAATAACACAAGAAATTCTGGTAAATGGGAAGCTCAGTTTAATAATAGCGCCACTTAGCACCGCTTGGCCATCTCCCGAGAGACACTCTTGGCACCACAGCCGCAACTGTGGCCATAGGCATAGCCTTCAGCGCCGAACATCAGAGCGCCTGCTGCCTAAGAAACGCGGGACTACTTTCCTGGGACAGGCATATTGGGCGGTTTTTTTTTTGGGGGGGGGGGGCTATGTACAGTGGGGGGGGACCCCAGGGCTTGTTTTTATGTGCTGTCAGCCGGACCAACAACCGTTAGAGAAAAAAAATGTGCTAGAGTCTACTACGGTTTAAGTCTACTAAGAGGCAGTTAGGCTAATAAATGATTTATCATCGAACAGAAATAGTTTTTTCTTTTTTTGGAGTTGAGCTCTAAGACTGGCGCATGGATTCTCTCAGTGTGTGATATCTGGGGCGAATCTGGGATTTAAAAATGTATGAATCAACTTCATTGTGTTCCTAATGTCCTAGTCTCTCTCTTTGCACAGATTTCTTGCTCATACTCATATATGATGCTGGAATGGGTGTCATGTCCCCGTCAGTATAATGGACCACAGCGGACATGAACTGCTCTATTCACATTCTCACCACAGTCTATGATCGTATTGTTCTCTTAGGTGTGTCGTTCCCACTGTACACAGCACTGATGTACAGCTTGGAAAAAGTGAAAGCCCTTCCAGCCAGGCCCTTCATCATTTCACAAAGAATGAGCATAACCAAACTATTTCTAAGGACATCTGGTTTATACAACATAACAGTAATGCATTTAAAGGATGCAATTAAAGTGTGGACCACACACAGAGACTGATTAGATTTATTGTGTTAAGTGGCAGATCTACACTTTAAAGTCATTGGTCAATGCTTTTAAAACAAAAAATGGGCTAAAACGTAGTCCTTTGTATTGATAAAACCTACACAGATCACTTTATATTTTTTTTATGATTCTTTTTATTTTGTATGTTTAATATGCAAGTGTGTAACATTGAAATTGATGAGGTGTGCAGTGAAAGTGTGCATACATGACTTCAATGTGCTGTATCCCATCCTG
Source organism: Gastrophryne carolinensis (assembly GCA_027917425.1). NCBI lineage: Eukaryota > Metazoa > Chordata > Amphibia > Anura > Microhylidae > Gastrophryne > Gastrophryne carolinensis. Next base: position 308,111,423 of record CM051239.1, on the reverse strand, counting down.
CAAGCGGTGGGAGCGAGCCGACTCCTGACAAGCGTGTCTTTAGCCCTGATTTATTTGACCTGCCAGTTTTAATACTTGGCATAAGCACTGGAATGCATCTTTATTAAGGGCTTCTAAAATGGTTATAGCTTCTGGATTACAGCCTAACCTTTCTATTATTTCACAATGGTGCATGGGCGAGTGCGCACAAAAGGAATCATTGTGGGCCTGCTACTTTCATTTATCATTAGCGTGTCACCTGATGCTGCCGATACACCTTGTAACACGGGGAGGAAAGAGGATTCGTACAACAAAGCGCACCTTGGCTGTCACATGGCCTGTATTCTCTTCCCCCGCTATAGCTGAGATAGTAATTTATAACGTATATTTTCCTTTTAAAGGTCCTGAAATCTATAAGATTCCAGGGCCTCTGAATTCCCTCCCCCCGGCGGCATCCAGAATCGGGAAACCCCCCAGGTCGCCCAGAAACTCCCCTTTTTTCCCGGTCCAATGGCACATGCGCGAGCTGCGGCCGCATCCCTGCTATCCTTTTAACAGGGCGCGTGCCCGTGCCAGGCATGGCCGGTGGGGTGAGTAGGTAGCCGGTGATACGACCGCCAGCTCGCTCATGCTGATTGGATGAGAGGGCTGCGCGTGCGCTGTAGGACTGGGGAAGGGTGAGTGAGATTGGGCGACCTGGGGGGTTTCACACAGCGGTCTACAGCAGTGTTTCCCAACCCTCTTCTCAAATTTCACAGTTAGGTCTCTCGGCCAGGGCCAGTGGTGGTGGAGTGAGGGGAGTTCTTTCGGCCTAGGGTACCCAGTGGATTTTGGGAGTGATGTAGATTGTGGAGGTGCAGAGACTCCCTTAAATACTATGTACTATATATAACTCAGGACCTTCCACAATCACTCCCAGACATGTGGCGCACATAGTGTGAGCCACATGCTACATGTGACTCATGGAACTTGGATATGCTGGTTAGAATGGCTCCAACTGGGTTCACCTTTCACATACTATAGACATCAATTGATGTTTATAGTGGCCTGTTCTGCTCTCTAGACACTACCTCCTTGCTGTGCTCATATCTATCTTACATTCTAATATACAAGCCTATTTTTTTAAACTGACTAGCCAACTGTTCTCTCGGTTCCTACTCCTTTAAGAGGGTTCTAGTCTTTCCTAATTTTAGTTGCTAACCCTGTTAAATTCTTACACCAACAACATGCTTTGTTTAACAGATCTCCGCACAGGTAAAGTAATTAGTGCTCGGACAGAGCTAGAGGGGCAGCTATCTGGAGATCTGCCAAACGTGGCCTTGTGGAGAGGGTTGAAGACCCATGGTCTACAGCCTTCACATTATGACTATCTATGTTGGTGTTGAAGGGTATGTGAAGTCAATAACCAGGGGCAGACTTGACCTATAGAGACTCGGCAGCAGTGCTTTGCAGCCATCGTAAAAACCTTTACTTCCTCTACACCTGCAGCATGAGGGCATCCTACTTTGGGATGTCCTGCTGCACCTTGTCCCACCCCAAGCCTGACACCGGACAGCTCCGTCATTACCACTCTTGCATTTCACTGCAGCAGGCTGTCAGTCAGTTCCAGTGAAATAAAGGTGAATGGTGAAAACTATTAAAATGCTAGTAGGCTACAGTAAACTGGAATAGTATTCTTCATAAAACTCAAATCCAAACTGTGGCTTTCTTCATTCAGAACTTAAAATAAGTTCCTTGTATAGGAACATACCTAGTGATATTCTAGCCCATTCTGATTCTCTCTTTAATATGTCTTGGAAATCTGTATTAAATATGGGGCTGCTAGCAGCTGTCGACTATTTCCAGGGAATGGACACGTGAGTTATTGGCCTACATACTTCTAGGACTGATTTATTAGAAATGACCTATGGGCCAGTGGGGTATTGTTTCTGAGAAACTGTGGCCGAGTGGCATGAAATATCTGCTGAGCTTGTATTAATGTCTCCCTTTTTCTGTAGACGATCAATGCCGGTTTGGTAATTTCTTACCCTATTGTATGTGAGTAGGATACCAATAATCATATACATTTACTTTTATTACAACAGTTTCTGTCTCTCTCTTGACACATCCAGCAGTAGCATGGGAAAGAGGAAAAGGATGTATAATGTAGTTATGAGCCAAAGCGAGGACAATCCACAGTATCCAGTACTCCCAAATGTTGGGTACAATAGCTCAGGTAGATAAAAAAGAAATAGCAAGCAGTACCATTATAGCTGGACTTGGCCGTGCACAAGTGGCTGGGCAATTAGTTACAGACAGAACAAAAGGAATACCCTGGCACTCAAATCCTCTCCAGCCCTGGCAGCCTCAGGTAAGTTCAGCTCTCAGTTTATCCATTGCTATGTGTGTCCAAAAATTGGGGAGCTCTCACTGTTTAGAGTAAGACTGCAGGTAAAAAGCTGTGACGTGGCCCTGTCGCTTCCCATACATTTGCCAATGTGTGCAACGAAAACCTTGCTGTTTTTTACATTTAGACAGATTGTAGGACTTGTTGTGCTGGGGTTTTCCTTTTTGTTTTGACAGTAGCTCCGGCAACCACAGTGAGTGAACTGGTTAGGGTTCCTTGGACCTTTTACCAGCTCACAGACAGAACTGGTACAAGTAATACTAAAATAAAATAAAAAAAGAACTCACAGCTGCAACATCTTCCTTCATCTGTCCCCTGCTGGGCAGCATCCTATCCCTCCCAAAAAATCTCCCTCCATGTCCCTTCCCTCCATTGATAAGATTAGTCACATGGCTCGGAATCCACAGGCTCCTTTTCTGTGGCATAAAACCCACCCTGTCTGGTATTAGCTTGGAGAAATGCCAACGAAGGGGGAGGGGGGACTTATGTCACTACACTTGCTCCAGATGCTTGTGGGGGTCCCTGCAGTAGTGGCTTCCAGGACCAGCTGCTCCTACTCGATGGACCCACAGAGGCCCCTGGGGCAAAGATATAGAAAAACGAGGCAAAGGTGAGTTCTTTTAACTCTTTAGCTCTTCTTTTAACTTTAAACTTTATTTTTTACCTGTTTGGGAACTGGGGCAAGGTTATCCAGAATGGGGCAAACCAGACCGAATCTGGATGATCTGGGTCAAATTTAGCCTCAGCACGGATCTGAGGCACATAGTGGTAAACCAATGTGTAGACATTATGTAGTAGGCATACGTAAGAAATAATACAGCTGGAATAGTATAGTAAATTAACTGGCAACGCAGCTTTGACTTGTATATTCACTGTGCTGAGGTTTGTGCCTGTGATGAGAGACATGTTGCTGTTTATGCTGCTTGTATTGGACCATAGCCCTTCATCAGACAGAAACAGAACCATGAAGATATCTCATTACCTATAATCTGGTTTATTGCATGCTTATGAATTCTTTATCCTAAAATGCGTGTTGTCATGATTCATAGGATTAATTTAGCCTTGTGAATTATACATTGGGGGAACAACTTTTAAGGGAACATTCATATTAGATATATAGTTAAGAAAGTAGATGGGGTCATGCTAAAGATCTGGTCAAACAAGTTTACCTTTGGGGGTACTTTTGGGTGTAAACTGAAGCATCTCATTCCATCTTAATGAGCTTTTGAACACACTAAAAAAATATGTAAACAATGTTCTAATTTTCCCAAAAAGTCACCTATTCCTGTGATGGGGCATTTTTACAGGTGAGGTACATGGTTTTTCCAGTGGTGTAAAGGTAACGTTTGGAAAAAATAGTACCCTATTTGGTATGCTAAAGAATTTGCCAATTTGTTTCCAAACACACCCTTACCTGATTGGAAACCTGTAAAAATGCCCCATCACAAGGTACAAGGTATAAAGTAATCTAGGGCCTAAAGTTATTGTCTGTCCACTTTATAGACTACTCATTTTGGGTAACTTTGTGCAGGAAAATGTTGTTCCCATTTTTCCAGTAGGGTAAGGAGCATTTGTACACAACAGCACCCTATGGGCTATGCAGAAAAATGCTGGTTTGCTTCTGCATACCTCATATGGTTTTGTTGTTTTCAAACTTAATAAAAAATCCCTACTGTACCAAACTGGAAAAGTTATGTATCTAACCTGTAAAAATTGCAGGTACAGACAAATTGTTCTGTGATTATTATATCATGAGGACTTTTAGGCAATGACCACAGACTTGGGCTTTTATCAGTGCCTTTAAATCTAAATATTATAAATAAATAATTACAAAACTCAAAAAGTCTATAGGGAAGATTAAGCAATTTTCCTTTCTTTTATATTTTCTTTTTTGAGTCCCAACATACAGTAGAATCAGTGGAGTGGAGTTACCTTAAGCCCCCAAAAGAAAATGATTCTTGGGGCCCACGCTTTAGCTATATAATAAAAATATATATATATATAATTAAAATTCAATATAATGTGTGACTATTATGGATTAAATAACAAAAGTAACTTATTTAATAAATAACAAACTCACAAACTCTTCAGGCAAATGAAAAAAAAACCTGTCCTATATGTCCTATACTGCCCTAATGGTGTTCTAGACTGCCCTAATGGTGGACTTGGGTCATCCATTGGTGAGCTAGTTTGACACAAACATTGTCACTATCCCTGAAGTACAATGAGCAAAGCAGGTCCTAGAAAGTCAAATACCTTTGTAAATATTTTAGTCTGAAATGCCAAAATGCATACAGCAACGCCTGTCACTAAATCTGACCCTCTGAATTAACAATAAACAGTACAGAAATAATACAATCCAGTATACAGATCAGGTCAGAGTTGGGACACAGCCCGACCCATCAGCCCCCGCACCCCATAAGGTCCTTCTCGTTCTCCGAACGTAATTATGACTCCCCTTCTTCGGCATTACGTTAGTATGCGGGTGTTGCGTCGGGAAGCGTTCACATCTCCCGCATTAACCCACCTCTGTAATAACTTGGATTCTGTTCACCTTTCTAGTCCTGTGCATCAGGGGGCCTTATGGGTTGTGTCATTTTTCGGGCCAGGGGTATTTTGGTTTAGGCTCTAGACTTTTGCTAGTATTGGGATCGGTTGGGAGCGTCTCTGCATCCAGGCCCGGCCCACTGGAGTTAGGAGAGAAAGAAAGAAGAGAGAAAGTGGGAAAGGAACATGGGTGAAAGAGGTGGAAGAAAAAGGAATAGAAGGAGGGGGAAGGGGGGAGCAGAGATGGCGGGAGAACGTGGAGGGGGGCACGCCACACCCGCGGAACCCACTGCCGACGGGGGGAGGGGCCGGGCGGGGAGCAGAGACCCACTCCAGAGCCCCAAAAGTACCTGCCACCTCCTCTCGTGGTCTACAACGAAACCCAGGTGTTCGAGGAATGGGGAGCCTAGTTTTTACTCTACTAAGGCTCGGAACACATGCCATGAGGTCCACATGAGCCTTGTCTCCTCCTCTCTGTCCACGCTTTTTTTTTTATCTTAAAAAATACCCAATGTGGTGTTAAGAATCAGAGAATCCTCTTATTTTTATGGGAGTATCCAAACTAATGACACATGCACAGAAGCAAATCAGTCTGGGATTTTACTAGACCTGTGCAACCTATGGCCTGCCCTCGAGCAGCTGAACCCCACCCCCAGCTGAGGATATAGCATCGTAGGAACATATCATAGGCATCGGTGAGATTTTTACTATCCTGGTGATTGTATCCATGAAAACTCACCTCTCCGGCAATCCTAGGGCGCATGTGCGGGCCTCCAGCCAATCAGCGCCTAGCTCTCTATTGAGCTTTACCAAGCTACTCTGGCATCACGGACCAGTCTTCCCCTGGAAGCTTGTATCTACCATCCTGAGTAAAAATACACACCATTGTAATGAAAGGCATCACAATAAACCTGTTGATTACCCAGGAAGTATTTAGTTATTGTCTTCCAGAAATGCTTCTATGAGTCTGTTATATTTAGAGAATAAGAAGAAGGCTGTAATTCACACTGGGCATTCATTTTACATTCTATTGTTTGAATTGATTTTTGTATTCTGCTTAAAAGGCAAATATCTGCTCTCTAAGCAAACTGCAATGTGTCTGCGTGCCCAGCCTCTGCCATTATGTAACAGTCTGCTCTGCACCAGCGTATGCCTGCATGTCATTAAATCCATTGCTGCCCCGGGGCCCCGCGCTGCATTGACTTTATTAGCCTCTTCAGTAGCTAAGGAGCCTGTGTCTAATTAATGTCATTAACTCTTGCCTCACCAAGACCCATGCTGCCATGACCACTTACCTATTCTGTGTTAGAGCCACAACTCAAGCTTACAACAATGTCTTGTGACACATCTCAGGCAAAGCTAAGATCTTTTACTAAAGTTTTGAAACTTTTTTTGTAGTTTTTAAACTATGTAGTATGTAATGATGACAAAATAATTTAGTCCATCTAGTTTAGCCCGTTTATTAAAGAGACTCTTCAGCCAGTGGTCTAGAACAGTGGTTCCCAACCTTTTTTACGTCAAGTACCCATACGGCAAGAAGTTCCATACAAGTCCCCTAAAGGAGGTGATTAATTATAAATAGTAACATAATAAGTAGTATCTTTTATTGTATGTTTGTAAAGATAGGTGTTTTTTGCATTGGAAAAAAAACGGTGCATCACAGAGAATTTTTATGTATGACACAGAATGCAGTGAAAAAATATTAAACTTTGCTAAAAGATAATCTCTGGAATCTAATTTATAGCGGGGTCAATGGGACCAAGGGTTCAAAGGGGTTCCACCCCCATTTTCTGCAAATAAGAACATAATAAGTAGGCCATAGGCCAAACCAGACAGACACCCCTTGAAGGTTTGCCTTAGAACATTGCTGTGTACCCCCTGGTGTACACGTAACGCAGGTTGAGAAACATTGGTCTAGTAGTCATAGCTACTACTAGTTTGTTCTAATTCAAAAAGTGACCTACCCCCAAGGATGCTCCAGGAACAAGGACCTAACACCACAATATTGAAAATTCTTGGTGATTGGTCCCCTTTAAACTGGACTAAAAGCCATCTTGGGTGGCCCTAGAATCTATAACACTCCAGGGCTGCCTGATTCCGTCTGCCCGCTGTATGAAACTCCTGAGTGTCCGGTAAAACCTACCTGATCCCCGATCCAACAGTGCACATGCAGGCTGCTGCCACACTATGCTATACCTTTCGCCTGTAGCACCTGCACCAGGTATTTGTGGGTGGCCAGCGTGGGTACTTCCCTTTTTGGGGGCTAGCAGAAATTCAGCGCAATTCGGGTCAGTTCACCCCTTAGCAAATTCTTAAATGAAAATGACAAGTGAAACTGAGCACATTGATTGCCTGTGCGCCCGCGCCATAGGACTGGGCAAATGTGAGTTTTTATGGGGGGTTTCATATAGTGACAGCGGGCTTCCCAAATCAGGATGCCCTGGGGGGGGGGGACCAAAACCCGGCATAGTTAAAATCCAGGGTTTTGGTCCATTTTAAGAGTCTTGCTATTTTGCATCCTTTTGTAGATTTTATTGAAACGTTTTTGCTTAATTGTAGATTGGCAACACAGATTTTCTTTATTCATTCACATAAGAGTATATGGGTTCTACTTACCAGGAGCTTGTACGCAATACAGAATTGTTCACCACTGTGAAAATCTCAGTCAATACGTGCTCCTCAGTTTATCTATATGTAGGAACAGGGGCGGACTGGCCATAGGGAGACTCAGGACAATGCCCTGTGGGATGCATTGCTTTGGGGCCATTTGGGCTGCAGCTTTTAACGCCCATATTCAATCCCTCTCTCCTTAGTTTCCTTCTCAGCCCCCTTTACCCAGTCCCACTATACCCACAAGTCAAGGAACCCCCAGCTCCCAATGCTATAGCCCCAGTATTATGGTTGGGGGGGGGGGGGGGGTTCAGCAGGGATGTCTCGGACTGGTAAAATCCCAGGCTGATTTTTGGCCCCAGTCTGCCACTATGTAGGAGGTATATACTCTGCAGGTGATGTTACCCTTTTGCTGATTTCCTCCTCATTGACTATGTTCTGACGCTTGTGTGGCACAGACCTCATAGTGATGTGAAACCACAATTCTGTGCTCATTCCACAGCTCTATGTCAACTGAGGGCTTCTTTAAGCCCATGCTACATCAGTTTAGGTCAGCTAATCAGCCTGCTGCTGCCTTGCCTCTAATGTTCTTCTTTCCTCTAGTGCTAGCAGCATCCCTTATTTGCTCCCCTATTTTTTCCATTATCCCTGATTGCCTTATAACCTCTTTCTGACTGCCAATTTATGCATTTGTACCTCCAATCTGCCCATCAGTTAGTCCTCAATTATTATTATTAAGAAGAACATGAGCAAATATGCTCAGAGCCCTAATTTATCTGCAAAGAATGAGCAGATCCATCCAGACTCCATGGACTGATCCACACTTAATCCAAAAAATGACTAGGTACAATGCTTGCAGACCATAATACCCCAAAAATGAATAGGCAAAGCGTGGGCTGATCAGAGACAAGAGGAAGCTGCTGCAGGGGAGATAGAGGTAAGAATCCCTTTTTTCTTAAATGGCTTTAGATTCCCTTTAAAGCAAAATGTGTCACTCATGAGTTATTATACCAGACTACTGACAAGTCACATTGTAGCAACTTTGTCACAAGTTATAATAAAATACACTTTATACAGATTAATTGTCAGTAACTGTGTAGAATCAAATGCCATCCCACACCATAACTTAAAAAAGTCCTTGTCATATACTGTTTACTCATGCCATATGATGAGTATAGCATGAGTAGTATGAGTAAGAGTCCAAAATGCATCACATCACTCTATTATGGTGTGTATTTTTGGATCTAGGAAAAGTTAACAAGGCCTTTTTATTTTTTATGCAACTTTGTTGTAAGTGTTGCTGAAAATTGGCTCATCAGAACTATGCTTGTAAACTGGCATTGAACCCCATCCAGGTTTGGAGTTAGCTCAAAAGCCGGCGCTGATACACTTACTGGAACGCCTGATCCAGTCCTGCGTCATCTGCCCAACCATCTTCAGCAACTCGCATCCATTCACCAGCTGATGGACTGCCCTGCGCCATCATCACAGGAACTATGGCATGCTCCCTTCATTCAAGGCAATGCCATAGTGCCTGTCAACAATGGTGCAAAGGATTTAAAGGAACATGGAAAAATGTCAACTGTGTAACACAGAGGTATAGGGTAAAGTAAGGTATAGGGATTGTACTGAGTAATAGGGTAAGGGGTCAAGTTGCAACACATCTGAAGCAGGCTAAAGCTAGGTTACCTACAGAGAAAAGTACAAATAACTGGTTGTAGCTAAGGATAGTTGGAGGTGGACTGCACTGCTTCCAGCACCATAGCTTTTTTTCCCAAAAACATTGTGTATGCCTTTCTTGTTTTTTCAGGCCCCAATTAGATTTGTTCATGGTTTAAGTCCCTTTGCCTTTTAGGGAAACAAGCAGAACTGTCTTTTTTCCCCTTCTGGGACCTACCCATATTGGCAAGGGTCAGGAACTTTCTTCTAGCATCCACGTCTCTAGGGAATGGTTGGGATAACAAGTGTTTCCTTCTGGTTTAGAAGCTTTTTCTACAGACTGAGATGATGTATTGTCTGATAAGGCTCCCCTGCATTTTTATTTTTATTTCTCTTTTGTATGTTTTTTAAACAATTTTTATTGAGGTTCTTTGATTTACATACAATTGACATAGAACATAAGTCCAAATAAAGTATCTGTATTCATATCATGTACAAAATGGATGACATTGACAAAATGCATGTCAGTATCCTTATGCTTGTACTTGTACAGTTTTTTTTACCTGTAGACACTGTGTTCTTGTATCCAGTCTACGACTGCAGATCCAAGCTGCAGTTTTTCAATGAGAAAGTGAGACATCAAGAAGTAAATCCACTGTTCAGAGTAAGCGCACTCTGCAAATGAAGTGTGATATGTATTCAATTTAGGTAATTACAGGCAGTTACTTTAGTTTTCAGAGACAATCTCTATTCTGTTAAATACATTTGCTGTTTCTCTACTAACAAAACAAATGTTTATTTAGGCAGCCGCTTTCTCAATCTTCCCATCTAATAGCCTTGAAGTAAGTGTGATTTTCTGTGAGTGACATCTAGCGGTGGGAAGTAACTGAGAACAGCGAGGCAATTATTACAGACTATGGGAGATGGGTGTACTAAAGCAAGAAAAGGTGGGGAGGGAAGAGTGTGTAGGGAAGTGCTGATTTACCACAAAGTTGCTCTGAACATTGCTTGTCTCCTGGAAATCATAGAGCACTCCCTCCCTAACCAGTGATAGCATACTTCCTGCCCCTGCTAGCTGGACTTGCAGCCCTGTGCTGGAGGTACAAAAGACTATAAATAGAGGACAGACTTCCTGCAAGCAGACAGACCTGAGCACACGGCTTGCTGTCAGGAGCTGTGCTGCTACTTCTTGCATCCAGAGCCTCACAGAGGCGTCTGGAGCATACCACTGACTATCAGGCTGTTCACCTGCCAGTTCAGCTGACTTTGCCAAGTGGATATCATCTGTAGCTGCTTTGGAACTCCTTCTTTACTCCCAGCTTGCTGACCTGCATGTACAGTGTACCCGTGGAGAAACTTCACCTGTCTGATCGAGTTCTACGCGTCAAGAAGGGATCAACTATCAAGATCAGGGGCCCCTGCAGCTTTCATCCTGCGCAGACTCTTTCTCTTGGAGGTATTTGGGCTATACAGTAACTAGATACCCGGGTATATGTGCACGGACTGATTGAAGCTAGGCCTTTCATTATTACATTATCTATATATTACACTGTGTATGCTTTATTTCTCTTGTACCTTTACTGTTTGCTATATAAAGTTTATAGTATTATTATATTCAACTGTGCCAGTGATTGCTTTAAGAGATTGCTGGGAGCAGTAGTCCCTCTGTGGATCGATCCGTCTATGTGTAGACTATCGAACTCTGATTAGGAGAACCATACCTGATCAATATACCTTGCCCAGGATTGAAGAGGCTCTGGAGGCTGAATGGAAACTGTTGGTTCACTGTATTAGATCTGCGATCTGGGTACTCCCAGGTTCCCATGGCACCTGAAGATCAGGAGAAGACGGCATTTATATGTCCCTTGGGTTTCTTTCAGTTCACTCGCATGTCCCAGCAACATTCCAAAGATTGATGGAGTGAGTGTTGGGCGATCTAGTTCCCCGAGAATGTCTTGTGTATCTCAATGACATTATTGTGTTCGGGTGTACTTTAGAAGAACATGAAGAACAGCTCATGAGAGTACTTAATCGCCTGTGAGACGAAGGGCTGAAGCTGTCAGCGGACAAGTGCAAGTTCTTCTGGTCATCAGTTACCTATGTAGGTCACATCGTTTCTGCTGAAGGAGTCACCACCGACCCAGCCAAAGTTGAAGCAGAATACCTCAGAATATCCCTCATCCTCAAATCGAAAATGACAATGGCTCAGAAGATTTTGCAGTGAGTGTTTCGCCTCAGCCTCCTTCATTCCACTTCTGATCTGCCAGATACTAATGAGAGTGATTGGACTGCTGTTCCTGAAGTCACTAGCCCAACTGCTCCTGCCCCTTTAAGAGAGTTGTTGAGTCCTAGCTCCCCAGAGTTTGTGCCTCAGTCAGTGACTACCCCCAGGCAGGAGCCTAATCCTGCTACAGAACCAGCACCATCCCTGCCCATGACTCACAGTCCTAGTTCAGGGCCTGAAAACACCGGATTACCTCAGAGGGGAGTACGAAGAGGGGAAAGAGTTAGACATGCTCCACCCATTTCTACCTATGATCATTTGGGGGATCCCAGGTTTATTAGTCAGCCACAGCTGTATCATGCTTGGGTAGGTGCAGTTTCCAATTTGGTTAATATGTTTCCTGTTTTTGCTACTGCTGGCATGTATTACTACTGACTTGTTTCTTGCAGCAATCCATTGTAATGGAGAGAAGCCGACGTTGTTTTTTGTTAAGTAATGTTGACTTTAATCATAGTTTCTCTTTGACGGGATGTAAAGAATTCACCAGGGGGAGTATGTAGGGAAGTGCTGATTTACCACAAAGTTGCTCTGAACATTGCATGTCTCCTGGAAATCATAGAGCACTTCCTCCCTAACCAGTGATAGCATACTTCCTGCCCCTGCTAGCTGGACTTGCAGCCCTGTGCTGGAGGTACAAAAGACTATAAATAGAGGACAGACTTCCTGCAAGCAGACAGACCTGAGCACACGGCTTGCTGTCAGGAGCTGTGCTGCTACTTCTTGCATCCAGAGCCTCACAGAGGTGTCTTGAGTATACCACTGACTATCAGGCTGTTCACCTGCCAGTTCAGCTGACTTAGCCAAGTGGATATCGTCTGTAGCTGCTTTGGAACTCCTTCTTTACTCCCAGCTTGCTGACCTGTATGTACAGTGTACCCGTGAAAAAGCTTCACCTGGCTGATCGAGTTCTACGCGTCAAGAAGGGATCAACTATCATGATCAGGGGCCCCTGCAGCTTCCTCATCCTGCGCAGACTCTTTCTCTTAGAGGTATTTGGGCTATAGAGTAACTAGATACCCGGGTATATGTGCACAGACTGATTGAATCTAGGCCTTTCATTATTGCATTATCTATATATTACACTGTGTATGCTTTATTTCTCTTGTACCTTTACCGGTTACTATATAAAGTTTATAGTATTATTACATTCAACTGTGCCAGTGATTGCTTTAAGAGATTGCTGGGAGCAGTAGTCCCTCTGCTCTCATTGTATGGTTTTGTTTAAACTTGATCTATTTCCCAGAAAGGTTCCCTGACAGTTACAAGGGCCCCATTCTGGGTGGAGGCACTGCCACATAGAACATTTATCCCACTCTTCCACTAAGCGAAGGCTCAGCCTCATTTTGTTACCAACAGGTCAACGCCATAGACTGTCTTGAGTGGGGCGTTTATCATCTCCCCCCCAAAACAGCCTTACAAGTGCATTGAACAAATCCACAATGAGGGTGGGGTATTTAGCAAAAACAAAATGTTCAGTAGCATCAAAAGTCCTTAGGAATTTTCCATATTATTGCATAAATTAAACTGCATCAGATTTTCACAAAGTTTCCTTAAAGTAGTTAAAAAGAACAAAACAAATCAGTCAAAGAATCTTAGACTCCAATACCACATACAAGTGAGTGGCAAAAATATGTAAAATATGTAAACCTTAGTCCTGCACATCGGGTTGGAGAGGTTTCAGACAATTATTTAATACAAAACAGCTTCAGTGGTTTGGTGGGTCACATCAGAGTCCTCCCACATTTCTGTTAGATTAAAGTGGACCAAAACCCAGGATTTTGACTATTCTGGGTTTTGTTCCTTGCCGCCGACCGGGGGTGCCCCGCTGTGTGAAACCACCCAGGTCGCCCAAACAAGCTCACCTCTTCCCAGTCCTATGACACATGTGCGGCTGCTCGTTCAATCAGCGTGCTTGGATCTGTTTGAGGCCCCTTCGTCCAGGAGCTCGTCTAATACGAGCTGATTCAAGCGCGCTGACGGCCTCATCCCCGCTACCCTCTAACAGGGAGTGTGCCTGTGCCAGCCATTCACAAATGCCTGGCGCAGGCAGGTGTCCTGCTAGAGGGATAGCAGGGATGTGGCCGCTGCTCACGCATGCACCGTTGGACCGGGAAAGAAGGTGAGTTTATGGGTGACCTGGGGGGTTTCAAACAGCGGGGTCCACTTTAAGCTCAGGACTTTGACATGGTCAAAACTCATAATACACATTTGCTGGAAATTCAGGTCACATAGAGATGTATTTTTCCTTTAGAATGTGCTAGTAAAGCTCAGAACTCTTTGTTCTACCAATGGTGGCAAGCTGCCCTAATCTAGACATAATTGGCCCAAACCATGATACTACCACCACCATGTTATGCAGATGTTATGAGACATTTATGCTGGTATGCAGTGTTTTTCTTTCTGCAAACACTTCTCCCAATAGATAGATTTAGGTCCATTTTTTAATAGGCTTCTGGTGATCTTTTACAAGTTGCCAATAAGCAACGGTGTTCATTTTGGAGAGCAGCAGCTTTCCCCTTGCAATCCTGCCATGAACACCATTGCTGTTCAGTATCCCCCAGTATCCTTCTGATGATTTACTTATAAATATTATCATTGGCTTTTCCTCATTTTAAAGAAAAGAATCCCCCTGACTTTGAATATGGCAAGTAGAATAGGTCCCTGACTCAACCATCTATGTACATTTAGTAGCAATATCTGTGCCCCTTCTTAGCTCTTTTAGATTTTAAAGTGTACATTTGATTAAAACATAGTGGGGGGGGTAGCACTATGGCATCCTGATTTTTGTGCCTCGCATCCTCCCTGGTATCCCAAAACCCAGCACCCCCGTTACTTACAGATTCTGTGTTCCTTGTTGTCCCTTGCTGTTCATGTGACCGCCAACAGTCTATTGGGTTGGCCCTCTGGGCTTACATGTCAGTGTGTGTCCTGCAAAACCAGTTGGCTGTCGGCTGTCACATGAATGGCAGCCATAGGATTAAACACAGAAACTGGGGGAATGCACAGTAGGGAATCTCAAATTGGGCTGGTCCTTAAACTATAAATTCACCCAATATTTGAGTGAACTTAACCTAAAAAATCCTAAATGGACATAATTAGCCAGGCCTTCACTAAGATCCCCTGTCAGGTTATGACTGCTAGGGCTCATCCTGTTTCTGCATACCCAATAATCTACCCTAAATCAAATAGATCATACTGTAGGTTGCTCCAGATAGAAGAGGTTGATTGTAGTAAAAATAACATGGGTGGTATAGGTGGCAGAAGTTGGTTGTTATAAATGGGCAATAGGCCCATTCAAGTAGCAGATAATGGTGGACAGGCTGAGGGACAGTATAGGTCGGTCTCATTTTAGGACCTCACGGGTGCCACCACATTCTTCTGGAATGCTCTACCTATACAATTCACCAACTGTTCAATTGTGTTAAAACTCACCTATTCAGATAAGCCTATAATCTGGCCTAAGCAATCAGTAGTTCTGACTACTTTAGTCCACTTGCCTTCATGCTTAGTACATAATAATGGCTCATTTAGATGGAGCGATTATCGAGCGAGAAATTGCTAAAGCGACCACAATTTAGCGATAATCGCTCCATGAAAACAACCATTTTAATCAAACGATGAATGAGAATTGGTTCATCGGTTGGCCATCGTATAGTTTTGGCAGAAAAAATTCTTGTTCTTGCTCATCGCACAATGGTTGGAATGTGGAAACAGAGGTCCCCCACAAAAAATGTGTTTTGCTGTGTGAATGAGCGCACCAGCGATTGCATTAGCAACCAATTGACCAACAAATCTTTGGAGTCTGAACACAGTCATTCAATTGAAGAAGATCTGTATGGTGGGCCGCTTACTGAGCAAAAAGTCAATTTATCTGCTTGTGTAAACCCAGCATAAGACCTAACTTTTGTCATCACGTCCTATTCTTCAGATTGTAAACTCATAAGGCCAGGACCTTCACTTCTAGTGTATTTCAAGATCAGTAGCATTTGTGCTTTTTCTGTCACATCCGACTTGTATTATCCATGAATTATAAGTATATTATTTGTTTACCTTGTCTGTAATTTCTACATTGTACAATGCCATGGAAAATGATGGACCTCTATAAACAATAATAATAAAAAGGCAGCTACAGGCAGCAGAAGATCATGATTAGAGAGGTAACAGCAGGGGTGGTCTGGCCATAGGAACACCCCGGGCGATGCCTGGTGGGCCACACTGCTTTAGGGCAAGTTGGGTTGCTGCTTTTAACACTCACATTCAATCCCTGCCCCCTTAGTCTCGCCCTCACCCCCCTGTACCCACAAGCCAATGCTATAGCCCATCATGGTTGGGGAGCCTCAGCAAGAATGTCTTGGGCTGACCAGGGGCTGGAAAAATCCAGGGCTGATTTTTGGCCCCAGTCCGCCACTGGATAACAGTAGGTTAGTGCACAAAGAAGCCAACAAGGGAGAGTAGTCAAATCTTCATATGGTAATATAAGACAGAGGAGCTTTGTATTTTGAGCCCAATCTTTTACTGTATATCTCCTTAATAATGAGTAATTGTAAGCAACTGAGGGCAGTGTGAAAATGAAAAAGCTTGGCTGATGGCTCAGGATAAACTGAAAATCTCAGAATATTAAAAGGCCATCTGTGGCAATAGTTAAATCTGATAATATATATACGGTGCAGCCAGCAGCACCACTCCCTACATACCCCGAGGCGACTATGTGGCGTAAATAAGGGAAATAGACATTAAAGCACTCTGCTCTGCAATTCTAGCAAAACAATAGGGCCTGCACTCCAAAAGTGAGGTGAAAAATACTTGTATTGAAATACATACAAATATTCCAGATGCAAACCAACAGCAACAATTAAAGTTCATAGGATGGAAAATGTCAGTCCGTATTACCAACGTTTCGGGGGTTAGGAGGCAGAAGGTAGACTGCCAACCAGTGCTGTGAATGTCCCTGATATATAAACAAGAAGCTAATGCAGTTCAAATGCAGTTCAAAATTCCCGCCTGACGTCATAGTGATGTCAGCGGGGTATTCTCCATATATTGTACAATGGATAGTGCCAGCAGTGAACGTATATACATATATACATAATCAGAATAAAATCATAATCACAATTATGGCACAAGTAATACTCACCTTCATCCATCGGGGCTCCAGTTGCGGTGGAGTCTCGTCACCGCCTGTCGGAGGGCTGGGGATGCTGACAGGCAGGCAGTAAAATCTGCCTGGTGACCGATGACGCGGTGGCGGCCGCGATCCTATTGGATATAAGAGAGATAGGGGAGCAGGGGAATAACAGTGATAAAGGGGATAAAAAGGAAACGAGAAGAAAAGAAGAGAAAAAACATGTTCAAAGGAGGGACAATCAACAAAACACAGGGACAACTAGGTAGAAAAAAAGAAAAGATGGGCAATGCAGAGGAAGTATATAGGGGATATAGACCGATGCGACAGATGGGGGGAGGCAGAGAGTGGGGGGGCCATGTCTGAGAGGAGGAACAATAGAGGGAAAGGAAAACAGAGCTGGCTAGGTGGAAAAAGGAGTGTAGTCCAGGAAAGCGGGGATAAGAGGGCTGAAGGCGGCAAAGAGGGAAATGTTGGGGATGGACATAGAGGGACCATATGACAAAAGAGGGACAATAGGTCTTCGCAAGAGGGACAGACCTATGACAGAAAGAGGCGATTAGGAAGAGGGACAATAGACCTAGTCCGAGTGAAGACGGCAAAGCGGGGATTCAAAATAGGGACAATATACCTACAAAAAGGGATATATGAATAATAGTGGGAGATGCAAGGGAGATATACGGGAGGGACCTATGATAGAAGGAGGAGAGGGATGGTAGACACTCAAAAGGGGGACATGTGAAAAATAGTGGGAGATATAGAGGGAAATTAAGAAGAGGGACAATAGACCTTCAGTGGAGGGATACATGGAAATAAATGGGCTAGGGGGATGGGGGGAGGGAAGGAGGGGAAGGGGGTGGAAAGGAAGTGGAGATAGAGGGGTAAGAGGGGGATAATGAAAGAAAGGGGGGAGACAATAAGGATAGGGAGGAGGGAAGAAGGAGGAAAAACAATAAAGGAGTAAAGAAGGCAAAGACAGCAGCTATAATTTGACCGACACTTCAGTTAACATCAGCGTTGTGGTAAATAACATGTGAAACCAAAGGAGGTATTGAGGCCTCTCGGTTGTACCGAGTCCAATTTATGAATCCAATAAGTCTCTCTTTGGAGTAGCCGGAGGTGGTGGTCACCCCCCCCCCCCCCCCGCGTGGTCTCTCTACATGCTCTATTACCATATCCCGGAGTTCATGAGTCTGATGGTTGTATTTAGAGATGAGCGAACTTTTGAAAAATTCAATTCGGCTGATTCGCCAAATTTTCCAACAAAATTTGTTTCGGTCCGAATTTATTCGTGACAAATCGCTATTAAAAACGGCTATTTCTGAGCTTCCTAGAGCCTCAATAGGGTTGTAAACCATTTTGCCTTGCTGTAACACGCATAGGATGCGTGCTGAGTTAGTGAAATAATACTGTAAATAATTATGACATGCAGATCAGAGGCATCGCTATTAGAATCGCAGAGCGGCACAATTGCAGAGATTTTAGGTGGCATCACTATGAGGGGCCCCTATATTGCCTGAAAAACACACCCTGGAGCTGGCAGCAGCAGGAGCCCAAAAATTGGCTGAAAGACATCCTGGAGTTGGCAGCAGGAGCAGCAGGAGCCCAAAAATTGGCCGAATGACACCCTGGAGTTGCAAGCAGCAGCAGCAGCAGGAGGAGCCCAAACATAGCTTGAAAGAGACACTGGAGTTGGCAGCAGGAGCCCAAAAATTGGCTGAATGACACCCTGGAGTTGCAAGCAGCAGCAGCCCAAACATAGCTTGAAAGAGACACTGGAGTATGCAGCAGGAGCCCAAAAATTGGCTGAATGACACCCTGGAGTCGCAAGCAGCAGCAGGAGCCCAAACATAGCTTGAAAGAGACACTGGAGTTGGCAGCAGGAGCCCAAAAATTGGCTGAATGACACCCTGGAGTTGTAAGCAGCAGCAGCAAGAGCCCAAACATAGCTTGAAAGAGACACTGGAGTTGGCAGCAGGAGCCCAAAAATTGGCTGAATGACACCCTGGAGTTGCAAGCAGCAGCAGCAGCCCAAAGCTAGCTTGAAAGACACACTGGAGTTGGCAGCAGGAGCCCAAAAATTGGCTGAATGACACCCTGGAGTTGCAAGCAGCAGCAGCCCAAACATAGCTTGAAAGACACACTGGAGTTGGCAGCAGGAGCCCAAAAATTGGCTGACTGACACCCTGGAGTCGCAAGCAGCAGCACAAACATAGCTTGAAAGAGACACTGGAGTTGGCAGCAGGATCCCAAAAATTCTCTGAATGACACCCTGGAGTTGCAAGCAGCGGCAGCAGCAGCAGCAGCCCAAACCTAGCTTGAAAGACACACTGGAGTTGGCAGCAGGAGCCCAAAAATTGGCTGAATGACACCCTGGAGTTGCAAGCAGCAGCAGCAGGAGCACAAACATAGCTTGTAGCTTGAAAGAGACACTGGAGTTGGCAGCAGGAACCCAAAAATTGGCCTAAAGACACACTGCAGTTGGCAGCAGCAGCAGGAGGCCAAAATTTGGCTGAAAGGCACACCCTGAAGTTGGCATCAGCAGGAGCCCAAAAATTGGCCTAAAGACATAAATATGTTTTGCACCATTTGGAAAGTGTAAAACGCAGCATCATGCTGAATCTAGTCGCATGCATCAGCCAATGGTGGGTGGAAATCCTGGCTGATCCATCCCTGATTCATTTTCACAAAGGTGAGTCTCTCCACATTTTTAGTTGACAGACGAGTTCTCCTCGCCGTAACTATGGCCCCGGCCGCACTAAACACCCGCTCAGATGGCACGCTACTTGCCGGGCAGGACAGCTTTCCCAGGGCACACTCTGCCAATTGCGGCCACAAGTCAAGTTTGGCTGCCCAGAAGTCCAGCGGATCCTCAAGGTGTGTTGGCATGGTCATGTCAAGGTATGACATGACCTGCTGGTTGAGGTCCTGCTCCAGGTCTTCCTGCTGCTCATGAGTAGACTCACTATGCGGGTGTAGAAAGCTACTCATTAGCGACTGAAGACTGAGGCTGCTGCTGATGGAGCTGCTGCTGCTGCTCCTGCCAACCCCCCTAGCAGCCATGGCAGTGGAAGGTGAGAGCAGAGGTCCCCCCGAGTCAGACCTGCGAGAGTATGGACCATGGCGCAGATAGGCATCGGCCAACTGACTACGTAGAATGTCTTTGTAGTAGGTCAGTTTGTCCTCCTCTTTGCGGGTTTAAAACATGCCCCCATTTTGTGCCGGAAGCGAGGGTCCAGTAAGGTGGAGAGCCAGAAGTCATCCCGCTGACAAATGGAAACAATTCTGGGGTCACTACGCAAGCACGTGAGCATGCTTCCTGCCATTTGCACAAGTGACTGAGGGACTACCTGTCTCCATCTCCACTGCATACTGCCATGGTGTGTCTGGGTCCTCTGTCTCGCCTTCCTCACAACCCTCTAGCTCCTCTGGCTGCTCCTGCTCCTCCTCTCCTGTCCGCTGACTAGATAAACCAGCCATTTTGCCAAGCCTAAACTGTGCACTGTGCCACTCCTCCTCCTCTTCCTCCTCCTCCAGTTCAGCTCCAACGGGGTTCATGTGGCCGTAAGATGTAGATGCCATGTCTCCAGTGTCCTGACCAGCCATGGTTTCCAACATGTGCTGTAGTACATGAAGCAGTGGAATCACGTCGTTCATCCCGTAATCCTGGCGACACACAAATAAAGTGGCTTCCTCAAAGGGCCTGAGCAAACGG
Source organism: Gastrophryne carolinensis (assembly GCA_027917425.1). Taxonomy (NCBI): domain Eukaryota; kingdom Metazoa; phylum Chordata; class Amphibia; order Anura; family Microhylidae; genus Gastrophryne; species Gastrophryne carolinensis. Next base: position 308,091,121 of record CM051239.1, on the reverse strand, counting down.
CAGGTGTCACGTATGAGCTGCCACTGGTTGAAATTGAAGTTACACAGGGGAGTCCCCCTATCCGCTTGGATCATCAAGAAATACGTGATGGCTTTTCTCTGTACGTATAGTCTGTCCAACATATGCAGGGTGGAATTCCAATGGGTGGAAACATCGCAAATCAGACTATGTTGGGGGCTACCGTTCTGACGCTGTAGCTCAAGAAGGGTGTGCTTGGCAGTGTATGAGTGGCTGAAGTGCATGCAAAGTTTCCTTGAAGTTGTTAGGATGTCTTGCAGATGGGAGGAAGACTTCAGAAACCACTTCACAACCAGATTGAAGACGTGAGCCATGCAGGGCGCATGGGTCAGCCTTCCTTGTCGCAGCGCAGACAAAATGTTCTTCCCATTGTCGGTAACCATGGTTACCATTTTCAGTTTTCTTGGAGTAAGCCATGTTTGGATTTCTTGATGAATACATTTAAGCAGTTCCTCCCCTGTGTGACTCAGTTCGCCAAGACAAACCATGTGAAGCACAGCGTGACACCTCCGTGCCCTGCACACATGGTAGGCTGGAGGGGCACTGAGACTTGAGCCTACAGTGGAGGGTGAGGAGATGGCGGAGGATGAGGAGGCTGAGTCGCACGGTGTCACAGGCACAACGGCCAGGGAGCGCGAAGGCCGAAGCGGTGTGACCTGTCCAAGTTGCTGCTGCTGCAAAGGGACCACATTTACCCAGTGGGCCGTAAACGACATGTACTGTCCCTGACTGTAGTTACAGCTCCAGACGTCGGCGCTGCCATGCACTTTGCTACACACCGACAGGCTCAAGGACTGGCCCACCTTCTGTTCAACAAAAGTGTGCAGCGCTGGTACTGCCTTCTTGGCAAATAAATGACGGCTTGGGACTCTCCACCTCGGCTCAGCACAAGCCATCAGTTCTCTGAAAGGTGCAGAGTTCACCACCTGAAAAGGGAGCGACTGCAGCACCAGCAACTTGGACAGGAGCACATTCAGCTTCTGCACCGTAGGATGAGTGGGCGCATACTGCTGTCTCTTGGACATGGCTTCGCTGATGGATTGCTGGCGGGATGCATGACTTGGAGGAGGAGGAGGAGCAGGAGCATCTGGAACGACAGAGGATGGGTATGACGCACAGCTGCCTCCGGCTGAGGTGCTGGAGCCTTGGCTGCCAGAAATTGGGAGCGGCGTGCCACTTGGTGAGGAAGCAGCCTGGACCACCTCTTCGGTTCTGCCTGGCCGCTTTATGGTGACGCATCATATGTTGATGCAGGGCCGTGGTGCCAACATTTGGGCCCTGGCCACGCTTCACCTTCTGCCTACATATCTTGCATGTGGCCATGTTACCCTCCTGCGGATGCTTCAGGAAAAACAGCCCGCACTGATTCACTGCTACTGTCGCCAACTCGAGGAACCCCTGCTCCACTACCTCCTTTTAAGGTAGCCTGCCGCGCAGCAGGTGCTCTACCCCAGCCCCGTTTGGCTCGAGGCTTTACAATTCTGCCCCCATGCTGACTGCCAACCATGCTGCTAACACCTTGCTGCCTCAGCTGCTGACTCCTGGGCAACCAGCGCCCCTCTTCTCCTGATGATGAGGATGAAGCCCCTTCTGCACCCGGCTCCCAAGTGTGATCGGCTTCATCATCATCATCACTGAGTTGTGGCTGCACATCACTGATGTTCTCGGTTTCCTCAACAGTGTCTGGAGCAGAAGCTGGAACGCTCGCAACAACACCCACGCCACTGTCCACATTACTTTTTGTCTGCCTAGCGAAGGAAGCCACCTCCATTTCTTGGCTGGGCAGTGGCTGCTGACTGTCCTCTATCTGATCGTCCTCCTCACTAAAGAGTGGAGCTGAACCCAAAGCATAGGATATGTCGCTGGGGGAGGGAACGGCGTAGGACAGAGGCAATGGGAGGACAGGGACTGCTCTCGGGCAATGCCAACTCAGGGTTGTGTCAGAGGAACCTACCGACCCTAGACTGGGGGTGTCAGATGTAACTTGTGATGATGTGGATGACCGCCTTAACCAATCTACCACGGCAGATGCGTTACTGGTGGAGACACGACCGCTAGCAGATACTGGCAGATCAGGTCTCTCACCACGACTTCTGCTGCCACTCGCCCCTAGTCTGCTGCGACCTCTGCCTGCTGAATCTTGGCCTCTGCCACTCCACTTTGAACATACTGGCACTTGTCTGCCTGACATTTTTATGTATATGAAATGTGCAATAGGCACTTAAAAAAATGTGTTTACTTTAAAAAGCAGAAGCTAAATAAAGTGAGATACTGCTTCTCTGCACCAGATACTATGAAAATTGGCAATATGGGTTACCCTGCGGCCTGGTGTGTTTACAGGACGCACAAAACCAATTCAAAATGCAATATATTAATAAAACAGAGCCTGTAGAAGCTGCTTTAGTATAACAGATAGGGTGAAATGTGTCGGTTTGGGATACCCTGCGGCCTGGTGTTTTTAAAGGACGCACAAAACCAATTCAAAATGCAATATATTAATAAAACAGAGCCTTTAGAAGCTGATTTAGTGTAACAGATAGGGTGAAATGTGCTGGTTTAGGATGCCCATGTGGCATGGTGTTTTTACAGGATGCACAAAACCAATTCAAAATGCAATATATTAATAAAACAGAGCCTTTAGAAGCTGATTTAGTATAACAGATAGGGTGAAATGTGCTGGTTTGGGATGCCCATGCGGCCTGGTGTTTTTACAGGACGCACAAAACCAATTCAAAATGGAATATATTAATAAAACAGAGCCTTTAGAAGCTGATTTAGTATAACAGATAGGGTGAAATGTGCTGGTTTGGGATGCCCATGTGGCCTAGTGTTTTTACAGGACGAACAAAACAAATTCAAAATGCAATATATTCATAAAACAGAGCCTTTAGAAGCTGATTTAGTATAACAGATAGGGTGAAATGTGCTGGTTTGGGATTTCCATGTGGCCTGGTGTTTTTACAGGACGCAAAAAAACAATTCAAAATGCAATATATTAATAAAACAGAGCCTGTAGAAGCTGCTTTAGTATAACAGATAGGGTGAAATGTGCCGGTTTGACATACCCTGCTGCCTGGTGTTTTTAAAGGACGCACAAAACCAATTAAAAATGCAATATATTAATAAAAAAGAGCCTTTAGAAGTTGATTTAGTATAACAGATGGGGTGAAATGTGCTGGTTTTGGATGCCCATGTGGCCTGGTGTTTTTACAGGACGCACAAAACCAATTCAAAATGCAATATATTAATAAAACAGAGCCTTTAGAAGCTGATTTAGCATAACAGATAGGGTCAAATGTGCTGAAATAGTATGCCCATGTGGGCTGGGGTTTTTACAGCATACAAAAAAATTAAAACTAATCGAGTTATAAGAAATGCTTGTGTGTAACAGATAGGGTTAAATATGCCACTGCCAAGATGGGATGCACACTGGCCAGGAATATTTACAGCACAAAAAAAGCTATTTAAAACTGGTCTGGCAAATGAAGTGAAGTGAAAATAAAAAAAAAAGTTTCCCTATCACTTTCTCTGCTGTCCCTGCCTGGATCGTTCCCAATTTTTCCCTATCTTTCCCTATCTTTCCCTGGCTCTCCCTGGCACTTTGTGGGTCTCTGTGGGTCTCCCTGACTCTCCCTGCCTGTCTGTTAGTCTCTCCCTGTCTGCAGCAACCTCCATTCTGTCTGCAATGCAAGGCTGAAATGCGCACAAGCAAGATGGCCGCCGTTTATATAGCACTGTGACGTCACCGAGCTTCCTGGCTGCTGATAGGCTGCATGTGACCTTCCCATGTCCATCCATCATTTTACAATGGCTGTAATTGAAATAAATGGAGTTTAAAGGAAAACTTCGATCGATCGAATCGCGGGGAAATTCGGATTCGTTCAGAATACAATTTTTCCTGTAATTCGGAACAAATTCAGGTTCGTCCGAATCGATTCGCTCATCCCTAGTTGTATTTCACGAAATGTACTGCCACGGGTTTCTCATAATCCAAGTCTTCCCCGTTCTTGTGTCTATTAATACTCTTTTCTTAAAAGGGCCAATAGTCTTTCCAACATATAAGATTGCTCTGCAATTCTGTAATGTGCTACAGATTGGCCTGTAACATTTGGTAGCGTCTTCAGTTCAGATATTTATTGCGACTAAATGCTGTTTAGTTCTTTTTCTTACGCAGTACCAGGCTGATACGGAAATGGGTTTCTTGTAAGGCTTTACAAATCACTTTTCTAATTTCTCTTTCGGAAAAGAAACATGCCCGAGGGCGAAGCTGCAGAAAATTTATCATGAGATAAGCTAGTTATGGTTGCTGTGGAGAACTCTCTGTATTTAATATTGGTTAGGAGATTATTAGAATCATGCAGTCAAGAGTCCTATAGAGTTCAGAATTTTGTTTTTACAGACTATAAAAGATTTTTTATATCAAAGCTAATCTTCAGGCAAAACCTCATTTTTCGTTTTGGATGGAATAATGAAGGATAGTTTCATATTCATTTTTCTGGTTTTGACCCCCAGCGTGTAAATGTAACCTCACTTCCTGTCCTCTGTGACTGAAGAAAAAATCAATTCAACAAAAAAAGGCAAAACTACGGGGACCAAATTGGCATCACTGGCACACCCACCCTTTATTTTGTACTGGTCACTACCCTGTGGTGGACAGGCCATAGGAAGCACAGGGAATTTTACCTCTGCTTCAGGGGCAACTGGACTGGGTGTTGCCCCACCATACCACCCACCTCACCCAGTGCTTGAGCTGGTGCTCACCGATTCCTCTTCTAACACCTCCTTCAATCCCTGTTTGCCAGGTCTAAACCCCAACTCCTCTCCCCATACTTGGCCCCAGCCAGGATAACCCCAACCTCTCTGCAATGCTACAAAGTGAAGGGGTCTTATCTACCCCTTGCACATTATCTACACTGCAATAATATATGTTGAGTGCCATTGCTTTAAAAGCAGCTGATGAAGGCTCTAGTTAATAGGCTGGGAAGCACATTCTGGAATACTAAATACTATACAATACTAAAATAGTCCTGCTCTGACAGTCAGGTAGTTCCATAGCCATCCTGCTGGTCCTATTTGTCTCTACCTGTGACACCTGGCTGCTGGGGTTTAAAAGGAGTACAGTAAACAGCCTGCAGCAAGTGTCACTGGGAGACTTCCTTTTGTTTTAGTAAACCATGTATTTCCATAGCCTTAAGCGCATGTCTGGTCTCATCCTTGCACTGGCGCCGGGCCCCAGCTATGGACACCTGTCAATTCGATCAAACACCGAATCTTTATTGTATAAAGCATCGCAAAAAACACCTCAAAACACATAATGTGAAGATTGCTTTCTTAAAACAGAAAGTAGTTACGTGCATACAGAGCAAGAATCACAGGATTTACCCATGATCCCTAGCAATAGGCAGGGCAATGCAAATAATCTCTTTTTGTCTATTGGGGTTGTTTCCTTGGAGGAAGTGGTATATCCGCGAAACGTACGTGGGCTTTTTCCTGGCTAACACAGGATTGGGCGGGCATAATAATATTTTAATCACCACAGGTATGATTTATTTATAATATTAATGTTTTGTCCCTCATATTTAAATACTTACTGTGTTTGTTCTGCAATTGATTGGGGTCCTACTGGAATGCTTTCCAGTATATGGCTGTTTGGGATTTTTACATTCCCTGTTATACTGGTATTTTGATAATATACTGAAACGTTTTAATCTTTATATTCATTAAGAAAGTTTTGCAGCACACATAATAGAGGGACATTTTTTCTAAAGCTCTGTGATATGGGATATGTCCTGTAAGTCTATGTTTTGCATATTTAAGCCTATGACATGTACATGGAGGCCCACCTCCATTCAGTTTTAATGGATTGCAATATATACATAGAAGAAATAGTTTCTCAACAGGGCAGTTTCTAGGCAAAATAGCAAAGCAGGATTCTGCCCCCTCTTCACCCATCTGTTGGTACTGCTGCTGTCCCATACAGGTATGTGCCATGCTACCATAGCAGCAGGGAGCAGTGGTCCTGACTCATCTGCCATAGCCCTGCTCACCCTTCCCTAGAGACAGCTCTGTTCTCAATATGGAATAGCTAGTCTGTGAGGCACTATTTTTTCATCTCTTGGATTAAAAACTCTCAGAGACCACTAGCTGAGAGGAGCAATGCTTGGGCATAGCTAATGATAATTACACTGCCATCCACACCACTTGTGGACATGTGTTTTGGGGGATGTTGCCGCAGCAGCACAAGGTCGGAGATATAGCTGTATGGCTAAAGAGAGATAGATGGAGATAGATGGCTGCCTGAAAAAGCATAAATGCAAAGTAATCACAAAGGGGAGCCACAATGACAATTTCCACAATAAAAACCATATAGTCCCAAGGATCAGATGATTCCAATTTCTACCTGTCCTGTGCCTGCCTGAAGAAAAAGGAAAAAAAGATCTTATTTACAGTGCATTACATGTGTCAAAGGGGCTTTAGAATAATCTGTAGCTTAGAAACAAATGTAATATGTGTGGCAATAAATACGTTTATATAAAACTTAAAGAGGGACTTTGGAGGCCCTGGAGTCTAAAGGACTCCTGGGCCATACGGGTTCCTATCCTTGGGGCTTCCTGAATTGGGATGTCCCATAGTGTGAAACCCCCCAGATCTACTCACCTTCTCCCAAGCCCTTGCCTCTACTCTGCGTTGTGGCCGCATCCCCACTAACATCTAACTGTGCCCTGCCTTTCTGAATGAGCAGAGCGGGCATGTCCTGACTGCAAGGTGAGCAGGGGATGTGGCTGGCGGCGCACTTGGTTCTCTTCGGGGATGCTTGAGTGCTTAAACCGGACCTTCACCATGATTTATTGAAAAGCCCAAAGTACAGGAAGAAAGTACAGGAGTGGGGTTATAGCTGTGCTTTGCTCAGACAGAGCTGGGGTCAGGAAAAGGTCAGCAATCCCAGAATGCAGAGCAGCACAGTCAGAAGGCACTTCCTGTTTGCAGGCTGCCTGATGCTCCATGAGCCGCCATCTTGGATGTTTAAAGGCTCATAACATGCAGTAGATGCAGGTAGGGTGATTTTTAATGTGGGCAATCTGTATGTACAGGGTGTGGGAAACATATAAGATAGACTCTTATTCAGAGTGAAGGACCGCTTTAACTGTTGGCTTAGCTGTCAGCGGCACTGAGGGGAGCCGAGTGACAGCAAGCGCGATGATGGCTGAGTGCGCCGCCCGAGTCTGTGCCATGATAGTAACACGGGGAGGGCGATTTATTAATAGCGCCAGGTAGCGACAGATGAGCGCCAGTAGCGTTATTTTCACAGCGCACGCTAGTATTCGCTGTGCTTGGCCGTTGTTCGGCTGTTGACAGCGACTCAGTCGGTGTGCGGTAATGTTGAATACGGGGTTAGGAGTCGCTGTTTGACAGGTTCCGCGCTGTATGGGAGCGCATGACAGCGAATGGCCATAGCGAACGGCTTCCAGCATATTCATTAACAAATCACGCTCAAAAAATTCTCGCGCTGTAAAATGCTTGTTTAAACCCCAGAGCGCTGGCGGTGATGGGTTAAAAGTAGTTTTTTAACCCCCAAACAACCATATTTTTTTTTTTTACCTTAAAAAATATATCTAACATTGCAGAAGTGGTCACAGAATTTTTGCCATTTAAAAAAAAAAAAAAAAAAAAACATTAATAGCAATTAATTATGAATATTTAAAGATTGCTCCATTGAAATGCATTGGAGAGCGCCAGGTAGCGAGAGGTCATACTTGTCGCTGTTCAAGGTCGCTCGCTGGCGCTGTGGGGTGAGGCTGGAATAATGATGAATGATTCGCTATCTGGCGCTCTGTCAGTCGCTAAGCAGGATCGGCTTGATAAATGTGTGATTGCGGAGGGGAGCCGGTGTTCTCGTGGCGGTGACCGTCATTACCGTTCGCTCACCATTCGCTACCTGGCGCTATCCCTTGTTAAATAAGGGCCAAGGTATAAAAATAGGCACACAATGAATATCTAGGGGTTCATAAAGTCTGTAAATACATACAAAACACACGAACAATAAATAAGCAATAATACAATACCCCCCTAGCCTGGGTTGGACTGGTACCATATTTCAGCCAGGATTTTGCTGGCCATGACCATTCCACAAGCGTCTGAGCCCTGCCATGTATGTGCTTCCCAGCCAGCTTATCAGTGTATTTGTCAACTGGGGCTATTGTGTTGAATATGTGTGGAGCGAATATGTTCATTTGTTAAGCTATGGTACAGTAACTTTAGGATTGCAGGGGCAGATACTCTGACTGTGGTGGGGATCTTCCCCACATCCATGATGCTGAAGTTATAGCAATACAGGGGTGACTTGGCTGGGGGTACAGTGGAGTAGGGGGAGACTTGGGAAGCAGGTATTGGGAAATGAGTGAATTCCAGCACAGGCTGTAGGTGAAATGAACTGGGGGCCCGAAGGCAGCTGCCTGTGCTCTCTATAGCCAGTCTGCCCTTTTGCCTAGGGATGAAACAAGTGACACTATATATATATGATGGGCCATCTGATGTACCGGTGCAGAAAAATGCACAAGCCATTCTGAGGAGTGCGTTCCAGCCTTTAACAAATATATATATATATATATATATATATATATGTATTTGTTAAAGGCTGGAACGCACTCCTCAGAATGCCTTGTGTACGTTTTTCTGCACCGGTACATCAGATGGCACCATCATTGACATTACTAAGGATGTCATTTATTGGGACCACAAGCAGTCCCTTCATCAGAGTTCAAGTTTCCAGATAGTGTGACACAAACAGTGTGACACAACATATATATATACAGCCAATGGTAGTGCATTTGACACATATTGGCATCATCCATTAATCAAACATTGCATAAGACCCAAGACAAGCAGTGTATACATAAAGGCCTATTATACAGAGAGGGCTACATATGCTGTACATTTACTGTATTTTTAATTGTGTAGTTATAGTCAACTTTCAATATCAGACCCACACCCTAGTTAGAGGACCAAAATCCAGCATTTTCAATATCCCATGTTTCGGTTTGTACCCACTGTGTGAAGCCCCGCAGGTCACCTTAGATACATACCTCGCCGTCGTTCCCACAGTGTAAGCTTGGCTCTGCTCCAATCAGCTTTTTTGGTCATGCACATTTATCAGCAGCTAAATAAACTGAATGGAAGCTTAGCCACACTCACCATCAGTGTGCGGAACACCCTGCACCCCTCTATAGCTTGAGCGGGCATGCACAGATGCACAATCTGGGTTTGCCAACAAGATAGGAATATCAGGTGACTGGGTATAACACAGCGGGGCATCACAAAATGAAATGGGTATTTAACCTGACCTAGCTTCTTATGCTAGGTCTAGTTTTGGTTTTGGTCCACTCTATGACTAATGCAAACAAATGTTTCCCTCCAGCTTGCTCCCAGATGTTCACCTTATCAGATTTTGAATGTTAATTAAAGTACCCACTGTCCAACTAGGGACCAATTCAGCAGCAGGTATAAAAACTGCACTTCTACTTCCTTCTTCACTTTTTGCAGCTGCTGCTGAATTGCCTCATCAGCTGAGGTTTCCAGTGACCCAGCCAGCTGGACATAGGGGCCGATTCATTAACAGCGGCAGGTAGAGACAGTTGAGCGACTGTAGCGGCATTTTCAGAGCGCCCGCTAGTAGACGCTGTGCTTGGCCGTTGTTCGGTAGTTGATAGCGACTCAGTCGGTTTGCCGTAATGTTGAATATTGGGTGAGGAGTCGCTATTTGTCAGGTTCCGCGCTGTATGGGAGCGCATGATAGCGACTGGCCATAGGGACCGTCTCCCACCATATTCATTAACAAATCACGCTCAAAAAATTCTCGCGCTGTAAAATGCATGTTTAAAGTAGTTTTTTAACCCCCAAACAACCATATTTTTGGAAACCAAAAAAAACAATTTTTTTAAATAATGTTGTAATATGAATACATTAATATCAGACCTGTAATATCAATTCTGTACATTTTATTATTTTTTTTTTTTACCTTAAAAAAATTTAAAATGGCAGAAGTGGTGACAGAATTTTTCACATTAAAAAAAAAAAAACATTAATAACAATTAATTATGAATATTTAAAGATTGTTCCATTGAAATGCATTGGAGAGCGGCAGGTAGCGAGAGGTCATACCTGTCGCTGTTCAAGGTCGGACGCTGGCGCTGTGGGCTGAGGCTGGAATAATGATGAATGAGTGGCTATCTGGCGCTATCTCAGTCGCTAAGCAGGATTGGCTTGATAAATGTGTGATTGTGGTGGGGAGCCGGCGTTCTCGTGGCGGGGCCCGTCATTACCGGCCGCTCACCAGTCGCTACCTGTCGCTATCCCTTGTTAAATAAGGGCCATAGTCTTCCTTTGCCCACTGACTGTCATCAGAGTGCGCACTGGCTCTCCTCCAATAGGATGCACCGAGCAGCCATAGTGGTATGATTGTCACTGTGACGGCTGGCGGCTGACATTTCTTAGGGGAGGGTGGGTAGGACAATTGCCCTGGGCACCAAGGCAATAGGAGATATGTTTATCCCAGCCATCCTGATTTCTGCAGATGAGTCTGGGGCACTATTAGGAGTGCAGGACATAAGACAGGCCCCTTATATTCTCGTGGGGAGGGGGGCACTGCCTGCTGCTATGGTGGAGGCACAGCGTGGCACTTACCCGTATGAGACAACAGCAGCATCATAGGATTCATGAGGAGGGGCTGATTTTTTTCCTTCTCACACTGAGCACCATTTTGCCTAGAAATAGCCCTGACTGATGGAAGACTCTGGTTGTCAAAATGTCAGGTGATATCTGTATTGATGGAACCTAGATACAGGTTTTCTATCAGATTTAGGTCCACTTTTAAAGAAAATGTGCCTATTTTTCTTTTACCTAAAGGTACATTGTCTGGAGCATCATAAAATGCTGATAGGATTAATGTCTGCTGTGGTGTTCTAGTTAATAAAGCAGGTCACTTTATAGAGGACTGCGGGGGTGTATGAAAAATGGCCAGATGATTCTATTGCGGTGGTATAAAATAGAATGTCTTTCTAGGGAAGTAGGTCAGGTCTTGAGAGGAAACTTGTGTAATAGAGCTCACCCTCCGCTTTCGAGTAATAGATCTAATTGTAATTGTCTGTTTTTCCGGTAGCTCCTTGCCTAAAAATAGGATGTCTAGGTAATAAGAAGGGAGGGAGAAAATAGGTGCCACTGAAGGTGCCTTTTCACTGAAAGATGGAAGGCAATTTGGTCTATTAACTTCCCCCATAAAATATATTGTTAATGGAACTGCAAGAAGCACGGCAAAGAATGAGGGACTATTTCCTGCTATTTTTTGAATGGCTGGGCTCTCGTGTCAAGGCCTGTCTTCTTGAATTGTCAGTAAAAGGCATATTGGATTCCGAGTCTTTTTAAGGCTGTGAGGACTGAGCAGCCATTAATACCAGATATTCACTCAGCTCATAAAAATTCTATTTGCTTGTTTGTGAGCTAATTAAAATTTGAAAGAGCAGTTTCCATTGATTTTATTTTTGCTTAACCTTCATTGAAATGTTAGACATGAGTTCGGTGAACAGTAGGGTGGAAGGCCTCATGCATTGCTTTGTTCCTCCCAAAACTTGGCTCGATGAATCATAGCATAAGGGGAATTACATTTATTTAGAGCTTTATTTATTTAAAAAACGTCAGCCAGTCCGCATATTATTTAACACTGGATGCTCTGGTTGAAGCAGCACCAGTTGTAACCTTGTGCTGTAGGTCAATATCCCATAGAGCACAATGGGCAGAACTGCATTGAAGTGTTTCATGCCTATAACTAATATTACACACATTTATTTGTACAGAACTTGCATTGTGACTTGTCAGTAATGGGAATACAGGACCTAGATGACACCAAATGTATTTTTTGAGGGGGTTATTGTAATGGATTTTATTGACTTTTTTGCTTAACAATATGTAAATTGGACACCAACAACTAAACTCACTGTAAGATTCGTCCTGTGCAGCGCTGGAAAGGCAACAGTACAAAGTGGCGCTCACTAGCGCTGGGATAATCGGCATCCAGGTGCTGACATAGGCCTACTAATACATAGTGCAACAATTTGGAGATGCGTAAGGGGAGGATACAATTAACTTGTATAGATGCAGTATATCAATGGTCAATACAAAAAATTGTGGAGAAAAGCTCATGTATATACTCCCTAAAAATAAGGAGACACTCCCTCTGTCTGGAGAAAAAAAGATTCACTCTCCAAATGCGACATTCCTTTTTTACCATAAGAACTATAAATCTGTGCAATAACATTCCCCGGGGGCTTCTAGCAGCATCAACAGCTTGAAAAAAGCATTAAATGTTTTTTTTAAAGAAAAAATAACTTTCCTCAACCCCATCGCTTGGTTGAACTCAGTGCCTGATTATAATGGGTGTAGTGGAGCACTGTCATCACCCCTTTGAGCTGCAGGGCCTGGAGTAGGTGCTTCACTGCACCAATGGGCTCAGCAGCACAGAATAACTGGGGTCCCCTCGAGGCAGCAAGGGCTGGCAGAGGCGAACTGTCCCGGGGATTGGGAGAGATAGAAAATGCAGACCTGGTGGTTCTGCTGGCCCCAGCTGGTGTGCGAGAGGCATGGCTGTCTCAGAAAACATAGCTGCCAGACAACCTCCTCCGCTACCCTTGTTCATCTGCCCACAGCTTGCTCCTTACGTGACCCTGCCACCCCACCCTCAGGGATATGCAGCACAACTCCCAGGATGTACCTGGATCTGGTGATTAAAGTGGACCAACACCCAGGATTTTCACTATCCTGAGTGTTGGTCCACTTCCGCTGTGTGAAACCCCCCAGAAAGCCCCTAAACTCTTACCTTATCGGCGACGGACAAGCGCGGGTGGCCCTGCTAGAGGGACGTGCGGGAGGCGGTGGCGCCGGCTGCTTATCTGCCGCTTGTCCGTCGCCGATAAGGTACGATTTTAGGGGCTTTCTGGGGGGTTTCACACAGCGGGGCATCCCGATTTCGGATGCCCCGCAGGGAGGGAGCTGGTCGGCCCAGGAATCTTATAGATTCCCGGGCCGATCAAGGGTGGGTGTTGTTCCACTTTAATTTCCTCCTCGCCGTTGCACTGACCTCTTCATGTGAGGTTAGATAACATCAGTATGTGTGTTCATGTCTTTGGTCACTAGTCAGGGGCTGTCTTCTGTAGCAAAGCCTCTAAGTGGTAAACCACCATTCATTTTGAGTGGCTTTCTGAGCAGGCCTTCTCCAATCAGATAAGTTTGTCAGGTGCCAATCAGAGATTTCATAATCTGTCAATCTATTCTGAAAGACTGGAGAGTGCCAGGTGCCTCCAGCCAGCTCTGAGGTACACACATCAGCTGGGGAAAGATGGTGACACAGCTTACCACCCCTGCATGTGGCGTGGGATCAGTGGATTGGTAAGTATACCGGGCGACGCATGGAAGGACTCACAACACAGGGCATCCTTGGGCCCTAGATGACTCCAGGGCCGGGATGTGAGAGTTTTGGTCTGTTTTAGTTGTGTAGAGGAAGAGGGTTAATGCAGAACAACACCGTTTTATGTTGGTGTAGGTGCCAGCTGCAAGCTCGTGGGGGAGCCTCCCCACACATCACCCCCCAAAACGCTACGCCTGTTATTCTTAACTTATCCTCGAGCCTCTGCCAGAAATGGAGCCCCATGATTGGCATCCAGGCAGTCATGTGGGTCAGGATTGCGTCCTTCGCTTCGGCTTCTGGAAAGCCCATGTGAGCGCTTATGGCCAATCACTGGCCTCCATTTCCAGATAAGGTTTGATTATTAGATAAGATAAGGTGATGTACAGGGGGTCTCCAGCATTCTGGTTGCCCACCCGAGCTTTTTTTATTACATTGGCACCCAGATTAACACCCGTTAGCAGAAAAAATGGGTGATGGTCTGCTTTAAATAAAGACAACCCAGTGAAGACCTCTACACTATTCCTGATCTGGGTACTAAAATGGACCAAAACCCAGGATTTTGACCATGTCAGTTTTTGGTCTGTTTCCCTTGGGCATCCCAACTTGTGATACCCCACTATTTTAAACCCCCAGGATCCCCAGAAATCCTTCCCCGCAATCCTATGGTGCATGCACGTCTTCTTGTTCAATCAATACTGTGTTCCAATTTGGGATGCCCCTCTTTTTAGAACCCCCTGGGATTGCTGCTACACGTACATCCCCAGCAATCCCATAGTGCATAGCTGGTGATTCAGCAACAGTGACATTCTCATGCTTTTTTCTCATAGTGAATTATTTGCAACCATTTTTTTCAACTCTTATTGAATTGAGACCAATGTAAGTAATGTATCTAAAATGTATCTAGGAGTTTTCAGCTGTGTACAGAGCAATAAGTCATTCCATTTGATTGATTTCTACTTCTGGCTAGAAATAAGGGATGATTGCACAGAAATTGAAGGCAATTTTGGGTTTTTCAGTTTCTCTCAAATGGATATCAAGATGACAGATCTCACCTAGTTAAAGAGCACAGAATCCACATAGTAGTTTGACATATGGATCACAGAGAACAAAAATAAAAGTATACTGGTTCCGAACCTTCTCTCCTTTATAAAAAAAACAAAATAGCTTTGAATTTGGGCTACAAATCCTAGAGCTGCATGTCAGCTTCAGGACCAGTTTTAAACTCACCATTTGTCACGCCAAGGTGCCGGTGTGCTACAGAAAATCTACTGTATACAAACAGCTGCAGATGGACCGTATTGTTGCATGATTTATAGTTCTCATTTTATTACTGAAATTAATTTGTATTTGTGCGCTTTTATTTATATACATTTAGTTAAAATATACTCAGCATTTCCAGGGTAATTTGGATTGCTCATATTACTAACATGTCCTGGGCTCACACAGTTCTCCTTACAGGCAGACTATTCTATTTACTTTAAGCTGGTTTTGTTGCTTTGATATGCCCTAACTACAGACAGGGCCAATGCCCTGGGAGCATATTATGTAGCTAGCAAGGCATGGCTGTTGCTTTACATGAGTTCAGATTGACGTGACTAAAGCTGACCTGCAGGCTTATCGGCTTGTCATCCCTTTTGTCCCTCCAATAGACCTAGACATGCTCTAGACCCTCCAAGCCTTAGTAACAGCAGAACTATAGTTGGTCATCATGGGTCAGCTGCTAGGGACACCTATCACTTGTCTTTTTGCTATGTAACGTGGCCATTTCTGTTTAAAAATGTGTTGATAGACATGGCTAAAGGTCTTATATAACCTCATCAAAACAGCCATTTTGGCTTTCTGTAATTGGATTTTATTAAGCTCAAACATTGGGGCATTATGACTTTATTCCCCACTAAGAAGCCTGACGACCTGTGCTCACCTGCCGATCATTTGACCAATTGCGGACAAAAGGGGAGTGGCAGCTGCTCAGATCATTTTATAACTAACCTGGGAGGTGCAAGTCAGCAGGGCAATTAGGTTACTATAGACTCAAAGGAGCCGCAGCACTCAACCCTGTTAGCTTGCAGACCAACCTATAATCTGTCTCTAAATTTGGTAAAAACAGAGGCTCGGTCACACACATCTGCAGAAGTATGTTAAGCTGCCAAGGTGCCTCTATGGGTGCAGTCCTAACTCTAATCTATGAGAGCCCCATTTGGGGCATACAATGCAAGAGATAAAATGGGAGCAGCTTACCTGAGGTTGCCCTAAACCTCATGTGCAAGCCATGGGGTGGAAGGGTCAAGACCTTGCAATACAGCCTAGACCCCACACACCATGTGCTTGCACAAATTCAAAGTGGACAAAAGGGGAGTGGCAGCTGCTCAGACCATTTTATAACTAACCTGGGAGGTGCAAGTTCAATTGCGTTTGCTGGCCGGCAGGGACGGCAGAAGATGCGCAAAGCTGAAAGGCTGCTGGTGGTCATGTGGGGCAGCAGACCACGCTGGAACGCAGAAGTGAATAGCAGCTCCTGGTCAGGAAAGTGTGTAGCAAGGCATCAAAATCATGATACTCCTGTGCTGTGAGGTTGATACAAGTTTTGACTATATAAATAATTAAATAAGTATATAGCATCATTATTCACATAGAACCCTATTTAATATTTTGTTACTGAAATATTATAGCTTAAAGTGGACCAAAACCTAAGAATTATCCTGGCATCCTGGAATGGGTCCTGGGATGCGGCCGCAGCTCGTGCATCTGCTGTTGGACCGGTAAAGAAGGTGAGTTTCCGGACGTAAGTGTTGGAGTGCTGGACTGCTGCCAGCAACAAAAGGTGAGTATCCTTTTTTTTATCAGCCTGGACATTTATTTTAATTTAATCTCTTGTTGTGGCTTTTTCCATTCTGTAAATCTGGATTGGTCCAATCAACTCTTTGAAATGATTGAGAGCTCAAGTCAGAGGCTGAATACAAGAAAATGTGTCACAGTCACTGACTATTCCATGAAGTATTGGTAAATCATTATGCATGACTATGAGGGCTGTAAACCTGCCAGTAATAGAATGTCTATCAAAATGAATAAGTGTACAAGAAGGAGGTCATCAAGAGAACTGTAACTGCTGTCAGGGAGCTAAGGGAACAGAGACTAGGGAGACAACGCATTCAACATGTGCTCCACAACTTATAGTTCTATAGAAGCGTGGCAAAGAGAAAGCGAATGTTAACTAGTCACATGACATTAGAAGTTGGAAGCTCAGCAGTTAGCTGGTTTAAAGTGGACCAACACCTTGAGGTGATCGGCCCGGGAATCTTTAAGATTCCCGGGCCGATCACCTCACACACCGCGGGACATCCGAGATCGGGATGTCCCGCGGGGTGAAACCCCCCCAAACACCCCAAATCACCTTACCTTGTCCCTCGCGCCCCTCTAGCCATGCGCGCGCCCGCGCCGGCCGTCTCTGAATGGCCGGCGCGGGCGCGCACACGTCAAGAGTGACGCGCGGGAGGCGCCGACGGGCAAGCTGCTTGTACGTTGCTGTCAATCAGCTTGTACGTCGGCGCCGATTGGACGGCGCGGCCACGTGGGAGGGGGGAGAGGTGAGTTTTGGGGGCTTTCTGGGGGGTTTCACACAGCGGAGCACCCCCGACCGGGGTGCCCCGGGGAAGTGGACCAATACCCAGGATAGTCAAAATCCTGGGTGTTGGTCCACTTTAAGGTTTTATGGTCTGGTTAAAAATGTGAGCTTTTAACGCAGTCCTCTACTGACTAAACAAAAAATCAGGTTTATCCACGTTTCAGGTTTATGTGACCCCTTGGGCAGCATGGTCTCAGTGGGCCCCTTTGGGATGGAGAGTCGCGGGTTGGGGTCTATAAATTTCATGCCCAAAACTAAGAAGGGCTGCTTGTCCTCCAACCCCCTATTAGAGCTGTTTAGTTTAGTTTAGTTTCTGATCCGTCGCTCACTCCTGACCTGCGTTTGGACACTAGTACAAGGCTTGTATAAGCCTATGCACTTGCAACCCCTGTTGCCGGCTTGTAGTGCAGTTAAAGTTAGGGATTTATGTTAAAGCTGGTACAACACAGCACGGCGCTGTGAAACGGGGATTAAAGGCATTCAGTGCCTGTTGCAATCCCCCTTTTTATTTTGGGGTGAAGGCAGCACAATAAAAAAAATAAACATGCAATTGCATTGGGGACGCTTGAAAGACATGACAGTTTGCAGCGCAACCCAAAATTGCAAAAATGTGTACAAAACATTTACAAACAGCCCAGGGATCCTGTGGCACATGCACCAGCCCCCCCCCCCCCCAAAAAAAAAAAATAATAGAAATAGCCCAAAAAATTATAACCAACCCAGCCCATTGAAATGTATGGGATAGTGCCACACAGTGCAGGGTGAGCGCCTGGTCTTATCTAGCACTGTAGGGAACACAGCGCTGTTGATAGACTACCTGCCACTATCAGATGCTCTCTGGATTTTTGACTTGATAAATACAACTTTTGCACTGGGACCTGACATTCATCTGGCTCTACATGTCACTAATGCTTCTTAAATAAACCCCTAAGTGTCTGCTTAGCATCTGAGTGCATTGAGATGTGCAAAGGATAACCCCAAGCTGTACCACCATGTCCATGAAGACAACAGAAGACATAGTGGAAGCTGCAAAACAACAAACTACTAAAAAAGTTGAATCCAGAGAGCATAATCAGAGAATGTAGTCAAAAAGGCCCAGAGCAGACCAGTGCTGCAACAAATCCAGTGTATATACATACAAGGTCAAATTCAGCTCCTAGGTTGGTTCAGACAGCAGTCAAGCAGGAGTCGGGACTGGTGGGTCAAGCAGAGTTGCGGAAACTGGAGATCAGTAGCACACCTTCTAGAATGTAAGCAGGTCTAAATATCCCCCACCCCAGGGTTTATTTGATGCCTCTTTGTTTAAAAAAAAGAAAGCTTAAAATGGTGCTTTAATAGGTAAAGTTAGTGTCAGACCTCACTACCTTGGACATACCTGAAGAAATCATTCTTGGGGCCCAACCTGCAGATATATAGATACTATGCAAGACCACTTGAGAATAATTCATTCCTTCACTGTATACAGACTTTATTTATGCATCATTTCAGCTGGAGACCATCTTTCCGCGCCTTGCCATACATCTTCCCTGCCCACTTATTCTAGTTCATGTTCTGTAATTCACCCTAAGTGTTGTATTCAGGTGACATTACACACAGCACACCGGCCAGCCATCCGTTTTATTGTTAATGTTACGCATGTCTGACAAGCGATTGCAGCTGCTTAACATCATATTGTACATTTCCTTGGAAAATTATCAATCCAATATTTGAAAAGAAAAAGATACAGTATATGACCATTTATACTCTGAAGTACATGTGAAGTTCATAATGTCTATGTATTCAAAATATTCAAAAACATTTTCAATAATTCCCTGCCCATTTCTGAGAAGGGGTCCCACAGTGTCTAGTTCTAGCAAGAATCAGTAAAGTTTGAACCCTTTATACTACAGTGTCAGAGTCATGGTAATGCTTAGGGGAGTTATTGCTTGCATTATATGCTACTGTTTAGTTTTAAGCTAATCAAAGATTAGAGTAGAGACTTTACTGTACCGAGGCCAAAATAAAAGAGATGAAAGCAACCTCTAATAGACTTGTTTTGCCAATATTGCGGTGGGTCAATAGACAAGATGGGGGGGATTTGTGTAAAAAAAAAAAAGTGACACCATGGATATGCACAGTAACATTAGTGTGTCTCACAACCATCATTCAGTGATGGATGTACCTGTACATGTACCATCTCTCAGAGTTGGGAGCCCCTGATTCAATTGATGGCCCTTCCCATTGATTAGCTTGTCATTTTTTCCATATAACCTGAGATTCTCAGGCACCAATATATATTAAATCAGACCAGACCAGTCCATTTATCCAACAGCGGTTGTTGTAGTGGCCGCATCCCCCATCCCTCCATCCACAGGATTCCCTATGGAAAAAGCCTAAAATTATTGCATTTCTACTGTATGGTCCATGCTTTCGCTCCACTCTGCGGCACCAGGACCTTTTTATCTATAAAGTTACTTTGGTATAAAAACATCAAAGGAAAAAAACAAGTAGAATTCTTATTGTTGAAAGAAAATCCTGTGCTGTACTGGATGTCTAGGTTCTCTCCAGTGTATAGCTTGGCCAGAGTCAATGATGGAGCAGCGTTCACATTGTTTAAATGCTGATGTGTCATGATGAGTATTGTTGACTTTGTGTGTGTGTGTGGGCACACTTACTTTTTATTTAGTCTGCAAGATAAACCTACTTAATAAGAAGCAGCCATCAGTGCTTTCTGTAGATCTTGGTTGTGGGTGATGGCGATGATCTCTTCCTATCCCATGCGCAATGTCATATGCATAATGGAAACAATAAAGAGACCCTAGAGGTTTCTACGCTTAATAATCTTACATTCCAATTCGATATTGTATGTATTTTATTTTAAATCACCAATTTCCTGTCATTTCCTTTTTTGGGGGTTCTGTTTATACAGTTTCAGAATGGCTGTGCAGTGGTTTAATAGTAACTAAATCCAAGATTCTTTTTGTTTCCTTTTGAATGAAACATGAGGAGCAAAAAATACATTCCTTGGCAAGCTGTAATACGGTGTTAAGGTCACTGTTCAAGTGCAACATTTTCCAGAGATGTTTAAGATAGAGGTTTACAAGAACCGTGCAGATCTTGTTTGAAATTATTATAAAAAAACTAAAAGAAAAAGAAAAAAATAATAATTATCTCAATCTTACTGTAGAAACTCAATCCACTTCTAATGCTTTAATGTACATAAAAGCCCTGAGTTTTAGTGGAACAAATTAGACTAGCCTTTTGATTCCTATAGGGTACTACCCATTGCTGCAGACACAAGCCTCTAACTGCCTTCCTGGAAACTAATATACAGGCTTAAATTGATATTTCAGGCAAAGCCAATTGTTAGATCATTGCGTCGGGCTACGCACTGTCCTAAACCGTTTTTAAATTGAAGATAAAATGGCTGAGATATAAAGGTTTACAGTTTTACGCCATGATTCATCTTCTAAAGCATGTGGGTGTGGCCTTTGGAGCTGTGATGAATCATAATAATTAGCATAATGGGTGGACGGTGCGGGGAGAGGGTGTTTGGTAGGAGGAGGCTTGGAGGGGAGCAAGGAAGAAGGGAGGGATTAGCTGAGAGCTCCTCGAGCTAGTATTGGTGGCGCACATCGGCAGGGTGGCGCTGGAGGGGCAGATAAGGACGTTTATGTCCTCATTCAGGGGCAGAACTAAGAAGAGGCACAGTGCTGGAGGATTGCTTTGCAAGGTAAGCGCTTTATTTGTTTTAACCTTTATCCCTCTAAAAAAAGGAATTTTAGTTTAAATAATTTATTAATTAAACGCTCTTAATTTCTGGAATGTGTCTTTTTATTCCTCACCCCCTGGGCATTCTTTTAAAACCCCCTAGAAAGCCAGATAATTGGGGGGGGGGGGATTTGTGCCTCCATTTCTTTAGCATTGAGTAATTGACCCAATCTCCTATCTTGTGGTCACAAGGATCATGTGAGCAGAGCCATCTTTTTTTCTGCCCAGTTGTTGGTGTTTTTTTAAAGACTTTACGTTCAAGGACATCACAATTCTGGGGCTGGGGGATTCATCAATAACTGTGGATATTTTGGCAGGACATCTGCTTTAGCTTAAGACTTCCTTTGGATTGTCTGTAGGCAGCACTACCCTGGAGACAAGAGGTATATTACAGATTCAGAGGGAGTTAGTCTGATTTTCTAGGTATATGATCTTTTCCTGTACTATCTGGACTGATACTGAGTTACCCATTGTTAAAGAGGAACATCGGACAAAAAATAAAAAGGGGCTGATTCTCATCTGGCTGCTTCAGGGCCTGATCCTCTGCTCCCCGGGCTTAGCCGTCTGTAAATGACAGTACGGCTTTAGCCTCGCTTTTCAAAGTCCCGCGCCACTCAGTCTTGTGGGATTTCGGGCGGCTCCATTGCATCCTATTCATTGGCACTACGCAGGCACGAGATTGGGGGCCACGCACAGTGCCTGTTGGGGTGCAAGATGGCGCTGCCTGTCGGGAGGTTGCCCAGAATCCGAGGGACCCAGAAGATGGATCTCCTGGTGAAGTGAGTAGATATTGCCCCAAGGTAAAACCAGAGGGGGGGGGGGAGCATATGGCTGAGGTTTGGGGGAGGTTTTAACCTCTTTAACCTCCTTTTGTCAAAAGCTTAAAGTGGACCAACACCCAGCCCCATCGGCTCGAGAATCTATAAGATTCTCGGGCCGATCCAATCCCTCCCCGCGGGGCATCCAAAATCGGTGTGTGAAACCCCCCAGGACGCCTGCTAACCTTACCTGTATCCCGGTCCAACGGCGCATGCGCGGGCCACGGCTGCATCTTGCGCTTCTTTTTAGCAGGGCGCGTGGCCGTGTCGACCATTTGTGAATGGTCGGCGTGGATGTGCTTCCTGTTAGAGGGAAGCGCGAGATGCGCCGGCCAGTGTGCTCGGAGCCGCTGAGGTTTGACGCACATACCTCAGCGGTTCCAAGCGCGCTAATTGGACGAGCGGCCGCGCATACGGATAGCGGGGTGAGGTTGAATCAGGCGATCTGGGGGGTTTCACATAGCGGGGTGCCCCAGGGAAGTGGACCAAAACCCAGGATAGTCAAAATCCTGGGTGTTGGTCCACTTTTAGCATCCATCACTGTTTTTTGGGTCAGTGGAGGTAAAAGTGTATTGGCATGGCCTTCATCTATGTGTGCAGGTTAGTGAGGTTAATACACATCCAGAGGCACAATGCCATTACTGGTTCTTGAGGAGTATGTTTGGGTTTGTCAGACACAGCCTAGAAAAAAATGGAAAAAAATGGAAACATGCTGGAGACCTCATCGCGGAACATTCCTAAAATGTCTCCAGAGAAATGGTTTTATAGCCACGAAACGAGTGGGCGATGTATTTGGTGTTTTATCATTGCTCTACAGCACTTTTATGTTTCAAACAATATCATATGAACTGTTTAATGCCGCATATTCTTTATTTAATCATGTAATTATTACTGACAATATATTCATGTTGTACAACTTTGTAAAGAATACACTAATACTTTGTCACTATACAAATTTTTTAGGGAATATTTTCATCTAGCCATAAGATTTCTTTCTAAGCTTGTATTTTCTGGTTATTCAGCCTATGACTAAGTTATTATTTTTTTTCATTATGCTGGTTTGGCTAGATCATGTTGCTGTTAATCTTGTGATTTATCTTTATTTATAGATTCAATGGGGCTAATACATTTATGGCTTGTATCCTCTTTTTTGGTTGTACACTGGCATTCTTTTCAATATTCTTAAAATAAAATACTTAAAATCAATCTTTAGGCAAAAAATAATATACTCACCCTTTGAGGCAAAAACAAGCGCACCTGTGCTAGGTCAGACACAGCGGCCTCCATCAAGATGGAACCATGCCCCTCCGCATGCCCCCTTCATTGCATTGAATATAGTGGGAGGGCAAAGGGTCATGATTCTATCTAGTAAGAGATGAGGCTTGAAGATGATCGGGTGCTGTTCTCGGCACTGCAGCTGGAGTGTGTTAATTTGTATTTAATAGAACCAGAACTAGTGTGATAGGACTGCTATTATTTATATTATGGTGCACCTTAGCAAAATGGATTCATTTCTGTGTAACAGTCGTTACTCTGTTATAAGTATTCAAGAGGGCACCTTTATTACATGCTAAAAAGAAGAAATGTAATATAAAAGCAGGTAAAATTATTACGATTTTTAGTTTCTATTTCTAATTATTCAAATATTAAATTATTAAAAAATGATATAGTTGACTTGATTGTACTAAATCAATCCCACTCCAGTCACTTTAATTAACCAAGGACCCTCCATTACATGGAATGGACTGGGCATGCATCAGACACTTGGAAGCTGGCAAGATATAGGGGTGGATTGAGAGCCTGATGAGAAAACTCACATCTTTTTAGGAGAGAAAACTGCCATTTACTTTCTTTGCTAGGAGGTGTAAATTTTCACCTAGCTCTAAATTAGCACCAAGGTAGACAATTAAAGTGAATGGCAATTTTCTCACCTAAAAAGGAGCACGTTTTCTCACCAGGCTTTGAATTGAACCCATAATAAGGTTTTTTTTCTCATTCACCAGGACAGTCCCTTTAACTAACTAACTAACTATTTTGCCTTCTTGACAAATGGAGCTTTTTAGCTTTGGTTAAGCAGGCTGCTGCTCCTTACCGCCCCTATCACTCGGTTTGCCAGGACCTCACCGCACTCTGCAAAATGTGCCTGAAGCTGCCTTCTGATGGGGGCACCTTTATGACTTTTTGAAATATTTTTCTTTTTCACTAGGGCAGGAAGGAGGTTAAAGTAAATCAAAACCCAGGATTTTGACTTTCCTGGGTTTTGGTCCTTGTCCCCAGGGCACCCTGATCGGGCATGCCCCTCTGTGTGAAACCCCCCAGGTTGCTCCGATCTCACTCTCCCTTCCCCGATCCTATGGCGCAGCTCTCGCATCCAATCAGCGTTCGGATCCACTCCCCTTCGCCTAATAGCCTAATAGCAGATCTGAGCGCGCTGACGGTTGCAGCCCAGTAAACACATTGGCTAATGAGAGGAGGTCAGTTATACCCCCCAACTAAATAAAATTACTGCCAAGCTTTTGGTTTATTCTCGCATGGTAGGAATAAAATCCATGGGTGACAGGTTTAGTCTATCAGGGGTGACAGAGCCTGTCACCCTAGATGTCATTTTCCTTCCATTAAAAGCAAGCCTGGCTGGATATTTCTTGATGCCAGGTGTATAAGTGACCCCTCCCCCTGCCATCCAGCAAATTTATATGGATTTTTATCATTGGGCAATTTTTGCGATAGTTCTCCTTTAAGTTTCTGGGCGACCTGGGGGGTTTCACACAGCGGGACATCACAATTTTGGATGTCCCGGGGGAGGGAATTCAGCAGCCCCGGACTCCTTGAGCCACTTTAATGTCTCACTATCTATTTACATGGGCATTGCATGTTTCATTGTATTTCCATGGTGTTACTTTCACCTCCTTGCCAGGACAAATCTAAAAGCTAAGCGATTAAAGTGACAGTAATTATGTGCCCAAATGCTCCACCTAAATTTACTTAGGAATCAGTTTAGTGTAACCACTCTTCAAGTACCACTTCCCGTTTTCTAAATATCTTATCCTGGGTGGTACATATGTTTTGTCAACACACAAAAACAACAATATCGAATGTATGAAATGCACAAAAATGCTTTTGATCATATTTGGAGCAGTTTTGAACCAGGCTTCAGTAAAATGTAGATGGCAGCAGATCAGGTTGGGGTACAGCTCTGTCTTTGACCTTTCTCTACCACTTTATAGGATCTCCAGTACCAACAACTGGTTGGGAACCCCTGGCCTAGATGAACACTTCTCTCTTTATGCTCTGGTTAGTATTTACAGTGTTACAGTGTTTAAATGATTATTTTTACATTGTATTCATGCATTCTTGATATCACAAATTTTAGTCTGATAGGATAAAAGTTTTTTTTCCTTAAAATAGCTTAAATGATTAGACAAGGTCAAAACATAGCAGGCATGCTCTGGTCTCTGCATTGTAAGATTTTTTTTAATGTCCTGGGTGCCTTTTATATGCCCAAGCTTTAGCCCAGCTTGTATTGTCACTTTAAATTAACTCTGTTTAATAGGACCACACCCTTTTGTCTGATTTGCACCTACTCCCATGTGTTCAAGCAGTAGGGGTCTCTTTAATGAGACAGTGAAAGCCAAGGTCTTTGAATCCCCTTTCTATGCTCCCTGGTCTTTTGTTGTATGTTTCTGAGAGGGAACCCTCTAAGAATCCAGTGATGGACATTCTGCTGTATCCCTTTTAACGCTATAATAGGGTTTGTTTTGGGTGGATGTATTTTTCTTTTGACACATCAGTCAATTTCTTGAAACTGTTAAATGTTTTTTCTTTGAAAAGCTCTGATTTTCAGCATGCCTCCCCCTTTAACCTGCAAAGTGAGGCTGGGTCATCTTTCTTAATTGGAAAGAGTTAGTGGTGACAATGAGCCTCTTCTCTAGATTTTCTTGGGAAAATAAAAAACATAAAATAAAACATGACTTGAATATCTCAAGATATCTCTCAATGTGACCATATTATTCTGTAATTTAACAAATTATTATTTAATGCCATTACACTCAGTAAATGGCATTTGCTAATATTTATACAAAGTTTTCCCAATATGAATAATCTTTAAAATCAAGTTTAAGCTTTTTAATCGACCCTGTTTCCCTGAAAATAGACCCTATTGTGAAACCTGCACTTAAAGTGGACCAGGTGCCCCGGGGGAGGCATACTCGCTCCGCCGGGGCACCCCGATCGTGTAAAACCCCCTAGGTTGCCCAAAAACTCACCTTCGGTCCCGGTCCAACGGCCCATGCACAAGCAGCGGTCCCATCCCTGCTAGCCTTTTGGCAGGCCGCGTGCCCGCACCAGGCATTTGTGAATAGCCAGAGCGGGCACACTCCCTGTTAGAGGGTATTGGGGAATGCAGCCGCCAGCGTGCTCAGATCCGCTCCTATTAGACAAGCTAATGAATGAAGGGGCTCGAGCGGATCTGAGCGTGCTGATTGGACGAGTGTCTGCACATGCGCCGTAAGACCGGGAAGAGGTGAGTTCAATCGGGCGATATGGGGGGTTTCACACAGCGGGGCATCCCCTGGGGGAAAGGACCAAAACCCAGTATAGTCAAAATCCTGGGTCCACTTTAAAAGACCTCACAAGTCCCAAAGCAATAAGGGTTGTCAAGTTACAGGTTCTCTGTGGGGCAAGAGGCAAATATTGCAGTTGCCTTTATCACCAGGACCGGAAGGCCCCCATTGTGATTAGGGCCTCAGACAGGGAAATGTAATGTCCTGGGCATTAGGTGTCTGCACTGTTTGTTTTCAATGAGGAGTGTATATTGCTGTGTCCCCTGCATGCTCGGGCTGTGCGTATGTTCCCATTCAGGGTTTGCGGCCGCACTCGCTCACTATTGAAGTCAATGAGAGCCCTTTGCCAAAGGATGTAAACTCTGGGGAGTTTCACACAGCAGGGCATCCAAATTTGGGTTTGTTTGACACCCCCTAGTCCACCCAGGGTCACGGAACAAAACCTGGGATAGGCAAAAGCATGGGTTTTGTTCCACTTTAACAATTTGCAGAATGTTTTGTAAGAAAATATAAGGATATCCTGTGCTAATGTATGTAACTAATGGCACCTTGACTTACTAGGATGCAGGCAAAGGCAGATCTGCACTACAATCCAGAACCTTCTGGTTTCTCACATCATGGGACCGTTTAAAATTGGGGACAGCGCTGCTGCTTGTGCATGATGCCTCCCGCCCACTAAAACCTCCAAACCTGTTTCCTGTTTAGGTTTCAGACCCATGTGCCACCAACGGCCAATTGCTGTCCCTGGTGGGGCCATAACAAATCGCTGCAGGTAGTCATGCCAGTGCAGGTCTGGATCCAGTCCCATAAAAGGTGAGTTTTCTGGGGCATGGGATTTGGGGGTGGGCATGGAGTTGGCATGGATCAGACATGAGCAATGGTCCTATAACACCCAGCAGGCTAGGGTATCACTTTAGCAATAGGTAAATCCTAAATGATAACACTCACCTGCATACAGGGCTGGATTAGGTGTGGTGGAGGCCCCTGGGCACAAAATGTGATGGAGGCCCCAGATACAGTATTTTCTTTCCTTTAAAATAGTCCAGCCAAGTAACTGATTGGTGGTGGCACCCACCTACTTACTGGAACATCAGATTGAGTCCCTTGTGCCACCCTTGTGCTGCCTTTGCCATTCTGGGCGGGGAGTAGTGTAGTCGCCCAGCTGGTCCAGCAGAAAACAGTTTTTTGCATTGAGCTGGCAGCGGCTGTGCTTGGTGGCTTATGTGCAGTGAGCACCCGCCGCTGATTGACAGCTCTGCACCCACCCATCACTATGATGCTACTGATGGCGGCTTTGCTGCTCTAGACTTTCTGTTCTGCCCTGTGGTGGCTTTGGCTGCAGGTTTGCAAAAACAAAAAATGGCTTGCCCAGGTGCAGGGGGCCCCCACTGCTGCTGATAGCTTCTATGGCAGCCCGCGGCCTGTCAAACTAAAGACTGAAAAGCCTCCTGGACCAGACCATAACCCAAAGGTTGGTTGCATAGTTACATATAGTTAATACGGTTGAAATAAGACATATGTTCATCAAGTTCAACCAAGGGTGTTGGTGTAGGGGAAGTTATTTATTCTAAGTATACAGCACGTCCTGTTCCAGAAGATATTCCTTACACTTGGGATATACATCCAGGAGATGGTGCTGGACTGCAGAGACAGAAAAGTGGCTCCTCCCAGCCCCATATATACCAGGGACCTCCCACAAAATCCCCAGTTCTTCTCTGCAGTCCTGGCTGCGATGACTAGAAGATGTCTCTCTCTAGTCGCAGGTGAGCGGGGCTATTAGCCTGTGGCCCTGTAGGACTATTCCCACCCATTTCCTTTTATTGCCTCCCAGCTCAAGCTGCGCTGGTTCGGGTGAAGGTAGGCAGCACCGCTGTCAGGTGCTAAGGAGCGCAGTCCCCCACCAAAGGGTAGGCGGTATAGGCCCATGGTGAGCCCTATGGGATGCCCATCCCGCATTTTATGCCCCTTGTCCCCGCAGTTGGCTCCCTTTAGGCTGGCCGTCGCTTCCCCTTCGCTCTCCCTTGTAGATCTCGGGGAGGGGGGTGAGCATGTCTTTACTATATGTTGCTTGTTGTGTTTGATCCCTTATGAATTGATTGCACTGGTTTCTTTTGCTCCTTGTCAGGTGGGCGCGTTTTCGCGATCTTTGGGGGGGGGGGCGGGCCTTGCGGCTGATGCCCCTCAAGGTATATGCGGGCACCATTTTAGTTCTCTGCTGCGTGTGCCTGGCGTCTCCCTATCGCGGTCCGTAAGTGCCCCTGTGGGCTGATTTATTTATATATTTCTCTGTATTGCATATTGCTTATGGGATCTTTTGCTTATGTCTTGTAGGCGGGTCAAACTTTGTGGTTTCTCCCGGTCCTATCCCCTCTATTTAGTGTTAACTCTTATTGGAGGACTATTATATTTCGTATTTCGTTACCCGGGTTGCTGTTATTAGTGTTAATCCCTATTGTCCTGTTGTGCCGTGATAATCACCATATGGAGGCTTCTCAGGATAATGTGCTCGGGGTTACTTCGGGACAAGCCTGGCTGTGTGTGGCGTGTGGGGTATCCCCTATAAGTGATGATGTCAGGGTTTGTGTACCCTGCGCCCAGCAGGTACTTGCTCTGCAGTCTGGGTTACCTGCGGCTGGGCCTAGTGCTGCGCCCCCTCTGGCTTCGCCTACCCCCCCACGCTTACATCTGACTCCCAGTGAGGTGCATACCAGTGGGGAGTCTCAACCTGATTTGGCTGCCCGGGTAGCCAGTATTGAAAGGCATATTGCTGGGTCTGGTCCGCGTACGGCTCCTGCTAAGCGGCGGCCTCTTGCACCCAGTGTTACTCTCTTACCTGTGGAAGCTGAGGAGTTTTTTTTATATTACTGGATATACCCCCCTGGAAGAAGGGGAATTATTCTCTGATTCAGAATCATCTGAGGATCAGCCTAGGGGTTATGCTGAGTCTGGGTCTGACCCATGGGCTTCAGATGATACTGACAGACTTTTGGCTCACATTTTTGAAGTGCTATGTATCTCTCCTCCTGCTGTGGCCCCGCGGCAGCAGGGGGAGCTGTTTCATACTGTTAAGCCACATTTGGAGTTTCCTGAACAAACTCACTTTAATAATCTGATTCTCGCGCCCGGCGATGTCCGTTGACGGACTTTGCGCGCTGGGGCGGCGGGCGGAGGGCTGGGATTTAGCACAACGGATGCCACTAGAGACAGGCCATTCAGGTCGACACACTGACAACAAACAAACGGCTAATGTTGTGCAGACGTATATATTTTATGTTGAAAATGCTACCTGCCTCCATGTACTGTTTTACTATGTACCAATTTGGAAAATTGAGCATCTACATGTTGTACAACAAATGTATGCCAATGTCATCTGATTCTCAAGGAGTGGGAACGGCCTAGCCGGCTTCCTGGGGTACCAAAGAGTTGGGATAAGAGGTATCCCTTTCCTGCTGAGATGGTTAAACTTTGGTCATGTCCTCCAGAGGTGGATGCACCAGTTCTGGGGTTGTCTAACACATCTGTCATGCATTCCCCTGACTCTACTACACTGAGGGATGGGAAGGAGGCGCATGGATCAGTTGGCTTGCCATGCCTTTGCCTGTGTTGGGACCGTGCTCCGTCCGGTCTGTGCCTCTGCTATCACGGCTGTTGCTATTAAAAGCCTGCTCAGGGGTCTCTTAGATGGGACCCCTGATGATGCTGGCAGTGAAGAGTATAGAGCTGTTCTGGGTTGTGAGGAATTTGTTGCATATGTTCTCTCTGCCCTGGATGATACCATTAGAATGTGTGGCAGGGCATCTGCCTTGTTGGTGGCGATACGCCGCTCGGTCTGGCTGCGCCAGTGAGCAGCTGACAATGCTGCCAAAAAGGCTCTCACTGGGTTTCCCTTCAAGGGGCTGCGCCTCTTTGGGGAACGCTTGGACTTGTTTGCTAAAGGTGGCAAGTTACCTCAGCGTAAAAGGCAGCCCCGATCCTTTCGGGGTTCAGGTGCCTTTTCTCCTTTCTTCAGGGGCTCCAGAATTGGACGGGGAGCTTCCTTTGCTGGAGCCCGTGGAGATTTTTGGGGCAGGGGCAGAGGACGTGGCCGCCCTGGCCCCACCTGGGGTCCCAAGACTAAGTCCTCCCCCAAGCTCCCTCAGGCATGAAGGGGCACCCTCACCCATCCGGGTGGGGTGACGACTTCGGCTCTTGGCTCACATCTGGAGGCGTCATGTCTCAGACCGGTGGATTCAGGAGGTAGTATCCTCCGGTTACAAGATAGAGTTTGCAGCCTGGCCGCCCCAGAGATTCATCAAATCTTGTCAGCTCAGTGTCAGCTCAGTGTCTCTCCCTGGCTGTCCAAGGCCTTCTAGACCTAGGTGTCATCTGTCGGGTGCCCTTGAAGGAAAGGGGCAAAGGCTATTATTCCAATCTTTTCATTGTGCCCAAAAAGGATGGGTCCATCAGACCAATCCTGGATTTAAAGCTTCTCAACAAGTTTGTCAGATTCAGACACTTTCGCATGGAGACTCTGTGCTCAGCTGTGACTTTCCTACGCCCAGGGGACTTCATGACCTCTGTAGACATCAAGGATGCTTACCTTCATGTACCTATCTTTCCAGGTCATCAGAGATTCCTCAGGTTCGCTCTGGAGGATCAGCACTACCAATTTGTGGCCTTGCCCTTCGGCCTCACCTCTGCCCCCAGGGTATTCACCAAGGTGCTGGCAGGAGTGATGGCCCTGCTGAGATCTCAGGGCATTCGCATTCTTCCCTACCTGGACGACATGCTTATCGCTTCTCAGTCTTTCCATCAGGCAGAGCTGGACACTCAGAGGGTGGTGTCCACACTGGAATCATTCGGCTGGGTGATCAATCACCTCAAATCTCCCCTGTCTCCTTCCATGGTGAAGTCTTTTCTGGGCATGATTCTGGATTCAGCTCAGGTCAAGATCTTTCTTCCTCAACAGAAGGTGGAGGTCCTTCAGAAGAAAGTTCAGCTCCTGCTGGCTTGTCCTCATCCATCCATCAGGTAGGGAATGCAGCTGGTGGGCCTGATGGTGTCCTGCTTCGAGGCGGTTCCATATGCTCAGTTCCACATGAGGCCTCTTCAGCTTCACCTCTTGTCAGTATGGGATCGGGACCCTGTGTCCCTGGATCAAGTGTTTGTCTTGTCCCCTCAGGTCAGGCGGTCTCTAGTGTGGTGGCTGGACTCAAGGAACCTGCTGGGGGGCAGGTCCTTTCTGGCCCCCTGATGGGAGACTGTCACCATGGATGCCAGTCTGACAGGTTGGGGGGGATTCTGGAAGTTCCAGGGTGAGTGGGGCCCTCAGGAGGCCCATACCCCTATCAACATTCTGGAATTGAGGGCAATCAGGTTGGTTCTCGCCCACTTAACCCCACACCTTCGGGGTCGGGCTGTTCAGGTCCGCTCGGACAACCAGACGGCGGTTGCCTACATCAATCATCAGGGAGGGATCCGGAGCAAGAGGGCCCTCAAGGAAGTGTCATAGATACTGTCCTGGGCGGAGGAAAATGTTCCCTGCATCTCAGCTGTGTACATCCCGGGGGTGGAGAATCTTGAGGCAGACTCTCTGAGCAGGGGGACCTCTCATCTGGGAGAGTGGTCCCTCAGAAGCAGGGTGTTTCGCTCCCTGTGTCACTGCTGGGGTCAGCCGGATGTGGATCTGTTTGCGTCCCATCACAATCACAAGCTTCCAGTCTTTGTCTCTCTGTCCCAGGATCCTCTGGCCTTGGCCACGGATGCCCTGGCAATGTCTTGGACGAGGTTCCAGCTCCTGTATGTTTTTCCCCCGTTTCCACTGCTGGGCAGGGTGCTGTGGAAGATAATTCAGGAGGGGGTGGCAACCATCCTGGTGGCCCCCTGTTGGCCAAGAAGAGTGTGGTTCGCAGACATCGTGCAGTTGGCAGTAGATCAGTACGCCCTGCCATGGGTTCCAGATCTGCTCACTCAGGGACACCTACGCCACCCCAATTTACAAACGCTGGCTTCGACTGCCTGGCTGTTGAAACCTCCATCTTGATGGAAAAAGGGCTGCCTGCCTCGGTGGTGAATACCATGATCAGGGCTAGGAAGAGGTCCTCTTCTTCCATCTATTACAGGGTGTGGTGTACTTACATTGACTGGTGCGAGTCCCACTCGCTTCCCTGTCGTGTGTTTTCTATTCCTAGGATTCTGGCGTTTCTCCAACATGGTTTGGATCTGGGTCTTCAGCTCAGTACTCTGAAAGGCCATGTGTCTGCTTTGGCTATTTTTTCCCAAAGATCCTTTGCTCAGCATCCCCTGCTCAAGACCTTTTTCCAGGGAGTTACTCACGTGCGTCCCCCACGTAAGCCTATGTTACCAATCTGGGATTTGAACTTAGTATTATCTGCCCTGCAGGGGTCTCCCTTTGAGCCCTTGCAAGGGGCTCCTTTGTCCATTCTCACGCTTAAGGTGGTCTTTTTGGTGGCTATCACTTCTGTTAGGCGTGTTTCTGAGTTGGCGGCGCTTTCCATCAAGCCTCCTTATTTTGAGAGACACCAGGACAAGGTGGTGTTTCGTTTTAAGCCAGATTGTCTGCCTAAGGTTGTTTCTGCCTTTCATCTCAATCAGGACATTGTTTTGCCTTCTCTGTGTCCTAATCCCAGTAACCCTAAGGAAAGGGTTTTGCATTCTTTGGACGTCAGAACTCTGAAGTTCTATTTGGTGGCTACTGAATACTTTAGGAAGACTGATGCTTTTTGTGCTTGCGTCTGGACCTAAGAAAGGTCTGGCTCCAGCTAAGTCCACTATCAGCAAGTGGATCCGTCAGGCTGTGATACAGGCCTACTCTGCTAAGGGGAAGGAGCCTCCCTTCCGCCTTACTGCTCATTCTACTCGTGCTATTGGTGCCTCTTGGGCTTTTCAGCACCAAGCTTCTGTTGAACAAGTTTGCAAGGCCGCTACTTGGTCCTCTGTTCATACTTTTTCAAAGTTTTACAAGGTGGATGTTAGGGCCTCAGCTGATGCTGCTTTTGGCCGCAAGGTTCTGCAGGCGGCAGTGGTTTAAACTGTCTGCTGTTATTTTTGGGGATCCCACCCTACCTTACGGACACTGCTATTGGATGTCCCAAGTGTAAGGAATATCTTCTGGAACAGGACGTGCTGTATACTTAGAATAATACAATTCTGTGATTACTCACCTGTAGAATTGGTATTATATGTATACAGCATGTCCTGTTCCACCCCACCCTTGTTATTATTATCTTTAGTTACCTCTTTATGGTGATTGTTCTAATGTTCAAATTTTCATATAATGGTTATAATTCTCCCGGTCTCATTTTAACTTCTTTTCAATACTGGGGATTTTGTGGGAGGTCCCTGGTATATATGGGGCCGGGAGGAGCCACTTTTCTGTCTTTGCAGTCCAGCGCCATCTACTGGATGTATATCCCAAGTGTAAGGAATATCTTCCGGAAAAGGACGTGCTGTATACATATAATACCAATTCTACAGGTGAGTAATCACAGAATTGTATTTTTATTTTATTTTTTTACCAGCTAATAGTAACTGTTAATGTTGTTTTCTTCTAAATAAGCATCTAATCCTTTTTGGAAGCTGTCAATGGTTGATGCTGTAACAAGCTTCCGTGGGAGGCTATTGACTGGCACCTTGAGAAAGTGGCTTGTGACCACAGAACGCGTGGGGAAAGGATACCAGTTGGACACAGCGGGGATACCAGATCTTTCACTTAGGTGATCTCATTCTGTAGTTACCCTTTGTTTTGTTGTGTTTTTCATCTTTTTGCACTTTGCACTTTATAGCACTTTGTACTTTATTGGGGTTTAGCCTGGGATATATACATTTTTTCACATTATTTGGGAAGACGATTTGGCTGCTAATAGATGTTTGAATATTATGGGATCTGGTGTTATCTTTGATGTAATTTGATGCCCCTGGTGTGGACCTTATTGTTGTTTTTTAATAAGTCTGTGTGGTACTATTTTAATTATTGATACTAATAAATGAAATATATATTTTTGAAAAAAAATATGTGATTTAAGGTTGTTTGGTGCCATTCTGGGATTTTGTCTGTTGTGTGGTGGCTGGGACCAAAAGTTTCTCTGTTTTTGTGAACTGGATTCAGGGACTCCAGTTTGGCACATAATACCTAATTTGTTAATTTGCTGGGTTATTTTTCTCAATATTCTTACTAGTGTGGGAGGCTATTCCACAGATTTATAGTTCTTATGGTAAAGAATGATGGTCGCCTCCGGAGACTGAATTTATTTTTTCCAGTTAAAGGGAGCTCCTCCCTTGTCTTAAGAGGATTTTAACTGAAATAGTGTTTCCCCATATTTTTTTGTATTGGCCATTTATATATTTATACAAGTTAATTCTGTCCCCCCTCAGTAGTCTCCTCTCAAGATTAATTCTCGTAATATTTACTCATAACTAAGATCTTTTATTCCTCTTACTCGTTTGGTGGCTCTGCTCTGCACCCTTTCCCTTGGTGGAGGCCCCCTTTGCAGGGCAAGTGGTGGAGGCCCCAGGGTGCGAGCCCCTTGCGCCCCCTCATAATCCTGCCCTGCCTGCATATTACTGTTCAATGCAGCAGCAGTTTTTTTAAAGCCTAAGTAGGGCAGGAAAATGACCTTTCTGAATAATACAATGGAAATATCAAACAAGAGTACGGGAACCAAATAAAACGTTGAAATTAACATTTAAATCCAGGAACGTAGCCAAATGCTGATGTCAGCAGAGCCTCCTGAAGTGTTTATGATGTCTGAACGTCTTCTAAGGAATTAAATATAACCGTCAGTAGTGAAAAAGTTTCCATTCTCTCCCAACCAAACAGCAGAAGGAGAAACTGATTCATCTGGGAAATTTGGGGAAAGAACAATACTTGGCAGGTGTTTGCTTAGTTTATTTCTGTCCCTGAATGCAAGCAATGCGCATAGTCGCTTTATTTTCTTCTACGTCTTGTTTTTTAGCTGAGGCTTTAGTCGCCTAGATATACAAGGAGCACTGTGTCTGACGGTATGTGCGGTGTTTACCGCAGCTTAGCCTTGCAGCCAGCAGATTTGAGGCCAAACTTGCCTCAGGGTGGCCTTGTCCTATTTTCCTCTTAGATGGTTCTGGCATTTGCAAAGCTTTGGAGATCCAGCTTCTGAATTTTCCAGTCTGAAGAACTCGAGCCAAAACAGCAGGGAGGACAGCAAACCTGCACGTTGGATGGCTAAAGGCAGCTGGGCCTGTTTTTCTTTTACTGGAAGCGATTGTAGATTTGGCAGGAGGTGGCAGGAAGAAAAGGAACAGGAGGGGAGCAGAGCTTAACAAAGGAGGTGGATGAAAGATATGGAATCTCGCCTCTTTAAATAGTCAAATATTGGGCTTTGGTTACACGTATTAAGGCACATGCAGGCTGCATGCAAAGTTGCTCCCAAGGCCATGGGTGAAAACATTGCTCGCAGTTATATTCTATTTCCACTGCTATAGAATAAAAATGGAGATGAAACCGGACCTTCAGCATCATTTAAGCCCAAGCCCGTAAAAAAATATTCACCAGCATCTAAAATTAATATATTTTACTATTTAGTCACTCACTTACTTATTCTTTCCCCTACTGGTCTGCAGCTCTGTTCAGGACTCTAGGATACAAGGGCCGCCATCTTGCCTCAGAAGCATCACATACTGAGGAGAGGAGGAGAGGGGGGGGCTGCAGGGGTGGGGTTATAGCTGTGTTCTGCACAGACAGAGCAGAGCTGGGGTCAGGAAAAGGTCAGCAATCCCATAATGCAGAGCGACACAGTCAGAAGACACTTCCTGTCTGCAGGCAGCCTGAGACTCCATGGATGTTTAAATGCTCAGAAAATGCAGTAGATGCAGGTAGGATGATTTTTAATGTGAGCAATCTGTATTTACAGGGTGTGGGAAACATATAAGATAGGCTCTTATTTATGGTGAAGGTCTGGTTTAAAGTGGACCAAAACCCAGTATTTTGACTATCCTGGGTTTTGGTCCTTGCCCTGCCCCGCAGTGTGAAACCCCCCAGATCGCCAATGCCAACTCACCTGTTCCCGGTCCTACGGCGCATGCACGGCCGCTCGTCCAATCAGCAAGCTTGAAGCCGCTGACGTCTTGTTGTCTGAGCCTTCGTCTAATGCCAGCGACTCTGAGGCACGCTGGTGGCCGCATCCCCTGCTTCCCTCTAACAGGGAGTGTGCCCGCGCTGGCCATTCACTAAAGCGTGGTGCAGGCCAGCACCATTGGACCGGGGAAACATGGTAATTGTATGGGGCAACCGGGGGGTTTCACAGGGGTGGGAATCGATCTGCGTGGTTATTGGTCCACTTTAAGTAAGATGGGCTCTTCTGTAAAAATGCCAGCTTTATTGTTAATATGAAGTTGGAGTTGCAACCCTATGATGCTTTAATTAGATTTTTTGTTAGTGTAGTAAGAACCAATTATTAGGGTGCTATTTAAAGAAAAACTCCCCTTTTGTCAGTTATTTGGTGTTTTGCCTTATTGTTTTGCTCCTCTGGAATTTAAAATAAATCGTATATTCCTGTGGCTCTGTGTTGGTACAGTGGGAGCAGCTTTCTTGCCCTTTAATATAGCTCTTAGTATATTTTTAGATTACAAATCCAAGAATCCTTTCACTGTAACAGGTGAGCTCATCAATGGCTTTGGCTAAACAAAACAGCAGCAATGACCTTCCCAGGTGGGGACATTAACCCTTTAGCTACTGGAATACAAGACTAGGTTCCTCCCTATCTGAAGAGCTTGAATTAATGCAGATGGGGTTAAACTTGTTGTATGTGATTCAGCCAATCAGATAGCAAGCCAAGTTTTGACCTGTACATTAGAACACCACTTTAATGTACATTGCTAGGGTAAACACATTGAAGCTTGGAGAAACTGTATCTTTTTATAACATGGAGTTGGCAGAAATAGAAAATAAAAAAAAATAACAGATAAGCTAAGCACCTTGAGCACTTATTGGCACACAACAATTTAAAAATGCAATACAAAATGGAATTACCCTTTAATGACATTTGACTTGATCAAAAATGTGGAGCTGTCCAGGCAAGGCCAAAAACAAAAGGGATACTTTCTTTTGTGCCCAGCAGCTGGTAGCGTCTAATTCAGTGGTCTCACCCTTGAGACTGGGTCCTGGGCCATCCAGACCCAGTTATAAATGGCCTCCACGATAAGCGCCCCCCCTCCCGTCAGTCACAGTAACCCTGCCATGCTCACTCCATTCACTGCAATGAAAGGGACGCGTGAGGCCTCAACACCCCCCTCTCCATTGCAGTAAGTAGGAGCTAGTAGGGACATAAGGTAAGTATCCCTTTTTGTTTTTTGTTTTTTTACTTGTCTAGACAGTCCCTTTAAAGTGTACCAAAACCGACTTCCTCCCCTGGTGTGAAACCCCCCCATTGCGCCTGATAATCTTACCTAGTCTCTGAGCCCAAGGTTCATGCGCAGCCAACAACAGCATCACTCGTCTCCCTTCTCGGCTGTGTGTGGCCCCGTGCTCAGCAACTGAATGGCTGTGCGTGGCCGCGCACTGCTTGCAAGTGCGGCTAGAGTACCATTCAGCTCCTCTAGCCGCACATTAATATGTGTGGCAGGAGAAGCTGATTGGAAGGGCGGCTTATGCCATGTGGACTCGAGGAGAGCTGAGTACGTTCAGTGTTCTGGGTGGTTTCACACAACGTGGGGAGGACCAAAACCCAGGATAGTGAAAATCACAGGTTTTAGTCCACTTTAAGGTGACGGATTTGTATTTTAAAAAAAGTGTTACTGCGTAATACCCCTGAAAAATAATTAGTGGCAGACCAAGGGCCACAAGGGGCGTGTTACACCCTAACAGCTACCAATCCATTGCAGTAAGTAGGAACAATTAGCTGTGGGGGGGGGGGGGGGGACAAAAGGTAAGTATCCCTCTGTTTCCCTCTAGCAGTGCGCGTGCCTGCGCCAGGCATTTGTGAATGACCGGCGCAGGCACGCTCCCCGTTAGAGGGAAGTGGAGGGTGCGGCCATCAGAGCCGCTGCTCTTAGACACGCCATGGGACCGGGAAGAGTTGAGTTGCTGCGGTGATCTAGGGGGGGTTTCAAACGGGGTGCCCCCGGGGAAAGGAACAAAACCCAGGATAGTCAAAACTTTTGACTATCCTGGGTTTTGGTCCACTTTAAAATAGTGCTTATATGTATATATATATATATGTATATAAATAGTGCTTCTATATATATATATATATATATATATATATATATATATTCTGTATATATATATATATATATATATATATATATATATATATATGTATAATACCCCTGAAAAATGATTGGTGGCAGACCAAGGGCCACAAGGGGCATGTGAGGCTTCGACAACCCACTCTATTGTAGTAAGAGCGGTTAGCTTTGGGGGACAAAAGGTAAGTATCCCCTTTTCACCTTGTCTGGACAGTCCCTTTAAGGTGATGTATTCATATGAATCAAATAGTTCTTCTATGTAATACCCGTGAAAAATGATTGGTCTCAGACCAAGGACTTGTGTAGACAGGCCTTGGAGCCAAATTTGCATTGCAATGCTTCACATTCGATGTGCTTCCATTTGCATATAGAATGGCACAGTTTATCGTTATTCATCTATAGGGAAATGCTAGTGCAGCTTAGACTGACTCTGGTCTGCATTTATATCTGTAGCATGTCCTCCCAGAGAATAACTGCGAGATTTGGTTTATTTACATGGGTCCTAACAAACTCATGTATTCAACACATTTAATGATGAAAAAAACTCTAAAAGCTGCTTACATCCAATACAGATGATTTCACACAGTCTAATCTGTAGTCGGTATCTGCATCAGAGCTTGAGATGTTGCATTAGTCTCTGAAGTAAGGGGGTGTCCTTCTCTGCATGTCTGTTTATTTCACTCCTCAGTAGTACTATACTTCCAACACAACAGGACAGGCACAGTGAATGTTTGTCATAGACAGTGTGATGCAGGAGGGGGTTGGTGCAGGCAATTTACCAGTGTAAAAAGATGGTGAGTGGAAAGTAAGTAGAAGATGTATTCCTATTCCAATGAAGGTGATGGTGTGTCGGACTTGCGACCAGCCATCATTCACAGGAACACTCCCACTATGGGGTTGATTCAGAGCCAGGTAAGTACTCTCACTCCTTTTTTAGGAGAGAAAATGTACTTACATTGTCTACCTTGGGGCCAATTCAGAGCCAGGTTTAAATTTACACCCGGTAGACAATGAACGTCAATGGCAGTTTTCTCTCCTAAAAAAGAGTGAGAATTCTCACCAGGCTCGGAATCAACGCCTATTATATTACAATAAATGGAGAGGGTGTGACTACGCCCCTGTGAATGACACAGAAGCATTGGTCAATGGAGTTTGGGCCTGGGGCTGCATGGGCTGGGATCCAGCAATCAGGTGAGCTGCTAATCGCCGGACTTGGACCAATCAGCTTCGGATGGGAACAAAAGGTGAGAACCCCTTTGTTTTTTATTGGTGATCTGTCACTTTACATTTTACATATATTTACTGGATTAGGTGTTACGATAGCTTGAGGAACTCTCCACACACTTGCCAAAGACATTTTTTAATCAAAATTATACAACCTCGTATATTAGTCTAGATCTTGCTACATTTTTCCTTTGTAGCACTTGTAGCCATTCTAGCAAAGAGTTATATATACATATATAAACGCTATACGATATATATATATATATATATATATATATATATATATATATATATATAGCTTTATTATGAATTCTTTTGTTTAACCTTATGTTGATATTGTATGTACAAAACATATATTGTTTAACAGCTGCTTTTGCTGGCCTCCCCCACTTACCATGCAAATAAACTCTAATCTTATTACTTTCTCAATAAACCCTTTGGTTAAATGGAAAATAATTTTTCATCCAATGCGATGACTGGAATATAAATAAGGTTGAGATGTTTTTTCTCTTCCTTTACGGACAATAAATATGTCAAGAACAGATTTGTTGTTCCCTGTTATACATAAAGCCACATCTAGATGTTACTGTTATTTATGTACACTTACCTAAAGTCTGTGTTCTTATATGAAACAAACAATATGAAATACATTTTCCAGGTTTTGATTTTTTTACATATATTTTATATACTCAAAACCCTTTTTTTTACAAGAATGGATGAAAAAGTAATATCTCGATCAATGTACACAAGCTAATTATACATGCTCACTATATATTTATTCCCCCCTTGGGTATTCCCATGGTTTATTGTCATTAAAGACAAATGATTTAATTTTGGAACAAAGATAAGATCTCATTCCTTTCACGTGTTTAAAGTGGACCAACACCCACGGGTGATCGGCCCGGGAATCTATAAGATTCCCGGGCCGATCACCCCCCACCCCGTGGGACATCCGAGATCGGGATGTCCCGCGGGGTGAAACCCCCCCAAACACCCCAAACTCCTTACCTTATCTTCGGCGGCGGCCGGCCGCCGCCGCCTCCCTCGCGCTCCTGTAGGCGTGCGCGTGCCCGCGCCGGCCGTCTGCGAATGGCCGGCGGGGGCGCGCGCGCGCCGAAAGTGACGCGAGGGAGGCGGCGGCGGCGGCTGCCGCTTAGACGTTCTTGTACGTCGGCGCTGGGAGCGGGGAGAGGTGAGTTTTTCGGGGGGTTAGGGGGGGTTTCACACAGCGGGGCACCCCGATCGGGGGTGCCCCACCGAAGTGGACCAAGACCCAGGATAGTCAAAATCCTGGGTGTTGGTCCACTTTAAAGAGGAACAAAAGATTTTCACTATCCTCTATCCCCTGGAATTCACACAGTGAGTCATCCCATTCCGCGTTTACCCCAGGAAAGGCCACATTGGGTTTTGTTCCACTTTAAAGTTGAATCCCAGCCAATAAAAAAAGGGGTCAGCAGATCTCCAACCATTTTTTTATTGTACATTTGCTTTAAAGGGACTCTCCATTAACCAGGCAACATGTGGGCATACCAGCACTGGCAGTCGGGGAGGCCGATTCATTAATAGCGGCGGGTAGCGACAGTTGAGCGACTGTAGCAGTATTTTCACAGCGCCCGCTAGTAGTCGCTGTGCTTGGCCATTGTTCGGTTGTTGATAGCGCCTGAGTCGGTGTGCAGTAATGTTGAATATTGGGTGAGGAGTCGCTATTTGACAGGTTCCACAATGTATGGGTGCGCATGATAGCGACTGGTCAGGGCGACCGGCTCCCACCATATTCATCAAGAAATCACGCTCAAAAAATTATCGCGCTGTGAAATGCATGTTTAAACCCCAGAGCGCTGGCGGCGATGTGTTAAAAGTAGTTTTTTAACCCCCAAACCACCATATTTTTGGAACACAAAAAAAAAAAAATTTGAAAGAATTTAGTAATATGAATACAATAATATCAGACCTGTAATATCAATTCTGCACAATTTTTTTTTTTTTTTACCTTAAAAAAATTATCTAACATGGCAGAAGTGGTCACAGAATTTTTCACATTTAAAAAAAAAAAAAAAAAAACATTAATAACAATTAATTATGAATATTTAAAGATTGTTCCATTGAAATGCATTGGAGAGCGCCAGGTAGCGAGAGGTCATACATGTCGCTGTTCAAGGTCAGACGCTGGCGCTGTAGGCTGAGGCTGGAATAATGATGAATGAGTGGCTATATGGCGCTAATGGTTAAAGACCATTACAAAAATGCATGTATATTTTGTAGGCAATAGGCAACTATTGTGGATGGTAATTAAAAAAATAACTGTACCACTGGGGAGATGCCAAAGCTAAGCATTCGTATCTGCTGGCATGGTAAGCAGACCTTGAGGCGACATTCTCCTCTGATCAGTGGAATAGTATGTGGTCTGCAATACAAAGAAGTTCATGTGATATTTTAGCACTAGAAAATTAATACAAGCTCATAAAATGAATTAGGCATCCAAAAAATAGTCTTCCAGGATAATTCGATAAGCGAAAATATCCAGTTCTAGTTCTAAACCCTAATAGGGGAGTATTGGCAGGGTCTTTGGGCAAATGTATTTCACAAGTTTGATGGGTTTTGGTGTGCTTTAAATGTTTCCCATCCATTTCCCTAAATTGCTTTCGAGGATGCCCCCCAAACTGGTTCTATGTCACACATTTGGTGAATCTTCCCATCAGAACAAAAAGTGGGGAGTCTGACATATAAATTTCCTTTGAAGTAATACCTTTCTGCCCTGCCACCCTACCCTAGTGCTGAGGCAGGATGGGGGGTTACAAATAAAAAACCCTTGCCTTATTTAGGGCGAGCCTGTACAGCAGCCACAGGAAAAGACACAAAGCCACGTCCCCTGGGTCCACAGATGTTCCTGCTGCTTATTCACTTCAATGTGCGGGCAGAAGTGAGCACGGAGCCAGGGAATGTGGTACTAAATCTTTCATCTAAGATTGCGGCACCCAGGATCCAGAGCGCCGGAGGAGCAGCAATAGAGGAAGTAAGGCTTTTTTTTCTTTGTAACCCCCCTGTCCTGCCTCAGCACCAGGGTAGGGTCAAAATTTCGCTGACGTTCTTCTTAAATCAAACCATAGCCCAATCATGGAAAAGCCAGAACATTATCTACTTAGAATGTTCGATATAATAGTAAATTAAGCTATCACACTAGATTACTGCAAGGTCTTTGAAGTTATTTGGTAACCCTGGATTAAGCATTTTAACTCTGTAGGTCATACCTTCAAGATGTAACTGCGCTCAGTTTTGTACTTGTGATATTCTTTCAGTCATATCTGTATAAGCTCTTGCATGGTTTGCCCATCCTCTACTTCCTTCACCCTCCATCTTCCTATCCCCCCTGATCACTCTGTTTCCATTCTTCTACAACACATGCCTACTCACCTAATTCCACTCGGGGAGGCCGATTCATTAATAGCGCCAGGTAGCGACAGATGAGCGCCAGTAGCGTGATTTTCACAGCGCCAGCTAGTATTCGCTGTGCT
Organism: Gastrophryne carolinensis; assembly: GCA_027917425.1. Classification (NCBI taxonomy): domain Eukaryota; kingdom Metazoa; phylum Chordata; class Amphibia; order Anura; family Microhylidae; genus Gastrophryne; species Gastrophryne carolinensis. The sequence goes on along the minus strand of CM051239.1, from coordinate 308,047,943 downwards.
TGGCCGGGGTTTGCTTGTTGACAGCGACTCAGTCGGTGTGCAGTAATGTTGAATACGGGGGTTAGGGGTCGATGTTTCACAGGTTCTACGTTGTATGGGTGCGCCTGACAGCGAATGGCCAGAGCGAACGGCTTGCTGCAGATTCATTAACAAATCACGCTCAAAAATTTCTCGCGCTGTGAATTCCTTGTTTAAACCCCAGAGCGCTGGCGGCGATGTGTGTAAAGTAGTTTTTAACCCCCAAACAACCATTTTTTTTTTATGTAAAAATTATACAAGTTTTTCTAAACATTTTGTAATATGAATACATTAATATCAGACCTGTAATATCAATTCTGCACAATTTTTATTATTATTTTTTTTTTTTACTTAAAAAATAATCCTAACATTGCAGAAGTGGTCACAGAATTTTTGACATTAAAAAAAACAAAACAAAACAAAAAAAACAATTAATTATGATTATTTAAAGATTGCTCCATTGAAATACATTGGACAACGCCAGGGAGCGCCAGGTCATACCTGTCGCTGTGATGGGATTATCAGCGGCGCTGTTCGTTGCAGTCGGCTACATAATGAATCCCGTGCTAGCTGACGCTCTCGCCGGCGCTAGCCTCATTTAGCGTGATAAATGCATCATTGTGACCGCCGCCGGGCGTACTTGAGTCGGTAGCCGCCGTTAGCTGGCGGTACCTGGCGCTCGTCAGACACTACCTGGCGCTAGCCCTTGATAAATAAACCCCTTAATTATATAGGATTGCTACATATAGTTCACTTATGCCAAATAGGCCCTACCTATGTTGCTCTTTAAAAAGCACCACCCTCTCTATTCTATTCACTGTCATAAAACTACTTGACTATCTTTGCTGGCACCTTTTTATGATATATGCTTTGATTGTGCAATTTTATCCAACTGTTTACCATTAGACTTTTTCTCTTGTTGGTTAGTGCCTACACCACTGTGTTATGCAACACTGGTTTTATATGACCTTTACATCTGTTAAAAACTTTTGTAAAAGAAATAACTAGGCTTCATCTTATATAAATGCCTGGGGGGCTTAATTACCTTATACCCTTATTACACTTAGTACTAACCACAAATGTCAGGAGCTTTTCATATTTCTCTTTTTTTAGTCTCCTTATGTAATGATGTTCATTGGTCGAATAGGACCTCTATAAAGGGTAGATCTATTGCAGCATATTTATTTATGCTTCAAACTTGAATATATATTGTAGAGCGTGTGTAATAAGGCTAAATTTAAATCTGGTGACATGAATGTTGGTAGCAATCAAATTCCTGGAAAGCAGACATGTTCTTTACATTGCACATGCAGTAAAATACTCAATTCAGAATAATTATCCTGAGATGTAAGCTGTGTGTCATGTTCCTGTCACCGATTCCGTAATGAATTGCTTTGCTTGTCGAGCCGCTGTAAATTTAGCCTCATTCCTAAATGCACTAAATACTTATTACCAAACACTGTATAATGCATACAAGTATGGATTCTTCTGCTTGTTACTGGGCAAAATACTTAAAATATTTTTGGTTATATCAATTGGATGACTTTACATGGTATCCTATTTAATTCACTATTATCCTGTTTATACAAACTGATACATTATTGCTACTGTTAGTACATTAAAGGAGCAGTATCGCGAACTTTTCTTGGTGACTTATATTTAAATGGTACTTTGAATGTAGGTAAGTGTTGGAGTAAGAATTACAAATGTAGAAAAAAATGATGTGTGTGTTGAGCAGCTGGAGACTAATAGCTCATGTTTATGTCTTCTGAGTGTCGGGGACCCGACACTCTGGCCTGTTCCATGCTGAGGAGAGGGGTGAAACAATGTATCAGTTCCATGCTGAGGAGAGGGGTGAAACAATGTATCAAAGTTTCAGCTGTTCAGTGCTGGCAGCTGTCCAGCATAAGATAACAACATTGCAACATTGCCTGGCCAGAACTTATATATCTAAAACAGAGAGAAAAGCTCTAGAAGTCATTTAGCTGATTTTGACAGTTTTCCCTTCATGTTGGCTCTGCTGCAGAATCTTTCAGTTTACCATTTTCTCTTTCATATTCTTATTTTTCATTTTTCCATATGATCTTTCTTTCAGCTTTGTGTGTTTTGAGCAAAGCCCAACCCAGGATTTTTACTATCTGGAGTTTTGTTTTGTGCCCCTAGGGGCATCCTGACTTGGGATGCCCTGATATGTGAAATCCCCAAGTTCGCCTGTGAAAACGTACCTTTCCCTGTCCCACAGGGCTCTCATCCAATCAGCACTGTTTGCATGCAGATGGGGAGCCTGAGCAGTAACCTTCTTGGCCGCCCGGCCTGTCTGAATGACTATCTGCGTGAGGGCGACAGAAAAATGGGGGGATCTGTGGTTATGCAGGGTTTGATTCACACGGTGGGCATCCTGATTTAGAATGCCCAAGGGGGAAGGTCAATGGCCGGGTCTTATAGACTTCAGGGTCGGCCACTCAGGGTTTTGTTCCACTTTAATACCTTTAGATTTTCCTGCACAGTTATTCAAAGAAGAATTTCAGTTATTTTCAGTCAGTTTAGTTTATTTTGTATAGATTTTACACATTTGAGTCACCTGGTCTCATAACAAAAGCAGCACCTCAAACACACACAGCCGTTACCACTGATTACAGTGTCAGCCTCTGAGGTAAAGTGTTGCTAGGAGACCAGTGGGCTAAATGAAGCAGCTCACTAAAAACAACCCAGCAGATCCCCCTATTCAGCAAATGGACTGAGCCATTGTAATTATACAATTTAAAAGAGAGGCAGATATTTTTTCCTTTTTCTATCGCCAGATTATTTATACACATGTTATAAGCTATTGTGTGGCTATTTAATTATTTATCTTTTTAAATGCAAATTTCGCGATACTGCTCCTTTAAGCTAGTGTCCAGGGCAACAGGGTTAAAGAGCATTATAAAAATACATGTACATTTTATAGTAATAGGCAACTATTGTGGATGGCAGCAATAGTAATCAACTTATGTGATGGATGTAATTTGTCATATGAATATGTTGGATTTATTTTTTAACAAAACAGGTTTATCTGTGCAGAAATCTGTTTTTAAATCTGAAAGCCTTATTTATGATGTGCGCCTTTTAGCTTTATTTTTGTGGCTATAGTGCCAGCTTCGGAGCAAAGATATTAGTGTTTAATCTGGTGCTGTGCTGTGTACTACATTGACGCAAGCAGACGCTGTGCCAAGCGCTTCCAATTGGCTTTTAGTTTGTTGCACTTAGCAACAGCACCAGTGAGCTCCCCTTTATGCGGCTGTCTTTCCGGCGCTCAACATCATATTTATGACTTTGTACCTCCTTGAAATCTTTGGTGCAGGTCGGCACGTCATCATTACAATTAAAAGAAATCAATGCTGGGGACAAAGGGGAGAAACTTTACAGTGCTTTTTGGCTGCGTTTTAGTTGTTGATGTCCAAATTAAAAATTGTTAAGTAAAAGAAGCAATTAAAATCAGTTTTAATAACTCCCAAAAAACATTTAGGACCATCTAGGACCTGTGTTTCAATTATTGACAAGCCCCAATGCAAGTTCTGTTCAAATAAATGTGTTTAATATTTATTATAAGCATTAAACACTTCAATCCAGTTCTGCCCATTGTGTTCTATGGGATCTGGAGCAACAACTTCAACCACAGCGTCCGGCACTGCATCCTTTTTAGGGCTAGCATTAAATAAGGCGCTAGCCGGTGGGCATATCAGCCAAAAAAGTTGCGCCGCGTGGCACCGACGCTTCCTACATAAGTTCATCTTTGCCTCTTAATGAGCATGTTGATGATTTTAGTGCAGTTATTTTATTTTGTTCTCCCTGGAATGTTATTCCCTCAACTGTCCCCCTGTTTCTGTGTCTGTCCTGTGAGTATCACTGTCCCTAAATGGTCAACCCTGTAGAAGAATATCTTCTGTCTCTCTTGTTGGTACATGGGGGGGGTGAAGACTAGTTTTCTTACTCTTGCATGATCTATTCTACTTTTGATGTGAGCCTATTCCTGTGTAATTGCAATGTTGCTCAGTATTCCATTGGTCACTTACCACCACTGGTGGCCAGACTGTCTCCTGCATTGTTCGTTTTTAGATTCACACCTTCTATCTTAATTATTTCTACTTAGTGTGTTCTTGTTTGGCATTCCATACTTTGGGAATGTCTGCGGAGCCACTTTGGTTTAACTTTCTCTTTCGAACTTCTTTCTAATCTTTAGTGTGTTCGCGACTGTTATGCCTATTTCAGACTCTAGTTTATGAACCCATGAAAGGCCGATACATATCATTATCTCAGTCCATTTTTAATCCAGTGCATATGTTCTGGGCATTTCTTGCTTTAGGAATGTCTGAGAGCCCACTTACGTAGACCTTAATCTTACTCTCTAACCTAGTGTGTTCCTCCTGACTTGTCTAAAGGCCCACTCAGCATTACTTACTGATGTGTTACAGACCTTCATCTTCATTCTTTTCTAACCTAGTGCGTTCCTGAATGGCATTCCATGCTCTGGGCATGTCAAATACCTTCTATGTTTTTCTGACCCATGGATTCTGGGTAAACATTGTAATGCTAGATGCAGTATATTCAATTGTAATGCTAGATGCAATATACACCAATACTCTGCGTATACTCAAAACTCAAAACTGAAACCCTAAATAAATCTTGGACTGAAGTACCATTTGTAATGCTAGGTGCTGTTTTACAGATTCGATCCATAATCTCCAAACAAAATTGTGCCTTGTTTTGTCTAAATAAAGGTGTTATTGCAGTAATCCCAAGGAAATACCAAAAATGTACTTAAATATTTATTTATACCTTTACAACAAGTACAATATAGATTTTTCAGGCTCTGCTACTACAAAGTGGGCATTAACAAAGCAAAAGGAAAGGGAAAATAGCTTTTCTAAACAAGGCAATACTATAACAGGTAACACTTATCTGGTTAAAGAACATCTGGGGAAAATCAGCAGGCCTTGTTCAACTCCAATTCTTGCCTCGTGGGCTACCAAATGGCTGTCAAGTGCCAAGATAGGTCTGCTGGTGTCCGTTCTGCTTTCAATGCAGGTCTGTTCTCATTGTTCTTTCTGGGTGCTTTTGTTTGATTCAAACCAGCTCATGTCATCTCTTAATTGTCTGTCTGAATCAATAGGTATCAGGTATCAGTTTGCATGTTAATATATGCATGAAATATAGAGCCTTATAAAGAGGAACATTTAGAGGTATTGGGGAGGTAATAAAAACACCCCACATACCTGATTCAACCCCCGATTCAAAATGCACCATGCTCCAGCATCCTTCAGTTCTGTGCTGTCTTCCGTCGTGACGTACTGTGACGCCCCTCAGATCTTCAGCATGCACAGTGTCATTGCATAGGCTGCAATGACACTAGCACTGAAAAGGATGCAGCACTGGACGATGTGGTTGAAGCAGCGGGCGCTGTTTCTCCAGAACCCATAGAGCACAATGGGCATAAATAGATTGTAGTGTTTAATGCTTATAATTAATGTTAAACACATTTATTTGTTCAGAACCTGCATTGGGACTTGTCAATAATGAAAAAACAGGACCTAGATGTCACAAAATGTTTTGCTGGGTTATTAAAATTGATTTTAATGGCTTCTTTTGCTTAACAATGTGTAATTAGGACACCAACAACTAAAACGCAGCACATGCACTGTTGGAGCCTGGACAGGCGAGTTTTTACTGGCTTCCTGGGGGGTGTCACACAGCAGGAATTTCCAATTTGGGAAAGTTAAATTCCCAGGTTTTGTTCCACTTTCAAGTAGAGCAAAACACAGCACGATCGGCCTGGGTTTTGATCTACTTTAAAGAGAACCTCAGCACTTGAGAAATGGTGTTTTCAGACTGGCTTTGCAGAGAACCCATTAAGTCATCTAATGCAATGTTCTCCTCAAAGGCCACCAACCCTCCATTTTGCCTTAGATGAGGAGGAGGACTACCCCTCCAACAGACCAACCTCTACCCTGTGTCGTAATAAAGTACTAGTTTTTGGTATAGTAAAAAAAGGAGTTTTTTTCCAAGCACTGTGAATGCAACCAGTTTACGAAGTGGGGCTAAATGTTACAGGATTGCCAATAATTAAATGAGATGGGGCATTTGTGATCCTTTCCTGCCTGACTGATCAGAACCTCAGTAATCCTACCCAAGATGATTATCTTGTATCCTGGACTCCTGAAACCCAATAGCTGAGCTCCATAAATATTAGTTATATATATTAGTTATATATGATCCAGGCCATGGCTTTAGTAGTCAATGTAAGCCACGTTTTGGCTGAACACATGTACCTCACAGGCCAGATCTTTGAGGAACAGAAGCCCCTAGACCAAATATTGAAGTCTTTCATATTTTAACAATAAAGATTTGGTATATTAAACAAAATGAGTGGTTTCCCTAGAAAAAACTATGGGCACTCAAGTGGCAGAGGACTGCTAAATGATGAAGAAGCATTCAGCAGAAGCATATGGTGGTAACATAAAGTACTGTATAAATAACTCTTTAGGGTGAGACTTCACACAAGGCAGATACACAGATGGTAGGATGATAGCCTGCTTGGGATCAGGAAGTTGCATAATCTTTTCTTTTGGCACCTCGTTTCCTTCAGTGAGATGCATTCTCTGTGAGACCTATTAACATGAATGTCATTGGTGTACGGATTACTGAACTATGAAGGGGTGAGTCTATAACATGGCGTGGACTTAATGCTGGCACAGATTTATACCCTTTTATCAGTGTATGAACTGCATCGTATTTCCCAACGTCAGTCTAGATTAAACTTGTTGCCAGTTATAGACGTCGGGCTTGATTCAGCGCAGGCTGATAAAAATGCCCCTCAGGCTATACGCAGGATTGACTGTGCGAATTTCTCACTTGTTTGGGCGATTACGCAGAGCACCCGTATTTTTTACAGGTGTGCAAGTGTCAATTCAGTTTTTATTGGCCCCATACAAACGTTTTAATTTACACTGGCAGATGCCTGCTCAACATGAGTGAAATCATGCGATGTCTGTGTGTCGTATTTAAAGCGCTGATAGGCTCTACACAGGTTAAAGCAATGCTTTCTTTTTAGCTGGGAAAGGGACTTTTAAGGATGTCCTCAAGGAGCTTTTTCCCTTAAACCGGACCTTCAGCATCATTTAATGAAAAGCTCAAACCCTTAAAAAAACTACTCCCCAGCATCTAAAATTAATATATTTGATGTATTAGTCACTTACTTTTTATTTTTTCCTCCACTGGGTTGCAACTCTGTTCAGGACTTTAGGATACGGGAGCCGACATCTTGCGTTAGAAGTATCACTTACTGAGGAGTCGAGAGGTGGCAAAAGTGCAGGGGACAGGTTATAGCTGTACTTTGCACAGAGCTGGGGTCAGGCAAAGGACAGCAATCCCAGAATGCATAGCGGCACAGTCAGAACTTCCTGTTTGAAGGCGGCCTGAGACTCCATGGGCCGCCACCATGGATGTTTAAAGGCTCAGAAAATGCAGTACATGCAGGTAGGATGATTTTTAATGTGAGCAATCTGTATGTACAGGGTGGGGGAACATATAAGATTTGCTCTTATTTAGGTTTAGGTGAAGGTCCGGTTTAAGTTAAGCAGTTTTCACTACCTGCAATTTGTCGCTATTGGCAAATGTCAACCAATATGCAAATATAATAATGATATGCTTCCTAACCTTCCCATTCTGTCCTATGGGGATGAGCCTCCCAGTACCAGCAACAAAATGGAGAACCCTCCAAACTGCTCAGAACTCAGCAGAGAGTAGCAACCATGGAATTCATTCAGTGTGTTAGCGTACCAAGGCAAGAATTGCTTAGCGAATGTCACTTTGCATGCTATGCTGACTTATGCCAGCAGCCTGGCATAGCTTTAGTATATATTTATATTACACTTTGCAAATGTTACATGAGGTGAGAGAGTGAGTGTTTACTACTGATCTGGATCCAGGTGGATTCACATACATACTGAGATCTGCTGATATATATACAAGCATAACTGGTTTATTATTTATTGTCAGATGACTATATAATTATATCTCTTATCGCAGCTCAAGATATACAACTGGTGTGTTTACTTGTGAGACATTTTGATATGGCTACAAAATGCCCCCCCATAGGTTTTCTGTGTCACTGTCAACTGTTTTAGAGGCCTTTTTTGACCCTAGTCTTTTCTATGTTGGTGGTAATTGAATGGACTTTCAATAACTGTAAGGTTTTACTTAGTTGGTTGTGCATCTTTGAGCATTATTGCAGGTCTGGTTTAGGCAATTTGACCAGAAAGCCGGTGTTGGTTAGTGGTGTAGATATTAATGGTAGTTGTTTGTTGACAATGATCTTGTCCATTTCAAGGCACTAGTTGTCAGTTAAGCCCTAGCCATAGGACTGGCCATGGGAGTCACAGGGAGAATTCCTAGTGGCCCGCACTGCTTTAGGGTCATTTGGACTGGGTGTAAGACGCTTCAGCCCATGTTCTATACCTGCAATGCTATAGCCTCAGCATCATGAATGTGGATGCCATCCGCACATCTGTGCGGACCTCTGTGGGGATCCCACCAGCTGTAGGACCTTTCTCTAAAGCTACCATCACATAGCATATCTCTCTCTGCCTATCTGCAATGCTATAGAATCTGTTAATCAATGTATACATTTATTGACTGAAGAGTCCCGTGGGTGTGTGGCTAAGGAGCTCATGGGCTGGTGAGGGCCATAATACGAAGAGAAGAAGAGAAAGGGGGACCGGGTCTGGGGAGAAGGGATGGGGGAAGGAAGGATGTTAAGAATAGGGGGGGAGGGGGGAGAGGAGGGGGGGAAGGAGGGGTAGGGTGCTCCCGCGCTCCACTGGCATCTCGCATGGTTGTTACAATATGGTCACTATTATACTCTCGGGGGTTCTCCGGGCCATGCAAACCTTATCCAAGGCTCCCATATAGAGATGAATTTATCATAAGAGTCAGCCAGGATGGTGGACAGTCTCTCATTGATAAGGAACCCATTCATCCTGGCCGACACCTCTGAGAGAGGGGTAAATTGTTTTTTCCAGGCTTTAGCTATAGTCTGCTTAGCCGCTAGGAGCAGGTATACAAAGAGTCTATGTTGCTTGTTAGTCAGCTCCCAGGGTTTGCAGTGCAGGAGGGCAACCCATGGGTCCCTTCTCATGTTGGTTTGGAAGACCTCATTGGCCATCCTGTACACCTGAATCGGGTCAACATGGGACAGGTCCACCATATGTGTAAGAAGTCCCCCTCCGTGCTGCAGCCCCTAAAGCATGAGCTAGCTTGTCCCAGGAACATCCTACTCAGGCGGCCCGGCACCAAGTACCAGCGGAGCATGACCTTGTAGGCCGTTTCAACTGTCAGGACATTCACAGAACATTTAGAGGCCTGTGACCATATCTCTGTCCACCCCTTCTCACCCGGACAAGGGCCTAGATCCTTCTCCCAGGCACCCACATATCCATGTGACTCTGGCTTAATATCATTTAGTGCTGAGAAGATTAGGGATATTATTCCCCTCTGAAAGGGATTGTTAAGGCACAGCTCCTCGAAGGGGGTTCTTGCTCGGAAGGAGGGGCTCAGTTTTGTCAGAAGTAGGATCCAGTGCCGTAATTGAATATATCGAAAGTATTCCTTGTGAGGGATATTGTATTTTTCTTGCAAGTCACGGAAGGACCCAAGGCCCTCTTTTGTGAGTAAGTCTGATATTTTTTTTATACCCCTATCTTGCCACCATCTGAAGGCTGTTTTGTTTTGTTCCCCTGGGGGAAAGCTTGGGTTGCCCCACAAATGTGTCAGATGTGCATCACCCGGAGTATGTACAGCGGGATTCTCACAGGCAACACTCTGAAGAAATAAAGCAGTTTCGGGAGTATTATCATCTTAACCGCATTAATACGGCCTATCCAGGAAATTGGATGTGACTTCCAAGCTTCCAATAAGCGAGTTAAGGATTTGAATAGAGGAGGATAGTTAGCCTCATACAAGTCCGTGTACTTGGCGGAGATGCGCACCCCCAGATATGGGAGTGGTTCTGCTGACCAACGAAAGGGGAAGCTAGCCTTGATCTGGTCCACCACGTCCACCGGCAGGGACACATTCAGTGCTCTCGATTTCTTGTTGTTGATCATTAAGCCCAAAACCTGAGCAAACTGATTGAGAATTTTATACAGGTTTGGGAGTGATGTAACCGGTTGGGAGATTGCAATCAGGGCATCATCGGCGAAGAACATGGTCTTATGGTGGACACCCGTTACCTCTAGTCCTTTAATATTAGGAGAGTTTCGAATTGCTATTCCCAGCGGCTCCATGGCAAGGATAAAGAGGAGCGAGGATAGGGGGCATCCCTGATGGGTTCCCCTATAGATATTAAATGTTCCTGAGGTAAAACCCAGATACCGCACCCGGGGACGCATAGAGAGCGCCAACCCATTCCAAGAATCGCTGACCAAACCCCCATTTCCGGAGTACCCACAGTAAATAATCCCAGGATAGGGAATCGAATGCCTTCTGTATGTCTAGCGAGAGTAGAAAGGCCGGGATACCTCTGGAGTGGGCGTGGTGGACCAGGTAGGCAACCCTACTGACACTATCCCCGGCTTGTCGGGCTGGGACAAATCCCACTTGATCCCTGTGTAGAAGACCTGCCACAAAGGTGTTCAGCCTGGACGCCAGGACCTTGGCCAGTAATTTCACGTCAATATTAATGAGAGATATAGGTCTGTAATTTGGGATAAGCAGGTTGTCTTTGTCCAGTTTAGGAATCATGCAGATGTCAGCCAGCAGTGAGCTAGGGCTGAGCAAAGTTTCTGCACACAGGGCGTTGAAGAGATTTGAGAGATGTGGTGCCAAGATGGGGGCAAACTTTTTATAATAAAGGCCCATCTGGACCTGGGGTCTTGGCTGTCTTCAGGGACTTAATGGCAAGGAGCACCTCGCTGGATGTAATGGGTACCTCCATTCTGTCCACGAAGTGCTGCTCGACATTGGGTAACTCAATATGCTCAAAGAATTCTTCTAGCCTGGCTACGTTAGTGTTTGCTGGGGCTAAATAGAGGGCTGACAAGAAGCTCCCAAAGGCCAAAACAATCTTGCTTGGGTCTGCCGTGACTGCTCCTGAGCTGAGCTTCAGTTTTACAGGCTGTCGCCTGTCAAGGTCGGCGGCCCTCAGCTTCCGGGCTAGCATTGTGTCCGGCTTATTGCCTCTCGTATAAAACTTTTGTCTCGACCATCTGAGCCTCTTCTCTGCTTGGTCATCCAGAAGCACATTGAGCTCCGTTCTTAGTCTATCAACAGCCTTCTTATTTTTGGTGTTCGGGGCTCCCTTCCATAATGTATCAGCCCGCTCAAACCTCAAGGTCAAGTCCCTTATCCTCCTTTGCCTCTCTCGTTTCTCAGCCGAGGCTATGGAGATAATGTTACCTCTCATAGTGGCCTTGTGGGCTTCCCATAGGGAGACCGGGGAGGAGACCGAGTTGGTGTTGAGCGTAAAGTTTTCCCGAAGGGCCTCTTGAATCTTAGAGCAAGTGGCCTTGGTTGATAGGAGGGAGTTGTTGAGTCGCCAACTGTAAGAGTGCTTAGTTGTGACCAAGAGGTCTATGACAGCCATTACCGGGCTATGGTCAGACCAGGTTGTACTATAAATTCTGGAGTCTATATTGGCTGGCAGCACCGTTTGGGGAACTAGTATGTGGTCTATTCTACAGAACGTACCATGGGGGTTGGAGTAAAATGTAAAGTTGTGGGCACTGGGGTTCCTTTCCCTCCAGACATCACACAGGCCGTGGGAATTAAGGAGACTTCTGAAGTCTGCAGATTGGGCATCCGAGGCCTGGGGTTGTCTATCCAATCCGGGGTTTATTGCCAAGTTCGAATCACCCCCCATGATCAGGGTCCCTCTAGTGTTGTTCTGAACCACTGTCAATAGGTGCTTAAAGAACGGGGTCTTGAAAGTATTGGGCGCGTAATACGTGACCAGGGTGAGTTCAACGTCATAGAGGGTGCCCTGTAATATAAGATATCTACCTGTGGGGTCTGATATTTAGAGCATATTTAGATTAGAGCATATGAATTGGAGGTTCTTGCGGAAGGCAATCAGGACCCCTCTTTTCTTCTCCCTGACACAGGCAAGGTGCGCCAGGGGGAAGTGACCACTCAGAGAATTTGGCCTGGAGGAAGTGGAGAACCTGGTTTCCTGCGGAAAGATTATATCAGCCTTGCAGGCCTTATAATAATGGAAGGCCTTACTACGCTTAGCTGGAACATTGAAGCCCTGGACATTGTGTGACACTACCTTAATGTTTAGCCCAACCATGGTGACCCTGGAGGTGTGGAGATTTGAGTGTCTGGCCTAGTGGAATGCGGGAGGTCCTCGTGAGGGTTAGGAGGGAGCGGGAGGGGGTAAGGAGGGGGATTGAAGTAGAGGTAAAAAGCATGAAGAACATGAGAATAACAAAACTAGAGCAACTTGAACCATTACACGGTGCAGTGCTGCTGAAGGTCCAACAAGGTTCTGCGGTAGCAGAAATTGGTCCATTGGTCGGGGCCACCTGTGGCCTCACCTGGACCATATTGACAACTTGTCCATTGGGGGGCATACCCCAGGGGCATAGGACAAGACTATAAGAAAGAGAGAAAAATAACCGTACTGGAAGAGTAGACAGCCCAACATTTAACTATATTGTTTAACTCAACATAGAACAACATGAAACCACGTAGCTTAATACTAAAATTCCAAGTTGTGTGGAGATTCTGAACCCAAAAACTCAACATTCAAAAAATGGCGATTGCCACCATCATTGGTGGACCCGCACGGCCGCTAACGGGTACGGTCGCCGGATCCAGCAAGTCGGCGCTGGGCCCAATGTAGCGTTACACAACTCAATTCAGGCCCCAGGCCCGACCCCACGAGTGAGTCAGCACAGCATCCCCACGGGCACACTGCCACGACGGAGACCCACCAGGATCGTCACTGTAGGGGCCCGCGGGGGGGGGGGGGCCGAACCGGTGCCCCCCCCGTCGCGGGACACCCGGCCACAGACCCAAAGGGCCGAACCAAAGACCCTCGGCCCCCAGGGTGTCGCCACCCCCATCCCCCCCCCCCCCGGGTCAGCGGTTCAGGACCCCAACACTATAGGGCCAGGCCGACTGGGGAGGAAGGGGAGGGTGAAACCATGCGCGGCACCAGCCAGGTCTCCCAGGTGCCAGCCGCCCAGGGGAAGTAACGCGGCAATGGACAGCATAAACAGATGAAAACATGTTACAACAATGCAGCCTAATTCTAGGTTTCAACATATGCTATAAAAATTCAATATATAAACTGCAAGACCAGTGGGCGGCACCACCGCCGTCAACGGACCCGCGCAGCCGCCAACAGAACGCAGCCCGCTGGCCCGCCAAGCCAGCGCGGAGCCCAGGGCCATGCCATACAACACAGACTGTGGGTCTAACTTCTTATGGATATACCAGTTTGGCAATACCACGGGTGTGCCGGCACCGCGGGGGGGGCACCCCCGGGTGTCCACCCACCCAGGGAGGCCAAACAAAGGGTAACAGGGATCTAATAATCAAATTCAATTCCAAACTTCAATTAATGCCCAGAAGGGTGAGTCCCAGGTACTGAACTCCTTACCATTCCAGCGAGCCGAGTCCTCATCCCGGGTTCGGGTCAGGCCCCATGGGGTGTTTGGCCACGCAATCTCTCTTCCTGCGGACCCGCACCTTCTCCCACAGGGGCTGGAGTGCCGGTCGCTTGGGGGCCTGTTGGGCAGTCAGACCCGACTTGTGGAATCGGGGATCAGCGGGGGCTAACGGGTACAGTCGCCGGATCCAGCAAGTCGGCGCGGGGCCCAATGTAGCGTTACACAACTCAATTCAGGCCCCAGGCCCGACCCTACGAGTGAGTCAGCACAGCGTCCCCACGGGCACACTGCCACGATGGAGACCCACCAGGATCGTCACTGTGGGGGCCCGCGGGGGTGGGCGAACCGGTGCCCCCCCGTCGCGGGACACCCGGCCACAGACCCGAAGGGCCGAACCAAAGACCCCGGCCCCCAGGGTGTCGCCACCCCCATCCCCCCCGGGTCAGCGGTTCAGGACCCCAACACTATAGGGCCAGGCCAACCGGGGAGGAAGGGGAGGGTGAAACCATGCGCGGCACCAGCCAGTTGTCCCAGGTGCCAGCCGCCCAGGGGAAGCAACGCGGCAATGGGCAGCATAAACAGATGAAAAAATGTTACAACAATGAAGCCTAATTCTAGGTTTCAACATATGCAATAAAAATTCAATATATAAACTGCAAGACCAGTGGGCGGCACCACCGCCGTCAACGGACCCGCGCAGCCGCCAACAGAACGCAGCCCGCCGGCCCACCAAGCCGGCGCGGAGCCCAGGGCCATGCCATACAACACAGACTGTGGGTCTAACTTCTTATGGATATACCAGTTTGGCAATACCACGGGTGCGCCGGCACCGCGGGGGGGGGGGCACCCCCGGGTGTCCACCCACCCAGGGAGGCCAAACAATGGGTAACAGGGATCTAATAATCAAATTCAATTCCAAACTTCAATTAATGCCCAGAAGGGCGAGTCCCAGGTACTGAACTCCTTACTGTTCCAGCAAGCCGAGTCCTCATCCCGGGTTCGGGTCAGGCCCCATGGGATTTCTGGCCACGCGATCTCTCTTCCTGCGGACCCGCACCTTCTCCCACAGGGGCTGGAGTGTCGGTCGCCTGGGGGCCTGTTGGGCAGTCAGACCCAACTTGTGGAATCGGGGATCAGCGGGGGCCAGGCCCAAGTCCTTCAGGGTGTCCAGCAGGTCATCCAGGGAGCTGGTTGTGTGTTGAATGTGTAAATGCTAGCTTGAAGGGGAATCCCCAACGGTACTTTATATTGTGGCTCCTGAGTATTTCCAGGCCAGGCTTCATGACTCTTCTCCAATGCAGGGTTTGGGGGGCGACATCCGGGAAGACCTGGTAATGGTGACCCTGGAAGGAGAGTTCCCCCTTTTCTCTGGCGGCCATTAGGATAGTTCCCTTTGTACGATAGAAGGTTGGCTTGATGACAATGTCCCTGGGGAGGCCATCCGCTCTCTTGGGGCCCAACGCCCTGTGGGCACGATCAAGTTCCAGGCAGTCGATTGGCATGGAGGGTATCAGCTCCTGCAAGAGGGCCGTGATGGTAGCTGGTACGTCCTCTATTGACTCAGGGAGGCCCCGGATGCGGATATTGACCCTTCTGGACCTGTTCTCTAGGTCCTCCAGCTTTTGTTGCAATGAGGCCATATCCTCCTTGAGGGCCACTGACTCGGACCCTCTATGTTCTAGAGCCGCGGTCACATTGTCCATTTTATCTTCCAGCGTGCTAGTTCTGTTGCCCGGGTCCTTGATGTCGTTGAAAAAACTAGTTGAAAGCTGGGTCACTGCTGCCGCCAATTCCTGTTGTAACAGAACCTTGAATTTGGCCAGTAAGTTAGCATTCCGAACTATTGGGTCTAGGGCCTCCGCTTCTGGGCATCCCCGTCTGTACTGTAACCCCCCCTCGTCCATATCCTCGATCAATTGCTGGGATAGACCTCTACCTTTCGGCGAGGGCTGCTCTCCTGGGAACAGCAGTTCATCATTAGAAAGTGCCCTGGGGACAGTGAAAACGATCTGGCGAGGGATTCCTTCCTGTTGGGTCTCATCTCTGGGCCATCCAGCGTGTGGGGGTTCCCCCCCTCCGGGTCTGAGCACCCCCTCAGACGCTGCGGTAGTGGCTCTCCCCTTCTGAACTCTCCCTGGTCTAGGGGGGAGAATGGGGGAGGGGAGATGGATGATGGTGATGTTGATGGTGATTATGGCGTGGGGGGAGATCCTCCCTTGCTGCCAGATCTCAAGACAGCACTTGGCCTGTGTGGGGAGGGGCACCGGGGGATCGCCGCCATTGCTGTGAGGGCTGACTGGGAGGGCTGCGAGAGGGAGCACGTGGCAGGCTGGAGCTGTTCTCCCTGCATGCGCTGGGGGCCGAATGCTTCCCCTACCTCATTAGGTCCATCTGCCGTCCATCCCGCCGGCCGCTGGAGGTGAGTGGTTGTGTGGGGGGAGGAATCCTCCTCCTCAGCCCCCGATGCCGCCATTTCCCGGCGAGGATTTGCCTCCGTTTTTGCCCATAGTGAGGCAGGGGGTCTCTGTGCTGCGTGTAGTGGGTTCCTGGGTGCTTGCTGCTCGGTGTGGTCGGGCTGCTGTCCGCCTCTATGTCCCTAGAGAGCGGAGCAGCCATCTCTCTTAGTAGCCGGCCACGCCCCCTTCAGCATGATTTAATGAAACTCCCAAACCCTTAAAAACTATTCCCCAGCATCTAAAAGGACAGCACTTATTATTCTTTTCCCCACTGGGCTGCAACTCTGTTCAGGACTCTAGAATACAGACGCAGACCCATACAGACCCATCTTGACTCAGAAGCATCACTTATACTGAGGAGAGGAGAGCTGGATTAAGTGCAGGGGCGCGGGTTATAGCTGTACTTTGCACAGACAGAGCAGAGCTGGGGTCAGGGAAAGGACAGCAATCCCAGAATGCAGAGCGACACAGTCAGAAGA
Organism: Gastrophryne carolinensis; assembly: GCA_027917425.1. Lineage (NCBI taxonomy): Eukaryota > Metazoa > Chordata > Amphibia > Anura > Microhylidae > Gastrophryne > Gastrophryne carolinensis. The sequence continues at coordinate 308,031,341 of CM051239.1, read as the reverse complement.
CACTTCCTGTTTGCAGGCTGCCTGATGCTCCATGAGCTGCCATCCTGGATGTTTAAAGGGTCATAACATGCAGTAGATGCAGGTAGGATGATTTTTAATGTGAGCAATCAGTATGTGCAGGGTGTTGGGAACATATAAGATATGCTCTTAGTCAGGGTGAAGGTCCGGTTTAATATGGGCCTGTGTATGCCCCTGCATAGTATAATTCGCACATGTCCTCCTCCTATATCTAGCATGCAGGCAAAGCACTAATCAACCTCCTTTAAATCAATGGCCGGTTAAGCCCAGTATCATTATCACTGCACACTAGTCTCCCGATTGATATTTCTGCAGAGAATAGTGACTTGCCAGCTCCTTATATTTTATTCATAAATTCCTTTATACAAAAACAATGAAGGCACCAGTTACACTACATTTCAGCCTTCTGTAACTACTTTCTTTTCCCTTTCATCTAGGTTGTTCTACACAAATGAACATGGCTGAGGTGTAAAATGTACAGTTGCCAAGGTCAGTTTCTTGTGATTGCTGGCCCGTGGCAACTACTGCCATTTGTGACAGACTGAGTCTCAGCAGTCGCCAAAGTCACATTGCTGCGCTTGCAGAGGGCGTTCATGTAGGTTAGGAACAATACCGGTACCTTGCCGCGAGAGAAAATGGTGCAGGTTGCGCTGTTAGAAAAAAAAGGAATCTAATTTAGTTAAACTAACCGTGGGGGTTAGAATTCCCAGCGCAGCAATTTCACTCAACTTTAATCATTTAAAGGGTATATTATTTATATTTTCCCATTTTTTCTTAGCTTGCTTTCTCGTTTATGTGTAGATTGTAGGGGTGATCATGGAAAACAAATTAGTGATGTTATCTTTGTATTGATCTTAAACTAATTACCATACAGCTAATTAGATATAAAACATTGTCTGCTGGTAGTGGCAGTATAAATATGGCAGTGTGTTCACAAAACAGAGAACAGTCAAATAAGACTGGAGGGTCCTTGAACTAGGTGCGGGGGATGGAGGGGCACCCCAATACGGCATACCTCCATAACTGTGCATGCCCCCACCCTTTCTTATGGAGGGAGAGGGCCAAAGCAGTACCAGACACATCCCCTCCGTTAGAGTAAGTGTAGTGGCGTGCGCCATTCACTGTGAAAGTGACATAGTGCTGTCAACCTTTTTGGACTGGCCATAGGGAGACCCGGAGAATTACCAGTGGGCTGCACTGTTTGGGGCCAGCTGGGCTTTGGCTTTTAACAGGGGTGGACTGGCCATAGGGAGACCCGGAACAATGCCCTGTGGGCTGCACTGCTTTAGGGCCAGCTGGGCTTTGGCTTTTAACAGGGGTGGACTGGCCATAGGGAGACCCGGAACAATGCCCTGTGGGCTGCACTGTTTGGGGCCAGTTGGGCTGTGGCTTTTAACAGGGGTGGACTGGCCATAGGGAGACCCGGAACAATGCCCTGTGGGCTGCACTGCTTTAGGGCCAGTTGGCCTGTGGCTTTTAACAGGGGTGGACTGGCCATAGGGAGACCCGGAACAATGCCCTGTGGGCTGCACTGCTTTAGGGCCAGTTGGCCTGTGGCTTTTAACAGGGGTGGACTGGCCATAGGGAGACCCGGAACAATGCCCTTTGGGCTGCACTGCTTTAGGGCCAGTTGGGCTGTGGCTTTTAACACCCACATTCAGTCCCTGCCCCCTTAGTCTCCCTCTCAGCCCCCTGAACCCAGCCCCACTGTACCCACAAGCCAAGGAACCCCAACTCCCCAATGCTATAGCCCCAGCATCTTAGTGTTGGGAGGGGGGGTGGCGCTCAGCAGGGATGTCTTGGGCTGGCCATGGGCTGGTAAAATCCCTGGCTGATTTTTGGCCCCAGTCCGCCATTAATTTCCAAGATTGGTACGTTTGAACGGTTGGAACCCAAGGCAGCAGCTGCTGCAGGGATTGCTGTCTTTTTTTTAAACTAGAATGTTAAATGGAGCACTTTAATGAAAACATGGTCCAATAATGAGAATACACATAAATATGTTAGCATAAGAGTGTTTTTTTAATAAACCTGGCATCAAAATATTGCAGCCAAGCTTGTTTCTTTCTTTTACTAGAAGGAAAAAGTATCAGGGGTAAAATTCAGCTTTTACATGGGAGATCTGCTCAACTCTAAAGGCTGGTCCACTGAACCCAGAATAACAGCTTATTGCTATTGCAATTTTTCTGATGCAATGCAATGCTTTGGGGCGATGTCGTTTCCTACTACCATTCCCCATAGACTTGCTTAGGAGATTTGGATGCTAATTTAAGACTATTGCCACATACTACCATTTGAGTGTCTATGTAGCGTCGCTTAGAGCGTCCGCAAGTGGTCGCTGCAAGCGGGTGTCTGGAGCTATAACCTAGCGTAGCGGGCGAATACGTGATGCTGTACTATCCTGTCCAGCATTGGTATATGTGATGTGTGCAAGGCGCTGTAGACGCGCTCTGCCTGAATCACTGCAGAGCCAATCAAGAACTCTAGGTGGTGTCCCAAGGTCAAAGCGACCAAGACGACACTACATCTAATAATAGGACAACGCTGCAGTGAACGATAGGTAGCACCACTTAAACCGGACCTTCACCATGATTTATTGAAAAGCCCAAAGCCTTATTAAACAATTCCCCAGCATCTAAAATTTATATATTTAGTTTTTAGTCACTTACTTTATTTATTATTTCCACGCACTGTTTGGGGGTCAGCTGGGCTTTGGCTTTTAACAGGGGTGGACTGGCCATAGGGAGACCCGGAACAATGCCCTGTGGGCTGCACTGCTTTAGGGCCAGTTGGCCTGTGGTTTTTAACAGGGGTGGACTGGCCATAGGGAGACCCGGAACAATGCCCTGTGGGCTGCACTGCTTTAGGGCCAGTTGGCCTGTGGCTTTTAACAGGGGTGGACTGGCCATGGGGAGACCCGGAACAATGCCCTTTGGGCTGCACTGCTTTAGGGCCAGTTGGGCTGTGGCTTTTAACACCCACATTCAGTCCCTGCCCCCTTAGTCTCCCTCTCAGCCCCCTGAACCCAGCCCCACTGTACCCACAAGCCAAGGAACCCCAACTCCCCAATGCTATAGCCCCAGCATCTTAGTGTTGGGAGGGGGGGTGGCGCTCAGCAGGGATGTCTTGGGCTGGCCATGGGCTGGTAAAATCCCTGGCTGATTTTTGGCCCCAGTCCGCCATTAATTTCCAAGATTGGTACGTTTGAACGGTTGGAACCCAAGGCAGCAGCTGCTGCAGGGATTGCTGTCTTTTTTTTAAACTAGAATGTTAAATGGAGCACTTTAATGAAAACATGGTCCAATAATGAGAATACACATAAATATGTTAGCATAAGAGGGTAAAATTCAGCTTTTACATGGCAGATCTGCTCAACTCTAAAGGCTGGTCCACTGAACCCAGAATAACAGCTTATTGCTATTGCAATTTTTCTAATGCAATGCAATGCTTTGGGGCGATGTCGTTTCATGCTACCATTTCCCATAGACTTGCTTAGGAGATTTGGATGCTAATTTAAGACTATTGCCACGCACTACCATTTGAGCGTCTATGTAGCGTCGCTTAGAGCGTCCGCAAGTGGTCGCTGCAAGCGGGTGTCTGGAGCTATAACCTAGTGTAGCGGGCGAATAAGTGATGCTGTACTATCCTGTCCAGCATTGGTATATGTGATGTGTGCAGGGCGCTGTAGACGCGCTCTGCCTGAATCACTGCAGAGCCAATCAAGAACTCTAGGTGGTGTCCCAAGGTCAAAGCGCCCAAGACGACACTACATCTAACAATAGGACAACGCTGCAGTGAACAATAGGTAGCACCAGTTAAACCGGACCTTCACCATGATTTATTGAAAAGCCCAAAGCCTTATTAAACAATTCCCCAGCATCTAAAATTAATATATTTTAAGTTTTTAGTCACTTACTTTATTTATTCATTTATTCTTTCCCCCACTGGGCTGCAACTCTATTCAGGACTTTAGGATATGGGCGCCGCCATCTTGACTCAGAAGCATCACAATTAGTGAGGAGAGGAGAGTGGGATAAAGTACAGGGGGGTTATAGCTGTGCTTTGCTCAGACAGAGCAGAGCTGGGGTCAGGAAAAGGTCAGCTATCCCAGAATGCAGAGCAGCACAGTCAGAAGGCACTGATGTTCCATGATCCGCCATCTTGGATGTTTAAAGGCTCATAACATGCAGTAGATGCAGATAGGATGATTTTTAATGTGAGCAATCTGTATGTACAGGGTGTGGGAAACATATAAGATAGACTCTTATTCATAGTGAAGGACTGCTTTAAGTGCGTCACACAACCAGTGTGGGCGCTCTAGCATCGAGTGCCAGACGCTATGTGCAAAAGGTCTCTTTCTTAAAGTGGACCAACACCCAGGATTTTCACTATCCTGTGTGTTGGTCCACTTCCACGTGGCACCCCGATCGGGGGTGCCCCGCTGTGTGAAACCCCCCAGAAAGCCCCTAAAATCTTACCTTATCGGCGGCGCCTGCGCCAGCCATTCACAAACGGCCGGCACGGGTGCGCGTCCTGCTAGAGGGACGCGCGGGAGGCGGCGGCGGCAACTTATCCGTCGCTGATAAGGTAAAATTTTAGGGGCTTTCTGGGGGGTTTCACACAGCGGGGCATCACGATTTCGGGTGCCCCGCGGGGAGGGAGCTGATCGGCGATTCCCGGGCCGATCAGGGGTGGGTGTTTGTCCACTTTAACACATACACACCAGCACCAATAACACATGAAATGATATTGTTCTAACACTGTGACAATGACTCTGCAATGGTAGACCTGCACATACAATTCTTCATAAAAATATAAAATAAAAAAAAACACAATAAAAGTGTTTGGTTGCTGGGCAGGAGAGGCCACACAATGATTAGAACCATAAAATTCAGAACATTTAGGAAAACGCTATTTATACACAACCATATAAAACACCATTGAAATGTATGGGAGAGCGCTACTGAGCGACAGGTGCTACATGGCTGAACATACAGCGCTGGCGCTTTACACTGAGCCGCCGCTAGCAATACATTTGACGCTTCATGACGCTATTAGAGGGGCTCAGTTTGACTTTCATATATATGGTTTTAACATACTGTACCCGGTGTTCACCTGACGCTCCTTGGTACTACCTGGCATTAGCGTTTCTTAAATAACCCTCTTAGTGGTGAGCAGATCACCCCTTCAAAAACACAATGGTATATTCTAAAACCTGCCACCCCTCCTACCAGAAGAAGAAAACTATTGCACAAGACTTCTTCTGATTGGGGGGTGTGCATGTCTCACTATCTAGCATGTTTATATATTATTTGATTTTCATTTTGTGATGGAGCTCCTTTAAGATGAAGCAATTATATCTTCTACTCTACAGGTTTCATGCTGTCATGCACTGCAATGAATCCCCTCATGTGTTAATATTTGCCTACATGCGATTTTGCTGATTGGAATATTATTGCTCACACCCTGCAGTAAATTAGTATGACTGCCTCTTAAACATAATGAAAAGTCCTAGAACAGCTTATGATGAGGGCTGGAGCTTGGTGGCAACTCCTTTGCTTGCTAACATTTACATTGCAACGTGGTTGTGGTTGAGTGGAGCATAATCCTAAATGATGCTTTAATAACGTTGGGTAGGGTAGATTTAGATTGGGAATATCTGCTGTTATCAGGAGTCAATGCCTATTGAGGTCACTTATCACATCTCTAGGGGAAGTGCTTCCATGGCTTAATTTTGTAGGACATGGCTAATAACGTGTTACCAGGAGATCAGGTTATCACAAAGCTTTGTCCTTTACAAAAGTATTTGTTTAATTCATAAAACAAGGTTTACATTCATATACATAAAATGCTTTTGGGCTTTAGTTCCTTTTAACGAGACTAATCTTTTCCATCATTGATACAATTTCAAAGAGTAAAATTTACATGTCGTCAGTGGGCCCGGTTTACAAGTTTAATAAATGTACATGTTTTATTAATGCAAGCCTACTGCATCTAGACACATGGCTCTCAGCTATAATTATATTCCACAAGCTTCTGCTTGCTGCACAGTTACCATTAATACCTCCAACATTAGAAGCCAAATGACTCATAAGCGTTGGATTATTCTGTGTCCTTTATTGCTGCATAATTCAGAGCTGTAGCAATTGAATTAGCATAATACCACACTCCTTGCTAGCAACTCTAGCTGAAAAGACTGCTGTCATTATTCTGTTCCTGAGGATGTTTCACTCTTTTGGATAGATTGTATTTCATTAAACGTAGGTGTTAAAAGTAAATACGAGCCAGTATAAAAAAATATAATATACCTGCCCCAGAAGATGTATTGACATCCCCTGTGCAGAGAACAGTTTCTATGCACAGTAATTAAAATGACTATTTTTAAACTCTAATAATAATTTGATTTTTATGGCAAGGTGAGTTTAATAAGATGCATCCAAAAGGGAATCATCCTTGTCACCTGAATTAAAAGAAAAGTAAAAAACATAGCCTAGTTTTTATCCCCGGGTACCCCGATTTGGATTTCTCATCTGCATAAATTCCCCACAAATTAGCATTACTAACCCTTCCCCCTTTTTTTTTGCAGTTGAAGCAGCTTCATCTGTGTCTTCACTACCATGCCAGTACCCATAGATCAGGGGTGCACAACCTTTTTTGGGCTAGGGGCCACATTGTCATATTGTTCCACTTCAGGGGTAGGGAAAAATGTAAGCTGCAAATGCCTTTATGTATATGCAAAGGTGAGCAGGAAGAGGTGGCGTGAAGTAAAGTGGAAGAGATGAGGTGAGAAGGAGTGGGCAAAGGTAAGGCAAGGTAAGGTAAGGTAAAGGTAATTTCAACAGAGGTTAAGTGGAAGGAGGTAAGGTGGCCAGAGGTGAGCAGAGGTGGGTAGAAGTATGCAGAGGTGAGTCGAGTGGGCAGAATTGAGATGGTAACAGAAGCAATGGACAGAGGTGAAGCATGTAGAGGGGTGATAGGACGAGGTGGGTACGGAGTGGGAAGAGGTGAGGTGGGCAGAGCTGAATCAAGATGTGCAGAGGTAGGATGAGCAGAGATGAGATAGAAGAGAAGTGATGGTTAGAAATGAGGTGGTGAAAGTTGGATAGAGATAGGAAGAGGTGAGGGGAGCAGAGGTAAGATGGGACAAGGCAGAAAGAGGTAAGTAGAAGTAGGCAGAGGTAAAATGAACACAGATAAGGAGGAAACAGGTGGACAACGGTGAGGTGGGCAGAGGTGAGCTGGGATGAGTCTACTTGGGCATCTCAATACAAAGCCAGCACAAACAACACTCCAGTAGCACATGTGTGTCACCCACCTCTACAGAGAATTTTATCGGCAACCCACTTTCTGCTTCACAAATTAGAGACAAGCACACAAGGAAAGCTCAGCGCGCTAACTTCTTAGGGGTGCTGGGGCCGCAAGTGAGGGCAATGTGGGCCGCAGGTTGTGCATCCATGCCATAGGCGGTGTTGTGCATACCCAGTAAACCCCATTGGTCCTGGAACAAAGACTGGCCATGTATTACTGCCAGATTTTCATGCTTCCTGGGGGTAGAGAAGGCATGCCTTGTCTTGTTGCATCTTACTGCCTAGCACCAAATTGGGTTAGAAAAACTTCAGCCATTCACGAAAAATGATCTACATCCATTTATACGCTACACTCCATCCTCTGGAATCCAATTGATTCTTTTTGTACCACACATTTGGGTGCAGTACACATACCTTTCTCTGTGCCTTTCCCTATGGCTCTGTAATGACATGTTACATAATTAGTACATGGAGGGAACGGAGCTGCTGTACAGAATTTCAATGCTGGCCATAGCAGTTCCAAGTACGACCTGCCTTAGGGTCCTGTCTCACATAGAGAACAACATTTTTGAAAGTGAGTTGCTTATGAGTCTATATTAACTATTGGGACATAGGTACGCCTGCACCCTATAAATATGTGTCTATACTACTCTCATCATGGTCCTGTGCTATGGCATCAGTCTACTCAGTTCTTGTTAAAAACCTGTCTATGACAGTTGACCACAAGCATGATTTTTTTCTAGTGGGCCCAAGATGTTTCAGTTTGCCAGTCCAATGAAGCCTTATTGTGCCTTAAATTGTGCAGAAATACTCAAAAGTAAGCAAAGTAACATAATCCTTTATTTTTACTGTTATGTTTTTTATGTTCTGACAGGTGAATCTTAATACATTTGAAAAATTGAAAAGTTTCAATACTTCAATTTAAAAATTAGTTTCATAGGCGTATTGATGATTATGGGTTACAGCTAAATAAAATGTAGTATTGTATGTAAAAAAGAATATTGTGTAAGACCGATTAAAAAAATGAAATGTCGACCTATTGAAAAGTATGAAATACTGTATCAATGCAGCATGACATGGAGACAATTAGCCTGTGGCACTGCAGAGGTGTTAATGTAAGCCCGGGTTGCTATGATATCGGCCTTCAACTCGTCTGCATTATTGGGTCTTATTTCTTTCATCTTTCTCTTGACAATAACCCGTAGATTCTGTATAGGATTTGTGTCAGACAAGTTTGCTGGCGAGTCATGCACAAAGATACTGTGGTTATAAAACCAGGTCTTGATGGTTTTAGTAGTGTGGGTGCTAAGTCCTCCTGGAAAATGAAATCAGCATCTCTGCAAAGCTTTTCACTTGCACAGTGGACAAGCAGATCATGGATCCTCAAACCGTCACTGTGAAAACTGTACGCTGACCCTCAGGCAACGTGGATTCTTTGTTTCTCCACTCTTCCGCCTTGACCTTGCTGTCCTAATGAAATGCAAAATTTTCTTTTATCTGAAAATATGAGTACTAAGCAACGGTTTGATTCTTTTTCTACTTAGCGCAGGCCTCCTGACATTGTCTCTGGGTCAGGAGTGGCTACATACAAGGAATGCACAGTTATGGCCCATGAACTAAATTCATCCACATTAGGTGACTCTTGAAGCACTGACACCGGTAGCAGTCCACTGCTTATAAATCTCCCCAAAATTATTGAATGGTCTTCAATCATTTAATGGGCACCCTTTTCTGCCTTTTCCACATTTCCTTCCCTATGACTTTCCATTGATATTCTTGCATAAAGCACTCTGAACAGCCAGCATCTTTTTCAATTATATCGTGGCTTCCCCTCCACTGTCACTGTCACCAGCATCCCCCCATTACAGCCAGTGAGCGGCATCCCTCATTACAACCAGTGAGTGGCATCCCCCATTACAGCCAGTGAGCGTCATACCTCATTACAGCCTGTGAGTGCCATCTCCCATTACAGCCAGTGAGCGGTATCCCTCATTACAGCTTGTGAGTGCCATCTCCCATTACAGCCAGTGAGCGGTATCCCTCATTACAGCCTGTGAGTGCCATCTCCCATTACAGCCAGTGAGCGGCATACCACATTACAGCCTGTGAGTGCCATCTCCCATTACAGCCAGTGAGCGGCATACCACATTACAGCCTGTGAGTGCCATCTCCCATTACAGCCAGTGAGCGGTATCCCTCATTACAGCTTGTGAGTGCCATCTCCCATTACAGCCAGTGAGCGGCATACCTCATTACAGCCTGTGAGTGCCATCTCCCATTACAGCCAGTGAGTGGCATCCCCCATTACAGCCAGTGAGCGGCATACCTCATTACAGCCTGTGAGCGGCATACCTCATTACAGCCTGTGAGTGCCATCTCCCATTACAGCCAGTGAGCGGTATCCCTCATTACAGCCTGTGAGTGCCATCTCCCATTACAGCCAGTGAGCGATATCCCTCATTACAGCCTGTGAGTGCCATCTCCCATTACAGCCAGTGAGCGGCATACCACATTACAGCCTGTGAGTGCCATCTCCCATTACAGCCAGTGAGTGGCATCCCTCATTACAACCAGTGAGTGGATTCCCCAATTACAGCCAGTGAGCGGCATACCTCATTACAGCCTGTGAGTGCCATCTCCCATTAGAGCCAGTGAGCGGTATCCCTCATTACAGGCAGGGTGTGGCATCCCTTATTACAGGCAGTGAGCGGCATCCCTAATTATAGCCAGTATGCAGCATACCTCATTACAGCCAGTAAGCAGCATACCTCATTACAGCCAGTGAGCGGCATCCCCCATTACAGGCAGTGTGCATCCCCTCCCCAATAGCTTGTGTAAGGAGGGAGTGCAATGGAGGACCAGTGGGCAGAAAGCAGACACACACAAACACATGTACAGAGTAAGAGACCCACACACACCCACACAGACAGAGACACCCAGACACACCCAGACACACACATACCTTTGGGCTCCCGTGGCTAATTTCCTTGCTTCGGCGGGTGGGCATGGCATATTTACAGGCCGCAGCTGTGATCAGACACTGGCTATGATAGGCCACGCTCACCTGCACATAGGCCACGTCTACACGCATTTAGGCCACATCCACCCAGCGAAGCAAAGGAAGGAAGCTTGTGCTGCTGCAGAAGCTGCGGGAGCGCTTGTAAAATAAGTTTTATTTTGTTACATTTGCCTCGTAAGACACAAGGGCATTCCCCCCAGCTTTTGGGCGAGGGGGGACAAAAAATACAGTATATGATTAGATTGTGACACCAGGCGTCTACATTATTGAACTATTTCCCAGTATACAAAATGTTGTTTTTTTATTAGCTGTAAGCCGCAATCATCAACAATTAACCACATGGGATAAATCACTCTGTGTGTAATGATTTTATAAATTCTATGGGTTTAACATTTAGAATTACTGAAATAAAGCAAGTTTATTATTTTGATTCTAATTTATTGAGATGCACCTGTAAATCTGCAAGCAAAGGATGTCTGCAGAACTTGTTGGGAAACTTAAACTGGGTACCAATAAGCGCACATGGAATAAGGGAATTGAGTAATGGTTACCTCTGCTAATAAACCTGTATTATAAAAAGTAACTAACTTTATTCAATGATAACAATAAAGATTTTTTTTAGAATGATCGAGTTGTATGTATGTACAGAGTCTCCTTTATGTACAGTTATCCGTGATGTATACTTATCATATGCTTGTTTCTGCAAATCAGCATCATGATTCTAATGGCTTTCTATAGTTAGGGTGCATCAGAGGCTTCACTGTTGACATATGTATGAGTTACGGCATATAAACGCTCCCATGAGGAATGCCTGAAGTGGTTAAATCAGTGGTTGCTTACCTCTATCACCACTTGAAATAGAGTTCCATTGGGAAATAATATGAGTAAATATTTTATACAAATACATGTATTATTCATGATCCTTTTCACATCCCATCTCAACAGTTAAACTGACATTCGACTTTTTCTTCTCCCTCCAAATCCCAGTACTGACAGCTTTGTGTGCTGTTCACATGTGATCTTTTGTAGCTTGGTCTGGGAAGCATGTTTAGAATGTGTGAAGGAATGTAGTAGCTTAGGGTAGATAGTTAGTGGCGGATACAAGATGATATTGCTACCCAAAAACATTTTAAATCATCATAATTTGGGAACTTGACCATTTTTACTTAATTGTACAGTTTACAGAAAGCTGAATTTAATTCATTTAGGGCTCGATTTGTACTACCCAACTACCCTAAACCATCAACTCAAGTAAATACACACTCTCATCTATGCTACACCCCATAAGGGAAAATGAGAATTCATCACAACAATACCTTAGCCCAGGCAATACCCCATGATCCAGATAAATACCATTAACTACATATTATGCCACCAACAACACTAATCAATAGACACTCAATTCATACAATCCAAATATGTGCCCAATAAATACCCATGTAAGTGGAATTATGCCAAAATGTATTTTATATATAAGTAAAAATCCATCAGCTTTACCTTTATTCCAGATGCTTACCGGATTTGGGGCGGGGATAGGTGGTGTGTGTCCTGTGTCCAGCATGCTACTGAGTGAACTGGGTTCAGATACTGCAGATTGAGGCACCCTTAGCACACATAGATAGCATTTTGTTTACCCATTAAGTCCTCAAATCTCATCAACAAATCACATTTTGTGGGCAGCCCTTGCACCCCATGTGCAAGGGCATCGGGGGAGTGTGAATCTCGGTTATTATTATTTTCTGAATTTGATGCATCCCACTTGGATTTTTGAAGACATACCATATTGGGAATACCAAGGTGTGAGAGATGCAGCTGCCCCGGAGGTCTTGAATAACTACAGACACATGGTCCAGAGACCTTTTGGCAGACAGAAGCTTGGAGAAAGATTCTGGGCCACTTGTCTTCTGGTGGCCAATCTCGGGTCCCAGTTTAATCGATTAAGAGAGGAAGGAGGTAAGGAAGGGCATGCGTGTCCCTGAGTACAAACATGGTCAGCACTCCTTTTATAGAAAAATGGGGGTTGTATCCAGTTACCTCCTCCTACCTTTCTAAAGTAATAACAAAATACAATTTTCTATTGCCTTTTTAAAAAAAGACTTTTAGCTTGCAAATAAGGGCTAGTAAGGATTCCAAAGGATATCGAGATTTGGGATCCCGTGACACAAATCTAACTAAAATAAGGCCTTTGTTGGGTCGAACTAAACTACAAAATCTTAATAACCCACCTGACCCAATCATCAAAGGAAAACTAAATCCAAAAATGATAAAGATTACATATATTTATTTCTAATTGATATTAAAAATATGCAAGACATACACAACACATAACTATTAAAAAAACAACACTGACAGACCATGATAATATTGCTGTGGCATTATTAACAAATGATATGAATAAATAACTAGCCACTTACAATATAATAATGCATATTATCAATGCCTGCCCATGTGATCCTCAAAAGAGTCCAACTCAAAGTACTATACAATAAATCTTAGTAGGGGGTTGAAATGAAGAATCTTACCAAAATGTGCATGTTTTGTTATTTGTAGATTTAGTTTTATTTTGATAATTGTGTCAGGTGGGTTATATAGATGTTGTTTTTTGACTTTTTGATCACTTTAAAAAAAGTGGACCAAAACCAGAGCTGGAGGTTATTAAATGCCCACCCGCTGGGCATCTCGATTGTTTTGAAATAAAGTGGGTTATAAATGACCTAAAGTATCGGTCAACCCAGGGCACATGTTCGTACAGCTGCGGCATCCATCTGCTGTATCCATCTAGTCTGTGCTTGATCATGCACACCATACCTGAATGATTGCTAATATGGCTATGCTCCTAGCTATTTTAGCTATTCATTTATATGCATTGGAAAAACAGCTGTAGAGCCATGCCTGCGCCGTAGGATTGCTGGTGAGGTATGTATAATGCGTCACTGGTGGAGCTTCACACAGCAGGGCATTCCAAATCGGGATGAACCAAGAATATGGACCAACCCCGGGATAGTGAGTTTTGGGCTACTTTAAAGCTACATTTCTCTTTTGCATTGCACTGCCTTTTGAATTGTTGCCTTCCCCAGTTGGCCCCGTTTTAATAGTTTTGTTACTTTGAATTATTAGGGTTTGTTGGCTAAATACAGTTAGGGGTTTAGCAAATAAAATATAATTCTCCTGGTGAAGTGCTTGGGTAAGGGAGGTCCACAAAAAAAACTGGGAAGAAAGCTTAGATGGATCTGCCATGGTTTCTTTGTGATGTTTTCCATTTAGAAATAGAATAAATTATAATCTGGAAGTATGGTATTAAGTCCTGAAACCATGACAACTGGTTCCTGTTTCCCAGGGCCTTCTTATAACATTTATATTAAATCAACACTTATTAAAATTCATATAGGAATGACCTCTGCAACATTTGGAAGGATTTCAAGAAATGCACAAGGTGGACGTGCAGAATTATCATGTGACTACATTATGGTATAAAGCGTTGGATGGGTACAATTTTGACACATGAGCATAGGCTTGGAGATGAAAATGATCAACCATTACCTGCACCGTGATTTCCTTGCATGTGAGCGAGAATGTGATATACATTGTGGCAGCCACTGGATGACTCATCTTGGAGATTGAATTCAGGTAAAAGACACATAAGGCCCATGAAAAGATTAAACATAGCCATATCGGTGTGCACTACCTATAATTTATAGCCTCACGCGGCCCACTTGTCAATTCGGTCCCCTCTCATTAGTGTAGAATGTCGGTGAAAAGCCTTTGATGGATGGTCAGTTGACAGTTTTTAGAGTTTAAATGGCTGGATTGTGAAAGTGAATTGTATGCTGTGATTAGAGTCCACAGAGCAGAAATGCTTTAAAGCAATGTGTCACCTGCAGCAGTGATATTTTGCCTATTTTTAGGAAACATTTATTCACAATATGACACAATTACCATGTGTTAGGGCTGGATTGTCTTGACGTTGGAGTGAAAAACAAATTCAAAGTATCTTTTTATTGCAGCTGAATATGGTTTGTGGGTGATTATGTGTGTAAAGTAGTCAATCATTTTGTTATTCCATATGCTCTAAATGGCTATTAATGGAGAATAATTGTCAAACATAGCTTGTTGGTAAATGTTATGTAAAGATAAACTGAACATTGTTAGACAGGGTGCTATCAGACGTATGGGCGGACATACAACTGCTGAAGTCTGTTCTCCTTCACATGGCATTCAAATGAAAAATGAGCCTTTCGGGGGGGGGGGGGGGGGGGGAGGTAAGCCATGGAATACGGGCTGCACAGATGTAGGAGGACCCTTCTTTTAGCTGCCAGTTATATAAGCCAGGTTCCAAACCTCCATGTCTAGGAACACACCAATTTATATGTAAATACCTTACAAATTCTAAGCCAAGCCACTTTTTTTACTTTCATTTTTGAGCCAAGGACGTGTCATGTGCAGCCTAATGAGTCTTGTGGATGCAGAGCTGTGGTCAGAAAGAGCTGTTGGACCACTGTGACTTGCCATGCTTGCTAACAGTGGTGTAACTAAATGTGACAGGGCCCTAGTGGGAACATTAGGGGGGACCCTTTCACGGCTCAGACAGTACATTTTTTTCTGTATTTTAACTCAGTTTGATGCAGCTAGACAAATAAAGACTGAAATAACAGGTGAATGGTGATTCATTTCTATAAATTATGCCAAGTGAGAACAAATCTGATTTCCTTTTCCTTAATTTTTTCCTTAAAATCCCTTTAAGTACCACTTTCTATTTCCAAAATATATCTAATACATTGTGCATATTGGTTGTCAGCACCTACAACAATGTTAAAAAAGGTTTAAACAAACACTTAAAACAACAGTTTAAAGTGTATGAAATGCACAAACACCTTCATGAACTTTTGATGCTGCCCTGGTGTAACCATAGGGTGTACAGGGGGATGTGACCGCACCTGAGCCCAGGAGGTCAGGGGGGCCCATCATTGTTGCTCCTCAACCTTATTTATCAGATTTGTGCTGACTTGGCATAATTTAGAGAAATGAAGCATTTAATTCCTTAGTTGTCTAGCTGCAGCCAATTGATTTTACTGTATCAGCATTGAAAAGGCCCCATTTAATGTTCCTGTCCAGGCCCTGTCACATGTAGTTACGTCACTGGATGCAGTTTTGTATTAATGAAGCAAATCAGGCTTGGATAAAGTTTAGATGGCACCAGATTTGACAGGGATACAGATTAATTACAATTACAGATTACGATTTGGCCAAGTACTGCCTGGTAGGACCTTCAGTACCACTGGTTGGGAGCCTCTGATCTAAGCTGTTCTGTTTAGGATCAGATGTAATGATTGAGTATTGATATTGGGGGGTTAAATAGGGGGTTGCGTTCCAGGTCTGAACTCTAGTATTTTAATATTAACGTTAGGGCAGATATAAAGATATCATCACTGACTTTCAATGTAACTGCGCTTTCACTGTAAAGCATCTTTCTTGACAGACATCTTGGGAAATTAATGGTCCTGGCTTTTTTACCTTAAAGTAGCTTGACAGATTGCAAACAGCAGGAGAAAACAACAGCAAAGAAGGTATACATCTGGCTTCAAGAAAAAAGATAGAAAAAGCTAGAGAGGGCGTATGTCAAGTCTAGAGGGGACGCACATAAAGGAGAGCAGACACTTGTGCCAGAATTAGGCCTGGATTGCCGATAAGAGGATAAGGGCGAGATATAATCTTTTTTTTTTTTATATTCTTTATTTCGGAAATGTTAGAAATTTAAAGAGAAAGATCTTCAGGCAGGCAGATTGCACCCAGTTACAATTAGCACAGCAAGGTGTACAAATAGAATTCAAATAATGCCAAATATTATGTATAATGTACATTATATTTCATTATGTAGGCACGTTTTTCAGTGTTACATCCAGGCTCTCTGGGCATATACCTCAAGGGGCTGTCAGTGCAAGTGTTTGGCATTAGATCCAATGGCGCTGTTTAGCCTTTGTTCTTTCGCCTGTGCCAATATGTTTTCAAAGCTATGTGGTACTGTGCATGGAGATGCCAAGCTGGACTCGAGGAGGGAATAGACAGGGGTTTTGTTTGTGAGGTGTGATGGGGGTGGGGCAGTGGGACTGGTAAGGGTAAGGGGAGGGGAAGTTAGGTTAGAACAGAAGTTGCCTTGGTTGTTTTACAGTCACTGAAGTGGCGTGAATTTAGCTCCCCTGGAGAATCTATTCCGTCCTGGTAGTCTCCAATGGTGGGTCATGGCAGGGCCCTTCCCAGTGGCCTCAGGGACCAAGTAGGTTGCTGAACCCCTCTGACTCCTAAAATATTAACCAAAGAAGCCAGGTGGTCCTGAACTGTTTGTCTCTGTCATATAGGGAAAGCGTCATGTCTTCCATCTCTTTGATGGATAGGACTTCTCTGAGCCATTCCCTTACAGATGGTGCTTGTTTCTGTTTCCAATACTGTGGAATAACTTGCTTGGCCGCATTAAACCGGACCAACACCCGTTTTTACCTTAACGGGTGTTGGTCTGGCTGTGTGGTCATTGTAAGATGTGAGGGGGGCATCCAGAATGCTGGAGCCCCCCTTGCAGCAAAACACATAAATAGCTTGTTTTACTCACCTGCATACCGAGCCAGCGGCGAGAACGGAGTCCCACAATTGTCCGCCGGGCAGTCACGTGGGCGCAGCCGCGTCCTCTGTGCCGGCCACCGGCATGACACAAGGATGGCTCGGTATGCAGGTGAGTAAAACAAGTTATTTATGCGGTTTGCTGCAAGGGGGGCTCCAGCATTCTGGGTGCCCCCCTCACCTCACTTCTTACAATGACCACACAGCCAGACCAACACCCGTTAAGGTAAAAACGGGTGGTGGTCCGGTTTAAGTAGATGCGCCAATAGAGTTTTCCTGTATGCACCTACTGATAAGTTCATTAAATGTTATAAGGTAATTGCAGGGTCCTCCTGGATTTGGAGGTTTGTGATTGTCGATATTATGGTAATGACCTTCCTCCAGTAATCCTGGATTCTAGGACAAGTCCAGAATATGTGGTACAATGTGCCTCTCTCCGTGCTACATCTCCGGCAGTGGGTGGCTGTAGTTGTGAACATCTTACTGAGTCTGTCTGGAGTGTAATACCACTTAGCAGCTTGTAGTTGGCCTCTTGCACCCTAGTGGAGATCGAGGACTTGTGCTGATGTTGATATTTTTCTCTTTGTTTTCCTGTAAGGGGCCTGCCGCAGTCGGACTGAGATATAATCTTTGACAGATTTGTGTGTCCACAAGTATAGTACACCAACTGTGTTTGCTTCCCCTCGGCATGTGCATCAGTGTACTTTGTTAAGCTATACTGTAGTTCTTAGTTTTTTAGTTCTGGCCTGGATCATGCACCATATATATATATAGTCTCTATTTTCTCTGATATTTTCTACAGATATCACTGTTTGTGGGTGTTCATATACAACAATATCCTTAATATAAGGATATAACAATATACAATATACCCTTAATGAGGTCACATGGTTTGCTCCCTTTACTGTAATCAAGTAATCTGATCCTTTTAAGAGATCAGGGTGATTTATTCTAAAACAAGGTGTAAAGATAGGTTTCGAAATTTAGAAAAAGTATAAAGAATTTGTATGTATGTATGTATGTATATGTATTAATAGTAATGTACATTATAATGATATATATATATATATATATATATATATATTGTGCTCATATGACCATATGTATAGGAATTTGTGCAATGTACAACACATAATGTAAAACACCAGTGAACACATGAAGCGCTTGTGAGTGTAAACACAAGCCCAGAGTGGTGGGCTGCCCTAGTCATGGTGCCCTGAGATGGGTTGGGGGTTAGGTGCCTTGCTCGAGAGCACTTCAGTCATTCCCCAAACCATCTGGTCACAAGATCAGTTCCCTAACCACAAGGCCATAATTGTATGTTAGCAACAAAGATTTTTTTTTGCATGGGAGCTGCCATCTTGCTACACAGCTGGCAACCGTGCCTCAGTTGTTCAGCTGTTTATGCAGTGTGTGTGTGCGCTGCCCTGTTCTCTGAGACACATATATCTCTAGGTTTGGTGTGGGCTGCTTAAGGCAAAACTCCAAGCTTTGCTGTTTCCTCCACACTGACAGAATGTCTTGTGTGAAGAGAAAGAGTCACACAGGCACACGGCAGTCCAGCTGGGAGTGTTCTTCTGATCAATTCAGCCAGCTAGAGAAAAATTTTATCTCCTTCTAACATTCTGCTTGTAAACAAAAAATAAAATTTCCCTAGCTGTATGTGCACCACGCAAGAAATTTCCCAGTTCAATGGTAGTGTGTCTGTGTGCTAGCAGAGCCTCCCTCCCCACTTAGAGTGAACCAATCACGGAAATACTTTCCTCCAACAGCTGTTGATTCAGTGTGTGTGTGTGTGTGTGTGTGTGTGTGTGTGTGTGTGTGTGTAGCATGACAGAGATGCTGTCCTGTTTGTATGAGGTATATATTCCTTCAGTTTGGTGTGGAATGCTTTTAGCAAAACAGAATGCTCTTCTGTTTCAGTCATTACTGTATGAGCTGTGAAAGAGCCCCATTGAAACCGGACCTTCACCATGTTTTTTTGAAAAGCCTAAATCCTTATAAAACGATTCCCCAGCATCTAAAATTAATATATTTTAAGTTTTTAGTCACTTACTTATTATTCTTTCCCCCACCGGGCTGCAACTCTGTTCAGGACTTTAGGATACGGGCGCCGCCATCTTGACTCAGAAGCATCACACTTACTGAGGAGAGGAGAGCAGGATAAAAGCCTCGATTCAAAGACACATTCGTCCGGACTTCTGTAGCTGTCTGTGAAAGTTTTAGTGGGTGTTAGTCTTTTTTTTGCTTTTTTTCGTTTATTTTTCATTCGTACGAACGTTCGGGAAAATGTGTATATGCGCTTTCGATGAACGGAAGCAAATTGGAACATTTCCGTTAGTTCGGATCATTTTCCAAACAAAATCGGAAATTTTCCGTTCGTTCAGATAACTTCCGTTGTTGGGATGGGTTTCTGTCTGATTCAGAGTGCTGATTTCCGACAGATCACCACCCTATAAATCCGTTTCATTTCCGATCCACTTACGGGACCTTTGAGGGCTCGGATTGCTATTGTTAAACATGTTTTGCGGCTATGTAGAGGAGTCTGCGCGCCTTTAGCACCAAGGCATTGCATGTATCAGCATGGCCGAGGCCATAAATTGTATAGCAATGCATACCTGAATCAATACATTTAATGTATGCCTTATAGAAGCATTTTAATGCTGACCTTAATTAGTTCTTAGCATGTAAACATTTATTTCCCACACATCCTTATAATTGCTATATTTGTTTAGACTTATGTCCTTTGTGAATTATGTTTGGGTTGTTGAACTTGAATCTAAATTTGTTGTAGGAGTTATTGTTTTAGTCGGTTACCTTTGCTTTGTGTAATTATTTTATATTTGGTTGCAGGAACCGCAAGATGTGCTACTCACACAACATACAAGCAGTGTTTGGTCCAGCTATGCGATTCCTCAGTGTTCTTGCAGGGCATCCAGGGTCGTCCCATGATGCTTATATATTGCAGAGCTCTGGCTTATTTCGTCAGTTTGAGTCAGGAGAATTATCTGGTAGATGGATCCTGGGTAAGTTTGCTCACATTCCGTCAATCCATTTTCACTGTATGGCAATGAATATAGTTGATGACTCATGACTTAACCTATTGCTGTTTTTAGCCCTTGATGACATGTTAAACAATATTGTAGCTTAGAATGTGTATTTTATGTTATTATTTTTAAATTCTTTCAGGGGACTCTGGATATCCACTCCTGCCCTTGCTCCTGATGCCCGTTCTTTGCCTGCAGAATGCGGGCCAGGGGTTCTCTAATCGGGCACTATGCAAAACCCGGGCCGTGGTGGCGAGGGCCCTCTGGCTTTTGAAGTTCAGATTTAGGTGTTTGGACCATACAGGGGGGGGGGGGGGGCACTGCAGTATGATCCCCACAGGGTTATACCAATATTTTAATTTACGTTTTTTAACAGGGACCACACGTGCCAGAATGGCACAACTGAGTGTCTGGGTCCTTCAGTTGGTGGGCGAGATGCAGGAGCTGCGCAACTCGTTGGGGACCACAGATGAAGAATAATGTTCTGTGGCCTGCCATTGCTATGTATTTTGTTTTTTATAGTTGTAAAAATTAGAAATTTTCAAAATTTTTAAAAATGTTATATTTTATGATGGAATCCAAAAAAAAAATGTTACAGTGTCATTTCATTTACAAACTACATTAACACAAAACTAATGGGCCCAGAAATATTTAAAGATGAATATTCACATGACCGAGAAGTGATTTGGGTGAGCTTTAAGGGTCCAAAAGGGAAGATGGAGGATAGTGCTAAGTGGTTTGGGTGAGCTTTAAGGGTCCAAAAGGGAAGATGGAGGATAGTGCTAAATGGTTTGGGTGAGCTTTAAGGGTCCAAAAGGGAAGATGGAGGATAGTGCTAAATGGTTTGGGTGAGCTTTAAGGGTCCAAAAGGGAAGATGGAGGATAGTGCTAAGTGATTTAGCTAAACATTGTAGTAGAAGTGAGGGTGGCAAATATGTAGGCGAGCACTTTAATGAGTTAAGTTTGTAGTGCGCAGGCGCTAGATCGTAAGGATTTCCGTCTGGACGAATATTTATTGAAAATGGGAAACAGAATCGAATGGGAAACGTAAAGGATTCGTTGGAGGATACGATGGGAAAAGGGCAAAAACGAAAGCCTACGCTGTAACATGTGAAAATGAAACGGAAAAGTCACTCTGGAAAATGACATCCTCGTATTCGTAATCTGCCGTACGAACGGACGGAAACTTTACAGAAAGTTTTCAATGTATGCATAGAATCGCTCGTACACTCATACGAGAACGGAAACATTTCACAAAAAAAACAGATCGGCACTAAAACGGAAGTTTTTTTTTTGTCTCTCTGAATCGAGTCTAAAGTACAGGAGGGTGGGTTATAGCTGTGCTGGGGTCAGGAAAAGGTCCGCAATCCCAGAATGCAGAGCAGTACAGTCAGAAGGCACTTCCTGTTTGCAGGCTGCCTGATGCTCCATGAGCCGCCATCTTGGATGTTTAAAGGCTCCTAACATGCAGTAGATGCAGGTAGGATGATTTTTAATGTGAGCAATCTGTATGTACAGGGTGTGGGAAACATATAAGAAAGACTCCTATTCAGAGTGAAGGACCGCTTTAAGGTTCACACCAGGGCCACATCAAAATGGCAAAACTTCAAGCTTAGCTGCAGCATCCACACTGAATGTGGAGAGATATTTTTATCAATCCAGCTAGCTCGATAAATAGTTTATCTCCTTATAACATTCTGTGTGAAAATAGATCTCTATCTAGCTGAATGTGCTGATCAGCTCAGTTGCATTGTGTTGGGTGTCCTGGAATTGCTTCCCCACCATGCTCATGCATAAGCAGGGGTCTCAGATATGTACCAAGATGGCTGCTCCCATGCAGTCCAGGAGCACAGCATCTGCAAATATTTTGCACGACATCTGCATGGGGTTAAGCCCTTTCAAATCTCAAAGTCCACTGAAGGAGGGGTATTAGGGGGTGCAATTTGCTAAACATTTATAGAAAATAAGCTTACTTTCAGTTGGATCTGCCTAAGTTTTTGGTGACTACAGATGAAATGCATCAAGATTTGAAAAGATTAGAAAGATTAAAAGGATTGGCCACCCAACCAAAAAAAAAACAAATGGTAGTCACCTTTGGCTCACCCAGTCGCATCCCCCAGCAGCCGTGTCGGGAACTCTATCCACCAGCACTTCTGGGCCAGAATTGCACCCTTTGCCCTTCAGTTACAGGCATGTGGCTGTGCCTTCCTAGTGTATTGCAATGGAGTGGGTGTGCTGAGTCCCAACACGCCTGCTCCATGGTATTGAATGGAGAGGCCATAGCCATGGCGTCACAAAAAAAAGGAGGGGATCGGCAGCTCAGATTATAGTTATGGGCTGCCCATGAGCTGTAAAATCTAGTGCTGATTTTTTTGCCCCAGTCTGCTCATGCTTTGTACCCTTTTCTTGCTTTGTAAGTTTATTATCAAGACCTGCTTATATTTTGAAATAAAAAATATTGCTCAATGCCCTCCACTGCTACAATACTGGGAAGTCTTGTCTTCTTTATGATGTCTGTCAGCTTGCCTATGCAGAGTATCTTTAATGCTGCAAGGTTCTTCAATGCCTCATCATTTGTTAAAAGTTTTGAAGCATTTTCTTCTGTTGATTGTGTGTGTTGCTGGTGTTCATGTTGCATATTTGACTTGAAGCTAATTCGCTGTTTATTGTATCAGGGAATGAATGTTGTCTGTAAATCTTAGGAAACATTGTGAATAATGAAAAGAATAAGGCAACTCTGGGATGTTTGTGTCAGTGGACCTTGAGTTATGCAACACAAAAAGTGACTAGAAAGTGTTTACTGGGATTAGTTGAGAGATGACAAAAAGCTACAGTTCAAGCAATCGAAAACTACTGGCTTGTCCTTGGATGTTATAAATCTGTATAGAACTGATTTCTTGAAAAAAATCTAAATAAAATTAATTTCTCAATTTCTTATGCACACAGCATAAGGTCCAGAAGTGTCTGTCAAGACAGGAAAAAAACTCACCTATGCCCCCCCCCCCCCCACAGCACCTGCTCTGTTGTGGAAAAAACTTACCAAGATCAACTCCTGCACCCCTCGCAGCCACTGTGGGCCAACTGCCACCCCTCTGTGTCAATCACAGTGTTCTGAGCATGCCCACACCATTTACTGTAATAGAGGGGGCATGTCAGGCCTTGGCTAGCCTCCTCCTTTTGAATGAATAAATGTGTTGTTTCAAGTCACTGTAGCCTTGATCCCCTATGTCTGCTGGTGAGCAGTCAATGACTGTGAACAATGCATCTTAGCATGCCTAAATTATGATGATTCAACAAAGGGCAATATCTAGACTCAGAACCCAGGAATGTATGTGGTGGTGGTGGTCAGGAGGTTGTGCAGCAGGGGGCACCTTTGACTGAGGAGAGGGCAACAAAGAACATTGGGGTGAGGTAGAGGGCAGGGAGCACTTGGAAAGGTACAAGAGGCAGGGACAGTCCAGAATGTGGGGGGCTACATTCAGCAAGGTCTATGAGATGCAGCACAGAATGTGGAGTGGAGGGTGTGGGAAAGCAATGGGGAGGCAGAGAGCACTCTGCCAGGTACTTGGGAAGAGCAGCAAGAAATGTAAATAGGGGGCTACTTGGGTGAAAGGCAGCAAGGAATGTGGTGGGGTAGAGGACAGCAGGCTGTAGAGGGCATACAGATTGGACAGTGGAATATCTCAAGCAGGAGAAGAGATGCAGAGAGGGGCGGCATTAAGCATCAAACAGATATAAAGGGACAGGGAGGGGGCTGAAGGGTGACGGCACCAGGAGATGGGGAGGAGAAGCGTCTACAGAAAGTATCCTGTACATCACTCAGATGGAAGGCCACAAGCAGTGGGGGGTGGGGCAAAAAATCAGCCCTAGATTTTACCAACCCCTGGCCGGCCTGAGACGTCCCTGCTGAGGTGCCCCAACCATGATGCTAGGGCTATAGAATTAAGGGCTTAGGTTCCCTGGCTCATGGATACAGTGGGGCTGGGTACAGCGTGTTGAGGGGGAGACTAAGGGGCAGGGATTGAATGAGGGTGTTAGAAGCAGCAGCCCAACTGGCCTCAAAGCAGTGCAGCTCACATGGTATTGTCCCGGGTCTTCCTATGGCCAATCCACTCCTAACCACAAGGAACATTAGCCAATGTACATGAGGGGCATTTGGGTGGCAGCAGCAAGGTACATGGGACACACATCCCCCCTATGACTTTACCACCTCTCCTCACCACTGCGCCCCTCCTCACAGCCCACCACTCCATGTAGTTGACAAGGCTGCAGCTTCCCCTTACCTTGCTGCTGCTCTTTTCTGCCTCATCGATCAGGAGCAGGTAGCACCTTTTCCACCTCTCTATGCACCAGCCTTTAGGCCTTTTTCAGCCGCTCTGATGCTCCAAAAACAAAGCCTCTGAGAAACAAATTAGAGAGATGTAAAAGAATAGCAAGGGAGTGGCAGAAAGGTGAGAAATAAGGAGGTGAAGTCATCCTAGCATGGAAGCCTCCCGCTGTGGCAGCTCCTCATATGACTTCTTACTAGCTCACAGGAGATATTGTGAATTGGAAAGATCTCTGGTGATCTAGCAAAGTTCACATAAATAAGAAAAAAACTCGATGAGTAAGACCATCAGATCTCATAAAACCTGCTTAGGGACCTGATTTCAAGTAATAGTTGCATAGATCAAAAAAAGACCCTTGTTCAAGTTCAGCCTCTGAAACCCGCTACTCTTTGGTGCTAGTCACTTTCCTATTTTATCCAAGATATTTGTACTGCACAAAGTAAAAAAAAAAGTACAAGTCTGAGAAGAAATTGCAATAGTGAGAATCTCTGAAGCAGAACGATAGGAATGCCCCCACAAGCTACGTTCCTACAATGCAAATTTCTTTTATTCACTAAGCAAATCCTGTAGCTAGGATTTCCCATTCCATGCGTACTTTTTGTGGGTACGGAATACAAAAAACTTGCTTTGAAAAGGCCTATTCTGATAAAACACCCATAGCAGATTGAATTCTTTCACTTGGAGTTCTGTGGCATTTCGGCCCCTTCTTCCAGCACGATATGTAGCGTGCTTGGAAAAAGATAGTGAGATACCCCTACAGAAAAACATTTTAATTAATGTCCATCTAGACAGCAATTGTACTGTGAGCGCACTGTGCCGGATTCCTCTGTTCTCGTCCTCTCCCTTTCTCTCCAACTCTATTAGGATTTGTCTGCATATTTTAATGATTTTCTTTTAAACTGCGGTAATAGGGCTTATGCACAGTGGGAAATTGATTAATTTGGTTTCAGCAGCCACCTGCCTTTTAAATTGCATGCGACTAAAACTCTGCTTGTGACACAGCACAATGGAAAATTGGTTTGGACTGTGGGTGGGCTGTGAAACAAAAAGAATTTACTTCAAATTGCTCAACCTAGTCAACATTGGTTGACAGAATTCTGGGAGGAATAAAAGGAGAGGCCACTTTCTGTTCCGAAGGCCTCCATAAGCGGGCATTTATTACCCCGCAACACTTTGTACTTGGCTACTAGTAGCCTACTATGTAACATCATTGATTGGTTAACAATGCCTTTTGGCGGTTGACACCAAATAAGTTGTAAAGAGATGAAAAAAGGGCTGGTTGGACTGACTGGCGCATTCTGAAGGAGCCTTTCTACTCTAAGTCTCTGGATTGAGCCAGGATCAAGTTGGCAGCTATCAGAGGTCATTACCATCAAATGTTTAAGCAGCGGATGAAGGTCTTTGCTTTCTTCAGTGACAAACATCTGTGTTCTCTTTATACTGTAGAAATGTTAGGTTTCAGGCCTACATGCTGGAAATCCAAGGTTAAGGTAATACCATGCTCTACAAGCTCTATATCTCAAGCTATGCACTAACATTAATCTGGTTCAGCAGAACATTTGCTGTAGTTTGAGCTATTGTTGATAAAGACATTCCTTCACATTCCCAAACTGACGTTCTTGGAGATGCAGGAGCTTTTTAAAGCTGGTCCACAAGGACACTAAACTAATCTAATCCAGCCCCTCATGCCATCAGAGAACCACATTAGAGGGGTGCTGTTATCTGGTACCCTGCCATACGAAGCTCCATAAAAAAATAAAACATGTTTATCTTCAAAATTTTGGGGCTTATGGACATTGGAGCAAGTGGGTTAGGGTCATTTCAGACCTGCATCCTACATGGTGCAGACTTGCCACAAGAGTCTTGATACACTTAAAACCGGACCATCAGCCTTGCACAGTTGGAAAAAGGAACTCCCCAAACTAAGTTGCCCCTTCTGCATGCATGATAATTAATCATTGCCAGCACTTACATCTGCTTCATCCTCTCAAAGCGTCAGGAGACACTCCTCAAATCTATAGGATGCCATTGGGGGAGGGGGATCGGCCACAGCGGGAGTTACAAAAAGGTGAATTAATTTTTATGTGCAGCAATCTGAACTGCACTAGGGAGGGATGCATATGAGCATTGTTTACTTACTTTTCGTTCTTTCTCATGAAATATGAAGTTATATTTCAGTTTTTGAGAGGGCATTTTTTCTGCCTAAATTTGTTAGTACAGCACAGCCCTCAGGGGCATCTTGATTTAGTATATTCTACACCTTTACAAAGTCTGGAAAAGTAGAGTGTATCTGACCTAGGTAGGGGTGCATTCTTGTGAGTGATACCCCACTCAACACATGGGCAATAGAGGCCTGAGGTGCTTACTTACTTTTGCAATCCCTTGCTCCGGCCCTCGGATTGTGAACCCATGCAACTTCTGGCGATGTGTAGCCTTCACGGGTTGTCCAGCACTGCACAAGCCAACTCTGTGGAAGGCAATGGCCACCATAGGTCATGTGGTACTGTTAAGTGGTTGTTCCATACTTTCTACTTGTGGTGATTGCTTCTATCTAGGATCAGCCGGCATAGCCCTGCCCTATCTTGTGCTAGGGACCTGCCTTAATTCTGTGCTGGGCCCCTAGCACAAGCTGGGGTCTGTTCTATGCTGGCTGATCCTCGGTAATAGCAATCACTGCAAGTAGAAATCCATAGGTCATGTGGTACTGGGATGTTGTGTGGGAATGTGGAAGTAGGTGAGTGCCGGGGGAACCACCCTTGGGCTAAAGTCTTACAAGGTCTGCTTTGACTGACCAACACCCTTACTAGAAACGTTTATGAGCCTCCTAATGCTCAGTAAAAATTCAGTTATATTTTAATAAAAGGTAATAGTAAATTACCATAATTACCAGAGTACTCTATTGATACTAGTATGGACCTACCTTTTGCTGCATGCACTGAGGCCTCTAACTGCCATCTCGCAGGTTCCTGGTAATAAAAGCATTCACCACCAAGTACTTCTGCACCAGATTGGGTGTTTGAAGTAAAAGTGTTCTCTCCTGCATATAGTTGGACCAGGGCCAGATTTAAAGCAGACCAACAGTCAAAAATGACTTAAACCAGATCAGCACAACAAACGGTGCTCATATGCATCCCTCCCCAGTGCAATTTGGATTGCTGCACATAAAAATGTATTTACCTTTTTCAAACTCCTGCTGTAGCACATTTTAGAAACAAAACGGTTCATGCATTTGCAGGCCACCTGCAAACAGGAAGTGCTGCTGGTTTTCCTGTTACTGTGCATGGTCAGTTATGCTAGTTGAATTCAGGCAGCAGCATGGATGAGCTCCAAAATGGCTGCTACCTTTCTTCTCCAACTGTGCCAGGCTGTTTGTCCAGTTTAAGGGGAGCAAACCAGAACTCCTGCCCCAGGGCCTCTACCACTTATTTTACTTCCTGGGCCTCCTCTAGACTACACACTTAACCCAGTCCTGATACAGACCCTGTGGACATACTCCCCTCCTTCCCCATGGGGAGCTGAGCTTGAGCAGTTAATAAATCAGCCCTGTGGTCATGCTGGGGATGTACAAGAGATTGGCGATGTGGCATTTCCTTTTACAAACCCTCTATGCTCAACACTGCTAGCATTTTGATTTTCTTACATTGGAAGTGGGAAGAGTTCCAACAATGGTGCCTGGCTGAGACAGTAGCCTGTGTGGCTGAGACAGTGGTGTGGAACCCCTAATAGCAGGAGTGAGGGCATATCTACAACTTTCATGAAGAACAGATTTTTTTTAGTTATATTTTAGCATTGTGTGATTAAGGACATCCACCTTTTCTAGTGTCATGAGGGTGGATTTGGACCTTCTGGCCACAAATGATGTTACGTGTAGAGATGAGCGAGTAGTGAAATATTCGAAATTTCGAATTTCGATTCGAATAGACCGCGTTACTCGACTACTCGACCGAATATCGAATCCCATTATAGTCTATGGGAAAAAAATGCTCGACACTTGGAAATCTCAATTCGACCACTTGGAGGTCACCAAGTCCACCCTGAAACATCAGAAAATGTTGCCAACACTGCTGGAATGCAACTGGGACAGCAGGGGAAGCATGTCTGGGTGCATATAACGCGCCCAAGTCGCACTATTACGCCACTATCACAGCCTCTCAACAATACACTCCAAACACAATATTACTTCTACGTAAAGTGAGACAAGACAAGGAAACCTTCTTTCCTCTACATTGCCATGGACCCCAAGCCAAACTGTACAAAAAAGAAGAACAAAATTCTGCACCCCTTAAAATCACGTTGCCTAATGACAACCACAGATGGCATAGGCAAGGGGGAAAATAAATAGACCCCACCCCTAATTGTCATTGTGTGTGTGTGTGTGTGTGTGTGAGATGTGGTCAGACATGTCCTCTTGTGTCATTGTGTCACCCCAGCAGTAAGGGAAGCTTAAAGGAGGAGGTTTGTTACAGTGTGTTACCCCAGCAGTAGGGGAAGCTTACAGGAGGAGGTTTGTTACAGTGTGTCACCCCAGCAGTCAGGGAAGCTTACAGGAGGAGGTTTGTTACAGTGTGTTACCCCAGCAGTAAGGGAAGCTTACAGGAGGAGGTTTGTTACAGTGTGTCACCCCTGCAGTCAGGGAAGCTTACAGGAGGAGGTTTGTTACAGTGTGTCACCCCAGCAGTAGGGGAAGCTTACAGGAGGAGGTTTGTTACAGTGTGGCACCCCTGCAGTCAGGGAAGCTTACAGGAGGAGGTTTGTTACAGTGTGTCACCCCAGCAGTAAGGGAAGCTTACAGGAGGAGGTTTGTTACAGTGTGGCACCCCTGCAGTCAGGGAAGCTTACAGGAGGAGGTTTGTTACAGTGTGTCACCCCTGCAGTCAGGGAAGCTTACAGGAGGAGGTTTGTTACAGTGTGTTACCCCAGCAGTAGGGGAAGCTTACAGGAGGAGGTTTGTTACAGTGTGTCACCCCAGCAGTCAGGGAAGCTTACAGGAGGAGGTTTGTTACAGTGTGTCACCCCTGCAGTCAGGGAAGCTTACGGGAGGAGGTTTGTTACAGTGTGTCACCCCAGCAGTAAGGGAAGCTTACAGGAGGAGGTTTGTTACAGTGTGTCACCCCAGCAGTCAGGGAAGCTTACAGGAGGAGGTTTGTTACAGTGTGTCACCCCAGCAGCCAGGGAAGCTTACAGGAGGAGGTTTGTTACAGTGTGGCACCCCAGCAGTAAGGGAAGCTTACAGGAGGAGGTTTGTTACAGTGTGTCACCCCTGCAGTCAGGGAAGCTTACAGGAGGAGGTTTGTTACAGTGTGTCACCCCAGCAGTAGGGGAAGCTTACAGGAGGAGGTTTGTTACAGTGTGGCACCCCTGCAGTCAGGGAAGCTTACAGGAGGAGGTTTGTTACAGTGTGTCACCCCAGCAGTAAGGGAAGCTTACAGGAGGAGGTTTGTTACAGTGTGTCACCCCAGCAGTCAGGGAAGCTTACAGGAGGAGGTTTGTTACAGTGTGGCACCCCAGCAGTCAGGGAAGCTTACAGGAGGAGGTTTGTTACAGTGTGTCACCCCTGCAGTCAGGGAAGCTTACAGGAGGAGGTTTGTTACAGTGTGTTACCCCAGCAGTAGGGGAAGCTTACAGGAGGAGGTTTGTTACAGTGTGTCACCCCAGCAGTCAGGGAAGCTTACAGGAGGAGGTTTGTTACAGTGTGTTACCCCAGCAGTAGGGGAAGCTTACAGGAGGAGGTTTGTTACAGTGTGTCACCCCAGCAGTCAGGGAAGCTTACAGGAGGAGGTTTGTTACAGTGTGTTACCCCAGCAGTAAGGGAAGCTTACAGGAGGAGGTTTGTTACAGTGTGTCACCCCTGCAGTCAGGGAAGCTTACAGGAGGAGGTTTGTTACAGTGTGTCACCCCAGCAGTAGGGGAAGCTTACAGGAGGAGGTTTGTTACAGTGTGGCACCCCTGCAGTCAGGGAAGCTTACAGGAGGAGGTTTGTTACAGTGTGTCACCCCAGCAGTAAGGGAAGCTTACAGGAGGAGGTTTGTTACAGTGTGGCACCCCTGCAGTCAGGGAAGCTTACAGGAGGAGGTTTGTTACAGTGTGTCACCCCAGCAGTCAGGGAAGCTTACAGGAGGAGGTTTGTTACAGTGTGTTACCCCAGCAGTAGGGGAAGCTTACAGGAGGAGGTTTGTTACAGTGTGTCACCCCAGCAGTCAGGGAAGCTTACAGGAGGAGGTTTGTTACAGTGTGTCACCCCAGCAGTAGGGGAAGCTTACAGGAGGAGGTTTGTTACAGTGTGGCACCCCTGCAGTCAGGGAAGCTTACAGGAGGAGGTTTGTTACAGTGTGTCACCCCAGCAGTAGGGGAAGCTTACAGGAGGAGGTTTGTTACAGTGTGTCACCCCAGCAGTAGGGGAGGCCCAAGAGCTGAGACCTTTTAAAAATTGTGTGGAGGCCCAAGAGCTGAGACCTTTTAAAAATTGTGTGGAGGCCCAAGAGCTGAGACCTTTTAAAAATTGTGTGGAGGCCCAAGAGCTGAGACCTTTTAAAAATTGTGTGGAGGCCCAAGAGCTGAGACCTTTTAAAAATTGTGTGGAGGCCCAAGAGCTGAGACCTTTTAAAAATTGTGTGGAGGCCCAAGAGCTGAGACCTTTTAAAAATTGTGTGGAGCCCAAGAGCTGAGACCTTTTAAAAATTGTGTGGAGGCCCAAGAGCTGAGACCTTTTAAAAATTGTGTGGAGGCCCAAGAGCTGAGACATCTCAAACATTGTGTGGAGTCCCAAGAGCTGAGACCTCTTAAAAATTGTGTGGAGTCCCACGAGCTGAGACCTCTTAAAAATTGATTGTATTAAGCCCAAGAGGTGAGCCATAATTTTTTTTTATTAATACAGCAATTCTACGACAGTTAAGGAGGAGGAGGAGGAGGAGGAGGAAATGGCACTTCATACAGATGGCACTTCACTCTTGGCTGCTTTCCACTGTTGTACAAGCAAAGTCCGGGTCAATCCACTTGCTGTTCATTTTGATTAGCGTCAGCCTGTCGGCACTGTCGGTTGACAGGCGGCTGCGCATATCGGTTATAATGCCCCCGGCTGCGCTGAACACCCTTTCTGATAGCACGCTGGCGGCAGGGCAGGCAAGCACCTCCAAGGCGTACAGGGACAGTTCCAGCCACGTGTCCAACTTGGAGACCCAGTAAGTGTAGGTCGCCGAGGGATCGGGGAGGACAGGGGTGTGGTCTGCCAGGTAGTCCCGCAACATCCGCCGATACTTGTCCCTCCTGCTGATAGCGGGCCCCGCAGTGATGGAAGTTGCACGAGGGGGTGACATGAACGTGTCCCACACCTTGGAGAGTGTTCCCCTGGTGGCTGTGGGCCTGATCGATGTTGTCAGACTCTGGGAGACACTCTCCTCTCTGCCGCCAGCGATGCTGGGTGGGAAAATCTGCATCATGTTCTGCAAGAGTTCCCTCTGGTATTCCAGTAATCGATTCGTCCTCTCCTCTACCGGAATAAAAGAGGAGAAGTTATCTTTATACCGGGGGTCCAGGAGTGCGAAGACCCAGTATAGTTTGTTCTCCAATATCCGGACAACACGTATGTCCCGGGAAAAGCAGCCCAGCATGAAGTCAGCCATGTGTGCCAGACTCTGAGTAGGCATGACCTCACTGCCCCCACCAGAAGGATCATTTTCCATTTCCTCCTCTTCCTCCTCCTCTCCGCCCCATCCGCGCTGAACCAATGGGACGCACACAGCCTGACTGCTACCCTCGCCGCCAGCATCCTCTTCCACAGCCACCTCCACGATGTCCTCCTCCTCCTCATCCTCCTCCTCCTGCAACTGCCACCGAGCAGCAGACAAAAGTGTGGTCTGACTGTCTACCTGCGTTGCGTCTCCTCCTACCCCCGTCTCCTCTGTGTGCAATGCGTTCTCCCTTATTGCGATGAGCGATTCTTTAAGGACGCATAGGAGCGGGATGGTTACGCTCACTATAGCGTCCTCGCTGCTGACCTTCTTAGTGGACTCCTCAAAGATACGCAATACATCGCATATGTCTGCCATCCATGGCCACTCGTGGTTGGCAAACTGAGGGAGCTGAGTTGGAGGCACGCGTGGATGCATCATCTGGTACTCCATCAATGCTTTCTGCTGCTCACACACCCTGGCCAACATGCAATAGGTGGAATTCCAGCGAGTGGGCAGGTCGCACAACAGCCGATGTTGAGGCAAATGGAGGCGTTGCTGGATTTTTTTTAAGCTAGCAGCAGCTACAGTTGACTTCCGAAAGTGAGCGCACAAGCGCCGCACTTTGACCAGTAGCTCTGCCAGGTTGGGGTAAGTCTTTAGAAACTTTTGTACTACCAAATTAAAAACGTGGGCCAGGCATGGTACGTGATTGAGTTCTGCAAGCTCCAGAGCCGCCACCAGGTTACGGCCGTTATCGCACACGACCATGCCTGGTCCTAGCTGCAGCGGCGACAGCCACATCTCTGTCTGCTGCAATATGGCGTGCCTCACCTCTGCGGCGCTGTGCTTCCTGTCGCCCAAGCTGATGAGCTTAAGCACCGCCTGCTGACATCTCCCCGCGCCAGTGCTGCAACGCTTCCAGCTAGGGGCTGAGGGCGATGTTAAGGCAGAGGAGGAGGAGGAGGAGGAAGAGGAGGGGGGTCTATCAGAACCCGTGCTGGCAATCTTGGGCGGGGGTGGTATGTAGGCCGTCCCTGTTTGCGACCCCGTCCCCGCTTCCACAACATTCACCCAGTGTGCCGTCAAAGAGATGTAGCGTCCTTGGCCGCAAGCGCTTGTCCACGAGTCGGTGGTCAAGTGGACCTTTGCGCTGACTGCGTACCTCAGGGCCCGCCTGATGTTACGCGACACGTGCTGGTGCAGGGCGGGGACGCCACACCGGGAAAAATAGTGGCGGCTAGGGACGGAATAGCGAGGTGCGGCAGCCGCCATCAGGTCGCGGAAGGCCTGCGTCTCCACAAGCCTAAACGGCAACATCTCCAGGGCCAGCAGTTTGGAGATGAGGCAGGTTAAGGCTTGGGCTTGGGGGTGACTGGAGGCGTACTTCCGCCTGCGGTTGAACGCCTGCGAGATGGACAGTTGATGGGACGAAGAGATGGAAGGTGCAGACGAAGATGCGGGGGAAGGTGGGGCTGAAGGAGAAGGCCCCAAAGTAGCCGAGGCAGAGGCAGATGTGGAGGTGTCCTGGCTGGAGGTCTGGACCGCAGTGGCAGCACACAACAAAGGGGAAGAGGCAGTGGCAGCAAGACGGGGCGCAGGTTGTATTGCGTTTGCTCTCTCCCACTCAGCCCAGTGCTTGAATTCCAAGTGACGGCGCATGCCTGAGGTGGTCAGATTGCTCTTCTCAGAGCCCCTACTCAGTTTTGAGTGGCAGATTGCGCAAACCGCGCTCAGTTTGTCATCCGCGCAAACGTTAAAAAATCTCCACACCACAGAAGTACGAGGCCTCGATGGGGGAGCTTCGCGCGACTGCCTGCTGCCGGGAAGAGCTTCGGCCCTGCTGGCTGTGGCCTGCCTTCTCTGTCTGGACTGTCCTCTGCCTCTGGACTGTCCTCTGCCTCTTGCTGCCTTATTCGGTGATGCGCAGACCGCATCTCCACTGCTTTCCCCGCTGGACATCACCCCTGTCCAAGTGGGGTCGGTCATTTCGTCGTCCACCACCTCCTCTTCCACTTCCTCTCTCTGCTCCTCCTCCTGCCCACTGGACATTCCAACAGCCTCCCTTGATGGCAACTGCGTCTCATCATCATCGCTCATGATAGCAGATGCTGGTTCCGGGTCCACATCACTAGCAGATGGCGGATACTCAAGTGTTTGGGCATCACTACAAACAAATTCCTCTGCTAGCTCCTGGGATTCTTGCAGCACATCTGGAAAAGGACCCGAAAAGAGGTCCTGGGAGGGGTCAAGGTTGGGCTGACTCTGTTGGCCAGGTTGGGAGGAAGGAGGGTCAGAGTGAGACTGTGTGGATGACTGGGTGGTGGACAAGTGACTGGAAGCGTTATCGGCCATCCATTGCACCACCTGTTCACGCTGCTCAGGCCTTAACAGAGGTGTACCCCGCCCCCCGCATAACTGTCCCATAAAGGCAGGGAAGCTGGATGAGCGTAATGCTGGCTGCCCCTCACCAGCACGCATTGTATCCCCACTGGCTTCAACGCGGTTTGTGCCCCCACCAGCATTTCTGCGCCCCCGTCCTCGTCCACGTCCCTTTGCGCTAGCCCTCCGCATTTCAGACGTTTTACTTTTTTGGCCACGCGTTATGCCAAATATAAAAATATTTTTAAGAAGAACACCTGGCTATACAGCCGTATACTGCCAGAAGGTGAAATGGTGCCTATACGCACCGTGTATAAAACAGTGTTTTGTTGGCACAGAGGACACAAAACAGTAGTGCCAAATATAAATATATTTTTAAGAACACCTGGCTATACAGCCGTATACTGCCAGAAGGTGAAATGGTGCCTATACGCACCGTGTATAAAACAGTGTTTTGTTGGCACAGAGGACACAAAACAGTAGTGCCAAATATAAATATATTTTTAAGAACACCTGGCTATACAGCCGTATCCTGCCAGAAGGTGAAATGGTGCCTATACGCACCGTGTATAAAACAGTGTTTTGTTGGCACAGAGGACACAAAACAGTAGTGCCAAATATAAATATATTTTTAAGAACACCTGGCTATACAGCCGTATACTGCCAGAAGGTGAAATGGTGCCTATATACGCACCGGGTATATAACAAGGTTTTGTTGGTAAAGAGGACACAAAACAGTAGTGCCAAATATAAAAATATTTTTAAGAAAAACACCTGGCTATACAGCCGTATACTGCCAGAAGGTGAAATGGTGCCTATATACGCACCGGGTATATAACAAGGTTTTGTTGGTAAAGAGGACACAAAACAGTAGTGCCAAATATAAAAATATTTTTAAGAAAAACACCTGGCTATACAGCCGTATACTGCCAGAAGGTGAAATGGTGCCTATACGCACCGGGTATATAACAAGGTTTTGTTGGCACAGGGGACACAAAACAGTAGTGCAAAATATAGTTTTGTATATAGGTGCTAATACACCACTGAAGTCTTTCTGTCCCTATTCCAGCATCAGCAGCTACCCCTCACTAAAGCAGCCGTTTTGAGCAGAGTGTATATAGTTTTGTATATAGGTGCTAATACACCACTGAAGTCTTTCTGTCCCTATTCCAGCAGCAGCAGCTACCCCTCACTAAAGCAGCCGTTGTGTGCAGTGTGTATATAGCTAGAATGAGCTATATACTGTTCAGCATAGTAGCCCTAATAAGGGCTCTTAATGACTCTCTTGTCTTCTGGTAGCTGGTATATATGGTGGTAAAAGGTATATTCTGAGCTTCTGGGGCCCTGCCTGACTAAATAGAAAATGAGCTATATACTGTTCAGCGTAGCAGCCCTAATAAGGGCTCTTAAGGACTGTCTTGTCTTCTGGTAGCTGGTATATATGGTGGTAAAAGGTATATTCTGAGCTTCTGGGGCCCTGCCTGACTACATAGAATATGAGCTATATACTGTTCAGCGTAGCAGCCCTAATAAGGGCTCTTAAGGACTGTCTTGTCTTCTGGTAGCTGGTATATATGGTGGTAAAAGGTATATTCTGAGCTTCTGGGGCCCTGCCTGACTAAATAGAAAATGAGCTATATACTGTTCAGCGTAGCAGCCCTAATAAGGGCTATTAAGGACTGTCTTGTCTTCTGGTAGCTGGTATATATGGTGGTAAAAGGTATATTCTGAGCTTCTGGGGCCCTGCCTGACTACATAGAATATGAGCTATATACTGTTCAGCGTAGCAGCCCTAATAAGGGCTATTAAGGACTGTCTTGTCTTCTGGTAGCTGGTATATATGGTGGTAAAAGGTATATTCTGAGCTTCTGGGGCCCTGCCTGACTAAATAGAAAATTAGCTATATACTGTTCAGCGTAGCAGCCCTAATAAGGGCTATTAAGGACTGTCTTGTCTTCTGGTAGCTGGTATATATGGTGGTAAAAGGTATATTCTGAGCTTCTGGGGCCCTGCCTGACTAAATAGAAAATGAGCTATATACTGTTCAGCGTAGCAGCCCTAATAAGGGCTATTAAGGACTGTCTTGTCTTCTGGTAGCTGGTATATATGGTGGTAAAAGGTATATTCTGAGCTTCTGGGGCCCTGCCTGACTAAATAGAAAATGAGCTATATACTGTTCAGCGTAGCAGCCCTAATAAGGGCTATTAAGGACTGTCTTGTCTTCTGGTAGCTGGTATATATGGTGGTAAAAGGTATATTCTGAGCTTCTGGGGCCCTGCCTGACTAAATAGAAAATGAGCTATATACTGTTCAGCGTAGCAGCCCTAATAAGGGCTATTAAGGACTGTCTTGTCTTCTGGTAGCTGGTATATATGGTGGTAAAAGGTATATTCTGAGCTTCTGGAGCCCTGCCTGACTAAATAGAAAATGAGCTATATACTGTTCAGCGTAGCAGCCCTAATAAGGGCTCTTAAGGACTGTCTTGTCTTCTGGTAGCTGGTATATATGGTGGTAAAAGGTATATTCTGAGCTTCTGGGGCCCTGCCTGACTAAATAGAAAATGAGCTATATACTGTTCAGCGTAGCAGCCCTAATAAGGGCTCTTAAGGACTGTCTTGTCTTCTGGTAGCTGGTATATATGGTGGTAAAAGGTATATTCTGAGCTTCTGGGGCCCTGCCTGACTAAATAGAAAATGAGCTATATACTGTTCAGCGTAGCAGCCCTAATAAGGGCTATTAAGGACTGTCTTGTCTTCTGGTAGCTGGTATATATGGTGGTAAAAGGTATATTCTGAGCTTCTGGGGCCCTGCCTGACTAAATAGAAAATGAGCTATATACTGTTCAGCGTAGCAGCCCTAATAAGGGCTCTTAAGGACTGTCTTGTCTTCTGGTAGCTGGTATATATGGTGGTAAAAGGTATATTCTGAGCTTCTGGGGCCCTGCCTGACTAAATAGAAAATGAGCTATATACTGTTCAGCGTAGCAGCCCTAATAAGGGCTATTAAGGACTGTCTTGTCTTCTGGTAGCTGGTATATATGGTGGTAAAAGGTATATTCTGAGCTTCTGGGGCCCTGCCTGACTAAATAGAAAATGAGCTATATACTGTTCAGCGTAGCAGCCCTAATAAGGGCTATTAAGGACTGTCTTGTCTTCTGGTAGCTGGTATATATGGTGGTAAAAGGTATATTCTGAGCTTCTGGGGCCCTGCCTGACTAAATAGAAAATGAGCTATATACTGTTCAGCGTAGCAGCCCTAATAAGGGCTATTAAGGACTGTCTTGTCTTCTGGTAGCTGGTATATATGGTGGTAAAAGGTATATTCTGAGCTTCTGGGGCCCTGCCTGACTACATAGAATATGAGCTATATACTGTTCAGCGTAGCAGCCCTAATAAGGGCTATTAAGGACTGTCTTGTCTTCTGGTAGCTGGTATATATGGTGGTAAAAGGTATATTCTGAGCTTCTGGGGCCCTGCCTGACTAAATAGAAAATGAGCTATATACTGTTCAGCGTAGCAGCCCTAATAAGGGCTATTAAGGACTGTCTTGTCTTCTGGTAGCTGGTATATATGGTGGTAAAAGGTATATTCTGAGCTTCTGGGGCCCTGCCTGACTAAATAGAAAATGAGCTATATACTGTTCAGCGTAGCAGCCCTAATAAGGGCTATTAAGGACTGTCTTGTCTTCTGGTAGCTGGTATATATGGTGGTAAAAGGTATATTCTGAGCTTCTGGGTCCCTGCCTGACTAAATAGAAAATGAGCTATATACTG
Source organism: Gastrophryne carolinensis (assembly GCA_027917425.1). NCBI lineage: Eukaryota > Metazoa > Chordata > Amphibia > Anura > Microhylidae > Gastrophryne > Gastrophryne carolinensis. The sequence continues at coordinate 307,993,195 of CM051239.1, read as the reverse complement.
TTCAGCGTAGCAGCCCTAATAAGGGCTATTAAGGACTGTCTTGTCTTCTGGTAGCTGGTATATATGGTGGTAAAAGGTATATTCTGAGCTTCTGGGGCCCTGCCTGACTAAATAGAAAATGAGCTATATACTGTTCAGCGTAGCAGCCCTAATAAGGGCTATTAAGGACTGTCTTGTCTTCTGGTAGCTGGTATATATGGTGGTAAAAGGTATATTCTGAGCTTCTGGGGCCCTGCCTGACTAAATAGAAAATGAGCTATATACTGTTCAGCGTAGCAGCCCTAATAAGGGCTATTAAGGACTGTCTTGTCTTCTGGTAGCTGGTATATATGGTGGTAAAAGGTATATTCTGAGCTTCTGGGGCCCTGCCTGACTAAATAGAAAATGAGCTATATACTGTTCAGCGTAGCAGCCCTAATAAGGGCTATTAAGGACTGTCTTGTCTTCTGGTAGCTGGTATATATGGTGGTAAAAGGTATATTCTGAGCTTCTGGGGCCCTGCCTGACTACATAGAATATGAGCTATATACTGTTCAGCGTAGCAGCCCTAATAAGGGCTATTAAGGACTGTCTTGTCTTCTGGTAGCTGGTATATATGGTGGTAAAAGGTATATTCTGAGCTTCTGGGGCCCTGCCTGACTAAATAGAAAATGAGCTATATACTGTTCAGCGTAGCAGCCCTAATAAGGGCTATTAAGGACTGTCTTGTCTTCTGGTAGCTGGTATATATGGTGGTAAAAGGTATATTCTGAGCTTCTGGGGCCCTGCCTGACTAAATTGAAAATGAGCTATATACTGTTCAGCGTAGCAGCCCTAATAAGGGCTATTAAGGACTGTCTTGTCTTCTGGTAGCTGGTATATATGGTGGTAAAAGGTATATTCTGAGCTTCTGGGGCCCTGCCTGACTAAATAGAAAATGAGCTATATACTGTTCAGCGTAGCAGCCCTAATAAGGGCTATTAAGGACTGTCTTGTCTTCTGGTAGCTGGTATATATGGTGGTAAAAGGTATATTCTGAGCTTCTGGGGCCCTGCCTGACTACATAGAATATGAGCTATATACTGTTCAGCGCAGCAGCCCTAATAAGGGCTATTAAGGACTGTCTTGTCTTCTGGTAGCTGGTATATATGGTGGTAAAAGGTATATTCTGAGCTTCTGGGGCCCTGCCTGACTAAATAGAAAATGAGCTATATACTGTTCAGCGTAGCAGCCCTAATAAGGGCTCTTAAGGACTGTCTTGTCTTCTGGTAGCTGGTATATATGGTGGTAAAAGGTATATTCTGAGCTTCTGGGGCCCTGCCTGACTACATAGAATATGAGCTATATACTGTTCAGCGTAGCAGCCCTAATAAGAAACATAGAAACATAGAAACATAGAAGGTTGACGGCAGAAGGGGCCATACGGTCCATCTAGTCTGCCCTTATGTGTATACTGTATGTACTCTTTATCTTAGGATAGATGTGTGCTTATCCCGGGCATGTTTAAATTCAGTGACTGTTGATGTTTCAACTACCTTTGCTGGAAGTTTGTTCCAAGCACCTACTACTCTTTCTGTAAAATAATATTTTCTAACATTGCTCCTGATCTTCCCCCCGACTAGCTTCAGGTTGTGCCCCCTTGTTCTATCGTTAAGTTTCTTCTTAAAAACACTTCCCTCCTGAACCTTATTCAATCCTTTCACATATTTAAAGGTCTCAATCATGTCCCCCCTCTCCCTTCTTTCCTCCAGACTGTACAAATTAAGTTCTTTAAGTCTCTCCTGATAAGTTTTAAGTTTAAGTCCTTCCACCATTTTCGTTGCCCGCCTTTGGACACGTTCTATTTGAATAATGTCTTTTTGCAGGTAAGGTCTCCAGAACTGCACACAGTATTCTAGCTGTGGCCTTACCAGGGCTCTATACAGCGGCATCACAACCTCCCTCTTCCTACTGGTGATGCCTCGAGCTATGCAGCCGAGCATCCTGCTTGCTTTTCCCACTGCCTGGCTACACTGTCCACTCATCTTGCAGCTATCAGTAATCAGTACCCCTAAATCTCTCTCCTCCGAGGTCCTGGCTAACACAGTACTGCCCATACGGTACTCAGAGCAGGGATTCCTTCTACCCAAGTGCATGATTTTACATTTAGAGACATTAAACTCTAGTTTCCACAGTTTTGACCATCTATCCAGTAAAGCTAAATCATTTTCCATGTTGCAGACACCTCCAGGAATATCCACCCTATTACTAACCTTTGTATCATCAGCAAACAGACAAACTTTTCCTACCAAGCCTTCTCCTATGTCACTTACAAATATATTAAAAAGAATGGGGCCCAGGACAGAGCCCTGCGGCACACCACTTGTAACTCGCCTTTGTTCAGATTGCACGCCATTTACAACAACGCTCTGATACCGATCCCTCAGCCAACTGGAAATCCACTGAACTATCCAGGGATTGAGTCCTACCTTCAATAACTTATCTATGAGCTCCTTATGTGGTACAGTGTCAAAGGCTTTGCTAAAATCCAGATAGGCGATATCCACAGCACCACCTTCATCTAACACTTTAGTGACATTGTCAAAGAAATCAATAAGATTGGTCTGACATGATCTGCCCTCAGTAAAGCCGTGCTGTTTTGGGTCCAATAGGTCATTAATTTTTAGATGGGAAATTATCTGTTTTTTTAAGAGTGTTTCCATTAATTTGACCACTATAGATGTTAAACTAACTGGCCTGTAATTACTGGCTTCTTCTCTACTCCCCTTTTTATGGATTGGTACGACATTGGCCATTCTCCAATCATCTGGAACCTCACCAGTTGAAAGGGAATGGTTAAGTAAATCAGTTAGAGGGGCTGCAATCACAAACCTAAGTTCCCTTAGAACTCTGGGGTGGATTCCATCTGGACCCATTGCCTTACTTACCTTTAGATGTGCCAGCTCGGCTAAGACATCAGCCTCCAGAAACTCCGGAGCTGTACTCTCCCAGCTGGATGCTGTGCTATGGCCATGCCTGCTACTATCTGAAAATACCGAACAAAAGTAGCTATTCAGATGGTCAGCCAAAGCCTTATCTCCGTCAATATATTTATTTTCCCTATTTCTAATAAGGGCTCTTAAGGACTGTCTTGTCTTCTGGTAGCTGGTATATATGGTGGTAAAAGGTATATTCTGAGCTTCTGGGGCCCTGCCTGACTACATAGAAAATGAGCTATATACTGTTCAGCGTAGCAGCCCTAATAAGGGCTCTTAAGGACTGTCTTGTCTTCTGGTAGCTGGTATATATGGTGGTAAAAGGTATATTCTGAGCTTCTGGGGCCCTGCCTGACTAAATAGAAAATGAGCTATATACTGTTCAGCGTAGCAGCCCTAATAAGGGCTATTAAGGACTGTCTTGTCTTCTGGTAGCTGGTATATATGGTGGTAAAAGGTATATTCTGAGCTTCTGGGGCCCTGCCTGACTAAATAGAAAATGAGCTATATACTGTTCAGCGTAGCAGCCCTAATAAGGGCTATTAAGGACTGTCTTGTCTTCTGGTAGCTGGTATATATGGTGGTAAAAGGTATATTCTGAGCTTCTGGGGCCCTGCCTGACTACATAGAATATGAGCTATATACTGTTCAGCGTAGCAGCCCTAATAAGGGCTCTTAAGGACTGTCTTGTCTTCTGGTAGCTGGTATATATGGTGGTAAAAGGTATATTCTGAGCTTCTGGGGCCCTGCCTGACTACATAGAGAATGAGCTATATACTGTTCAGCGTAGCAGCCCTAATAAGGGCTCTTAAGGACTGTCTTGTCTTCTGGTAGCTGGTATATATGGTGGTAAAAGGTATATTCTGAGCTTCTGGGGCCCTGCCTGACTAAATAGAAAATGAGCTATATACTGTTCAGCGTAGCAGCCCTAATAAGGGCTCTTAAGGACTGTCTTGTCTTCTGGTAGCTGGTATATATGGTGGTAAAAGGTATATTCTGAGCTTCTGGGGCCCTGCCTGACTAAATAGAAAATGAGCTATATACTGTTCAGCGTAGCAGCCCTAATAAGGGCTATTAAGGACTGTCTTGTCTTCTGGTAGCTGGTATATATGGTGGTAAAAGGTATATTCTGAGCTTCTGGGGCCCTGCCTGACTAAATAGAAAATGAGCTATATACTGTTCAGCGTAGCAGCCCTAATAAGGGCTATTAAGGACTGTCTTGTCTTCTGGTAGCTGGTATATATGGTGGTAAAAGGTATATTCTGAGCTTCTGGGGCCCTGCCTGACTAAATAGAAAATGAGCTATATACTGTTCAGCGTAGCAGCCCTAATAAGGGCTATTAAGGACTGTCTTGTCTTCTGGTAGCTGGTATATATGGTGGTAAAAGGTATATTCTGAGCTTCTGGGGCCCTGCCTGACTAAATTGAAAATGAGCTATATACTGTTCAGCGTAGCAGCCCTAATAAGGGCTATTAAGGACTGTCTTGTCTTCTGGTAGCTGGTATATATGGTGGTAAAAGGTATATTCTGAGCTTCTGGGGCCCTGCCTGACTAAATAGAAAATGAGCTATATACTGTTCAGCGTAGCAGCCCTAATAAGGGCTATTAAGGACTGTCTTGTCTTCTGGTAGCTGGTATATATGGTGGTAAAAGGTATATTCTGAGCTTCTGGGGCCCTGCCTGACTAAATAGAAAATGAGCTATATACTGTTCAGCGTAGCAGCCCTAATAAGGGCTATTAAGGACTGTCTTGTCTTCTGGTAGCTGGTATATATGGTGGTAAAAGGTATATTCTGAGCTTCTGGGGCCCTGCCTGACTACATAGAAAATGAGCTATATACTGTTCAGCGTAGCAGCCCTAATAAGGGCTCTTAAGGACTGTCTTGTCTTCTGGTAGCTGGTATAGATGGTGGTAAAAGCGATATTCCGAGCTTCTGGGGCCCTGCCAGCGACAGCCTGTCTTTCCCTGCTGTGAGCGTCTGTCCCTCACTAAGTTCAAGCTGCTAATGCTGACGAAGAGGAAGTGCTGAGTTTTGTATATTCGAGGTCACATGGTTTTTCCAGCCAATGCGTGTAGACGCCGTTTTCGCGATGCCAGCGTCCTCCCAGGACCTGTCCCACCCCCCCTGCATGGTGATTGGTGTAAAAAACGCGCCAGGGAAGGTGGGAGGGGAAACGAATTGTGAGTGCGCCATCGCCGCTGTACTCGATCGAAATCGAGTATGACGAACAGCGTAGTATTCGATCGAATACCGGCTCGGTCGAATACTACTCGCTCATCACTAGTTACGTGGAAACCTTTGGCAAAATAACATTTATTGCATGCTGTTGTATTCCTTTATCCAGTTGTATTCTGTTGTCCAGGTTGTCCCTACATGCATCTACAGATGCAGCTTTTTCTAACCGTCTATTTATGCTACACTGGTACCTCGTGAAAAAGAGGAACATTGGAGGCCCTAAAAAACTCCATCCGAGTACCACTCCTTGAGGCATCCTGAATTGGGTTCTCCGCTGTGTAAAACCCCCCAGAAGCCCTGTTTCACTCACCTTGTACCGGAGCCCTCGCCGCGACTGCATCCCGGCTTACCTCTAGCCATGCGCACACCCGCACCTGGTCTTTCTGAACGCCACGCGATGGCTAGGAGGTGAGCGGGAGATGCGGTCGGCGACACACTCGTCTCTTTTTGATGCTGCTCGGCTGCATAGCCGTCCAGGAGCCGCAAGGAGCAGAGTGAAAGTCAGCGCGCCAACTGGTTGAACGGGCCGCTCAGGTAATCAGCGTGCTCGTTCTTGCCCAAGTCTGCGTCGTGAGAGCGACAGGAAGGTAAGTGACCTAGGGGCATACATACAGCAGGACATCCCAATTTGGGATGCCCTCACTGAGAGAAAAAGCACCCGGAAAAGTGAAAATCAGGTGTGTTATTCCTCTTAAAATATTTCATTAGCTTCTTTGTGATATATCACAATGGGATGAGCTGAGGTGTGACGGTTAACGATTGCTACATGTGTAAATTACTGCTTCCTGCCATGATCTGAAACCCAGCTTTCATTCTGCATCCAACCTATTCCTGCACCCTGGCTTTTATGTTCAGACTTCCTCTTGTCCCCGGATTCTGTTTGTCTCTGGCTACCGGCTGCACCTTTTCTGTGAGTTCCTGCATTTGTGTGTCTATGCCTAGTTCTGTTGGCTGTTCATACTGTGGTACTTTCTACTTGTGGTGATTGCTACTACCTAGGATCAGTCAGAATAGACAGACCCCAGCTTGTGCTAGGGACTTGCTTTAATTCTATGCTAGGTCCCTAGCACAAGCTGGGGTCTGGTTTAATAGCACATAGTAGAATGATGATGCCCTGTGTGGCAATTTAGCATGCCAGGAACATACAGAGTCTGCTGCAGCTATGCACAGCACCCGGTGCAGTGGTTTATATAGCACCTTCAGTCACATCACACACTGCTGGCCGCTCACAGAATGAGCTGCAGCCTTTGGGCCGGCTCCAGGTTTATGTGGGCCCATGGGTGGCATGGTATCAGTGGGCCCCTTTGTGGTGAAGAGTCTCGTCACATCCACGAGGCAAGTTCCAAATCTGGATTCCTTCTAAGGATCATGCTAGTTTTGGTCTACTCTGAAGCACACCAAACCCCTTTTAACCTGACCTCGGAGTCTAAACAAGCCTGTTTTGGATGCCCCTGTGTGTGACCCCCCCCCCCCCCCCCCCTTTGTTCATTACTTTCCTCGAACTGGTGAATGCACTGTGGAATCGGCAGTTTGAATTAACGGCCAAACCAGGAGTTTCTTTCACAAACAGGGGCATCCCAAATTGAGACGCCCCTCTAAAGAGGACCAAAACTCAGGGGTGGAATTGCTTGCATAGTGGGTATGCCGGCGATCCTAGGGGGTTTCACACAGGGGGGTATCCTGATATGCAAAACAGACCTTATAACAGGATAGTGAAAATTCTGGTGATATGTCCATTTTAAATCACCAGATGCGGGTCAACTTTAAAGCAGCAGTGCCAAACAGCCCACTATGAAAGCTCCAAAGCTGCTCATCCACTGACAGAAGTAAACCGCAGAATAAATAGACTTCTTAGAATTCTTAGAAAGCAGCATGCGTGCCTTGTAATATGTGAGCTGCTTGGATGATTCTGCTCTTCAGCTGGAAACCTATAAATCTCTCCAAGCACAGTGACATTGTAAAGGAATGCAGAATGACGTATATGCTGGATGATCTGCCCAAAGGTCCTGGTTTACCCGTTTATCACAGTATGTTATTTAAGATATTCCTGAAACCTTCCATAGCCAGAGTGTGTTGTTGCTCATTCAAGCCAAACAATACTGAAGCAGAAAATTAACACATTCTTTGTCATTCTGAAAACCAAATCCAACACGTTTAATGTTATTTTTAAGTACAGTAAATTAATATACCGAGGCCTTTTGAAAGGAAGAAAAATAGCTTTCCTGCTTTACGGTTCTGCTTACTGAGCAAGTATATCATTATTTGTTGCTGTTTTTAGCTGTGCATTTGTTCCTAATTGATGTGCTGTAGGTTGGTTAAATAATGTTACAGCATACTGACCTCACTGGTAACAATAAATACAAGTTAATGATATACTGATTGAAATATTGTCTCTGTAATTAAATTACATGGACAGAGCATAAAGTAAAAGTAAATTAGCAATTAGATAATTGTATGAGCTTTGGTAGCCAGGGCTGGATTATAGGATGGGCAAATCATCAGCCTCCACCACTTGTTAGCAAATGCAGCGATTGATGTACAGTTACTTATGGGGGCGTGCGCTAGACTTTCCGTCCAGGGGCCCTCTACCACACTTAATCTAAGCTTGTTGGTAGCTGAAAAGCAATCGTCCTTGAATTGTTTCTATAAAAAAAAAGAGCTTTAAACTGAACCTTCAGCATAATTTATTGAAAAGCCCAGACCCTTAAAAAACTATTGCCCAGCATCTAAAACTAATATATTTTACGTTTTTAGGTATGTATTATTCTTTCCCCCACCGGGCTGCAACTCTGTTCAGGACTCTAGGATACGGACGCTGTCATCTTGTCTCAGAACCATCACATACTGAGGAGAGGAGAGGGGGAGGGGAAATGCAGGGTGGCGGGTTATAGCTGTGCTTTGCTCATACAGAGCAGAGCTGGGGTCATGAAAAGTACAGCAATCCCAGAATGCAGAGCAGCACAGTCAGAAGACACTTCCTGTGTGCAGGCAGCCTGAGACACCATGTGCCACCACCTTGGATGTTTAAAGGTTTAGAAAATGCAGTAGATGCAGGTAGGATAGGAGGAAACATATAAGATATGTTCTTATTCAGGGTGACGGTCCGGTTTAAAGTGGACCAACACCCACGGGTGATCGGCCCGGGAATCTATAAGATTCCCGGGCCGATCACCCCCCACCCCGCGGGACATCCGAGATCGGGATGTCCCGCGGGGTGTAACCCCCCCAAAACCCCCGAAAAACCCTACCTGATCTTCGGCGGCGGCCGGCCGCCGCCGCCTCCCTCGCGCCCCTGCAGGCGTGCGCGCCCCCGCGCCGGCCGTCTGCGAATGGCCGGCGCGGGCGCGCGCGCGTCAAAAGGGACGCGCGGGAGGCGGCGGCGGCGGCAGCCGCTTAGACGTCCTTGTACGTTGGCGCTGGGAGCGCGGAGAGGTGAGTTTTTCGGGGGGTTGGGGGGGGTTTCACACAGCGGGGCACCCCGATCGGGGGTGCCCCATCGAAGTGGACCAAGACCCAGGATAGTCAAAATCCTGGGTGTTGGTCCACTTTAAGGAGGACCAAGGTATGGCATAGGGACCACTGCATTGGAATTAACACAACAAACAAGGTGATATTGGATTCAAACTTATGGAAGAGGATCACACATCAGCTAAGTAGAAAGAAAACAGATGTACAATGGTACAGGACCAATATTAGACAGAAAAAAAGGAAGATACAGCAGAAGACAAGGGTCAAAATGTGCAGGCGGAACCTGGGATTACAGATTAAGGAACATTAGCAGCAATAACAGGCCACACATCAGGCTCAGGCGGTGAGAGCTCGCCAGGTATCTTAGATAGATTAGTAATTCTGCAGTGTTTCAGCAGATGATGTATTTGTCAAGGACAGCAGTACAAATGACTATATACAACAGCAGCTATAGTCAGGAAAATATATAACCACCTGCATCTTCTGCCAAACAGATAGATGAAAACAAGACTAGGAGACCAGAAGAACATTGCAGAGAATCTAGAAAGGATGCATATTCAGGTCAGAGGTCAAGGGAAACAAGACATAGGTGAGGATTAGAAATGAGATGAACAGGGACTGACTGGATGGGCGTATAAAATCATGGACAAGGAGAATAGTTAGAGACTCCTCACATCCAGGTCCTAGTCTTCTTAGGCTTCTGCCATGAGGGTGCAGAATTATGGTTCTATTAACAAAAACCTCTAGACACATGAACAGCTTTTATCCTCTGGATCAAGGATAGGATCAGACAAGGTACTGTGTAAAACTGTAAACATGCTACTTCAAGGTTAAAAAAATGTATTTGTTAAATTGAGGGAACATTCCAGGCATTAGCCTGCTTTCTGTCACTTTAACCTCAATGGCTATTTTTCTTGGGATGAACTTTCTGGAAGGTCACTGAAGATACAGCTTAAAGAGGAACATCAGACCTTTTCTGATGTTTCTCTTGAAACATCCCTCCCCCCTCCCTCACTGCCTTCTGGATATCTGCGTTATCTAAAACACCGACATCCAGCAGTATTCCTGGCCCATTTCCTCCCTCCTTAGTCATCCCATATTGAAGGCAGCAGGCTTAGCCGGCCTTACCTGTAGCCGTCCTCTCTCAAATGTCCCGCGCCACTCTTCAGATCTGAGTGTCATTGCATATATATATTATATATATTATATATATATTATATTTAAATAATATATCTTTAGTTATATTTTTGGTATTTTGGTGGACTTGGAGGTAAATTTGAGCCATTTGATTAAAAGAATTACAAAATATTTTTTAGGTGATTTTATAGTCTGTTACCTTTTTTGCCATGTTTCTTTAAAAACATATTTTATACCTACAGGTCCTTCTCAAAAAATTAGTATATAGTGCTAAAGTTCATTATTTTCCATAATGAAATGATAAAAAACTTTCATATATTTGAGATTCATTGCACACCAACTGAAATATTTCAGGTCTTTTTTTGTTTTAATACTGATGATTTTGCCATACAGCTCATGAAAACCCCAAAATCCTATCTAAAAAAAATAGCATATTTCATCCGACCAATAAAAGAAAAGTGTTTTTAATTAAAAAAAAGTCAACCTTCAAATAATTATGTTCAGTTATGCACTCAATACTTGGTCGGGAATCCTTTTGCAGAAATGACTGCTTCAATGCGGCGTGGCATGGAGGCAATCAGCCTGTGGCACTGCTGAGGTGTTATGGAGGCCCATGATGCTTCGATAGCGGCCTTAAGCTCATCCAGAGTGTTGGGTCTTGCGTCTCTCAACTTTCTCTTCACAATATTCCACAGATTCTCTATGGGGTTCAGGTCAGGAGAGTTGGCAGGCCAATTGAGCACAGTAATACCATGGTCAGTAAACCATTTACCAGTGGTTTTGGCACTGTGAGCAGGTGCCAGGTCGTGCTGAAAAATGCAATCTTCATCTCTATAAAGCTTTTCAGCCGATGGAAGCATGAAGTGCTCCAAAATCTCCTGATAGCTAGCTGCATTGACCCTGCCCTTTATAAAACACAGTCGACCAACACCAACAGCTGACATGGCACCCCAGACCATCACTGACTGTGGGTACTGGACTTCAGGCATTTTGCCATTTCCTTCTCCCCAGTCTTCCTCCAGACTTTGGCACCTTGATTTCCGAATGACATGCAAAATTTGCTTTCATCAAAAAAAAGTACTTGGGACCATTGAGCAACAGTCCAGTGCTGCTTCTCTGTAGCCCAGGTCAGGCGCTTCTGCCGCTGTTTCTGGTTCAAAAGTGGCTTGACCTGGGGAATGCGGCACCTGTAGCCCATTTCCTGCACACGCCTGTGCACGGTGGCTCTGGATGTTTCTACTCCAGACTCAGTCCACTGCTTCCGCAGGTCCCCCAAGGTCTGGAATCGGTCCTTCTCCACAATCTTCCTCAGGGTCCGGTCACCTCTTCTCGTTGTGCAGTGTTTTCTGCCACATTTTTCCTTCCCGCAGACTTCCCATTGAGATGCCTTGATACAGCACTCTGGGAACAGCCTATTTGTTCAGAAATTTCTTTCTGGGTCTTACCCTCTTGCTTGAGGGTGTCAATGATGGCCTTCTGGACAGCAGTCAGGTCGGCAGTCTTACCCATGATGGCGGTTTGGAGTAATGAACCAGGCTGGGCTTTTTTAAAAGCCTCAGGAATCTTTTGCAGGTGTTTAGAGTTAATTAGTTGATTCATATGATTAGGTTAATAGCTCGTTTAGAGAACCTTTTCATGATATGCTAATTTTTTTAGATAGGATTTGGGGGTTTTCATGAGCTGTATGGCAAAATCATCAGTATTAAAACCAAAAAAGACCTGAAAAATTTCAGTTGGTGTGCAATGAATCTCAAATATATGAAAGTTTAATTTTTATCATTTCATTATGGAAATTAATGAACTTTAGCACTATATGCTAATTTTTTGAGAAGGACCTGTATATGTTTCCCGCAAATGAACATGGTATATCAAAGGACTGTCAGCATTTCTTCGCTGGAACTCACATACAATACCCTTCATAGCAAGATGCAATACATTTTGATGTATAGTTGTGGAGTCAGGTCATTTTTGTGCTGGCCTGTATTAATGATTTATAGGAGGACCCTGATTACTATGTGTGACTGTAAGGCATTGTGAAGTAATATGACGAGAGGACATCATCAGGGCAGCAAGAGCGAGTAGTGTTCTCTGCACAATGAGATTACTGTGTCAATGTCTAAGCCTTGTGGGGCCAAGCACTCTGCTGTTTATTCTTTTAATGTCAATGCATAGTGTTATTAAATGGTTCAGTACATGGTAAAGGATGTCAGGAATAATTGAAACTAAGCTTGTTTTGAAATGAAAAAATATATATTTTTTTAGTATAGTACTATGACTTAAAGGGATACAGAAGGCAAAGGCAATTGTAAGACCATTGTGTCGGGCTACGTTGGCACTGTCCTAAGCTTTTTTTTTTTCCTGTTTTTCAAGTTGAAGAAGAAATGGCCGAGATATCAAGGTTTACAGTTTCGCTTTATGATTTGTTTTTTGAAATATTTGGGCATGGACCTTGGCTCTGTGATGCCGCATAATAATCAGCATAATAGGTGGGGTCGGTAAGACGGGCATTCTCATCATTGTGGATGTTCTCCTTATCTCTCAATGTCCACAGTCTGATGATGCGGAACTTTAGACCACCAGCTTAGCCCTATTATTGGTGGTCTGTGGCAGAGGAATTTAGGGGGTGCTCCACTACTCTTTGCCTTGTTTCTACTTTCAGGAGCAGCTTTGTCGTGCCAGGAATGGAGAGTGCAGCCATGATGAGGTGAGCTACTGAATGACAGTTGATGCACTTTGCCTACAGAGTCCCTTTAAAATGTCCAGACACATATAATGAATAACTGAGACTGGCACTCCAAATCATCATATGCAGAAAAAAATATATTCAAAAGAACGTGGAAAATACAAAGTGGCATAGTGCAGTTCCTTGTATCCAATGTTTAGGGGGGAACAGACCCCATTCCTAAGGGAAGAACTGCCACCATGTGTATTCAGAGACAAAAAAGTACCAACTGACAGAGTCCTAGTTTAAAATAATGCCGTCAGTGGGACATGCAAATGAGACGGGGAGGCCGATTCATTAATAGCGCCAGGTAGCGACAAATAAACGTCAGTAGCGTTATTTTCACAGCGCCCGCTAGTATTCGCTGTGCTTGGCTGTTGTTCGGCTGTTGACAGCGACTCAGTCGGTGTGCGGTAATGTTGAATACGGGGTTAGGAGTCGCTGTTTGACAGGTTCCGCGCTGTATGGGAGCGCATGACAGCGAACGGCCATAGCGAACGGCTCCCAGCATATTCATTAGCAAATCACGCTCCAAAATTTCTTGCGCTGTGAAATGCTTGTTTAAACCCCAGAGCGTTGGTGGCGATGGGTTAAAAGTAGTTTTTAACCCCCAAACAACCATATTTTTAGAAAAAAAAAAAACTTGTTTTTCAAAACATTTTGTAATATGAATACATTAATATCAGACCTGTAATATCAATTCTGTACACATTTTTTTTTTTTTTTTTTTTACCCTAAAAAAATTATCTAACATTGCAGAAGTGGTCACAGAATTTTTGACATTTAAAAAAAAAAATAAAAAAAATAATAGCAATTAATTAGGAGTATTTAAAGATTGCTCCATTGAAATGCATTGGAGAGCGCCAGGTAGTGAGAGGTCATACCTGTCGCTGTTCAAGGTCCCTCGCTGGCGCTGTGTGGTGAGGCTGGAATAATGATGAATGATTCGCTATCTAGCGCTCTGTCAGTCGCTAAGCAGGATCGGCTTGATAAATGTGTGATTGCGGAGGGGAGCCGCGTTCTCGTGGCGGTGAGCGTCATTACCGTTCGCTCACCATTCGCTACCTGGCACTATCCCTTGTTAAATAAGGGCCAAAGAGTGTATAGAAATCCATAATTAAAAATGAATGAAATAGAAAAAATAAACAACAAACAATTACTCACCTATCGTCTGGGGGTTCCTTGGTGGGGAATCCACCAGTCACTGAACCCCCCCTCCCACTGCCAGCGGAACAGTGTGCAGCATAGTCCCATCCAGGCGTCTAAAACTGCCCTGTAACATGTGATGAGTGTGGAGCCCGTGTCCGGATTGGACAGCGAATCCCCTCACTCATCACAACGCTGGACAGGCAAAGCTTTTCCTGTCAGCCCTGGGCCATATTCATAGCCCCTGTGGCTGATGACAGGCTGAGTATGGGGGGCAATATTTCATTTGTTTTTTTAACTATGGATTTCTATACACTTTTTGCCTCATTTGCATTTCCCGCTGACATCATTATGGGAATTTTAAACTGGGTCAGTTGGTACTTTTTTTGTCTTTCTCTTAATACACATGGTGGCCGTTCTTCCCTTAGGAAGGGAGTCTGTTCCCCGGAAACGTTGGATATGCCACGTTGTATTTTCCACAGGTTCTTTTCAATATATTTTTTTCTGCATATGAAGATTTGGAGTGGCGGTCTCAGTTATTTATTACATGTACAGTGGCACCACCGCGGACCTGGCACCCACCTCTATAGACAGTAGTGTGTACCCAGATTTCTCCTAGTTTATCATATACAGTGCGCATAAAAATTATTCACCTCAGTGAAAGTATTTGTTTTAATGTGGTAGAACATGGAGACAGTCAAGTCACTGAATATACATTAGCTATATTAGTCAGAAAAAAAACTGAAGTGTTTGGCACTGCTATATATCTGGCATGAACGACCTGTTCACCAAGAAGACAACTGGCAAGACTTCATTGGAGATTGGAGAGACTATGGGGGTTATCCAGAAGATTTTTCGATTTTTCTAGAAAAGACCATTAAGACTGCAAGTTATGTGCACATCAAGAGGCATAGCATTTCATGGCTTTCCAATCCTCTCTTTGCCACCATACATTTTCAGTACGTAATCTCCCTTTCTAAAATGACGGCCCAGGCTTTGATCAAGCACTAGTTGATGGAACAAGACAGATTGATTAATGTATTGCAGGTACTAGATGCTTACATGTCCCAAAGGAATCTGTTTACTTCCCTTTCCTTCTTTTGATTTAGACGTTCTAAAAATAGGTTTGCTCTCTATTTCTACAGTTTACATTGAAATATTTTTATATTGGTTAAAATGTAGCCTATGCTTCCTACAGCTAGAAATATTAGCAGACGCTGTTTATTTGATGCTGTATTGGTCTCTGCCTGTGCAAAGCTTTTTTCTTTATGAGCAGATTCTTTCTAACCAATAGAGAGGATTGCATTGTAGAGCTCCAAAGTCAGAGCTGGAAGCTGCTGTTAATAAATAGCGTGTCCGGGAACTGCAGGCTTTCAAGGAAAAAACAGGGAATTCTAGGTATCTGCACATCTACAGCCTGTACTGGCAGTTTGTGACGCTCGCATGTAGGCCAGGCTTACATTTAAAGCAGAAGTCCAGTAAAAAAACAACCCCCCGCCCTACCACCCTCTCCTGGCACAGGATGGAGGGTTACAAAGATAGAAAATCCCTAACTTGGCCACGGTCCAGCGCAGTACCCTCGGGCAAAGGTAGCAGCCACATGGAAAGACACAAAGCGACATCCCCGCCTCTGTGCGCGTTCAAGCGAATGGGCAGGGGGCGCTTGTCTCTTGCTATGTGGCCGCATAGAAAGGCACATAAAGACACAATGTGGCATCCCCCAGCTCCGTGTGTGCACCCACCACCCATTCAAGGGCTGCTTTGTGTTTTTGTGTGCAGCAGGCCTCACAGAAATGGAAGAGCGCTGCTGGACAGCGCCTGAGGTAAGGGTTATTTCTTTGTAACTCCCCAGTCCTGCCTCAGCACCAGCAGAGGGTTGCAAGGGGGGGGGGGATTTGACTGCAATTCTGCTTTAAGAAGCATTGCACCTGCATGCAATAATAAGAGGGGAAGCTGTGAAATGTTGCCAGCCCTGCCTCCATCACCATGTTTACTCCATGGATGTCATACCTTCCACATGATTCCACAGATTTTTGTTAAGCTGCTCTCTTAAAAGGGTGTTGGTGTTAAATGAATATCTCCATTTTACAGCTATGCCTTTCATTTTTCTCTGTAGCCTAATTCAAAGGCAGAATGTTACATTCGGTCTTTTGCGTTAAGTATAACAATTGTATAATATCTGCGTTAAATGTCAGTGTAACCGCTAATTTTCTAAATAAGAAGAAATGAAATTAAAAAGAACAGGGTAGAGGGGTTAGGTAAAGACACAAAGAAGAGGAGCAGTATTTAGGTACAGTGCAGGTATTAAACCAGAGTCTGGTTAAGTATGCTGATTTCTATCTATTGTGACTGTGTTGTTCTGAATAATTTATTGTATTTGAAAGACTAATACATTTCTAATTCATATCTGTAATTTAAGTTTAAAATCAGGGCACTCTTT
This sequence comes from Gastrophryne carolinensis, assembly GCA_027917425.1. Lineage (NCBI taxonomy): Eukaryota > Metazoa > Chordata > Amphibia > Anura > Microhylidae > Gastrophryne > Gastrophryne carolinensis. Next base: position 307,977,090 of record CM051239.1, on the reverse strand, counting down.
CCTTACCCACCTGTGTAGCTGACCCCTTCTGATCTGGTCTCTCAAAAGGGTATAGTATTGAGTATATAGAGTTCCCATTCCCATTAGGGGCCTGATTTATCAAGCACGTCTGCCAGACAATGCCATTTCAGTGCAAATTAGAGTAGGGCAATATATGATTTAAACATTTTTCAGCATGTTGCTGCACTGCTAATGTTTTAGTAAATGTGCGTCCTATAGTGCAGCAACATGTACAAGTGTGAATAAAAATATTTTACTACTATTTGCACCGATTTGGCACTGTCTAGGAGAGGTGCTTGTTAAATCATGCCCTATGTTTTAATTTTCTGCTAGGGGAAGAGGTATTGCTGGAACCCTGTCCACTTCCTGCATCACAGTATGAGTAGCTCCATTCCTGTGTGCAGGGGTTTCTTCCTCTGACTGTCTGCAAACCTGGAGGTATTGCTATCTTGGGAGACAAGGTAAGTATGCTTTGATTTTACACATATCCTCCAGATGCCCTTACAATTACATACATACTGTATATGTATTTTTCATGACAGGCTACAGTTCACTAAACAAAGGAATATATTCTTGCTCTATACAAAAGTTTGGCCCTCTTTCCTTTGTCAGAAACATGAATGATTATATAAAAAAACAACAATGGAACAACACAAAGGTCTTTAGTGATCACGTGTTGAAAAGAGTTATTCGATATTTTATGTTATCTTTGCCTGCAGCCTCTCCAATCCATTTTTAAACACAAAATCTGATTCAGTCATGTGCTTTCTGTTCACAGCCTGGTGCAACCATAAGGCAAATGACCAGGCTGTAAAGTAGCAGAAGAGAAGATCTTTGGGGCCCAATTTTTAAGAGAAAAGCTAAAAATCTTTGACTGTACTCATCTGAGCCGTAGGACTGGAAGACTCTTTAGAGTGCTACCTTGCAGGACCACTGTGTAGGAGCAGCTACTTTTTGACGGGCTACTTAGTAAAACCTAATGATGTGAAATGACCATTTCCTCCTAACAGGCCTCAGATTGGGGCTATTACCGAGGCACAAAGCGCCTGATTACCTTCAACTGGTCCTGAAGCAATTACTTCTCTCCCGTAGCCCTGGTATCTTCAGTCGAGTATAGGTTCCACATAGTAAAGGCTGCCTTATATTTACATATTCACATACTTGCATACATGCTCCTGACTACAGTTATCGGGGCTGTGGGGAAGCAATCACCACCGTGGGACTGGGTGAAGGTAAACAAGATAATAATAGTGATAAAAGTGCAATAGTGGCCATTGTGTGCCAACGCACACATGGAATTCTTCCTCCGCATTTACCCATCCATGCACAACACAACTCCGTGAATACACCAGTGGATAAACACTATATTAGTGTCTACACACAAGTGAATTACACACTGAACACACCAGTGAATAAACACCATGGGAGTGACTACACACAAGTGAATTAAACACTAAGGGGCAGTGAAGGGCACATGTGCCCAGAGCGGTGGGCTGCCCTAAACTCGGCTCCCGGGGAGCAATTGGGGGGTTGGTGCCTTGCTCATGGGCACTTCATACATGTCCCATGGTGGGGAATCTAACCTGCCATTTTCCGGTTACAAATCTGTTTCCCTACCTCTAAGCCATAACTGCCCCCCCAAAAAAATCAGGGGAAAGCGCAAATGCAGTCCCCCACTACCACAAATAATGCAGTCGAGTTTCCCGCATTTGGGGAAATCGCAGTGGTCAGCTCAGCCTTAGTGCAATTGCCGAGCTTCACCCTGGGAGAACCACCTTCGTGATCATGGTGTCTCCCCTGCCAGGTAAGTATCAGGAATTCTTTATTCTCCTCTGGCACCCCTGATCTTAGGTCTATTGAGAAAGTAAGTGGACTTTCTCTTTAAATACTGTAAATATAACTATATATTGTATAGAATGTGTTTAGTGTAACTCATCGTATTTCATGTACATGGCAAATATAATTGATTCTAATAAGGATTTGATTTGCTCAAATCCCTTTATTACTTGTTCAACAATAAAGCTTCTATGTGTATGTTTATTTAGCCGCTATCTTTTTTGATTGATTTCCTTGTTTTGAGATTGCTGTGATTAATGTTAATGCTCTCATTCAGCATGACCAGGAGGTACGGTGCTGTTTACTATTTGATAGTGAATAGGGCAGCATACGATGGTTCTATGTGTCTGCTCATTTAATTGCAGTCCTGTTGTTCTTTGCCCCCACCTCTCCCCCATGTCCCTTCCATCTCTAGTAACTATGGCTTTGAAGTGAAAAGATAAACAGCGCTCAGGGGTTGATATGCAACTCCAAGCTCATGATGAGATTTACATATCAAAGTGATGTGTGGTCACACTTAACATCTCAGCAAAATTGTAATATTTACCTTTTGAAAATGCCTTCTAATGTTCATCACTGTTTCCAGAGGGTTTTTTCAGCTTTTTGTTCTCTTCAGTGTTGGCAGAGACCATTGGGTAACTTAATCTTCACTTTTTTCCTCATTTCTTAGTTTGCGTGTCTGAGAGACTGAAGAAAGGGAAGGCCAAACACAGCCTGAAATCAGTGCTAACCATAACTGACCACAAAACGCTGGACTGATGGGAGCTCTGCTGGGAAAAGAAGAAACAAAATCACATCTATGATATTTTTCAGCTCTTTGTTTCACTATTGTGTTCACAGTCATGGCGGCCTATTTCTGGTTGGATGGATAACCTTTTGTAAATACCTCTGGTCATAGACTCTGCACTGGCCTGTGGAAACAGCCATTTGGGGCCTTAAGCTAAAATCTGAGTATCCCCATGAACGGGAGAGCAGAAAGTTATGGACTTTGACTAAAATGGAAGTCACCTGAAAATTCCTGCCCACCCGTCATCTCCGGCTAGGACAGGTTAAAGCTGGGCGTTCACCTTTGCTGGCGGAGCATTATGCAGGAAGCTGGTTTCCAGGCCACAAATGCTTTCACAGGTAATATCATTAACAGAAATGTATTATACTTGACTTTGTACCCTTGTTCCTTATATATGCTACATCAATTTTCAGTCTTAGAATTGTGCCGTTTATCCCCAATGCTCTAATATTGCCCCCCGGCAAATAAAGAAAGAAAGGCACACTAACTTTCTCTCCCACCACAGCTTCGTTGGAGTCCAGTGTGTGTTTAAAATGTACTGGTCTTGAAAACAGTCCCTGCAATGCGCACCCCTGTCACTGATACAGAGGTAGCGTGCATAATAGTGCTTGGCAAGCCACCTCTGCTGGACTGAATAGAAGCTGTCTTAAAGCGGACCTTCACCCTGAATAACAGTCTATCTTGTATGTTTACCCCACCCACTACATACAGATTGCCCACATTAAAAATCACACTACCTGCACCTATTGCTTTTTTTTGAACCGTTTAACATCCAAGATGGCTGCGCGTGGAGTCTCAGGCTGCCTGCACACAGGAAGTGTCTTCTGACTATGCCGCTCTGAATTCTGGGATTGTTGTGCTTTTCTTGACCCCAGCTCTGCTCTGTCGGTGCAAAGCACAGCTATAACTTCACCCCCTGAACTTTTCACCCTTCACCTTTCCTCAATATGTGATGCCTCTGAGACAAGATGCGTCGCCCGAATACTAGAGTCCTGAACAGAGTTTAAGCCCAGTTTGGGAAAGAATAAAAAGCAAGCAACTAAAAACTTAAAATATATTACTTTTAAATGCTGGGGAATAGTTTTTTAGGGGTTTGGGCTTTTCATTTAATGATGCTGAAGGTTCGGCTTAAACACACAATAAATAATGTATAACATGTCAATCTAAAACAGTCCCATATAAAAAAAGCAGATGTGTCTGCTTGTTATATGGGACTGGACTTGCTGTTTTATTTTGCTCCACATGTTTTGTTTTTTATCCCACTGGATGTATGTGTCACTTTAACATTGCCTATTGGGAAATGCCTCGGGATGACCTGTGAAACTTACTGAAGTAAAAAAAACAGCTTCTGCAATTGTGTAGATTTATTCCTGAAGACCTACTAACTTTGTAATTATTTATTAACTGTTTTAATTAAAATGAAAACACATCATGAGCCCTCCCTCCATATTACCAGGCTGGTGCACCAGTCTGGTCCTGGAAACTCACTTGCCCCTTTAGCCTTTGGCCCAGGTTTGGTGCTCTGTTTGGGGTGTCGGCAGTCATTTTTTAAATTAAAAATATAGTTGTGCTGACACCTGCTCAAGGAAGCTGTAAATAATTCATTCAAAAGAATAGTAAAAACTAGAGTAAATTTCAGTTGTATTTTTTGCACTTTATACGATTTTTCTTTGCTAAATCACATAACTTGAAAAGACTAGAAATTTAGTATTTTCTTCTAAAAAAAACAGACTAATTTCTTGTTACAGACTTTGTTGAATCGAGGCCCTGGTTTGTTTCAGTGTGCATAAGAAGCTTCTTAGTTGGACATATAGTAAGAAGCAGTCTAGCCGTATCCTTATCGGAAAGCACAGCAAGATTGTCTTTATATGGCCAGATATGCATTGGTCTAATGTGGGATCCTATAATAGGTGTTGGCATAGTGGTTGTATAGTTCTGGATGGAAATTTTGGGTTGTAGGTAAGTGAAATAAACATTTCAGGGTAGGGGAAGAGGGCAGAATTGTCAATGTAGGTAATTATGGTTATATATCTTTCAGAAATGGGCGGTTGACCTGTCTTAAATGTTGTTTAATTACATTTTTATTACAGAAATATTTTCTCCAGGACCATGCAAACAGTAGTCGGACATCTACTCTGTCCCTTGCGGCTCTCACCTTGAGCAAGCACTTTAAGCCACAAAAGTTCTACGGCTGTCTTTGACCAAAGCAGAGCATGTTTAAGACTCATAAAGCTGCCCTTCTTAATTGAGACGCCCCTTCCAAGCCATTACAAAGAAATTGAAGGAAATAAATCACTTTCACATAGAATACATATGGTATTTATATATAATTTGAGATTTTATAATTAGATTGGGTACTTTGAAATGGCTCTGTTTATACTGTTCCCAAGGGGGATAAGGTGAGAGAAAAGTATTTTGTGCCTGGGCAGAAACTTTAAGTGTTAATATTCCTTTTAATAAGGAAGTAGATATTTTCAATTTTACAAAATTCAAACTCAACATGCACCAAATTACTGAATCAGTGATTTAAATTGTGGACTTGCTTTCCATGTTTATGACAGTCTAACAACATGCATTGCATTTTATGTGCTAAGATTTGCTAATGGATGGATGTGATTGTGTAAAATGTGTTTTTGTGTATCCTATCCTATCCTGTCTCTTCATGGCCCCAAAACTTTGATGTTCTAGATTTAAATGGAAATTGGAGTTTCAGGTTTTTTTTTATAAATGTGAATTACATTGGTGCCATCATAGAGCTTTATTTATTAAAAAAAATGTGCAGGCGGCTCTAGAGCATCTCTAGCAAGACGCTGTGTCTGCCCTCTATGCTCCTGGACGGCTTTTGGGCGCTAGCACAGTGCTTGTATAAGCCTTTGCACCCCCTTTTTAAAATTTAAAGGTGATGGTAGCACAATAAAAAAAAACTTGCTATTCATTGGGGACACTTGACATGACACATGATTTGCATGGGCCAAATCACAAGTTTGCAGCGCAACCCAAAAGTGTAAAAAAATACATACAAAACTATTCCAAACAACCCAGGGATCCCATGGCACATGTACCAGCCCCCTAAAAAAATAATTTTAAAAGGTGCCCAAAATAATTATAACCAACCCAACCTATTGACATCTATGGGGTAAGGCCACACAGTGCAGGGTGAGCTCCTGGCCTTATCTGGCACTGTAGGGAACTCAGCACCAGCACTCATCCCATCACTGGCATCAATGATAGATGGGGCACTACCTGGCACTATCAGAGGAGCCAAGGATTTTTGACTTGATAACTACACATTTTGCACTAGGACCTGACATTCACCTGACACTCATCTGGCACTACATGGCCTTAGCACTTCTTAAATAAATCCCAGAGTCTTTTTACTCCTTGCTCTGGTGGGATTTCTACTGCCTGTGGGTCCGGCACCCTCTTTCTCATTCGATTGGTAAAAATGATGCAAGCTATTCAGAACCCTGTTTTGTTAGACTGTGAGGAGAATTTATAAAACTAAAAAAAATATATTTTTTACTAGTATATAGAGAAATAAAATATATAAAATAAACAAGAAAACCATTACATTTAACAGTGAGTTGTGTAATTGAAACAATATAGAAGGGAAATACTTAATTATTGACATAACTGGCGTATTTATAGTAAAAGGTACTTTGCAATAGAAATGGCACCAACTTGAATCTGAAAAGATAAAGATGTTACTACGGCACTTCCTTTTTTATGTAGCATTATAACAAGTATTTTATAATTAGATTTCTCTATTGTGCCTGAGTCCAGATAAGGGCCAGGCAGTAGTTCATATACAAAAATCTGTAGTATTTTAGTAACTTTTGCTTTGGGACTGTACAAAACAAAATCCAAAAAGCTTTTTGCTGGAGACCAAGTCAGACTCTTCGGGCCTTGGTAGCAGTGGCATTGACCCTTTCAATAAAACCTGGTGTGTTGGTATAAGGAAGATTTCAATATTAGCTCTATAGGCATCCCTATCCTCTCCCTCCCCTCTGGCGAGCCAAATTTAAGAGCTAAATGTAAAAAAAAAATGACAAAATCACTAATCATTGGGTTCCCGGTCTCCCAGGCCCCCCATGGCTAATTGATTAGTCAGCCAATGAATGCAGCAGTGATTGGGTGACTGACACCCATGATCTCTGCATTACCTCTGCAGTAGCTGCAAAAAATCCAAGCAGGGTTCCGGGTGCTCCACTTTTTTTAATTGTTCTTACTGCTGGAGGGTGGGATTGGGTTTAATTTCTGCATTGATGTATGTAAGCCTAACCTAACTGGCCTAACTTATTGTATTACTAGATAATACCCTACAAAAATACTATAAGTTATCAAACCACATGGTTATATAAATTCTTATTTAAAAATATATAAATAACCTTAAAGCGGAATACATCCAAAACAACCAGATGCATTCCCTATCCTATGGACATTCTAAAACTGAAAAATGGATATTATTAATGTGTAGGGCCTGTGGCTTAGTTTCTGGACTTTGATTTGAAGGACCTACAGACTACTGTTATAGACTTATTGACTTTGCTTGCACAGACTTCCTGTAGACTTTGCTTGTACAGATTTCCCATAGACTTTGCTTGCACAGACTTCCCTTAGACTTTGCTTGCACGGACTTCTCTTAGATTTTGCTTGCACAGACTTCTCTTAGACTTTGCTTGCACAGACTTCCCTTAGACTTTGCTTGCACGGACTTCCCTTAGACTTTGCTTGCACAGACTTCCCTTAGACTTTGCTTGTACAGACTTCCCTTTGACTTTGCTTGTACAGACTTCCCTTTGTCTTAGCTTGCACAGACTTCCCTTTGACTTTGCTTGCACAGACTTCCGGTAGAGTTTGCTTGGACAGACTTCCCTTTGGGTTTAATTTCTGCATCGATGTATGTAAGCCTAACCTAACTGGCCTAACTTTTTGTATTACTAGATAATACAATACAAATATACTATAAGTTATCAAACCACATAGTTATATAAATTCTTATTTAAAAATAAATAAATAACTTTAAAGCGGAATACACCCAAAACAACCAGATGCATTCCCTATCACTTGGACATCCTAAAACTGAAAAATGGATATTGTTAATGTGTAGGGCCTGTGGCTTAGTTTCTGGACTTTGAAGGATTTGAAGGACCTGCAGACTACTGTTATAGACTTATTGACTTTGCTTGCACAGACTTCCCTTAGACTTTGCTTGCACAGACTTCCCTTAGACTTTGCTTGCACAGACTTCCCTTAGACTTTGCTTGTACAGACTTCCGTTTGACTTTGCTTGTACAGACTTCCCTTTGTCTTTGCTTGCACACACTTCCCTTTGACTTTGCTTGCACAGACTTCCGGTAGAGTTTGTTTGGACAGACTTCCCTTTGGGTTTAATTTCTGCATCAATGTATGTAAGCCTAACCTAACTGGCCTAACTTATTGTATTACTAGATAATACCCTACACAAATACTATAAGTTATCAAACCACATGGTTATATAAATTCTTATTTAAAAATATATAAATAACTTTAAAGCGGAATACACCCAAAACAACCGGATGCATTCCCTATCCCTTGGACATCCTAAAACTGAAAAATGGATATTGTTAATGTGTAGGGCCTGTGGCTTAGTTTCTGGACTTTGAAGGATTTGAAGGCCCTGCAGACTACTGTTATAGACTTATTGACTTTGCTTGCACAGACTTCCCTTTGACTTTGCTTGCACAGACTTCCCTTTGACTTTGCTTGCACAGACTTTCCTTAGATTTTGCTTGCACAGACTTTCCTCTGACTTTGCTTGCACATACTTCCTGTAGAGTTTGCTTGGACAGACTTCCGTTAGACTTTGCTTGCACAGTCTTCCCGTAGAGTTTGCTTGGACAGACTTCCGTTAGACTTTGCTTGCACAGTCTTCCCTTTGACTTTGCTTGCACAAACTTCCCTTTGACTTTGTGTCAGGCCGGAGAGTTCTCTAAAGGAAATGTTCTAACAAGGGTTTTATTAATAAAGGCAAAGGAAACAAAAATATCTTTGATTCAGATACAAAAACAAAGGGACAAGAAACAAGGCTAACGAACAAAATAACTAATAAGGAAAGCAACGGAAACCCTAAGGTGCTAAGGTGCTGGCGCACCAAGGGCCCAGGACAGGGGCGAACAGTCTCCAGAAGCCTACAGGAGGCTGGCTGCAAGGACTGAAAATGGCCAAGCAGTCTCAAGGAAGCCAGGGAGAGATCTGCTTGCTACTAGACTCCACAGAGGTACAGGTTCAGGTTCAGGTACAGACTCAGGTTCAGGTACAGAGCACCAGCATGAACAGCCACAGATGGGTGACCAAAGAAAACCAGCAAACAATACAAAATCAAGGGGGAGAGGGGGAGAGAGAGCAGCCAGGGCTCTGTTGAGATCCGCTGGTGGCTGACGGAACTGCAGGCAGGGTGATAAATGGCATCAGCCACCAGCCGGGCATCAGCCAGTCATCAGCTGAACCCGGGGTTCTTACACTTTGCTTGCACAGACTTCCTGTAGGCTTTGCTTGCACAGACTTCCCTTAGACTTTGCTTGCACAGACTTCCCTTAGACTTTGCTTGCACAGACTTCCCATAGACTTTGCTTGCACAGACTTCCCATAGACTAGACTTGCACAGACTTCCCATAGACTTTGCTTGCACAGACTTCCCATAGACTTTGCTTGCACAGACTTCCCATAGACTTTGCTTGCACAGACTTCCCATAGACTTTGCTTGCACAGACTTCCCATAGACTAGACTTGCACAGACTTCCATTAGACTTTGCTTGCACTGACTTCCCATAGACTTTGCTTGCACAGACTTCCCATAGACAAGACTTGTACAGACTTCCATTAGACTTTGCTTGCGCTGACTTCCCGTAGACTTTGCTTGCACAGACTTCCCGTAGGCTTTGGTTGCACAGACTTCCCATAGACTAGACTTGCACAGACTTCCATTAGACTTTGCTTGCGCTGACTTCCCATAGACTTTGCTTGCACAGACTTCCCATAGACTAGACTTGCACAGACTTCCATTAGACTTTGCTTGCACTGACTTCCCGTAGACTTTGCTTGCACAGACTCCCCGTAGACTTTGCTTGCACAGACTTCCCATAGACTAGACTTGCACAGACTTCCATTAGACTTTGCTTGCACTGACTTCCTGTAGACTTTTCTTGCACAGACTTCCCTCAGACGTTGCTAGCACAGACTTCCCGTAGACTTTGCTTGCACAGACTTCCCTTAGACTTTGTTTGCACAGATTTACCATATACTTTGCTTGCATCAGCTTCCGTTATTTTACTTCCTCTTGTATATGGTCATTGCCAGTCTTAGTAGCTCCCTAATAACTTGTCAGACCTTTCAGCTTCTGCCAATCCTTTGATGGTAACCATGCTACTAGTCTTCCAACTATAGGCAAACTATGCAAATATATTTTGGAGAGGTTGATATCTGAATAATCTGTGACATTTGGCCAGGTAATTATGGGCCAAAATGGGAAAAACTTGAAAAAGCTTTTACTAGCTATAGAGTTAGTAAATTCTATCATTTCAACTACAGTTTCAATTACTATTGGTATTAGAGATGAGCGAACTTTTGAAAAATTCGATTCGACTGATTCGCCGAATTTTCAGCCAAAAATCGTTTCGACCCGAATTTATTCGCGACGAATCGCTATTAAAAACGGCTATTTCTGAGCCTCCTAGAGCCTCAATAGGGTTGTAAACCATTCTGCCTTGCTGTAACACGCATAGGACGCGTGCTGGGTTATTGAAATAATACTGTAAATAATTATCACATGCAGATCGGAGGCATCGCTAATAGAATTGCAAAGCGGCACAATTGCAGAGAGTTGAGGTGGCATCACTATGAGGGGCCCCTATAGTGCCTGAAAAACACACCCTGGAGCTGGCAGCAGCAGGATCCCAAAAATTAGCTGAATCACACCCTGGAGTTGCAAGCAGCAGCAGCTGGAGCCCAAACATTGCTTTAAAGAGACACTGAATTTGGCTGCAGGAGCCCAAACATTGGATGAATCACACCCTGGAGTTGCAAGCAGCAGCAGGAGCCCAAACATTACTTTAAAGAGACACTGGAGTTGGCAGCAGGAGCCCAAAAATTGGATGAATCACACCCTGGAGTTGCAAGCAGCAGCAGCCGAAACATAGCTTGAAAGAGACACTGGATTTGGCAGCAGGAGCCCAAAAATTGGATGAATCACACCCTGGAGTTGCAAGCAGCAGCAGGAGCCCAAACATTGCTTGAAAGACACACTGGAGTTGGCAGCAGGAGCAGCAGGAGCCCAAACATTGCTTGAAAGACACACTGGAGTTGGCAGCAGGAGCAGCAGGAGCCCAAACATTGCTTGAAAGACACACTGGAGTTGGCAGCAGCGGCAGCAGGAGCCCAAGCATTGGCTGAAAGAGACACTGGAGTTGGCAGCAGGAGCAACAGGAGCCAAAACATTGCTTGAAAGATACACTGGGGTTGGCAGCAGCAGGAGCCCAAACATAGCTTGAAAGAGACACTGGAGTAGGCAGCAGGAGCCCAAAAAAATGGCTGAATGACACCCTGGAGTTCCAAGCAGCAGCAGGAGCCCGAACATAGATTGAAAGAGACACTGGAGTTGGCTGAATGACACACTGGAGTTGCAAGCAGCAGCAGCAGCCCAAACATAGCTTGAAAGAGACACTGGAGTTGGCAGCAGGAGCAGCAGGAGCCAAAACATTGCTTGAAAAAGACACTGGAGTTGGCAGCAGGAGCAGCAGGAGCCCAAACATTGCTTGAAAGACACACTGGAGTTGGCAGCAGGAGAAGCAGGAGCCCAAACATTGCTTGAAAGAGACACTGGAGTTGGCAGCAGGAGCCCAAAAATTGGATGAATCACACCCTGGAATTGCAAGCAGCAGCAGGAGCCCAAACATTGCTTGAAAGACACACTGGAGTTGGCAGCAGGAGCAGCAGGAGCCCAAACATTGCTTGAAAGACACACTGGAGTTGGCAGCAGGAGCAGCAGGAGCCCAAACATTGCTTGAAAGACACACTGGAGTTGGCAGCAGCGGCAGCAGGAGCCCAAGCATTGGCTGAAAGAGACACTGGAGTTGGCAGCAGGAGCAACAGGAGCCAAAACATTGCTTGAAAGACACACTGGAGTTGGCAGCAGGAGCCCAAAAAATGGCTGAATGACACCCTGGAGTTCCAAGTAGCAGCAGCAGGAGCCCGAACATAGATTGAAAGAGACACTGGAGTTGGCTGAATGACACTCTGGAGTTGCAAGCAGCAGCAGCAGCAGCAGCCCAAACATAGCTTGAAAGAGACACTGGAGTTGGCAGCAGGAGCAGCAGGAGCCCAAACATTGCTTGAAAAAGACACTGGAGTTGGCAGCAGGAGCAGCAGGAGCCCAAACATTGCTTGAAAGACACACTGGAGTTGGCAGCAGGAGCAGCAGGAGCCCAAACATTGCTTGAAAGACACACTGGAGTTGGCAGCAGGAGCAGCAGGAGCCCAAACATTGCTTGAAAGACACACTGGAGTTGGCAGCAGCGGCAGCAGGAGCCCAAGCATTGGCTGAAAGAGACACTGGAGTTGGCAGCAGGAGCAACAGGAGCCAAAACATTGCTTGAAAGATACACTGGGGTTGGCAGCAGCAGGAGCCCAAACATAGCTTGAAAGAGACACTGGAGTAGGCAGCAGGAGCCCAAAAAAATGGCTGAATGACACCCTGGAGTTCCAAGCAGCAGCAGGAGCCCGAACATAGATTGAAAGAGACACTGGAGTTGGCTGAATGACACACTGGAGTTGCAAGCAGCAGCAGCAGCCCAAACATAGCTTGAAAGAGACACTGGAGTTGGCAGCAGGAGCAGCAGGAGCCAAAACATTGCTTGAAAAAGACACTGGAGTTGGCAGCAGGAGCAGCAGGAGCCCAAACATTGCTTGAAAGACACACTGGAGTTGGCAGCAGGAGAAGCAGGAGCCCAAACATTGCTTGAAAGAGACACTGGAGTTGGCAGCAGGAGCCCAAAAATTGGATGAATCACACCCTGGAATTGCAAGCAGCAGCAGGAGCCCAAACATTGCTTGAAAGACACACTGGAGTTGGCAGCAGGAGCAGCAGGAGCCCAAACATTGCTTGAAAGACACACTGGAGTTGGCAGCAGGAGCAGCAGGAGCCCAAACATTGCTTGAAAGACACACTGGAGTTGGCAGCAGCGGCAGCAGGAGCCCAAGCATTGGCTGAAAGAGACACTGGAGTTGGCAGCAGGAGCAACAGGAGCCAAAACATTGCTTGAAAGACACACTGGAGTTGGCAGCAGGAGCCCAAAAAATGGCTGAATGACACCCTGGAGTTCCAAGTAGCAGCAGCAGGAGCCCGAACATAGATTGAAAGAGACACTGGAGTTGGCTGAATGACACTCTGGAGTTGCAAGCAGCAGCAGCAGCAGCAGCCCAAACATAGCTTGAAAGAGACACTGGAGTTGGCAGCAGGAGCAGCAGGAGCCCAAACATTGCTTGAAAAAGACACTGGAGTTGGCAGCAGGAGCAGCAGGAGCCCAAACATTGCTTGAAAGACACACTGGAGTTGGCAGCAGGAGCAGCAGGAGCCCAAACATTGATTGAAAGACACACTGGAGTTGGCAGCAGGGGCAGCAGGAGCCCAAGCATTGCTTGAAAGACACACTGGAGTTGGCAGCAGGAGCAGCAGGAGCCCAAACATTGCTTGAAAGACACACTGAAGTTGGCCGCAGGAGCAGCAGGAGCCCAAACATTGCTTGAAAGACACACTGGAGTTGGTAGCAGGAGCAGCAGGAGCCCAAACATTGATTGAAAGACACACTGGAGTTGGCAGCAGGAGCCCAAACATTGCTTGAAAGACACACTGGAGTTGGCAGCAGGAGCAGCAGGAGCCCAAACATTGCTTGAAAGAGACACTGGAGTTGGCAGCAGGAGCAGCAGGAGCCCAAACATTGCTTGAAAGACACACTGGAGTTGGCAGCAGGAGCCGCAGGAGCCCAAACATTGATTGAAAGACACACTGGAGTTGGCAGCAGGAGCAGCAGGAGCCCAAACATTGCTTGAAAGACACACTGAAGTTGGCCGCAGGAGCAGCAGGAGCCCAAACATTGCTTGAAAGACACACTGGAGTTGGTAGCAGGAGCAGCAGGAGCCCAAACATTGATTGAAAGACACACTGGAGTTGGCAGCAGGAGCCCAAACATTGCTTGAAAGACACACTGGAGTTGGCAGCAGGAGCAGCAGGAGCCCAAACATTGCTTGAAAGAGACACTGGAGTTGGCAGCAGGAGCAGCAGGAGCCCAAACATTGCTTGAAAGACACACTGGAGTTGGCAGCAGGAGCCGCAGGAGCCCAAACATTGATTGAAAGACACACTGGAGTTGGCAGCAGGAGCCCAAACATTGCTTGAAAGACACACTGGAGTTGGCAGCAGGAGCCCAAAAATTGGATGAATCACACCCTGGAGTTGCAAGCAGCAGGAGCATGAGCCCAAACATTGCTTTTAAGAGACACTGGAGTTTGCAGCAGGAGCCCAAACATTGCTTGGAAGACACACTGGAGTTGGCAGCAGGAGCAGCAGGAGCCCAAGCATTGCTTGAAAGACACACTGGAGTTGGCAGCAGCGGCAGCAGGAGCCCAAGCATTGCTTGAAAGACACACTGGAGTTGGCAGCAGGAGCCAAAACATTGCTTGAAAGACACACTGGAGTTGGCAGCAGGAGCCGAAACATAGCTTGAAAGAGACACTGGAGTTGGCAGCAGGAGCCCAAAAATTGGCTGAATGACACCCTGGAGTTCCAAGCAGCAGCAGCAGGAGCCCAAACATTGATTGAAAGACACACTGGAGTTGGCAGCAGGAGCCCAAACATTGCTTGAAAGACACACTGGAGTTGGCAGCAGGAGCAGCAGGAGCCCAAACATTGATTGAAAGAGACACTGGAGTTGACAGCAGGAGCCCAAACATTGCTTGAAAGACACACTGGAGTTGGCAGCAGGAGCCCAAAAATTGGATGAATCACACCCTGGAGTTGCAAACAGCAGGAGTCCAATCATTGCTTTAAAGAGACACTGGAGTTGGCAGCAGGAGGCCAAAAATTGGATGAATCACACCCTGGAGTTGCAAGCAGCAGCAGCAGCAGCAGCAGCAGGAACCCAAAAATTGGCCTAAAGACACACTGGAGTTGGCAGCAGCAGCAGAAGGAGCCCAAACATTGCTTGAAAAAGACACTGGAGTTGGCAGCAGGAGCAGCAGGAGGCCAAAATTGGCTGAATGACACCCTGGAGTTGCAAGCAACAGCAGCAGGAGCCCAAACATTGCTTGAAAGAGACACTGGAGTTGGCAGCAGGAGCAGCAGGAGCCCAAACATTGCTTGAAAGACACACTGGAGTTGGCAGCAGGAGCCCAAAAATGGGATGAATCACACCCTGGAGTTGCAAGCAGCAGCAGCAGCAGACCAAACATAGCTTGAAAGAGACACTGGAGTTGGCAGCAGGAGCCCAAAAATTGGATGAATCACACCCTGGAGTTGCAAGCAGCAGCAGCAGAAGCCCAAACATTGGCTGAAAGAGACACTGGAGTTGGCAGCAGGAGCCCAAAAATTGGATGAATAACACCCTGGAGTTGCAAGCAGCAGCAGCAGCCCAAACATAGCTTGAAAGAGACACTGGAGTTGGCTGCAGGAGCCCAAAAATTGGATGAATCACACCCTGGAGTTGCAAGCAGCAGCAGGAGCCCAAACATTACTTTAAAGAGACACTGGAGTTGGCAGCAGGAGCCCAAAAATTGGATGAATCACACCCTGGAGTTGCAAGCAGCAGCAGGAGCCCAAACATTACTTTAAAGAGACACTGGAGTTGGCAGCAGGGGCCCAAAAATTGGATGAATCACACCCTGGAGTTGCAAGCAGCAGCAGCCCAAACATAGCTTGAAAGAGACACTGGAGTTGGCAGCAGGAGCCCAAAAATTGGATGAATCATACCCTGGAGTTGCAAGCAGCAGCAGGAGCCCAAAAATTGGATGAATCACACCCTGGAGTTGCAAGTAGCAGCAGGAGCCCAAAAATTGGATGAATCACACGCAGCAACTCCAGGGTTCCAAGCATTGCTTGAAAGACACACTGGAGTTGGCAGCAGGAGCAGCAGGAGCCCAAACATTGCTTGAAAGACACACTGGAGTTGGCAGCAGGAGCAGCAGGAGCCCAGACATTGCTTGAAAGACACACTGGAGTTGGCAGCAGGAGCAGCAGGAGCCCAAACATTGATTGAAAGACACACTGGAGTTGGCAGCAGGAGCCCAAACATTGCTTGAAAGACACACTGGAGTTGGCAGCAGGAGCAGCAGGAGCCGAAACATTGCTTGAAAGACACACTGGAGTTGGCAGCAGGAGCCCAAACATTGCTTGAAAGAGACACTGGAGTTGGCAGCAGGAGCCCAAAAATTGGATGAATCACACCCTGGAGTTGCAAGCAGAAGCAGCAGGAGCCCAAACATTGCTTTTAAGAGACACTGGAGTTGGCAGCAGGAGGCCAAAATTTGGATGAATCACACCCTGGAGTTGCAAGCAGCAGCAGCAGCAGCCGAAACATAGCTTGAAAGAGACACTGGATTTGGCAGCAGGAGCCCAAAAATTGAATGAATCACACCCTGGAGCTACAAGCAGCAGCTGGAGCCCAAACATTGTCTGAAAGAGACACTGGAGTTGGCAGCAGGAGCCCAAAATTTGGATGAATAGCACCCTGGAGTTGCAAGCAGCAGCAGCCCAAACATAGCTTGAAAGAGACACTGGAGTTGGCAGCAGGAGCCCCAAAATTGGATGAATCACACCCTGGAGTTGCAAGCAGCAGCAGGAGCCCAAACATTACTTTAAAGAGACACTGGAGTTGGCAGCAGGAGCCCAAAAATTGGATGAATCACACACTGCAGTTGCAAGCAGCAGCAGGAGCCCAAACATTACTTTAAAGAGACACTGGAGTTGGCAGCAGGAGCCCAAAAATTGGATGAATCACACCCTGGAGTTGCAAGCAGCAGCAGCAGCAGCCCAAACATAGCTTGAAAGAGACACTGGAGTTGGCAGCAGGAGCCCAAAAATTGGATGAATCACACCCTGGAGTTGCAAGCAGCAGCAGGAGACCAAAAATTGGATGAATCACACCCTGGAGTTGCAGGCAGCAGCAGCAGCAGGAGCCCAAACATTACTTTAAAGAGACACTGGAGTTGGCTTCAGGAGCCCCAAAATTGGATGAATCACACCCTGGAGTTGCAAGCAGCAGCAGCCCAAACGTAGCATGAAAGAGACACTGGAGTTGGCAGCAGGAGCCCAAAAATTGGATGAATCACACCCTGGAGTTGCAAGCAGCAGCAGGAGCCCAAACATTACTTTAAAGAGACACTGGAGTTGGCAGCAGCAGCAGCAGGAACCTAGAAATTGTCTGGAAGGCACCCTGAAGTTGGCAGCAGCAGGAGCACATACATTAGCTGAAAGGCACACCCTAGAGTTGGCAGCAGCATAAGCAGGAGCCCAAATATTGCTTGAAAAACACCCTGGAGTTGGCAGCAGCAGCAGGAGGCCAAAAATTGGCTGAAAGACACACCCTGAAGTTGGCATCAGCAGGAGGCCAAAAATTGTTTGGAAGGCACACCCTGAAGTTGGCATCAGCAGGAGCCCAAAAATTGGCCTAAAAACATAAATATGTTTTGCACCATTTGGAAAGTGTAAATCGTGGCACCATGCTGAATCTAGTCGCATGCAGCCATTGGTGGGTGGAAATCCTGGCTGATCCATCCCTGATTCATTTTGACAAAGGTGAGTCTCTCCACATTTTTAGTTGACAGACGTGTTCTCCTCGCCGTAACTATGGCCCCCGCCGCACTAAACACCCGCTCAGATGGCACGCTACTTGCCGGGCAGGACAGCTTTTCCAGGGCAAACTCTGCTAGTTGCGGCTGCTGCTGATGGAGTTGCTGCTCCATGCCCCTGTGGGCTGGGGTTTTTACAGCAGACCAAAAAAATTAAAACTAATCAAGCTATAAGAAATGTTAAGTGTGCCACTGCCAACATGGTATGCACAGTGGCCAGGAATTTTTACAGCACAAAACACAGCAATTTAAAACTGATCTGGCAAATGAAGTGAAATGAAAATAAAAAAAGCTTTCTTTCCCTGTCACTTTCTATGCTGTCCCTGCCTGGATCGTTCCCGATTTTTCACTATCTTTCCCTATCTTTCCCTGGCACTCTGTGGGTCTCTGTGGGTCTCCCTGCCTCTCTGTTACTCTCTCCCTGTCTGTAGCAACTTAGCAAGCTCCGTTGTCTGTGCACTGCAAGTCTCAAATGCGCACAAACAAGATGGCCGCCGCTTTATATAGCGCTGTGACGTCACCGGGGCTCCTGGCTGCTGATAGGCTGCATGTGACCTTCCCATGATAACTTGCCCAAGGGGATATGTCCAGACATGTCCATCCACCATTTTACAATGCCTGTAATTGAAGTAAATGGAGTTTAAAGGAAAACTTCGATCGATCGAATCGCGGGGAAATTCGGATTCATTCAGAATCGAATTTTTAATGAAATTCGAAACGAATCCGGGTTTGTCCAGATCGATTCGCTCATCCCTAATTGGTATCTGTTTATAGGCAGTTGAATGTGTAATATTTTATTCATTTCATTCCTATAAATGAGATGAATTGCTTTTGTTCTTGGGCATCACTAGAATTGTTAAGTAAGCTGTAGCCGACCATTTGTTAATGTCTTTTTCGTAGATAATATCGAGATTTTGTATCCAGTGGCACTATGTACAGTACATTTAGTTTGCTAGCACATCGAACAAATGCGTGAGTATATTGATTTTTTTCTGAGCCTTTTGGGAAAATCTGAAGCAGAATTGTATTCTTTCTTCCTGTGACTCATCCACATGAACCCAGAAATCGTCATACTGGTTTTGTTTTTCCCGAGTGATAATGATTTGTATTTATAAACCTCACAAATCAAATTCATTATACAACCATCAAAGATAATCCTTGCTGATGCCCTGAAGGCAAGTCCAGTAGCACAGCAAAGATCATAGGATGCATGAACGCAGTTAGAGCTGTCAAATCATAGAGTTGGGGGATTGCTAGTATAGAATAATAAATTATATTATATTTCCCCTGTCGAAAGGAAACAAAGGGGCTCATGTTGAAAGAGTGAATGTAAAGCCCATATATGAAAAAACATTATTAAAGCTTCTTCCCTGCCTCCCTGCTGCTTACTTAAAACGGCACTATACTCAAGTCACCACTTCCTTGTTCATGATGTATGGCACCAAATGGCAGGTAATCATCTGGTAACCATCTTTTGCCACCCACTTGTGAATGAGGAAGTGGTTAACATATGGGTATAGGCAGGGCCAGCGCCAGCGCAGGGCAAACCTGGGCAATTGCCAGGGCCCCTGGAATCTTCAGGGGCCCACTCAGGCTTACCATTGGCATGGTATTATTTTACAATGGACCTGAACTACTGAATGCCGGGTGCTGTGTGCAGACTGGCTCATGGCTGCCTCAGCAACAGTGGACTATCAGCAACAATGGAGAAGGTGGCATGGAATGGAGGGCAATTGATGGAAGCTCAGACATCTGACAGCAAAGATAGAGCAAGCAGTAAGGGCTAAAGGGTGCTTGGTGGCAGTTGAGAATGCAACAAGGACTAGAGGATGATTGGTGGCTATAGGGAAGGCAAAAAGGACTGGAGGGCGATCAGCAGAAGAAGATTACCCATTTGTGGCAACGGAGCTGAAAGGTGACATCATGTGACTCACTACTTTGGCATACCTCCCAACTGTCCCTGATTTGGAGGGACAGTCCCTCTTTTGAGTCCATCCCCCCCCCCCCCGTTGTTCTTCTCTGTCCTTCTTTGAGATGTAATATGCAGATATGCAGTAATTATTAATGTTTGATTTGCCTATTCAAAGTGTTTATAGTGTTGTAACTGTTACATCTTATCTCCTATCCATTAATCAATGACCGGGTGTGACTTAATTTAACAATTGTCCCTTTTTCCCACCCTGAACATCTGGAAGGTATGCTTTGGGGCCCACTAAGACTCTGTTGCCCAAGGGCCCCCACAACCCACAAAGGGCCCCCGCTTTAGAGTGATCCTATACCCAGAAAGGAAGTTGTTGTCACTTTCTATCCCCAGCCCATAACAACCTATGTTCTTTTTTTTTTTTTTACTAAAGCCTTTGACCAATATTCATAACAACACAAATCTGATGCAGTCAATACATTCAGTTATAGTACACACAGCTCAGCATTGGGGGTCAGCCTTATCAGTTATAATAACTGCAACAAATCTGAAAGCACTTCAAGCTCAACTGTCATTATGTGACAGTTTAACTTGTATCCAAATTAATTAGCATTTGGCTGCCATTCCAACACCATACTGCTTCCTGTTAGTGTTTTTATGAACATTAGGCAAAGACTTTAGTGAAAATAGACATGCAGTGCATGTACTGGCTGGGGATAGAAGTCGACAACCTAAACTTCCTTTCTGGGTATAGGATCCCTTTAAGGGCCATCTGTGGGCAAAAATAAAAAAAAATCTACACTCACCTAACCTACCACAACTTTGATCCTGCACAGCTTAAAAAAATACTAAACTAAGGTCTGGCCTGTGAGCTGAATAATGAATTATGAAAGATGATCTGTAATATTGACTTATAAAAAATTCAGTGTGGGGAGCATCCTAACTGTTAATTTAACAGCTACTGAAAATGGAGAAAAGGACCCTGGACCATGTGACCCCAGTTGCCAGGTGGACAGCAGCACAGTGTTGTGATTGGCTGCTGGCTGTTATGTGGGTCCCGAGGGAGCAAGGGAGAGGTAAGTGTGTAATCTCTGAGCATGTGGAGTCTGGGCATGGTGCAGATGGGATATGCACGGGGAGGGGGGCATGAGCAATTAGGATGCCCCAGTATGCTGGGATCAGCTTTGATCAACACAATTTGATTATAAAATCAGTGGAGGATTACTTTAATAGTTATACATTATAAAGTTGTGACCAAACAACAGTACTGGAAATAAAGCGCATTCATGCAGCAAGGGCTTCAATATATGAAACATTAATATATTTTGGATTAGCTCTGGTATTGACTGCTTTCTGTGTTGTATATGAAAATCCCTAAGAAGTTGGCGGCCAGAGCAGCTTGAGTGGTCAACAAAGGTCCTTTGAGATAAACCCAAGGATTCTGTATGGTTCCTTGGGATGAGCCCTGACATGTTTTGCTCATTCAGGAGCATCCTAGAAGGCTAATAGCTGGTCATATGTAGAGATGAGCAAATCGAATCTGACGAACCCAAATTCGTTAAGAATTTTAGGAAAAATTCGATTCATAACGATTCCGAATATCACCGCGATTCAATCGCTCGAATCGCTTCCTTAAAACTCCATTTACTACTATCCAGCCCATCTGAAATGGTGGATCCACATGTAAGGGCATGTCCCATGGGGCAAGGAATCCTGGGTAGGCGTCACATGCTACCTATCAGCAGACAGGCTTACCGATGATGTCACAGCTCTATATAAGCAGCAGCCATTTTGCGGAAGCTCATTTCGGCACTGTATTGCAGCCAGAGCAGATCAGGCAGGGAGAGAGCGAGGGACAGATAGACAGACAGACAGACAGATAGATAGATACAGCAAGGGAGAGATAGATAGATGGAACAAAGAACAGAAGAAGCGAGGGACAGATAGAGAAGGAGAGAGGCTGTGACAGTGACAGAGAAAGACAGGGAAAGTTTAAAGTGTTTGCATTAGCTTTCAAGCCTATTTAGTGTTAATAACACACCTGCCAATTTAGCTTTTCCTTTTCCAGGTGTCATTCTTTAAAAAGCGTGCTAGCATTAATATTTGAAGAGTACCTGTCTGCTAACTGGTTGCATTTTGTAAAGAAAGTCACTTTTTCACTGTTAAAGCATCCAGCCTATGTATTTGAAGAGGGGGCATCCCAAGTACTAGCATACATATTTGAAGAGTACCTGTCTGCTAACTGGTTGCATTTTGTAAAGAAAGTCACTCTTTCACTGTTAAAGCAGCCAGCCCATGTATTTGAAGAGGGGGGTATACCAAATACTAGCATAAATATTTGAAGAGTACCTGTCTGCTAACTGGTTGCATTTTGTAAAGAAAGTCACTTTTTCACTGTTAAAGCAGCCAGCCTATGTATTTGAAGAGGGGGCATCCCAAGTACTAGCATAAATATTTAAAGAGTACCTGTCTGCTAACTGGTTGCATTTTGTAAAGAAAGTCACTTTTTCTCTGTAAAAGCAGCCAGCCTATGTATTAGAAGAGGGGGCATCCCAAATACTAGCATAAATATTTGAAGAGTACCTGTCTGCTAACTGGTTGCATTTTGTAAAGAAGTCACTTTTTCACTGTTAAAGCAGCCAGCCTATGTATTTGAAAAGGGGGGCATCCCAAATACTAGCATAAATATTTGAAAAGCACCTGTCTGATAACTGGTTGCATTTTGTAAAGAAGTCACTTTTTAAGCAAACTTTGCCTTTTGCCGGGCGGCATCCCAAATACCAGCATAAATATTTGAAGAGTACCTGTCTGCTAACTGGTTGCATTTTGTAAAGAAAGTCACATTGTCAAATTGCCAGCAGCCAGTGCCTTTCACCGGGGGGGCATGCCAAATACTAGCACGTGTCTTTTAAGAGTACCTGCCTACTTACCTTTTGTATAAAACCCATTGCCTTTCACCGAGGGCCATTGTCAGTGCTACCACTTATCTTTTAAGAGTACCTGCCTACTAACCTTTTGCCTTTTGTAAAAAAAGGTCTGGTTTTAAAGTTTAAAGCACTCATGCCTTTCAACGGGGGCCATTGTCAGTGCTACCGCTTATCTTTTAAGAGTACCGGACGACTTATCTTTTGCCTTTTTTTTTAAACAAAAGTCTGGTTTTCAAGTTTATAGCAGCCATTGCCTTTCACCAGGGGGGCATCCTGAATACTAGCACTTAGCTTTTAATAGTATCTGCATCTTTACCTTTTTTACATTTTGAACAAAAAACACGTTTTAAAACTGTGGTGCATTTAACTCTGACCAGGGGCATCCTGTGTAAAACCATCTGACAGTGTCATTTTGCATTAGCTTTTAGCTACAGTGTCTGCCTATTTTGATCTAACTTTTCTACACACCTGCTGTTACAAAAATACTGTTCTAGGTGTAGTGTATTGTTTTCTCCTCCTAAACGCGGTAAAAATGTCAGGCAGAGATGTGCCAGGATGGGCACCGAGGAGGGGCCTAGATCCATCAGGCAGAGGTCGCAGCAGACTAGGGGCAAGTGGCAGCAGGAGTCGCGGTGAGAGGCCTGATGAGAGGCCTGATCTCCTGGTATCTGCTTGTGGTCGTGTCTCAACCAGCAACGCATCTGCCATCATCGAATGGTTAACGCGGTCATCCACCTCATCACAAGTGATATCTGACACCCCCAGTCAACAGTCGGCAGGTTCCTCAGACACAACCCTGAGTTGGCATGGCCCAGGAGCAGCCCTTGTCCTTCCATTGCCTCTGTCCTATGCCCCCCCTCTCCAACCGACGTATCTTATGCTTTGGGTTCAGCTCCACTATTCAGTGAGGATGATGTGTTAGAGGACAGTCAGCAGCTACTGCCCAGCAATCATCTTCATCGGAAATCTTGCTTCTTTCACTAGGCAGACAAACACTGAGGAGGAGAGTGGCGTGGGAGGGGGTGTGGCGAGCGTTCCGTCTCCTGCAGCACACGCTGTTTTGGAAACCGAGGAGGACATCAGTGACGTGCAGACACAACTCGATGATGATGATGATGAAGCCGATCGCACTTGGGAGTCTGGTGCAGAAGGAGCTTCATCATCATCAGGAGAAGAGGGTCCCAGGTTGCCCCAGAGTCAGCAGCTGAGGCAGCAAGGTGGTAGTAGGGTTGGCAGCATGGTGGCAGAATTGGTATGTCTGGAGCCACACATGGCGGGGGTGGCTTAGATCACCTGCTGCGCGGCAGGCTGCCTTCCAGTGAGGTAGTGGAGCAGGGGTTCCTGGAGTTGGCAGCAGTAGCAGTGAATTAGACTGTTGGTGGGAAAATTAGCTACTCGGCAGTGTGGCACTTTTTCATCAAGCATTCCGTAGGAGGGTAACCTGGCCACATGCGGCCAAGATGTGTAGACAGAAGGTGAAGTGTGGCAACACATGCAGCATCACCATAAAGCGGCCTGGGAGAACCGAGGCTCCGAAGTGGGGGTCCAGCCTGCTGCCTCAGCCAGTGCCACGCCGCTTTCAATTTCACCCATCCAAGGCTCCAGCACCTCAGCCGAAGGTAGCTGTGCATCATACCCATACTTTGCCGCTCCAGATGCTCCTACTCCTCCTACTAAAAGTCAGTAATCTAGCCAGCAATCCATCAGCGAAGCCATGTCCAAGAGACAACAGTATGCGCCCACTCATCCTACGGCACAGAAGCTAAATGTGCTCCTGTCCAAGTTGCTGGTGCTGCAGTCCCTCCCTTTTACGGTGGTGGACTGCACCTTTCAGAGAGCTTATGGCTAGTGCCGAGCCGAGGTGAAGAGTCCCAAGCCGTCATTTCTTTGCAAAGAAGGCAGTACCAGCCCTGCACAAATTTGTTGAGCAGAAGGTGGGCCAGTCCTTGAGCCTGTCGGTGTGCACCAAAGTGCACGGCAGCGGCGACATCTGGAGCTGTAACTAAGGTCAGGGACAATACATGTCCTTTACTGCCCACTGGGTGAATGTGGTTCTTGCACAGCAACTTGGTCACACTGCTTCGACCTCCACGCTCCCAGGCCGTTTTGCCTGTCACAGTGTGATACTCCGCCTCCTCATCCTCCGCCGTCTCCTCAGCCTCCACTGTACGGTCAATTCTCAATGCCCCTCCAGCCTACCATGTGTGCAGGGAACGGCGGTGTCACGCTGGGCTTCACATGGTTTGCCTTGGCGAACGGAGTCACACAGGGGAGGAGCTCCTGAAATTCATTCATCAAGAAATCAAAACATGTCTTACTCCACAAAAACTGCAAATGGGAACCATGGTGACTGACAATGGGAGTAACATCTCGTCTGCGCTGCGACAAGGAAGCCTGAGCCATGCGCCCTGTATGGCACACGTGTTCAACCTAGTTGTCAAGTGTTTTCTGAAGTCTTCCCCCCATCTGCAAGACATCCTAACAACAGGAAGGAAACTTTGTATGCACTTCAGCCACTCCCACTCCTACACCACCAAGCACACCCTTCTTGAGCAGAACAGAGAAAAGCCATCAATGATTTCTTGATGATCCAAGCAGATAGGGGGACTTCCCTGTGTAACTTTAATGTGAACCAGTGGCAGCTCATACATGACACCTGCCGTTTGCTCAGCCCTTTGAGGAAGCCACTTTATTTGTCAGTCACCAGGATTACGGCATGAACGACGTGATTCCGCTGCTTCATGTAATACAACACATGTTGGAAACCATGGCTGGTCAGGGCACTGGAGACATGGCGCATACATTTCACGGCCACATAAACCCCGTGGGAGCTGAGGAGGAGGAGCACAGTGAAGCACACTTTAGTTTTGGTGAAATGGGCAGTTTATCTAGTCATCTGACAGGAGAAGAGGAGCAGGAGCAGCCAGAGGAGCTAGAGGGTTGTGAGGAAGGCGAGACAGAGAACCCAGAAACACCGTGGAAGTATGCAGTGGAGATGGAGTCAGGTAGTCCCTCCGAGTCACTTGCACAAATGGCACGATGCATGCTCACGTGCTTGCGTAGTGACCGCAGAATTTTCTCCATTTTTCAGCGGGATGACTTCTGGCTCTCCACCATCGCTACTGGCACAAAATGGAGGCATTTTTTACACCCATTGAGAGGGAGGACAAACCGACCTACTACAAAGACATTCTACGTAGTCAGTTGGCCGGTGCCTATCTGTGCCATGGTCCATACTCTCGCAGGTCTGACTCAGGGGGCCCTTTGCGCTCACCTTCCACTGCCATGTCAGCTGGGGGGGGGGGTGGCAGGAGCAGCAGCAGCTCCATCAGTCGCTAATGAGTAGCTTTCTGCACCCCCATAGTGAGGCTACTCATGAGCAGCAGGAAGACCTGGAGCAGGGCCTGAACCAGCAGGTAGTGTCATACCTTGAAATGACCATGCCAACACACCTTGAGGATCCGCTGGACTTCTGGGCAGCCAAACTTAACGTGTGGCCGCAACTGGCAGAATTTGCCCTGGGAAAGCTGTCCTGCCCGGCCAGTAGTGTGCCATCTGAGCGGGTCTTTAGTGCTTCGGGGGCCATAGTAACGCCAAGGAGAACTCGTCTGTCCACGAAAAATTTGGAGAGACTCACCTTTGTGAAGATGAATCAGGCATGGATCAGCCAGGATTTCCACCCACCAATAGCTGATGCATGTGAGTAGCTGATGCATGGTAGCTCCTTCTGCTGCTGCCAACTCCAGGGTGTGTCTTTCAGGCAATATATGGGCTCCTAATGCTGCTGCCAACTCCTGGGTGTGTCTTTTAGACAATATATGAGCTCCTTCTGCTGCTGCCAAATCCAGGGTGTGTCTTTCAGGCAATATATGAGCTCCCTATGCTGCTGCCAAATTCAGGGTGTAGTTTTCTGGCAATATATGGGCTCCCTATGCTGCTGCCAACTCCACTGTGTGTCTTTCAGGCAATATATGGGCTCCTAATGCTGCTGCCAACTCCAATGTGTTTTTCAGGCAATATATGAGCTCCTAATTCTGCTGCCAACTCCAATGTGTTTTTCAGGCTATATATGAGCTCCTAATAGTGCTGCCAACTCCAATGTGTTTTTCAGGCAATATATGAGCTCCTAATTCTGCTGCCAACTCCAATGTGTTTTTCAGGCAATATATGAGCTCCTAATACTGCTGCCAACTCCAATGTGCTTTTCAGGCAATATATGAGCTCTAATACTGCTGCCAACTCCAATGTGTTTTTCAGGCAATATATGAGCTCCTAATACTGCTGCCATCTCCAATGTGTTTTTCAGGAAATATATGAGCTCCAAATACTGCTGCCAACTCTCTGTTTTTCAGGCAATATATGGGCTCCTAATACTGCTGCCAACTCCAATGTGTTTTTCAGGCAATATATGGGCTCCTAATACTGCTGCCAACTCCAATGTGTTTTTCAGGCAATATATGAGCTCCTAATGCTGCAGCCAACTCCAATGTGTTTTTCAGGCAATATATGGGCTCATTATGCTGCTGCCAACTCCAATGTGTTTTTCAGGCAATATATGGGCTCATTATGCTGCTGCCAAATTCAGGGTGTGTGTTTCAGGCAATATATGGGCTCCCTATGCTGCTGCAAACTCCACTGTGTGTCTTTCAGGCAATATATGGGCTCCTAATGCTGCTGCCAAATCCAGGGTGTGTCTTTCAGGCAATATATGAGCTCCTAATGCTGCTGATGCTGCCAATTCCTGGGTGTGTCTTTCAGGCAATATATGGGCTCCTAATGCTGCTGCCAAATCCAGGGTGTGTCTTTCAGGCAATATATGGCCTCCCTATGCTGCTGCCAAATTCAGGGTGTGTCTTTCAGGCAATATATGGGCTCTTAATGCTGCTGCCAACTTGTGTGTGTCTTTCAGGCAATATATGGGCTCCCTATGCTGCTGCCAACTCTACTGTGTGTCTTTCAGGCAATATATGGGTTCCTTATGCTGCTTCCAACTCCAGTGTCTCTTTCAGGCAATATATGGGCTCCTAATGCTGCTGCCAACTCCAGGGTGTGTTTTTCGGGCAATAAATGGGCTCCCTATGCTGCTGCCAAGTCCAGAGTGTGTCTTTCAGGCAATATATGGGCTCATCATGCTGATGCCACCTCAAGGCTTTGTAATTGTTCCGCTCTGCGACTGCGAATCTAATAGCAGCAATATATGAGCTCCTTCTGCTGCTGCCAACTCCTGGGTGTGTCTTTCAGGCAATATATGGGCTCCTTCTGCTGCTGCTAAATCCAGGGTGTGTCTTTCAGGCAATATATGGGCTCCCTATGCTGCTGCCAAATTCAGGGTGTATTTTTCTGGCAATATATGAGCTCCTAATGCTGCTGCCAACTCCACTGTGTGTCTTTCAGGCAATATATGGGCTCCTAATGCTGCTGCCAACTCCAATGTGTTTTTCAGGCAATATATGAGCTCCTAATACTGCTGCCAACTCCAATGTGTTTTTCAGGCAATATATGAGCTCCTAATACTGCTGCCAACTCCAATGTGTTTTTCAGGCAATATATGAGCTCCTAATACTGCTGCCAACTCCAATGTGATTTTCAGGCAATATATGAGCTCCTAATACTGCTGCCAACTGCAATGGGATTTTCAGGCAATATACAGTATGAGCTCCTAATACTGCTGCCAACTCCAATGTGTTTTTCAGGTAATATATGAGCTCCTAATACTGCAGCCAACTCCAATGTGTTTTTCAGGCTATATATGAGCTCCTAATACTGCTGCCAACTCCAATGTGTTTTTCAGGCAATATATGAGCTCTTAATTCTGCTGCCAACTCCAATGTGTTTTTCAGGCAATATATGAGCTCCTAATACCTCTGCCAACTCCAATGTGTTTTTCAGGCAATATATGAGCTCTAATACTGCTGCCATCTCCAATGTGTTTTTCAGGCAATATATGAGCTCCTAATACTCCTGCCATCTCCAATGTGTTTTTCAGGCAATATATGAGCTCCAAATACTGCTGCCAACTCTAATGTCTTTTTCAGGCAATATATGGGCTCCTAATACTGCTGCCAACTCCAACGTGTTTTTCAGGCAATATATGAGCTCCTAATACTGCTGCCAACTCCAATGTGTTTTTCAGGCAATATATGAGCTCCTAATGCTGCTGCCAACTCCAATGTGTTTTTCAGGCAATATATGGACTCCCTATGCTGCTGCCAAATTCAGGGTGTGTTTTTCGGGCAATATATGGGCTCCCTATGCTGCTGCCAACTCCACTGTGTGTCTTTCAGGCAATGTATGGGCTCCTAATGCTGCTGCCAAATCCAGGGTGTGTCTTTCAGGCAATATATGGGCTCCTAATGCTGCTGATGCTGCCAACTCCTGGGTGTGTCTTTCAGGTAATATATGGGCTCCTAATGCTGCTGCCAAATTCAGGGTGTGTCTTTCAGGCAATATATGGCCTCCCTATGCTGCTGCCAAATTCAGGGTGTGTCTTTCAGGCAATATGTGGGATCCTAATGCTGCTGCCAACTTGTGTGTGTCTTTCAGGCAATATGTGGGCTCCCTATGCTGCTGCCAACTCTACTGCGTGTCTTTCAGGCAATATATGGGTTCCTTATGTTGCTTCCAACTCCAGTGTCTCTTTCATGCAATATATGGGCTCCTAATGCTGCTGCCAACTCCAGGGTGTATTTTTCGGGCAATAAATGGGCTCCCTATGCTGCTGTCAAGTCCAGAGTGTGTCTTTCAGGCAATATATGGGCTCATCATGCTGATGCCACCTCAAGGCTCTGTAATTGTTCCGCTCTGCGACTGCAAATCTAATAGCGACGCCTCTGATCTGCATGTCATGCTTCTTTACAATATTATTTCACTAACCCAGCATGCATCCTATGCATGTTACAGCCAGGCAAAACATTCTGCAACCCTATGGAGGCTCTCAGAAGCCCAGAAATAGCTGTTTTTAATGGCAATTCGTCGCGAATAAATTCGGACCGAAACAAATTTTTCCGGAAAATTTAGCGAATCGGATGAATCAAATTTTTAAAAAGTTCGCTCATCTCTAGTCATATGAGTGATGTCTGTTTGGGAAGGTAAATGCGTTTTCAGTAATTTATGTTAGAGTGGACCAAAACCCATGGAGATCGGCCCAGGAATCTTATAGATTGATTCCCTCCCTCCGGGCATCCCCCCAGGTTGCCCATAAACTCACCTTCTTTCTTGGTCCAACGGCGCATGCATGAGCAGCGTCAGCATCCGTGCTATCCCTCTAGCTGGATGCGTGCCCGTGTCAGGCATTTGTGAATGGGCAGCATGGGCACGCTCCCTGTTAGAGGGTGGCCGTCAGCATGCTCATATTAGAGAATTGGTTGAGCGAATTGGTTGAGCGGCCACTCATGCGTTGTAGGACGAGAAGAGGTGAGTTTGTTCTGCGACCTGGGGGGTTTCATACAGCTGGGCACCCCCAATTGGGGTGCCACGGGGGCAAGGACTAAAACCCAGGATAGTCAAAAGCCTGGGTTTTGGTTCACTTTAAAGTGTTTCGGATACCTACCTTTTGTCCCGCGCAGTCACATGTTCGTGACATGTTGATGCTAGTCCTACGAACAGTAACTCACCTGAACGCTGGAACCGAGCTCCTGCCACAGCTGCACCCTGGGCTGTCCAGGGACAATACATGGGGTCACCATTGCACTGGAGGAAGTGTGTTTAGGCCTGACACACCCCCTTCATTGCAATGAATGTAGAGGGTGTTGCCACTCCCCTGTGACTAGTGGCAGGGGCGTGACCAGGCCCACAAGTGAATGTAATTCAAGCACTGCGGCAATGCTGGAAGAGAGGATACGACTTGGGCTCTGATCCAGCGATCACGAGTTACTGATTTCCATGCTAGCACTGATCAGCTACGTGGGACAAAGGGTAAGTACCCTTTTGTTTTTTATTTTAGCTACTGAATGACTTTAACTGGTGGAGGTGGTGTCAGATGGTAAAGGGAGCATTAGGAGACAAACTGAAGGTGGTCAGGAAGAACCTACGCCATTGCCATCACCATCAGAGTATCGATGATGTTTCCTGGGTGGAACTAAATGAGCTCAGCTAGATGTGGTGTTTGCTGCAATGTGTGCAGTGCTTTAACAGGGAATGGGAATTTGTATAGCATGTGATATCAGTTTGGCATTAACATGTTGGTGAGATCTCCTCAGTTTAGCTTCTGCTAATAATTACCTAATAAATAGATCTGTGGTATGGATACCCTGAGGCTCTGAAAGTGGTACAATCCTGCCATACTTGCTTTGCAATATGCTGATGCCAGCTGTGCCACAACACATTGGAGAGGTCCCTGAAATATGATTCTTCCGCCGCTTGACTTTGCTGCAATTCATTTGTCAGTCATCTGAACGTGGTGTGTTTGCACTGTAATACCTGCATTGTTCATTAAAGGGGGTATGGCACATTGGGGGCTTGCTTTTGTTTTGTCAATACAAATTATGATATTTTATCCTAATTATGATTTAAATGTGATATTCTTACCTATCAGAGTCACAAACCTCTGTTTATTTGGTTTTGTCTGTCTGCGACAAA
Organism: Gastrophryne carolinensis; assembly: GCA_027917425.1. Taxonomy (NCBI): domain Eukaryota; kingdom Metazoa; phylum Chordata; class Amphibia; order Anura; family Microhylidae; genus Gastrophryne; species Gastrophryne carolinensis. The sequence continues at coordinate 307,946,165 of CM051239.1, read as the reverse complement.
GGTACAGAATAAGTCTTTTTTATTTAATTGTAGAATCCTCTTGCTGTACAGATGCTGTAACCTGCTGGGCACCATTAATAACTACTTGATTGTATAAAAGTATACTACTTAACTCAGTGTTTAGATTTCCATGAAGTGTATCCTGTCCTAAAGTCCCTGTACAGGCAAACACAAGAAACAGCATTCGGTGACTGACCATGCCCTCTCCATTCACTACAATGGCATTATCGTTACTGATGCCAAGCAAAACTGAGAAGGCAGCAATGCGACCACGAAACTAAAAAATATTATGAATGCACACCACAAGATTTTGTTGCAAAAAAGATCAAATTGTATTAAAGACAATAAAGATATAATACATACTGCAACAGCAGTTGGTAAGGTAAATTTGGAATATACAATGTGTCTATCACCAAGTTTGTTTAGTCTGTGAGGGCACCATACCAAATACAACCATCATGTTGTGAAATACTATACAATATATACAAATAATATGTTGATACTGCATTCAGTATAATGGTTCAACTTTATATGCTGGGAGATGCAGTTATATATAGATAAGCAATACAGGTATATAGGAAAATAGGGCCACTTAATTGTATTGTTAATATGATGATCTTGCCCAGAAAGTATACCTTGAGTGGCTATACCTTTAAGATATGCACAGGAGGCACAGTTAGGAACCTTACGCAAGTGTCCAGAATCAGTCCTGGTATCAAACACTGGCTGCAAGTCTTTGCAAGGTTGGAGGTAGAGGAAGTTTGCTGGCTGACGTCACTTGTTATTTTGTTGCTGACACATGTTTCAGGTGGTTAATACCCTTCATCGGAGCGTAGCAGTGATGCGAGAAGCGATGGAGAGCGGTGCCTGTCATCCGTTCCAAAAGCAAAAGCGCGCGTATCCCCCGGGGCCGGCCCTGTGACGCTGCCGTGACGTGAATGTCCATTCGCGTCACCGCGCGTCACTTCCTGTGACGGACGTCCCGGCCTTCCGCCCTCCATCGTCAGCCGGCTTCATTTGCCAATCACAAGATGGTGGTGCACAGGTGCACGGGGCGTCCGCCGCAGCGGATGTCAGCGGAACAAGTGACGGTACGTATAAGCTGATCGTGGAGGATGCAGATGCGGGGGATATCTGTTAAAGAAAGTATGGAACATTGTCATTAATGGAAAACAGGAGAAAATACAGACATCATAAATGCATTATTTGTGCTGATATATATAAGTTAACATAAGTTTACCGCCAAGTATTAAGTATACATAATGCATTAAAGCTGGCCAAAATTAGTTGTAATGGATACCAGGCAGGTACAGTTTATATGCTAGGGGTGTATTAGATCTAAAGGATAATAGGTATGCCAGAAAGTTATAGAAGTCACGTTTCTAATCTTGAGGCATGTATGTCTAGTACCTTCTAAAGGATAGCAGTTTACAGTACTTGGATTGGTCTGTCATGTAGTATGTTTAAAGAGAAACTAAAAGTCAGTATATTCAAGGTGGTTTCTTACCAAAGGGAAAACCTCTATCCTTCTCAAAGACATACTTAGTTTCACGTAGATGCTGGGTTGTCACACATGTTTTGAGAGGGATATAGTGTTCAGTCTTTTGAGGGGGAGGCTTCTATATGGAAGAAATAAAGTAAAAACCTGATTAGCACAGTATTGCAACATTATCACAGTATTGAAGACAGCAAATGAGGTAGTGGTATAGTAGTGACAGAAGACTCTGTAGAGTAAACAAGTGAGTGTAGGTCAATTGTTCCATCTAGTAGTTATTAGTGATGAGCGAGTAGTATTCGACCGAGCCGGTATTCGATCGAATACTACGCTGTTCGTCATACTCGATTTCGATCGAGTACAGCGGCGATGGCGCACTCACAATTCGTTTCCCCTCCCACCTTCCCTGGCGCGTTTTTTACACCAATCACCATGCAGGGGGGGTGGGACAGGTCCTGGGAGGACGCTGGCATCGCGAAAACGGCGTCTACACGCATTGGCTGGAAAAACCATGTGACCTCGAATATACAAAACTCAGCACTTCCTCTTCGTCAGCATTAGCAGCTTGAACTTAGTGAGGGACAGACGCTCACAGCAGGGAAAGACAGGCTGTCGGTGGCAGGGCCCCAGAAGCTCAGAATATACCTTTTACCACCATATATACCAGCTACCAGAAGACAAGACAGTCCTTAATAGCCCTTATTAGGGCTGCTACGCTGAACAGTATATAGCTCATTTTCTATTTAGTCAGGCAGGGCCCCAGAAGCTCAGAATATACCTTTTACCACCATATATACCAGCTACCAGAAGACAAGACAGTCCTTAATAGCCCTTATTAGGGCTGCTACGCTGAACAGTATATAGCTCATTTTCTATTTAGTCAGGCAGGGCCCCAGAAGCTCAGAATATACCTTTTACCACCATATATACCAGCTACCAGAAGACAAGACAGTCCTTAATAGCCCTTATTAGGGCTGCTACGCTGAACAGTATATAGCTCATTTTCTATTTAGTCAGGCAGGGCCCCAGAAGCTCAGAATATACCTTTTACCACCATATATACCAGCTACCAGAAGACAAGACAGTCCTTAATAGCCCTTATTAGGGCTGCTACGCTGAACAGTATATAGCTCATTTTCTATTTAGTCAGGCAGGGCCCCAGAAGCTCAGAATATACCTTTTACCACCATATATACCAGCTACCAGAAGACAAGACAGTCCTTAAGAGCCCTTATTAGGGCTGCTACGCTGAACAGTATATAGCTCATTTTCTATTTAGTCAGGCAGGGCCCCAGAAGCTCAGAATATACCTTTTACCACCATATATACCAGCTACCAGAAGACAAGACAGTCCTTAATAGCCCTTATTAGGGCTGCTACGCTGAACAGTATATAGCTCATTTTCTATTTAGTCAGGCAGGGCCCCAGAAGCTCAGAATATACCTTTTACCACCATATATACCAGCTACCAGAAGACAAGAGAGTCCTTAATAGCCCTTATTAGGGCTGCTACGCTGAACAGTATATAGCTCATTTTCTATTTAGTCAGGCAGGGCCCCAGAAGCTCAGAATATACCTTTTACCACCATATATACCAGCTACCAGAAGACAAGACAGTCCTTAATAGCCCTTATTAGGGCTGCTACGCTGAACAGTATATAGCTCATTTTCTATGTAGTCAGGCAGGGCCCCAGAAGCTCAGAATATACCTTTTACCACCATATATACCAGCTACCAGAAGACAAGACAGTCCTTAAGAGCCCTTATTAGGGCTGCTACGCTGAACAGTATATAGCTCATATTCTATGTAGTCAGGCAGGGCCCCAGAAGCTCAGAATATACCTTTTACCACCATATATACCAGCTACCAGAAGACAAGACAGTCCTTAATAGCCCTTATTAGGGCTGCTACGCTGAACAGTATATAGCTCATTTTCTATTTAGTCAGGCAGGGCCCCAGAAGCTCAGAATATACCTTTTACCACCATATATACCAGCTACCAGAAGACAAGACAGTCCTTAATAGCCCTTATTAGGGCTGCTACGCTGAACAGTATATAGCTCATTTTCTATGTAGTCAGGCAGGGCCCCAGAAGCTCAGAATATACCTTTTACCACCATATATACCAGCTACCAGAAGACAAGACAGTCCTTAAGAGCCCTTATTAGGGCTGCTACGCTGAACAGTATATAGCTCATTTTCTATTTAGTCAGGCAGGGCCCCAGAAGCTCAGAATATACCTTTTACCACCATATATACCAGCTACCAGAAGACAAGACAGTCCTTAATAGCCCTTATTAGGGCTGCTACGCTGAACAGTATATAGCTCATTTTCTATTTAGTCAGGCAGGGCCCCAGAAGCTCAGAATATACCTTTTACCACCATATATACCAGCTACCAGAAGACAAGACAGTCCTTAAGAGCCCTTATTAGGGCTGCTACGCTGAACAGTATATAGCTCATTTTCTATTTAGTCAGGCAGGGCCCCAGAAGCTCAGAATATACCTTTTACCACCATATATACCAGCTACCAGAAGACAAGACAGTCCTTAATAGCCCTTATTAGGGCTGCTACGCTGAACAGTATATAGCTCATTTTCTATTTAGTCAGGCAGGGCCCCAGAAGCTCAGAATATACCTTTTACCACCATATATACCAGCTACCAGAAGACAAGACAGTCCTTAATAGCCCTTATTAGGGCTGCTACGCTGAACAGTATATAGCTCATTTTCTATGTAGTCAGGCAGGGCCCCAGAAGCTCAGAATATACCTTTTACCACCATATATACCAGCTACCAGAAGACAAGAGAGTCCTTAAGAGCCCTTATTAGGGCTGCTATGTTGTACAGTATATAGCTCATTTTCTATGTAGTCAGGCAGGGCCCCAGAAGCTCAGAATATACCTTTTACCACCATATATACCAGCTACCAGAAGACAAGACAGTCCTTAAGAGCCCTTATTAGGGCTGCTACGCTAAACAGTATATAGCTCATTTTCTATGTAGTCAGGCAGGGCCCCAGAAGCTCAGAATATACCTTTTACCACCATATATACCAGCTACCAGAAGACAAGACAGTCCTTAAGAGCCCTTATTAGGGCTGCTACGCTAAACAGTATATAGCTCATTTTCTATGTAGTCAGGCAGGGCCCCAGAAGCTCAGAATATACCTTTTACCACCATATATACCAGCTACCAGAAGACAAGAGAGTCCTTAAGAGCCCTTATTAGGGCTGCTACGTTGAACAGTATATAGCTCATATTCTATGTAGTCAGGCAGGGCCCCAGAAGCTCAGAATATACCTTTTACCACCATATATACCAGCTACCAGAAGACAAGACAGTCCTTAAGAGCCCTTATTAGGGCTACTATGTTGAACAGTATATAGCTCATATCCTATGTAGTCAGGCAGGGCCCCAGAAGCTCAGAATATACCTTTTACCACCATATATACCAGCTACCAGAAGACAAGAGAGTCATTGAGAGCCCTTATTAGGGCTACTATGCTGAACAGTATATAGCTCATATGTAGGCAGGCAGGGCCCCAGAAGCTCAGAATATACCTTTTACCACCATATATACCAGCTACCAGAAGACAAGACAGTCCTTAATCCCTTATTAGTGCTGCTATGTTGAACAGTATATACCTCATATCCTATGTAGTCAGGCAGGGCCCCAGAAGCTCAGAATATCGCATTTACCACCATATATACCAGCTACCAGAAGACAAGAGAGTCATTGAGAGCCCTTATTAGGGCTGCTATGTTTTAAAAATTGTGTGGAGGCCCAAGAGCTGAGACCTTTTAAAAATTGTGTGGAGGCCCAAGAGCTGAGACCTTTTAAAAATTGTGTGGAGGCCCACGAGCTGAGACCTCTTAAAAATTGTGTGGAGGCCCAAGAGCTGAGACCTTTTAAAAATTGTGTGGAGGCCCAAGAGCTGAGACCTCTCAAACATTGTGTGGAGGCCCAAGAGCTGAGACCTTTTAAAAATTGTGTGGAGGCCCACGAGCTGAGACCTCTTAAAAATTGTGTGGAGGCCCAAGAGCTGAGACCTTTTAAAAATTGTGTGGAGGCCCAAGAGCTGAGACCTCTCAAACATTGTGTGGAGGCCCAAGAGCTGAGACCTTTTAAAAATTGTGTGGAGGCCCAAGAGCTGAGACCGTTTAAAAATTGTGTGGAGGCCCAAGAGCTGAGACCTTTTAAAAATTGTGTGGAGGCCCAAGAGCTGAGACCTCTTAAAAATTGTGTGGAGGCCCAAGAGCTGAGACCTCTTAAAAATTGTGTGGAGGCCCAAGAGCTGAGACCTCTTAAAAATTGTGTGGAGGCCCAAGAGCTGAGACCTCTTAAAAATTGTGTGGAGGCCCAAGAGCTGAGACCTCTTAAAAATTGTGTGGAGGCCCAAGAGCTGAGACCTTTTAAAAATTGTGTGGAGGCCCAAGAGTTGAGACCTCTTAAAAATTGATTGTATTAAGCCTAAGAGGTGAGCCATAATTTTTTTCATTAATACAGCAATTCTACGGCGGTTAAGGAGGAGGAGGAGGAGGAGGAGGAGGAGGAGGAGGAGGAGGAAATGGCACTTCATACAGATGGCACTTCACTCTTGGCTGCTTTCCACTGTTGTACAAGCAAAGTCCGGGTCAATCCACTTGCTGTTCATTTTGATTAGCGTCAGCCTGTCAGCACTGTCGGTTGACAGGCGGCTGCGCTTATCGGTTATAATGCCCCCGGCTGCGCTGAACACACCCTTTCTGATAGCACGCTGGCGGCAGGGCAGGCAAGCACCTCCAAGGCGTACAGGGACAGTTCCAGCCACGTGTCCAACTTGGAGACCCAGTAAGTGTAGGTCGCCGAGGGATCGGGGAGGACAGGGGTGTGGTCTGCCAGGTAGTCCCGCAACATCCGCCGATACTTGTCCCTCCTGCTGATAGCGGGCCCCGCAGTGATGGAAGTTGCACGAGGGGGTGACATGAACGTGTCCCACACCTTGGAGAGTGTTCCCCTGGTGGCTGTGGGCCTGATCGATGTTGTCAGACTCTGGGAGACACTCTCCTCTCTGCCGCCAGCGATGCTGGGTGGGAAAATCTGCATCATGTTCTGCAAGAGTTCCCTCTGGTATTCCAGTAATCGATTCGTCCTCTCCTCTACCGGAATAAAAGAGGAGAAGTTATCTTTATACCGGGGGTCCAGGAGTGCGAAGACCCAGTATAGTTTGTTCTCCAATATCCGGACAACACGTATGTCCCGGGAAAAGCAGCCCAGCATGAAGTCAGCCATGTGTGCCAGACTCTGAGTAGGCATGACCTCACTGCCCCCACCAGAAGGATCATTTTCCATTTCCTCCTCTTCCTCCTCCTCTCCGCCCCATCCGCGCTGAACCAATGGGACGCACACAGCCTGACTGCTACCCTCGCCGCCAGCATCCTCTTCCACAGCCACCTCCACGTTGTCCTCCTCCTCCTCATCCTCCTCCTGCAACTGCCACCGAGCAGCAGACAAAAGTGTGGTCTGACTGTCTACCTGCGTTGCGTCTCCTCCTACCCCCATCTCCTCTGTGTGCAATGCGTTCTCCCTTATTGCGATGAGCGATTCTTTAAGGACGCCTAGGAGCGGGATGGTTACGCTCACTATAGCATCCTCGCTGCTGACCTTCTTAGTGGACTCCTCAAAGATACGCAATACATCGCATATGTCTGCCATCCATGGCCACTCGTGGTTGGCAAACTGAGGGAGCTGAGTTGGAGGCACGCGTGGATGCATCATCTGGTACTCCATCAATGCTTTCTGCTGCTCACACACCCTGGCCAACATGCAATAGGTGGAATTCCAGCGAGTGGGCAGGTCGCACAACAGCCGATGTTGAGGCAAATGGAGGCGTTGCTGGATTTTTTTTTAAGCTGGCAGCAGCTACAGTTGACTTCCGAAAGTGAGCGCACAAGCGCCGCACTTTGACCAGTAGCTCTGCCAGGTTGGGGTAAGTCTTTAGAAACTTTTGTACTACCAAATTAAAAACGTGGGCCAGGCATGGTACGTGATTGAGTTCTGCAAGCTCCAGAGCCGCCACCAGGTTACGGCCGTTATCGCACACGACCATGCCTGGTCCTAGCTGCAGGGGCGACAGCCACATCTCTGTCTGCTGCAATATGGCGTGCCTCACCTCTGCGGCGCTGTGCTTCCTGTCGCCCAAGCTGATGAGCTTAAGCACCGCCTGCTGACGTCTCCCCGTGCCAGTGCTGCAACGCTTCCAGCTAGGGGCTGAGGGCGATGTTAAGGCAGAGGAGGAGGAGGAGGAGGAGGAGGAGGAGGAGGAGGAGGAGGAGGAGGAGGAAGAGGAGGGGGGTCTATCAGAACCTGTGCTGGCAATCTTGGGCGGGGGTGGTATGTAGGCCGTCCCTGTTTGCGACCCCGTCCCCGCTTCCACAACATTCACCCAGTGTGCCGTCAAAGAGATGTAGCGTCCTTGGCCGCAAGCGCTTGTCCACGAGTCGGTGGTCAAGTGGACCTTTGCGCTGACTGCGTACCTCAGGGCCCGCCTGATGTTACGCGACACGTGCTGGTGCAGGGCGGGGACGCCACACCGGGAAAAATAGTGGCGGCTAGGGACGGAATAGCGAGGTGCGGCAGCCGCCATCAGGTCGCGGAAGGCCTGCGTCTCCACAAGCCAAAACGGCAACATCTCCAGGGCCAGCAGTTTGGAGATGAGGCAGGTTAAGGCTTGGGCTTGGGGGTGACTGGAGGCGTACTTCCGCCTGCGGTTGAACGCCTGCGAGATGGACAGTTGATGGGACGAGGAGATGGAAGGTGCAGACGAAGATGCGGGGGAAGGGGGGGCTGAAGGAGAAGGCCCCAAAGTAGCCGAGGCAGAGGCAGATGTGGAGGTGTCCTGGCTGGAGGTCTGGACCGCAGTGGCAGCACACAACAAAGGGGAAGAGGCAGTGGCAGCAAGACCGGGCGCAGGTTGTATTGCGTTTGCTCTCTCCCACTCAGCCCAGTGCTTGAATTCCAAGTGACGGCGCATGCCTGAGGTGGTCAGATTGCTCTTCTCAGAGCCCCTACTCAGTTTTGAGTGGCAGATTGCGCAAACCGCGCTCAGTTTGTCATCCGCGCAAACATTAAAAAATCTCCACACCACAGAAGTACGAGGCCTCGATGGGGGAGCTTCGCGCGACTGCCTGCTGCCGGGAAGAGCTTCGGCCCTGCTGGCTGTGGCCTGCCTTCTCTGTCTGGACTGTCCTCTGCCTCTGGACTGTCCTCTGCCTCTTGCTGCCTTATTCGGTGATGCGCAGACCGCATCTCCACTGCTTTCCCCGCTGGACATCACCCCTGTCCAAGTGGGGTCGGTCATTTCGTCGTCCACCACCTCCTCTTCCACTTCCTCTCTCTGCTCCTCCTCCTGCCCACTGGACATTCCAACAGCCTCCCTTGATGGCAACTGCGTCTCATCATCATCATCGCTCATGATAGCAGATGCTGGTTCCGGGTCCACATCACTAGCAGATGGCGGATACTCAAGTGTTTGGGCATCACTACAAACAAATTCCTCTGCTAGCTCCTGGGATTCTTGCAGCACATCTGGAAAAGGACCCGAAAAGAGGTCCTGGGAGGGGTCAAGGGTGGGCTGACTCTGTTGGCCAGGTTGGGAGGAAGGAGGGTCAGAGTGAGACTGTGTGGATGACTGGGTGGTGGACAAGTGACTGGAAGCGTTATCGGCCATCCATTGCACCACCTGTTCACGCTGCTCAGGCTTTAACAGAGGTGTACCCCGTCCCCCGCATAACTGTCCCATAAAGGCAGGGAAGCTGTATGAGCGTAATGCTGGCTGCCCCTCACCAGCACGCATTGTATCCCCACTGGCTTCAACGCGGTTTGTGCCCCCACCAGCATTTCCGCGCCCCCGTCCTCGTCCACGTCCCTTTGCGCTAGCCCTCCGCATTTCAGACGTCTTACTTTTTTGGCCACGCGTTATGCCAAATATAAAAATATTTTTAAGAAGAACACCTGGCTATACAGCCGTATACTGCCAGAAGGTGAAATGGTGCCTATACGCACCGGGTATATAACAAGGTTTTGTTGGTAAAGAGGACACAAAACAGTAGTGCCAAATATAAAAAATATTTTTAAGAAAAACACCTGGCTATACAGCCGTATACTGCCAGAAGGTGAAATGGTGCCTATACGCACCGTGTATAAAACAGTGTTTTGTTGGCACAGAGGACACAAAACAGTAGTGCAAAATATAGTTTTGTATATAGGTGCTAATACACCACTGAAGTCTTTCTGTCCCTATTCCAGCATCAGCAGCTACCCCTCACTAAAGCAGCCGTTTTGAGCAGAGTGTATATAGTTTTGTATATAGGTGGTAATACACCACTGAAGTCTTTCTGTCCCTATTCCAGCAGCAGCAGCTACCCCTCACTAAAGCAGCCGTAGCTGCAGCACTAATAAGTGCTCAGCTCTTGGGCCTCCACACAATGTTTGAGAGGTCTCAGCTCTTGGGCCTCCACACAATTTTTAAAAGGTCTCAGCTCTTGGGCCTCCACACAATTTTTAAGAGGTCTCAGCTCTTGGGCCTCCACACAATGTTTGAGAGGTCTCAGCTCTTGGGCCTCCACACAATTTTTAAAAGGTCTCAGCTCTTGGGCCTCCACACAATGTTTGAGAGGTCTCAGCTCTTGGGCCTCCACACAATTTTTAAAAGGTCTCAGCTCTTGGGCCTCCACACAATGTTTGAGAGGTCTCAGCTCTTGGGCCTCCACACAATTTTTAAAAGGTCTCAGCTCTTGGGCCTCCACACAATTTTTAAAAGGTCTCAGCTCTTGGGCCTCCACACAATTTTTAAAAGGTCTCAGCTCTTGGGCCTCCACACAATTTTTAAAAGGTCTCAGCTCTTGGGCCTCCACACAATTTTTAAAAGGTCTCAGCTCTTGGGCCTCTACACAATGTTTAAGAGGTCTCAGCTCGTGGGACTCCACACAATGTTTGAGAGGTCTCAGCTCTTGGGCCTCCACACAATTTTTAAAAGGTCTCAGCTCTTGGGCCTCCACACAATTTTTAAGAGGTCTCAGATCTTGGGCCTCCACACAATTTTTAAGAGGTCTCAGCTCTAAGCTTCCCTTACTGCTGGGGTGACACACTGTAACAAACCTCCTCCTGTAAGCTTCCCTGACTGCTGGGGTGACACACTGTAACAAACCTCCTCCTGTAAGCTTCCCTTACTGCTGGGGTGACACACTGTAACAAACCTCCTCCTGTAAGCTTCCCTTACTGCTGGGGTGACACACTGTAACAAACCTCCTCCTTTAAGCTTCCCTTACTGCTGGGGTGACACAATGACACAAGAGGACATGTCTGACCACATCTCACACACACACACACACACAATGACAATTAGGGGTGGGGTCTATTTATTTTCCCCCTTGCCTATGCCATCTGTGGTTGTCATTAGGCAACGTGATTTTAAGGGGTGCAGAATTTTGTTCTTCTTTTTTGTACAGTTTGGCTTGGGGTCCATGGCAATGTAGAGGAAAGAAGGTTTCCTTGTCTTGTCTCACTTTACGTAGAAGTAATATTGTGTTTGGAGTGTATTGTTGAGAGGCTGTGATAGTGGCGTAATAGTGCGACTTGGGCGCGTTATATGCACCCAGACATGCTTCCCCTGCTGTCCCAGTTGCATTCCAGCAGTGTTGGCATCATTTTCTGATGTTTCAGGGTGGACTTGGTGACCTCCAAGTGGTCGAATTGAGATTTCCAAGTGTCGAGCATTTTTTTCCCATAGACTATAATGGGATTCGATATTCGGTCGAGTAGTCGAGTAACGCGGTCTATTCGAATCGAAATTCGAAATTTCGAATATTTCACTACTCGCTCATCTCTAGTAGTTATCTGTCTGATGCGTAATAAAGTGATGATTTCCGGCTAGGGGAGACATAGGATAGCTCTGATTTGAAGGTGCTTATTAGTCAAAAAATGGAGAGAGATCACAGTCCTCAATCATGCCCATCTGTATTTGTGTCCTAAGTTCATATATCCAAAAGAGCTCACGTTTCAAGAGTCTGTTGATGGGGTCACTGCCTCTTTTATGCGGAGTGACTTTTTCAATCACGGGGAGGCCGATTCATCAATAGCGCCAGGTAGCGACAGATGAGCGACTGTAGCGTGATTTTTTCAACGCCAGCCAGTATTCGCTGTGCTTGGCCGGCGTTAGCTTGATGACAGCGACTCAGTCGGTGTGCGGTAATGTTGAATACGGGCTGGGGAGTCGCTGTTTCACAGGTCCAGCGTTGTATGTGAGCGCCTGACAACGAATGGCCAGAGCGAACGGCTAGCTTCATATTCATCAAAAAATCACGCTCCGAATGTGCTGTCGCTGTCCATTCCTTGTTTAAACCCCAGAGCGCTGGCGGCGATGTGTATTAACTAGTTTTTAACCCCTAAACAACCATATTTTTTGAATGTAACATTATACATGTTTTTAGAATCATTTTGTTATATGAATACATTAATCTCAGACCTGTTAGATCAATTCTGCACATATTTTTTTTTTTTTTTTTTTTTACTTAAAAATAAATCCGAACATTGCAGAAGTGTTCTCCGATTTTTTGACATTAAAAAAAAAAATCAAAAAAAAAATACCGATTAATTATGATTAATTATAGCTTGCTCCATTGAAATGCATTGGACATCGCCAGGGAGCGACAGCTCATACCTGGCGCTGTGAGGGAATTTGCAGCGGCGCTGTTCGGTCCAGGCGGCTTCATGATGAATGCCGCGCTAGCCGTCGCTCTCGCCGGCGCTAGCCTCATTTTGCTTGATAAATGCGTCATTGTGACCGCCGCGGGCGTACTTGAGTCGGTAGTCGCCGTTAGCTGCCGCTACCTGGCGCTCGTCAGACACTACCTGGCGCTATCGCTTGATGAATAAGGGCATAAGTATCTCAGCTGTGAGACCTGATGGTTAGCTTGTGCAAAATGGCGGGCGACGGGGGAATTAAAGTCGAAGCAGTGGATGGCACTCCTATGCTCACTAATGCGGGTTTTGACAGCCCACTGTGTTTGTCCTACGTAAGCCATCCCACAGGGGCATTTCAGTAGGTAAACAACATTAGTGGTATTGCAGTTGATAAATCCGCGTCTTTGGTATGATTTTCCCGTGGTGGGATGGCTAAAGTTACACTTAATCACGGAGTTGCATTGTGCACAACTCCCACATCCCACATGCTTGCATTCCTATAGGTTTCTGTAATGAGCTCAACCAGTCCCTGTCTTGGTTTCCCTGGAATTTTTGGGAAGTGTCAGCATGTATCAAGGTGTCCTTAAGATTTTTAGATCTTTTATATGTGAACATTGGTGGTTCAGAGAAGGTGTCTTTTAGCCTTTCATTGCACGAGATTATGTGCCAATACTTCTTAATTATTGATTGTACCGATTTGCTGTGTGTATTATAGGTGAGAATGCAGGGAATGCATTTGTGGGGCTGTTTCAGTCTATATTGTAAGAGTGATGCTCTAGGTGTGTTAGAGGCCTTCTGTAGGGCCTTGTTGATTGTTACCAGAGAGTAGCCTCGTTCCGCAAAATCCTGGGCCATTTTGGTTGCCCTAGTGTGGAATGTGTCATCGTTGTCAATAATTCGCCTGAGGCGAATGAATTGGCTATAGGGTAGTCCCTCTTTCAATCTTTGGGGGTGAAAGCTCTTTGAATGTAGGTACGTATTGCGGTCTGTGGGCTTGGAATAAAGATCGGTGTGTAAAGTGTTGTCAGAACAATTAACCCAATGCGACCACGAGCCATGGTCTGGCATGGGGATAGCGTAGTCTGGTTCTTCGGTGGAGGTAAGTTTCAGAATAGGGCTGATCAGCTGGGACTATGGGCCTGATGCAGAGCCTCCTCTGAACTGCCCTTAAAACCTTCCGATTGTCCGGGGCTCCCATTTGAATCGTGGCTCAAATGTGATGCAGAGCCTCCGTCGGAATGGCTCCCTAACTGATCCGTCAATTTCACTTTACTCGGAAAGCTTTTTTTGCTCTCTCGGGTGCCTTCAATTTGATCGGGGCTCCCGTTCACGTTCACACGGGCAGCCCGTTTTTCCCTGATTTTTCCTGCTTTTTTGAACGTACCTGCTTGGTTTCCGTCATATTTGACCTTCCATTTTGGTGGTTTTAGCAAGTATACTTACATCTCCATGGCTCTTCAGTTGCCAATCTGGCTACACGCAAGCGCACATCCCGCAAACTCCATTGGAATATGCATATGGCCACAAATGCAAATTTGACACACATCTTTTTTTTTTTGGTGGGGGTTTCCTTGTCCATAATGCATACCTAAATCATCTAGTAGTTCCTTCTCCCTTGTCCTTAATGCATACCTTTATTGTTTTTTTTTTTCTTTTTATTGTCCCATATCTAAACCTTTTGTGTGTCATGTAAATGTGTGCTGATGTTGTGTGATGGTACTTTTGCAGGAAACACAACTCTCGAAATATTATTAATTATTTATTAGTTTTTTTTTTTTTTGTGTTTTTGTATTAAAAACTTTTTTTTTTTTTAAACGAGAAAAAACATATTTACATTTTGTTACAAAAATAAAAAAATTAGGCCTCGGGGTCTGTAGCCTATGTTCTTTGATCTGTGAATGAAAAACAACATTACTTTAGCATTGTTTTTTTTTTTTTGTTTTTTGATTGTTTGTGCACTTATTAAATGGGACCTTCTGCGTGTTTTAATGAAAAGGCCAAACTCTTCAGAAACGTTGCCACAGCATCTTAAACTAATATATATTAATTTTGTAGTCAATAAATTATTATTCTTTCCCCCACTGGGCTGCAACTCAGTTCAGGAATTTAGGATACGTGCAACGCCATGTTGACTCTGAAGCATCACACTTACTGAGGAGAGGAGAGTGGGATAAGGTACAGGGGGTGGGTTATAGCTGTGCTTTGCTCACACAGAGCCGAGATGTGCTATGGAAAAGGTTGGTAAGATGATTTGTAAGGTGGACAATCTGTATGTACAGGGTGTGGGAAATATTTAAGATAGACTCTTATTCAGAGTTAAGGTCCGCTTTAACTGCTTTTTTATAAAAATTAATTTGGAAATGTCTCTGAATTTTAGTTTTCAAATGTAATTGTTTGCTCATTTTCTTTCGTTTAAATAAACACCACTTACAAGGTTTGGCCCGCACATTGCGTCGGGGGCGGAGTGTCCCTTCAGCCTCCCTCTGTTGCTGTTGTGAATCTGTATGGATGACAAACACACTGATATTAGAGACTGTTGTTCTTTAATGAATAGAATATTAAGTTAGGCTTCTAGGTATCAATCTACTCACCTTCCCCAGCAACCTCTTCCTCCTCGCCCCCTTCCTCACTCATCCCTTGGGATGTTCCAGCGACGTCTAAATCTACAATAGTGCACATGAGTATCTGTATTTAATGCATGTATTTCCACATATCTAACTATATTTCCCTTACCGGAGTCAGGTTGAGGCTCTGTTATGCTCGACTCCCTGCCGTCAGATCCCCCCCTCCCCTGCATGCTGAGGTCCAGCGGCTCCTCCGAGTCACTTACAGAGGAGGGGGTGGCCGTTGACCCTGGCGGTGGGCCACCTACACCTTCACCTGTTTCGCCCAACACTGGGCTGCGTGTCCTGGTCCGGGTGGGGCGGAACCGTAGATTCCATTCATGGGCTGAAATACAAACACAATCATTAAACCACGCCCAGGCGATGCCAGGGTTATAGGTGCATTTACATTTTCTACACTTACATGGAAAATGTTTGCTGAAGTACCGCCTCACCCGGGGCTTATGCCTTCTTTTTAAATCAGACCAGTGTTGGGCGATCTGGGTGAAGGTATAGGTGGTTTGGGTTCTGCGTTCTATCGCCTCCACCACCTCCAGGGCCAACGTCCGTTTGGCATAATCAGACGGCAGGAAGTCGTAGCGATTCCTCAGCATCATCTGTTAATAAAAAATACAAGGACACACCATTAAGCCACCAAATACATTAACAAGTTTCCTGGCCTAACTCAAGTCACTTTATTAACCTCACATTGCCCTAGTTCTGCTATCTGCATGTAGGCTAGTTTGTAGCTGCGTACATGGGTTAAACTAAGGTGGGCTGGTCTGTAAGCTGCGCAGGCGCGCAACCGCATTTGCAAACATATTTAAAGCTCAAGGCACTCCGCTTGGTGTGGGATACCCTATCAATATGGGCAGACCTAAAGGGAGCACAAAGAGCCAACCAAGGCCAAAGCCACATAGCAGCCGCACACATGCCTCATCCTAAATAAAACAGAAAAGCAGGCACAAGACAAATGCAGAACATGCACCAACTAAAACGGTGGGGACTCCACAGACACAGGCACATTCCCAAAAACGCAGGAGCAAGGAGACATTAACCCATTCTCAACCACCGGCCCAAAAACCACACACGACTCCCCAGATAGCCAACCATCTATTTCAAGTGATGCAGGGGACAACACACACCCATGTGGGCGCTAACCACGCCGTGGGTCCCTAACAGCCCGTTTTTGCTAAGCACAAAGCATGGCTGTTGCCAATGCTGTTTGGGTACATTATGGTGTTCTGTCCATCGAGATACTGAACAAATCAAGCGGACAGTTGTGGACCTGAAATCATATAGTTGCCCAAAAATGGACATGCGCCGGCAGCAGAGGTAAAGCCCAAATGCATTTAGAGTCGCTTTGTGACCAGCATGTAACACTTATTAGGTGTGATTTAATCTTCCCCAGCCTGCAGACAGGGGGTGGTTTCAAGAAAATACATTGGCCACAAGGTCAGCACGGATTGTGTGTGCTGGGCCACTTTGTGTACCAGTGTAAGGAGGGGTCTGCTCGTCAGAAATAGGGAAAGGTTCTGCACCCAGGTCAGTATATTGAGCAATCCTGCTTCTAATGGCAAGGTTGTGCAGGACCCCACAAGCAATAATTATTTTGATAACCTTGCCAGGCTGATACTGAAGAGAACCCCCACTGTGATCCAGACATCGGAAACGCATCTTCCACAACCCAAAGGCACGTTCCACCACAGAGCGAGACCTCCTATGGGCTGTGTTGTAGCGCTCCTGTGCCTGGGAAGATGGGTGCAGGATGGGTGTGAGCAGCCATGGTAACAAGGGATAGCCTGAGTCACCTGCAAAAATACAAAAGAGAAACATAAGGTGGATGCCTAAAAAAAGGTTTAGGTGTGCATAGAAACATTAGTACACAGGGACAAATAGGTGAGCTAGGTATGGTCGGAGGAATTGACATTTTTACTGAGCCTACAAACACATGCAACCTGTACACTCATTAAAAATGTCTGCGTAATGCTACTGAGATAAGAGGGCCAGAACATAAGCCAATAGTGGAGAATACTTTCACCCATTAATTAAACCAAAAACCTTTTCAAGTTTCCAGGAAAGGTCTCACAGATTAGTGGGGTAGTGGCAAATCCACATTCAAACCTGGGGGCCAAGAAATACAACTTTAATACACATACCCAGTAACCATCCTCCAGAAATATCTCCAGATTGAAACCGTTGATAGAGGCTGGAGTTCCTCAAAATGTGCGCATCATGCGTGGACCCAGGAAAGCCAGCAAACAGACTGAAAAATTGAAGATCAGGGCCCGCCACTGCCTGAACATTGATGGAATGGCCCATCTTCCTGTTCCTGCACCAAGCAAAACACAAGTGTAATTAGTGTGAGCCTTAAAAAATGTGTGACAACCAGAAAAAAAGCAGACCCAAACCACATACCTGAACAGATATTCCTGGTCCGCAGGGGGGATGAGCGAGACATGTGTGCAATCGATTGCACCAAGGGCGTTGGGCATGTCGGCTATGTTATAAAAGCCCAACTTAACCGCATTCCAGGCTTCCCCTGTTTGAGGGAAAAAAATGTTATTCTGTGCCAGGGTAGCCATGCCATCCAAAAAATTGGTTAGGCTGCGGCTCAGCGTAGACTGGGACATCCCCAGGGAGAAGGCACCCAGTCTCTGGAACGAGCCGTTCAACAAAAATTGCAGGCAGCCAACCAATTTGGTCATACCTGCAATTGCATGCTCCTTTCTTGTGGTGGGGGCTAACCATGACCGCAGCTCGCTATACAAGGCATGGAGAGAAACACGGTTAAGGCGGGTGAGCTCAAATAGGTCAACGTCACTCATGCCATCGATGTCCAAAGGCGTGCGCTGCAGCCTGGTTTCTGCCATACTCAGAAGTACCAGACGGCGTAGCTGGTGCCTTTGATGTTGGCCCACAGAGGAATGCATTCCCAAAAAGCACGGAGCTCCAATACGGCTGGTCAGACTGGCCGTAAGTGAAGGCTCAGCGGCCCCATTTTATTAGGCTGAATCCAATCGGAAATCAAGGCTCTGCATCATTGACAAAAACGGGCCAATGAACGAGGCGTCCGTTTTGCCGGCAAACAGCCTCTTGCGAGCCGACAATCGGAAAGGCGGCTGAGCGCACACCTGAGCGCATAAACGCACACTAAAATCAACGTAGCACCCTTTCCTGACCCGATCAAAGGCCAAAACCAACGGGGAAACGCACGGGAGAACTGAACGGGGAGGCTCTGCATCAAGCCATATAGGTGAATAAGTATTGTGTATTTTGCTTTGTCCCTTTAAATTATCTTCGTTATGGGCAATGAGACTGAGCTGGGAACACCTTTAAAGAAAGGAAGTGGACGGAATTGTCTGGGGTGGGGGACACTATGGCTCATTGGCCCAGCTACAAACTATGGACTGATTTCCCAATTCATAATTGGGGCGTTTCGCTCATCAGTATAAATAGGGCTCATTAGCCCATTAAACTAACCTCCGGCAGGCACGCTGTTTGCAGCGCCGCCAGAGGGCATAAGAAAGTCACACTCACGCAACCACGGACAGACGAGCCAGGGATGCGCCCACGATCAAAAGACACGCTCGCACTGCTCGAGCCGGCGCTGCCCAAGCCAGCAACCAGCAACAGCTGCTGATGCAGCTGCTGGACGACAGGGACCCAGGCATGCCGACCGAGCAGCCGACCGAGGACACCGTGGGACCGGGAAGGTAAGTGTATCGTGACAATGCTTTTGGAGCAGCTCTGTATGTACAGAGAAAATCGGGCTTGGGTAAAGGATGTCAGATCAAGTTGGACCGTACAAATCAATCTGCAGTCTTGGCATGTACCATCTGATGTTATATACCATCAGTAGTACATGTACCGCTAGTTGGCAAATAGTTCTGTAGTTGAGGGGTATGGGTACCACTGGTGGTACTCAAGATCCTGTCAGATGGTCAGATGGTACATGGTTGCAGAATGATCTGTACACCAACACAATCTACAGCCATCTTTATTTGACTCAAACCTACTTTGACCACCTGTCATGTGCATTTTATGAAATTTAAATTGTGTTTTGTTTGTTTGTACCACCTTTTAGGTGACTGACAATCCATAGGTCCCATAGGTACCATCCAGGTGGTAAATTTAAAAAACTGAAAGTGGCGCTTGATGAAAAAAAGTTTGGGAACCCCCGCTGTAGACCTGTTCCTTGATCACAGGGTTCAGCAGGGCTTTCAGCCTTTTGGAAGGACTGAATTATTCATAACTGAGGCATGTACAGTCTGTATGTTTTTCTCTTATGATTAAATCGATAGTGGGCTGCTAATAGCAAAAAAACGTTCTGCTTCAGCAACTGTCTGACCTTGCTGGGAGAAAGTGAAATAATCTAGTGGAGAGGACAAAGAGGGGCAAGCCCTATAGAAGCAGGAAGCTCTTGCTGTTTTTATTGTTTCTTTGCTGTTTCAAACATATTTTCTCTTTTGTAAAAATAATAAAATCCATAAAATAGGGAAAGTTTGATATCTGGTATTGCTTTTCTGATGCACACTGTTGGGAAACTTTATATAGCAATGAGATTCAGATGACGGTGCTAGTTTGGTTTTTAAAGTACGGAACCCCTGATGGTAGGTGCGAATCAGTGCCGTCACTCCTGACTCATTCATGACTGAATCATATAAAATTGCAAGAAAAACAAGCAATTACCACCAAAATGTTAAACAGCAGTATAACATTTGCCTGCATGCTAATCAAATACTACATAGCAACATAACACACTATGAATCCTGTACATGTAAATACACATCCTAGATATGAAAAAATAGTATAAAGTAACACCAATCACTGGACACTGAATAAAATCACCCTGTACCACCTGCTAGAAATGAAAAAAAAAAGAAATATTACAAAATGATAGGTAACAAGGCTGGTGCCTTCATAATGTTCAATCAAAAATTAAATGTAAATATATTTTATAATGCAGTGCATCCTACACTAACCTAGCACTAAAGTCTATATTAAAGTGGACCAACACCTACATTTTTTACTTGCATCTCCTGAACTGCTCCCCCCAGGAGGAGTAGCTTGTGCTAATTTTCAATGCTCTCTCTTCACTCTAATCCCAGATTATGCCACCTGTTTTAGCTGTATAGCTCTGCCTCCTCCATTTATTGCCACTGTTGTGTGTGTCAGTGATGTCATTGCCTCACCTATGCAATGATTGATCGCCTGCCATCATAAAGAGAGGGACAGACAAAAAAAATCAGTGTTCCAGGATGATTCAAAAAGAGGAAAAATCCATTTCTAGTTCTACTACCTAAGATGTGAGTATCGGTAGGGGCTTTGGCCAAATGTATCTCACAAGTTCAATGGGTTTTGATCCACTTTAAAGTGACAGAATCCAGCATGAGCATACATACATGCAATCCAAACACATATCAATAGAAATGACCAAAACATGGGTGCAAGAAAATGGAAATAGTATTTAATAATTACTTAATCAGAAATAATTCTAATAGCAGATTTGTTATAGCAGGAGTAACAACTTGTTATTGTGTATGTACTGTGAATGGTGGAGGGTATGTAAACTATTGCTTAACATTTTGGTAGTAATTCACTGGTGGTACAGTAGGTAGTTGACCTTGATCAGGGGTTTACATCCCTTTTCATCCACCACTTATAATTATCTCAAGTACCACTTAGGTAATCTATATGGGTTTTTGGTCACCTAAAACCATTTTAAAAACAAATAAATGTACAAAACTACATCACCATATGGTCCAGTTTTGGTACTTATTGAGCAAATCATAAGTGTAGATGTAAATAAAGTGTAGATGGCAGCAGATCATGATAGGCTCTCAAGGACCACTGGTGGTACCAGTACCAGTAGTGCATCAATAGGAAGATTCTGACAGGGTTTTGAGTCGACATTGGTAGGAGAGATTAATCTTATACTGTATGCCAGACTTGCCATAATGTAGATAAATGGCCCTCCAGTCATGGACAGCCACTGCTGTAGACTGTTGTGTTGCCATAAACCTCGGAAAAGCAAGTGATTGTGTTGTGGTTATTTTGATCACAGTGGCTATTTAAAACTAATATGGACAAATGAAAAAGAACAAGTGGCTAATTTAATAGACAATGTTTGTTACTGCAGTATTATCTTACACTATTAAGTCAGAACTGGTTTCCATACTTCCTCTGCAGTTGCCTTTCCCAGGACAATTATGTTCTTAGGCATTGAAGGGAAAGAAATAATTGTCCTGACTCAAAATATTTTCCATAACAACATAATCTTCATGAGCTTTTACATGTTTTTTACAGAATTGATCCTTTTTTTAAAGTCTTAGAGATAGAAGAAGGCCAACATGCAAGCAGACATTATTATTTTTATCTATCAATTCAAACTTTTCCATGGGTGGCCTTGTTGCCGCCCGATACCATAAAGAGACAACTATAATGAGTATTAAGGAGCCAAACATGGCTCTAATTATGTGCTGGTGCAGTTCTTTAGAATAGTAATATTCAATTTCTGCATCACACATGTCAGATGAATTCGATCACTGAGCACTCTGGGGGTTTGGGAACTTCCTTAGGTGCCTCCATGGGAAATGGAGGCTGCTCTAATCCAGGTAAATAACTGTGGTTAGTATAAGATATCACAGGAAAACATGGACATAGGTCAGGAACAGAGGTGCAGACCACGAAACAGGCCGGGAACAGGCGAGCAGATTCAGACTGGAAACAAGTGAACAGATTCAAATACTGGATACTGGCAAGCTGGGTACAGGCAAGCAGAATATCAGACTGGGAACAGGTTGAGTCATGGACTAGTAACAGACACCAAAGGGATGGACGGATTTGACCAACATTTTTCTGTTTAGATTTTTTGATCAGAACTGGCAAAATTATGGTCGCATTTAAGCTCTGCACTAATAATGACAATAGAGACATTTTTTTGTGAACAAAATTGCTTAACATATTTCTTACTGGAACAAAATAAAAATAATGGGCTGTAAAAAAAAAAAAAAAAAAAACTTGGTTCAACCAATTTTCTTCCAATAATACATCATCAAAGGGTGCTTGTGAAACAGGCAAAGTTCAAGAGGGCCAAAAACCGTTATTAACCCAAATAAGTGTTGGCCTGGGCAAGAGGGGATGCCAATTGCTGATTCCCCCCACGCATACACCTCCACAAGTAACTGTTTTCATACCTCCTCCTTATTTTCCCAGCAGGCATGTGGCCGGGACTCCTTTGATGACGCAGTGGGAAACCCACCAAGCTTGTTGGCTTTCATTGCTGGAAGAAGGAAAAAAACAGGAGTCACAGTTTTGAACATGTCATTTTACTTTTACAAGAGAGAATTGCTCACCTGTAACTGGTTGGCTGGATTTGTTTATGCTACCCATCATATTTATGCAAATTGTTATTATTCGATGAGCTAGGAGCCCCTCACCCCATTTCCACGTTTATATAGTGGTGCTTGCAAGTATGTCAGAGAATCAAAACAAATGAGTCAAAAATATTAGACACGGTCATTTAAACTGAACCTTCAGTCTGAATAAGAGCCCATCTTATATGTTTCCCCCACCCTGTACATACAGATTACCCACATTAAAAACCATTCTACCTGCACCTAGTCCGTATTCTGAGCCTTTAAACATCCAAGATGGCGGCTCAAGGAGCATCAGGCAAGTGTCTTCTGACTATGCCGCTCTGCATTCTGGGATTGCTGACCTTCTCCTGACGCCAGCTCTGCTCTTTCTGTGCAAAGTACAGCTATAACCCACTCCTCTGTGCTTTACCCCGCTCTCCTCTCCTCAGTATACAGTATGTGATGCTTCTAAAGCAAGATGGCGGCGCCCATATTCTAGAGTCCTGAACAGAGTTTCAGCCCAGCGGGGGAAAGAATAAAACGTAAGTGACTAAAATCGTAAAATATATTAATTTTAGATGATGGGGAATCGTTTTTAAGGGTTTGGGCTTTTCATGAAATGATGCTGAAGGTCTGCTATAATATTTGAGGAAACTGATCCAATAGCATTGATCTGTGAGTGGCAAAAGTATGTCAACCTTTCAGTATCTGGTATGACCTCCCTGTGTATCAATACCTGGATCTGGACATTTAATCCTTTAATTGCCAGCCTACTTGGGATTTTGTCACTGCTGTTGAAAGGCCATTTTTTACCATTTTGCACTATGTATGTTTAACTATGATTGTTCCAGGGATTTCCAGAAAAATTATATATTGTTTTGGGGCTTTAACATGAAATGTATTGTTTATATTTTGTATGAAAAATATAAATTTTGTAAACTTTGCTGCTTTTTTTAAATAAAAAAAATATTTTTTTACAAGAAAACCATATTACATGTGAAAGCCCCATCTCCAAGTAACGGATTCCCCATTGTGAGCATGGTGAGCAGGTGGCGGCGCTCTTTCCATAGACAAGAAAAGGATCCATATCTAGAAAGATGTGCAGAGTTGGTGTAGGTATTTTTTTTTTCAACTTCTTTTTGGTAAACCAAGATGTAAAGGTTGGATCTTCAATAATAACCTATGCAGGAAATCAGGGTCCTGGGCTCCATGTATAGAACAATAGCTGTGTTATTGTAGGAGGATGTAAGTGGGTGTTCATCCTGTTTCAAGCAAATAGCTCACTAGATACTAATGGGTAAACATAATATCCCTGCTTTGTTTATAAAGTGCTTTTACGCAGTAGCAATGTACAATAGGCTGGTTATTGTGTTTCACTGACCATTGAGAAGTCTATTTCTGACTGGCCCTGAGACATCAAACGATAAATAATATGACATAGTGACATCTAATATATAGACAGTTTGTTGTCTATATATAGATTGTTGTGCAAAAACAGAGAAGTATATGATTACCTCTGATTTATGACATCCCTCTGAATCCATGGCTAGAACGCCACCCCCTGCAGAGATTACGGGTGAAGAGTGCACAGTTCCATTTACTGTGTACACTCCCTCTGTCTGATTCAGCAGGGGCCTGTGGCCATGGATCCTAGGACCAGGATTTCCTGAATGCATAAAGGAGCACTATTGCGAAAAAAATGTCCCAGTGATAAAAATCCATATAAATATGCTGGATGGAGGGAGGAGGAGTCATTTTTACACCCCGCATCAAAACATATCCAGCCAGTCTTCTATCTTTAAAGGAAGGAAGAGGAAACCAAGGGGGCAGGTTTTGTTCTCCCTGATACAATCAGATCACCTGTCACCCCTGGATTTTATTCCTGAAGAAACCCACAAGCTTGGCGTGTGTTTTATTCAGTTTGGGTGTATAAGTGACCCCATCTCCCATTAGCTGATGTACCTATATAGCCAAAAAATACTTTAGGTCCAATAACAACCCACCCATAGGTTCAGTTAAACGTGGAAGCCAGAAATATTGCAGAATTATATACCCAGTCCACAAACCCTTGCTGATCTTGAGCACTGTGACCATTGGTGACTAACAGGTTTTGCCAAGTGGGTTTGCGTGGCAATTAGGGATGAGCGAATCCATCCGGACGAACCCGGATTCGATCCGAATTTCATGAAAAATTCGATTCGGATCGAATCCGAATTTCCCCGCGATTCGATCGCTCGAAGTTTTCCTTTAACATCCATTCATTTACATTACAGGCATTCTAAGATGGCGGACGGGACATGTCCAGACATGTAAGCTGGGGCAGTGTATGCTGGGACAGTCACATGCAGCCTGTCAGCAGCCAGCAAGCCCGGTGACGTCACAGCGCTATTTAAGGCCGGCGGCCATCTTGCTTTTCCTCATTTCTCTATTGCATTCGTGAGAGACAGGACGCTGCTGTAGGCAGGGAGAGAGACAGTTAGACAGACAGGGACAGGCTGGAGACAGGCAGGAGACAGACAGAAAGTCAGCGAAAAACAGGGAAAGTTAGGAAAAATCGGAGGCAGTCACAGGGAGATTTTTTTTTTTTCATCCAGCCTGAGTGTTACTGGCTGGCTGACTGGCTTTGTTAGCGTTTTCAGGCTGCTTATACACTTACTGTGCATATATACTGAACTGATCTCAAGTCTGCTGTGAGGCATCCCATTCTGTGACTACACCAGCCTCTATTTGCTATAACCCTTTGCACTTATTCTAAAAGTCATTTGGCCTGATAAATACACTTTTGCTGTGCATAGTACTGCTCCCAGGTGCACTCTGGTTGGAGCATCCCATTCTGTGACTACACCAGCCTCTATTTACTATAACCCTTTGCACTTATTCTAAAAGTCATTTGGCCTGATAAAGACACTTTTGCTGTGCATAGTACTGCTCCCAGGTGCACTCTGGTTGGGGCATCCCATTCTGTGACTACACCAGCCTCTATTTACTATAACCCTTTGCACTTATTCTAAAAGTCATTTGGCCTGATAAAGACACTTTTGCTGTGCATAGTACTGCTCCCAGGTGCACTCTGGTTGGGGCATCCCATTCTGTGACTACACCAGCCTCTATTTACTATAACCCTTTGCACTTATTCTAAAAGTCATTTGGCCTGATAAAGACACTTTTGCTGTGCATAGTACTGCTCCCAGGTGCACTCTGGTTGGGGCATCCCATTCTGTGACTACACCAGCCTCTATTTACTATAACCCTTTGCACTTATTCTAAAAGTCATTTGGCCTGATAAAGACACTTTTGCTGTGCATAGTACTGCTCCCAGGTGCACTCTGGTTGGGGCATCCCATTCTGTGACTACACCAGCCTCTATTTACTATAACCCTTTGCACTTATTCTAAAAGTCATTTGGCCTGATAAAGACACTTTTGCTGTGCATAGTACTGCTCCCAGGTGCACTCTGGTTGGGGCATCCCATTCTGTGACTACACCAGCCTCTATTCACTATAACCCTTTGCACTTATTCTAAAAGTCATTTGGCCTGATAAAGACACTTTTGCTGTGCATAGTACTGCTCCCAGGTGCACTCTGGTTGGGGCATCCCATTCTGTGACTACACCAGCCTCTATTTAATACCATAACCATTTGCACTTATTCTAATAGAAATTAGGCCTGATAAAGACACTTTTGCTGTGCATAGTCTTAGTACTGCCAGGTGCTCTCTGGTTTTTGTGGCATCCCATTCTGTGACTACACCAGCCTCTATTTAATACCATAACCATTTGCACTTATTCTAATAGAAATTAGGCCTGATAAAGACACTTTTGCTGTGCATAGTCTCACTGCTGCCAGGTGCTCTCTGGTTTTTGGGGCATCCCATTCTGTGACTACACCAGCCTCTATTTAATACCATAACCATTTGCACTTATTCTAATAGAAATTAGGCCTGATAAAGACACTTTTGCTGTGCATAGTCTCACTGCTGCCAGGTGCTCTCTGGTTTTTGGGGCATCCCATTCTGTGACTACGCCAGCCTCTATTTAATACCATAACCATTTGCACTTATTCTAATAGAAATTAGGCCTGATAAAGACACTTTTGCTGTGCATAGTCTCACTGCTGCCAGGTGCTCTCTGGTTTTTGGGGCATCCCATTCTGTGACTACACCAGCCTCTATTTAATACCATAACCATTTGCACTTATTCTAATAGAAATTAGGCCTGATAAAGACACTTTTGCTGTGCATAGTCTTACTGCTGCCAGGTGCACTGCTGGCTGTTGGGGCATCCCATTCTGTAACATAGCATACCCCTCTTTATTTACACTAAGCAGCTCTCTTATTTACACTAGGCAGGCCTGTTGGAGGCTGAGTGTTACTGCTCACTTTTGGTGTGCATTATATTCTGTTTCATATAGACCCACCGCTGCCTGGGGGTTCTTAAAATATCACCTACTACCACGCCAGTTAGACTATGTCGGGCAGACAAGTGCCTGGAAGTGAAAAGAGGAGTGGCAGAGGCCAAGATTCCGCAGGCAGAGCTCGCAGCAGACTGGGGGCCAGTAGGAGCAGGAGTCACGCTGAGAGACCTAATCTGCCAGTATCTGCTAGCGGTCGGGTCTCCACCAGTAACGCATCTGCCGTGGTAGATTGGTTGACGCGCTCATCAACAACATCATCACAACTTACGTCTGAGACCCCCAGTCTAGGGTCGGTAGGTTCCTCTGACACAACCCTGAGTTGGCATGCCCCGAGAGCAGTCCCTGTCCTCCCATTGCCTCTGTCCTACGCCGTTCCCTCCCCCAGCGACGTATCCTATGCTTTGGGTTCAGCTCCACTCTTTAGTGAGGAGGATGATCAGATAGAGGACAGTCAGCAGCTACTGCCCAGCCAAGAAATGGAGGTGGCTTCTTTAGCTAGGCAGACAAATAGTGATGTGGACAGTGTCGTGGGTGCTGCGAGCATTCCAGCTCCTGCGCCAGACACTGTTGACGAATCCACGAACATCAGTGACGTACAGCCACAACTCGGTGATAATGATGATGACGATGAAGCCGATCGCACTTGGGAGCCGGGTGATGAAGGGGCTTCATCGTCATCATCAGGAGAAGAGGGGCGCAGGTTGCCCCGGAGTCAGCAGCTGAGGCAGCAAGGTGGTAGCAGTCAGCATGGGGCACAATTCCAAAGGCTGGAGCCGGCCGGGGCCGGGGTAGAGCACCTGCTGTGCGGCAGTCTACCTTATCGGGAGGTAGTGGAGCAGGGGTTCCTGGAGTTGGCAACAGCAGCAGTGAATCAGTGAGGCCAGGGGGTGGGAAAAGTAGCTACTCGGCAGTGTGGCAGTTTTTCCTGAAGCATCCGCAGGAGGGTAACATGGCCACATGCAAGATATGTAGGCAAAAGGTGAAGCGTGGCCAGGGTCCAAATGTTGGCACCACGGCCCTGCGTCAACATATGATGCGTCACCATAAAGCGACCTGGGAGAACCGAGGCTCCCAAGGGGTGGTCCAGTCTGCTTTCTCACCAAGTGGCAGGCCGCTCCCAATTTCTGCCAGCCAAGGCTCCAGCACCTCAGCCGAAGGCAGCTGTGCGTCATACCCGTCCTCTGTCGCTCCTGCTCCTCCTCCTCCTCCTCCAAGTCATGCATCCCGCCAGCAATCCATCAGCGAAGCCATGTCCAAGAGACAGCAGTATGCGCCCACTCATCCTACGGCGCAGAAGCTGAATGTGCTCCTGTCCAAGTTGCTGGTGCTGCAGTCGCTCCCTTTTCAGGTGGTGGAATCTGCACCTTTCAGAGAACTGATGGCTTGTGCCGAGCCGAGGTGGAGAGTCCCAAGCCGTCATTTCTTTGCCAAGAAGGCAGTACCAGCGCTGCACACTTTTGTTGAACAGAAGGTGGGCCAGTCCTTGAGCCTGTCGGTGTGTAGCAAAGTGCATGGCAGCGCCGACATCTGGAGCTGTAACTACGGTCAGGGACAGTACATGTCGTTTACGGCCCACTGGGTGAATGTGGTCCCTTTGCAGCAGCAGCAGCAACTTGGACAGGTCACGCCGCTTCGGCCTCCGCACTCCCTGCCCGTTGGGCCTGTGACACCGTGCGACTCGGCCTCCTCATCCTCCGCCATCTCCTCACCCTCCACTGTAGGCTCAAATCTCAGTGCCCCTCCAGTCTACCATGTGTGCAGGGCACGGAGGTGTCACGCAGTGCTTCACATGGTTTGTCTTGGCGAACGGAGTCACACAGGGGAGGAACTGCTTAAATGTATTCATCAGGAAATCCAAACATGGCTTACTCCAAGAAAACTTAAAATGGGAATCATGGTTACCGACAATGGGAAGAACATTTTGTCTGCCCTGCGCCAAGGAAGCCTGACCCATGCCCCCTGCATGGCTCACGTCTTTAATCTGGTTGTCAAGCGGTTTCTGAAGTGTTCCCCCCATCTGCAAGACATCCTAACAACTTCAAGGAAACTTTGCATGCACTTCAGCCACTCATACACCGCCAAACACACCCTTCTTGAGCTACAGCGTCAGAATGGTATCCCCCAAAATAGTCTGATTTGCGATGTTTCCACCCATTGGAATTCCACCCTTCACATGTTGGACCGATTATATGAACAGAGAAAAGCCATCACGGATTTCCTGATGATCCAAGCAGATAGGGGGACTCCCCTGTGTAACTTCAATGTCAACCAGTGGCAGCTCATACGTGACACCTGCCGTTTGCTCAGGCCCTTTGAGGAAGCCACTTTATTTGTCAGTCGGCAGGATTACGGGATGAACGACGTGATTCCACTGCTTCATGTACTACAGCACATGTTGGAAACCATGGCTGGTCAGGGCACTGGAGACATGGCGTTTACATCTTACGGCCACATGAACCCCGTTGGAGCTGAACTGGAGGAGGAGGAGGAAGAGGAGGAGGAGGAGTTGCCCAGCGAAACACAGTTTAGGCTTGGCGAAATGGCTGGTTTATCTAGTCAGTGGACAGGAGAGGAGGAGCAGGAGCAGCCAGAGGAGCTAGAGGTTTTTGAGGAAGGCAAGACAGAGGACCCGGGCACACCGTGGCAGTATGCAGTGGAGATGGAGACAGGTAGTCCATCCGAGTCACTTGCCCAAATGGCAGGAAGCATGCTCACGTGCTTGCGTAGTGACCCCAGAATTGTTTCCATCTGTCGGCGGGATGACTTCTGGCTGTCCACCTTATTGGACCCTCGCTTCCGGCACAAAATGGGGGCATTTTTTAAACCCACCGAGAGGGAGGACAAACTGAACTACTACAAAGACATTCTACGTAGGCAGTTGGCCGATGCCTATCTGCACCATGGTCCATACTCTCGCAGGTCTGACTCGAGGGGACCTCTGCGCTCACCTTCCACTGCCATGGCCGCTGGGGGGGTTGGCAGGAGCAGCAGCAGCAGCTCCATCAGCAGCAGCCTCAGTCTTCAGTCGCTAATGAGTAGCTTTCTACACCCGCATAGTGAGGCTACTCATGAGCAGCAGGAAGACCTGGAGCAGGACCTGAACCAGCAGGTCATGTCATACTTTGACATGACCATGCCAACACACCTTGAGGATCCGCTGGACTTCTGGGCAGCCAAACTTGATTTGTGGCCGCAACTAGCAGAGTTTGCCCTGGAAAATCTGTCCTGCCCGGCAAGTAGCGTGCCATCTGAGCGGGTGTTTAGTGCGGCGGGGGCCATAGTTACGGCGAGGAGAACTCGTCTGTCAACTAAAAATGTGGAGAGACTCACCTTTGTCAAAATGAATCAGGGATGGATCAGCCAGGATTTCCACCCACCAATGCCTGATGCATGCGACTAGATTCAGCATGGTGCCACGTTTTACACTTTCCAAATGGTGCAAAACATATTTATGTCTTTAGGCCAATTTTTGGGCTCCTGCTGATGCCAACTCCAGGGTGTGAATCATCCAATTTTTGGGCTCCTGAAGCCAACCCCAGTGTCTCTTTAAATTAATGTTTGGGCTCCTGCTGCTGCTGCTGCCAACTCCAGGGTGTGATTCATCCAATTTTTGGGCTCCTGAAGCCAACCCCAGGGTCTCTTTAAAGTAATATTTGGGCTCCTGCTGCTGCTGCCAACTCCAGGGTGTGATTCATCCAATTTCTGGGCTCCTGAAGCCAACTCCAGTGTCTCTTTAAAGTAATGGTTTGGCTCCTGCTGCTGCTGCTGCCAACTCCAGGGTGTGATTCATCCAATTTTTGGGCTCCTGAAGCCAACCCCAGGGTCTCTTTAAAGTAATATTTGGGCTCCTGCTGCTGCTGCCAACTCCAGGGTGTGATTCATCCAATTTTTGGGCTACTGAAGCCAACTCCAGTGTCTCTTTAAAGTAATGTTTGGGCTCCTGTTGCTGCTGCTGCTGCCAGCTCCTGCCAACTCCAGGGTGTGATTCATCCAATTTTTGGGCTCCTGAAGCCAACCCCAGGGTCTCTTTAAAGTAATATTTGGGCTCCTGCTGCTGCTGCTGCCAACTCCAGGGTGTGATTCATCCAATTTTTGGGCTCCTGAAGCCAACCCCAGGGTCTCTTTAAAGTAATATTTGGGCTCCTGCTGCTGCCAACTCCAGGGTGTGAATCATCCAATTTTTGGGCTCCTGAAGCCAACTCCAGTGTCTCTTTAAAGTAATGTTTGGGCTCCTGCTGCTGCTGCTGCCAACTCCAGGGTGTGAATCATCCAATTTTTGGGCTCCTGAAGCCAACTCCAGTGTCTCTTTAAAGTAATGTTTCGGCTCCTGCTGCTGCTGCTGCCAACTCCAGGGTGTGATTCATCCAATTTTTGGGCTACTGAAGCCAACTCCAGTGTCTCTTTAAAGTAATGTTTGGGCTCCTGTTGCTGCTGCTGCTGCTGCCAACTCCTGCCAACTCCAGGGTGTGATTCATCCAATTTTTGGGCTCCTGAAGCCAACCCCAGGGTCTCTTTAAAGTAATATTTGGGCTCCTGCTGCTGCTGCTGCCAACTCCAGGGTGTGAATCATCCAATATTTGGGCTCCTGAAGCCAACCCCAGGGTCTCTTTAAAGTAATATTTGGGCTCCTGCTGCTGCTGCTGCCAACTCCAGGGTGTGAATCATCCAATTTTTGGGCTCCTGAGGCCAACTCCAGTGTCTCTTTAAAGTAATGTTTGGGCTCCTGTTTCTGCTGCTGCTGCTGCTGCCAACTCCTGCCAACTCCAGGGTGTGATTCATCCAATTTTTGGGCTCCTGAAGCCAACCCCAGGGTCTCTTTAAAGTAATATTTGGGCTCCTGCTGCTGCTGCTGCCAACTCCAGGGTGTGAATCATCCAATATTTGGGCTCCTGAAGCCAACCCCAGGGTCTCTTTAAAGTAATATTTGGGCTCCTGCTGCTGCTGCTGCCAACTCCAGGGTGTGAATCATCCAATTTTTGGGCTCCTGAAGCCAACTCCAGTGTCTCTTTAAAGTAATTTTTGGGCTCCTGCTGCTGCCAACTCCAGGGTGTGATTCATCCAATTTTTGGGCTCCTGAAGCCAACCCCAGGGTCTCTTTAAAGTAATATTTGGGCTCCTGCTGCTGCTGCTGCCAACTCCAGGGTGTGATTCATCCAATTTTTGGGCTCCTGAAGCCAACCCCAGTGTCTCTTTAAAGTAATGTTTGGGCTGCTGCTGCTGCTGCCAACTCCAGGTTGTGAATCATCCAATTTTTGGGCTCCTGAAGCCAACTCCAGTGTCTCTTTAAAGTAATGTTTGGGCTCCTGCTGCTGCTGCTGCCAACTCCAGGGTGTGATTCATCCAATTTCTGGGCTCCTGAAGCCAACCCCAGGGTCTCTTTAAAGTAATATTTGGGCTCCTGCTGCTGCTGCTGCCAACTCCAGGGTGTGATTCATCCAATTTTTGGGCTACTAAAGCCAACCCCAGTGTCTCATTAAAGTAATGTTTGGGCTCCTGCTGCTGCTGCCAACCCCAGGGTGTGATTCATCCAATTTTTGGGCTCCTGAAGCCAACCCCAGGGTCTCTTTATAGTAATATTTGGGCTCCTGCTGCTGCTGCTGCTGCCAACTCCAGGGTGTGAATCATCCAATTTTTGGGCTCCTGAAGCCAACTCCAGTGTCTCTTTAAAGTAATGTTTTGGCTCCTGCTGCTGCTGCTGCCAACTCCAGGGTGTGATTCATCCAATTTTTGGGCTCCTGAAGCCAACCCCAGGGTCTCTTTAAGGTAATGTTTGGGCTCCTGCTGCTGCTGCCAACTCCAGGTTGTGATTCATCCAATTTTTGGGCTCCTGAAGCCAACCCCAGTGTCTCTTTAAAGTAATGTTTGGGCTGCTGCTGCTGCCAACTCCAGGGTGTGAATCATCCAATTTGTGGGCTCCTGAAGCCAACCCCAGTGTCCCTTTAAAGTAATGTTTGGGCTCCTGTTGCTGCTGCTGCTGCCAACTCCTGCCAACTCCAGGGTGTGAATCATCCAATTTTTGGGCTCCTGAAGCCAACCCCAGGGTCTCTTTAAAGTAATATTTGGGCTCCTGCTGCTGCTGCTGCCAACTCCAGGGTGTGATTCATCCAATTTTTGGGCTCCTGCTGCTGCCAACTCCAGTGTCTCTTTAAAGCAATGTTTGGGCTCCTGCCCCTCATAGTGATGCCACTTCAACTCTCTGCAATTGTGCCGCTCTGCGATTCTATTAGCGATGCCTCTGATCTGCATGTGATATTTATTCAAAGTATTATTTAACTAACCCAGCACGCATCCTATGCGTGTTACAGCAAGGCAGAATGGTTTACAACCCTATTGAGGCTCTAGGAGGCTCAGATATAGCCGTTTTTAATAGCGATTCGTCGCGAATAAATTCGGGTCGAACCGATTTTTGTCGGAAAATTCTGCGAATCAGTCGAATCAAATTTTTCAAAAGGTCGCTCATCTCTAGTGGCAATGCACATAGCACGTGCATGTATGCCCAGTAAACCCAGACAAAGGATGGGATGTTCAGGCTGTGGCTGCCATATAGCCTGGAGATTCTAAAAAAAGGAATTATTAAAGCCCAATTTTGGTCTTCCACTGTGTCAGTAACTAAAATGCATCTCAGGTTGGGATGCCATGGGGTGGGGGTGTTAGGTGAACTATTAGTCCACTTTAAAGTGGACCAAAACCCAGGATTTTGACTATCCTGGGTTTTGGTCCTTCCCCTGGGGCACCCTGATTGGGGGTTCTCCGCTGCGTGAAACCCCCCAGGATGCCGAGACCAACTCACCTCTTCCCGGTCCTATGGCGCATCTAAATGCAGTAGCTCTGAGCGTGCTGACGACGCATCCTCCGCTTTCCTCTAACAGGGAGTGTGCCTGCGCCGGCCATTCACAAATGCCTGGTGCGGGCACACGCCCTGCTAGAGGGATAGCGGGATGTGGCTCGTGCATGTGCTGTTGGACCGGGAAACAAGGTAATTGAATGGGACACCTGGGGGTTTCACACAGCGGGGCATCCTGGTTTGGATGCCCTGGGGGCAATTGATTGGCCTGGGAATCTTTTAGATTACTGGGGCGATCAGCGTGGGTTTTGGTTCACTTTAAAGAAAATAATTGACTATAGGTTGCTTGATACTATCTCTGATTTGGGATTCCCCAGTGGTTAAAAAAAGAAGCCCTAAATAATCAACAATACTCACCTTTAGGTGGCAGGCTCCCATGGTCTGTGCTCCAGCAATGTTTATGCTAGCAACCAATATGGCGTTGATCGTTAGGGGAGGGAGACGCCATGCATGGTGCTGCACATGCTCGTTTGATTGTAGGCGCTCATGTGGGAAGCATGATCGCAGAAGCAGACTGGCCATAGCGAGATCTGGGAGGATTAGTGGTGGGCTGCACTGCTTTAAGGACATTCTAATCCAGTTGCTGCCTATGTAGTCTCCCTCCCAGCCCCCCCCCCCCCCCGTACCTGGCCCACCTCTACCCTTCTACCAAAGAAACCCAGGCACATGTTCTGCCCTCAATTCTATAGCCACAGCCTGGCCATGAGGTTGATATACCTTGCCCTGCCTTATTATCTTTCCTACAATGCTAAAGCTTCAGTGCCATCAAGCTGGACCCCTCTTCATGACTTGTCCCTGCAATGCTGTATCCTCACCCTTAGAGGATCCTCATGGGCTGGTCAGGCCATAAAGTCATGGGCTGATATTTGGCCCTGATCCTCCGGAGCATTTTGCCTAATTTCAGATGCCTTTTACTTTTTAACCAAAGGGGCAAAACTAAATATTTATGTCATCTCGCCGGGGGCAATGGTCGCTTTGCCCCAAGGTTTTTCGTTCGCTTTGCCTCCGGTGGAGGACTCCGGCGGTGGACCTCTTTGCCTCTTGTCACAATTACAAGCTTCCGACATTTGTGTCTCTCTTGCGGGATCCGCTGGCTCTGGCAGCGGATGCCATGTCTCTGGAGGGATCTGGGGTTTCTATACCTGTTTCCTCCATTTCCCATGGTGGGCAAAGTGGTGCGCAAGCTGGTCCTAGAGGGTGCGTCAGCAATCCTGGTGGCTCCAAGGTGGCCAAGACAGGTTTGGTTCGCAGACGTGGTAAGGTTGGCAGAGGATCAGCTAGATCTGCCCCTTCTGCCGGATCTACTCACTCAGGGTCCCCTGCTCTACCCCAATTTACCAACGTTGGCTTTGACGGCGTGGCTGCTGAAACCTCCATTTTGAAGGAGGAAGGTCTTTCCGATGCTGTGATTCAGACTCTGGTTAGCAGATTCAAATACATATATTTGATAAGCAAACCTTGATGAATGATACATGTATAAATGATGTGCGGCTTGGGCAGCATTTAGCATCACACAAGCTCCTCTTCCCTCTTGTGATTGTTCAGTTGTGTATACTTATTTAATGCTGTTGATGTGGGTCTCCTTTTGCAAACAGAACAATCTTTTTCCCTGAAGCTGTCAGATGGTAATAGCTTTCTTTTTTCACTTTTGATAAATTACAGCAGTATGGGAGAGGGGACTGTATGCTGAGGGAATTATCCAAGACTGGGGAGGAGGACTGGTGCCATGCTGAAGGCTTCCCATGATCATACTGCGTCGCCATATGAAGCGATTTGCCTGATAATTGCCATATTACAAAGCATTTAGTAGGTGTTCAGGGGAAAATAGAAAACCCATCGTAATACATTGCCTTGAGGAAATAATGTTACGCGTGTACGTTTTAGATTATTTCAAACAAACATTGCCATAATGGATATCACTGATAGCACTGATTTATATATAATAAAGGAGTAATTATACATTACCTTCTTCATGTATCCAGATGTAAATCGGACGCCCTGTGATGTTTGGCTTCGCATGTCCATACTTAGGGTGTTATTTTCTTAAGCGTGAAGAATTTCACACAGAGAAGTTCTCTATTATTTAAAACCACAATAACCACAGTTTGGATGGTTACCGTATTTGTTTTAATATAAAGTGTAAAAAATGCTACACTTTACCTACAGAACTTCTTACAATATTGTGTGCTGATGTTACATATTTATAAGTTACATAATTAGGTTGAAAAAAGACATATGTCCATCAAGTTCAACCAAGGGTGTTGGGGTAGGGGAAGTTATTTTTTATTTTATTTTATAGGGGAAGCTATTTATTTTATTTTTGTTTTTTTACTGATAACCGCTAATGGTAACTGTTAATGTTATTTTCTCCTAAAAAAGCATCTAATCCTTTTTAGAAGCTGTCAGCGGTTGATGCTGTAACAAGCTTCTGTGGGAGGCTATTCCATAGATTTATAGTTCTTATAGTAAAAAATGATTTTCGCCACCGGAGACGGGCAGGCTGATTCATTATTAGCGGCAGGTAGCGACAGATGAGCGTCTGTAGCAGGCATTTTCAGAGCGCCCGCTAGTAGTCGCAGAGCTCGGCCGTGAGTCGCTACTTTATAGCGACTCAGTCGCTGTTCAGTAATAGTGAATACATTGTGAGGAGTCGCTGTACAGCGCTGTATGGGAGCGCATGGTAGCGACTGCTCATAGTGAACGACTCACACCATATTCAGCAAAAAAACAGCTGCAAAAATCTCTGGCGCTGAAAAATAGTTGTTTGAAGCCCAGAGCGCAGGAGGCGGTGTGTTTAAAGTCTGTTTTCAAGCATCTATCTAGTAACAAAGCAAAAACATATGGAATTACATTGTAGCAACATTGTAACATGAACACTTTAATGCCATACCTGTAATGTCATTTCTGAGGAAATATTAAAAAAATGAAAAAATTATGAAAAAACTGATTTTTCAATGCCAGAAGAGGTCAAAGAATTATTTGTGATTTTTTGGGAAAAAAAAAAACCCGTTTAAAGAGAAGAAAAGGATTGTTCATTGAAATGTATGGGAGAGCGCCAGGTAGCGAGAGGTCATACCTGGCGCTGTGCAAGGCTGAACGCTGGTGCTGTTCGCTGAGACTGTAAAAATGATGAATCAGACGCTACATGGCGCTATTCCAGTCGCTCAACAGATTCTGCTTGATAAATGTGTAATTGCGTGCCATGTCCGGCGTTGACCAGTCGCTATCAGTCGCTACCTGTCATTAACCAGGCGCTACCTGACGCTATCCCTTCTTAAATAAGGGCCTAAATTTCGTTTTTTTCCAGTCGAAGGCAGTGCCCCCTTGCCTTTAGAGAGGATTTTACCTAAATAGTCTTCCCCCATATTTTTGTATGGGCCATTTATATATTTATACAAGTTAATCATGTCCCCCCTCAGTCGTCTCCTCTCAAGACTAAACAGATTTAATAATCGTAATCTTTTCCTCATAAATAAGATCCTTCATTCCTCTTATTAGTTTGGTGGGTCTCCTCTGCACGCTTTCCATAGTCAGAGCTTCCTTTCTATGAATGGGTGCCAGAACTGGACGGCATATTCCAGGTGAGGGCGCGTCAGGGCCTTGTAAAGAGGCAAAATTACATCCCTATCCCATGATTCCATGCATCTTTTAATGCATGACAATATCTTGGTGGCCTTGGAAGCAGCTGCTTGGCATTGCATGCTGTTATTTAGCCTGTGATCTACCAGTACCCCCAGATCCTTCTCAACAAGTGACTCTCCCCCTTCAGGTTGTTAGACCCCAAGTGCATGACATTTTTCCACATTGAACTTCATTTGCCAAGTGAATGCCCAGACATTCAGTAGGGCTGATTCAAAGCCTCTTTCACATGTCCTTTCACATGAAAAGCATGTGTACGTGTATTTTTTCCGTTGGGTTTTGGCCATTTGTGAGCTTTCTCGTTACCTTTTTCCATCGTATAAGTGTTTTCGTTGTGTGTGAAAGTCTTTTCGGTTGTGTGTAATTGCGTTGTATTTTTTTCACATTCATGTGTAAAACTCATGATGAGTGAGACTGCCACATGATTCAGAGCCCAGATTTAGCGTGTGAGAGAAGGCTTTACAACGGGAAATTTCCGACGGCACTTCCGGGTACTATTTGTTGGTGAGATTGTGCTTTCGTGGGGTGTGAAAAAACAGAATTGAGTTCTTAAGGCACTGGGAGGCTGTCACCTTCTTTTAAACATCCCCCAAAATAAACATTTTTAAATATTTTTGAATAAAATGTGACCTATTTTTTGATACGGTATATTTTTTTTTTACTTTTATATTTTATAAAATTACATTTTCAAAAACATTAACCACCCCCAAAAATATTAGAAATATTAAAAATAAAAATACATTAAGAATAATAATTTCATAGTTTATATATATATTTATGTTTTTATACAACTCTTAAGGTCTGCTTGAATGTTATCAAATTATCCCCATTTGTTTATTTAAAATTTTGGTCACACTGCTTAGGTGACTTGCCTGGAATAGGAATGTTTTTTTCTTGGGGCGCAGGGGAACCTGGGCCTGGTACAACAGGTCAGGGAGTTAGATTGTTCTTTTTTTTATTTTTTTTAATATTTTCTTTTTAACCTAGGTGCAAGAAAAAATACCTAACCCTGTGTTACAAAAGTGTTTGTTTGCAGCCAGGAGAGGTCACACAATGATTTGAGCAAATCAAATTATTCATTAATCATTTTAAATACCCAACACACTATTTAAACACCAACAAATGAAACCCCATTGAAATGTATGGCAGAGCGACACTGAGTGAAAGGTAATATGTGGCGCTCCTGAACCTGCTGAGCTGCCTCTAGTAATACATGTGACGCTACCTGGAGCTGTTAAAGGCGCTCACCAGATTCACCTTATTAAATGTGGTTTTACGTGCAGCGCCCAGCGTTCACCAGACGCTACGTGCCACTAGGTATCATTACCTCAGTAATTTTTTACATTATATCCATGTGGGCATCCCAAATATTCAACTAGGAAGAAGTAGAGAAGAATGCATGGCAAGCATTAAAGTGGTTAAGGTATGCTTTATGAATTAAAAAGAAGAATGCATTAAAGTGGTTAAGATATGCTTTATAAATTAAAAAGAAGAATGCATTAAAGTGGTTAAGGTATGCTTTATGAATTAAAAAGAAGAATGCATTAAAGTGGTTAAGGTATGCTTTATGAATTAAAAAGAAGAATGCACTAAAGTGGTTAAGGTATGCTTTATGAATTAAAAAGAAGAATGCATTAAAGTGGTTAAGGTATGCTTTATGAATTAAAAAGAAGAATGCATTAAAGTGGTTAAGGTATGCTTTATGAATTAAAAAGAAGAATGCATTAAAGTGGTTAAGGTATGCTTTATGAATTAAAAAGAAGAATGCATTAAAGTGGATAAGGTATGCTTTATGAATTAAAAAGAAGAATGCATTAAAATGGTTTAGGTATGCTTTATGAATTAAAAAGAAGAATGCATTAAAGTGGTTAAGATATGCTTTATGAATTAAAAAGAAGAATGCATTAAAGTGGTTAAGGCATGCTTTATGAATTAAAAAGAAGAATGCATTAAAGTAGTTAAGGCATGCTTTATGAACTAAAAAGAAGAATGCATTAAAGTGGTTAAGATATGCTTTATGAATTAAAAAGAAGAATGCATTAAAGTGGTTAAGGCATGCTTTATGAATTAAAAAGAAGAATGCATTAAAGTGGTTAAGATATGCTTTATGAATTAAAAAGAAGAATGCATTAAAGTGGTTAAGGCATGCTTTATGAATTAAAACGAAGAATGCATTAAAGTAGTTAAGGCATGCTTTATGAACTAAAAAGAAGAATGCATTAAAATTGTTAAGGCATGCTTTATAAATTTAAAAGAAGAATGCATTAAAATAGTTAAGGCGTGCTTTATGAAAATATATTTAGTGCATGTTTTATGCAGGCTGTATAGGTAACACCTCCTTGCTATTTAGCATATTCCGATTTTTATTTTTTCACCATACTGCTCCTTATCTGTGTGCCTAGGAAGGGTTATTGACAGACATTTATTTTATGGAACAATGAGAAAAGAGATATTTATTGTATTTTGTTCAGCCTTTTAGGGTTTGGTTGTTTTGTTCTGGAAATCTCTCTAGAGTTGACTATAAACCAGGGTTTCCTAACTTTTTTTGCTTACAGGACCACTTCCCATTTGTCAATTATTATCACCTTACCAGCATAATACAGACCTCTATAGTAAGGCGGAGGTCCTGGAACAATGCAGTCAATCATTTTCCTAGGCCCTTATTTAAGAAGGGATAGCGTCAGGTAGCGCCTGGTTAATGAGAGGTAGCAACAGGTAGCGACTGGTGAACGCCGGACACGGCACGCAATTACACATTTATCAAGCAGAATCTGTTTAGCGACTGGGATAGCGCCATGTAGCGTCTGATTCATCATTTTCACAGCCTCAGTGAACAGCGCCAGTGTTCAGCCTTGCACAGCGCCAGGTATGACCTCTCGCTACCTGTCACTCTCCCATACATCCATTCAATGGACGAACCTTTTCTTCTCTTTAAACGGGGGTATTAGTTTTTTTTTTTCCCAAAAAATCACAAATAATTCTGTGACCTGTTCTGGCATTGAAAAAGCAGTTTTTCCACAATTTTTTCATTTTTTTATATATTTCTTCAGAAATGACATTAAAAGTCTGCCATTAAAGTGTTCATGTTACAATGTTGCTACAATGTAATTCCATATGTTTTCGCTTTATTACTAGTGGAAAGATGCTGAAAAACAGACTTTAAACACACCGCCTCCTGTGCTCTGGGCTTCAAACAAGCATTTTTCAGCGCCAGAGATTTGTGAGGCTGTTTTTTGCTGAATATGGTGTGAGTCGGTCGCTATGAGCAGTCGCTAACATGCGCTCCCATACAGCGCTGTACTGGTCAAATAGCGACTCCTCACAATGTATTTAACATTACTGCACAGCGACTGAGTCGCTGTGAACTAGCAACCCACGGCTGAGCACAGTGACTACTAGCGGGCGCTCTGAAAATGCCTGCTACAGACGCTCATCTGTCGCTACCTGCCGCTAATGATGAGTCAGCTTGCCCGTTATCCTCAAGACTCCTGGCTTTGCTGAACTGGGCTTCCCAGCTGATAATGATGATATACGCCTGGATCTAGCTTGTAATTAGAACTTCTGATCCTGGGGAGGAGGGGCACCTCTGTTGGCTGTTGTCTGCCAGACGAGAAGTGTGTGTGCAATTTAAACTCCCAGTGACATTATTTTTCTTGTATAAATGCATATTATGTAATTAGTATATATAGATATATATTTAATTAGTATATGTATAATTAGTATTATGGTATATGTATAATTAGTATTTGTTTATGTTTATTAATATGTGTATATTTATGTATATGTTTAATATATAAATATATATATATATATATATATATATATATATATATATATATATGTATGTCTATTTATATATATAAATTGGCTTATTTGATTACCTAATTGCTTAATTAATAAATGGATTAGATTAATTAAATTGTTTAATAATGTAACATTTCTATTCTATTTAAAGTGGTAGTGGTTTAATGTTATCAGCCATCACACACAGGCCACAGGTGGAGGGACAGTGGGGTCATGTAAGAAATATGTCTGTTCAGGATTTTCTGTGGACCCTGGATCAGAACCAGCAATCATTGCTATATACTGTATTTAGAAGGAGAAATAGATGGAGCTCCATTGCAAAATTGCCTAATATTAAAAATCTATATAAACATAGGAGTTACTTATAACATACCTGACAATGTTTTAGGATAGGAAAGAGGGACATTTATAAAATTAGGCCACGGCTCCTCATTAATTGATGGAAATGAGATAAACACTTTGAATAGGCAAATTAATCATTTATTGATGTAAATCTGCATGTTAAGCCTCAAAGAGGAACAAGTGAGAACAATGAAGGACAGGGGAACATGGACTCAAAAGAGGGACGCTCCAAATCAGGGACACTTGGGAGGTATGCTTATACACCCCAATTGAAAAACAGTTTGCCAAGCTTGTGTTTTTTTATATCCTGGTAGAAATAACATCCAGAGGTGACAGGTTTTTGAACGTACCATTCCACTTGCATAGGGGTTTATACCTG
Organism: Gastrophryne carolinensis; assembly: GCA_027917425.1. Classification (NCBI taxonomy): domain Eukaryota; kingdom Metazoa; phylum Chordata; class Amphibia; order Anura; family Microhylidae; genus Gastrophryne; species Gastrophryne carolinensis. The sequence continues at coordinate 307,904,557 of CM051239.1, read as the reverse complement.
CCTCTGGGAAATGGTAACAATACCCATTCTAGTATCTGCACAAAGCAATGCATGATGGGTAAAAGCATCTATGCATATCAAAAGAATTGCAATTGCAGAAAAGCTGTTATTCCAGCACAGGTTATCTTAGTTGCCAGAGTTGAGCACTCCTCCCCCATAGAAGAAAAAGGGGTTGCTCAAAACCTGTCATCTCTTCTTCTTCCTTCCAGTATAAGAAAGAAACCGGCTTGGCTGTATTGTATTTTATGCAGGTATAAGTAACCTCTCATCTTGCTATCTAGCATATTTATGAGAATTTGTATCGTTGGACCATTTTATGCAATAGTGTTTTCTGCTGGTAAATAATTATACCTATTTTGTCATTTACAGAGTGCAAATTTACCTGCACCAGTGGCAAATGCTTATATCTTGGCTCACTGATCTGCAACAGGCTGAATGACTGTGGAGATAACAGTGATGAAGAAAACTGCCCCTTAGTGACTGAACACCCCCCACCTGGAATATTTACATGTAAGTACACATAAGTCAGTATACAGTATGTGGCTGCTTGCTTGCACTGTTAATGGTTTTACTAAGGTGTATACTCGTGTGCTGGCTCTCTTCAAAGGGTGAAGACACAAAGAAAAAAATCAGCTCTACCTTATAATGGTATCCTTCTTCCCAGGGTATTAGGAAAATTGGCATGGCTCAACTCCAATTATGTAGATCACAAACAGGTATCCAGCCAGAAGTTCCCATAAAATCAGCAAAAACTTTATTCCAAACATCAATATCATGATGATTAATTGACCCCTCGCGGTCCGAAACGCGTTGACGTGTTTGATCTTTTACTGGGAATTGCCTTTCATGTGATTTTTATTGATTTTTGGAATAAGGTTTTGCTGATTTTATGGGAACTTCTGGCTGGATACCTGTTTGTGATCTTTTAATAGGGTACCTACCAGGGTAGGGTAGGGTCTGCTATCAGCCTACCCGATTAAGGACTGCACCCCTTCCTGCCCACCCATGTCATGTGCTTCATGTGGTTCATGTGGTTCAGTCTGTGTAAGAGTGTAATTTGAATGTGATCAATACCCCCAATGCATTTTATATTTTTTATATACTCTCACGATTTCATGTTAGAATGATATACATTATTACATTCAATACATTGACAGACAATGCTCTTAAACATTTAATCTGTTATCAGCGTCTAAATATTGTAGTCTGTGTAAGCTGCTACAAGCGGAAGGGGACCTGCTTGATTATAGTAATTAATGACGTGGTATAGTACTTATTAATTTGGAAATTGATGTATATACTATATGTGGGAGAATACTAATTATAATGCTAGTAAGGCTTATCTCATTAATATTTCCACAGAAAGGCAATGTAGTTTTGCACCCCCTCACCTTATACAAGTGAAATTCTATAATTTTGCATTTATTAGAGTTGGCTTAGCTTCAGACATCAGGCTAAGTGTAAAATCTAATTATTGTTTTCTTACCTGCCATAAACGCAATATAGAATTGTAAGCGGTAAGTTTTCACAAACCTGGTGATGCACTAATTAATTTTAAGATGTACAAAGGTTTTGGCAATAAAAGATGGGTCTCATCTCCTCGTTGGGGTATATTTATTATTTTTAAGCAACAATATTCTGTTTTGAGCTGCATTCTATAAATACACACAGGTGAAGTTTTTGTATAGATAGCGTAAGGTTGACTCGTTACAATCATTTTACATCTGTTTTTTACTCTCAAAGAAAATAGTGACACTTGGTTTTGTGTACGAATCAGGCCCCTAGTGCCTTATTTCTCAGTTCTATTCATGGGGGTAAGAACTAATGTTTACATCAGAGGTGTAACTATAGGTGGTGCCACCGCACCAGTGTCCAGGAGGTCAGGGGGGTGCCATCATTGGTGCTCCTCCACCTTATTTTTCACTTTTGTTCTCACTTAGCATCATTTAGATAGACCCTTTCTATCCTTATTTAGAAAACTTTCCATAAAATATTTTATGAAAATGCTTTATTTCAAAATAAGACATATGTTTTGTAAAATAAGGCACTATTGAAGAAAGATAGAACATTACACAAGTGTATAAAATGCATATATATTGGTTTTCTAACCAAAAATGTATACCCCATTGGGGGCAAAAAGATCCATTTAAAGTTAAGATTAACTTAACCCTTTAAATGCCAAGCACATAGTTTCTACGTGGTTGCTTCTCCTACCGTTAAGTGCCAAGCACGTAGAAACTACGTGCCTGGAATTTCCCCCTGCTAGTTAAAAAAATAAAAAATACTCACCTGACCCCTCGTTGGATCTGGACGGGTCTCCTCTTTAATTTGGTGCCATCCGATCCCCCGTGGGGGCTTGGATGGCTTCAGGAGAGCCCCCGAATTAGGGCCCCCCCCCCCCCCGCTTTGGCAGCAGCAGCTGCTAACTGTAAAAAAAAAAAATTAAAAATGACATTTACTTACCTGTGGTTGCGCTGCCTCCCGATGGGTCTCCTCTTCACTGGGGGGGGGGCCTCTGATCGCCCCCCCCCCCTGGCACTGAAAGGCTCTCTCCAAAAAAGCTGGCCCCTGCACTCTGTTTCTACAAGCCCCATAGCTGGTCCCGGGCTGGTTATGACGGGTAAGGGGGACCCTACGTCATTTTGTTTTTGAATTTTAAGGGTTAGGGGTAGCCTAACCCTAACCCTTAAAATAAAAATAAAAAAATGGGTTCCTCCCCCCCTACGTCCCCCCTCCCAGGCGGGGGACCCTACGTCATTTTTTTTTTATTTTTAAGGGTTGGGGTTAGCGTAACCCTAACCCTTAAAAATAAAAAAAATGGGTCCCCCCCCCCCCGGGAGGGGGGACCCTACGTCATTTATTTTTTATTTTTAAGGGTTAGGGTTAGCCTAACCCTAACCCTTAAAATCCCCCCCCCCCAAAAAAATGGGTCCCCCCACATCATTTTTTTTTTAAGGGTTAGGGTTAGCCTAACCCTAACCCTTAAAAAAAAAAAATTACGAAGGGGCCCCCCAGGGGCCTCCCAGGGGGGTGGAACCCATTTTTTTTTTGGAATAACCCTAACCCTTAAAATTCCCCCCTGTTTATTTTTAAGGGTTAGAGTTTAGGGTTAGCCTAACTTTAACCCTTAAAATTCAAAAATAAAAATGGGTTCCCCCGCCTGGGAGGGGGGACCCTACGTCATTTTTTTTATTTTTAAGGGTTAGGGTTAGCCTAACCCTAACCCTTAAAATTCCCCCAAAAATTACATAGGGTCCCCCCTCCCAGGGGGGGACCCCATTTTTTTTTTTTAGAATTTTAAGGATTAGGGTTAACCCTTAAAATTCCCTCAAAAAAGCCCCCCCCCCCCCGGGAGGGGGGACCCTATGTCATTTTTTTTAATTAACCCCTTATGTTTATAGTGTGGATAGTAGTTCTATTTTATTTGTAAATGTTATAAAGTGCTCTTTTCAGTTTGGGGGGTCTCCAGGGCAAGAATTGGGGGGCTACCGATACATATGTGGTACCGTTGTAATCGGGAGAAATGGGGCTATCACATGCAATATGGTTTTCATTAAAAAGGTTTTATTTAAAATAAAGGAGACAATTGTCTAAAAAATATTATTTTATTTATTTTTTGTTTTTTTACGCAAAAATATTAAAAAAACAGTAGAAAAATTACAAACAAGACATTTCATGTTAAAGCCTAAACTCTGCTGCAACAAATATGTATATCATTTTTTGGGAAATTCCAGCAAAAATCACGGTTAAACATGGCGCAAAATGGGGAAAAATGACCTGTCAACAAAGGGTAACAAAACTTCAAGTAGGCTGGCAATTAAAAGGGTTAATAGTACCTATGCATGTTGGATATCGTTCTGCTCGGGGGACCTTGCGCTTTTAACATGGTTTTTATTCTGCTTTTTTATAATTTTTTTAGGGAAACTCTGTGCAACCTAAGAATTCTTCAATGGATTACTTCCAGAAAGATGAGCCCACTACAACAAGCTCAGTTCGCTTAGAAAGTTTAACATGTGTACTTTCAGGGAATATATGGTTTATGGGGGATATTCTAAATGTAAAGGGTTGCTTTGGTTGAAAAATCGCAAGGTGCGCACTTTGCCTGCAAAGCTGACATTTTCAAGTAAAATTACCGTTATGTGCATGCTTTACTTTGGGGTGTTTGGCAACTCTTCCCTTGACAGTAGCTATGCATGTTGGGTATCATTCTGTTCGGGGCATATTTCAGATTTTACTTGTTTTTTCTTGTTTGCATATAGTTTTTTTAGGAAAATGTGGCTTTGATTCTTCTTTTCTATTCGTTTTTAGGGAAACTCTGTGCAACCAAAAGAATTGATTGATGGATTACTTCCAGAAAACTGCACCCATGTCAACAAGCCTGGTACGCCTAGAAAGCTTGAGGTGTGTACTTCCAGGAAATATATAGTTTGTGGGAGGTATTTCAAATTTAAAGGGTTGTTTTTCTAGAAAAACAGCAAGGTGCGTTTAGCACGTAGCATAGTTGTATTTTATCTGAAGATCTCCTAAAGCGCTGTTTCAGTTTGGGGGAGTCTCCTGGGCAGGAAAGGGTGTCTACCTATACATATATGGTAACGCTGTGACCGGGAGAAATTCATGTTTCACACACAATTAGATTTTATTGACAAACTTACATTTTTTATTACAAAAAACACTACAAATTGCAAAAAAATTATTTTTTTTATTTTTTTGCACATATTTCACCCAAAAGTATTGAGAATACACTAAAAAAAAGGCCAAACAAGACATTGCATGTTGAAGCCCAGACTCTGCCGAAAAAAACAATATATAATTTTCCTGGAAAATCCCTGGAAATCCCTTCAGGTTAACATATGTTGTGCAAAATAGTGAAACGTGGTTTGGCAACAAAGGGTGACAAAAGCTGCAGGTAGGCTGGCACTTAAAGGGTTAAATGTTGTTCAAAAAAGCAAATTAAAAAGTTGTCACCTTACTCACATGAAAGGTGCAAATTATGCTCCAATTTCCTTCTTGAATCACACCATGTTAAATTGTGCCTTATTATAAATTAAAGCGGGAGTCTTTATATTCTTTAGATATTTGAATTAGGGAGCTTTGTAATTATTTAATCATGCTTAATAAGCCTGAAGCATAACTCTTTTTTTTTTGTATTGTATCTATAATGCAACGTGTATTCTTTTGTGTATATTTAGGTGCTTTTTTATATATTGAAAATTTCACTTTGCACTTAACTATCATAAATCTCCTCTGTGGTGTGGTCATTATTGGTTATTAACTTCTGCCTTAACACATCTCTTGAAAGCCGTCCACCACTCCTGGCAATTGTAAGCAGTATGTTAACAGACCATTACATGGCGGCGCACAGCATATTACAGCGGCCGACTTTACTGCTGTGGCAGCTGTTTCAGTCCGAGAGAAATTTCCTAGACAGCAACGCATATACTCTGCTGCTTTCTTGGAAATGAGATTCCTCATGGGCGCGCTATTTATAGCTGAACTCAGCATGATCCTATGGACCAACATTTTACCTTGATTGCAGTGGTATGTCCGACTTTTAAAAGCCTTTCTCTATGCAAGTCACACAGTATTTCACTTAATTAGAAATGGCACTTCATAGCAAAAGCCTGTTTTACCTTTAAGTGTCCTTTCTTGAGATTTTCAAAAATGATGAAGATAGAATGTGTTTGGTTTTGTTTCTAGTAATATTGCTTTCACATGGAGCATCTTATGTTGTTTGGGAAATTCTTAAAGCGGACCTTCACTCTGAATAAGAGTCTATCTTATATGTTTCCCACACCCTGTACATACAGATTGTTCACATTAAAAATCATCCTACCTGCATCTACTGCATGTTATGAGCCTTTAAACATCCAAGATGGCGGCTTATGGAAGCCGCCATCCTATCAGGCAGCCTGCAGACAGGAAGTGCCTCCTGACTGTGCTTCTCTGCATTCTGGGACTGCTGACTTTTACCTGACCCCAGCTCTGCTCTGTCTGAGCAAAGCACAGCTATAACCCGCCCCCCTGTATCTTATCCCACTCTCCTCTCCTCTGTAAGTGTGATGCTTCTGAGTCAAGATGGCGGCGCCCGTATCCTAAATTCCTGAACAGAGTTGCAGCCCATTGGGGGAAAGAATAATAAGTTAGTGACTAAAAACGTAAAATATATTAATTTTAGATGCTGGGGAACTGTTTTTTAAGAGTTTGGGCTTTTCATTAAATCACGCTGAAGGTCCGGTTTAAATGTAATATTAGAATAGCCCAGACTCAGAATTAATTTTTTTCACCAAGCATGAGGCATACAATGTCTTTATACTGTATACGTGTTCCTGGAATACATTTAATGCAATAGAACATGAGAGTAGAGTCATTCCCTAACATATATCTGGATATTGTAGGCAGTACACTGTATTTACACAAATTATTGCCACCACCTGTTTAGGTAATTGATAAATGGCCCAATATTGGCTTCGGTACTCTATAGTACCTACTCAAGGTACATATTCAAACATATTAGGGTCGATTCATTGCCGGTGCGAAAAAACGCTCAGACGGGGCGCAAATGATTCCACATGCACCTAGGTGCTTGATTTATGGCTGCGCGTACACGCCAGAGAAGTGCAAACAGCGTTTTCTTGCACCAACTTGCGCCTTCCGCTGGAAAATCTGCTGTTTTGAATCTCAAATGGCCCTGCCCCATGCACATTTGGCCGACTAGGCGCTTAACTGCTCACGACGGTCCCCCATGTTTCTCCGCTTTCCTTTACTGTTTCTCCAAAGCATTTTTATCTCTCCAGCTTCTGTGTTTTCTGCCAAAATCTACCGTATTCATCATTTCGGTGTATTCCATTTTTGGGGGGGGGGATATTTTGATTCCAGCTAACCCTAAATGCCTTTTGTCCCAGAGTTTTGTCCCAGATGTTCTCTTTAAATCTCCCTCCCCTGTTTGGTTTACATATTAATGCCTAATAATTTAAAGGAGGACTATCGTGAAAAAATGGCCCAAGAATAAAAATCCATATAAATATGCTGGATGGAGGGAGGAGGGGTCACTTATACACCTGGTATCGAGAAATATCCAGTCAGGCTTGTTTCTTTTATTTTAATAAAAGGAAGAGGACATCTCGGGTGTCAGGCTCTGTCACCCCTCATAGACTAAACCTTTAATCACAGGATTTTATTCTTACCAGGGGAAGAAAACCACAAGCTTGGCGGGAGTTTTATTCAGTCTCGGTACATAAGTGACCCCTCCCCTCATTAGCTAAAGTGTTTATATGGATTTGTAATATTACACAATTTCGCGATAGTGCCCCTTCAACTATATATTTTTTGTTGTTTGTGTTTTTGCTAAACTTTGGTGCCCAATATTCACACTTTTGTTGTTTTGACCTTAATTTTTGTAATTTTTTTGAAAACTTCGAACAAAAACCCCCCAAAATGTTTCAGTCTGTAAAAAGAACTGCTGACACTTTTATTGATCAAAAAGATGCCGGACGCCACCGGCATGTGTTTTCAGAATAAAATAAGCTTACTCATTGGACATATATACAACAAGGAGGCTTCGACACAGCCCCCAACCCCAAGACAATCTGCACCACTCTGTTTAAATGATAACAATAATCACTTTTATTAATTAATCTAAACACTACACAGGATAAAATACATTAAAATCTGATTATGTGAACATTCCACTAGGTGGTGCTGGTGGTAATGCACAATTAACTAGGTCAGATATCAAGAATATGTCCCAATGAAAACCGAATGGATCCTAGTGCTCCAAGCAAAAAGTGCTATGTGCTATATATACAATTAATAAACAACTCTAGTGATACTATAAGTGCTAAAGTGACCAAGTGCAAGGTTTAAAAAACTGGAAGTGCCCCACAGCAGGTGATGTGGAAGCCCCAACCCAGGAATCAGTGGAGGCTCCACCAGGAGCGATTGGGGAGGTAAGTAGGAGCACCAGGCTAAAAGGAAGCAGGCATCGGGACAATAAAAAATTCATAAGAGGGATCACAATTTTAAAAAACAATGAATAACAATTATTATTCACGGATAATAATGGCATTATTAAAGAACATACCTCACATATATAACTACAAGAGAGTCCTAGTCATGGTGGGGACTGACGAAGGAACCCCGCACACATAAGAGGCATAACATGTTAGATGAAACAGAGACTGTAAATGCTTTTTGGACAGATATTAGGACAATATAAACACCCAGATACAATTGTACCTACTGGGGATATCTAAATCAAAAATTCTTATTATGAGTGGGCATGTGTTGGTAACCTGCTTTTGTGATGTTTTTGTGCTTTAAGTTGGGTTACACACATGTCCTACGTGGGGTAGTCCCTCTTAAAATTTTTGATTTAGATATCCCCAGTAGGTACAATTGTATCTGGGTGTTTATATTGTCCTATCTGTCCAAAATGCATTTACAGTCTCTGTTTCATCTGACATGTTATCCCTCTTATGTGTGCGGGTTTCCTTGGTCAGTCCCCGCCATGATTAGGACTCTCTTGTAGTTATATATGTAATGTATGTACTTCGGGAGCATTGCACAGACCAAAAGGCATAACCAAGTACTCGTAGTGCCCATCCTTTACATTAAAGGCTGTCTTCCATTCATCTCCCTGGCGTATGCGAATGAGGTTATATGCCCCTCTAAGATCAAGTTTAGAAAAAACCTGTGCCCCAGATACTTGGTTAAAGAGGTCATCAATCAAAGGTAACGGATGCCTATTCTTTACCGTGATCTTGTTTAGTCCCCGATAATCGATACAGGGATGTAAACCACCATCCTTCTTTTCGACAAAGAAGAACCCGGTGCCCGTAGGGGAGGTAGAGGGACGGATGAATCCTTTCTTAAGATTCTCCGCAATGTATTCTTTCATGGCCATCTCCTCTGAGCGGGTGAGATTGTTAGGGGGCATGGTACCTGGTAGTAGATTGATGGGACAGTCGTAAGCCCTATGTGGAGGAAGAGAGTCAGCGGATTTTTCAGAGAAAACATCCGCCCAATCTGCATAGGCTGGAGGTAAACCCTCAAGAGAGACATGAGTCGATCTTAGGGCGGTACAAAAACAGTGATCTAAACAAAATGGGCTCCATTTAACCAAGTCCCCAGATACCCAATTAACAACCGGGTTGTGGATCTTTAACCATGGAAATCCTAGTACTATACGAGATACAGGGCTCTCTTAAGATCAAAATCTTCTCGGAATGGGAGGAACCCACCACCAAATTCACAAAAGGGGTTTTAATGGAAACCAGTCCTCCCACAATTGGTTCGTTATTGACAGGCAGGACCCGGAGTGAATTTTCTAAGGGGATCAATGGGATATTTAAAGTGGATGCAAGCGGCCTATCCATTAAGCTGTCCGCTGCCCCACTATCAATGAAGGCGGTGGAAGACATTCTGGAAGGTCCCCAGGAGATCATAGCGGGTAAAAGCAATCTATCTTAGGGAGTGGTACCTGATCGCCTAGATGAGTTCCCTCAACCGGATCTAGGCGCTGTAGTTTCTCGCCGCCGGAGCCTTGTTAAAGAGGACCAACACCCAGGGGTGATCGGCCCGGAAATCTATAAGATTCCCGGGCCGATCACCTCCCACCCCGCGGGACATCCGAGATCGGGATGTCCCGCGGGGTGAAACCCCCCAGAAACCCCAAAAACATCTTACCTGATCCGCCGCCGCCGCCTCCCGCGCACCCCTCCAGACGTGCGCGCGCCCGCGCCGGCCCTCTGTGAATGGCCGGCGGGGGCGCGCGCGCGCCGAGAGTGACGCGCGGGAGGCGGCGGCGGCGGAAGCGGCTTGGACGTTCCTGATCCCCGCCTGGACGTTGGCGGGGATTGGCTGCGGCGTTCACGTGGGAGCGTTGAGAGGTGAGTTTTTTGGGGTTTCTGGGGGGTTTCACACAGCGGGGCACCCCCGATCGGGGTGCCCCGCTGAAGTGGACCAAAACCCAGGATAGTCAAAATCCTGGGTGTTGGTCCACTTTAAGGCAATTCTTGGCAAAATGGCCAGGATTTCCGCAATACAAGCATAGCCCTTGCGATCTGCATCTTATCTTCTCCGCCTGGGAGAGGTGAGTCACGCCAAGTTGCATGGGCTCCTCGGGTGCCAAAGAAGAAGAGGAAGCAGCACCCCTAGGGCTGAATTCTTGATGAGCAGGACCCCAGGGCTGGTCCTTAACTTTCTCCACACGTCTCTCCCTGAGCCGTCTATCCAGTCTGATGGCTAGCTGCATGTATTCATCGAGGCTCTTTGGCTGAGGGAAATTAACCAAGGTGTCCTTGATATTTTCTGAGAGTCCGATTCTGAACTGACTGCACAGAGTTGGATCATTCCACTGGGAGTCAATGGCCCATCGACGGAACTCGGCGCTATATTCCTCGGCCTTCCCTTGTTTTAAGCTCCTCAACTTGGAGTCAGCCGTAGAAGCCCGGTCTGGGTCCGCATACAGGACCTCCATGGCGAAAAAGAAGGCAGAGACCGATTGCAAGGCCTCATCGGTAGGTGCTAGTCCAAAGGCCCAGGTCTGTGGGTCACCATGAAGAAGCGAAATGACTAGGCCCACTTGTTGTGTCTCAGACCCAGAGGAGTTGTGCCGCAGGCGGAAGTAAAGCTTGCATGAATTCTTGAAATTTGAAAACTTCGAACGTTCCCCCCAAAAATTCTTTGGAAGGGGAACCTTCGGCTTGACTGAGGAAACAGGTGCCAGTGGTGCAGGTAGTTGGCGACTTTCCTGCGTAGCCACTCGTTGGGCTAGTTGGTTGATGGCGGTGGCCATAGCCTGCACCTGTTGCATAAGTTCCTCCATTTTTTTTATGCCCTGCTAGCTTCACCTATAGTCAAGCCCCCGTCTGCCGGGACGCTTTATACGGCTGCCCCCAGGACTTGGTAGCACAAAGGATGTGGACTTACAGGGAGGAAGGCGGATGAACCAGGAATGAGACTGGGCGAGGTCGGGCAAGCAGGGATCATACACGAGAGATCAGTCCAGATAACCGCGGCACAAAAAGATGAGACGGAAGTAGTCAAATTCGAGCCAAGGGTCAAGCCGGGAGGTCACGGACACGCAGTACAAGGGAGCAGGCAAAATCGTAGTCAGAAACCAGCAATGGTCAGTCCAGGCAGCAATCACGGGATAGTCAATACACAGCAAGATCAAACGGGAAGTTACAATACGGATAATCACACCCAGCAGCACGCTATCACGGGCAAGGAGTAAGTGTGGGAAAACACCTTTATCTGATGGGGGCTAACTGGATTGGCTGGGGAGGGGGAATGTGGTGATTGGTGCAACAGCTGATTGAGCTGATTGCCCTGTTTGACTCTAAAGGGCGTTTAGCCCGGTGTACTATGGGCTCATTGGCCCACCTAACTGAGGGCTCATTGGCCCACCTAACTTAGGGCTCATTGGCCCTTCACATCCAGCCTCCGGCGGGCGTGCTGCCTGCAGCGCCGCCGGAGGTCGTAAGACAGCCGAGCTCAGGCGCACGTGAGCACGGGCTGTCACTGAGGAAGGAGAGTGACGTGGTGAGGGGGCGTGTCCACTCAGCCCCGCTCGCTCCGCCGCCGCCGAGCAGGGAGGGAGCCTGACAGGCGCCGGAGCCCGCGCCGCCTGCAGACGCCACGGGACCGGCAAACAGGTGAGTTGTTCGTGACACACATCACCTGCTGTGAGGCACTTCCGTTTTTTTAAAGTACTTGCTGGAATGCAGGCTGTGTCACGGTGCTGATGCACTTCCCTTCGGAGTGTGATCAGCATCATGTGACCTTCCACCTGGAGTTTTGGCGGGGGCTGTACTGGGGGGGGAGGGGTAGGTACATTTATAAGGAGAGGGCTTTGGACTCTCCATTTGCCCTGAGGTAGTGACGATCCGTCGCGTAACGCGTAGGCTGGGGGAGGGGCGCGGTGACGGCTGGCACATGTAAGATTTATGGTTGGCTGTCCCTCTTGTTAACCCGTTGTGTCCCCTGGTATGGTCATTTTTTCTTACCTTTTTGCATATGTAGGTTTACACTGCTTACATTTTTTTGCACTTGGTTACTTTAGCACTTATAGTATCATTATAGTTGTTTATTAATTGTATATATAGCACATAGCACTTTTTGCTTGGAGCACTAGGATCCTTTCGCTTTTCATTGGGACATATGCTTGATATCTGACCTAGTTAATTGTGCATTACCACCAGCGCCCTCTAGTGGAATGTTCATACAATCAGTTTTTAATGTATTTTAACCTGTGTATTGTTTAGATTAATTAATAAAAGTGATTATTGTTATCATTTAAACTGAGTGGTGCAGATTGTGTCTTGGGGTTGGGGGCTGTGTGGAAGCCTCCTTGTTGTATATATGTGGGATTCAGGTACCAAAGCCTGCACACTCCTTTGATTAATTGTTGTTGGTGCGGCCTTTTGCTCTGTATTCTGTTACTCATTGGAATCAGCAGTTTCCTCTGCCTATTTGCTGGGGGACATTTACTCTTCAAATTGTCACATTTGAGCACACTTTTCTGCCCTCTAAACCTACCATAAATTAAGGCGCTGGAGACAGTTTGGTGTGCCAAAATGGTGCTAGAGGCAAATTCCATGCACAAATTGGTGCATTGCCAAGTGCTAGTGCGCGAATAGGCAACAAATGTGCATCCCATTTATTTTGCAGACCATGAATCATGTGGAAGCTCTTACTGCTTCTTTGGAGAGAAAGCTGCCATTCACTTTCATTGTTTACCGGGTGTCAGTTTTCACTTGGTTCTGAATTAGCCCCCAAGGTAGAAAAGAAAATACAGTTTTCTCTCCTAAATAAGGTAGTATAAGTAAGGGATCAGTTAAAACTAGCTAATTAGTTTACTGTGAAGGTTCTTATTCAACCAAGTGATGGTATATCTGTAGGAATAATTTAAGACAACTGGAGATTGGATGAGAGGCACCAATGATCCATTCAGATGATGTGAGGGTGCTTAGCTCATTTGGAGGTGCCCTAATCCAGAATCAAAATCAGCAGAATTAAAAGTCATCAGTCCTAGGGCACCTTAGCTTTCTCAGTTATCTTAAAATTAACATTTTTTGTTGAATTATTTGGGGATTGCAGAGGTATGCTCATCTAAAAGTGGAACAATATTTTACACAAAATGATTGTACAAGGGGGGCATTCCAACTGCTGATGACTCCCTGTGCATACACCTCCTGTAAGCCCCATTTTGCTTACCCACAGGGTGTTCCACCTGGCCACGCGATTGACCATCAGAGGTTATGTGGCCTAAGTAAATTGGCATGCCCCTAGGTAAGCTTTTCAGCTTGGCCCACAGTCTTTTAGAATAGATTTCCGGCTCTGGTCCTCTATAATTGTTACTGAAGATTGGAGTATATACTGTACATAACCGAAATGGCGTCACAAATCTAGCTGGAATATAAAAATCCGGACTATCGTATACCTTACACTTTATTCTTCCTAGTCTATTCAATTTTGTAGTTAAAAGCAATCTTGGCAACCAGTTGAGATAAATTCCATGATGCATAGCAGAGAAATGAAAATGACACACCTAGCATACAAAAAGTCGATATATATTTTACAGCATGCAAATTGAAGTGTTCCTGCTTACAATTTCCAGATTGCACAGTTGTCTTTTTATGACACACTGCTCCTAGCTCATACAAAAGCATGAAATGAAAACTTTCATAAATCAAGCCTCTAGTTTTATTGCTGGGTGACCATATGGGACTGACTTACTGGCCAGGACACTAGCACTAAGTATAAAGAGAATGTATACAAGTATAATTCCAGTATGAGACAAAGGATTAAATAAAATATACAATGTTCTAGTTTTTCATCCAGAAGTCATATGTTTAGTCTTATATGATTCCCAGAATAACATCCACATATTTATTATTGTATTGCATGCCATAGTATAGTCGCAAAGACAGAACTAATGCAATATCATGACAATATATACTGAGTGATATGGAGTAGTTTCAACTTGTATTACCTTCATACTTGTATTCCATTTGTACAGCTACCTAGATGCTCACACCTTCTATTATGAACAGGGGGGTCATTAAAGTTAATTGATATTGTCATGCCAATTCTTGTAAAATAGGGTTAATACAAGTATTGATCTATATTTGTAAAAGAAATGCATTATGTTCATTCTGTGTATAATGCTGCTGGGGACTAAAGGGGGCTGGGCAATCTGATGACATAGGGTCATATGAAAACACCAAAAATAGGGTTTACAATAGGCCAGGAGATATGCATATAACAATGTATTTTTCTGTTCTCAGAGAGAGGCCTGTTGGCAGGGAGATTGGCTAATTTGGTTTTGCATCAGTGTTAGAATATTGGTCCGCTTTAATGGAATACAGAGCTGTCAGTCACATAACCGGTCAGCCATATTTAACGGTCAATTTATAGTTGATGTGCAAAAATGCTCACGCAAAGCAATAAAACTTGCAACTTGCGCCTTCCGCAAGGAAAATCTGATGTTTTGAAGCGCAAATGGCCCTGGCCCATGCACATTTGGCCGGCTAAGCGCTTAACTGCTCCCTCCTCCCCTTTCCTTTACTGTTTCTCCATAGTGATTTGATCTCTCCAGCTTCTGTGTTTTCTGCTAATCTCTATTTGCCATTTCGAAGTATATTCTCTGGAGAACTTATGTTCTCCATTTTTTGAGGGGGTGTCTTTTTGGGGGGATATTCTGATTCCAGTTAGCCCTTAATCTTTTAGGCACTACCAGGGTTATGCAACTGGAAACCTAGCAACCAAGATTGGAGCAGTAGGTGGGCACAAAATGTGACCAAGATTGGAAAAGTGGGTTTGCACAAAACGTAACCAATAAGGGCAGACGGCAGCACTTCCTAGTCTTAGATGAGACCAGGGTCATGGGCTGGGAGCACAGGTTTATATTAAGCAAGACTGCCAGGGTCATACAGAGAGTCTGGACGATCGCAGAGGACAGCCAGGTCATGCACGAGAAGAAGTAGAACATATATCAAAGAAAGCCAGGTCATACACAAGGCGGTTTCAGTATAAGGCATTGATTGCAAGAAAACCAACTGGTACTTCCATTATTCCATGATTTCTATTTATAGGCCTTTTGTGCACGTACCCATACCATATACAAATGACAGAAGATTGGCACAATTGGATTGCACACAGGTGATAGTCAGATGCCCACACTAGAACAAAAGACCCATTTTTAGATCCATATTAAATTTGCATGAGGGGGCCTCATTTTATACATAATGAAAGAGGATCTTGTGGCAGCATGTTAAAATCCAGGGTGCTGGGTTCTGATGCAATGTGACAATTGCTGGTCCTGCCACTCTAACCCTCGGCAATCTGGGACTTAAAGCGGTCCTTCACTCTAAATAAGAGTCTATCTTATATGTTTCCCCCACCCTGTACATACAGATTGCTCACATTAAAAATCATCCTATCTGCATCTACTGCTTGTTATGAGCCTTTAAACATTCAAGATGGTGGCTCATGGAACATCAGGCAGCCTGCAAACAGGAAGTGTCTTCTGACTGTGTCGCTCTGCATTCTGGGATTGCTGTCCTTTCCTGACCCCAGCTATGCTCTGTCTGAGCAAAGCACAGTTATAACCCGCCCCCCTGTACTTTATCCCGCTCTCCTCAGTAAGTGTGATGCTTCTGAGTCAAGATGGCGGCGCCTGTATCCTAAAGTCCTTAACAGAGTTGCAGCCCAGTGGGGGAAAGAATAATAAGTAAGTGACTAAAAACTTAAAATATATTAATTTTAGATGCTGGGGAATGGTTTTTTCAGGGTTTGGGCTTTTCAAAAAATCATGGTGAAGGTCCGGTTTAAAATGGACCAGCAGCTTTGCACAGTTGAAAAAAAACTGCCCAAAACTCACTTGCCCCATATGCATGTATGCTACGTGGAGGGTAATTTCCTAAAAATGGTGCGGGCAGCACTTGAGCGCCTCGCCCAAGATGCACAGCAGCGTCTGCACCACAACCCCATCCTGCCGGTGCTATCAACTGTAGCGCTCCCGACCAGGCAGTGTTCGCAGAGCACAGCATGTATATGCCTATGCACGAGCGACACCTAGATCCATCTAGGAGCTCCACAAGTAGTAAATATTACAGAAATACATAGTGCTTACAGAGTGCTCAAAAATGGGAGTCCAGATACACAGCACCTGTTTTAACCTTTCTATTGCCAGCCACGTAAATTTTACATGGCTGCCTCTCCAACCGTTAAACTCCAGCCGCGTAAATTTTACGCGCCTGACTTTGCCCCCTGCTAGCGCCTGCAAAATAAAAAAAAAACACTTACCTGACACCTCATTCGATCTGGCCGGGTCTCCTCTTCACTATGGGGGGCTCCGCTCCTCCGGAGTGCCCAGAGTGGGTCACCCCCCCCCCACCCCCCCCATTTTAGCCACTGCCAGCTTTTCCTGTAAAAAAAAAAAAAGCCTGTCAGGCTCTCTCCCCCTCCTCTCCCGACGGCCACCGCCATCTTGACGCAAACCCCTTTGGGGGCGGGGTTAATGACGTCACCCAACAGGTATCATGCCAGCTCCAGGCCTCTCAGCTGTCAGATGCTGGTGATCGGTGGCCAGAGAAGGAGGGGAGAGGAGATCCTCTGATCTCCTGCCTTCCCCCCTGCTCTTGCTGCCGATCACTGTCATCTGTCATCTGGCATCTGTTTTTCTTGTTTGCATATTGATATTTTAGGAAAATGTGTTTTTTATTCTGCTTTTTTATACATTTTTTAGGGAAACCCTGTGCAACCTAAGAATTCTTCAAGGGATTACATCCAGGAAGAAGAGCCCACACAAAAAGGCCAGGTCTGCCTAGAAAGCTTAACATGTGTACTTTCAGGGAATATATGGTTTGTTGGGGGTATTCCAAATGTAAAGAGTTGTTTTGGTAGAAAAAGCGCAAGGTGCGCTGGTGTCTGCAGAGCTGACATTGTCAAGTAAAATTACCGTTATGTGCATGCTTTACTTTGGGGTGTTTGGCAACTCTTCCCTTGACAGGACCTATGCATGTTGGGTATTGTTCTGTTCAGGGGACCTTGCTTTTTGAGATTTAACTTGTTTTTTCTTGTTTGCATATTGTTTTTTAGGAAAATGTGGCTTTGATTTTTCTTTGTTATTCTTTTTTTAGGGAAACCCTGTGCAACCAAAGAATTCATTGAGGGATTACGTCCAGAAAACTGCACCCATGTCAACAAGCCTGGTACGCCTAGAAAGTTTAAGGTGTGTACTTCCAGATAATATATTTTTCTTGAAAAACTGCAAGGTGCGCATAGCACCTAGCACAGTTGTATTTTATCTGAAAATCTCCTAAAGCTCTGTTTCAGTTTGGGGGAGTCTACCAATACACATGTGGTAGCGTTGTAATCAGAAGAGATTGGGATTTCACACACAATAAGATTTACAAAAAAAATACTACAAATTGCAAAAAATAGTTTTTTTTTATTTTTTTGCACATATTTCACCTAAAAATATTGAGAATACACCTAAAGAATGACAAACAAGACATGTTCTGGGAAATCCCTGAAAATCACAGATGAACACGTGGAGCGCAAAACAGTGCAAAATAGTCTGGCAACAAAATGTGACAAAATCTCCAGATAGACTGGCAGTTAAAGGGTTAATCCCCATTTTTTATATAACCGACATAACCCACAATGTAGAGTTGCAGGAAATCCAGCAGCACTTCCTCTTTGCAGGTCACTGGCAGATCCATATTCATAGGATTCCATTAAGGGGGAAAATCAACCACGGCAAGAGTTACAAAAAAGGTGAATTTTTATATATAAGGGTGTTTGTCTAGGTTAAGGGTAATTGCCAAATTATTTGCTTGGGAAGGACATAAGAACAGATAGTTAAAGCAGAATTCCACCCAAAAACTACCCCCCGCAGGCAGGATGGGGGAGGGGTTGCAAAGAAAAAAACTCTTACATTCACCACACTCCAGGACTGCTGTCCAGGTTTCTGTGTGACCCCCCACATGGAAAGACACAAAGTTGCATCCCCCGGCTCAGTGGGTGCACCCGCCATCCATTCACTTGGTGTGTGCACACATTTGGGGGATGCCGCTTTGTGTCTCTCTGTTTCGCAGAACCGAAGGACACAAAGCAATATACTTTGGCTTCATGCCCACGGAGCTGGGGGATGCCGCTTTGTGTCTTTCTGTGCGGCACCTCACAGACCCCAGGGTTGCAGTGCTGGATCGTGGCAAGGTAGGGGATTTTTTCCCCCAACCATACTGCCTTAGCGCCAGGAAGGGGTGGCAGGGCAGGGGTAGTTTTTATGTGGAATTCGGCTTTAACCATCCTTTCGTATTTCCTTTCCCAGCAAAAGATTTGGCAATTACACTTAACCGAGACAAATGCAGACTTAACTGTTGATGGGGTTGATTCTCCCTCTTAATGGCATCCTATGGATATGGGGGTCATTTTTGGGTGGAAGTATAATTTAAGACCTGTGGGGTGAGGGATGTGGTAGATATCAGTCAAAAAGACGGGATTATTTGCTTTCGGCATTCTTTCCTGCCAGCTTTATACCAGATATCTATGAACATGCTGCTTCCTATCTATGATTAAAGTGACATGGCCATTGTTATTACCACGTACTGTAGGTTCTCCTCATTGCTGTCGCGTAGCAGACTTTCTAAGCACAAAGAGCAAACGTCGGCATTTACAAAACGAATCCATTTAAGTAGGAAGGGTCTGTATTTGCCCCAGCCAGTGAAACAGGAACACCTTCAAACATTACAAGATAACCTTTTGGATTTACATTTTGATTGTGCCTCTGCTTTTATGTGCCCTACTTCAGGTGAAATGGATCCAGTACTTTAAATATTTAGCAGTCTAGGGAAGATGTTAATGCAAGTCTGGCACTGCCATTGTGAGAATTACAACAATGATAGTAATTTGCAGCATCAGGTTACTGTTTCATACGGGGACTGGAGATGGAAGAGAGGAACTAAAATTGTTTGAATTGTTAGTGCTTGCCATCCACGGGCCTGCCAGACAGATGGATCATGAATACTGTCTAGACAGACAGAGTGTGGTCTCTCAGGGCACGCTATGAGGCTAGGGAAAGCAGCCACTAGCTCACAGGAAACGTTACGTTATATATACTGTACACTATTATTGCATTGGGAAATGACATAAACAGAATGTTTCCACACATTTTCTGCTGTCTTTGTCCCCCATGAACAGTGTCATAATGCCTTCCTCATGCCTACTCCAAGCTGCTGACTCCATTTTTATTGTTTCAATATCTTGTCAGTGATAGATTTTGCCCTACTAGTATACAGCTGAAGGGAAGTACAGCTTAACGCTCACGGTAGCTGAGCAGGAACCGCCATTGTGTTCACAGATTAATCACAAGATAGTTATATGCTAAGAAACATGCTTGCCTTTTGCTCCAATAATTTTTACGTGAACTGAAACTGATTAATGAGTAGGTTCTGTTTAAAGGGAAAGTTCAGGCAAAGGCAATAATAAGGAAGCAAGGCTCTCACGTGAAGCCTGTACCCTGTGCTTCATTTGCGTTTCCTGCATCCAGATGTAGATCCTGTAGCAGGTCTTCAAATGTTTTTCACTAGCACACTAAAAATTTGGTTGCATGGCCACCCCTTTCCTGCAGCACTCCCAACGTGAACGAGCACAACAGGAATGACTAGGGGCTGGCCATAGGGCATATCAGGCCAGCTCCCCTGCACTGGTTCTGCCACTCAGTGAGTTATGGGGAGTTCTGTCTCTCAGGGTGTTATAGGTGGGTTCTGCCTCTCAGAATGTTATGGGGGGTTTTGACACTCAGCGTGTTATGGGGGGGTTCTGCCACTCAGTGTATTATGGGGGTGCAGATACTGGGCCAGACACACTGCAGAAAGGTCGGTGTGACCAGAGCAGGATATTTTTCAACCCCAGTCCACCCCTGGGCATGACTACGGCATTGCTCACCCTGCGAACACTAAGGGACAAGAGAGGGGTGCAATCATATTTGCTGGTGTCAGCAGGAATGAAATGTGAAGGAGGGACAACATTTGGACACCTGCTGCAGGATCGATAAAGCCCTGCAGGAGAGTCTCATGGGACTTCATGGGAGCTACTTGCTACCTTAATATTGCCATTGGACTGTCCCTTTAAGAGAATTCCATAGGTACATCCAGATTTTGAATTTCCTGCAGTTTGAAACACTCTATAGATTCAATTTATTTTTTGATAACACACATGCAATCAATCTGTGGCTAAGCTTAGCTGCACTCTACAGCACCCCACAACATTCTCACTTCTTTCTGGCCTGTGCAGTCTTTTAGAGTCCATCATACATCAGAATTGTACCTATTATATCCTCACTAAGGCTCCTTTCACACATTGTCATTTGCGTAGTGTGCTGCAGTGTGCAAAACGGTGCATGCAGCTGACTTTAGGAGGATGCCGGCCCTGCCACCACCGCAGCCGCCTCCTCTCTATTGCCAATGCCTTCAGGTGCTTCCGCTCCTCTGAGGAACAGAAAGCAACGGGGCAGGGCAAGGTGGCATATAATGCTGCACTGCACTGGAGGCACAGCGCTGCACACAATTGCACAATGAGCTTGTGCATTTCCACCGCAACAGCGGGCGGTGGAAATGTACTCTGTGAAAGGGACCTACGAAATCTTCAACTACTGGAAATAGTACTGCAATAGCAAGGTTAAGGACTTCAGGGCCGGCCACGACGGTCAGTCACATCACTTATCACTTCAGACCAGCCAATCAGTACTCACAAAAGCGCAGTGTGGGTGTGGCCTTGGCAGTGGAAAACCCCATTTTTTTGGAAGACTGGGCTACCACTGAGCCAGACACATTGCCTGAGGTACTTGGGGGGGGGGGGGGGGCATTTCCTTTCGTTCTTCCAGCTAAGTATAATTTCTACATTTCTACAGAATTCTACATTTATCATTACAAAGACCACAGCCTAACGCTTGAGTACACCAGCGTATATCGCTGGGTTTAGGACCAGTACTGTAGTAGTCTGGGAAATCTCATGGGAGTACACATTTTAGGTCAGCACAGGTCCTTTTCCTATTCCTGCAATTGCATTGCCTTACTAAATCAAGGTTATTGACACTGATTTATATGTAACAGGGTCTTTGATCTGTTTGTTCTTTCAGTTCAAACATTCAGTTAGGTGTGAAAGAATAAATTTCTAATGCACATGTTAGTTTGGCAAATGACAACTCTTATCTTAGCAAATCCAAATAAATTAACCTCATTTTGCAAAAAGAAACAGCTGTAGTTTAATGTGCACTTACATGCTTTGAAGGGATTGGGAAGTGCCTCCTGAGGCTGCTGTAAGCCATCATACCATCATAACAGTGTCATATTATCATATTGAGTGGTTTTCTATACACCATAAACTGTAGCAAACAGGCACACACTTATGCTTAGAGAAGTCACTGCACCAGTTACTTGTAACTGACCAACTGACATACATAACTTAAAATGCACGTCAAAGACAATTATCAGTCAGTCAGAGAGACATGAAGAGATGCGCGATCGGGCCGAGGCAGTGGACCTGGATGCAGCCTTCAGGTATAAGCTGCAGCTCCCTACTAGGAGTGATGGATGGGAGAAAAGGTGATTATAGCTTTTTTTATTTTTTGACTGATAATTGTCTTTAAATAAACAATACTTACCTTACCTACTTCAGAATTGTTCCTTAGAAAGTCCTGCTGTCTGAACAGTCCCCATTTCCTGCGCTGTTATCTCCGGTGTTGATAGCATATTCCCTGGCTGACTTCAGTTTGTAATCCTGCTTTTGATCATGTGGGAGCAGGTATCCCAATTATTGGAAACAAGGAAACACCAGGGCCTAACACTTTGGGCCGGCCAACACAAGACTTCCAGGACTCTGAAAGAACAAGCCTGTGGGTAAGTTATTGGTGCAGCTATACAATTTACTATGAATTACTGTAAAATGTCCTTGTGATTTGGTTCTGACTGCCTT
Source organism: Gastrophryne carolinensis (assembly GCA_027917425.1). NCBI lineage: Eukaryota > Metazoa > Chordata > Amphibia > Anura > Microhylidae > Gastrophryne > Gastrophryne carolinensis. Next base: position 307,882,570 of record CM051239.1, on the reverse strand, counting down.
AGCACAAGCCACACAGACTATAGGTAGCGTTCTTTAAAATCCATGTGATATGTTCACCAGCCTCCATAATTTAAAACATCCTCTATTTCATGGTATTAAAAGCCATTCAGTGTTCTTTTAAATACATTTAGCATCCTTGCAACTAAAGTAGGACAAGTCTAAAAGCATCACTTCCCATCAAAGCCTAATCCAGTAAAGTATTTTGACAGTTTACCTTAAAGACATTGTCCAGGCACACTCAAAATGATTCCCATTGTTTGATTAAAAACAAAGCTATATTGCCAGAGTAATAATAAATTGAAGTCTTACCTTGTATTTCTCATGTCCTATGTAATGGGAGTGGCATTGTATTGATCTAAACGGACTGACATTGTGGAGGGCTCCATTCCAGCATATCACTAGCAGAGGCAGTTTCAACATGACACAAGCCTCAGGATTGAATTGGTGGTCAGGATCATGGGGATGCACTGGAGGCCATGGAAGAGGAAGAAAAAATGTCCTTTCCTTTCTGTAACCAGAACAAAGAGACTGTCATGGAATTTCTCATCAGAGAAATCCCAATAGTAGTAAATGACCAGAATTAGACTAAGAGACAGAGGCGGATATGCGGCAAACCATGTTTAATAATAACAAACAGTGAGTACACACCAACCAAGCTGCTATATACATATATACACATAGATAAACTGGGAAGCATGAAACATACTCAGGTTGCTGTGAAGTCAGAAAACATACGTGCTTAGGAGTCCAAAGTCAAGTCCAGCAATGGCTGAGGTTGTGGCTAAGGCTATGACTGAGGCTAAGGCTAAGGCATGAGTCCTGGGTACAAAGTTCAGGTTCCAGAGTTCCAGAGTTCAAATGACAGATTAATGCTGATACTCTGAGGCCATGTGTGGATCAGCTTATATTGGCCAGGAAGCCCCACAGGGGCTGGCTGATTAACACACCTCAGCAGGACAGAGCCATCTGCTGGTGGAGCAGAATAATGCAGGGGAAATCAAGCTATGGAGGAACTCCAGACCTGACAGAGACAGCATGGAACTGCCAGGCAACTGATATGAAAGTTTGACTAGTCAATCCCTTTAAAGTAGACCAACACACGTTTGCCTTCTAACAAGTCTTAGTCTGCTTCTGGCTACATTCAAACAGGCTCACGGGGCATCCTGAATACTGCCCCCCCCATGCATCGCCCCCCAGAATGCCCGCAAATCTTACCTGTCCCTTGATCCTCGGCCGGTAAGGCAACCCTGTGATTGGCAACCGGCGGTCACGTGGGCGACCCCTACCCATGTGATCGCTGGATGCCATTCAGGGGCTGCATTCCTAAATGCGGATCGATGGACAGGTAAAAATTGGGGGGGGGGGGGCGATGCTTGGCATGCCCCCAGAGCCTGTTAAATACAGCCAGAAGAGGACCAATACCTGTTAGGGGCAAAAAGGTGTTTATCTGCTTTGAATGCCCAGCTTCCTCCTCCAGACATTCTTTTTGCTGTCTGTGATGCCCTTGTGGAGACTGAAATTTGCCTTCTGTCTGCAATGAACAAGAATTCAACTAACTGTGAAGAGGACAAGTTATTTGTTTCTGCTACAGGAACCCATATATTTTATGCTAGTCACCACTGTTTAGTCTCAACGACAACCATGGATTTTTATGGTAAATGAGCTCACTGGTCTGACCTAATAAGAATTCATGCTTGATCTTCACAAACAGCTAAGTGACAACAAATTTGGTTCTATCATTTTGTTGGCTTCAATAGACCATTTTAGTTATTTAATTCATGGAAACTTATATATTGTATAAACATAAATTAATATAAATATTAGTTAATATTATTTGTTACCTTTGACAGACTAAAATATTTTTAAGGTAGCCAGTGTGGAAGAATGTTTTCCCTTAAAATGTATGTTTCTGGTCTAATCTTCTGGAATACCATGTGTGAGAGAGGCCAAATTAAGTATTTTAATTAACGTGAATTGGTTTGCATGTAATGTCAAGTTTTTCAAAAGTTTTAGCCAGCAATTCTCAACTCAGGTGAGTGCATGTATGTCTATCCCTGGCCTGCCGAGCATTCAAAGCAAATGGTGCTTGACAAAAGGCCCAACAATGGACTCTTCTGTGTATTGCCATCAGAGAAGCTCCCTGAGGATCAATAGTGCAATCAGGGAGAGGATTCCTCCAGCGGGCCATCCTGGCTCTTAACCAGGGCAGCACCTATATTAACTGAGCAACCGCTATACTCTGCATACTGTTGGCAACAGCATTAAGATAGGTAGATCTGCAGTTTCCATATCTACAGTTGCATGGTTCTTTATGTTTCTCTGTATATTCACATATACATTTGGTCATGAACACTGTTTATATTTTGGGGGTGATTTGCAATGTTCGAGAGTTTGTGCAACTTTCCTCTTACAGGCATTGGCGGTGTGCGCGGGAAGAGGGGCAAACTGCAATGAATGTGGATGAATGAATGAATGAAGTGGCGAACGCCTATGGCAACTGACTTACGCCATGCATTTTGCTGTGTTTTCGCTGCAATTTGCTGTGAGAAATAGTGGCATTTACATTTAAAAATGGTTTGGCGAGTGCCAGCGAACTGCTGTGGCGGATTTTGTTTAAAAACATGAAATCTTACTGAAAACACACTTCTAAAGCATATGTCGACATGGGAGGGGGGTTCAGAATATATATGGGGTGTACTGGGAAAGTTTAGTGAAAAAGTAATGTGAACACAATATCATTAGTAATTTTACAAATACTAGTTCTGAGGTTCACGCTCTAAAAAAAAAGTTAGGAATGCTAAAAAGACCTAAAGTCACAATCTCCCCACAAATAACATTGATTCCTATGGGGTTTGCCACTAAAAGCTGGCAAACAGAAAAGCCGTTCGCCAGCATTCGCCAAGCCAAACTAATATTGACGTAAAACCGAAAAACATGGACATCGCCGGCCAAACACGCAACATTTCGCTTGGTAAATGCAGAAACTAACTTAAACCTGGCAGATGCCAGCAAATAATTTCCTCTATATACAATAACATATTGTGTGTTGTAGTGCACCATGAATTTTATTAACCTCCAGTTTGGTTTCAAGATGTAATTTCCATGCCTGGCTTTTGTCCTTCTTATTATCTTAAGGTGAGGAATACACACTCCAACATTTAGAGTATAGAAGTACCTGGAAAGTTGAAAAGTCTTCTTGAAAAGCCCACCACTCTTCTGATGAAAATGACAGTTTAAAAATTAGTTCTGTCTACCATCTAAGTATTAGCTCCTCTTTGAGAACAGCATTTGGACAAGGCTTGTTCTTTTACATACAACATTAAATGATCCCTTTACATGTTTCATCTGATTTATATTACTATTCTAAGTGTGCCATACACTCCACTTCGGTCTTCATGACATCTGGGTAATCTCCAGTAGAGGACGAACTTCTGCAGAGATGAATATGCAAAAAAGAAAGCCCCTCCCGGTCCATATATACCTGGGACCTCCCACCAATTCCCCAGTTTCTTCTCTGCAGAGAAGGCGACAAGACAGAAGATGAGGACTTCTTTACTTACAGGTAAGCTGGGCTCGCGCCCGGCCTTCTATTATCCCAATTACTGCCAGGACCCTTCTAAATTTCCCTATATTGAGCCTCCCAGCTTAGGCTGCTGGTCCTGGTGAAGGTAGGTGCACCCTATGGGTGCAGCAGGAGCACTGCTCCACCGTGAGACCTCACTATGGGGTAGGCGGTTTCCAGGTTTCTTGGTGATCCTGGTGTGGGATGCCCCGTCCTGTTAGGCTTATGACCGGCTCCTGGCAGGATTCCCCCCTTCCGGGTCCCTTATTCCCCTCCGGGGGGGGGGGGGGGGCTGGCCGATATTTCGTTTTACTCAGCCCTTGTCCCTGTGTGCTGTGTGTTTTACTGTGTGTGTGTGTGTGTGAGGTGTTTGCTGCCTTACTGGCTTACTGGGGACTGATTACAGCCTGAGGGAGCTTCTCCCTCTCAGGCTGCGTTCGGGAAGGGGGTGGGGGCGGGCTCTCGGCGCAGCAACTGTAGCCCCGCCCCCTTTATTTGGCTCGATTGCTGTGCTCGTTGTATAGGGGTCTGCGTAGCTGGTGGGTGGCCACGAGGCTGCGTGGGGGCCATCTTTCCCTGTCAGGCCGCATAGCAATCGGTGTGGTAAGGGCCCGATGGCCATCTTCTTAGCTTGTGTGTGTGGGGGCCCCTATTTACCGGGGGCCCCCACTGGTCTCAATCCTGTGTGTGTGGGTGTGCCTTAATCGCACTGTCTTGCTGGGATACCTGTATATTTACAATGGTGTGGCTGCAAGATCAATTGCTGTGGTTTTTTACATGTAATTTTATGGCCATTTTTACACAGCTCGGCGCTTATGTTGCTTGTTTTTTGTGTGTTACAGGTTGCCCTGTATATGTGCATATTAAGGGGTCCCTCCTGGTCCTGGGGTCCCTAGTATAAAAATTGTCCATCTAAAATCCTCCCACCGGGACTTTTAAGGGGCATCCCGGGTTGCTTATGCGTAATTCCCTGCAGTCTTGCAACTGACCACAAAAATTCACCATATGGAGGCTCCGCAGGATACCGGGCCCGGGATCCCTTTGGAAAAATCCGGGCCATGTGTGGGGTGTGGGGTATCCCTTATGGGGGAGAATGTGCTGATCTGTATACCATGCTCACAAAAGGCCATAACGCGGCAGTCTGGTACCCAGCCTTCTGGGTCGGCTCCTCCCGCTTCATCGCCTTCCCCTCCCCACCTTATCCGTACCCCAAGTGACATTGGTACCAGTGGGGAGTCGCTTTCTCATGTTTGGGCTCGGTTGGCCAGCATCGAGAAAATGATTGCTAGCAAGGTGGGCAAGAAGGCCCAGGCTAAAAAGAGACATTTGTCGTCGGCCATTGTGGGATATTGACGACGAGTCCACTGATTTGTCCGATTATTCCCTGTTAGAGGAGGGGGAATTGTATCAGGATTCAGAGGCTGACTATGTTCAGCCTGGGAATTCCAATGTCGGGCAGGCGCTGGGGGATGCCGTAGATACGGCCACTGTTTTGTCACATTTATTGGAGGTGTTGGATTTTGAACCGCCTGCGGCGCCCCCTCTTAAGAAGGGGGAATTTTTTGGGGCCTGCAAGCCCCATCTGGAATTCCCTACCCAGGGTCATTTTGATGCGCTGATCCTTAGAGAATGGGAGAGGCCCAGTCGGCTTCCTGGTGTGCCTCAGGGATGGGATAAGAAATATCCTTTTCTGGTGGAGGCGGTTAAGCGCTGGTCTTCTCCTCCCGAGGTCGACGCGCCTGTCTTAGGTTTGACCAACTCTTCTGTGCTGAACACCCCTGACGCCACCTTCCTTAAGGATGGCGAGGATACGCGCCTTGATCAGATGGCGTGCCACGCATTTGCCAACATGGGCTCGGCCCTGCGGCCTGTTAGTGCATCTGCCCTGGTGTCGCTTGCTACCAGGTCTCTTATCAGGGACTGGCTGAATAATGCTCAGTTTGATCCAGCTGGCTCTGAGTTCGCTATCCTTAAGAAGTGCGAATTGTTCATGGATTTTGTCATGGCTGCGATGGAAGACTCTATTGTCGTGTGTAGTAGGACGTCAGCCTTACTGGTGGCCATGCGCAGATTGGTCTTGCTCTGTCAGTGGACAGCGGACGTTGGAGCCAAGAAGTCGCTCACAGCTCTTCCCTTCTTGGGTGCACGGCTGTTTGGCGATAAATTGGATGCTGTTGCTAAATGAGGTAAGTTACCTCAGCGGAGGAAACAGCGCCGCCCCCTTTCGGGGGGGGGCTCGTTCACTCCTTCCTTTCGAGGGGCCAGAGCGTCTAGGGGTCTGGCCTACTCAGGTGTCAGGGGCTCGTCCTGGATCAGAGGCAGAGGTCGGGCACGTCACGCGGCTGCCTGGAGTTCCAGGCCCAAGCCTGCCGTTAAACTGGCTCAGCAATGAAAGGGCGTCCTCACCCGCAAGGGTGGGGGGATGGCTGCAACTCTTCTTCCAGGTCTGGGCCCGGGAGGTCACAGACAATTGGATCTTGGAAGTGGTCTCCTCCGGGTACAAACTGGAGTTCGAGTTCTGGCCGCTCCCAAGATTCTTAAGGTCTCGGGTGCCCTCGGACCCTCAGGCTGCACAGGGGCTCCTGTTAGCAGAAAAAAAACCTTCTGGACATGGGGGTTATATGCCCGGTGCCTCTGGCAGAGAGAGGCAGGGGTTTCTACTCCAGCCTTTTCACGGTTCCCAAAAAGGAGGGTTCGGTGAGACCCATTCTAGATCTCAAGGTTCTCAGCAGATTTCTCAGAGCCAAAAAGTTCCGCATGGAGACTCTGCGCTCGGCTATCAATTCCCTTCGCCAAGTTGTTCCGATCTTTCAGGCACATCAGAGATTCCTCCGATTTGTGGTGGAGGATCAACATTATCAGTTTGTAGCTCTTCCCTTCGGTCTGACCTCGGCACCAAGGGTCTTCACCAAGGTTTTGGCGGGCATAATGGCTCTGCTCAGATCTCAGGGCATTTGCATTGTGCCTTATCTGGATGATCTGTTGATATCAGCTTCTTCCCTTCATCAGGCGGAACTGGACACCCACCAGGTGGTGTCGACCCTGGAGAGGTTCGGGTGGGTGATCAACCGCACCAAGTCTTCTCTCTCCCCGTCTCGTAACAGAATAAACCAAGTTGCTGGTGCACACTAGTTTCGCGTGGGTGCCAGGTCAGCGGTGGCTCCGCTGTGAAGCCAATCTGTACAAATGACCAGCGTTATATAATTCCACCAAGTGTATCATAGAAAGACAAATGTGGTATGATACATCCATCACAAAATGGACACTTTGTGATGGATGTTTCATACCACATTTGTCTCCCTGTCTCGTGTGATTTCATTTCTGGGCATGAATCTGGATACCATTCGGGCCAGAGTGTTTCTGCCCCAGACCAAGGTGCATGGGATTCAGGGCCTGATCCGTCTTGTTCTGGCCAGTCCTTGTCCCTCTATCCGACAGGGGATGAAACTGGTGGGTCTGATGGTATCCTCCTTCGAGGCGGTGCCGTTTGCACAATTTCACATGAGATCTCTTCAACTTCACCTATTGACGTATTGGGACAGGTGCCCACAGTCATTGGATCAACCTTTCAGGATGTCTCCCAGGGTTCGGCAGTCCTTTCGGTGGTGGCTGGACTCGATCAATCTGGTGAAGGGCAGATCCTTTCTGGTCCCTTGTTGGAAGACTGTTACCACGGATGCCAGCCTGTCGGGCTGGGGAGGTTATTGGAAGAGTCATCAGTTCAGCGGGGTGTGGGGTCCCCAGGAGGCTCACACCCCCATCAATGTATTGGAGCTCAGAGTGGTCTCTCAACCCCGAGGTTTTTCTGGATCTTTGCCTCGAGGCACAATCACAAACTTCCGGCCTTTGTGTCTCTTTCTCAGGATCCCCTGTCTCTGGCAGTGGATGCCTTGTCACTGGCTTGGAAGGACCTGGGTTTTCTGTACCTGTTTCCATCTGTCTCCATGCTGGGCAAGGTAGTTCGCAAACTGGTTCTAGAAGGGGCACCAGCGATTCTGGTGGCTCCAAGGTGGCCAAGAAGGGTTTGGTACGCAGACGTTGTAAGGATGGCCGTAGACCAGTACCGGCTTCCCTTGCTGCCGGACCTGCTATCTCAGGGTCATCTACTTTACCCCAATTTACAAACACTGGCTTTGACGGCTTGGCTGCTGAAACCTTCATCTTGAAAGAGGAAGGTTTTTCTGAGGCTGTTGTTCAGACCCTGATTAGGGCTAGGAAGCGGTCCTGTTCTGCATTTACTATAGGACTTGGAGGTCCTATATTGATTGGTGTGAGGCTAGGGCCTTGCCTTGCAGGGTTTTTTCTATACCCAGGATTTTGGAGTTTCTTCAGCATAATCTGGATCTTGGGTTCCAGCTTAATACTTTGAAAGGACAGGTTTCTGCTCTGTCGGTTTTTTTCCAGAGGTCTTTTGCTTTACACCCGCTGGTTAAGACCTTTTTCCAAGGGGTCGCGCATGTATGGCCCCCTCGGAAGGCTGTAGTCCCTGTTTGGGATTTGAATTTGGCTCTTTCCGCTCTGCAGGGTCCTCCTTTTGAGCCGTTACAGGATATTGCTCTTTCGGTTCTCACTCAGAAGGTATTACCTCTGTCCGGCGTGTCTCTGAGTTGGCGGTCCTGTCGATTCAGGCCCCTTACTTTGAGAGACACCAGGATAAGGTGGTTTTTCGTTTTAAGCCGGATTTTCTTCCTAAGGTGCTGTCTGCTTTCCACCTCAATCAGGACATTGTTCTCCCTTCCTTGTGTCCTAAGCCTAACAATGACAAGGAGAGGGTTCTGCACAATTTGGATGTTGTTCGCTGTGTGAAGTACTATTTGGTGACTACTTCTTCCTTCCGCAAGACGGACGCCTTTTTTGTGGTGCCCTGCGGGCCCAGGAAAGGTTTGGCACCTGCTAAATCTACGATTAGCAAATGGATTTGTCAGGCCATTGTTGGGGCCTATTCTGCTAAGGGGAGGACTCCCCCTTTTAGGGTCACTGCGCACTCTGCTTGTGCTGTTGGTGCATCCTGGGCTTTTCAGCACCAGGCTTCTGTTGAACAAGTTTGTAAGGCTGCTACTTGGTCTTCCGTTCATACTTTTGCCAAGTTTTACAAGGTTGATGTGCGGGCTTCAGCGGATGCTGTTTTTGGCCGCAAAGTTCTGCAAGCTGCAGTGGTTTGAGTTGGTACATTCTTTGCTGTTTCTGGTTCCCACCCATGACGGACACTGCTATTGGATGTCCCAGATGTCATGAAGACCGAAGCGGAGTGTATGGCACACTTAGAATAATACCGTTTTGTGAGTACTCACCTTAAAACGGGTATTATGAGTGTGCCATACACTCCACTTCACCCCACCCCTTTTTTCTGGTATTCTGGGGCTTTTATATGGTGAACCATTGGATTTGATTGTTAAGGTTATATTTGGTTCTTCCTGGTCCCTTTACTGCTTTTATACACTGGGGAATTGGTGGGGGGTCCCAGGGAGGGGCTCTACTGGAGATTACCCAGATGTCATGAAGACCGAAGTGGAGTGTATGACACACTCATAATACCCGTTTTAAAGGCGAGTACTCACAAAACGGTATTTTTTTTAGCAAAACCTTTTTTTTTATTAAATAAACTTTAAAGTCCTTGGTTTTCTATCATTTTTACAGAACTAAATGATTATTCTTCACATATTTCAGCATTTTCATGCTCTATGCCTTTCACATTCACTACATTGAATAAAAGAATTTTACTTTTTTTTTTAAATTAAGTGTTTTAGCATTTTGTACTTGCATTCTTTGGAACCTTGAATGTACTGAACACTACACCGCATGGTTTCCCTCATCTGACCTGTTCCAACTGTTAAACAAATTTGCACAAAATGTAGTGAAATTGACATTACTCATCTGTTGGCTCGAAATGTACAGAACACATTGAAAGTTCTACTATTATAAAAGCAGTTCAATGTTATGCCAAAATTATGCTTCTCTACTGCAATTATTTTTTTTTCAAGTTATTATTTTCTTTCAAACATATTGTCTTACGAGTGTAGGAGAGTACAGCAAATATATCCTCAAAGCACATGTTTTGCTACCTGCAGAATGGGAACATTGCTTTTATTGAATGTTTGTGTGTAAAATTCTACAAGTTTCTCTGTAGACTTAAATGACTTTGTCATTTTAGACTTTCAAGGCTGTCTACTCTATAGAAAATAGTACTATGGAAAGCCAAGTACATGCATAATGAATGTCTGTATTTCACAATAACGTGTCTATTGGACGACTTTCACCTTACATCTCAATATAAAACATATAGGTGAACAGGGCATGTATGTTTGTGTGTGTTGGGGGTGGGGGCCCAATAAATGCAGGTCAGGAAGCACTTTCACAGCTATGTGCATCTTTTAAACTGGAACAACAACTTTTTTTCACAAAATGGATCTTGTACCGAGTGCATGGGCACATCCAATTGTGGATGCCCTCCTGTACATTAACGGGTCAGAACGGGAGAAATCTTACCTTTCTCATCGGTCCCCTGAAGAAATCCACATGGCTTTCGGATGTCCGAGTTTCCCGCCAAATGCTGATAACCATGTCATCTACCTGGTCAATCAGAGCACTGGATTTCTCCAGGGTACCGAGGAGAAAGGTAAGATTTCTTCCGTTCTGCTCCTTTAATGTGCAGGGGGCATCCACAATTGGGATGTCTCCCTGTACCGGTACAACACCCATTAAAAGACCACAGGTTTCAAGCAATATGGAAAAGAAAAGTCAATAACTGCACAAAACAAGATATTTTAAGTTAAGCATGATCATCACACTGTGAACAGATACTGTATGTGGCGGATTAAGAGCACATAGGGATTTCTGCAGATAAAAGTACAATGAGAAAGGAATGTGCTTGGCAAATTCATTGGAATAAAAGAGCAGCTGCTGAAATGCGATTTGAAGCTGCTTTTGCCCCATGAACTTCAAGCTGTAGGATCCTCCAGAGACCAGCAGTTAAGCATACACCTACTATGCAGCAACCTCTAACCAGGGCCCACAAGCAGAAACAGTTGAAGTGGGCCCACACAGTCTCATTTACTGATCAGTGCTCTGCAACCCTAGATGGTCCAGATGGATAGAGTAGTGAATGGCTGGTGGATGGCCACCATGTCCCAACAAGGCTGTGACATCACCAAGGTGTTGAAGTCATGTTTTGGGCCTGGATCATGTGGAGAGTTCTTATAGGCCGCTTTAGGGTACCAGGAGGTGTGAAAATGACATAGTAAAGTTATTTTACAAGAATTGACTGTTAACCCAGAACCCAGAACAGATAATGCCCCCTCACACATACCGCTAGCAATCCCAGTCCCTGTGGGCCCCATATTTTGCTTAGTTCTGCTTCCTGCTTTCTGCAGGCTGGGACCTCACCCTGCCTTTCTGCTTTTGCCAGGATTTAAATATTGCTTTAAAGTTAAGAATCATAACACCTATATGGCATAGGCTAATCTAAAACATTTTCAAATCCCTACAAAGCAATTAAAACCCAGGGAGTATCCACTATCTTGAGTGGGTGGTGCACTGCCCTAAATCGGGGCGTCCCGCTCAACCTGAAGCACCAACACAATACACTCACACACAGACAATGGTTGTCAAGCGAGGCTGACACAATAAACACCCACAGCCAAACATTTAGCCAAAAAGAACTCAAAATGTAATAAACGCATATAGTTATGGTACATGACACATAGTTTGAAAAAAACGCACACATAAGACTGTACACATAAATAAAAAGCAATTGCTATTTAAAAACAGGGGCCCTCACCAGGACTAGCCTGGATTCCACACCTCCTACACTCACGCTGCAATCACACACGCCGGCCGGCATCCATCAAAGGGACAAAGTCCACAGGGGTTAATTGCGACCTGTGACTCAAATTGCAGTAGGGGGTATGTAACTCTAAATCCTCAATGTGGCCAGCTGACTCTTTTCCTCAATGATAAATAACACACCCGCGGTGCGGGGCTTAAACGATCAATGTCATTCTTAGAGAGGCCAGTTATAGCCCGCAGGCACTCATGTGTCCGGATAAGTAGATGGGGCTAGATAGGCTGCACGCAGATACGAGGCAGGAGCTTAGGTGTTGGTGCCCGCATATCTCAGGCATGCTGCAATCAGTCTATACACTTCAGCCAGCTACTGCCGTCCTCCATCACCGCATCTCCGCCACCGCCGCCTCCATTGTATCAAACCCCACGTGGGTCCATAGAGGTGGGCACAATGCAGCCTCTCCTTCCCTGCACCTGGCCACCAATCACATCCGGCCGCAGCGTGGTAGCGTCAGTGCAGGGGGGCGTGGCTAGGGACCGTCACCGACGTATGTTTCACTCCCCCTTGGGAGTTTCATCAGGGTGAGGGAGGGGCCGGGTGGTGCCATGCTTATAATTGTCACGCCATGCCTTCATACTGTTCCAAGTTCAATCATGTCTCACCCCAGATATCTTTTATCTCACGGGGAACCACCAATCATCATCTCTGTTTGGTGCAGGCGCAGGCTCACAAGCTTCAGTGACGTTATTGTATACCGGACACATTAACCCCCACTTACCCTCCCCTCTCTGCTTCAAACACAGCATTCATCAACAAATCCACATGCTATTTTTAAGAGGAACTCCAACAAATGAATTAAATTAGGGTAGGTGAGTCTCACCTCAGGTTCACCTACTATTTTAGAAAACCTCGCGGGAATACTAAATCGTCCCTCCAATGTTAGATTACACTCTCTCTATCACCTGTTTTCACACTTCCACACCCAAGGATCCCTACAGGCACAGCAAATCATCCCAAGAACTAGGTTTATCTTCAAGGAGATTTACAGTGGTCATCCACTACAGACCACACCCTCTCTTGGACATCTTTGGACATCTAAGTTTCCCACTCCTAAGTGGGACCCACCACCAGGCACCCCTAAATTTGGAAAGTATTTACATTCTTCTAAGTGGCATCCACACGGTATCCAGGAACCAAGGCAGAGGATCACACTCAATTACCGGAAAATATATATATATGCATTCTGTTCTCACCTCCGCTCATAGAGGGCAGACACACTAGCAAGGGAGGAACAGTAAGGAGAAGAATTGACAGCAGGAGATAGGGCAGGAAGTAGCACAAAACACAAAGAACAGAGGAAAGTCACCCATGAGCACCCAAGTATTTACAAAAATGCTTTGAGGCCCATATCCGTATTGAGCCCATTTGGAATCATAGTTCCCAATTCAAATATTAGCCGTGACTCATGTTGCAGGAGTCTGATATCTCTAAACCCCCTTCTTCCCTCCATTTCCATTTTAAATATACCAGCTACCCACAATTTTTGGGGGTCACTATTATGATGGATCCTAAAATGTTCTGCAACGGAACTCTTTTCACTTCTCTTACGAATGTCCCTCACATGCTCTCCCAGCCTAATCCGTAATTCTTGCTTAGTTTTTCCTACATACTTTTTATTGCAAGGGCACGTAAGTAAATAAACCACATATCTTGTGGAACAGTTGATAAAACTCTTTATTGGTCTGGGAGTCTTACTTTTGGGACCCATAAAGGTTTTTTCCATGAACGGACAAACCTGACAATGCCCACACTTATATGACCCCTTCAAAACTGTCATTTCTCTCTTATCCTCAACCCTAAGTCTATACTCACTGTGCACTAATCGGTCCCTGAGGTTACACGCCCATCTGGCCGTCATCAGAGGTCTGGGTCCTACATGTTTAGCTTTTGTGGGATCCAACATGAGAATATTCCAGTGTGACTGGAGAATATTCCGAAAATTTTCCCAGTTCACACTGTATTGGGTAATGAGGCGGACATGCTGTTTACCCTCCAACCTCCTGGATCTGGTACCCCTCAGTAAACCCTCACGTGGAGAGGTCCGCAAGAGCCGATGGGGGTAACCCCTATCCCTGAACCGCCTTGTCAACGCCCTGGCCTCCCGTACATGGTCCCCCACTGAGCTACAGTTCCTCCTGATTCGCAGGAACTGCCCCAAGGGGATACCATGCCTCAGCGGGCCAGGGTGATGACTGGCAAAATACAGGAGGGTATTCCCCACTGTAGGCTTGCGAAAGGTGGTAGTGACCAGCCTGCCCACCTCACTAGTAATCAGAAGGTCCAGAAACTCAATGGAAGTGGTACTAAACTTGTAGGTTAATCTAATATTCCTCTGATTTTGATTTAACGAGGATATAAACTCCTCCAACTGTTGTGCCGTCCCCTTCCATACCAGCAGGACATCATCAATATATCTCAGCCATAGAGTGGCATGTGCTCCGAAGGACGCCCGCCCAAACACCTCAAGACTCTCCCACCGTCCAAGGTGAAGGCAGGCGTACGAGGGAGCACACGCCGCCCCCATTGCCGTACCACAGATCTGCTGGTAGAAAGTTCCATTAAATCTAAAGAAATTATTCGTAAGGACAAATTCCAGCAACTCAACTACAAATTCGTTGTAGGCTGCGTTACCTGGACCAAGTACCTCCAAGGTTTCTTCCACTGCCTGGAGAGCCATAGTGTGGGGAATGGAGGTATACAAACTCTCCACATCAACACTGGTCAATAGCCAGTTTTCTTCCATTGACACATGATGTAACTTGCGTAATAGGTCGCTGCTATCCAACACAAAGGAAGGGAGAAGCCTTACTAAAGGTTTCAAGTTCTCATCAATGAATCTAGCAGTCTTTTCAAGCCGCCCTCCATTCCCTGACACTATGGGTCTCTCGGGCGGGGCCAGAGGGTTCTTGTGTACCTTGGGAATTGTGTACAACACAGGGATGTTATAATCCTGTACTTTAAGATAATCAAACATTTTTACGGTCAACAGATTTTCTTCTTTTGCCCAATATAGTTTTTGATTAAGATTGTCAATGACCTTAGGAAAAGGATTCTCTTTTACACGGCAGTAAGTATCTTGATCTCCAAGCTGTTGCTCAATTTCCCCTATGTAATAATAATCATCCATAAGGACTTTGTCGCCCTTGTCACTGGGTCAAATAATGATATTGGATGCCTTTTCCAACTCTAATAAAGCCTCTCTTTCTTGTCTAGTCAAATTATCCTGCCCAATCCTCCCTTGCCAAATCACGTTATACTAGCTGAGTTTAGTCCTGAGTCCTGAGTCCTGAGTTTACTATAGTTAGGTAGAAGGTCCGGGATCTCCTCAAATTCAGATCCCAATGTGAGATCCTCATCCAGGGACTCACCTTCAATTGTACACTCATGGGGTATCTCATCTCCCCCAGCGGCGGGGCAACCTACCAATTCACAGGGGACCGCCGTTTTATTAAACATTGTCCTAAACAATACTTTTCTCAAATATAAGGCAGTATCCCTGTAAAGTATAAATTCGTCGCCTCCAGCACTGGGGGAAATCGATAAACCCCTGGATAAAACAGACAAATTAATAACATTGAGGCCCTCACACCTAGGCACCTGCGAATCTACGGGGGGGGGGGGAACCTGCCATTTTGGTTTTCCTGATACCCCTCAGGGTTTTCACCCTGTTGGCCACACTGTCTCCTCCTTCTCCACTTTTTTGGCTTTGATCTAAAAAAGACACATTTCGACGGGGTCTACGGGATGGACTGTCATCAGAGACTTCAGTCTCTGCCCCCGATAAATCACTGGACACCTCCCTCCATTGTTTACGTCGAAAATTGAATCTATTTCTAGGTCGAAACTCAAGAAAGATTTTTCTCGCCTCAAATTCCATGAGGTCTCTTCTAAACTTTTTTTGTTTGACTTCTTTAATTGCCTTTTGTACTTTCTCCACTTCTAATTTTACCGATTAATTTAATTTAGTGAATTCCGGATCTTCACTACAACTGTCCAATTTGCTGCATGTCTCCTTAATATTTTCATCTAATTCTGCCAACTGGATCCGTTCTTCCTCAACAATTAGTTCCATCAAACGGATCCCATGACTAATACATTCCTGTTGCCACTTTTGTAAGAATCTTTCCGTTCTCAGGTGTTCCGCCGGGACAATACGTTCCCCTAACCCTCTGGGGATTACCTTGTGTTGGATATAGTTTTCTATAGTACATACATCCCAGTGGCATTTGAGCTGTTTGATAACAAAAGATTTGTGCTTTTTAAATACTGACCGTACCTCCTCACTCTTAGTATCAAGCTCAGTCCTATCCTGGGAATCAAAAGCAGCCTGGATGTTCTGTAGGCAGGCTTTATCTAGCTTGAAGGCCATAGTGATACCCAATTTTCCTATATCTGGGAACAGGATATGCCAAGGTGAACTCAACACTCGAGTTGTCACAGACCCACCACCTCAAAGTAACAAAAAATTAAAAAATTAATCCCCATGCCTGTGTAAAGAAACAGTGTGCTGAGAATTAAACTTTGCCCTATCTATATTCAAAAAGACCAATTTACACACATGGATTTCTCTACCTGGAAATGGAGGCAACAACATCTCCTTGTCCAACACATTTTCAAATCCCTACAAAGCAATTAAAACCCAGGGAGTATCCACTTCCCTCTGTTCTTTGTGTTTTGTGCTACTTCCCGCCCTATTTCCTGCTGTCAATTCTTCTCCTTACTGTTCCTCCCTTGCTATTGTGTCTGCCCTCTATGAGCGGAGGTGAGACCAGAATGCATGTATATATATTTTCCGGTAATTGAGTGTGATCTTTTGTGATCCTCTGCCTTTGTTCCTGATAGTGTGGATACCACTTGGACTTGGAACAGTATGAAGGCGTGGCGTGACAATTATAAGCATGGCACCACCCGGCCCCTCCCTCACCCCTATGAAACTCCCAAGGGGGAGTGAAACGAACGTCGGTGACGGCCCCTAGCCACGCCCCCCGCACTGACGCTACCACGCTGCGGCCAGATGTGATTGGTGGCCAGGTGCAGGGAAGTAGAGGCTGCATTGTGCCCACCTCTATGGACCCACGTGGGGTTTGATACAACGGAGGCGGCGGCGGCCGGAGATGCGGTGATGGAGGACGGCAGTAGCTGGCTGAAGTGTATAGACAGATTGCAGCATGCCTGAAATAGGCGGGCACCAACAGCCAAGCTCCTGCCTCGTATCTGCGTGCAGCCTATCTAGCCCCATCTACTTATCCGGACACGTGAGTGCCTGTGGGCTATAACTGGCCCCTCTAAGAATGACATTGATCGTTTAAGCCCCGAATCGCGGGTGTGTTATTTATCATTGAGGAAAAGAGTCAGCTGGCCACATTGAGGATTTGGAGTTACATACCCCCTACTGCAATTTGAGTCACAGGTCGCAATTAACCCCTGTGGACTTTGTCCCTTTGATGGATGCCGGCCGGCGTGTGTGTTTGCAGTGTGAGTGTAGGAGGTGTGGAATCCAGGCTAGTCCTGGTGGGGGCCCCTGTTTTTAAATAGCAATTGCTTTTTATTTATGTGTACAGTCTTATGTGTGCGTTTTTTTTCAAACTATGTGTCATGTGCCATAACTATATGTGTTTATTAAATTTTGAGTGCTTTTTGGGTAAATGTTTGGCCGTTGGTGTTTATTGTGCCAGCCTCGCATGACAACCATTGTCTGTGTGTGAGTGTATTGTGTAATCTAAAACATTACATATCCTGTAATGCAAAATATATAGAAAAGTTGTAAAATGTACCATATTTTCGCCCTATAAGATGCACTTACCCATAAGTTGCACCTAAGATTTGGAGAAGGAAAATAATACAATTCAGAAATTCTGAACCAAAAGTGCTACAGAACCGCAGGAACCAAATAATAGGCAAGGTGCAAATTTACATGCAGAGTAACAGCCCCTCCATTCCCCCAGTATAGACAGTGTGGCATCCCCCTCCCATTCTCTAATTTAGACAGTGTGGCATTCTCCCCCTCGCATCACCCATTATAGGCAGTGTGGCAGTCTCCCCGTCTCTTTCCCCATTATAGGCAGTGTGGAATTCTCCCCCTCCCATTCCCCATTAATGAAAATGGTATTGGGAGACCAGATGCCTGGTAACTGATCCCTGACCCTGTCCCTGCTCCGGCGCTGCTGCTGCCATCGTCTGGCCTCCTGGTGGCTGTGCGGATAGCGATGGTCATGTAAATTTATTTTTGTTTTTTTAAATGCTCCCGATAAGATGCACTGATATTTTTCCCCAACTTTGAGGAAAAAATATATAGGTCTTATAGGGTGGAAAATACTGTATAATATTATCAATCATATATTTTATGGGCAAATTTAATAAGCATTTCAATTTTGATGCAAATGGTGAGATTAGAGTGTGCAGTCCGGACAAGAGGAATGCTGTAAGATTGTTAAACATAGAAAACATTTAGACTAGCAGAGTCATAGAGTTTGGCTAGCAATTTACCTTGATTGGACACCACTGATTTCTTTTTCCAAAATGCTTTTTACTAAATTGCACTTTCCCAGTGTTCAGAGTCTATTGAATACTAGAAATGAAGCATCTCCAAAGTGCCACTTTTTTTATTTGAGCACTTAAAAGGGATGACTAACATTGCAAGAGTAATAAGGGTCTATATTTGGACTTTCAGATGAAGGTAGGAAGCTTGGTAAACTGTTCTTATGGAACAGAGGAGCGTCTGTTCCAACTGCAATACAGAATAAAGACTCAAAAGCAATTGTAGCTGAAGGGCTCTTCTAAATGTCTGATCCATGTCTTGCATTCTGTGCAGGTGCCAGTTTCACAGCTATGTGGCAACATTTGATGAAAATTATTATACTTGCCTGTTAAGTTCTATCAGTTCACTTGCTAATTTTGGCAAAAACTTGAGACCTTTAATTAAATATTGGCAGTATTTGTAAATCTATATTATGTTTTGAAAGTACTTGAACAGCTTATATATTTGGAAGGATGCTGGTGTTAGAAAGACATATGAGACTCATCAGACGCAAGGAATAGCTCATAATGGCTGAGTGGAGTGTAAGAATGTGAGTCTTTAGAATGGAGTGGAACAAATGTTCTTGAGGGCATTTAGTGCTTGTTTCAGTAAAGAACCATAATATAATAGAATTAGCACTTCTCTATCTGTGTTTGGCCGAACATCTTGTAGTAGCTTAAAAAATGTTTTGGAAATCAGATTTTGTCTAGATGCCGTAGATGCTAACAAATAACACCTGAAGAGTTGTGCTTCTGAATCACTATTCCTTTTTTACAATAAACAACTGGGATAGGGGTTCTTTCTAAAAAAAAAAAAATATTTGGGCATCAAGAGGAAAGGTAGTCAGAATGTTGAGAAAGGTGGAATTAGTCACCATTTAGCAGCAAGCACATGGTCAGACTTGAGAGCTGCTAAAAAGCTTACAACAATCAGTCAGCCCCCAAAAAAGGACAAGAGATGGGTCGTTCCTTCACCTTACAGAGAAATGTTGCCACATTGTATTACATTAGTCTAATTTCAATAATATTTCATATTCATTTCCAATCATTTTTTTGAGAATTCTTTAATTCAAGATAAAGAAAAGCTCATACAAAAATACAAGGCACACACAGTATGTCAGAGACCACAAACTTGATTTTTGGGCCCCAACAAGGCAAGCCTGTAACTGTTCTTGTCAAGATCTTGTAAATAAATAGCTTCCTTAAAGAGGAACATCGGACCTAAAATAAAAAGGAGTCATTTCCCCCCATCAGCCCCTACTTACCTTTTGGATGTCGCCTGCTGAGGCAACATCTGTCTGCTTCAGAGCTTGATCTTTACCCCGCCGCCCAGCATGGCCTTAGCTGTCTTGGAGCTCAACAAAGTCTTGCAGGATATCGGGAGGCCCCATTGCATCCCATTCATAAGTACTGCGCAGGAGCGAGGTTGGCGGCCCATGCCCAGTGCCTGATGAGAAGCAAGATGGTGCCGGCATCAAAACTGAGTGACTCAGAAGATGTATCCCTTGGCGAGGTGGGAAAATAATGCCCCAAGGTAAAACCAGAAGGGGGGGGCAGCAGATCGGTGAGGTCTGGGGGAGAATTTTTCCTCCCACGATGTTCCTCTTTAATTGACATAATCAGTATGTGGAGAAAGAAAAAGATGAAATGTTTCAGATAAAATTAGAAAAAAGCAGATAGAATGGAGAGGGGGGGGGGGGGGGGGAGGGGGGATGATCCAACCAAAAATATGCAGAAATCAAACAATAGGCAGTGGATCCCTTCCACCCACACCCTGCTGTTAGCATTACAGGGTTTACAGTGTTGTATGTAAATCTTGCAGTGCATTCAGATTTTAGAGGATTTCTCCATTGAGTCTCCTGAAGTCACTATCAAAATTGGACTTTTACTCTGTTTTTGAATGTCTGAAAAGGGGGAGAAGGAGTCTTCTGTGCTTTAATGGCTTGCGTAGCAGATGTGAATATATGGCTTGCTAGTTTTAGTAAAGAACTGATGCAAAGCAGAATAGCTGTGTTTAAAGATTACAAACATCCATCCAAAATTTATGAATTTGTGGGGAGAACTGAGTAAAGGTAAGAAAAATTGGGGCTAGAGGTTATATATTTGTGGGGAGACATTAGCAATCAGGATGCGCTAGAACCAACAGTTAAAAATGAGTTTTGTTACTCTTTAAAAGAGCACTATTATGAATATTTACATTAAAAAAGATAAATAATAAAATAGCCATACAATAGCTTCTAACATGTGTATAAATAATGTGGCAATAGTAATGAAAAACTGTATAAGTTACTTTTACATTTTAAAATTAAAATGGCTCAGTCCATTTGCTAAATGGGGGGGGGGGGGGTCTGCTGTGTTTTATTCAGTGAGGTGATAGCAGGCAGCCACAGCATTTAGCCCACTGGTCTCCTTGCAACAGCGGCAGTGAATTTGCTGCAGCTTTTTCCTTAGGCATGCACTGTGTGAGGTGCTGCTTTTGTGATAAGACCACCAGGTGCCTCAATAAATATATAAAGTCTCTACAAAATAAACTGCGAAGGTATATATAAAGGTATTAAAGCAGAACAAAACCCTGAGTGGCAGAACCTGGAGTCTAAAAGACTCCAGTCCTGGCTGCTGGCCTTTCCCCCTGAGGCATCCCAAATCGGGATGCCGCACTGTGTGAAACACCACTCGGATCCCCGCAAAACCCACCTTTTTCCTGGCTCTCATAGTGATGTAAATAGTTTTGGCCACATCCTCAGCATCTCTGGGCTGAGGCACGCTTCCACAGATAGCCAAATAGATAGGCTGGGCGCCCAGGAATGCAGCTGTTCCCGCTCCCCATTGCCGAGCTCTATGTGCAAACAGACCTGTTTGTCAAGCAAACAGTGCTGATTGGATGAGAGCCCATTCATGGGGCATGGGACGAGGAAAGGTGCGTTTTTATGGGAGAACTGTTCCCCCGGGACAAGAAACAAAACTCAGGATAGTGAAAATCCTGGGTTTTGTTCTGCTTAAAACACAAAAAGCTGAAAAAAGAATACATGGAAAACAGCGTTGTAAGAATAAGAAAGAAAAAGACCCAACCAAGGAGACCGTATAAAGCCAGCGCACTCAACTAGGTAACATGTATAGCAATAAGTTTATTATGTACATTGAGCCATCATATAAAAAACAAGCAACAAAATGACAAGACAAATTAAAAACATGACTATAACATACCCGGGAGCTTCTCTAGGGGGAAGAGAAACTGTGGGCACACAGCGGAGCGTGCGGGGCAGCTTCATACACCCAGGATGGATTAGTATTTTACTTGCGGTACCTTTGACTTTACTTCAATTCCCTGTTATTTATGTGATCTGTTTGCTTCTGTGATATAAGCAACCAGCTGGTGCTGGCCTTCATATGGTTACTATCACATCCCATGTTAACCATTGGAGCTTAGAGATCTTAGTCCACTCTTTTTTACTTTAGTTTTTCATAGTGTATTTATTCCTTCAGCACTTTAACTCATATGCATGCCACTACACATAGAGGTTTTTTGTCATGAATTGTACTTTGTTATATATTAATTCTTTAGCACATTATAGTTATTAGCAATATTAGAGCACGGTCACTTTATACACTAGTTTTTAGGAGATATTGGCAAATTAATTTAGTATACTATTATTATATGGTTTAAGAATCTAATATTCAGGGTTTTTACATAATTGGAGTATATTTTTTGATTAGCCGCATGTATTATATATATTTTTTTGGCTTATAAAGAACTATTTCTGTTATCTTAATAGCATTGTGATTGATTAGATCAGTATCAGCTTTAAATATTTATTGTATTATATAACTCCCGGGTATGTTATAGTCATGTTTTTAATTTGTCTTGTCATTTTGTTGCTTGTTTTTTTTATGATGGCTCAATGTACATAATAAACGTATTGCTATACATGTTATCTAGTTGAGTGCCCTGGCTTTATACGTTCTCCTTGGTTGGGTCTTTTTTCTAGCTATTTGCTATATTTATGTAAGGAGCCGGGGTGCACCTTCTGGTCATTTATATTATTTTGGCTTTGCTGCTATTAGTGGTGCCATCACCAATCTGTTTTTTGTAAGAATAAGAAAGAAAAAAAAGTGAAACTGAAAGATACTGCAGACAGCAGCAGAGGTAACATGAAAGAGAAACTGTTAAATAAAATGAAGAGAGAGAGCAACAAAAAGAGGATGAAAAGAGAAAAAAAATGGGGAAACAATTTAAATATCCACAAATGACCCAAGCAGTGATTAGAACTATAGACTCTCTCATTCAGAGCCCATCACTTTATCAACTGAGCTATCTAGCTTGTGCATTTCTCTCCAGCAACAACACTGCTGAGGTGCCGCTCTCCTCACAAGGCAGCAGCGGGAGGAGGAATGCTCCCCTGCACATGACCCCGTTTCTTCCTGTGTGACGGGAGCCGCTCAAAAAAGCCACCATGTAAGCGTTGTTTATCAGTCCAAGCTCTAAACACATGACACATTTCATTTAAATCTGTGTTCTCATCTGAAATTCATGATAGTACTCCTTAAATGGGGCTTCACTAGGGTCTTACATTTGATTTACCTAAAGCCATATACATAGTTTGACATACCCTGCCAAAATTATTTGAGTTGACTAAACTCAACTAAATGTGTCTAAAGAATCTCAAGCATAGAGGATGTTCATATTTAGCAAAAGTAGCAGGTGATCGTCAGAAGATTATTGGTCTGGGTCACTGAGGATTACTTTACCTAGGCTTGCTTTGACAGTTTTCACATGTCTACTTTGATAAACCTGTGCTGTAAAGCCCCACAGGAAAGTGATGATCTTTTCCAAGGCTTGCAAGCCCTCCATTTCCTTTCTGTGGATAATTTCTTCTTTCATTGATCTTTACCAAATGTGTTTCTATGCTATGTTTTTGATATAGCAAAATAAAGTGCTTCTAGCTGGGCTAGATACATTTACTTGGTTTGTGGAAATGGTTGTTGTCCTTTTTATAGTAGTTGTATTTGTGTGTGTTTTTTTAAAACCTGTAAATTCGTTGGAGCAAAGCCGAAATGAGCTTTTTCAGAGAAACAACTGACCTCATGCTATTTTTTGAATGGGAACATTATGTGTCCTCTGCTGGTTAAGTAGCAGTTATGCTCCTGAACTCTGGAATCTGGTAGTAGTGCCGGCTGAATAAAAGCTTTTTCGTTTTGTCTGCACTTAGCTACATAACTGCAAATGAAAACCTAAGGTGAATGTCTGAGTCTGCGGCACAAAATGTGACATACATTCTCATGGAACAAATAACACAATCCACTAGGTGATCTGCTTGATATTTCTGAGAATGATACACAGGTCAGAAAATGACCAAAAATGCCCTTTAATGTAAACAAAAGCTAGAAGACATTTTGTCTTTTGGGCTAGATCTATAGAGAAATATGGCTCATAACTAATCTCTCGCTGGTAGCATGGAATAGCAAAGTCTTACCTTGGGTCACACATAATGTTTTGTTCACTGTGGCCAATACTTTGGATGCTTTTTAACAGTCTTTTAAAGTGATTGAATAACACAAAATATGGTGCAGTCTTTTATTTATGATGCACATCGGGTTTGAGTGAGGTATAGATGGCAGCAGATCAGGTTGAGGTACAGGTGCAGGACAAGTCTGCAGCTTTGTTGAATACCACCTTAGAGGATCTCAAGTACCACTAGTGATACTATTACCACCTGTTGGAAACCCCTGTTCTAGGACACATTCAATGCTTTTTGTTTAAAAAGAACTAAAAAGAACAATTCCCATATAAATCTTTTAGGTTTAAGAGGTTTGTAGAAAGAAGACTCGAATTAACACTCTGCACACTCATTTAATAGAAATACTATCTAAAGCTTAATTAAAAGGCCACATAAAACAAAGGATGTTTTTAGTGGATCAAATGCGGCCCTGGATTCTATAAGACCCTGGGACCGCCCTATTCCCTCTTTCAAGGGCATCCAGATTTGGGATGCTCTGCTGTGTGAAACCCTCCAAGTCCCTAATAAAACTCACCCGGACGCCCTCAGCTATAACTTTAGCACCTGCGACAGGCATTTGTGGATGGCCGGCATAGGAACGCATCCCGTTAGAGAGTAGAGGGGATACGGCCGCCTTATTGGACGAGAGCCTACTCATACATCATAGGACCGAGGAAAGGTGGTTCAATCCTGGGTTTTGGTCGTTGGAGCAGCCAATGTCATTGCAGGCCATTTTATGCTCTGTCTTTACTACCTTACTAAGCATATCATTTTACCTGCGCATGTATTTATTCACTTTTCAACTTGTGTGCAGTACTATTTAACCACAGTGATTTTGCCCACCCACTGTACGGAGACGGCTGTTTGCATGTACCCCCACAGGCAAGAAGCATTGTCAGCAGCGGCAGCAGTGGCAGGAACAGTGCCCGCCTCTCCTCCATCTTCTTCTGGCCTCCCGCATTGTGGCACAATGTGAGTTGCCTTTTCTTTTCTTTTTTTTCATTCTGGTGACTATGGGGAATGAGAGGAGGAATGCCACACTGCCTCTGGGAATGGGAGGGGAGAATGCCACACTGCCTATGGGGAATGAGAGGGGGAATTCCACACTGCCTCTGGGAATGGGAGGGGAGAATGCCACACTGCCTCTGGGAATGGGAGGGGAGAATGCCACATTGCCTATGGGGAATGGGAGGGGGTATGCCACACTGCCTATGGGGAATGGGATGGGGGGAATGCCACACTGCCTATGGGGAATGGGAGGCGGGATGCCACACTGTCTATGGGAATGGGAGGGGGGATGCCACACTGCCTATGGGAAGGGGAAGGGGGGATGCCACACTGCCTATGGGAAGGGGAAGGGGGAATGCCACACCGCCAATGGGGAATTTAAGGGGGAAATGCCACACTGCCTATGGGGATTGGGAGGGGGATGCCACTCTGCCTGTAATTAGTGGATTCTGAGTCTTGCCTCTTATTTGGTTCACAACATTTGTTCATAATTTTTTTCCCCTTATTTTCCTCCTCCAAATCCTAGGTGCGCCTTATGGGCAGGTGCGTCTTATGAGCAGGTGCGTCTTATGAGCAGGTGCATCTTATATGGTGAAAAATACAGTACTTTACCACTAACCTGCATATGCAACTAGAAACAAATGTAATGGACAGCACTCATCTCATATTTATAGTCATCAGAGGAGGTGCTATAGGGGTGCCAAATTAACTGGCTGCACACTCATGGAAATAATAGCTAAATCATATTAACAAGAGGTCTTAAAGTTTACATAAATTGCAATTGATGTTTAAGCGGGGCTATAAGTAGGCTTTTAAATAAGCTTTAGCTAGTATTTTTATGAAATGAGTGTGAAGAAGGTTAACTTTTGTTTTCATGTTTAGAGAGTGGTCACGCCCTTCTAGCTCCTCCTCTGATGGATAAATATGAGATGACCGCTGCCTATTCAATTTGTTTGAAGTTTGTTGAAAGGTCACAATTCGGGTGCCTATTTTGCAGGTGCTAATTGGGGTGACATCGGTCTCACCTAGATTATTGGGGAAGTGAAAAGTCACCAAAAAGGAGGACCAGGACCATGTCAAGCGTATTAACATACCAGTATTAAAGTCATACCTGGTGTGGCGTTTCATACTTTACATAACATGAATACATGAAAATGAAATCATATAATATACTTAGTGTAGTGGATGGTACATCTATGGAAAGGGGGATAGTTGGTCGATCCACAGCGTATATGACATTTTCTTGATGGGTTGCGTCATGTAAAAGTGGCTTTATCAGGAAATGCTAAATTAGTAATTTAATAAAGAAAATAGGCACTTAATGTTTTTTGTAGTGAATTCCGTAAGACATGCAAGGTATACAATCGGACTAGAAAGCCTGGGGCCCACAAGTAGAACTGACTCTGGGGGGCTACTGTACATTTAGATGCAAGCATTACCAGCTTACATTAAGGGCTCATGCACAGAAACATTATGCCAGATTGTATTGTCTGTGTGTGTGCACTTGGGAAGGCACAAATAAGCTTTACAAAGTTCAGGTTTGGTGATGAAGGTTTTCTCCTGGTAACCCTGTGGGCCAGTCTGAGCCTGGGTACAATGGGCAGTCTGAGCCTGGGTTTACAGATGAGGTACATCATTTTTCCTATGAGGTAAGAATATTTTTTTATTTTAAGTCGGGGAATAACAGCATCCTATGGGCTATGCTAAAGAATTTGCCTCTTTTCTGCATATCCCATAGGGGGGCTGTTCTTTCCAAACTTCATTACCTCATAGGAAACATGATTTACCTCACATGTAACAATGCTCCATCACAGGTAAAGGTCATTTTTTCAGAAAAAAGGCTGCACTTTTTGTGTCTAAATACTAAAAAGCTCACTGAGATGCAGGTTGCAATCAACATCACAATGCACACTGCAAGTTACACTGGCTGCTTTTTGACTTATTACTTCTGAGAAGAATTTCACATTGTGAAACATTGTGAAAAACTGTTGCAGTGCTCTGCGGCAGCCAAGGCCATTGACTTACACTTATACATAGTTACATTCATCCCCTCCAGCAGCTGTTTATTCAGTGTGTGAGTGTGTGTAACATGACAGACATGCTGATCCCCTTTCTGAGGCAAATCTCTCTCAGTTTGGTGTGGGCTGCTTATAGCAAAATCCCAAGCTGCTGACAACCTGCATTGTGCAAGGAAAAAATATCACACAGACATACTGCAACCACACTGATCTTTATATCAGTGGGGCCAGCTAGAGAAGGATTCTATCTCCTTCTAACATTCTATATGGAAACAGATAAAATCTCTCTGGCAGGTTGGGCTGATCTTAAGGAAGCCCCTGCTTCATTGCAGTGTGTCTGTAGTGTGTCTGTACTAGCAAAGGCTCTCCCTTATCCCTCTACTCATGTAATCCAAGATGGTTGCTCCCATGTAAATCTAGGAGTGCAGCTATTCTACAACACCTGCATGGGTTTAAGCCCTCTCAAACAGCATACTTCACTGATCGTCAAAAGGGGGCTTTAGGAGAGCAAATGACTAAACTTTATTTTCCAGACTGGAGACCCGTTTTAATCATCACACTCTAACTTGCCACTCCTATTAATATTAATGTGTCTGATCGCATAAACAATTTCATGTGTCCTTGTACTCTTGTCCAGATGATTATTCATTGTGTATAAAAGCTTCTATACAGGAACTAGAAAGCCCTATCTGGAATGCATTTAATGTATAAAAATTAGTTAAGTTCAGCAAGTGTTAAGAAGGAAAGAACCACGCAAGGCATACAGACTTTACAATGAATAATATTCTTCCCTCACTTATAGATATGATGCAGTGCTCAGTTTATTTTTGACAATCATCTTTACCTTGAAATGTGACGTGTTTGATTGTTACATTAGAATCAGCTGGCACTGAACAACTACTATTTACAGGCCTTCAATGTATATATATATATATATATATATATATATATATATATATATATATACAAACCATCATTTAAATATTCCAGTTCACATATTATGTATTAATCCAGCATCATTTTCCCATTAAAAAATTGCAAGGTTCACCTTAATATTATGGGCCTGGTTTATCAAGCACTATTTGCTAGACTACGGCACATCGTAAAAATTATAGTGCAAGATATTATTTATAATCTCTGCATGTTGCTGCAACACAAATGTTTTGGCAAATGTGTTGTTTGCATTTCAACAACATGCACTAATGTAAAAAAAAAGAAAAAAGTATAAATTACGTTTTTGATGGCTCTAATTTGCACCAAAATGGCATAATCTTGCACGTAGTACTTGATAAATCAGGCCCTATATATAATGGTTGGGTGATTATCGCACCAGCCCATTGCATAACATGTGTCCTGAAATCGCTTCAGACCTGCCAATCAGTGTCACGCGCTACTCCACACTACCAATGCCACCACTATTTGCCCCTTATATATCACTCTACTGTACACGCTATTGTAGCTTTGAAACTGAGCCTATATTTAACCTATATTTAACTCCATAATTCACCTCTCCCACTACCGCACCTAATGCTCCTGTTTTACTATGTATTTCACTTTAACTTCATCCCAGCCCTGCATTACAATTTTAATGCTTACGGCCCTCCCATTAACCACGATATGCATATTTACCTAAAAATACCCATTCTACACCAGCTTTTTCTGGTTAGAAGCCCATCCATGCAGACCTGGTTGTTGTTGCTTCTGCAGTAATCAAGTGATTTTTTTTTATTCGGGGGGGGGGGGGCATAGTAGGCTCTTGTATGCTTGTGTACACATGAGAACTCTTCTACAACATTTAACCCATCCATTCAGTGAGTGTACACATACCTGGAGCAGTGGCACCCAAGATCCCACCAGGGCAATGGAAGATAGGCCCGAGCTTCTGCTGACTTTAGGCATGAACAAGTGAGATATATTTTAAAGGTATGCAAATTGAAGTTAGCAAACAAGAGTGCAAGACTGCTCTAATTTGGGGTGCGGTTGGCAGACTGGTGAGGGAAGGTGAAAGTATATGGGCCTGGTAAAAGACTGGTTTGGATACCTGCTGATCTGGTTTAAAGCAAAACTACACTTAAAAATGATTGTAGTTTCACTGTACTACTTCGTAGCAGATCGCCGCCATTAATATATGAAACCGGGTGCCGGGATACTCATTGCATTGAAGGCGGCAGTGACTGGTTGTGCGGGCCCGCTGGAGTGGACAGCAGTAGCGGACCCTGGAAGTGAGCGGTGCTGTCACTGCGTGTGACGCATGTAGTAGGAATGGAAGCTGAGTCCTCCTTCTGTCATTGGTGAGGGAGCGAGGGAGGCAGGCCAATACATAAGCCAGGAGCGGCTGTTTGAAGCAGCTCTGGGTGGTGGTGACAGGCATAGTGGGCCTGCTGGAGGATTTTTTTTTATTATTGTTGCTGGTCTCTGCCCCCACTGTAGCACTGCCCTAGGCATGTGCCTACATTTGCCTAGTGGCATATACACCCTGGACACAAGGGTTGAGCATGCCTGCTGTACAGTATGGCTTCTATCACAATCAAATGCAGTGAAAGCATACAGTTCCTGTTCCCTGTTCTGCGAGATTAACTTTCAGTTCAGCAACTGCAGGCTCGAAGTGAGACTGAAGTGCTTTCTTTGTAGTGTGTAGTAAACTTCCTAATCTTTCCATGCTTTTGGGAGCCTCTTTTAAGGGGATTTTTACTTCATATTCATGTTAAAAATCCTCACATTGTGAGTTGGCAGAGCAGAGCAATGGGGGTGGGGGTGTAGTCTGGAAGGAGGTGGATCGACATATGTTACATATTGTATTAATACATAAATATCTACTGTATAAGGTAAGTATTCCAAAATAAAGTGGGGAAAAAGTTACATTACTCGACATCCTCTTTGACTTTTTGTCTTAAGAAAGGAGCCCCCTGTGGCCCCGAAACATCAACAGTACTGAATTAAAGAAGCACTATCGCGAGTTGTGTAGTATTAAAAATACATATAAACACGTCGGCTAATGAGAGGAGAGGCCACTTATACACCTGAACTGAATAAAACTCCTGCCAAGCTTGTGATTTATTCTCTCATGCTAGGAATAATATCCAAGGGTGACAGGTGTAGTGTATGAGGGGTGACAGAGCCTGTCACCCTGAATGTCCTTTTCCTTCCATTAAAAGAAAGAAAAAGGAGCCTGGCTGGATGTTTCTTGATGTCAGGTGTATAAGTGACCCCTCCTCCCACCATCCAGCAAATTTATATGGATTTTTATCTTTGGGCCATTTTTCGCGATAGTGCTCCTTTAATGTCTTTTTCCTTATTTTATTTTTGAATACACCATTTATTGGACTTGGGGTGTTGGCTCCTTTCTTTAGCTTGCTCTGATGATAAGGTGCCTCTATAAGCCCTGCACCCACATGTACAGGAGTAGAAGAGTGCAGTGGTAGATGAATGAAAGGTCAAAGAAAATTTTTGTTGGACCATGTCTCATATTCTCAATGATACTAATAGCTATTTCATAACGGAGCTAACATTTCGATACCCAGTAAGCAGTCTATAAATACAGATGTCGCTTTCTTTAAAACCCCACTTGGTGCACTGGTGCATAGTGCTATCTTAAACTCTTAAATGCTTTTCAATGGCTTCTTTGTAAGATATCACAATGGGCTGAGCTGGAATATGTTAGATAACGATTGCTACATCTGTACTTTAGGCCATGAAGTTATTGCCCTGTTCAAAATCCCGCTGTTGATCTGAACTGCCCTGTTATCTGTGCCCCTGTGATATTATAATGAATGGTTTAAGTGGTCTCTCCAATCAGGTGACTGTTCTCTGCAAAAACCCTTGCTGGGGGGATCAAGGGGTCCCTTTAGACATTCATAAAAAGACTGCTATGGTTGACGTTACGCCTATGGCTGAAGGAGTTGAGCTTAAATAGGATTAGGCTCTCATCTGTATAAAGAGAGTTCTTACCCAGCAAGTTCTCTTGTGCCAATCATTGACATTTGATTCAAGTCCCCCATGCCTAATTGGGTGTGTGAGGTGGGAGTGCTCAGTAAGACCATTTGCCCTTCATTGTGTAAGGCTGTGTAAACTTGTGTAAGAAGTGGCTTTAGGAAAAACCTTACACCTAAATAATGTGGTAAAATGAACTGAAAATCACTTTAGAGCCTTATGGGAGCCCTGCATCCTATCATCTGATATGTTCCATTCAGTCATATCAAACCTTTATGTTTAACAACCAACACCAGAAACAACCAACATTGGTGCCTCACTGGAATGTGTAGTGTCACCATTACTATTTAGCATGTACACCAATTACAGCACTTCAGCTGTCGGTCCTATTAGGAACAATGATAAAGAGCCCTACCATAGATAGATACACAATCTGGGCCATTGGTGGCAGGGGAATAACCTTAACCTCAACATTGGAAAAGCCATGGGGATGATGTTTGACTTTTGGAGGGTGCTCAGTCATAATGCAGGAGCTCAAATGGGAAAAGAACATTGCTGTAGTACAGAAGAAGGCACATAGGAGACTTCTAGCATCCACGTCAAGATGACCTAAGATTTGCTCGCCCTGTTTTACAATGCAGGCATAATATGAGGTTGCCTCCAGGGGGGACAAGAAAATAATTGGCTCCTATCTGTCCGCTATACAAGATTTATTCCACAGCACACTCAAATATTGAGCCCTAAAAATCCCAGGTTACTCTTTTGTCCCAAAACTCCATCTGACACAAAACCAGGTTCCTTGCCCACAGCCATACAAAACCTTATAAAGGAACAAAAGCCTATGGGCTCTTCTGCATTCTATGCGTTCTATGCTGTTCAAATTTATACCAGCAGGTTAATCCACAGAGTGAGGACGTTGTATACTTGGTGCACCCAAGAATCGGCTTGAGGGGGTTTTCCATTGGCAAGCATCAGCAATCGGGATGCCCCCCCTCTCCCCCACACTGCAATGGACAGTAATGTTTTACAAAATTACTGTTGGTCATTTTAAATTCCCTGCGCAGGCATGAAAACAAAGAAAAAAAAACTACACTTACCGCCCACAGGTTCAACTCCAGCTCCAGCAGTTCCATTTTGACAGTATCATTCTCAGTGCTGATAGACACCAGATGGGTATTCACTCTCAGCTTTGGAGCTAATATATATATATATATATATATATATATATATATATATTGTCAGGATCTGGGGTGCTAACGGCACCCCAGATGAACGGCTGAAATAATAAGCGGTTTATTGAAGACAAAGTCCAACAGAAAAATCTCTTAAATTCAAAGTATAATGCAGGGTACAATGCAGTACAGTCTGCAGTTTCCTCACCAGCTTTAGCAATGTCCACTGTCTGAGTATTGCAAGTCCTCGATATCACATGTCCATTTTCAGGGCATACAAGCCACAGGTTCAAAAAAAAACATAACACGTGAAGTCCTTCGGATGCATTTCAGACCTGTAGGTTTTGGGATCAGCAAGACACAGGCTCCTTATTCCAGTCTCTCCTTCTCCACATTGGAAGTCTCAGCAGCTTTTTTTATTAGGCTTCCTTCAATTAATCTAATCACCTGGAAAGACCTGGGAGTAGGGGAAAACCCCGTAGAGGACTGGGGATGTGGACTGGAGCTCTGTTATCCCGGCATGGATCGTGCCTGGCTGAAAAAAGGGAAATATAGACACCATCCACCACTTTTCCATACACTTTACTACAATATATATATATACATACACACACATATATATATATATATATATATATATATATATATATATATATATATCCCATATGATGACCTGAATAAAACAGAGCCTTTGGAGAAGCTTTAAATTTAATGGTTTCCATTGTCACAAACAACTCACCTGTCTGCCGGTCCCGCGGCGTCTGCAGGCGCCTGTCTGCTTCCACCCCCCCTCGGCCCACCGCGTCTCCGGCGAGCTGCGTCAGAGCGAGCGGGGATGAGCAGACACGCTCCCTCCCCTCCTCTCTCCTCACTCGTCTTATGTCCTCCGGTGGCGCTGCAGTCAGCACGTCCGCGGGAGGCTAGTTTAAGGTGAGCCCTTACATTTAAGGTGGACCAATAGGTCCAACCTTCACTGGGGCGGAAACGCCCTTTTGAAATCTAACTGGGCAATCAGCCCAAAGTTCATAGTGGCACCAATCATCCCACTCCCTTCCGTCCAATCCCGTCAACTCCTTCCCAATAAAGTTTTGTTCCCCGCAGTTGTTCTTTGCCCTTGATAGTGTGCTGCTGGGTGTGATTATTTATATCTGTACTTCCCGTTATTGATCTTGCT
This sequence comes from Gastrophryne carolinensis, assembly GCA_027917425.1. Classification (NCBI taxonomy): domain Eukaryota; kingdom Metazoa; phylum Chordata; class Amphibia; order Anura; family Microhylidae; genus Gastrophryne; species Gastrophryne carolinensis. The sequence goes on along the minus strand of CM051239.1, from coordinate 307,849,852 downwards.
GTGTATTGACCATCCCGTGATTGCCGCCTGGACCGACCATTGCCTGTTTCTGACTATGATTTTGCCTGCTCCCTTGCACTGCGTACCCGTGACCTCCCGGCTTGACCCTTGGCTCGACTTTGACTACTCTTCCGTCTCATCCTTTGGTGCCGCGCTTGATTGGACTGATCTCCCGCGTATGACCCCTGCTTGCCTGACCTCACCCAGTCTCGTTCCTGGTTCATCCGCCTTCCTCCCCGTAAGTCCGCATCCTTTGTGCTACCAAGTCCTGGGGGCAACCGTGCCCGGTGAGGCGTATAAAGCGTCCTGGCAGACGGGGGCTTGACTATAGGTGAAGCTAGCAGCGGAGATTGGGGGTTGCGGACTTACTCAGAAGGCGGGTGTCCCACGGGACCTGACATTATCACGGGCCCGAAAAATGGAAGAACTAATGCAACAGGTGCAGGCTATGGCCACCGCCATCAATCAACTGGCCAAACGAGTGGCTACGCAGGAAAGTCGCCAACTACCTGCACCACTGGCACCTGTTTCCTCAGTCGAGCCGAAGGTTCCCCTTCCAGAGAAATTTTTGGGGGAACGATCAAAGTTTTCTAATTTCAAGCATTCATGTGAGCTTTACTTCCGCCTGCGGCCCAACTCCTCTGGGTCGCTTCTTCAAGGTGACCCACAGACCTGGGCTTTTGGACTGGCACCTACCGATGAGGCCTTACAGTCAGTCTCCACCTTCTTTGCCACCATGGAGGTCCTGTATGCAGACCCTGACCGGGCTTCTACGGCAGACTCTAAGTTACGGAGTCTAAAACAAGGGAAGCGGTTGGCCGAAGAATATAGTGGCGAGTTCCGTCGATGGGCTGTCGACTCCCAATGGAACGACCCAGCCCTGTGCAGTCAGTTCAGAATCTGGCTCTCAGAAAGTATTAAGGATACTTTAGTTAATTTCCCGCAGCCTAAGAGTCTTGATGAGTACATGCAGCTGGCCATCAGAGTGGATAGACGCCTCAGAGAGAGACGCATATAAAAAGTTAAGGACCAACCATGGGGTCGTCAAGAATTCAATCCTAGGGGTGCTGCTGCCTCTTCTTCTTTGGCACCCGAGGAGCCCATGCAACTTGGCGTGACTCACCTCTCCCAGGCGGAGAAGATAAGACGCAGATCGCAAGAGCTTTGACTGTACTGCGGAAACCCTGGTCATTTTGCCAAGAATTGCCCTAACAAAGCTCCGGCGGCAGGAAACTACAGCGCCTAGATCCGGTTGAGAGAACTCATCTAGGCGATCAGGTACCACTCCCTCACATAAATAGATCGCTTTTACCCGCTATGGTCTCTTGGGGCCTTTCCAAGATGTCTGTCACCGCATTCATTGATAGTGGGGCAGCCGGCAACTTCATGGATAAGTCGCTTGCATCCACTTTAAATATCCCGTTGATCCCCTTAGAAAATTCACTTCCTGGCTGCCAATAACGAACCAATTGTGGGGAGATTGGTTTCCTATAAAACCCCTTTTGTGAATTTAGTGGTGGGTTCCTCCCATGCCGAGAAGATGGATTTTTTAATTTTAGAGAGCCCTGTATCTCCTACAGTACTAGGATTTCCATGGTTAAAGGCCCACAACCCGGTTGTTAATTGGGCATCTGGGAACCTGGTTAAATGGAGTCCATTTTGTTTGGATCATTGTTTTTGTACCGTCCTAAGATCAACTTATGTCTCACTTGAGGGCTTACTGCCGGCCTATGCAGATTGGGCGGATGTTTCGAAAAATCCGCTGACTCTCTTCCTCCACACAGGACCTACGATTGTCCCATCAATTTGCTACCAGGTACCATGCCCCCTAGGGGGAAAATATACAATCTCACCCGATCAGAAGAGACAGCCATGAAAGATTACATTACGGAGAATCTCAAGAAAGGATTAATCCATCCCTCTACCTCCCCTGCTGGCGCTGTGTTCTTCTTTGTTGAAAAGAAGGAAGGTGGTTTACGTCTCTGTATTGATTATTGGGGACTAAACAAGATCACGGTTAAGAATAGATATCCGTTGCCTTTAATCGATGATCTCTTTAATCAAGTATCTGGGGCACAGGTTTTTTCCAAACTTGATCTTAGAGGGGCGTATAACCTCATTCAAATACGCCAGAGAGATGAATGGAAGACTGCCTTTATTGTAAAAGATGGGCACTACGAGTACTTGGTTATGCCCTTTGGTCTGTGCAATGCTCCTGCGGTCTTCCAGGATTTTTATGGTGGTCTATTTAGACAATATACTCATTTTCTCCCGTTCGGTGCTAGAACACCGCCAGCATGTAAAGGCAGTGTTACAAAGATTATGGGAGAACAGTCTGTATGCCAAAATTTCTAAGTGTGTATTTGAGGTTTCTGAAATTCCATTTTAGGGGTATCTGATTTCTAAGCGTGGGTTGGTTATGGATCCCTCCAAGGTATCCGCGATATTGGAGTGGAAGCAACCAAGAACCCTTAAAGCGCTTCAGAGGTTTCTAGGATTCGCTAACTTCTATCGGCGGTTTATAAGGGGGTTCTCTTCTATAGTGGGGCCCTTAACGGACTTAACTCGTAAGGGTGCTTTTGTTAAGGAGTGGTCTCCCTCAGCAATAAGGGCCTTTCAGACTTTAAAAGAAACGTTTACATCGCCCGTTTCTTTTGGAAGTAGACGCCTCCGAACTTGGCATGGGAGCTGTCCTCTCTCAGTATTCAGGTGATCCTGAGAGACTACATCCCTGTGCCTTCTTTTCGCGAAAACTCTCTCCTGCTGAACAAAATTATGATGTTGGGAATAGGGAACTGTTGGGTATTAAACTGGCCTTTCAAGAATGGCAACATTGGCTGGAAGGCTCTCTGCATCCCATTACTATATATATCAATCACAAAAGCTTGGAGTATATAGAATCCGCCAAAAGGCTCAATTCTCGTCAGGCTCGTTGGGCGCACTTTTTCTACCAGAGCGAACGCCTTATCACGCAATTTTGGAGAATGTAAGGATCGATTCGATCCCACAGAACTTATTTTACCTTTAGGCTGTGTAGTCGGTGCCCTTCTCCCTGATTTGTCTAGTTCGTTGATTCCATATCAGGTTGATGCTCCTCCGGGGAAACCCCCTGGATGTCAGTTTGTTCCACCTCAGTTGCGTCTCGCCGTCCTACAAGAATTTCATGATGCCAAGACCTCCGGTCACTTAGGGTTTCGGAAAACACTGGCTCTCACCAAGCGCCATGTATGGTGGCCTACCATCAGACGCGACGTGACCGCCTTTGTCGAAGCATGTTCTGTATGTGGCCGTAATATGGCAATCCATGGATCTCCAGCAGGATTGTTAGTACCTTTGGATCCTCATATCCATGGATTTCATTGTCGATCTGCCACAGTCTCAGGGTAATACTGTAATTTGGGTGGTGGTCGATCGCTTCAGTAAGATGGCACATTTTATTCCCCTGGCAAAGCTTCCGTCTGCACCGGAGCTGGTGCAACTGTTCATTAAGCGCGTTTTCCGTCTCCATGGTATACCCCGGGATATAGTATCGGATCGGAGGGTTCAGTTTGTATCTCGCTTCTGAAAAGCATTTTGTGCACGGTTGGGTATTAAGGTGTCTCTTTCCTCAGCCTATCATCCCCAGTCTAACCGGCAGACTGAGAGGGTGAATGAATGTTTGGAGCAATACTTGCGCTGCTTTGTGTCAAATCGTCAAGAACAATGGGAGGAATTTATTTAGTTTGCGGAATTCGCCTTTAATAATGCGCCTAGCGAATCGACTAAGTTTTTCGCCATTTTTTTGTAACTATGGAAAGAATCCCAAGGCCTCTTCCCTCTCTGGCTTCCTCCAATTTGCAGGCCTTGGAGGAATGGTTACGAGAAAGAATGAATGTATGGTCTGCTGCACAAGGGAACCTTAGAAAAGCCTCAGTGAGGTATAAAGTGTTCGCCGATCGACATAGGTCACAAGAACCACCGTTTCAGGTGGGAGACTCAGTCTGGGTATCCACTAGAAACATTGCTCTTCGACAACCCTCGGCGAAGTTGGGCCCTAAGTATATCGGTCCGTTTCCGATCACTAATAGACTGAGCAATGTAATTAAAAAATGTTAAAAAAATTAATAGATATATTTAATAGGGCTCCGGCGCCTGTCTGCTTCCGTCCCAGCAGACACGCCCCCTTGCCTCCTCTCTCCTCACTGACAGCTCGTGCTCATGAGCACGGCTGTCTTATGTCCTCCGGCGGTGCGCCGGAAGCTGGTTTAAAGTGGACCAACACCCAGGGGGGATCAGCCCAGGAATCTATAAGATTCCCGGGCCGATCAGATCCCTCCCCACAGGGCATCCGAAATCGGGATGCCCCACTGTGTGAAACCCCGCAGGACGCCCAAAAACCTTACCTTATCCCCGTTCCAATGGCGCATGCGCGAGCCGCGGCCACATCTCACGCTTCTCTCTAGCAGGGCGCGCACCCGCGCTGGCCGTTTGCCTGACCTCGTCCAGTCTCATTCCTAGTTCATCCGCCTTCCTCCCTGTGAGTCCACATCCCTTGTGCTACCAAGTCCTGGGGGCAACCATGCCCGGTGAGGCGTATAAAGCCTCCCAGCAGACGGGGGCTTAACTATAGGTGAAGCTAGCAGCGGAGATTGGGGGTTGCGGACTTACTCAGAAGGTGGGTGTCCCACAGGACCTGACATCCATAAGGAGCAGCAGACAACTGAGGCACTCTAAAATAATGACCGGATTCCTTTTGTATATATTTCCCACCGCTCTGCCGCGCCACCAGCCTAGTTAAAGTTGCCTTACGGCGACGAAACGCGTCGGCGGTGGCGAGCGGTGGAAGTTCTTTGGACCCATTTGATTTTTAACCCATTGTCAACAGGAATGCCTTTTTATCCTTTCATTGAATTACCTGTGGTGACCGTCTGATTCCTGGATCGGTGAGACCGCGATTGTATTTCAGAGCTGTCTTTTTATCTACTTTTGTGAGTGTATTTGGATAATCTATTAAAGCCATAAGTTTTTACAGAATTACACTATTTTGGCTTTTTTTCGTTTTTTCCATTCATGTTATCAATTGAATTTTGCCCAATTGGGGATATGATCTGGAGGAGATGTCTTGATTGAACCAGCGCTATATTTTATATATAAGCATCATTTGATTTGGTTGATGATCATTTTATTTGGAGGTGGAATCAGCAGCCACGCTGTCTGACATCAGTTTAAAGCGCTTTGCTGATTCACAGCTGGTAAGAGTTTGCACTGTCGGTGGAGGATTTTCCTGGCACATTTTGATGTGAAGCACATGCACCGTGGGATATTTTGAATCGTGCTTTGTTGCAAGATTAATTCTTTTGGGACTATTTATGTTGTGTACAGTTGTTTTGCTCTGTGTTTTGTATTATATATTGACATTTTTGTTCTTTTGGGGATAAGGACGTTCACGTTGAGCATTAATTATTTTTCACATTTACTTATATAATTGCTTCTCTTGTTAGCGCGGGCCTGTGTATTAACAGTTTACTGTTGTTACATTTATCCACTCTAAAATAATTGTCATTGTTAGTACTGGTTGTTGTTGGTACTGGCTGGTTTCACAAGATTTTATTCCAACGCTACCTGAAGCATCACCAAAACAAATTTAACATGAATTTGGGGTGGATTCTGCACCAGCAAAAAGGGATCAGCAATTGTTTTTTAAAAAAGAACATCATAAAGACACTCAATCACAAAGTAGGTGACTAACATACACGGGGAAGCAAAATATACATATTGGTGCAATTTAACTTAAACTATTTCCTTTTTTTGTGTTTCTTTTCAATGTGTTTTCGTTATAAAACACTGTAATACTTTACTGGCCATTGTGCTTTATGGTAGCTCAGGTTTCAGCACCACCTATGGCTGGTGAAGCTTTTAGAACAGCGCTAAGCTGAGCCATGAAAAAGGCACATGCCTTAAAGTGCACCTATACTCAGACGGAAGCATATGTAGTCACCTTCTATCCCCATCCCAGTGCCTCAAACAGCCTGTGTTTCTTTTTTTACATTAGCCTTGGGGAGCACTTCAACGGCTATTATGTGACAGTTTGGTTGAAACTGAATTAATTAGCATATGACATGTCATTCACCATAAAACTACTTCCTGTTGTTTTTTTCCTGGTATTTTTATGGATATTGGGTAAAGGCTGAGTATAGGTGCACTTTAAATTAGACATAGAATGGTGTAGTGATCAAACCATTAGCGCTAAATTGCAGATGCTTATTAAATCAGGCCCATGGTGCTGGATACACGCCCTTGTCTTTAGGAACATAAGGATGCTTGCTCTGGAACTGAAGAAATGTAGTTTAATATTTTACACGGAACTTTGGAGGAATCATCCAATCAATCATTCCTGGTGAGTCTGCCAAATGATGTGGACACAGAGGCTTCGTGCAGTGGGGAAAGAGCACTGGAATGGAAGCTGTTCAATGACATGAACATATGAAAGTTCTAATTAGCAACATATGCTGTACAGGGAGAGCCCGCATTAATCATAGTCATGTATGTCTTCCCAGCTTCTGGTCTTCAGCTGAATTGTGCCCCGCAGCTTTTAAGTGCATGTACAGCCAGATGGGATTAGAGAAACAGTTATTCTCAGGTGAGGGGCAAATGTGTTAGGTAAATGAACTCCAACTGAATGGATGTTTTGATCTGAACATCTAACAGCTGAAAGCAAGGCTAAAGCATTCAGGATAAAACATGTTTGCATTTATTGTCTGCTGTAACATAGAGTGTACTTATCAGGGCCTATATGGAGATGTAAAATTCAAGGTGTGAAAAAAATGGTTTCCTGTGGTAATAGTAGATAGGTTGAGAAATCTATTTTCTGAGAATGTTTCATGGCAGCAAAATGCAAGACTGATTCCAAGAACAGATTGGTGAAAGCTGCAAGAAATTTAACAGATTTGTCACTTGGTAAAAGATTCTGGAGCTTGAATCCTTTTTTGTGATGTCTCTAATGCTAGTTGTACAGTATTCTATCATTACTGTGACTCCCTTATAGAATAAGGGCAGAGTATCCAACTGTATCTACATCTTATACCCTCAGCTACTTTGTCCTAGGGCCTAAAAGATAACTCTGCACTTTTGTCGTAAGATCACATTGGCTGCAACTGGATTTCGTTCTCGAAGCAGCTTTGTTAAAGAAAATGGTCCAATATTAAAAATCCTCATAAATATGCTGGAAAGGGTGGGAGGTACATATATTTTTATACTGGAAAAGGTGGAAAGAAAGAGAATGGTGTAAAATGGCAATCTATGTTTTATCCATGTTCATCTAGATGGAGGTAGCAAGTTGACATGGAAGAAAAGATAGCTGATAGACTTCTGGAACATGAAATAGAAAGGAGGAGATTCTGGCCCAAGAATGGGTTTCATCTGCATAGAAGTGTAGTTGAAAGCCAAACGAGTCTATGAATTGTGATTACTTGTGTAAACTAAAAAAGTAGGGGTTCCCAGGACTGAACCTTTCAGTACACCAACAGAGTGAAGGATAGGAGAGTTGGAATGGGATACAAACAATTTTAGGTAAAAAACAGTTTTGTTGAGGGATAATCTATCTTTACTGTGACTTTCTTTACAGATTAATGTCATAGGAACCGACTGTATCTACTGTTAATCTTATGCCTTCAGCTACCTAGTGTTTTCAAGATAGCTCTGCACATTTATTGTAAGCCCGCATTGGCGGAAACCTTTTGAGTATAGTTGTTTGAAGCAGCTAGATAAAAATGGTCTAATTTTATAAATTCTCATAAATATGCTGGATAGCAGCAGAGTAGTCACTTATACAAATGAAATCCAGCCAAGACATTGACATTGAGCTTGTGGAGCTGCGGGAATTGTACGGTTGTCAACAGATATTTTTAAACTGGAAAAGAGAAAATGGTGGAAAAATGACAAGCAATATTTTATCCATGTTCCTATTGAGGGAGTGAGTTGACACAGAGAAAATATACAGTAGCTGATAGACAATTTGGCATATTAGATAGAAGGGAGGAGAAGATTTGGACCCGAGACTGTGTTTTATCCGCATAGAAGTAGAGTTGAAAGCCCTCGTAGTCTATGAATTGTATTTATTTGTGTAAACAAAAAAAAGGAGGGCCTCCCAGGAATGACCACAGCAACAGACTGAGGTATAGGAGAGTTGGAGGGGCATACAGTGAATTTTAGGTAAAAAAACTTTTGTTGAGTAGTAATCTATCATTACTGTGAGCTCCTTTACAGACTAAAGTCAGAGGATCCGACTGTATCTACTGTAAGTTTTATGCCTTCAGCTATTTTGTCCTAGTGTTTTAAAATCCCGGTCGGGGATGTCCCACTGTCAGTCAGCTCGCTCGCATCCGCTCCCGCCCCTTCGTCCTAGAGCTCGTCTAAGGTAAGTCTCATAGACTCCAGGGTGGGTTTTGGTCCACTTTAACTCTTTAAGTGCCAGCCTACCTGGAGTTTTTGTCACCCTTTGTTGGTAGACCATTTATCACTATTTTGCACTACGCATGTTCAAATGTGATGTTTGAAGGGATTTCCAGGGATTTCCCAGGAAAAAATCTATATTGTGAGTCTGGGCTTCAAGATGAAATGTCTTTTTTCTAGGTGTATTTTCAATATTTTTGGGTGAAATATGAGCAAATAAATAAATAAAAAATCAATTTTTTACAATTTGTAGTGTTTTTTTGTAATAAGAAACGTTCGTCAAAGTTCGTCAATAAAATCTTATTGCGTGTAAAATCCCAATTTCTCATGGCTACAGCGATACCACATATGTATTGGTCACCCTTTCCTGCCCAGAACATGCCCCCAAACTGAAAAAGCACTTTAGGGGATTTTCAGATAAAATACAACTATGTTATGCGCTATCAGACCCAGCATCTGACAGTCCGGAGCAGGCAGCGGGATGACGTGATGTCATAAGCCCCGCCCACCCGTGTGATGTCATAAGCCCCGCCCGCAAGGGACGGGGCTAGCGGCATGAACATCGGAGGGGGCATGTTTTGCCCCCTCCTCACCGTGGAGAAGCCCGGGGGGGGGCAATTGGAGGCCCCCCGGTGAAGAGGAGACCCGGCCCGAGGGATCGGGCACAGAGGTGAGTAACTGTCATTTTTTTTTTACTTTTTTTTTTATTGTTAGCAGCAGCGGCTGCCGAAGGCTATTTTTTGCCCCCTCCTGAAGGCAGAAGAGCCCCTGGGGGTAATCAGATACCCCCAGGGTGAAAAGAAGACCCGGCAGGTTCGAACGAGGGGTCAGTTGAGTGTTATTTTACTTTACTTTTTTAACTAGCAGGGGGGAAGTGCTTTTTCAGCTCTATTGAAGAAAATGGTACTATATTTAAAATTCTCCGAAATATGATGGCTAACAAGAGGGGTGGTCACTTATACAAAAAAATCCAGCCAAGCCATTGATATTGAGCATGTGGAGATAATTGTGGGTAATTATGAGGTTATTAACAGATATTTTTACATTGAAAAAGAAGCCGCATTGGATGGTGGAAACAAGGCAAGTTATGTTTTATCCAAGTTCAAATGATCTACCTGAAGAAATGAGATGATATAAAGAAGAGATAGCTGATAGACAATCTGGCGCATGAAATATGTGGGAGGAGATTCTTGTCCCGAGACTGGGTTTGGTCTATGAATTTTGATCACTCATCTGTATAAGGTGTCCTACTTGGTTGAGGAACTCTGTTGTCTACTGTTTCATCTGCTGTGCTCTGCAAACATCCATAACCCCAAAGTGTTCTGTGAGCAAAAAGTGGCTAGACAAGTTCTTAGAGTAAGGTTCACTCAGGGTTGTAGATACAAGGGATGGTTCACGAGTTCAGTAGTGTGTTTGCCTTTGTGCATTGAGTTGATCATAGCAGGCAGCAGATAATGTGTAGCAATCATAACTGGGTGGTATATGCAACTTAAAAGCTGAGCTTTGAAATTAACCTCCTGTGGAAATCAATGTTTTCATAATGCTGATCCTCAAAGTAGTTCATTGAATTCATTTTTATTGTTTTCAACTTGTACTGAGTGCTTACTTCGTGCTGTCATTTTTTTTCTTTTAGGTTAGCAGGTATTTTTTGTCCTTGCACTGATAACACTTTGTTAGGAATGAACTTGGTGCTAATGTGCATGAAGTTGTTGTCATTTTTTGGCAGGGCCAAGATGGCAGCAATTTTTCTCTGGAGTATCTCTGAATTGTGTGACAAAGTCCTGGGTGATGAATCATGACACAGTGGCACGGTGCCCTAAAAAAACAGATACCAGGCTAGAGTTATTATTTTCAGCTCTTCCCCTCATCTGCCTTTTATTTCTGGATTTGGATAGCGGAACAGAAACAACAGTCTGCATTACTTAAAGGGAAATTTTTTTTTCAATCATAGCAATGGTCTTGACTGGGTCTGGTCAGACTGGGTATTATTATTGTTTTTTTATATATATAGCACCACCATAGCACCAAGCATTTGATACTGTGCCACATAAAAGACTGGTACAAAAGATGAGAATGGTTAGACTGGGAGAAAACATGTGTACATGGGTGCGTAATTGGCTTAATGATAGTAAACAGATGGTGGTTATCAACCAAACCTATTCACATTGGACCACCATTATTAGAGTACTGCAGGGGTCAATTCTGGGTCAAATTCTCTTTAATACATATATTGATGATATTGGGAATATATTAAACTGTAAAATATTAATCGTTGTAGATGATACTAAGCTGTGTAAAGTAATTTACACAAAAAAGACAGCATGCAGCTTCAAATCAAATTGGATAGTTAATGCTTTGGATAGAAGTATGTGCAGAAAAATGGCAAGTGACATTTTAATACAGATAAATGTAAGGTTATGCACATGGGAAGGAGAAATTTGTGTCATGATTACAAATCGGACCTTCAGCATGATTTAATGAAAAGCCCAAACCCTTAAAAAACTATTCCCCAACATCTAAAATTAATATATTTTAAGTTTTTAGTCACTTACCTATTATTCTGTCCCCCACTGGGCTGCAGCTCTGATCAGGACTCGGATATGGGCGCCGCCATCTTGACTCAGAAGCATCACATACCGAGGAGAGCAGGGTAAAGTACAGGGGACGGGTTATAGCTGTGCTTTGCCCAGACAGAGCAGAGCTGGGGTCAGGGGAAGGACAGCAATCCCAGAATGCAGAGCGGCACAGTCAGAAGACACTTCCTGTTTGCAGGCTGCCTGATGCTCCATGAGCCACCATCCTGGATGTTTAAAGGCTCATAACATACAGTAGATGCAGGTAGGATGATTTTTAATGTGAGCAATCTGTATGTAGAGGGTGTGGGAAACATATAAGACAGGTTCTCATATAGGGTGAAGGTCCGCTTTAATAAAAAAACTGGACAGAACTACAATTGGAAAGGACCTAGTTGCTGGTAGTGATCAATGCCAGACAGCAGCTGCCAGGGCAAACAAGATCATGAGGTGCATCAAAAGGGGCATAGGTGCCCATGGCCAGACCCCATATAGAATATTGTGTACAGGTTTGCGAACCATTGCATAACTTTAGTGCATTCAAAGAAGGGCAGCTCAATTAATATATGAAATAGAGCGGCTAAAGTACCCAGAAAGGTTGTCAATATTTTATTTTGTTTGGAAAACAGTTTAGTCGTGTTGGGAAAAGTAAGGGGTGGAGTGTGTGTCTGGAGAGAAACTTTAATAATATATTATATTTTCTTTACATTTTGAAAACCCCATGTTAAAAAGGTTCTTTAGACAAAATGATCCTAGGGGAAGTTGAATTACCTACCCCGGACATCTCAAATAGGTGTTCTTAACTGCTAAAATCCACCTGAAATTCATTATCTGGAGTAATAAAACTCAACCTCTCCATGCTCCTGCTCTGAATTTGTGGCCCACATGTTGGGAAGGAGTGTGGAAGGGTAAGTTTCCTTCCTTTTTTGCCAGTTACCGTGTGTTAAATCTAAAATCTGGAAGCCCAGGAGAAGAGAATAAAGGGTTATTGGCCTGCTTTAAATCTGACTCTGTGTTGAGAAGTCTGATTGTGTGAATATGTGGAGTTATTTCAAAAATAATATAAGCTAAAGCTGAATACACGTGCCATTGTGGTAATTGTGTGGATTTCCTGTGCTGCATACATAATATAAGGTTAGGAAAGGTAGTCAATATCCCCGACAATTACTGCCAAATTGTGTTACCAACTAATCTCTTAACCAGCAAATGGTACGTACTCCACTATAGATTGTGTTAAATATCTTATCACATACATGGATTTGTACTATTATAAAATGAATTTTGCTAGTGTATGTTATTATCTTTTTGTTAACTGCACAAGAAATTCTTGACTTGTGACTCACTTATTATCCCAGCTTTTATACCTAAAAAACAATTATAAAATGAAAATTGAATGTGTGTAGGTGGTTCATTCTTCTAAGAAAGGCTTAACTTTCTTTTGAATGCAAATACTCTTTCTTGCAAAACTGTATTGTTTCTTTAAAGCTCTTATTGATAATCATAGGCAATGATGATTGGTACCATACTAGTTCCCTGAATTTGATTATTTAGCTTCTAAGACAGGACATGACAGTTGTGTTTGTCTCTATTAACCCTAACTGCCTTATATTTAGCAAAGTGTCCAGGGGCAGGCTAAGTACAAAAACCAACCTTGATTTTTACTGGCCCTGGCCAGCACATGGGCAATATTTTCTCCGGTCAAACAAAGATTGTGTTCATCAGTTAAAGTGGACCAACACCCACGGGTGAATCTTATAGATTCCCGGGCCGATCACCTCCCTCCCCACGGGACATCCGAGATCGGGATGTCCCGCGGGGTGAAACCCCCCCAAACACCCCAAACCCCCTTACCTTATCTTCCCTCGCGGGACGCGCGGGAGGCGGCGGAGGAGCCGCTTGTCCGGGACTGTCAGATTGCTTGTCCGTCGGCGCTGGGAGCGGGGAGAGGTGAGTTTTTCGGGTGATCGGGGGGGTTTCACACAGCGGGGCACCCCGATCGGGGGTGCCCCACCGAAGTGGACCAAGACCTAGGATAGTCAAAATCCTGGGTGTTGGTCCACTTTAAGGCCATAGTATTGCTCCTGCACCCAGCCATTCAGACAGACTGGGATGGGAGTGAAACTGGGGATGCGGCTGCTTGTGCTTCACATTGCCGAACTCTGCCTGTAAACAGAGACATTTGGCAAGCATTGATATGCACGGCAAATGGCGCAGAGCCCGTGCATGAGCCATTGGACCAGAAAAAAGTAAGCTGTTATGAGCAAACTAGGGGGTTTGACATTCTGCTTTTTGTTCCTGTTTCAAGAACCCAGAACCTGTTAAGGCTTCCGAAGATGTTCCTACTTTTGTTTACCAGAGTAGATTTGAACACTCCTTTATTACCACTACTACTAGGCCTTGTCAAATTAAAATATGTTGGCTGGTAGCCTTAACAATTTTGAAAATGGCTACTTGATTCAACCTGACATACTGTACTATACATATGTTGTTGGGTTGTTCTCCTGACAAAGGAACATGCAATCTAGTACTATAGGTAGTATAGAGCAGGGGTCGCTTGTGGCTCACAGACACCTTTTGTGTGGCTTGGCACAGAGCACTGGCAGAGGTCCACACACTGTTGTGGCTAGGAGGTTACATGATGTCCAGGGCTTGGTACTGTTTGCACCCTAAATGAAGGTAATGCAAAGTTAGGCAGGTGGAGAAATGTACTGGCTTACCTGTCTTGGCAGATTTCAGTGCCCCAGTGAAAAGCTTCACAGCAGTGTCTCAGTTTTGTTTTTGACATTCGCCCCTTTGGGGATGGGGGTACCACTCATGTATGACAGTGGAAAAAGACATGCACATTACAATCATTTCTCAAGTTTGGAGTTTTGAGTACTTTATAGTGTAATATTAAAAAGTTTCCAATTGTTTGCCATTAGATGGCCTCAATGGTCTATTCATGTCCAATGTGGCTCCCTGCTATCTCTCAGTGCTGTGGCTCTTATGGTAAGAAAGGTTGGGGACTTCTGGAATAAAGAGTCTGTTCTAATTAACACTTGTCACAAATTGATATTAGTAGCTAACTGACTTAAACTCTTTAACCCTTTTCCTACTTTGTACAGCATAAACGTTGACCTTTTAAACTCCTATCTAGAGAAAAAAGAATGCTGGCAATTTTGAAGATATTTAGCCTGATTACTGCAGTTTGGGTCCTCCCGAATTTTAATTGAGAGGGACACACTCTCAATCTCACTAAATACCTGCAATAGAATTATTCTGTGGGTGTGTTTATTTTAAGAAGCTGCTGCAAACATTTTGTGGTCCTCACCATAGCCCGTGCAATGATCTATTCCTTGTTAAATTCACCTTTAAATGTGATATTTTTAAATAAAATGAATGCAGTTAGACTACCATTGGCTGAAAGGACATGCAGTTTTTTCTGTATTTGATAAAATGTGTGCACAAAGTTGAGCAAGGTAGCAGTGAAATCATGATTTGGGCTCTTTACACTCTGGTCTTTAAAGTGGTCAATACCTCTTGTTGCTGCAAACCTGCCCCTGAATACACTATTGCATGAATTTTCTGTCTACAAACCACCTGTCTCAGTGGTTATTTCCCTTTGCTATGATTGCTGGTGGACAGGTTATCTGTGCTGACCCTTGACCTATTTTATGACTATTCTATTGGATTTCTATATTTTTTAGTATATTGATTGACTGTCTGAACTATCTCTGGGGTTGTCAGTGTCAACATATTGCCCTGTAATGCTTTACCAGAGTATTTTACTAGTATGCTCTATTAAATAGCCATACTATGATTCGAAGCTCTAGTGGAATTTCCTATGCTAGGACATGGTCAGGGTTTTAAGCTGAAGCAAAATGATACAGTGGAGGCCTTTTGTGATGGGAGTCACAAATAGTTCCTAGTAGGAGTCAGCAGCACAGAATTTGGGTGTACATAGCAATTCATATGCAGTAGGGTCAGTAGTTCTGCATGTGGTAGAATACCGGCAAGTGGTCAGTAACAAGGACAACAGCTCTGGCCATGGTGGCAGATGGTTGATATGGTCAAGCATGGCAAACAGTTGGGCAGCAAGGGTAACAAATCCAGATGTGATCAGACATGGCAGATGGTAAGAAGAAAACGCAACAGCTCTGGGTGTTGTCAGAAATTGCATATTGTTGCCACCAGGGCAATGCGGTTGCTCTTGTGACCTTGTGAATGTGGTTAGATGTGGCAGAGAGCCAGCAGCAAGGGAAACAGCTGTGGCTGTGGTCAAATGGAAAATGGTCAGCAGAACTCAAAGAGAACTCAGATGTAGTCACAATTTATATGGTTAGCAACAGGGATAAGCTTTCAGATACGGTCAGACGTGGCATAGTTAGCAGTGAAAAATCCATGCGCTGATCTGAGGAGCATATACTGAGCTAGAACAGAATAGCAGCCTGATGATACAGTTGGTGCTGCTGCTGGCATTTGGTAAATAACAGTGCTGCCCACCACCATGGCACCCCACCAACTGGGGAGTCCTAAGGTTGGTTGAGGCCTAGATAGCTGTGCCCTGCCATGGGGACAAAGTAGTGGCTTGTTTGTAGGTGATAGATTCAGTTGTATTGTTAAATAATGCCTTAATTGTCCCTTAGAATTAGAAAAATATATGTGCTTGTTCAATTTATACCTTGTGCCTGTTCCTGTTGATTAAATAATGTAGGATATGTATTGTCCTTTACTTGCTCAGCCACCTTTGTTAAGTGGATGGGAGGTGAGGTTTTTTCAGACCATTCTTTCTTTCCTTCTTCTTTCTTTCCTTTCAGGTCCTATTGCTAGAGATGAGTACATTTGTTTAAAATTCAAATATGACAATTCTCTGAATCTCTCCAAGAAATTTGGTATGATCTGTATCTAAGCTTTATGGAATTGCTGTAAAAAAAAAGCTAACCTCTGTCCCTTTTTCATATCCAGGCAATGTGCTCATCCTCCAGCAGGCCTAGCTGTCTTCAGTGGGAGGGGAGGACACAGACCCTCCACCCCTCACTAGGCTCCCCACAGCAGGGAGGCGCTAGTTATAGGCTGGGAGTGAAGCCTATCAGGAAAGCCTTCCATGCCATCAGGCAAATTTCCTTTGATGTCACTGTGAGTCACAGGGGGCATGAAGGGCTTTCCCAGACAGCTCCCTCCCTGCCTGTAAATAGCCCCTTCCTGCAGCAGGAAGTGAGTGGTGAGTGCCCAGTTCAGGACAGAGGATCTGTGTTCTCTGTCTGCCTGAGAACAGCAGAGAGTGGCATGGGACAACTGCGCCAGAAAATTGTGAGTGAGGTTATTTTGTTGGACAAAATTGGGAAATAGGGAAAAATTTGATTGACATGAATCTAAAAAAGTTCGGATTTGTGCCGAATCGATTGTTCCCTGAAATGCAGATTAGATACCAGTTCGTTCGAATCAGTTCTCTTTGTTTGAACTAAGTTAATTAGGAATGCCTAACTATGCTATAAGATACTAAATTGTAACAGTTCCTAACAGGCTTGTTGTCGATTTGATAGCAATATTTACCCAGTGTGTCCTGCCTGTGGAGGAGACTGGCTTTAAAGTGGGCCAACACCCACTGCTGATTGGCCAGGGAGTCTATAAGATTCCCGGGCCGATCAGCTCCCTGCCCGTGTGAAACCCCCCAGGATCCCCAAAAAACCTACCTTTTCCTCGTTCCAACGGCGCATGCGCGGGCCGCCACCGCCTCTCGCGCTTCCCTCTAGTAGGGCGCGCACCAGCGCCGGCCGTTTGTGAATGGCCGGCGCGGGTGCGCTGCCTGTTAGAGGGAAGCGCGAGAGGCGGCAGCGGGCGCGCTCTTCTTGTCCGGTCTGTATTCCAGCTTGTCCGTCCGTGCTGATTGGCCGAGCGCTCGCGCATGCGCCGTAGGTGAAAATCCTGGGTGTTGGTCCATTTTAAAATCAGACATTACCTCACCATCCTGGAAAGACAGACAATTTCTGCGCTAAGCAGGTCTGCAGGAATAAACAGCTCAACACCTGCCTGATTAGCAAGTGAAGATTCTTATCCCTATTCTGTTTGGTGATGTCTTATAAGGCGTGTCTCGCTGTTATTATGCAGCTAGTGAAAGGCATGCGCCTGGGTAAAGTCAACAGAATTGCCAGACAGGTCAGCAAATATTATTACTGATTCACATTAATACAAAAGGTCATGCTGCACATGAAGAGATACAAACTGTTTGCCTGGCATGCTTGTGCCTGTGCCAGCTAGGTGAGACTCCATTCATGTCAAGGTAGAGGATCATGAGATTTAACGTGCACAGCTTTACTCCCATGAATGAATCCTGACAGCTGTATGTGGCAACTATCCCTGCTGAGGCTCTTCCTGGCAGCAAATACTTTAAATTGTCTTTAGCAATTACTGTCAATGAAAATAAAGTACTGTGTGATATATATATATATATATATATATATATATATATATATATATATCACATTTTACAACACGTTTGATAAATCTTTCCCACTGTTAGAAAAAGCATGTCGGTAACCGTAAAACATTTTAGTTTAGACTTAAACCTTACTTCAAAACTTTCCTTGTGGTATAGACATAAGAGACTGGCATCTCTTGGTCTCGGGGAGGAAACTGCCGCTCACAGTAGGTATGGTTCACATGTGCACCCTGCCAATTCCATCTTTTCAGCTATATATCTGCTATTAATTTGAACTAATTCTTTTCATGCTTTAAATATTTGTACCTGTAAAGGTTGGTCTAAAGCTCTTACCCTACTATAATATATTTCCTGTTTATTTCTAAGCTGTTATGCATACTAGGCTGCAGTTAGACATTAGTTATGGCCCTGATTACTAATGCTGAGTTCTGAGTGCATTTCAGCCAGCTCACCTCCTTTTTGTAGGCATATGGAAGCTTACTCCTACAGAACACAATAGGGAGGTTGTGAAGCATACCGAAATCAGGATGTCCTGCGGGGTGAAACCCCCCAGGAAGCTCACAATCCTACCTTTTCCACGTTCCAGCGACGCATGCACGTCCGCTGCCGCCGCCGCCTCCCGCACGTCCCTCTAGCAGGGCGCGCTCCCGCGCCGGACGTTTGTGAATGGCCGGCGCGGGTGCGCTCCCTGTAAGAGGGACGCGCGGGATTCGGCGGCGGACGAGCTCTGCTTGTCCGGCGCTGCCTCTCGCTTGTCCGCCGGTGGGGATTGCCTGCAGCGGTCACGTGGGAGCGGGGTGAGGTGAGCTTTTGGGGCTTTCTGGGGGATTTCACACAGCGGGGCACCCCCAATCGGGGTGCCCCACCGAAGTGGACCAAAACCCAGGATAGTCAAAATCCTGGGTGTTGGTCCACTTTAAACCACAAATTTCACTGTTAAATGTGATCAGTGGTACGGTATTTACTATGAGCTGTCTTACATGCTCTGTGTGCTGACCTAAGCCTCACTTTACCTTGGCACAGGCCAGCTAGCTAGTCTGTGTCTTTATCTCCCTGTGCTAGCACACTTAGTAAATCAGACCCTATATATTGTCTGTTATTGGGTATAGTTATTTTTAGTTTGGACTTAAGCCACTAGGTTACTCCTACTAGAGATTATTTAGGAATGGAAAAGGCCTTACAGGGTTTTCCTATAGTTAGTGGTAAGTTCTGTGCCAAGTGTGTAAAAAGTTGGGCTGTAGATCTGTATGTGAATATACCTAGTTGAAAGTAGACCTCTATGCATAGAAGACTTTGCAGAAGCCAAGGCCCTGGTTCACACCTTTCTGCAGTACCTTAGGAGAAAAGGGTATGCTTTGCATCTGGTAACAATTGATCACATGTGCACCTGGGGACTGACCGCCGAATGTGACCTTACCTGGGTAAGGGAGCTTACCCAGAAACTAATCTAAGGGATCGGCTGTAAGCTGCTATCCACTTCTCTGTAAAGCCTTGTTCCTAGTGAAGAAGTGTCCATGTGATGTTAAAGGATTTGTACTGCATGTATTGTACATGGCACATGGTGTGCTTCAATCAATAAAACTTTTCCCCAGTCATCAGTTCAACAAACCCCAGAACAGTGAGTAATATACTTGTAATTGCTCATTGCTATTTGTAGACCAGAAATGACTTAGGGGAGCAGGATTTGTGTAATACAGCACAATTTATAACAAGATAGTGTGTCTGTAAGGCTACACATCCTTTCTTGTCATTTTCCTTCTCTCTGGCTGTTCCTTTATCTGTTTTGTCTCACCTCTCCTTTCTGGCCTTCTTTGTTTTTCTTTGCAGCTCCTCTCCACTTTGTTGGTAAAATCATTGAAGGGATACATTCTTACATTTGGATGAGGAACATTGAGGCAGAGTAGGTGGCCCTGCTCCAAACTGTAGAGGGACACTTCAATGACAAGCTATAAGAGGTCACTTACAATTTGTGCTGATTTTTATTGTGGTCTAGCTTAATTCCATTTGACTGTATGCCCTCTTTAAAACACTAACACCTTTTTGCCCACATATGTCCATTGAATTAATTTTTTTCAAGGACAATGATTTTCTGTGTCAGTTTTGTTTAATCCTGGATTGTACGGAATCATCAGCTGCATGTTGATTTGCTGTCCAATGAGTGCATGGCAGACATCATCAACCAGCAAACGTGTAGAATCCAGGGCCCACTATACCTGAGGGGGGCCACTTCCCTTGGTGACATTTTATCAGTGTCCAGAACTGGCAAACCAAGGGGTATGGGCAAGAATTAAAGTGCAGAGTGTTATACTTGCATTGCTTCTGCGATTTTGCTTCTGGGTGGTGGGTTTCGCTCACTCACTGCATATTGTTGGAGAATAGGCTATCGGATCAAATTCTTCCCATTAATATTTGGGGAGCTAGAATCTGCCTGCTCTTTGTCTATATCTGGTGCCTGGGGGGATACATTTGAGAGAATGCTCATACTCCTAGGTCTGATGGTTTGCCTGCATCAGCTCAGAAAGGCACTTATTATATTGTCCAAGTGTCCACAAACCTGGACACAAAGCCTTGTGTGAATGTAATTTCATGTAAAAGTTGCAGTCTGCTAAATGTATTTTTGCTTCATACAGTGAGCATCCAAAAAATACATTTTGTAAAAGAAAAGCTGCCAGGGGACACCAAGATGTTGTAGCTTTTATGTTTTGTTAAAAGGAATTAGTGGTATCTTGAAATGTAGTTCATTTTTAACTAATAAGTGGTTTTCCCAGAGTTCCACTTTAAGAACATTTTTTTTAGTTTAAGTTTTAAGTTTAAGTTTTATATTTAGCTGAAAAAAAGATTTTAAGTTTTTTTTTTTTTTTACAGAAAGCAATAAAAACTTTTTCTCCAAATGTACTTAGCATTGTTGGAGTTGAAACTGTCATTTTAGTGAGAGTGTGGGTGGAAAACATTCAGTGGTTCAGTCTGTAGATTTAAATAATTAAACTTTTTGTGATGCATAATTTTAAATGGTGACTAATATGGTGAGATAAATTCCCAAATGATCAAAAAAAGCTTTATACATTATATTCAAATACATTTGATAATTTTCAAGTCAGATTGTGGACTTGAAGAGCAGTAGCCTGACAAGGTAAAACATTGACTCCCCCTCTTATCTCAAGCGAACAGCTTTTAAAGTGGAGGTGCAGTCCAGCAATCCCTCAGACCGGACTATGGGAGGTATGGTAGGGGGTTCCTCTTGTGAGGACATAGGTTTAGTAATCACTCCAATCTGGTAAGCCCTGTATTATTTCAGACCCTCCTAAAGGTAACTCACAGCTGCAGGTTTTGGTTCAACAAACAGCCTTTATTCACATGCACTAATCAATCGGTTCAAAAACAGGCCCTCGTGGCATTCAGGGTTGCTTCTCAGTTCTACTCAGTTGATTCCCCTAGCTGTTCTGGCACCCACCTGATCGACTTTCCAGGACACTGTCTCAGTCCTGTACCTTTTCACAACGGCCCTTCTCCCCATTCCTTCCAGAGGGAACACTATCCCGGATAGTCAGTCTAAAGCTTCCCTCAGGCGGTCAGTCCGGTGTTGTTCTCCAGTCACCTCATCCTGAATCCGAAATCCTAGACATCCATGGAGCACACACATTGCCCCTTCTCCCTGTCCCATTTACTGAGGGGATCCTTTCCTTCTTCCTTTCTTCTGAGGTACATTTACCACACCTAACCTTGCCTAGACTTTTGTCCAGACCCTTTTAAAGGTTTGGAACCAACCAACTGGTTCTAACTGACTTACTCCCCTGTACAGGTTGCTAACACTTTTGCATGTAACAATGGCAACACCTAGTGTCCATATACTCTTGTTTTGCCCCCTTCCCCATGATGTATCTCTTTTAGATCTTAAATATCTATTTTATGCTACCTAGAACCACGTGAACACTAAGTAAACAACTATTTAAACAGGGGCAATGGCTAATCCATCAGATTTGGATGCCCGTAGAAGTGTAGCAAAACAATGGATTAGTTATCACTCGTGTTAAAATAGTTGATGGAAGTTAAATCAGGTATATTGACTTTAGATTTGCTTTAAGGGTTATACATTTTTGTGGTATCATGATGCATCTATGCGATTCCAAAACTTGAAAGTGAGGCATATGAAGAACAGAAGGCCATCAAAAGATTGTCTCTAGATTTTAACAGAAGCTTCATTTTTAACACACTATGATTAATATATATCTTCACAAATGCATTTTAAGTGACAAATGGTCTAGATTAAAATGCTGAAGCATCTGGGAATAAATTACCAGGCAAAATAAATGTTGGATTTGTGACAAACTGCTGCAAGCTTTGTTACATTTGCTTAATCTATTTCTGTGTTTAGTGATATGGGATATGAGTATACATGGGGGCTGACATGTTCTTAATGAATTATACAGCATACACTCACTGCCATATTTGGGTGTCTAAGGCACTTTTTGGCCACATGCCCCCTATTGCACATGTGTCAAACTCAAGGCCCAGGGACTGGATGCAGCCCTCCAAGCCCTTTTATGTGGCTCTCTGACATCAGCTGGGTGGCACCTCTTCTAGCTGGCCCAGACGCTCTTGGGTTTCTGACACCGGCAGCACAGCTTCGCGTATGCTCTGGTACACAGTGGCGCACAATACCACCTTCAATCCTGCCCCCAGATGCAGGACCTACAAAACAACTGCAGTGCACCTTTTTTACTGTTCTGGGGGAAAAGAGTAGTGTTTGCAACTGTTCAGTGTATCTGGGCAACTAGGCCTCACCACACAAGGGGGGCGCCTAACCTACCCAACATCTGCTGCAGGGGTTATTGCCAGCTAGCTAGGTAGGGTGGGAAAATGATGGTAGGGCTAGCCTGAGCAAAATAATTCAGCGTATGCATCTGTCCTGGGCCCTCAGTGAAAATGAGTTTGACATCCCTACCGTATTGTGATAAATGTCTAAAATGCTGGTGTACTAAACTACATGTAGTGCCATAGTGTGGGGTCTTGTTGGCTTGGGGTACTGATGGCAGGACAATCTGCCCCCTGAAGCTGGACACCCTAGGCACAGGTCTAGTTAGAAATATGGCCCTACATACACTCTAATTCTTTAAGCTCTGTTAGTGTATTCATGAAGATCAGATTAGCTGGCTAATCAGCTAATCTTAGGGCAGACACATCATTTACCCGGTAATCTATGTCTTTTTGAAATCAACCTCCAAAGAGACCTCCCCTACCTGCCAGCATGCAGTCTAAGTAGCGTGGAGTCCTACGCTGGTTCCAGTCCTGCCTGCTGGTTCCAGCACTGTTGGCTCCAGTGCGAGCAACGCACTTCTCTTCTGGTCTTGCTGTTCGTCTCTGCTGTTGGTTACATTGGAGCAGGCTTCCTCATTGATTGACTGCAGTAGGCGCATCACATGGCTGCTTGAGAGCATCCATCGCTACTTTGAATTTAGCGTGAGACGCTCTGGGCTAAGAGAAAAGCACATTGTATGCACCGGACATGACAGTGCTGAAACTGTAGGGCAGGACTCCGAGGTCAATCCTGCATAATGGCAGTCAAGTGGCTTATGTTTTGTTTTTTGCCACCTGGGCTGCCACTTTACAAACCCCTCACTTCCCCTACTTCTAAAATGCTTCTCCCATCTGTCAGTCCCTCCACTGGCTGCCAATATCTGAGAGAATTCAATTTAACATTCTAATCTTAATCTACAAAGCTTCCCTTTCTACAATTCATCACTAATCCAGACATACCAACCATGACAAAGCATTGTAATTGATGGTTATTTGTTAGCACGACCACTGGTAAGGATGCTTAGAAAATAGTCAGGTATTGACCTTATCCTGGATTACAATTAACTTGTTTAGGTAGACCAAAATGGCCTGGACAACTACCTGCATGTTTTGATCCAGGCCAGTTTTGTCTTCCCTAAAAAAGTTGCTTGACACAGCATAATCTTCTGCTACCCTCCACTCTTATTACTTCCTCCCACTCTCATCTTTGGGACTTTGCATGTGTTGCTCTACTCTTTTGGAATGCCTTCCTTTATATTATTTGCCACTTCCCAAACTACCAAGCTTTCAAAGGTGCCCATCAAAATCAGCTGTTCAAATGAGCATATTTTCTGGCTTAAGCATTCTTCACTTATGGTCCTATTTTGAATAACCCCACAAAGCATATTCGGTCATGCTTAATACCAACCCTGTCTCTATCACTTTATTCCGTGGATTTAATTCTTTGGATTGTAAGCTTGCAAGGGCAGGGCCCTCATGCCTCCCGTATTCTGTTATCTACGTGTATTTGTTGTTTTTCTTCAGCCTCTGACTCATATTACCCTGTATATTGTAAGCATATTTGTTTTGTCGCTGTAATTTTTTCCTTAACCAGAAGATGACGGCTCTTTATAGAAATACAACAACGATAATGATAATATGACAGAATAGGCCATTGGCCATTTTATTTTTTTATCTTCCTTATACCACTTTTTTTTTCTTTTTCAATCTAAGTCGCCTTTATTCATTTACAATCTTTATACTAGTCCTTTAATCTCTTTTATAATCTCAACGTATTTTATATTACTATAGAAACTAACAACCAAGTTTGATACATGTTAGAATCAGAAAAGACTCAATTCATTGTCTACTGGATCCACTGCTGCCATTTTTCAATATAAAAACTTGTCCTGGAAAACAATTTATTTGATTTTCTTTTTGAGTCAGGCCCTTTTAGTTTTAAAAACTTAAAAATTATTTCATAAATAATAATTAAGATATTAAAAAGTAAATCAAGGATCTTCTGGGACACAAAATTCAAATTTATTGTTAGGAATCTTGAGTATAACGTCTCTGGGGCCTGACAAACAATGAAAAACATTGCTACAGACCAAGGGTGAGATTTGTTTTGTGTTCCGCCAGCTGAACATAAGTAATGAAACAGAAGTCATTGAGTATACTGTACTCAATACTGATCCAATACTGATCTGTGTGCTAGTCTAAGTGCTAATTGAAATGTGGTAATCTCAGCAGGTTTTACAAGAATACATTTGGCGAACCAGCAGCCAGGGAAAGCAGGGAACACCTGAAATTTGGCCCAGCCATGATATGAAAATAGAACTGAGCCTAAGTCAGCCTCACTCCAATTGTAGCTACTTAACCTACTGTCTTCTGCCTGAAGGGATAATAACTGATTTCTAATACTACAGTGCAGATGTATGAACCTATTGCTTGCAGAATATTGGAACAGACAGCTTTGATAAGCAGGGTTAGATTTAGGCCTGGCACTGTATATATTCTATATTTCTAAAACACAGGCAGACCAAAATAAATAGGAAATAGCAGTAGACATTGGTGTGATAATGGATGCTGGAATTCCCAAACAACCAAGTTGCAATAGGGCTTCGCAGCCTGCAAGAGACCAGAGATGCCCGTTAATATTTAAAATCAGTATTGGTCATCACTTTCAATCATTGCATAGAAAATTAAGTAGAGTAGATGACTTGGTATAGCTCAGCACAACCACCTTTTCTTCCTTTTTTCCATCAGATTGTGGTGAGCCATGGACTGACTCCCTCTTTTCATAAAATGCCAAATCCCTGTGACTAGAGTCAGTCTAAAAAACTAGTTCAGCATTCCATTTTTGGGGCTCTTGGGGGTCGGTGTAAAACAGGAAGTGAAAAGACCACAGCATGTCATCCAATGAAATCCGCCCTTTATTTTCCATGATCAGCCAAGGTAGTAAGTGCAGGGTGGGTCAATGTGTGTTGTCAGCCCTACACGAGACAAGTCCAAATGGGGTGATGTAGAAAGAAAGGAGCCATCTCATAGTCCCTACTGGAGGAGTGAGAGATAGTGCTATATGATGAGGTACTTGACTCAACATGGTGTTAGTGCAGAGCAGCAGAGCAACTGAGAGGGAGAAGATGAAGGAAAGGAAGTTTCCCAGCAGCAACTCCTGTAACAGGAAATAGGTTGCTCAAAAGCAGAAGGGTCCAATCACAGCAGCTGTATTAGTTTTTTATTATCTTTAAGCTGAGTTACCCAGGAATAGCAATGGCCTTCCACTAGATATGTTCAAAGGACTTCTGTAGCACAACTCAAGAATGGGCGACCATATAAAGTTTCAACATCCACGAAGAGAGTATACTGCAAAGGACAGAGTAGCTGTCCCACTCCTACCCTTTATTCTGCAAATGAAACGGCTCCACCGTGTCACTGTTTATGCCACAAAAGTATTCCTTGATGCTGCTATTTACAGAGAGGCAGCTTGTTCTAGGGGGTGGAAGCATTTCCAACAGTAATGAGGAGCAGAGTTTCAGGTAGATGGGGAAAGTCAAACTTGAAAATGTAGTAGCAAACATTGGCTTTTGCTCCAAATTCAATTTCTGCTCAGCAGCCATACTTCTATAGCTTTTTGAGATCCTCTATGGAGCCATAAATACTAGCTGATGCAGGTTTTAAGGCCTTGATCTAGCCCCTAAAGCAAGATACACAACCACTCATATTTTTTGTTAAAACTATCTCAGAAACGTTAAAGTGGACCTCCATCTCTGCTGTAATCAGAGCAATGATGAGTCATTACAGCTGATGGCTTTCAGCTTCTGGATAGAAATTGCACAAAGATTTGAGGCAATTTTGGATGAGTAAATAAAGATGGCAGCTCCCGTGTAGTTCAAGAGCACAAGAATCTCCATGCTATTTCACAATATCTACATGGGATTGAACCAGAACAACCCTCATTTTTCACAAATATTCGGGATGTCTCCCTGAGCCTGAAAAACCACGCATTTTGTGAAAAATTGGTGTTTTTTGGGTTTTAACCCCCTCAAATAGCCTATGTCACTGATTGCCAGACACGTGTTTTAGGGGAGCAATGTACTAAGCTTTAATTTTTTGACTGGAGGTCCACGCTTTAAGTGTCGGCAGCCCAATTCTCTGCCTGGCCGAGTACAGAGGCTTCTGTGCATGTAGCAACCTGGTTGTTGGTTGTTTGGTTGTTGCCTCCTTCCCATGCTATGTCTGCTCGTCAAGACAGCTTTTCACATGTTTTGCCCTTCTGAAGCTGCGCCCAAACCTGCCGGCTCTGGCAGAAAGAAAGTTTATTATTTTGATTTGTTTGCTGGTGCTGGCCCTTAACAAAAACTAATTAGCTCCTGCTGGTTCAGAAATGTCAAATAGCGTACCCCAATGAAAAATTGTTACCAACCCATGATGAATCAGCCCGAATTATTCTATAATGATTTGATATATGTATATTGTAAATATGCTGCACTTTAGCAGTAAATTTCAGTCTGGTTCTAGTATTAAATTTCATGCTGGTTCAGAAATGTCAAATAGCGTACCCCAATGAAAAATTGTTACCAACCCATGATGAATCAGCCCGAATTATTCTATAATGATTTTATATATGTATATTGTAAATATGCTGCACTTTAGCATTACATTTCAGTTACTTTGATCAATGGCAACATAGTTTTGTGCAAAAATCACAGGTATCCCTTCAAAAATGGCAGCCTGCTGCAAAAATATACTATAACATATGGCTGTATTAATCTAGACTTAGGTGAACAAATGGAGCCCAGCTTATTTATTCTGGATTCCAGACCAGACACTCTTAAATGTTTTAACATAACAATTATAACACTGCATTACCACCATCTATCATCATTACTTGAATAGCAGACAAGCTTTATCACCTGAACTGGATGAAAATTAATAGAAATGAAACTAATATGCTACCTCAAAAGATCATTAGCTCTTACATTTTCTTTGTTTAGCAATACAGTCTATAAAACATCCACTTGGGAATGGTAACACTAGCTGCTGTTATTAGAAAAATACATGCAAATGAATAATGTGTTACTATCACAAGGGCTTGCAAACGTTTCATGTTTACTAATGTACGCTTTCGGAGGCAGTTATATAACCATCATCGTTTTCTATATTAAAAGCAAATAACAAGGAAACAATTAAGAACCAATATAAAAGTATTACTATATATTTTCAGATGAGCTAAACAGAATAGTTCTGGTTACCTTATGGGTGGATGGTTCCAACTAAGAATACTTGGCAACCCGACTATGTTATGTTGAACTTTCAATCTAAAATGACAGGAGGTTCACTACTGGGGCATCCCAGTTTAGAATACCCTGTCAGCACCATCGTCCAGAGAAAGGAGTTGTTAACCAACATCTGTGTTTCTCAATCAATCAAAGTTTTCAGAAAATATCAGATTCCATTTTAGTTATGCGCCCAGTTGCAAAGACATTTACATGCTTTGCAAAATTTAAAGAAAACACGAATGCAATTAAAATAGAAGTTCGTTTTTTCATTTTAAATAAAATAACGTATTGATCAATAAGCCAACTGTTGGGGTTTTGGGAGAGGATCTTGTCTGATCTAGCTGCTCGACAGCCATGGGTCATCTTTGCTAGATTGCTAGATTTTTTGTTTCATAATGTGCAAAATGTCTTCTATTGGCAAAAGGTCTGACCAGTTTAGCACTCAGACTCTTTTGTGAAGCCATTGTTGTGAATGATGCAGTATGTAATTTAGCATCATCTATATGATATATGTAATGCTTTCTCTGAAAGAGATGTTTGGATGGGAGCATATGTTGTTCTAAAACCTCTATATACTGCTCAGCTTTGATAATGTTTTCAAGATATGTAAGCTGTCCATGCTATAGGCACTAATGTAATCCCATACTATCAAGAATGCAGGCTGGATGGTCCTTCTCCTCGTCAAAAGGACCAACAGTCTTGCACTTTAAAAAAAAAAAACTTCACAAAATGTTACTTGCTCCATCTGCATGCATGATACTAAATCATTGTCAGCACTGCATCCTGCACCCAGGAGCGAATGAAAAGCAGCCTCGACGATTTTCTCCAAGTCAGCACCATCTTGGAGCACCCAGGAGGCATCTTTCTTTCCCAGCATCCCAGCCGTGCTGCTGTCTGGGTTTAACAACAAAACCCACAATGCAGAGTGGCGGGAAATGCAGGAAATCCAGCGACACTTACTCTTTGCAGGCCACTGTTAGATCCAGGACCCTAGGACGTGACTGAGAGTGAAAATCAAACATCAGTGCATTTGAGCACTGCTACTTGTAAGGGTGTTGGTCCAGTGAATGCCATGGTAAGTACAGATGTGTCAGGGGTAGGGAATGTCCCTACCCCAGGTGGGATGCTAAGGCTATAGAATTGCAGTGTCAGAACATGGATGGGATGCTTCGGATAAGGAGGGATGACTATGGGGCTGGGGGAAGAACTGTGAGGCAGAGTGTAGGTGGTATTGGAAACATCCAGCCCAGCTCCACCAGGAATTCTAGCAGTTCTCCTTATAACCAGTACACTCTTAGATACAACCTCACCGCATACCACCTGATAGGATTTTGCGCACCACCAGTGGTACCGTAGGTGGAGAAACATTAGTTTATATCACAGGAGTGTGCTTGGTAGTTTGTTTAATGTTTAGTGTTTAGTTGTTTATTGAATAGATGCATGCTTTTTATACATAAAGAGTCCAACTGAGTAAGCCCATAGCTGGCATTACCTATACCTTAATATCCAGAGTGTTGCTTTTAGTTTTTCTTTTGTAGATAGCAGTGCCCTATCTGAATGCCCATCTGCCATTCAGTGTGACAGTGAAAGCTTGGCAACTTTTATCAAACATTACTTGCACACAGATTCTGTTTTGCATGCTGAAAAAGCTTTGCTAGGAGGAGTGGTCTAAACGTTATTGCCATGCTTCCCCCCCTGTGTGAAGAGAGAGCATTTCAGGGCATGTTTTGTTTTTGTGCACACTTGTTCCTGAGGTAATCTTTCCTTCCCTCTGGGTGAATGGGGAGGTTGTCCTTAATTGACCCTTCAAACTTTGTGCAGTTTGAAAATTGCCGAATGAATGTAAAGTTAAGCATATAAAATAGCGTTGTGTGTCTTGCAACCTTCTTTACACTGTCATTGTACAGTACAAACCCTACTAGAGACCTCTCATTTTCTTCCCATAGAATACTTGCCAAAACCATATTTCATTGGAACGATTCCAGCTTTTTTGGAGCCATTTGTCTGTGCTTATATTTTAGTTCTTATCATTTTTCCTTCAGCGATTTTCAGAACTTGCAGTTTATATACTAGTTTTGGTACTTCATAGTATGGAGAGGAGCCAGTTGCCCTGAACTGAGGTCGTCAACTGCTAACTCACTTGGGATCCACTTATTCTGACATTCAAAATTTCTAAACAGGGGGGGAGCGTTTTCTTAGCAGAGCAAGAGAGCTCATAATCCTACAGCATTTCCTGTCGACTCATTTTGGGTGTAGTCCAAGTCCTAGTCTTTGGGAAACACCCTGTAGTTACCAGGTCTCATTTTGTATCTTTAGGAAATATACATTTACAGGATTACATACATTCTTCTTACCTCCTTTAACCCAGCTACAGAACAATAAATGCTTGTATGGTGTGTATAGTAATATGAATAAATTATTTTAAACATATATCAGAATAACTATGTTTTTCTGAACTACTGTTCCTTCTGGGGGAAAACTGTTAAAAAAATCCTTCTGAATGAATTTTCCTTTTGATTTAAAATCAATAATACATTTTTTTTGAAGAACAAATTCTGGCATGTCATGAAGAACTATTGTCTGATATTTCTAATGCATATCGTACTCTTATTGACTCATTTATTGAAATCAATTTGTACCTTGGGGGGTAGCTTGCATGTAAACATTAACACACACTATAGAGTCAGAGTATATGACTTCACCTACACCTACGCATAAAGTTGCTAAAAAAATCATCATTTATTGGAAATGACGATCTCGTTGATCTCTATGTTTTTATTTAGCAAGTGATTCTCAAGCATAGCCATGTTTTTTTCTGATGCAGTTTAACCTATTTTTCATCATCATTTTAACCTTAAAAAGTCATTGGATGGCAAATAATCAAATTGAACCCTGTTTGTGAAATTCTGGTTAAACTCAGCTTTACCCTTAATCCAGCAACGCTGCAATTAATGCAAAGCTCATGTTTGTTAAGAGTTGCATATTTATCTACATATGCAGCATACCTTAAAGTAACAGTCCAGGTTAAGTGTAAAAACAAATCATTGTTTGATTACCTGCCTGAAGGAGGATATATCCTGGTGTGCTATGGAATAAAGCTGTAATGCCCTGCGGGATGCCAGCCTTCTGTGAGCTGACAACCCCCAAACTCTGCTGCCGCTTCTGCCTATAGTCGTCCGTTTGCTGGATCGCTTTATGTGCCGACACGTTGAAGACAGAAAAACCACAAGGTAAGTACAATGGCCTGAGTTCATACACAGGCTTGTCCCGTCCTCTGGCTTCCGGGAGTGGCGAGCGCGCTCTGCAGAGAACGCTCGTCATGGGCCACCTGATGCAGGTTCCTCAAAAAAGCTGTTGTTAAGACCAATTTCCAGTAGCCCCACCCGTGGATTTTATTTGTTTATACCCATCTCCACACTGTGTGGAAGGATAGCTGTTCTCAGCCTTGCTTGCTTTTTTTCCATCTGTAGAGGTCCACCTTTCAGTGCTAAAACAGGTGGTCATAAATAAATAACTCCAGGGCTTAGACTACAGAAAAGTGGCTGATTTTAAGCAACATTTGGTTTGTTCAGCAGCTCAGGATAATTCTTCTACATGGCAGGTACACATACAACAATTTGATTTTACACCTATCCTTGACACTTCCTTTAAAATTAAATGAAAGCCTTATTTATTATGCATCAGTGGCAGTCAATGCCTCAATGTGTAAAACCTTTTGAAAGTTTTTTTTCCTTACCAATATGTACTTTGGAGCACAACAACTAAAACGCAGGCTAAACGCACTCTAAAGTTTGTCCTCTTTGTCCCCAGCAATGATATCCTTTAACTGTAATGAAGAAACGTTGACCATGGCAATCTTTTCAGCATGCCAAAAAGCGGCAGCACTTTCAGGCTCTGTTATATTCAACATAAGGGTCTAGCAGGTGCTGACATAGGCCAGCCAATACCTAGTGCCCCAGTCCAAGCTGATTATTTAAGATTGGCGTTGTGATTTGCAGCGCCATTCTATACAAATAATGGCACCAAGATATAAATAGATGCAGGCTCTCCAAAGCAGACGTATATGCCTGCAAATTGACGCTAAATGGTGCACTTCATAAATGTTCTAAATGCACTGACAAACTGTGCTTGCCCAAGATTTTCAATGGTTTCTATGCTTCTATGCTGTGTTAACTCAATTAGTTAAAGTCCCTTTTGTCAGGTCAGGGTCGGCTCCAGGTTTATGGGGGCCCTTGGGCGGCATGGTCTCAGTGGGCACTTTTGTGGTGAAGAGTCGCATCACATCACCGAGGAATGTCCCAAATCTGGATGCCCCCTAAGGATCATGCTATTTGGACCAAAACTCTAGTTTCTAGTCTACTTTGAAGTGCACCAAACCCCAATAAACCTAAACTGATAAAAGAAATAAACTTCTTTAAAGAAAAAAAAACTTACCTCTACAGTACTTTTCTTCCCGGCTCGTCTCCTTGTTTCTGCCTGCTGCTTGATTGCCTGCAGCCCGCCGGCGCACCTGTCATGTGGTGTGGAGGCCCCTTCCTCTCTCCCCAGCTGGGGCAGCACAGACAGCAGCAGAACCCTATTGCTGCATAGTGTTGTCCCCAAAAGAAAGTTGCACCTTGGTTATCGCTGGTGTGGGCACCAGCTGTGGTGAGGCCCTTCCAGTCCACCGTCAGTCAATCGCCGTTGCACACCCCAAAGGCTGGCTCTGTCAGTGGGCCCCCCTGGAGGCCGAAGGCCCCTGGCATCTGCTCCGCCTTGCCAGGTGCTGACGCCGGCCCTGTGTCAGGTTTTAGGTGTTCTGCCTCATTTCCTCTTCTGGAATGTAAAATAAACCTGTGTGTTGGGATTGTGCCCCAGCACCTGTGATTTACGTTTCAGGACGCTGTTTCCAAATTCTTATGAACCTGTGTGTCTCTCTCTGGAAAGTAGAAGTGGCTATCCTGGCCTTTAGTAAAGCTCCCAGAATGCTTTCACTTTAACAGGCGAGCTTGTTAGCAGCTTTGGCTAAGCAAAGCAGCAGCAATTACCAGTCCACCTGAGAACACTGCCAGTAAACCTATAGCTACCAGAGGACAGAACTGTGTCCCCTCTATCTGAAGAGGCTGAATTAATGCAGATAGGGTTAAACTGTGCCACAGCCAATCAGATGATTAGCTAGCTAGAGACAAGAAGAATTCTGATCTGTACATCAGAACACCACTTTGATGTACATTGCTAAGGTAAACACAGTGTTGCTAGGAAGAATGGTTTTCTTTTATAACAAGTTGCAAAAAAAAAATAAAAAAAAAACAGATAAACTCAGCACCTTGAGCACATCATATTGCCACATGATAATGGAAACTTTTGAAAATGCCACTGAAAGTGGAATTACCCTTTAAACCGGACCTTGTACATTATTTAATGAAAAGCCCAAACCCTTAAAAAACTATTCCCCCAACATCTAAAATTTATATATTTTAAGTTTTTAGTGGTTTACTTATTATTCTTTCCCCCCACTGGGCTGCAACTGTGTTCAGGACTCTAGGATACGTGCGCCGCCATCTTGCCTCAAAAGCATCACATACCGAGGAGAGGAGAGGCAAAAGTACAGGGGGCAAGGGTTATAGCTGTGTTTTGCACAGACAGAGCAGAGCTGGGGTCAGGAAAAGGACAGCAATCCCAGAATGCAGAGCGGCACATGCGTCAGAAGACACTGAGACTGGCTGAGACTCCATTGGCCACCATCTTGGATGTTGAAAGGCTCAGAAAACGCAATAGGTGCAGGTAAAATTATTTTTAATGTGATGCAGACAATGGTGGATCCAGCCAGAGCTAAAATATAACCTTTACTTTTGTATATTAAAAGTCCAATGAACTCATTACACACTGTGAGCTACCCCTCAGCACTCTCCATCCCACGTGACGCTTTTCAAGCTGATTAAGGGCTCGGTTTGAGCTTGAAACGCGTCACGTGGGATGGAGAGTGCTGAGGGGTAGCTCACAGTGTGTAATGAGTTCATTGGACTTTTAATATACAAAAGTAAAGGTTATATTTTAGCTCTGGCTGGATCCACCATTGTCTGCATCTCCATTGAAGAGTTTTCAGGAGCCTCTTTTGAATCCGTGCCGGAGTGTGATATCACAGGGGTGAGCTGGTTACAAATAACTTGTTCACATTATTTTTAATGTGAGCATTCTGTATGTACAGGAGGGGCGGAAACATACATTGTACATCTGGTTGTACAAGTGATTTTAAGAGCCCCAGTAATTAAGAGACTTATAAAATCATGTGTACTTAATAGGGTTTAAGATATAGCAGTTCTACAGGTGAAGTACTGCTTGTTTCTACAAAGGTAGAACTTTGGAAATATGACCCAATGTGGTAGCAGGAGACTAAAAATAATTCAAAACCATGTGTAAATACACACACATCGATGAAGCAGTAAATGGATATAGTTATATACAAAAAATGTATCCACTAAAATCTATTGGTATGCAGCTATCAGTTGTCATTGAAGTGTGAAGATCTGACACCCATTAGCATCCAGAGGAATGCAAATGTGACGTTTGACTGCAAAGTTGTTTCCAAAAAAACTGTAAAACATTAGAAAACTGTCACATAATAAGAGGAAGCGTAAAACTGTTTGGGCATCTTAGAGATTTCAAGTCTAGATTTGTGCACAATGCCATATGGACATCATTTTAGCTGGTTGTAGCTAGAAATCAATTCAAGCTAAACCAAAGAGGTGATTTGCATAGCTCCGCCTGCTGCAAGGATAGATGGGTAATGCTATCTGCCCTTGTATTGGGTACTGTGCAAATACTTTCCGTTCTAGGAAAGCTCCTCTTTTCTTTTACCTAAGTAGAGGGTTTTTCGGTATCTTTACCCCCGTACTCACCAAGTCTCACCCCCCATGAAGCCAGAAACATCTGCCCTAGTGATGATGAGAGATTGAAACTTGTGTCCACTAGTATCAGGTTTCTGTAGTGTAGTGGTTATCACGTTCGCCTAACACGCGAAAGGTCCCTGGTTCGAAACCGGGCAGAAACACAGGTTGGCTTTGTTTTACCTATAAATAAAGTATATTTTTCAATATAAAAAAAAAAACTTGTGTCCACTAGTTGGATGTGTATGGCTGTGTAAGTTTAAAGCTAATCCTTGGCATTGCATCCTTAGCGTTTATAAGGGCCTTGGATGGCACAGAGACATAAAGAGATGATTTGCATAGCTCCGTCTGCCACAAGGATAGATGGGTAATGCTATCTGTCCTTGTATTGGGTACTGTGCAAATACTTTCCGTTCTAGGAAAGCTCCTCTCTTCCTTTACCTAAGTAGAGGGTATTTTGGTCCCTTTAGCCTCCCTATATTAAGCCTAGCAAATCCTCCTCTTTAATGGAAGTCTTTTATTTCTAGAGGTGTCTGCTGGCATTTCCTGGATATTGCTAAGGGTTAATTATTTTTATTCGCTTTCCTCAGCCGTTGTTGGTTTTATATATTTAAGATGCTGTGGCGCACAAAAGAGATGAAATTACTTAGGATATATATGAGAAGTTATAAAGGTGATTTAAATGACAATCAGTTAAGTGTGCCGTAGGAAATTATTGTGATGCAATGTGCTCATAATCAATGACACAAGGTGACAGCTTCGTGCTTGTCATTTTAATAGATTCACTTTGATCCCCTGATAGTTTGTTGTATCTGTCACTTTTCAAATGAAGTCATGATTTTACAAAGGAATGGCTATCTAAGAAGAAGAGATATACAGGTCACACTATTGTAGAGACAGTTAGGGTGGCTTCAGTAAGAGCTTGCATATAGTGATGTGCAGTATGTGTTTCTGTAGCTACCTATGACTGTTATAAATAAATAAATAAAATGGGGGAGTGTATTTTGTGCTGTTTTTCAAGTAGTAAATGCCCCCTGTGTGTCCCCCTCATTGACCATGGACAGACAGGGAGAATTCCTGGAGGGCCAACTGTGCTGGTACTCTCACACTGCCTTTTACAGTCTCTCCCCCATTAATGTCTCCATTGTACCCCAGACATCCAAGTCCATGTTTTCCCCTGCAGTTTTTATAGCCCCAGCATTACATGGGCCCTACAATACTAAAGCTTCAATGGAATCTCTGTAGGAGTGGCCATATCCATGCCTAAAGGCTAAAGCCGTAGCTCGGAAGAACCCTAACTCGTAGGCTATTCATGAGCTTGCAGGGACCAGTAGGTTCCCAGGCCTATTGTTTGTCCAAGTCCACCCCTGTCAGTGGCCCATTTCCCAACACCTGACAGACCAGTAACAGCAGTGTTGGATTGGAGTAGGTAATCTTTTTTGGGGCATACCACAGGAAATCATTCTTGTGATCTATCCTAAAGTTATATAGAAATAATGCAAGACTACTCTTAACCATGATGTTGAACAATAGTTGTTTATATTTATTTATTAAATAACAAAAGCAACTTACTGACTATATGAACATTTCAGGCAAACCAAAAACCATGTGTTAGCATTGGATGCCTGGTATTTCCCTGGTGGTGGCTATAGTAAAGTGCTTGGGGCCCACTGGATGATCCTATGGTCCGGTGGTCCAGTTCAACATTGAGTGACAGTAAAGCCCTACTTGGACTTCTTGAAATCTGTATGCAAACCAACCCTGAGGAGGGTGTGGTGGGGGAGAGGTGAATCCTTATCCATCAGTGTAATGAAATAGTGCCATAAAGAGAAATGGTGGTGTTTCAGGCAGGTCTGTCAGCTGGTCACCACTGGGTACTGGGTGGGAATGTTGAATGAATGACCCCAATTATACACAGGGTTTGTTGATCAAAATATGTAGCTTCTAAAAGGAAAAAAGGAAAGGCTGTACATAATTTCTGCCCAGACTGTTGCTTTAGACTAATGGAAGACTTAGAGGCCGATTCATCAATAGCGCCAAGTAGCGACAGATGAGCGACTGTAGCGTGATTTTTTCAGCGCCAGCCAGTATTCGCTGTGCTTGGCCGGCATTAGCTTGATGACAGCGACTCAGTCGGTGTGCGGTAATGTTGAATACGGGCTGGGGGGTCGCTGTTTCACAGGTCCAGCGTTGTATGTGAGCGCCTGACAACGAATGGCCAGAGCGAACGGCTAGCTTCATATTCATCAAAAAATCACGCTCCGAATGTGCTGTCGCTGTCCATTCCTTGTTTAAACCCCAGAGCGCTGGCGGCGATCTGTATTAACTAGTTTTTAACCCCTAAACAACCATATTTTTTGAATGTAACATTATACATGTTTTTAGAATCATTTTGTTATATGAATACATTAATCTCAGACCTGTTAGATCAATTCTGCACATATTTTTTTTTTTTTTTTACTTAAAAATAAATCCTAACATTGCAGAAGTGTTCTCCGATTTTTTGACATTAAAAAAAATAAAAAAAAAAATTATTACCAATTAATCATGAATTATTATAGATTGCTCCATTGAAATGCATTGGACATCGCCAGGGAGCGACAGCTCATACCTGGCGCTGTGAGGGAATTTGCAGCGGCGCTGTTCGGTCCAGGCGGCTTCATGATGAATGCCGCGCTAGCCGTCGCTCTCGCCGGCGCTAGCCTCATTTTGCTTGATAAATGCGTCATTGTGACCGCCGCCGGGCGTACTTGAGTCGGTAGTCGCCGTTAGCTGCCGCTACCTGGCGCTCGTCAGACACTACCTGGCGCTATCGCTTGATGAATAAGGGCATTAGTAGAGGCATTTTAAAAAAACATAGGGTACAATGGTACAATTTCACCGCCCAGCAGCACTTTCTGTTTGCACACGGCCTGCAAATGCATGTGCAGCAATCTAAATTGCCATATTGCCCTGGGGAGGGGCAGTGATTAATTTAAAGTTTATTCCAGGGGGTCTTCATTAGACTTCCTGCCCAGGGGGCTCCACCACACTTAATCCAGTCCTTTGATTAATCAGCCATTTTGAATTTCCGACTGTCGCTGCTCTCCTTTCACTGTATTAGTGCAGAAACGTCTGTATCATGATGAACATTGATCACATTCACATACCATTTCCTTTTATAGACAAGAAGTCAAATTTTAAATATGAAGTATAGAAGTACTTGCTGGCAAAATCTAAACTTGTGAACTATAAACTTATTATGTTTGATTTGATCTTGTTTGTATAGAAAATTGTCCATTCAGCATTGTATTGTATTATTTGGAAACTTAATAGGATTATTTTAAAGAGAGGTTTTTGTGCTATTAAAGCAGCTCTACAGAATAAATACCCTGTCAAATCGAAAATTAATTCTGAAGGCATACTGCAAAGAGCCCTTTAAGTGCATTATTCATGGTGTGATTCAAGGAAATCACATAACCGTTGTTGTTGAATGTGACATTTAAACACCCTGTAAGCTTATATATTTCAGTGCTCTCGTATCGCACCATGATCTCGCATATGCATTCAGAGAGCACAATATAAACCAATATTGCGGGAATAGAGCAGTTTTGTCAGATTGGTGGGCTAATGTGCCACACTCTAAGGCTGTTTAGGAAATAATAGCTCTGCAGATTACTTCAAGGAACTCTTGAATGTGAAGCTTGCTCACGTCTTCCCGATATCTATTATAAAAGCATTAATCCGCAGCCAACAATATAAAAAATTATTTCATTGGGTTGCACATTTGAAAATCTTTTGGCTTCCGCAGTGTGCTATGAAATGCAATTTGCAAGTGCGGTTATAGTTTATAAAGAGCTCATACTTTGCAGAGAACTTTTGTATGGGGCTATTTATTCCTCAATATTCTAAATGCGCTGCAGGCATTCAGAACAGTGCACACTCGTGTTAACAAGGTTTATTATTCTTTCTTAAAACCTTTCCCCTTGGTGATGGTATGGTGGGTGGTGTTGGTTTGGGGAAGGATATGTGCTTATAAATCTTGTGTCCATTCAGAACATTTGATCATATTTGACAATATATAATATTGATAATATACTGAAAAGTACATTAAATCTATATTAATTAAAGTCATTGTCCAGCTAAGCAGTTATAAGCCACACCTATTATGCTCCTTTTCTCCCTATAATAACAACCATTTTGTCATTAAAATGCCTGGTAATTATCTTACCTTTATCTTGGCTGCTTTTTTTTTTTTCAAAGCTCCCTGGCGGTGGGTGTGTCTTCTTTCTGGGGCTTAGGCACACACCATCATAAGATCTGCAGGTGCTGAAGACTAGATAATAAGGATAGCAGCCTGAGGTTTCTCTGCAAGAGAAGGGGAGACATAAACCAATGCAAGAATGTAATTGAATGGGCAGTCTGTCATTGGGGATGACAAACCCTGTGATCTGCCAAGGTATGACTTGTGGGGAGAGTTTTAACTTGGCTGGACAATCCCTTTAAATCAACATAAATGATGATGACCATGTTGCCATGACTGAAAAGTAGATGCAAAACAGTATGTGCTTTAAACTGGTTTCTCAGTTACAGTGATCCTTTAGTGAGGAAATCCGCATTTGAGATGTGCACACTAAATTTAAATTGGGCCAGGACTGGGGGTGCTATTTAGGGGGACACCAACAACAAAATATGTATGCTGCCTCAGTATAACATGGCTTATGGAAAAGAGGACAGTTGCGCTTAATACCCATAACTAGCAGTGTTTTGCTAACTTTTGTCATCCTTACAAATTTTGCAAAAACAGTGACCCCGCTTTTAGACCGCAACTGTGGACCTGTCTCAGGACCTTGTTTGAGAAGAAAGCCAATAGAAATTTAATAAATGGAGACTTGGCAGAAAAATTTAAGAGTGTAGTGCTGTTGTTGCAGTGGTAGCCGTTAGCGTAGTTTCCACCCACTTAGTGTTTTTTTCCTAAAACTTCCTTACAGACGTTACTGTTATCAACAACTTGCAGGTTATTAGTGGAGGATAGGATCTTTGGATAGTGTACATAATAGTTGCAAAGTGGTGTGGGAAAACTAGCTATGATTATTGCTGGGTGCAGAGTAGAGCGTGCAGAGAGGCCGTAGTGTGGATGGTTTTCAGTTTGGGGGGGTGTAGACTGATCCAAATCCCCCATCATCTGTACATCAACCTAGTCTGCTGCATCATACCTGTTAGCCCCAAGCTGACCTTCATATCATTTCTCAGTACTGACCAACATCTTCTAAATTGCAAAGACTTGTTGCACCATTAAAGGGCCAGTCCCGCCAGACTGCCTGGATTTCCTAGTCCCACCTGCCCTGCCACCCCCCCTAGCCTTGAGCAGGGCAGTTACATAAAAAAGCAACCTACCTTGCCCTCAATCCAGCACCAACAATCGATCAATTGCAACATCGGGGGACATCACAATTACTCCACCCACCTCATGTCGCTGGGAGCGGATTCCCTGCTGTATCTGTGGCCCTGCCAAACTATGTGCCCAACGCTGCAAATGAATGATCATCGACGCTGGATTGGAGGCAAGGTAAGTGTCTTTTTTTTTACACTGCCGTCCTACTTCAGCACTAGGGGAGGGTGGCAGGGCGGTGGGCACTTGAAAAATAGGCCGTCTGGCTAGATCTGGCCCCTTAAAACCCTTTGAAACAGCACTATAGTCAAGCCTGCCAACTTCCTCTTTCATTTATGCATTTATTTATGGCTGCCAATCACTTGACTGTGGTGACCAACCAGGTTTTCCAAGTGGGCTTGCCCATCAAACCTGAATTGTTGCAGGTGGTGACATGATTTGCTGCCAAACATATGAATGGGGAAGTGATTGTGACTTGATTATAGTGTACCTTTAACTGGAAGCCCAGTGATTACTCATACTGTACAAAACCGTTTATCTGTCTATTTATCCCGTAAGCAGGGCTGTATTTACCATTAGGCAACCCTACTACTATAGTAGAAAAAATAAATTAAAACTCGCATAGCCAGAACATTAATGCCTCCTAACAAGCACCCCATCCCCAGCCACAGAAGGATGCAGATTGTATTTGTGAGAAGGAGGGTGCGTGTGGTCATGTGACTCCTGTATATCAGAATGCAGTAAAAGAGGGAACATGCTTGCCTGCTTCTCTGCATTTCGCCCTTTGTGCCCTCTAGCCCATTGCACTCTTTCCCCCTACACACTTTTTTCTATATGGACCGTGATGTAACTAACCTAAAAGGGGGCGCAAGCACTTAAAGTGCCTAGGGCACCATGAACACCAAATACAGCCCTGTCCGTAAGATGTATTTATATTTATATCATTGTATACAATGCTTTTTTTTCAAACTAAGGGCTTAAAGCAGAGCTAACATTAAACATTAGAGGTTGCATCTTTAAATATTTAGTTACATACAACAGTGAAGTGTGGAATTACTTTTGTAAAATGTTGCACCTTATAGCACCTTAGTATAGAGGTCAGGTCATAGCAAAGACTTGTCAGTCATAGACAAAGTTCCTTACTTCCTTTGTTCCCCAAGCAATGGGTAAGGGGTTAAGCAGTCTGTCTTTTAGGACAGCAGTGGTCTGATTTTGTAGTATAAAAATAGAAAGACAATGGGATACCACGATGTCCAAAAACCTCCATGTGAGGACCAGTAATTCTCGGACAATACTGACGAGGCGTATCTGACATTATTGGCTCAAATTGACCTACAGATACAATCAGGCTGGTTCTATAGACCACTATTACTTGTCACTGAAGACAAAGTACGCAGTTCTTAGTTTACCCTTATTTGAGTGTGAAATCCTCTGGCATTACCTCTGCTGTTGAGGTTACTGTAGGCAGATGTTCCATAGGTGTGATAGGAAATGTACCCTCTGACCCCCACATGGGCACTTTTGCTGAATGCAGTGACAAAAAATTAACTGTCAACAGAAAACCCCCAACAGAGGGGCACCAAACAAGCCCACATTTTGCACTGGTCATTACTGTTTTTGGTCCAGATTACAGTCCTTCAAACTTTATTTT
Organism: Gastrophryne carolinensis; assembly: GCA_027917425.1. Taxonomy (NCBI): domain Eukaryota; kingdom Metazoa; phylum Chordata; class Amphibia; order Anura; family Microhylidae; genus Gastrophryne; species Gastrophryne carolinensis. Next base: position 307,808,485 of record CM051239.1, on the reverse strand, counting down.
TACAACTTTTATTAGAAGAATAAAAATGCCATCTCTTTTACATGCTTTTAGGACAAAATTGGTAAATAGGAAGGGGCACCATAACTGGTCCTACAGACCTGATGGGTTATAGTGTGGACGTTACATCGGCACCTTTTGTAGCTACACCTCTGTGCTCCACAGTATCCTCACTTGCAAACATCAGCTCTGCCCTAAGACAAAGCTGAAGTACATTTACTGATCACAATGAATCAACAGTTACTTTTTCAGTTTTAAACTGAAACAGTCAAATTAAATAGTTTTGGTTACCATAGGTACTGCACTTCGCGTATCATTACTCTCTGCACTGCTTCAATAAAGAAAGCTGAATGTGTTTTAAATTGCTCGGCTGCTCAGCAGGACTTTTAGGATAAAATAAAGGCATTTTAAGGGGAAAAAAAAACTATCTGCGGTGAATAGGAAAAGAGCCAAACTTTTTTTTGAAGAGGAATGGTTTTTGCATTACAGCCGTGGCCTTAAAGAATCTCTCATTTTGCTATTAAATAGACCTCAGACTTGCAGTTAAGATGTGGCTCATTTCATAAAATATGTTCTAAACAGAGGCAGCTTTTTAAAACCAGTTCTGCAGGTTTTGTGCTCTAGTGCCCAGAAGCAAGATCCGTTTGACAAAGCTGATTGTGCTTGTACGCTTAGCAGTAGTCTGAGCATGTGGAAGTGGCAGGGGTAACATTCGGAAACATTTCGCTGCCAAGTTTCCTGCTCTGAGGTTTAAAATAGACAAGACTGGGAAAGGAAGTCGGGACTTTAACCAGATGTCTCTGCATGAGACAGACTCGTACTTTATTTTGCAGAAAGCTTAAGGACACAGCCCACCCATTTCCCTTTTTTCAAGTTATTTCAGTTTCTTGCATTTTCTCATCTGTATGACACTCATTTTTACTGGCTGATTTGCAGAGAGAATAATGCTTGTTAATTTGAGAAACCAAAAATAGCATAAGATCTTCCATTATACATGGGGTCTGATACTACATTCAGGAGCCACACATGCTGGCCATTGACCATCCTATGGGGATAGTGTATTAGACCTTTAGCCATTTAGAATTAGGACTACATTACCTTTATTTGGCAAGTACATTGTTAAGAGTAAAGGGGATAAGAGTTGCACCATCACTACTATTTATACAATTATACAATTACAAATAACAGCCCAGTTAAACCCTCTTACTACTATATAATATTCAGTAAACAGGCTTATGAATTCTGTAAAGAAACTAGGGGGTCTTAGTTTGCATACAACTGCAGTTGCATGTTTTAACCCTCACATCACGTTAAGGTACCCCTATTGGTGGGCCCCTACTCTTATGTTACTCAAAGTCAGGAAGTGTAATGCAATAAAATGCTTAGGAGCTACTCATCTTTGCTACACTGCACAGGGAGAAATCCATGATGGCTGAATCTCTCCCTGTGTGTGCTCCAGGCATCCTGGATAAAGGGGGAGAAAGTTGTTGCATCACTACTGTTTATACAATTTTCTTAGGGCCTGGGAACCAAGTAACAGCCCAGTTTAACCCTCTTACTACTAGATAATATTCAGTAAACAGGCTTATTAATCCTGTTAAGGACCTAGGGCCTTAGTTTGCAAACAATTGCAATTGCATTTTTGCAAAGTTGGGACATGCAATGCTATAAAATATTTAGGAAAAGGAATTATTTTTGCTGGTTACATAGTATGCAATCCATATACATATACACGATACACATAACATACATGAGAATGTAAGTAATGTGGTATGGGTCATGATTTTATCTCTGATTGTTCTTTTACTTCTGTACTTAACTTTATTGGTCACACATCATCCACCAGTAGGCGAAACTTTCGGGTTTCTTTTCCTCCAGTGAATTCTACATTTATGGCTTTCACTATTAGGGGTCAAAGACATAATCACCATGTCATTGGCCTCTTGGCCTTCTTGCTAGGTTTCATGCTTGGCCTTGATTGACTCCAGGACATTCTGGGTTAAGCTAAACTTTAAGGAATTCTGCACTGATGACTTGTGTTGTGTCTTTGCCAGTTTCCAAAAGAAAGCTCAGAGTAATTTCAACTTCTGCAAATGAACATTGTTCCAGTTTGTGCCAGTCTGACAGCATTGCATTCCTCATATAATAGAACATTATTCCCTTATGCATTCTACACAAAGAAAAATGACTCCCATAATCAGAGGCCTGTGGTTGGCACAAGCTAACATTCATATCTAGCAGCTGGGTTGTGACATTGGCGTAGGGTTCCTTCCACAGCTGTGTGGTGCCTGTGCCATTATTTAGACTCATTGTGAATGCCTGACCCAGCTGCTCTGCAACATTCATCCTTTACTATGTAAAGCCATTCTTCCTGAACATACCAAAAAAAGACAATAGCATTTGGAGGACGTCACTGAAAAGTTGAATGAAAACTCTAGTCTGGATATGAAACCTTTTTTTTTATAGAGCAGTAGCATTCTTCCTTATCATTTAGCAGCATAGTGACATAAAGAGACCAAAAGGCACAGCAAATGCATTGTGTATTTTCTTACAAAAAGTGAGTTCAGATTGTACTAGTCAGTTAGGAAACTGGCAGGAGCTTTGTGGTTTATACTATGTCAGCATTATATTACATTTGGTCTGCCATGTCTTTTTGTTCCACTTCAAGGGACCATAATAAAATCTAGTAAGGCAAAATGCAAGAAAATTGAAACCTGAAAGCATTAGACATGCTTTTACTTTTTATGCAGATGTTGACAAAAACGAGGCGGGAAAAGGTGAAGTGAGCAGAGGTGAAACAGGAAGAGGTGGGGGGAATTAAGTTGGTTTGAGGTGACATGGGTAGCCGAGCAGTGGGTAGAAAGTAGGAGTTAGTTGAGCAGAGGTGAGGTTGGCTGAAGTGAGGTGAGCAGAGGTGAGGTTGGCTGAAGTGAGGTGAGCAGAGGTGAGGTTGGCTGAAGTGAGGTGAGCAGAGGTGAGGTTAGCTGAAGTGAGGTGAGCAGAGGTGAGGTTGGCTGAGGGGAGATGGCAAGAGGTGGAGAGAGAAGAGATGATGTGGGAAGAAGTGGGCAGGGGTGAGGTGGAAAAAGCTTCGGTGAGACGGGAAAGGATAAGCAGAGGTGGGTAGAGGTGGGACTGGAAGAATTGAGCAGAGGTGGGTAGAGGAAGGTAGAGGTCAAAACGGGTAGAGGTGAGGTTGACGGTGGTATAAGGTGAGATAAGAAGAGGTGAGGTGGAAAGAAGTGGGCAGGGGTGAGACAGAAAAATGTGAGGTGAGATGAGATGAGGTGAGCAGATGTGGCGAGAGTAGAGGCGGGAAGCAGTGAGCAAAAGTGGGTAGAAGAAGGCAGGAGGTGAGATGGTCATGTGAGGTGAACTGAGGTGGGAAGAGGGGAGATGATTACAGGTGAGTTGGAATAAAGTGGGCAGGGGTTAGGTTGGCCGTGGTGAAGAGAACAGAGGTGAGGCAAGGGAGGTGGTAAAAAGTGGAAAGGGCCGGGTGGAGAAGGGTGATATGGGTTGAGGTGAGGTCAGAAATGGTGAGACAGGAAAAGGTGAGATGATAAAAGGTAAAGCCAGGGCCGTATTTGCTGTAAGGCACACCTAGGCACGTGCCTAGGACGGGGCTTGAGACTAGGGGCGTTAGGGCGTTAGGGGCGTTAATTATATATATATATATATATATATATATATATATTTTTTTTTTTAGATCATCACGTCAACATCATTGGTGGTCAGTGGAGATGGTCAGTACACAATCGCCCCCCCCCCCCCCCCCGTGCCGCCCGATGCTCTGTTCAGCCTTCTATAAGCAGTGACAGGCGGAGGGGGGCTCCAGGGAGGTGTGGGAGGAGAGACACTACCTGTCTTCCGTCACACAGTTTACAGCGAGCAGCACGTGTGTGTGTGTTAGAAGCCATAGTCAGGTGCTGCATGTGCTTCCTGTCTCCCCCCCCCTCTCCCGTTACCGTTCCCCCTCTGTCCCTTATCCACTGTCACACGGAGCTCTCCTGCTGCCCTCTCCATGACCCTGTCCTGTGAGGAGATCACTGGAGTGACTGCTGACACCCTTTGTGTGCCAGCCAGGATGCAGCTCTCTCTGCCGTGTGACACTCTGTGAGTTCTCAGGTAACTTTTGTTTGTCTCGCTGTCATCTTGCTGTCTCTTTTCCTGCCTTTCTTTCTGCAGTCACTCTGTGTGTCTCTCAGTCTGTCTAACTCCCTGGACTTTCCTCTTGTTCTTGTTCTCCCCTCACTGATTCTAGTTCTGTCTTTTTTCTCCATCTGGCTGCACATTCTGTCTTTCCCTCTCTTTCTGTCTCTCAATCGATTACCCTGTCGTGTGAAACCCACAGATTCTGCACAATCTACTAGCAGTCCCATGGCACATGCACAGGCTCCCCACCACTTAATGCAGCTGTATCTTCATTTATGTCTGCTGGCTGCGTTTGCTAAAACATGAATAAAGATACAGCCAGTGGCGTTGCTAGGGCTGGTGTCACCCGGGGCGGTAGGAAATGGTGTCACCCCCCCCAAAGAAAAAAAATTTTTGTATGTTGAAAGAACTCAATGGCAGAGAAAAGGAGCACACCGATTACAGACAGCTGGAGGAGAAAAGGGGCGGGCCAGACAGGCAGCAACCAATAGGAGTCGGGGCAGGGCCAGACATCGCACCTGAACAAAAGCGGGGCGCGCGCCTATTATAATCAATGTATGATAGCAGAGGCGCTTATGCGTTGTGCAGTACCTCACTAGCACACATACATCGGCCTGCACGCTCCCTTTATGTCCATTAAAAACACCCATCTCCCGCCAGGTAACGCGCCCACCATGCAACACCACCACACACGCCACTGAGCAGTTACAGCTATAAATCCCCGAATAAACAGGAACAGCGTGCGCTCACCCCAGCAACACCACACACGCCCTCACCTGTTTCTGGCGACGAATACCGCGCGCGCTCTCAGCAACAGCGAACAAAAGCTCCCACCTCGTCCACGTGACCTGCTGTGCGCGCACACCATTGGTCCACAGATTCTGGACAGGCACCAGCAGCCGCTCCGCCTCCTGCCAAATGGCGCTCGAGCGCTGTGGGAGAGATGCGTAGGTGTCGCCGTGAGGGCATAGCATCCCCACAACTGACTGCTCTGTGCCACAGGCTGGCAATAATTGAGGTGACATAATGCTATAGTGCGGTGTCACCCTCTAGGTCTGGTGTCACCCGGGGCGGTCTGCCCCCCCCGCCCCCGGGTCGCTACGCCACTGGATACAGCCACACTGAATGGCCAAGAGTCAGTGCATGTGCTGTGGGGCTGCCAGTCAGGTAAAAATTACTGGCAATTCCAGAGGTTTTACATGACAGGGCATCCAAATCGTGATGTTCCGCCGAAGAGGAATAGCTGTCCCTGTCTGATGCCACCAAGTCCTGCCCCTACCCATCCCCTGTTATTTCTAGCTCTGCCACTTCCATCCCCCATTCTCTCAGCTCTGCCACTATCCATCCATCTCCTCCCAGCTCTTACCCCATCCATTTTTCTTACTCCCATCTCTGCCCCATCCATCCCTCTTGTTCCCAGATCTGCCCCCATTCATCCCTCATATTCCAGCTCTGCCGAATTTATCCCTCTTATTCCCAGCTCTGCCCCCATTCATCCTTCTTATTCACAGATCTGCCCCCATTTATCCCTCTTATTCCCAGCTCTGCCCCCATTCATCCCTCTTATTCCCAGCTCTGCCCCATACATCCCTCTTATTCCCAGATCTGTCCCCATTCATCCCTCTTATTCCCAGCTCTGCCCCCATACATCCCTCTTATTCCCAGCTCTGCCCCCATTCATCTCTCTTATTCCCAGCACTGCCCCCATTCATCCCTCTTATTCCCATTCATCTCTCTTATTCCCAGCACTGCCCCCATTCATCCCTCTTATTCCCAGCACTGCCCCCATTCATCCCTCTTATTCCCAGCTCTGTCCCCATTCACCCCTCTTATTCCCAGCACTGCCCCAATTCATCCCTCTTATTCCCAGTTCTTCCCCCATTTATTCCTCATTCCCAGCTTTTCCCACATCCACTCCTCTTTTTCCCAGCACTGCTCCCATCAATCCCTCTTATTCCGAGCTTCAACTTATTCAGAGATTTCAACTACATCCTCCCCCTGGACCTTCAACTTGGCACAGACCACGGTAAATGGACCTCGACTAAAAGTACTTGATTACTGCTGCTTTGGATCATTTGTGCTCAGTGCAACAATGGACAACAAGGTGTGGCACCCCCCTGCCATTCCCATAGGCAGTGTGTCATGCTCCCTCCCATTCCCATAGGCAGTGTGTCATGCTCCCTCCCATTCCCATAGGCAGTGTGTCATGCTCCCTCCCATTCCCCATATAGGCAGTGTGGCATTCCCATTTCCCATAGGCAGTGTGGCATTCCCACTTCGCATAGGCAGTGTGGCATTCCCATTTCCCATAGGCAATGTGGCATTCCCATTTCCCATAGGCAGTGTGGCATTCCCATTTCCCATAGGCAATGTGGCATTCCCATTTCCCATAGGCAGTGTGGCATTTCCACTCTCAGATAGGCAAAAGAAAAAAAATGTACACTCACATATACATCGCTCCCACGTTGCTGGCCATGTCACGGGAGGCCAGAAGATGTAGGAGCCACAGGTGGGCGGGCAGGGTAACTGATCCCGCGAGCCAACACACCTGGCTCTGTGCTACAGGTGGGCGTGGCCTGAGTGCGGCGGCGGTGGGGACAGTGCAGACAGCAGGGATCAGGTACCCGGCCCATCCGCCTGCCGTTCCTGCATCTTCTGGCCTCCCGTGGCTGTGGTGGCCCAGCCAGCAGTGCGGGAGCGATATATACGAGAGTTTAATGTTTTTTTCTTTTTACATTTGCTCGATAAGAGGCACTGACATTCCCCCTCTTTTGGACATAAATGGCAGCTCATGTCTCTGCAGAGGTTTCTATCCCCAGATCCATCCAAAATTTAAGGGGGATCTGCCCAATCTATGTGTTTTGTGGCCCAGCAGTCAGATGCCAATAGATCATGACATAGATATCAGTGGATGGAAAATTAGGATTTGATTGTATAAATATTGTAATTGTTGGAGTGCAATATGTATTGATTCCACAGTCAATATGTCACTGCTTTACTGCAGGAGAGCACAGCGTATCCACTCATCATGATAGGAACTGCAGTACTCTTAGTTATTGTAATAGTAAATGTGTCACTGTTACGATATTAATAACTTAATTGTAACATCCCAAATGCACGCACACACATGCATGGTTGACGTAACATTTGTGGGATTGAGCCCTAAAAATAGACCAATAATATTTCCATGTTACTATAGGGTGGGCCTCCAGAGTCAGTTTCATTGGTTTGCTGCCCATTTTCCTTCAACTCCTGATGGCCACTGTGCTCATTTCCTGTAATTCCTTCTTTCCACCCCTTTCATGCTGCCCACTGTGCCCTCCTTCTGCACCCTGCTGCTTCTATTTTCTGTCCCATACTTGCTGCCCACTCTGCCCTCTTCTTGTTTCCTGTTTTACTCCTTTCTCCCTTGTTGCCCATTGTCCCACCTTCTTGTTGACCCTGTCTTGCTGCCTGTGCTGATCTACCTTCCATTTACAGTTGCCTCTGCAGCACAATAGCATTTTGTTTTCTGCAGTAACACTGTCTACTTTCACTGTTGACAACTTGTGCTGCCCACCAAGCACATTTTACTGCCAAATATGGCCCTTTATGTCACCTACAATGCAAAAGTGACACAAGGGGACATATTTGGCCATACTCTATCAATGTTATTTTTCCTGGTCCTGCATTTAGTTTTGATAATTTAAATTACAGGCAACAATTAAGTCTCCTAGAATTAGCAATATCCACATCTTCCACAAAAATATATTAATTATGAAGTGTGTGTGTTCATGGGGGGGGGGGGGGGTGTGCATGACCAAAAAGTGCCTAGGGCACCACGAATCCTAAATACGGCCCTGGGTAAAGCAATGGGCAGAGGTAAGCAGAGGTAAGTTGGGGAGAGGTAAGGTAACCCTGCTAGGTAGACATAGGCAGATGTGTCGGGGGGATCACAACTGATTGCAGTGTGGGCCGCTAGTAGCCCATGGGCTGTAAGTGGTGCATATCTGCCATTGACTAGAGTTGGATTTAAAGGAAAGCATTAACATATGGATGGATATTGGACATTGTAAAAAGTCTTAGGAAACTGGTAAAAACTAGGGCTATGTTTTAGCACAGCTGCAGTTTCAGCAGCCACTATCAGGTGTCACGCTGAGCTGCCTGGCCTATTATCCCATTATCTGCTGCACCAGGCAGAGGGTGATAAATATATAACACGCCCTTAGCTAGAGGGGCAGCAGCATATTGTTAGCTTGCCCTGTTCTAAGAGATTTGCTCATCTGAATCCTGATTGCTGGAAAACTTGTTCCATGCATCCACAGGTTGCCAGGTGCTTCCAAGTTCATGGATACTCTGCCTTGCCTGATCAGGTCTCCATCAATGCTAGATTATTTCCTCAGAATATTTGGCCAAGAGACATCCTTCACTTTCCCCTAAAGGCTGCTGGAATCTGCTTCTATGCAGGGCCATAACTTGAGGGGTGCAGGGGCTGTGACCGCACTGTGGCTCAGAAGGTCAGAGGGACCACATCATTATTGCTTCTACCCCTTTTTTTATCATATCTGTGCTCACTTGGCATCATTTAGTTAAAGGAAGCAGCATTAGTCTCTGCTCAAGGCCACCAAGATATTGTCATGCATTAAAAGAGACATGGAATCACGGGATAGGGATGTAATTTTGCCTCTTTACAAGGCACTGGTGCACCCTCACCTGGAAAATGCCGTCCAGTTCTGGGCACCCATTCATAGAAAGGACGCTCTGACTATGGAAAGGGTGCAGAGGAGAGCCACCAAACTTATAAAGGGAAAGATTATGAGAATGAAATCTGTTTAGTCTTGAGAGAAGACGACATGATTAACTTGTATAAATATATAAATGGCCAATACAAAAAATATGGGGAAACACTATTTCAGGTAAAATCCTCTCTAAAGACAAGGGGGCACTCCCTTCGACTGGAAAAAAAAATTCAATCTCCGGCAACAATCATTTTTTACCATAAGAACTATAAATCTGTGGAATAGCCTCCCACAGCAGCTTGCAACAGCATCAACCGCTGACAGCTTCAAAAAAGGATTAGATCCTTATTTAGAAGAATATAACATTTACTAATTAGATTTTATCAGTAAAAAAACCCCCAAAATAAAATAAATAAATTCCCCTTCCCCAACACCCTTGTTTGAACTTGATGGACATATCTTTTTTCAACCGTATTAACTATCTAACTATGTAACAGGTCTACAGGGCTATTGTTCTGGTCTAACTATTCTTAGCTATGTTTGTGTGCAGAGCTTCTTCTGCAGACCAGGAAGACCATACTTTGCTTTAAAGTATATTTATTACCAAATCTGACTCTTTGGAAATATGTATACACCTCCTAACATAATTATTTTTAAAAATGAGGTATATTTGCATTAATGTTAAAGGGACTAAATACCCAGTGGCAATAAAAAGCCAGGAAGCCGCACCCTTGATTCATGTGCCTCTACTCTCCCCTATTTTCTGCATTACAGGGTAGAAGCCTGCTTTAAAATGTGTCCTCATTTTAATTCCATTTTTCCATGACGATGCAAAAAAGTGGACAGCCCCTCTGTCCCTTGGAGCTCTCAGCATGAGTTAGCATGGCACACCACAGTGATCCTGTAGCTATCTCTGACCACAGCAGATCATGCTCAAGACTGTGCCATTACATGCTCCTCTCAGATAAACCTTGGCACCAAAATTGAAGTTAACACAGTGGCTTCACTTACATACATAAGTTATTTACATATAATCAGAGATTTTGACATGCTTTGAAATGGCTTATTTTACACTTTTCCCGAGGTGGATAAAATAGAAGCTAGTGTGTGCCTGGACAGGAGCTTAAACTCGGGGGTTATGCTGCCCATAACTTACAGTGGGCTAGTTCACATACATGCACTGCATTGGGAAAATATTGCATGCAGCACTTTCAATGCAACACAACACCATAGGCCAATGAACGTCTATGGCAGGGGTGCACAAACTTTTTGGGTCCAAGGGCTGCATTGTCTTATTGTTCTACTTCAAGGGGCAATGAAATCCAAGCAGGCAAAATGCACACCATTACCTGCACGAAAGCTGTAACCTGCAAGTATTAAATATGATTTTATTAATATGCAGATCTGAGGGCAGGGGGGGGGAAGGTGAATTGAGCAGAGGTGAGACAGGGAGAGGTGGGCAGAAGTGAGACAAGAAGTGTTGAGCTGTAGGTAGATGTGATATGGATAAATATCAGGATAGCAACATTGAGGTGAGACAAAGTGAATATAGTTAAGGTGAGCAGAGGTGAGGTTGGCTGAGGTGAGGTACCAAGAGGTGAGGTGGAAAAAAATGAGCACAGGAGGGTATAGGAAGGCAGAGCTGAGATGGGTAGAGGTGAGGTGATCAGATTAAGTTGGCTGAGGTAAGGCAGGAATAAGTAAGATGAAAGAAGTGGGCAGGAAAAGGTGAGCTGAGATGAGGGGAGGTGGAAAGAGGTGAAATGAGGTGAGCAGAAGTGATGTGGAAAAAGCTGGCCGAAATGAGGCAAGGAAGAGGTGAGGTGGGGAGAAGTGAGCAGGGTCAGGAGGAAACACGTGGTGTGGATTAAAGTGGACCAAAACCCAGCCTGATCGGCTAGGGAATCTATAAGATTCCTGGGGCGATCCATTCCCTCCCCGCGGGTGAAACCCCCCAGGATGCCCGCAAACCTTACCTGAATAGCGGTCCAACAGCACATGAGCGGGCCGCGACTGCATCTCGCACTTCTCTCTAGCAGGACGTGTTCCAGCGCCAGCCATTTGTGAATGGTCGCCGCTGGCGCTCCCTGTAGGAGGGAAGCGCGGGATGTGGCCGCCAGCGGGCTCGGGGGGCGCTGAGTTAAGACGTCGCTTTGACGCGCATACCTCAGTGACTACGAGCGCTCTGATTGGACGAGCGGCCGTGCGTGCACCGTAGGAGCAGGGTGAGGTGAGTTGATCTGGACGTTCTGGGGGGTTTCACACGATCGGGGTGCCCCGGGAAGTGGACAAAAACCCAGGATAGTCGAAATCCTGAGTTTTGGTCCACTTTAAGGTAAGGTTGGAAATGGTGAGGCAGGAAGAAGCTATATAATTAGAGGTAAAGCTGTGGGTAGTTAAGCAGAGGTGAGGGGAGCATAGGTAGGTAGAGGTAGGCATAAGTGCCACAACTGTGTGGGCCGCATGTTGTGCGCATCTCTGGTCTATGGCAATGGATAGGTGTTAATATAATCTAAAACTTTCTCTGAAAAGCCGCATGCATGAAAACCTGAGGTATCCTGGCGACAGATTTACTTTAAATATACTCTTGCATCGCATAGTCCTGGCATTATACGTCTTCAGCTTTATCATTCTCCATATTTATTTATGATAAAATGATAAATTCCCTTTAAAGATCACTTGCAAGTATCAAGCGGCTAGTACTGAAATTGTCTACAAAGGAAAGTTGTAATGAAAGCCTGTTAGTGTCCCTATAATCCGATTAGAGGACTCTCCATTTTCAGGTGCAGCTTTAGCAGGTGGTGCGTCTTAAAGCTGTCTGAGCCGCAGCTCAGAAAGTCAATGAATTTGGAATGTTCTCTACCTGAGCGTCTAGACGTGCCGGAAGCCGATGTGGATATAGATCCTTAGCTTGCAGGTTTCGCTGTGCTCGGCCTACACTGACAGGTGTGTGAAGGTTAGCCGGAATGCCATAAGCAGTTAAAAGTACGTGTGTTTTATCTTTGTTCCACAGTGGCTATGGGAACAGACAGAACAAACCAGGAAGGCTGTAAATAATAAACTTTAAAAGGCTGCCTAACATAACAACTTTATAGCATCTACAGAGCTATCATTATAACAGTTTCTGCATCAGGTGAGCAGTAGTTTCGCTTGCTAGATTAAAGGGACACTGTAGGCAAATATATGAATAACGTATACTCACCTTTCCTTCCACTACACTGGGTCCTGATCTTCTTCTCAGACCCCAAAGTGTCCTTTTACTTGTGGGGTGTGGGTGTGTTGAAATATAGAGGGTAAGAGATGTATTCTGCTTTAAAGAGGTAGTTTAAGGCTGTAATTCTCAGTAAACTTTAGCCACGGAGCTCTGCTTTAGATTTTTTTGTGTAACAAACACTAAGTAATCTTCACAAGACAGTTCCAGTATAGCAAGGAGGCCAAGGTATTATTCACCGCTGGGTAACACAGGAACATAGGCCACCCTACTTTGTGCTCATTATGAGGGTGTTCTCCATATTATATAGTCAGAATAGAATATTGCTCACCAGAAGACTTGGGGCCTTCCAGAGCTGGTCACATAGGAGGGATAGGCACACAGCCATCTGGCTTCCTGTCCCTTTTAAATGTAAGCTTTCTATAGGAGGTGAACCTCACCATGAAGGTCCCAAGTCCCAGGCCCGATCTCCTTTCACACCCCGTTCATTTATTCTGATGCCCATTCTTTGGCAGATATTTGGGGTGCAGCATGTAGCCTCACACAGCGCTCTCTTTGGACCAGAGCTCTTGCCACTCCTCTGCAGTTTGCGCTCCCCGTCCGGTCCTACCTTTTATACTCCAGGTGGAGATCTTGTTCTCTCAAGATCTCAAGGCCCTCCAACCCGGTGGTACTTGGAGCCTATTGGACTAAGGGGAACCATCCAACCTAAGCATGGATGCTCCCGCACCTTCCGCCGGGATCCTACAGAATGTTGGACCAAGATGCTGGATAGCTTGGTGTGCTACATCCAAAACATGAAAGGTCTGACTACCTTCCTGCCGAGACATCCCCACAAGGACCTGACAACTCATCTCACAGTGATGTCCTAAGCCAGACTTCCCGGGAGAGGTAAATACTACTCTAACCAGTCCCTGTTTCTCCAGGCTGGTTTCACTCTCAAAACAATTACTGGTAAACTGTACATATATAATCTCAGATCCTTTCCAGCAGGGCTGTGGAGTCGGTAAGCCAAAGCCCGACTCCGACTCCTTAATTTTAGGGTCCGACTCATATACATACATATATGGCCAGTAATTAGTAATACATTTACTGTAGTAAAATGGTAACATCAGGCTTTTTATCACCATTATATAATCAGGTGCTAAAACAATTATATGGTATAGGTGTTGTAGAGAAATGCTAATTGTAATTGTGATAATTAAACAACAGAAATTGCATTTACATTTCAAGTATAAAGCAAAGGTGAGTACAGAATTTTCATATTATCATTCAGTATTATGAGAACCACTCATTGAATTGTACAGAAGAAAAATTATAACTAGGCTAGTAGTACTCTTAAAAGGAAAACTGCCATTCACTTTCATTGTCTACCTTGGGTCTGATTCAGAGCCAGGTAAAAATTGACACACCTGATAGACAATAACAGTGAATGGCAGTTTTCTCTCCTAAAAAGGAGTGAGAATTATCACCTGGCTCTGAATCTGACCCCTTGTGTTCCCCACAGCTTCTCTGTGCAGTGCTGGCATCTTCATACTTACCAATGAGGGAGAATGAGCGATTCCATACTCCATCACTGGGCAGACATGGTGGCGTCCATCACTATGGCTTTACATCCCCACACTCCTTATTGTAATGGAGAGGGCGTTCCTTGGCCAGGCGTGCTGAACCCTCTATGGGATGACCCCTCCATTGCAGTTATTGGAGTAGGCTTGTGGGGTCGTAAACAATGGTGGCCGCCATGACAGGCCACCAGTGCTGGAGATACAGAATTGCTGGCTTGCTGCCATTGATAAGTATGAAGATTCCGGCACTGCATGGAGGAGCTGCGGGGCAACACCGAACCTACACAGAGGAGCTGCAGGTGAGTACAGACTTATTTTTGCCTAGAAAATACCTTTACATTCCTGTAAGTTTCAGGAATTGTAACTAAGGACCTTGGGGCAGTGTGCAGATTATAAAGGAGAGGGGAGATTGGAGAACTCATTATCTATCACCACTAGATAACCTGGCTGCTGCTTATTGTTGTATACAAGGGCCTTATTCAGAGAACATAAACTACATTTATGATTAATGTTTCTAAATTTCCTATGAAAGTTACATTCATTAGACAATATTAGGAAGAGATTTTCTTTTTTATGCTGGAGTCGGAGTCGGTACATTTCTTTTCTCCGACTCCAGCCCAAACTAACGCCAACTCTGACTCTGCGACTCAGCCTCTGACTCCACAGCCCTGCTTCCCAGCTACAACATTGCTCTAACATTAACAAAGCAGAGCACATGTACTGTATATACAATTAGTTCCTATCGTATGCACATATTTGTTTATATCTATAGTAAAACCACCATATAACTGCCATTACAACATTGTTGTAACATTAACAAAGCAGATCACATGTTCATGCCATGTGTAGAACCTTCAGAGTTCACAGAGAGTCCAGGCACATTTGTGTCTCTATCTGTATTAAAACCACCATTATAAAGAAAAGCCCACGAAATTAAATAATGCAGTGATATGGGTTGAAGGACTCCAGTTACCACATTTTGACCACAATTTTAACCCGGGCAGAGGACAAGTAAAATAGCCCTTCTTCTATTCATAGCACATAAACTTATTTGTAGCATTAAAATGACATTCATTTTATTATTCTGTCATTGTAATTCAAAATTCTGTGATTGGAATTCAAAAAGTGCAAAAGATAATACAAAATCTGTATGTGCTATACCTAAAAAACATGGGGTCCAAGTAATCATCCTCATTTACACATGTTGTTACATTCATCAATTATATAATCCATCAAAGGAACTTTGCAAGATTGATCCCCACATGTTCCATTGATTACTTTCATCAGTGGATAGTCAATTTTGTTCAGCATAATTCCATCAAAGGAAAATAACATAATTCCCTGTAGAGCCTTCAAGCCTCTTTCAGTACATTGACATACAGACTTGCTTGTCTACATGGTTCTAGTCATACTCTAACCCTACAGTGAGTGGTACAGGCTGTGCATTTTGCTACATGAGAGGAAGGCAAATATGGATTGTATTTCACTTGTTTTACAAGTAATTAAATGTAATCTGCAACAATGTGTTTACCCTAGTAGATGGCCTCTAGCTAGAATCGGTAGTTATTGTTGCAGGTAGTAGAACCAAGTACTGTGCAGGAAGAGGAATGTGTGGGCAGCCCAGCACAGGAACTAATGGCACCAGAGGTCCACTTCCTGGAAGACTTCTCTAGGCAATATTGTCCTTTGGGTTGTGTTTTTACCTGTCTGTAGGGGGGTCAAGGGGAAATGATCTTCCTTCTTTCTGGGCCTTGCCTTGTTTCTCATTTTCTCTTAGCTATCTTTCTTTCTTTCCCAATATTTGCGATACCTGCACAGATACATGCACAGGTCCTTATCTCTTCAGGAAGAGAAATTGGCATTTATGTGTTGAACAGCGCAGATCACAGACCCCCCCCCCCCCCTGCTGACTGTCACACCTCTAGCCTGGTAAGGCTCCAGTTGGTCTGCAGCTCGCTGGACCCCTGGCTGTGAATTTGTCACATGAAAGAGGGGAGCTGCAGACATCCGGCACCAACACAAATCGGACCATAGCTGCGCCCCCATGTGTCCCAGCACCAAACCAGGTACAGAATCAGAACCGGCTCACAAAACCACACACGGGGATAGGTTACTGCGAGCTCAGCAATAAAGAAAAACCAGGTAAACAGAGATCTAAGGTTCTGACCCACTTAGGGACCCCATTTCTGGACTCATCAGATGCCCAGCGTCCAGCTCAATCGTTTGGTACTGCTTCCAAAGCCATACGACCCCCCTGCTCAAAGTTATAACCTCTAAAGGGTTTTAGGGGCTGAAGCGAGCCCCAGAACAGTGGGAGGTGACAACCCATCCCACAGAGGGGAGGGGGTGGAGGGGGTCTCGCCGCCGGAGGTTTCCACCCACCCAGTTTGCCACTTACCTCTTGTGGAAGCCATCATCACCACTACTCTGCAAACTGTATACTAAGGTAACTGAATAGTGTTTCTCCTGTAACCGTCTCAGAACAGCATTTGTATCATCTGTATCATTTCATATTCCATCATAGCCAAATGTTTGTTATCACTGCCTAGTGTGCTTATAGCATTAAAACTTAAATTTTAACTTGAGCGATCTGTTTGCCTTAAACCAAGAATCTTTGTGTCCGCAGGCTTTGGGCCTGGTGTTTCTGATAGGAGAACTCGGACAAGGGTTTTGGGGAATGCAGTCTGTGTGTCAGGAGGTCCCTGGTTTATAGTTGGATCACTTGTTCTGTTGGATCATGTGAGTCTGTTGTAAACACTGAGGGGGGTCCTGTGGCTGTTGGTAACAAAAGTGGAGCTAGGTTTTATCTTTTCCTGACTGAATTCCTATCTTGAGCAATAGTAAATAGAGTTGTACACCTCTTTTCTTGCCTGGGTCTTTGTGTGCTTGCTGTCGCCCTGAATCCTCCCATTCCATATTCACTATATTTGCTCCTGCTTCTTAGTATTCTTTCCTCATAATGTTTTTCTTGATTTTTGTCTTGTTGTGTCGGCCCAGTCTCGCTTCCAGCTGGGATATACAGACAAGAGGCTGCTTTATGAGCTGCAGGAATGCTTTCTGAATCAACAGCCAAATAATTCCCTTCTCTCAGCTTCATCTCAAGGAAAAGCACTTATTCTGCAAGCTTGTGATGGCTCTTCTGTTCCACATATCTTTTTGCACCCATTTATAAAACAACTGCTTTTGTAATAAGGACCATCAGACACCTATTTGGACTAATAAATACCAAAGCGGAGAGCACATATGGGAACTATTGAATGAGGATTACTTAAAATAATAATTTATTGAACTGTTTAAAAAAGAGCAACAATAGCTTATGCTCTTCGTTCCTATCAAATGGTATGCTTATTAATGCTACAAGCTCCATTGGGATGCTGTGTAACTGTTCTGCTTTGCAACATCCTTCTCTGCATATTATATAAATACTCAATAAACTTTTCAGCTCTCTGTACGTAAAGTTCTCTTCCTAGACTCAGGGAAGATTAGCTTCTAGTCCGGCTCTCTTAGTGTCCAGATGTTTGCAGCACCATAGACTCTCAGCAACATTTATGGAAAGAGAAAGACAAAATAGCATGTATATAAACCTCCTAATGAACTAATACTACTGCTTTATTATTTCAAATGAGGCCCTAGTAAATTTGCATAAATGTTATTTTTCTGAAAAAAAGTTAGAACAGCTTATTTATTTGAACAGGGACGGGCTTGATTCAACATGTACTGCAACCTCTAACTGTCATCCACAGTCTTACTAGTGACCAGACATGTCAACCAATTTTCTTAGCCCACCTACCCAGTCTCCCAGCCAGAGCAGAAAATTACCTAGCAAAAGCTGCAGCAGAGCACAGACGATGAACTTTAAACTTTTAAATATCCCTGTTTTTTTTTTTAATGTATTAACATTATCATTTTTTATCGATAAGCGCAGTGAATATGCAGATAGTAATTAGCTGTTACTCAACACAGCCAGCAGGGGGCAACAGTAGCATCTCACTGGCTGGCAGCATAGTTATTTAATGATTCACTGCTGGATAGGGGTGCTAACAGTCTCTAACCATCCAGCAGACTTTACTCTGCCCAGTTTCTAAAGAAAGGTTCCTCTTACTTTATTAGGAGAGCAAGGTCCCAAAAGCAGCATCTGTTCAGCAATTCATTTTCAGCATACATCTTACATATATAATAATAATTTCATATCACACAGTAAGGTCATGTAAAGGTGGTTCTGGATAAATGACATCAGACACATGCTTTAAATAAATGTTTGTGGCATCTGTAGGAGACTCTCTTAGCTTTACTGCCATTGTCCATAAACATCAGTGTCTGGCCCACCGGACTACTAACCTCTGCAGGAACTGCTAGGTTCTCACTAAGATCCTACAGATCACATAGGCGTCACCACAAATGAGAATTCCTGCACGTCTTAAACTGGACCTTCAGCATGATTTATTGAAAAGCCCAAACACTTAAAAAACGATTCCCCAGCATCTAAAATTAATATATTTTACGTTTTTAGTCACTTACTTATTATTCTCTCCCCCACTGGGCTGCAACTCTGTTCAGGAATTTAGGATATGGGCGCTGCCATCTTGACTCGGAAGCATCACACTTACTGAGTAGAGGAGAGTGGGATAAAGTACAGGGGGCGGGTTATAGCTGTGCCTTGCTCAGACAGAGCAGAGCTGGCGTCAGGAAAAGGTCAGCAGTCCCAGAATGCAGAGCAACACAGTCAGAAGGCACTTCCTGTTTGCAGGCTGCCTGATGTTCCATGAGCCGCCATCTTGGATGTTTAAAGGCTCATAACATGCATTAGATGCAGGTAGGATGATTTTTAATGTGAGAAATCTGTATGTGCAGGGTGTGGGAAGCTTATAAGATAGACTCTTATTCAGAGTGAAGGACCGCTTTAACATGCACGTGCATTCGGAAAAATTGCTATGCACTGGTTGAACCTGAGACAAAATATGGTGTGCGTAATATAGACACCTCTCGCAAATACATTTCTAAACTTTGCCATCCTCTCCCTCATGCAGTATTATTCAGTGTCCCCAATGAAGATGTGCTATCTAGGCTCCTTGCCTTTGACAACCAAAAAAGGAGAAGCCAGAGAATAAGACGAATCATAATTTCAGGAGGAAAAAAAAATATTACCATCCACTAAACATGACCAGTAGTAGTTCAGAACTGCTAATATTACAAGCAGACTTACAGTCCAAATAACCGGAGGTCTGCTTAGTAAACCCAACAAACTCTTCTACATAAAGAGGCGAGCTTGCCACTTTTTAGTCAATTACTTGCATAGGAAGAAGACATACAGCCTGGTTGAGGGTGTAAGTGAATAGCCTGCTTGCATGTTTACCAATTAGAAAAGGTAAAAGGACCTGGATCACACTAAGCATAGAAACTATAGAAACAAAGGCCGTTATTTATGAAGGAATAGCGACAGGTAGCGACTGGTGAGCGATCGGTAATGACGGGCCCCGCCACGAGAACGCCGGCTCCCCACCACAATCACACATTTATCAAGCCGATCCTGCTTAGCGACTGAGATAGCGCCAGATAGCCACTCATTCATCATTATTCCAGCCTCAGCCCACAGCGCCAGCGTCCGACCTTGAACAGCGACAGGTATGACCTCTCGCTACCTGGCGCTCTCCAATGCATTTCAATGGAACAATCTTTAAATATTCATAATTAATTGTTATTAATGTTTTTTGTTTTTTTTTTTTAAATGTGAAAAATTCTGTGACCACTTCTGCCATGTTAGTTAATTTTTTTAAGGTAAAAAAAAAAAAATTGTGCAGAATTGATATTACAGGTCTGATATTATTGTATTCATATTACTAAATTCTTTCAATTTTTTTTTATTTTTGGTTTCCAAAAATATGGTGGTTTGGGGGTTAAAAAGCTACTTTTAACACATCGCCGCCAGCGCTCTGGGGTTTAAACATGCATTTCACAGCGCAAGAATTTTTTGAGCGTGATTTTTTGATGAATGTGGTGGGAGCCGGTCACTCTGACTGCTCACCCCGTATTCAACATTACTGCACACCGACTCAGTCGCTATCAACAACCGAACAATGGCCAAGCACAGCGACTACTAGCGGGCGCTGTGAAAATACTGCTACAGTCGCTCAACTGTCGCTACCTGCCGCTATTAATGAATCGGCCTCAAAGAAAGCATAGAGACATAGAAACAATACATTTGAATCTAGAGTGAATACATAGGTGGAACTGGTATTATCAAGCAGTGTTTTCTGGGTTAATACCTGTATATACAGATGTCATTTACAAAGGTAATTCGAGTTTGCATGTTTTTGTAGTCTCACTGAATGCTGCAAGCCACTGCTGGTGGTCCAAACCTTCTCCATTATGAGGAATCAAGGTGCTATGGTGTGCCTGGGTGGAGCGAGCCAAAGGGAAAAGGTTAATATTGCCATTCTAGGTGGCAGTGGGTGGAGGGTCATGCAGGACAGGCTTCCTCTTGGCACCTGCTACCAAAAACTTTTAAGTTTGCAACTGAGAAATAGACAAAAAACAACAACTTCTCTGCCTTTGAAACTTTCTATTCACTATCAACAATTTTCAATGTACACAATAAAGCAGTTACTTAGTACTTCAAGATTGCCTTGTATGAATCAACCTTTCAAGTAATCAGTAGGGAGACTGAGGTACAGGGACAATCATAGCAGTGTCTAGACTGTGGCCTTTGGTTTGAAACAAAAGCTATACAGTTGAAGTTTTTTCCCTGAATCAACAAAAGTATAATAACTTTTCTTCATCTTTTACCGGGATTACATCTCCAAACCCACAATCTTCCCTGCCATTAGCTGTACCAATAGAAAGAGTCTGATTGCTGTTACATCACTTTACTTTTGACGCTCAAACAGTTAAACACAGACTTTATTCCTAGCAATCAAGCCGGGTATTGTTCCTCAAACAAAGTACTTCGATTGTTAGGTTCTTTTTATCCCTCTTGTCTGGTGTTCCGACCATTTTGTCTGCAAAAAATGTATTGTGCAAAGAGACGTACAGTATTGACATTTTACACCACTTTACTACTAGTTTAAGAACTCAGCCAACCGTCATATAATAACCCATATTTGTACAGTTATTGCTTCCCCAGTGACAACGCATGTGTGGACCTGAACCTACTTGCTTTGTTTCACAGAGTTTACAGGCAAATAAAAAATAAATCTACGTATGCATCTGCCAAATACATCAGTGAGTGTGTCTCATTGGTGTTAAGCAGCTTATGCCTGGATGGCTCATTTTGGGGATTTGCTGAGTCTGGATTTTGGTTCAGAAATATCGTTGTCTTAAAGGTTTAGAGCTGGTCATGAAAATAGTTCATTCTTAGCTCCCTGGTGGTCGGAGGTATGTGGATCTTTCACTGTTACTTTATCATGCAAGGCATTTAATATCTAAAAACTGATTGCGTTAAATGCTTTACACAATATCTAATTTAAAATCATCTTGCAACAATATATAAGGAAACTCATTTATTTAGATCAGCGCATGAGAACTGAAAGAGAGCAATTCAGTTGGAAACAGGGGCAAGTCTTACCAATGAGTAATTGTTAGTAGGTTTTACCTGGTTTTGAAGTCTCATTAAGACTTACAGCAAGACGTTAAGTTGAATAAACTGTTGAGGTTTCCTCTGCTCCAGTCACACTAGACTGACTGGAGTTTTCTGCTCTGTATCCTGAGACTCGACAGCTCACTACTAACAGTAGAGCTTTTTGTGGTTTCTAGGGGACTTTTTTTATCCCAGCTGTCAGTTACTTTAATATACTTCACCTTGTATCATTTTTGGATTGCAATTCAAGTGGTTATGGCAGAGGATCAATCAGCTATGACTCTGTTTTATCAATATTTTATATTATGTGGTTCATGAAAATCTATCTTTCTGCCTTATTGTCACATTTAATCAGCATCAGGCTTTATAAAGTGTTATATAAAAGTAATATATTTCAAATATCTACTACATCTATCTTTCTACTGTATACATATATACACAAGGTTATTTTCATTCGGTGAGATGTCTCCTCTTTCAAAATTATATATTTCGAAACATCATCCCTCTTCAAAATTTGTGTAGGTCCCTAATCTTACAGGGTACTCATCTTTTTTCTCATAATGCAGTCTCCAGCTGATCCCAGTTTTAAAGTATGAGTTCCAAAATATGTTCCCCAGAATTCCTTGGTTACCTGATGCTCACTATCTGTCATGGTTCTGCCCCAACTTCAGTCACAATGCCTGTGCATGTGCAGCTCCAAAGCACCACAACGGTGGAGAAATATCACTTCAGTGCCTGCCACATCCCTCCATTGCATTAAATGGAGAAGTAAATGGAGTAAATGGAAGAAGCATTAACAGTCACTGTAACTTATATTAGAGGAGTCCGTGAGAACCAAACTTAGAGACAGTCCGGAGCCTGGGTGCTCTTTTTTTATTTGGGTCTGCATTCCTTTTCGGCTGGTTTCACACTATAGCGAATACGGAGCGCACACTTTCAGGGCCCTATGTGCAGCGTGTGGAGGGCGTTTTGTGCTAGCATTCTCTACTCACCAGGAGGTTGATCACTAGCGCTGCACCCTCAGGACGCTGCTGTGATGCCCAGCAGGACAACCCCCAACCTCTGCCGCCACTTCCGCCGATAGTCAAGCCCCCATTTGCTGGGATGCTTGAAACGCCTCACCGGACATGGTTGCCCCCAGTTCTTAAGAGGCGCAAAGGATGTCAGCTTACTGTGAAGGCAGATAAACCGCAAGGTTATCCCAAAGCTGAGGTCGTACACAGGTAGTCAGTCCGAAGATGCTTTTTTACTCAGGAATGAGGCAGGAGCGTAGTCGAGAGTAGCCAAATGGTTATGCCGGGAGGTCAGAGGTAGCGAGGTGTCCAAAAAGGGGCAGGCAGGTTCGAGGTCAGGCAAGCAAAGGCCAGTTCAGAGAGCAAACTGGGAAGTTATGATTACATTGTCCAGCACTCAGGTGTAGTTAAAATTCAAAACTTTTATTTTTTCAGATAAAACCATGTATAAAACGACTTGCTTGCTCCTTTTCACAACGTTACGCATTTTGGGCTGTGTACAAAGCCCTTAGTCAGCAAACTGGGAAGGTTGATCAAGTCGAGTCGGTATCAGATAAGCAGAGATTAAATCACAACCAAAGCTCGTGGGGTGACTGACCAATGGCAACCAGGGAAGGAGTGTATAGTGATTGGTGCAACTATGAACTTCTGCCGGATTGGCTACATTTCCCAGGGGCTGGTCAGTCTTGGCCTTGCTTCCAATGCATGGCTGATCCCTGACCCTGTGAAGGTACATTTGCCACTGGTAATCAATGCTGTTGGACACCGGTCTCACCTATTGGTGGCAGTGGGGCAGCAAGGCACCCACCTGCCTTTTGAACTGGTATAATGGTCTTTTGGACCCCTTACCAGTTCAAAAGTAGTAAAAAAAATAAACACACCACTAAAATTGTTTAGTAATCTGTATTAACCTATACTTACCTTTTCCCGTCCTCTGTCCAGCACTGCATCAATTAAAATAAATCTGGCGGAGGTGTCTGCTAGAATAGGACACATGTCCCCCCTCCTCCTTCCTTGGCTTCCAGCCATAGGTAGTGTCAGTTAGGACAGGGAGGATGCTTTTACACTAAAGAGTCCCCTTCAATAAGTACCGTATTTCCCGGCGTATAAGACGACCCACCAACATTTCCACTCAAAATATAGAGTTTGTTATATACTCACCGTATAAGACTACTCCCTCTTCCTCACACCGAATAAAACATAAAAGAACATCAGATTACACTGCAGCCGCATCCCTGCTCGCCTTTAGTTTGGGATGTGCCCACACTGGCTATTCAGAATGCATCCCAGCTAAAGGCATAGTAGGGATGCAGCTGCAGTATAATGTGGTTTGGGCTCTGGGAAAATGGCCAGATGGGGGGTTTCACACAGTGGAGGATCACAATTTGGGATACCCCTGGAGTAGGGAACAAAACCCAGTGGGGCCTCCCAAATTTGGAAGCCCACTATGTGAAATACCCCCGACTGGCCTTTTTCCCAGAGTGCACATCAGATTACACTGCAGCTGCATCCCTGCTCGCCTTTAGTTGGGGACATGCCTGTGCTGGCTATTCAGAATGCGTCCCAGCTAAAGGCATAGTAGGGATGCAGCTGCAAGGTAATGTGGTGTTGGCTCTGGGAATAGGACCAATAGGGAGGGTTTTACAGTGGGGCATCCCGAATTGGAATGCCCCAGTGGGTTTGTTCCCTACTCTAGGGGCATGCCAAATTGGGTTTCCTCTACTGTGTGAAACCCCCCAACTGGCCCTTTTCCCAGAGCCCAAACCACATTACACTGCAGCCACATCCCTACTATGCCTTTAGTTTGGACGCATTCTGAATAGCCAGCACAGGCCCCAACTAAAGGTGAGCAGGAGTGTGGCCACAGTGTAATGTGGTGTGGAGTCTGGGAAAAAGGCCAAACGGGGGATTCAGACAGGGGGCATTCCATTTTGCTGCCCCTGATGCAGGGAACAAAACCCAGTAGGGCATCCCAAGTTGGGGTGCCCCCTGTGTAAACTCCCCCAAGTTGGGATGCCCCCTGTGTAAACTCCCCCAATTTGGGGTGCCCCCTGTGTAAACTTCCCCAATGACCCCGTTTCCCAGAGTCCACACCACATTACACTGCGGCCACATCCCTGCTCGCCTATAGCTGGGGACATGCCTGGGTTGTTTAGAATGTGTCTCATTTAATAGCATAGTGTGTAATGTGTGGGTCTAGGAAAGGGGCCAGTTGGGGGTTTTACACTGGGGGATACCCCATAGAAACTTTTTTTTTTTAATAAATCTTAAATAAATCACACCTCAGATCAGATGCTGAAGAGTCCCCTTCAAAGTGGAGAGCAGCGAGGGCGATGTCAGGAGTGCGTGCCAGGAGCCAGCCCCCTGCCTGCCCACACAGTGCCTGAGAGCAGGAAAGCTGATCTGCTCGGGGCTCACCCTGCTGGCCTGCTCAGTCTCTCCCTGCTCTGATCAACTAGTGCTGCCTGAGCAAGAGCATCGCTCTGCAGGAGGAGGAGGAGGAGGACGATCGTGCTGCCCAGCTTGGTGAAGGTAAGTACATTTATATGTATGTGACCCAGGTGCACCCGGCGTATAAGACGACCCCCCCACTTGGAGGCATGTTTTACAGGGGAAAAAGTCGTCTTATACGCCGGCAAATATGGTAGTTGTGTGTGTATTGTTTTTTAACTTTACACTATTCCAGTTTACAGGGTCACCTGTAAGCACTGGCAACTGTCATAGTGGTGCCCCACTCGATAACCTGCACCCACATTTGGGGCACCTGGGATGCAGAAGAGCTCGTGCCCATTGGTATGGTCTCAGGGTTCTTTTGGGGGGGGGCCCATGGCACCCTTGGAAATACACTGGACCCATAGTGATGTGCATAGGGGCTGGTATACTGGCAGGGCCAGAGTCGATTATCATCTTTAATTTTACCAGCCCATAGCAGTACCCCACCTCCAATTATCTAACGTTTGAGTAAAAGTGGAGCTCTGCACCTATTACTAATCCAGCCATGGGCCCATTCATCTGCTCTGTCGGTAGTTACTTTCATCTCATCAGCCCAGAAAAGCTTTAAAAAGATCTGAATTCAGATATTTCCTGGCTCAGTCATGAAATATCAACCTATATGTCTAGTTCAATGGTGGTCTGGTTTCAGACTTCCCTACCTTGGCCACGTATCTGAACACTGAACACCTTGTACATCAGGACACTCCAGTCAGGTTGCACTTTAAAATATGACAGCACTGGGGGGGCGTGGCCGACTGCTGAGGGAGATGGCTGCTCCCTAGTGCTGCTCCGCTCTCCAGGGACATAGAGGCGGACGGCAGCCCAGCACCAGCAAACAGCGAGCGCTGAAAACACGCTCATCAGCTGCCCCAGAGATCCCTGCATCAGCATGGGCAGGAATGGAGTAAAAACTAGGGGGCCCAGGCTGGGGAAGAGCGGCGGAACTCCGGCTCGCCCTCGCCAGCTCACACGCCATGACATGGCACCTTCAGAGGAGGAGGGGGGGATTCCAACCCCCTCGCGTCCACCAGCGTGGACCTGCAGCGGCCGGCGGGACGGATCACAGAGGGCCAGGAGGAGGTAGAAGTGGCTGACCCCCCGAGCATGCAGGGGGAATGGTCAGAGACGACCATATGCCCCTCCACACAGCCTCCCTAGGCGGCCCCTACCACAATGGCGGTGGTTCCCCAGCACTCGCCCCTCCATGTGGCTGATGCAGCCTCACAACCTGGAAGCGGGGGGGATCTCCCCCACCATCTTCATCCTCATCCATCCCCCCCCCCTTTCCCCCCCAGATAGAGGGGCCATAAAAGTAAAAGGGCCATTGCCACAATGGCAGCGGGGACGCGCGGGCCTAGAACCGGATGCCCGCCACACGAACAACCACCCGGGAACAGGGCCTAATGGAGAGGCATGCCAGGATCCTGAGGCGGTCCCTTCAGTATCTTCAGGTCGCTTTCATTGCCTGCGAGACGGCTCGCTCCTGTCACTTTGTAATGAAGACCTAATGTTTTCTGGAGAGCCACTTTCACCGAGTGACAGTGACTTGTCCCAGCTATTGATTGATGATGTGGCCGAAGGAGGGTCACAGACCGGGCGGGAGTGCTCGGGAACGGAGGCCCTAGACCCAATAGTGCGGGATGCTAATTTACTGGCCAAATTTAAAGTCTTACTGCAGCAAGAGTTGGTGACGGCAGTAACCCAGCTCTCAACCAGCTATTTCAATGAAATCAAAGACCTGGGCAACAGAACCAGCACGCTGGAAGATAAAGTGGACGACTTGGTCGTGGCTCTGGATCACAGGGGGTCTGAGTCTTTGGCCCTGAAAGACGACATGACCTCTTTGCAACAAAAATTAGAGGACTTGGAGAATAGATCCAGGAGGGTCAACGTCCGTATCCGAGGCCTCCCCGAGTCCATAGAAGATGTGCCAGCCACCGTTACAGCCCTATTACAGGAATTAATCCCCTTCATGCCTATCGACCGCCTGGAACTGGATCGCGCTCATAGGGCTCTGGGCCCCAAAAGAACGGATGGCCTTTCCAGGGACATTGTCGTCAAACCAACCTTTTACCGCACTAAGGAAACGATCCTAATTGCTGCCAGAGAAAAAGGGGAACTCTTCTTCCAGGGTCACTGTTACCAGATTTTTCCGGACGTGGCCCCCCAAACACTGCAGCGAAGAAGAGGCATGAGGCCCGGCCTGGAAATACTCAGGAGCCGCAACATCAAATACCGCTGGGGATTCCCCTTCAAGCTTACATTGACGTACGCGGGCCAGCAACATACAGCCAGCTCCCCGGAGGACTTGCTGGACACCCTGAGGGACTTGGACCTGGCTTCTGCTGACTCCCAGACCCGCCCGCCAAGTGTTTCCACTCAACAGGCCCCCAGGTGTCTGACGCTCCTGCCCCTATGGGAGAAGGTGTGGCCCCGCAAGAGGAGAGATCGAGCGGCCGGGCGACCTTCGGGGGCTGCTCCGAACCCGGGATGAAGACCTGATCCGCCGGAATGGTAACAGGTTCAGTCCCTGAGGACTTTCCCTTACGGGTACATTTGGAAGTTTAGAGTTACATTTGAAATTACTTACTAGGCCTTTGTTGCATATTTGTTTACCCTCCTGGGGGGGGCACGCGATGGTCACCCCCGCGGCCGTGGTGTGCCCATTGGATCGCCGAGTTAACCTATTCATAGGTGGTTGGGCCTATAGTCTGTGTTATGTTGTGTGCCGCGGTCCTGGTTTTCGCGGCTGGGCGGGTTCCTTGGTGGCGGTGTGTTACCCACCGACCTTGTAATTTGAAGTTCATATGCACAATGAAACTTAGAACTAAGCTGTAGTGCTGTATCATGTTCTTGTATGTTTTTTGCCGTTTGCGGCTGCTCTGCCTCCTTTGGGGGGTCGGCCCTTGGAGGACGCTTGGCTGGCCTCCTGTTTGGGCTCGCCCTCCCCCCCCCCCCTCCCTGGTTGGTCTGGTCCTGCTACAATAGGGCCTCCCAAGGAACTGACTGGGAGGGGGCGATATCCTAATGTCCGTGGAGTCCCGGCCTGGCCTGGTCGGGCCTGGCCCGGATGACCGGGTCGGACTTCCTTGGCGGTGGTGTGCCTGTAGGGCCACCATATTGATTTGCCCACGAAGGTTGGGCCTGAAGCCCGAAGTATGTTATGAAGTACTAAGTAGCGTTACATAAAACAGGAAGGACTGGAAGATTGAACACCCTTAACACACGAAAATGCATTCAAAAAGGAAAAAAGTTTAATTGGCAATAAGTGACAAAATGGTGACAAGAGGTGTATATATACAAAACATAATATACAAATTGACCGCTGAATGTAGGAAATAGTAACTGGTGCAAGCAGCGCCACGAGGGCTCAATGTCCAAACAAGCAAGCAGGGATCATGAATAAAGGGATAAGCGCAAAGTCCAGTAGCAGAATAGACAAAACTTCCCTGGTTGCAAGTAAAAATGAGACACCTTTTTTCCTTGTTAAAATGTCCAGAGAGAAGGTGAAAATGCAGAGAGCACTTACAAGGATTAAGGCTGTAATGGCTGCAGCATCGGGTAGACAGAGAGAGGTCCTGACGTTTCGGCTCGTCAAAGAGCCTTCTTCATGAGGAGCGGTATTGTATGCCTGGTTAGTAGCACTTAAATAGTGAAAGGGATAAGCCTCCAGCCAATCAGGATCACGCCAGCGTGCTCGCCCGGCCGGGTGCGCACTGATGACGTCATCCGCGACGTCCGCAAGTCATCCCGGTCAGCCCAGCGTGGGGGGAAAAAAGGATGTCCCTCTCCACACTGAGTAGACGCGCGGGGTGGCCCGCGGTATCGCGTTGTAGCACAGTATCTCCGCCATCTTTTTGGTTTCCTTTTATGACGTCACTCGCTCTTATGAAGAATTCGCCAGCTTGCCATCCTCTATCTTGCAACAATACGTCAGCCATTTTCACCTTCTCTCTGGACATTCTAACAAGGAAAAAAGAGGTGTCTCATTTTTACTTGCAACCAGGGAAGTTTTGTCTATTCTGCTACTGGACTTATCCCTTTATTCATGATCCCTGCTTGCTTGTTTGGACATTGAGCCCTCGTGGCGCTGCTTGCACCAGTTACTATTTCCTACATTCAGCGGTCAATTTGTATATTATGTTTTGTATATATACACCTCTTGTCACCATTTTGTCACTTATTGCCAATTAAACTTTTTTCCTTTTTGAATGCATTTTCGTGTGTTAAGGGTGTTCATCTTCCAGTCCTTCCTGTTTTATGTACTGTTTAGGCCCGCAGTGAGTAGGCGGACCCTGGAACCTTAGAACCCCTATCTAAATGTTTCTTATATTTAACATGATTTCTTTGTCAGTGTTCTACAACCAATCATTAATTGCGTACTAAGTAGCGTTGCCTCGGGTCCCGCCCCGACCTCTGAGGAGTGATGGTCGTGCTTGTTAGCAGTTGCACGGGCCCACCAGTGGTAGCGTCTAACGTCACCCTTTGGGTTTTAGGCTTTTAACCCCCTCATAAACTGGGATTCATATTTAAGCTGCGTTGTTTTTTCTGCTGTTTAGTGTTAAGTTAAACAATATAGTTAAATGCTGGACTGTCTAACTTTAAATATGGTTATGCTTCTTCATAGTCTTGTCCTATGCCCCTGGGGTTTGCCCCCTGACGGACAAGTTGTCAGAATGGCCCTGGTGAGGCCATATATGGCCCTGACCGAGGGACCTTTCTCTGCTATTGTTGGTCCTCTGGCGTTATAATACCACGCACTGGCCCAAGGTGCTCCAGTTTTGTTCCATTCACGTTTTCTATGTTTTTTTATGTTCCTCAATTTCTGCCTCAACCTCCCCACCCCCTCCTGTCCCCTTCCACCCACCACTGGGACCTCCTGCGTTCCACTAAGCCAGATACCCATGACCCTGCACCACCAAGGTTAATATGGTTGGGCTAAATATTAGTGGTATCACATAATGTCCAGGGCTTCAATGTTCCGGCCAAACGCAACAAGGCCTTCCATTACTATAAGGCATGCAGGGCTGATATAATCTTCTTGCAGGAAACCAGGTTCTCCACTTCCTCCAGACCAAATGATCTGAGTGGTCATTTCCCCTTGGCGCATCTTGCTTGTGCTAGAGAAAAGAAACAGGGAGTCCTGATTGCCTTTCACAAGAACCTTCCATTCGTATGCTCAAAAGAAATTTTGGACCCCACGGGCAGATATCTCATATTATAGGGCACCCTTTATGATGTTGAGCTTACCCTTGTTGCGTATTACGCGCCCAACACCTTCCAGGCCCGGTTTTTTAAACACCTACTGACGGCGGTTCAAAACAACACTAGAGGGACCCTGATTATGGGGGGTGACTCAAACTTGGTGTTAAACCCCGGACAGGATAGGCGTCGCGCTGGACAAACTGTGACAGTGCCCCTGGCCTCAGACGGCCAGTCTGCAGCCTTCCGCAACCTCCTTAACTCTCACAGCTTATGTGATGTCTGGAGGGAAAAGAACCCCAATACCCATGACTTTACATTTTATTCCAATCCTCATGGCACGTTCTGTAGGATAGATCATATACTAGTCCCCCAAGCAGTACTGCCTGCCACTATTGACTCCAAAATTTACAGCACAGCCTGGTCTGACCACAACCCAGTAATGACCACCATAGAGCTCTTAGCCACAACTAAGCATTCCTATAATTGGCGACTCAACGACTCCCTCTTATGAACCAAGGCCACTAGTTCTAAGATTCAAGAGCTAGAGTGCGGTACCTGGGGGAACCCGACAGAGATGCCCCTTATCCCCACTCCTCTTTATTCTGGCTATGGAGCCGTTGGGAATAGCAATACGAAACTCCTCTAATATTAAGGGATTCGAGGTGGCGGGTGTACATCATAAAACTATGTTCTTCGCAGACGATGCCCTGATCGCCATCTCTCAACCGGTCACATCACTCCCAAATCTGTACAAAATTCAGAACCAGTTTGCCCAGGTCTTGGGTTTGACGATAAATAACGAGAAATCGAGGGTGCTGAACGTGTCCCTGCTGGTGGAAGTGGTGGACCAGATCAAGGCCAGTTTCCCCTTTTGATGGTCAGCGGAACCACTCCCATATTTAGGGGTGCGCATCTCCACCAAGTATACAGATTTGGATGAGGCTAACTATCCTCCTCTATTCAAATCCTTAACCCGCTTATTAGAAACCTGGAAATCATACCCAATTTCCTGGATAGGCCGTATTAACGCGGTCAAGATGTCAATACTCCCGAAATACTCCCGTGTTGCCCACGAGAATCCCATAATACATGCTCCGGGTGATGCAGAGGAGGATCCTGACATTCATATGGACTTGGGGGTGCCCAGGGGTTTCCAAACGCACTATGCTAGCACAAAGAGCCCAGGGAGGGTTGGGGTACCTAAAATTTTCAAATATTACAAGGCTTCGCAGATCGCCCAGCTAGTTCCCATGCACTCTGCCCTTAATCCCCCAATGTGGGTATTTTGGAACTCCCCAATTGCGCACCAGTACCCATTGATGGTCTGTTCTGGATGGACCCGAGACTTAGACCCCAAACGCTGAGCCCCTTAATGAAACACTCTCTCACTGTGTGGGACTCAGTCAGGTACTCTGCTGCCTTGATGTCCCCCCACACCCCCCTGGCACACCTGTGGGGCAATCCAGGTTTCGCCCCAGGCGAGCAGAATAGAAGAATTGTGCGCTAACAACCCTTTTTAAAGGGGATCAATATCTTTATCTACCTGGCACTAAATTAAATTAAACCAGATTCCCATGGGTATGTGGGTGCCTGGGAGAAGGATCTAGGCCCCTGCCCGGGGCAGAGGGGGTGGGCTGAAATATGGTCATATGTCTCCAAATGTTCAGTGAACGTCCTGACAGTTGAAACAGCCTACAAGGTAATGCTCCGCTGGTACCTGGTGCCAGGTCGCCTGAGCAGGATGTTTCCGGGGCAATCCAACTCATGCTTTAGAGGTTGCAGTGCGGAGGGGGACTTCTTACACACACCTGTCCTATGTTGGCCCGCTTCTGGGGTTAGATGTTCAGGATGGCCAATGAGGTCTTTTAAACCAGTATGAGAAGAGATCCATGGGTTGCCCTCCTACACTGCAAGCCTCGGGAGCTGACTAACAAGCAACACAGACACTTTGTATATCTGCTGCTAGTGGCTAAGCAGACTATAGCTAAAGCCTGGAAAAAAAAATTTACCCCAATCTCAGAGGTGTCGGCCAGGATGAATGGGTTTCTCACTAACGAGAGGTTGTCCAGCATCCTGGCCAACTCTCATGATAAATTAATTTCCCTATGGGAGCCCTGGATAAGGTTTACGTGGTCTGGGGAACCTCCGCGGATATTATAAGGATTGTTACCCAATAACCAGATGAGTGGCTGGTGGAGCGCGGAATAACCTACCCTTCCCCTCCCTCCCCCCCTCGTCCCTCCTCCCTTCCACCCCCCCCCCCTCTATCCCTATCGCGCCCCTTCCCTCCACCTTGACCTCCCTAATCTGGTTCCCCTCTTCTCCCCCTTTTTCCTCTTATAACACTAAGGATTTAAAAGTTTTCAACAATATTTCTCTGCCTACAAATTTGGAAATGTTCGATAGTATGGATCATGCCTCATCCAATCTGGCGCTAGGACCAGGGGATGGCGGATGTGCTGGTGGCAGTGTGTGCTGCGGGTGATGATGGCTCCCGGGGCCCGTGCTGTCCCTGACACGGGTCGGGGCAGATTGCTGTTTAAAATTTGTTGCATTTCATTTGCTCCACCCATCTCTAAAGCTCTTTGTAGTATGTTAATCAGGTACGGTTCAGGCACTTTTCTATGTATAACAGATTGCAATCTTTTACCTCCCCTGCGTGGGATGGTTATATTGACTGTATGCCTTCCAAAGGTGTACTGTTGAAAACTCAATAAAAATATTGAAACAAAAAAATATGACAGCATTGGGGGAAAAGGGCTTCCTTGTCACTTCATACTGTATTTGATTCTTCTCAAATCTTTGGCAGTTAAAGAACATTTTTAGGCTGAAAACAAAAAAACAAACACTATACTCACCCTGTGTCCCACGCAGACTGTCACTCATAGTCCGATGCTCATGATGTTAGCTCATAGCTGGTCCCTTATTCATGTGGTTTTGCTCTTATGGCCACATGCAACACATATAAGCCTTACTTTTTGCCACTCAAAAACACGACTGATACAGCCAGGGGCATAGCTGGGGGGGGGGGGGCACTTGCCCCGGGTGCAGCAGGTCAGGGGGGGCACCAAAGAGGGGCCTGAGAACAGGTGGGGGTGCCATTTTGAATCTTAGCCCCAGGTGTCAGAAAGCCTAGCTACTCCTCTAGATACAGCAGTAGCTTTGTGGCAAGCAGACAACAGATAGGAAGGCTGCACAGAAAAAAATTGTCAAGTTATGGCTGGATGTAATCAAATACATGTAGACAAATGGGTCAGTCGTAATATAATACTTTTATAACTGCTATCTACGAAGAATACTTAATAAAGAACCTTAAAAACATTAGCTACTGTTTCTCACTGCTTTCAGGCAACTATAATGTAAAGAATAATGGATATAATACTAAGGGCAAGTCACACCATGACAGCTTCACAAGTCAGCTTTCATATCACAATGGTTTCAGCCAGCTGTTCAGTCATTTTCAGAAATGACAAATACTTTCCATTTAGCAATATTCTGACATTCAGATTGAATAACACAAATGCTCTTTTAAGGTTTTTAAGGTTTTTCAGTCATTTAAAACTCCAAAGTTAAAGTCCAGACACACTATTTTCTGCTACCTTATCCTCTATGAGAACAGTGTAAAATAAGCCATTTCATATTTTATATATTCTATGTATTCTTAGTAAAGTCTTTGACAAAGTTATATGCAAGTCGCACCAGCCAACTGATCACAAATTACCGGTGTGCAATAATCTGGCTAGATACCAAACACACTTAAAATTAACAGGGGAGATGCCCAAACTCCCTCCAAAAAATTGCCAGAAATTCAAACTGCACCACCAACAAGTTTTAAAAAAGTTGATAATAAATCTTTATTAGCCAAACCAAACAATACACATAAACAGTACTAAAACACATGACACTAACACAGAGGAGCGCTGCCCGTATACTCACGTAGCCCATAGACAAATATTGCTTTAAACCGCGTATGAACCCTCTATCCACAATTCAACTCCTATAATACTATAAAGTGCATGTGCCCCATAAATAGCCCAACGTATGCATATAAAGTGCATCAATTTCCAATGAAAAAATATACAATCCTACAAATTGCTAATCAAATCAGGTCAAGCCACAAAAAAAGTAAAGGAAGAAGAGAGTTTAAAAATCTCAGCATCAATCTTACATGGCCAAAGGGCCTCCAGCAGCGACAAAGCATCAGGTGGGCTGTTTGCTGCCTATTTTTATGTTGGGTTTACAGTCCCTTTAAAGGGTAATTCCACTTTCAACTGCATTTTTTGTTATCTTTTCTTTTCTATTTGTTTGCAACTTTGTTTCCCTAGCAGCAATGTGTTTACCTTATCAATGTACATCAAAGTGGTTTGTGAAAAGTACAGCTCAGAAAGTTCCTCTAGCTCTTGCTAATCATCTGGTTGGAGTCAAGAGTATTAACCCCTTCAGCTCTAATTCAACCCCTTCAGATGGGAGGAAAAGATTCTTCGCAGCTGGAGTGGTAAATGACTGCTGCTTTGTTTAACCAAAGATGCTAATGAGCTCACTGTACAGTGGGAGGATTCTGGGAGTTATAGTAAGAAAGGATACTTAGAGCTTTACAAAAAGGCAAGAAAGTCACTCCTATTTTACCAAGACAGAGTCAGAGGAATATAAGAAACCTGGTCACCACAGTCAGTAAATGAAGCTAAATTCCCACATTTGGATCACAGACAACAGAATCACCATGTCAAACTAAAATAGGGCTACATTCACCCAGTTCCATCTAAAGGCACAGGATACTCAAAATCTGATCTACAAGGGGTCCTCCAAGGCTCCTTATTGCTGCAATTCTCCCCTTATGCTGGTAGGGGCAGGGCTTGGCATGCTCGTGTGACAGTTGGAACTCTCTGGAAGAACAGCTGATAGAGTGCAGATAATTGGGTGGCGTTGTGAGGAAAGTCTCTGGCACCCCTACCAGTTTATACGCATAGGACAGTAGTAAAAAAAATATCTCCACACAGTGCATAAGGATATTTTATTTTCCAGCAGCGGCTGGTGTCCTCCAGCTATCTGGTGCCTTCCAGGGTCCACTTCTGTAGGTAGTAGCGGATGCACTGCTGGCATTTCAGTTTCAGATTTCAATGGCACTCGCTATTGATAATTAACCCAGAGATTTGTTTAGCTGTCACAATTTAAAGTGGACCAACCTACCTACTGACCTCGTGAAATACATTTGGCCAAAGCCACCGCTGATAATCCATGTAGAATTAGAAATTGATATTTTCGCTTTTCGAATCGACCTGGAACACTTTATTTTCTGCAGTCTCTCCCTGTAACATGGCAGTCGATCAGTCATTGCATAGGTGTGGTAATGACATAATTGCCACACACAACAGTGACCATGAATGGGGGAGGAGGAGCTTTATAAAACAGGTGCCATTATCTGGGATTAGAGTGAAATGGGAGCAGTGAAAATTGCCAAAATGTACCTCTCATAGTGGGAGCAATTCAGGGAATGCTGGGTAAAAATGTGGGTTTTGGTCCATTTTAAACCGGACCTTCAGCATCATTTAATGAAAAGCCCAAACCCTTAAAAAAAAAAAAACTATTCCCCGGCATCTAAAATTAATATATTTTAAGTTTTTAGTCACTTAGTATTCCTTCCCCTGCTGGGCTTCAAATTTATTTAGGACTTTAGGATATGGGCGCTGCTATCTTGCCTCAAAGGCATCACATATTGAGGAGAGGAGAGGGGTGAAAATTGCAAGGGGTGGGTTTTAGCTGTGTTTTGCACAGACAGGGCAGAGCTGGGGTCAGGAAAAGGACATCAATCCCAGAGTGGCACAGTCAAAAGACACTTTCTGTTTGCAGGCAGCCTGAGACTCCATGGGCCACCATCTGGGATGTTAAAGAGCTCAGAAATAGAGGCAGGTAGGATTAATTTTAATGTGGACAATCTGTATGTACAGGGTGGGGGAAACATATAAGATAGGCTCTTATTTAGGGTGAAGGTCTGGTTTAAGCATCCTGTATATATCCTAAATAAAAAAATGTTCAGTTTAGGCTTGGGGAGCCCGGGCTCAATGTCTGGTGCACCAGCTGATAACTTCAAGGAGGGGAGGGCCCTATGCACAACGCAAATGCAAACACAGTATAGGCAGCCTAAAATGTAATTTTTATATCTGGAAAACAGAAACAAAAAATGTCCAGGATTTGAAATATTTCTGCATAGATGTGAACATAGCCCAAAGGTTTGCCGGCTGACCCAGTTGTGAATGGTCCCAAAACTCCCTACTTTACCCCTTTAATAACGTGTAATAGCCATGGTATATTCACTCACAATGACCTCATTAATACAGGGTTGGGTCTTCAGCTGTTGCAGATCATCCCTTTTGAGGTTTCACGTGTTATGCATTCCAAGATGCTTTTCTGCCCATCATAGGTGTATAGAAATGAAATTGTTATTACCAAAGCCTCCTGCTTGCCTAAACCATTCTCCCTATTCCCTCCGGACCTCTCTTATTATCAAGGCTTGCTCAGCTGATGTACTGCCACTCATGGAATATTGTTTTTTACACTATTCTGTATAAACCTTAGAGACAGTTGTGTCTGACAATCCCAGTCAGTCAGCAGTTTTAGTCATACTCAAACCAGTTGGCACCAACAGCTATGCCACGATCAAAGATCACACAGTGCCTGTGGTTTAGCGTTTGATGTCAAATTACGTCCCAGTCCTTATTTACTATTCTGCTGCCACATGACTGGCTGATTGTATAATGGCATCAACTTGCAGATATATAGATATGACCAGTTAAGGTTAATTTTTAGGACTGGATACAGACAGCTGTGGACTGGGGCCAAAAATCGGTCACCTGGCTGGCCCGAGACATCCACATTAAGGCTCCCAACCATGATGCTGGGGCTATAGCATTGGGAGCTGGGGTTCCTTGGCTTGTGGGTACAATGGGGCTGGGTACAGGGGATTGGGAAGGAGACTAAGGGGGCAGGGATTGAATGTGGTTGTTAAAAGGAGCAACCCCACATGGCCCCAAAGCTGAGTGGCCCACCGGCATTGTCCCGGGTCTTCCTATGGCCAGTCCGCTCCAGGATACAAGTATATGACTACAGATGACATTCTAGCCCCAGTGAGGATATAAACATGGGTGTCACCATGTTATAATGTTATTTGTGTGGATGTGTTTGATTATTTTATGTATTCTATGCCTCTGTATATATCTCTAAATGATGCATGTATAATACATAGCATGTGGATAAGGAGTGTGCGCACACCGATCCATGTGTTTGGGACTTCTATTCTAGTATCTATTTTTTTATGATTTACCAAATGTAGTATTTTTAGTTTCTGCATCCCCCATTCAATGGGGTACTAGGATCTCCTGCTTTTTTCTAATTGTGATGGCCCCTGGGTAGTCTTTGAACCGCATCATGGGGGGGGGGGGTTCGGCACTGCCCCACCAATCTTTTTCAATGGGCCGGTGTGGTGGATGCATGGATAGACTGTCAAATCCATATTGGGCCAGGTTGTGCTCGCTGACAGCTGACAATGAGCTACCTTAAATTTCAAAGGTAAAGAGCACTTTCTTAAAAAGAGAAAATATCACATGGCATGTACATGCAAATCATATATTCTCGTCTTTGTGATTTCCCAAGTAAAGGTGTGCATTGCTTGTGTATATTTACTAATATTTTAACAGCCATCACTACCTACTTGTTGACATGTGTTTTGGGCTAATGTCTGGAAGTAATGGCTGTGTGGAGAGTAAGACTTGGGAGCACTGTAACATGGACATTTCCCTAAAGAGGATTGCTCTTCTGCTACATGTAAATGAGATATTCTGCAGTGGGTTTATTCACATTAAAAAGTTCCTCTTATGTTAATCTTTATATGTTTTTTTTAATTAAATCAGTTGTTTGTACTGGCTGCATTGACCCACCCTACTCCTTATTCTCAATACCCCTTTGAATGGCTTGATCATGCTCTACACCAAGGTGCTGCTTTGTTCTGATAGGAACAGGGTATGGACCCTTCAAAAAGTGGTTACAGTTTTGGGGGGTTACTCTGAACATGCCTCACCACTGCTGGTACTGTACATCGCTTTGTATCATTTCAAAGCCTGCTATGGTCTGGAAATGCCCCTGTCCCTCCAGTGCACACATCCTAAATATGTATTATTCCTTTATATAGCTTTGTTTGGTTATATTTATATACATGTAGGTGTGATTGCACTTTGCAATATTGTTAAGATATCTTTAGTGCTTATATTTAATATGTGCACTGTCATTGCACATTATAAGCTGGATTTACAGTGGGGTTTAGCATATATAGTGGTTTGGATGTTGTTTGCTGGGTGGACTAATATTGTCCTCTATGGATAGATCCGGACCTATCAATATTGTGCAGGCTACTATTGTAATTTTATGATGTTGTGTATACATACTGAGTGGCGTTCTGGATCTCCTGTAGATAGGCACTATAAAATATGTGTCACTGATATATACAGTGCATACTAAAGAATATCTATATGAAAGTAAAACTCCAGGCAATTTATGTTTAGCATACAGTTGGGTAGAAAAAGATCCTCAATTATTTTACCCAGCACACAAGCTGTAATAATGA
The DNA here is from genome assembly GCA_027917425.1 of Gastrophryne carolinensis. Lineage (NCBI taxonomy): Eukaryota > Metazoa > Chordata > Amphibia > Anura > Microhylidae > Gastrophryne > Gastrophryne carolinensis. Next base: position 307,769,941 of record CM051239.1, on the reverse strand, counting down.
AACAGGAACCACATACTTTGTTTTCAAGTGACATGGCTTTGGCCTCAATGACCACAATGACATTTTTTGCAGACAGGAAGTGAAAGTCTTTTTGCCTAACAAGGCTGAAGGTAGGAAAATGTGTCAGATGATCAGCCAAAAAAATCCCTGTAGTCACTTTGCAGACAAGTGCAGACAAGGGTTAAACCCCTAACTGTTAAAACAAAATTACATGGGTTCCCCTCTCTAGTAAAACCAAACCAGGAACCAGCCATGGGGGCTGGTAGACTAGGGTGTGGAGGCCGAGCGGCTGGCCCCCGGCCCTTAAGACTACCAGCCCGCATAACCCTCAAGGACCCGGGCTCTTCTGCACCCCACTGGGCTTAAGGGGATGCAGGTAATCGGACCGGGGGTTACGGCAAGTCACCCAATTGCTGGCAGGTGACTTGCTAACCCCTCATGCCCTGCGAACTGGTATAGGGGGTCTCAAGGACCCCATACCAGTTCACAAATGGTTAAAGGCAAAAAGCACACACAGAAAAGTCCTTTAACTATCTACTTACCTCCATCCATCGACAGTCGCTGCTGTCCCGTGCTGATAGCTGACAGCCGGAAGTGATTGGTGGAAGCTAGGTGCAGGGACAGGTGATCAGAGTCAACTTGGGGGAAGAGGAGACCCCCAACGCTGGTTTCTGGATAGGGGTGAGCTCCTTTTTTGGGCCGCAGGCGGAAGTAACAGCAAGCACGTGAAAGTCACACGGTTGGTGTTTTGCGGTAGGAGATGCAACCACTTGAATTTCATGTGCTTGGTTTAAAGGGTTAAAGTTTATAGCAGCATTTTTTTTTAAACTGTGTTTTCTTTTCTCTCATTCTCACATGAGTGTATATTTGAGTCTGCTGCCACCCATTAGCCATAGTTATGGTTGCAACATGTTATAACTGAGGAGACATGCTCACATGTCTGGAGCAGGAAAATTACTTTTGACCCGTTGTGATTTCCAAAATCTGCATGTGAATACATATCTAAGGCTTCTTTGCTACAGGTCCTTCTGTGTGCTATTCTGGGAGCTTAGAGAGTGGAATAATTAATGTGTGCAGGGCCGGATTAGGTGTGGTGGAGGCCCCTGTGCACAAAATCTGGTGAAGGCCGCAGATAAAGTATTTTTTTTTTTTTTTTTTAAATAGAATAGTCAAGCCAAGTAACTGATTGGTGGTTGTCTGGCACCCGCCTCGTTATGTCAGATGGAGTCCCTTGTGCCACCCGTGTGCGGGTAAGTGATGCTCGGGAACTCCTGCTTTGAGCTGTCAGTGGCTGTGCTTGGTGGCTTATGTGCAGTGAGCGATTGACAGCTCTGCACCCACCCTTCACTGTAGCATTGCTGATGGCGCCTTTGCTGTTGTAGACTCTATGTCCTGCCCTGTGGTGGTTTTGGCTGCGGGTTTTCAGAAACATGGCTTGCCCATGCCTGGGGGGGCATCACCACTGATAGCTTTGTTGCTGGTCCCTGCGGCCCCTCAGACCAGATCATAACCCAAAGGTTGGTGGAGGCCCTCTTTGCAGGGCAAGTGGCGAAGGCCCAGGCACCCCTTGCACCCCCCTCATAATCTGGCCCTGAATGTGTGACTATCTGCCAATACAGATGGTAACGGGGATCACATTCTATACAGACTGAGGGCTGGAAGGTCTCGAGTTCTCCATAACATCATGCTGGTTATTTCAGAACAGAGAATTTTACCATGTGTAGCCCTACATAATGGAAATACTTTTGAGTGTGCCTGGGCAATAAGTACATTTTTGACTGGATTTCCACTTTAAGATACTTTTATCAGAATTGCACTTTGCATTTATAGAATTTTTTGTGGCACTTTTGGCAAACTGCATGCAGCGGCGTAACTACAGGGGTGCAGAGGTACTGACTGGCCCAGGGTCCATGCGGTCAGATCAATACCCAGTAGAGTAAAAATTCTGGGTGTTATTCATCTGTAAGAAACAGAATCTTTGTCTATGTGCCTTTTGCTGAGGTACCCAGGAAGGGAGGGTGGGTGGTGTGAGCGGGGGGACCCAAGAAGCATCTTCAGACGCTTTAATGTAAGGCCATGTTGGCAGACTGCTCAGGAGATGCATTTGCCCTATTATGTTGCCTGTAAAGAATATAGTTTTTGGTAGGTAGAGGATTTCTAGCTTGACATCACCAGGTGCTCAAAGGTCTTCATGACTACAAAAAGAGAGCAACAGGTCTGTAGTTGTTTGAATGGGACACATTATTTATAATGTGTTTGTTTACGCCTCTTGACCTGACCAGACACACCCAGTACTGAACTGGTCATAAACCAGGAAAGTTGCTTGGCCTGATCGCACATGCCTTTCAGGTTCGCAAAGTATGAGCTACACAGTGTGTGTGTGGATAGTGGATTATTTATGGGCCCTGTGTGACACTGGTGGGAAGGGGGTTGCTACACACACACTTAGAAAATGTACAAACACAATCCCAGACCAGAAAGGTTCCATTTTAAAGTATTATGTGTTCCAGGTACAACACAGTACACGTTCCCTCCAGAAGTATTCACTTCCAACGGCCCCACTCACAAAAATAACAGTATCTAGCTGTAACCCCTGGGCCCCCAACTTCCACTACAATGCCAAGGGGGTTGCTCTTCTGGACTAATCTTTACTTCCCATTCGGCTCTCCTGCAAATGGCCTTGCTAAACAATTCTCTTTTGGTTCTGACTAGAACGGTACTATATAAATAATCTCTGGTATCCGCACAGCAACAGACATTGTAAAAACATGCCCATCCCATGTGTAGAACCTACTAGAGCCCTAATGAATCTAGGGCACATAGTTAATTAAAGTGATCCTATACCCAGATAGGAAGTTTATGTTGTCACATTGTATCCCCAGCCCAGACCCCCAAAATAGCCAGTGTTTCTTTTTTTTGCTAAAGCCTTTGCTGCCTGCATGACTGTTTGGCTTCCTGGCCCTGTAGCAGCACCCCCTGGTACTCTGCAGTGATTTATCATTCAATTACAAGCTCAACTGCCATATGGTTTTCTGAGATGTATGTGGCAGTTTAGCTTGTAGTGTTTTCAGATCCATTTCAGTTATTATAATTAATAGGACTGTCCCTTAATGCTGGACTGGGTACCTAAATCATCGCTGGAGAGCTCCAGCAGGCACTGCTGCACGGGCAGGGAGCCATACGGCTGCCATTCTAACATCCTATTTCATCCTGTTAGTGTTTCTTTTAAATATTGTGCCAAGGCTTTGGTAAAAAAAAAAGAAACAGGCCACTGAGCTGGGGATAGAAGATGATTACATAAACCTATTACTGGGTTTAGGGTCACTTTAAAGCGGACCTTTACTCTGAATAAGAGTCTATCTTATATGTTTCCCACACCCTGTACATACAGATTGTCTACATTAAAAAATCCTCCTACCTGCATCTACTGCATGTTATGAGCCTTTAAACATCCAAGATGGTGGATTATGGAAGCCGCCATCTTATCAGGCAGCCTGCAAACAGGAAGTGCCTCCTGACTGTGCTGCTCTGCATTCTGGGACTGCTGACCGTTACCTGACCCCAGCTCTGCTCTGTCTGAGCAATGCACAGCTATAACCCGCCCCCCTGTACCTTATCCCACTCTCCTCTCCTCAGTAAGTGTGATGCTTCTGAGTCAAGATGGCAGCGCCCGTATCCTAAATTCCTGAACAGAGTTGCAGCCCAGTGGGGGAAAGAATAATAAGTTAGTGACTAAAAACGTAAAATATATTAATTTTAGATGCTGGGGAACCGTTTTTTAAGAGTTTGGGCTTTTCATTAAATCACGCTGAAGGTCCAGTTTAACTGGTTCTATTCCTACAGTATCTACTGACTAGACTGAATGACTCACCGCTTATTGCAGCTGCCTTTGACTTTGAGTAACTTGGGGGAAAGTATTACCTCTAAGGATAGCTACTGTCTAATGGTACTGCTAACTACCGTAGGTATCCTCCTGCCCCCACAGCTTGTCGTGCCTACCACACAAAACGTATTTTCTAAAAGGTCAGCAGTGGTCATACATGTACTGTACACCCAATCATCCATTGGTCTTCAGCTGTCAATATTCAGACTGACAGCATTTCCCCCCCAGGTCCTGGATACCCAGACCAACCACCCCTCTTGACATCTTAGCATGGCTACTGGGTGCACCCCTCCTTCTAACTGTGAATGGAGGCAGGGATGGGGCCTGGAGCAACAGGGGAGATCACTGTCATCACTCTGCCTGACAGCTGAAGACCTGAAGTGGTCATGTCAGTTCTCTTTCACTCTTTCATTGAAAGTGTTTGTGCTAGTGTGGGCTGCCTTGTTATTTAACCAGACAATGAGCACTGTGGTATCTGTCAGGGAGTTTATGAAACAATAGTCTAATGTCACTGATGGTTTTCTATTTCTTTTTATATTTAGGGCAGTGTTCCTGCTAGCTTGTGGATTTCTCCAGAAATTACTCATACTTTGCAAACAATGCATAAAGCCGCTTTCAGATATTTATAGATTCCATGTCTGTGATTACGGCAATGTCTGCTTTTCAAAAAAATGAAAACAGTTAAATAAGTCAAAAACACTGGATGTGTTTAGAATAAAAGGAGCAGTCCTGGCCAGATATATGTTGCCAGTAAATTGGTGGACAGGCTGATTCATTACTAGTGCCAGGTAACGGCAGATGAGCGTCTGTACAGCGGCACTTAGGCCCTTATTTATGAAGGAATAGCGACAGGGAGCGACTGGTGAGCGGCGGTAATGACGGGCACCGCCATGAGAACGCCGGCTCCCCACCACAATCACACATTTATCATGCCAATCCTGCTTAGCGACTGAGATAGCGGCATATAGCCACTCATTCATCATTATTCCAGCCTCAGCCCACAGCGCCAGCGTCCGACCTTGAACAGCGACAGGTATGACCTCTCGCTACCTGGCGCTCTCCAATGCATTTCAATGGAACAATCTTTAAATATTCATAATTAATTGTTATTAATTGTTTTTTTTTTTTTAAATGTGAAAAATTCTGTGACCACTTCTGCCATTTTAGATAATTTTTTTAAGGTAAAAAAAAAAAAAAATTGTACAGAATTGATATTACAGGTCTGATATTAATGTATTCATATTACTAAATTATTTAAAAAACTTGATTTTTTTGGTTTCCAAAAATATGGTTGTTTGGGGGTTAAAAAACTACTTTTAACCCATCGCCGCCAGCGCTCTGGGGTTTAAACATGCATTTTACAGCGCGAGAATTTTTTGAGCATGATTTTTTAATGAATATGGTGGGAGCCACTCGCTAGGGCCAGTCGCTATCATGCGCTCCCATACAGCGCGGAACCTGTCAAATAGCGACTTCTCACCCAATATTCAATATTATGGCAAACCGACTGAGTCGCTATCAACTACAGAACAACGGCCAAGCACAGCGACTACTAGCGGGCGCTCTGAAAATGCCGCTACAGTCGCTCAACTGTCGCTACCTGCCGCTATTAATGAATCGGCCTCTTAGAGCGACGGCTAGTGGTCACTCTGATCGGCCGTGAGTCGCTATTACAGAGCGCCTCAGTCCCTCTAGTAACATGGCCGGCATTGATGAATTTGATGTGTGAGTCTCTATAACACCAGTACAGCACTATATGGGAGCGAACGGTAGCGACTGGTCAGTGTGAGCGACTCAAACCATATTCATCAAAAAAACAGCCTCACACAGCGCTGGCACTCAAAATTGGGTCGCTGTAGCCCAGAGCTCCAGAAGCTGTGTTATTAAAGTCCGTTTTTGAACACATATCCACTAGTAACAAAGCGAAAACACATGAAATTGTTATAACATTGTGACATTAACACTATAATACCAGACCTGTAATGACAATTCCACATAAAAATATAAAAAATCTAAAAAGTTTTCAAAAATGACTTTTTCTAGGCCAGGAGAGGTCACACAATTATTTGATAAAAAATAAAAAATAAAAATAAAAGAAAACCCTGTTTAAAGAGAAGAAAAGGAACGTCCATTGAAATGTATGGGAGAGCGACAGGTAGTGACAGGTAATACCAGGTGCGCTGGAAGCCGAACACCGAACTCAAACAAGGACTTTTGGTTCACTCAACATTGCTAGTTATGAGTGCTTTTTTTCCTTATTATTATTTTTGAGCTACTAAACTTCTGCCAACTTTTTGAACGATGAGGCCTGAGCATCCTGGTTCTGTAGATCTCACATTTTATACTAGAACCAGGGAACTATTAATGGTGTATACATTTGTTATAGTGCTCATGACTCAACATGGGGGTGCTAATTTTTACGGGAATCCCCTAACCTTTGTGCCCATGTTTTGCCCTTTTGAGAAAAGGAGCTTTTAGCTTTGGACAAGCAGACTGCTGACCTTTACTGCCCCCTTACCTTGTGTACCAGGACCCTACATTCTGTCTAGTGCTGCCCTTGCTAATGAAGACACATTTTTGGACATTTCAGAAGTTTCTCTATTTTACCAACTCAGGGGATTAAATACAGGTTTGTTCTTTTGTTTTTGAGTAATCTACCAAGGAATTAACCAGCACATAATCAATACATCTGAAAAAAGGAGATGGAGAAGTCACAGTGAGGCCCCTGTACTTCATTGGGCCTGGTGTAGTTGCCACAGCTAAACCTCCTGTATCTACACCTATAGATGTTTAGCCCCACTGGCCAATCTAGGTAAGGTAAACAATGAGCAGCACAGAGTGCATAGAACTTATATCCAAACATTTTCCACATTTTAAAGCAGACTTAAAGGAGCAGTATCGCGAAATTTGCATTAAAAAAGATAAATAATTAAATAGCCACACAATAGCTTCTAACATGTGTATAAATAATCTGGCGATAGAAATAGGAAAAAATATCTGCCTTTCTTTTAAATTGTATAATGACAATGGCTCAGTCCATTTGCTGAATAGGGGGATCTGCTGGGTTGTATTTAGTGAGCTGCTTCATTTAGCCCACTGGTCTCCTAACAACACTTTACCTCAGAGGCTGACACTGTAATCAGTGGTAACGGCTGTGTGTGTGTGAGGTGCTGCTTTTGTTATGAGACCAGGTGACTCAAATGTGTAAAATCTATACAAAATAAACTAAACTGACTGAAAATAACTGAAATTCTTCTTTGAATAACTGTGCAGGAAAATCTAAAGGTATTAAAGTGGAACAAAACCCTGAGTGGCCGACCCTGAAGTCTATAAGACCCGGCCATTGACCTTGCCCCTTGGGCATTCTAAATCAGGATGCCCACTGTGTGAAACGACCCCTGGATAACCACAGATCCCCCCATTTTTCTGGCGCGCTCACGCAGATAGTCATTTAGACAGGCCGGGCGGCCAGGAAGGTTACTGCTCAGGCTCCCCATCTGCGTGCAAACAGAGATGATTGGATGAGAGCCCGCGCATGCGCTGTGGGACAGGGAAAGGTACGTTTTCACAGGCGAACTTGGGGATTTCACATATCAGGGCATCCCAAGTCGGGATGCCCCTAGGGGCACAAAACAAAACTCCAGATAGTGAAAATCCTGGGTTGGGCTTTGCTCAAAACACACAAAGCTGAAAGAAAGATGATATGGAAAAATGTGTAGAGAAAAGAGAGAGAAAATGGTAAACTGAAAGATTCTGCAGCAGAGCCAACATGAAGGGAAAACTGTCAAAATCAGCTAAATGACTTCTAGAGCTTTTCTCTCTGTTTTAGATATATAAGTTCTGGCCAGGCAATGTTGCAATGTTGTTATCTTATGCTGGACGGCTGCCAGCACTGAACAGCTGGTACTTTGATACATTGTTTCACCCCTCTCCTCAGCATGGAACAGGCCAGAGTGTTGGGTACCGACACTCAGAAGACATAAACATGAGCTATTAGTCTCCAGCTGCACAACACACACATCATTTTTTTCTAAATTTGTAATCCTTACTCCAACACTTACCTACATTCAAAGTACCATTTAAATATAGGTCACCAAGAAAAATTCGCGATACTGCTCCTTTAAGCCCTTCATTTATAGCAGAAGTCCAGTCAAATTCAACCCCCTTGCCCTGTCTCTATCTCTTGGTGCTCAGGCAGTACCAGGGGGTTAAAAAAACACTTTACTTGGCTCTGGATCCAGCAGCATTCCCCTGGCACTTCGGGTCCTGGGAGAGGCTATCTTGGATCCGATGCACACAGAGGCATCCCCCGCTCTGTGCCATCCCTGCCCAGCTATTTACTTGAATGGGCCGGAGAACACACAGAGCATTCATTCGCTGTATGGCTACTGTCTGCGAGCTGGTGACAGCAGTGGATTATTTTTTCTTTTTGGATATTTTTTTTGTAGCTCCCAATGAAACACTCCAATCCAGTTCCGCCCATTATGCTCTATGGGATCTTGAGCTACAGCGTGAGGTTTCATTTGGCGCTGCTTCAACCAGAGCGCCCGATGTTAATAAGCGGCAGTGCCACTTTTTTGCCCAGTGTGGCACTCGGCATCAAATTTAACAACTGAAAAAACACTAGCGCCAATGCGGCCGTTGGCTAGCGTCTTCTTTGACTTTAGCACCGAAAATGATGTAGCGTCGGATGCTCTGGTTGAAGCAGCGCCAGATGAAACCTGACGCTGTAGCTCATGATCCCATAGAGCAAATGGGCAGAACTGGATTGAAGTATTTAATGCTTATAATTATATTAAACACATTTATTTGCACAGAACTTGCATTGAAACATGTCTATAATTGAAACAGAGGTCTTAGATGTCTCAAAATGTTTTTTTTTATTAAAATTGATTTAAATGGCTTCTTTTGCTTAAACCTTCACCCTGAATAAGAGCCTACCTCATTTGTTCCCCCACCCTCTACATAAACATTGCCTACATTAAAAATCATCCTAACTGCATCTACTGCATTTTATGAGCCTTTAAACATCCAATATGGCTGCCCGTGGAGTCTCAGGCTGCCTGCAAACAGGAAGTGTCTTCTCACTATGCTGCTCTGCATTCTGGGATTGCTGTCCTTTTCCTCACCCCAGTTCTGCTCTGTCTGTGCAAAGCACAGTTATAACCTCGCCGCCCTGCACTTTTGCCCCCCTCTCATCTCTTCAATATGTGATGCTTCTGAGACAAGATGGCAGCATCCATATCCTGAAGTCCTGAACAGAGTTGTAGCCCAGTAGGGGGAAAGAATAAGAAGTAAGTGACTAAAAATGTTAAATATATAAATATTAGATGCTAGGCAATAGTTTTTTAAGGGTTTGGGCTTTTTATTAAATGATGCTGAAGGTCTGGTTTAACAATGTGTAATTTGGACACCAACAACTAAATGCAGCCTAAACACACTGTAAAGTTTGTCTCCTTTGTCCCCAGAAGTGATTTTTTGTAAATACAAAATGCTAAATGGCACAATAAAAATACAGCGCCAAAGATTTCAAGGAGAAAAAAAAACAGTAGTACGAAGTGTCGCTCACTGGCATTGGGCCATACTTACCAACTTTTCAGGGTGGGAAAGAGGGACATTTGTTAAATTAGGCCACGCCCCCTCATTGAGGGATGGATAGGAGATAGGGTGTAACAGTTAAAACAATATAAACACTTTAAATAAACAAATGAATCATTTATTGATGCAGATCTGCATGTTATACCTCAAAGATGGACAAATGAGAACACCAAGGTACAGGGGGAGATGAACTCAAAAGAGGGATAGTCCCTCCAAATCAGGAACACTTGGGAGGTATGCTTTGGGCTAATCAGCTGGCGGGTCCAATAGGCACTGACATAGGCCCTTAGTTTGAACTTCAGTTTGCTATATATAAAGGAGGCTCAGAGTTAGAAGCGACATTCATCATCAGCTGGCAGAATCAACAGTTTTATAGTCAGCAATGCAGGACAGAGCTGCCTTTAGGACTGTTGGGCCCATCCTGGAGTCTTGGCTGTACTGCCCTGATGGCGGCCCTGATTTGGTCACCACAGACAGAAAGTAAAGTAAGTTCGAAGTAATTCCTCGTCATCGGAACCCAAAGGTGTGCCCCCTAAACTGATGTAGACATCAATGGCTTAAAGTGGATAAAAACCCAGGAATTTCCCCCAAGGAACCCTGATCCCCGCTATGTGAAACCCCCCAGATCACCGAAGCCAGCTCACCTATTCCCGGTCCTATGATGCATGCCAGTCCGCTCATCCAATTAGCGCGCTCTGATCCGCTGACATCACATCGTCTAAGCCTTCGTCTAAGGCCAGTGGATCAAGTGCGCTGACAACCACAATGCCCGCTATCCTCTAACAAGGAGCGTGCCCGCGCTGGCCATTCATGAATGCTTGGCACGGACCAGCGCCCTGCTAGAGGGATAGCGGGGATGCGGCCACAGCTTGCACATGCGCCGTTGGACCGGGAAACAAGGTACGTGTATGGGGCGACCTGGGGGTTTCACACAGCGGGGCATCCTGATTTTGGATATCCTGGGGGGAGGGAATCGGTCGGCCTGGGAATATCATAGATTCCGGGGCCGATCATGATCGGTTATGGTCCACTTAAAGCCAACCTTCACCCTGAATAAGAGCCTATCTTATATGTTTCCCACAACCTATACATACAGATTGCTAACATTAAAAAATCATCCTACCTGCACCTAGTGCATGTTATGATCCTTTAAACATCCAAGATGGCGGCTCATGGGGCTTCAGGCAGCCTGCTAACAGGAAGTATCTTCTGAATGTGTTGCTCTGCATTCTGGGATTGCTGACCTTTTCCTGACCCCAGTTCTGCTTTGTCTGAGCAAAGCACAGCTATAACCCTGCCCCCTGCACTTTATCCTGCTCTCCACTCCTCAGTATGTGTGATGCTTCTGAGTCAAGATGGCGGCGCCCGTATCCTAGAGTCTTGAACAGAGTTGCAGCCCAGTAGGGGAAAGAATAATAAGTAAGTGACTAAAAAATTAAAATATATTAATTTTAGATGCTGGGGAATAGTTTTTTAAGGATTTGGGCTTTTCATGAAATCATGCTGAAGGTCCGGTTTAAAGTGGACCAACACCCAGGATTTTGACTATCCTGGGTTTTGGTCCACTTCGGTGGGGCACCCCCGCTGTGTGAAACCCACCAGAAAGCCCCAAAAACTCACCTCTCCCCGCTCCCACGTGACCGCTGCTGCCAATCCCCGCCGACAGACAAGCGGGAGGCAGCGACGGACAAGAGAGCCCGCCCGCCGCCGCCTCCTGCGCGTCACTCTTACAGGGCGCGCGCCCGCGCCGGGCATTCACAGACTGCAGGCGCGGGTGCGCATCCTGCTAGAGGGACGCGCGGGAGGCAGTGGCGGGCGCCGCTGAATCAAGGAGCAGGTAGGGATTTAGGGGTTTCTGGGGGGTTTCACACAGCGATCGGGGTGCCCCGCAGTCAGGGGACTGATCGGTCCGGGAATCTTATAGATTCGCGGGCCGATCAGTGGAGGGCGTTGGTCCACTTTAAACAGGAAGTTAATTGTAACAACGAGGCCACAGATAAAAAACAGAACATAAAAGTAAGCCAAAACATTTGCTACTTCAAAACTAAATGAATTGGACTTGAAATTACCGTAGCTTTACTAGCTTTACATAAGTCTGCATTGCGCTTTATTTTCTGTTTGCTGGAGTTCTCATTTAATCTAAGTTTTCAGAGCACAAAGTTTGTTTCAAGTGCCGTTATTTCTAGAATGCAGCATTTTTCCCTAGCATAGCTTGCCTATACCATGACTGGAAAAAATGTCTTTCCCTTGTAACTTTCTTTGTGTGATTCTTTTGGTTCTTTCATATGGGATACACCCTTGGCAGCCTCCCATAAATAACTCTCTGGCTCCAAAGTATGAAATATCTTTATCAGCCCTGTGTATTATTGCGAGTTTTGCGGCTGTTTATGTCTGTATTTTTCATTGTGCCAGAGGCTTTGTTGGTGTAGAAATATAGCTCAAAGTCTGATAGAAATCAGATGCGAAATGCTAATTAGGCAGAAAAAAAAACTACCATTCTTTCAACACCAGTTATCACATAAAATATTAGAAGTCTACAGTTCTAATAAAGTCCCCTCTACTTCACCTTATTTTTCCAGCAGCAATAGATCTTATAACTCAACTGTGGGAAAAGAAATGTGTGATGCTATATATCTAAATATAGGGGCAACTTCTAATAAAAGCCCTTTCTAAGGTAAAGGTGCTTTATTGGCATTAACATCTGCATACAGATTTTGAACATGTTTTCTTATATACCTACCTCTATTGCTGCTTGATTTAAGCTTATTTTGTAGGTTACTTGACTTCATCCTGTATTACTGTCCCTACAAAAACAGCTTATTGAGTTTTATGATAGTTGGGCAGGTCAGATAAAGTGTTGGACTGGCCCACCAGAGGATTCTCCAGAACCCCTGACACTGACCCAGTGCAGACATCAGGGCTGTACAAAATATCCATAACTAAAAGTGTGTCCCCTGGAGCAGGAGTCCCCAACCCGGTCTTCAAGATCCACTAACAGGCCAGGTTTTGCAGATCTCCACACAGAGCTATAGAACTGGCTATGGGGAGATCCACAAAAAATGAGCTGTTGATGGGCTTTGAGGACAGGGATGGGGACCACTGCTCTAAGGTAGTTATTCCTTTAGAAAGTTACTTTCGTTATTTGGTCACTACACATCAAATGTTAAAGTATTACAATCTAATTGTCTTGTAGCTGACGGGTGAGCCCCAAGGATAATTTCCTCTGATGGGCCCAAGGTGCTTCAGCCTGACCTTGATCAGATCCCAAGATTGTGGAGATCAGATCTTGCAGGACTAAAATCAGGCAAAGAGGAGTGGGCAGAGTGACAGCTTACAAGCAGCCAGGGGCGTAACTTTAAGGGGTACAGCTACACTGGGGCTCGGAAGGTCAGGGGGCCCCGTCATTGTTGCTCCTCCACCTTATATATCATATTTGCATACCTACCAACTGTTCCTGATTTGGGGGACTGTCCCTTTTTTGAGTCCATGTCTCCCGGTCCTTCCTAGTTCTCCTTTGTCCCTCACCTTGAGGTGTAACGTGCAAATCTGCAACAATAACTGATTAATTTGCCTATTCAGTGTTTTTATTGTTGTAACAGTTACAACCTATCTCCTATCTATCAATCAATGAGTGGGCGTGACTTAATTTACCACTTGTCCCTCTGTTGGAAGGTATGTATTTGTGCTCACTTGGCATCACATAGAGAAGTACTACTTATCTCGACGGTTTCAGTCTTTAGTCGTCAACCCCCTCCAACTGAGTTAATAGACAGAAAAAGGTTTACTGTATGAGCCATGACTGGGCCTCATATAATGTTCACACCAGGGACAAGTCACATTTAGTTACACCACTGCAAGTAGCTTTTTGTAAAGGCAAAAAAAATAAAATATATACTCATCTAAAACCGTGCAGCCTTAATCCCACATCGCACTAGATCCTGAAGTGCGGTGTGTCTCCAGCTGTCAGCTCCAGAGTTGTATTGTTCAAAATAGTTCACTGAAGTTGTAATGACAAGTCAGAACATCATTGGAACACCATTAAAAGCAGACCACCAATCCAAAGTGGCTGTAAAGTAGGGCACATCACTCTGTATGAAGGGGGGCTGGAAATAGCTGTGCACTGCAATGAAACATGCGTCATATTAGCGGTGGTGTGGATTCTGCACATATGTGTAGCTATTACAGGTGTAGCAATTCTTATACTCAGGAGCTTAACTCAGCTGAGTTGTCAGAGGAGCTATTAAAACTCACTGAATAGTTTAAGATAACACTCCTTACCAGTATATTAAGTTTGATTTTACAGAATGCTGCATCTGTGCGTATTTCCTCCGTCAGATGTAGCTCCACATTAGTATTACTCTAATGCAGGGGTCACTGATGTAATGAGGGGGTAGGTCAGGCTAGTTTAGTGCCTCGGTGGACTCAGATCCCCCCTGGCACAGAATTGAAAGGTAGGGTTTAGGTCCACTTTAAAACAGAAACGCTGTTTTATAAAGATGCTAACATTGGTTTACAGAGATTGGTCAAATTATGGTTACACTTAACAAGTGCTGGTCTAAAATCTGTATTCGAGGCAGTGGGGGGCAAGTGTTAACTTGACTTGACTCTTTGCTCATATCTTGGTAATTAAACTATTAAAAAGTTTTACTCAGACACTGCAGAACATCTTCCTTTGATCTGCTTGTAGACTATTAATGCAGGCTTTGGAAGCACTTGAGCTGTATTTACTGCCACCTGCTGGCAAACATGGGAATGGTTTTGGTTACATGTCTAGTGAGCTCACCATAGATGGAAGAATCTCCTCTTCAGCTGGTTGGATGCTGCTTAGGAGTTTTAGCTTTAAAGTTTGAAGGAAGGTGAATCATTGTGTAAATAAAATGACAGTCCTTTTATCATGTGTATCACCGATGTGGAGTGATTGTCATTTAAATTTTTTTTTTTCCTTCGAATTGTCGGAAGAATAAAAAAAGTCCTTGTGATTATTAGGGCTATTGAGCAGTTTGTAATAACTAATTCCTTGTACCACTGTTACAAATGTTCTTGAATTCGTTCTAGTGCAAGTATTGTCCCATTGTTATTGGTTCTATTGTTAGGAACAATACATGATTGTCTTGCTTGTTTTTTTGTTAGCAATATGAGTTACACAGGGACAGCATTTTTTGGGGGGGCAAACTGGGAACTTGGTCAGAGTCCAATCTCTAAAGGATCCACTGTCTGGCCTGCTTTTAACTTTTTCTAATTTTGTATTACTTAAATTGGGTTAAAACCCATGTGGAGGGGCCCTAGAATCGAAAAAATCTTCCAGGCCCGGCTGCTCGCCTACCTCCAGGCCATCCTATACTGGATGCCCCACTGTGTGAAACCCCCCGGGGCGCCAGTGATCTTACCTGATCCCGGGGGTGTCCCGTGACGTGATCTCCGCCAATGGTCACGAGCCAACAGCAGCGCCCGGCTGCTCGGGTGGGGGCCCGAAGATTAAGCAGTGGACCCATACATTTCCGCTTGAAAGGGAAAGTCAACTTTCAATTGCATTTTTGAAATTATATATTTATTTTCTTGTGTGCCAAAAGGATGTCCCTAAAGTACTGGACTAATCTAGAATTTTTTTCTCATGTTGGCAAATGTGTGTTTTATAGAAGCAGTTTTCACTATCTTCAATCTGTTGCTATTGGCAACCATACATCAAGTCTGTACACCAAGATCTCCAAGAAAAAAGTAAGAAAAGTAAACCCTGTACACACAGAACACTGCTGCTATGGCTCTTCTGAGCTGAGCGAGCTCACTCACACTTAAATAGCATGTTGCTGGTTGGGGCGATGCCGTACAGTTTTGGGCCCTGGAAGCAGACGTTGGCACAAATCTTCCTTCAGGCAATGTCAGGTGGTAAAAATAGGATTTGGGCCCTTGCTTAGGGTCAAAGTTTGTCCAAAACCAGCAGTGGTGTTGCACAGCGGCTGTCATTTGATAATAAAGATCCTTTTGAATTTTGAAGTCTCTGTCCATTGGATCTGTTCTTTGAAATGCTCACATGCAACATTATCACCCACTTACTTTATCAGAGATACAAAATACTACACTAATTATAACTTCAAAATATTATTTAAACTAAAAGCTCAAGTATATGCTGGGGGTTTGTGAAGAGACTAACATTCTAAATGTAACCTAATAATTTAATTTAGTGGAAAGCTGCCAGGTGGACCTTTATGGCAACACTCAATATGCTGGCTATACCCCATCAAATATGGCAACATATGGTGTATGGTGTCTATATATGGTTAAATTAGTTTTCCACATTAAATTAATTATACAGGAATCACCCTACTGCGTGTATATTAAAGGCAAACTTCATCTGGCTTTAGCAGTTGAGGATACATTGTGGGAAAGATAACTGGCCAGACTACACCCTATACCTTCCAGTTGTGCAGACAGTGGTTAAATCTTTAAATCTGAACCATATTTGGTGATAGATCACATTAAAATACCTCTCCTGGTTGAACCATTAGGACTCATCTTCTATGCAGTCTTCCCTACATTTGTTTCAAATTACTCTGAAACTAGCACATACTTATGGAGTGGAGGACCTCCTTCTATTGCTACACGCCTTAAAGCGAAACTAAACCTTTAGGTCTGCTGAATTCCCCCTACCCCCCCCCCCCCCCAAAGGCATTCCAAATTTCTAATGAGTGTTAGAGAACCCAAAAGTGGTCAGCACTTTAGTGCTGTTCTTATCACCCACCATGTGACTGCTATAAAGGAAGGATAGACTGTGGTTGCTAGGCTGGAATATCATAGAAGGATGGGCTTCCTAGTGTTTGTTAGGCAGGGGGCATACAAAATCAGAAAAAGGGTTTAATTATTTACTGGGTCAACACTTCAACACCCATTTTATGACAATTGGGTTTGCTGGGCCTGGCAAATCCAATTGGCTGCTGGAGTAAATGATGCAGGAGCCTGAAGAGGTGAGTACTGAAAGCCCTGGGAGGTTTTAAAACAATTCAATGCCCATTTTACACAAAATGGGTGTTGATCACATTGTGGGGAGGCATCACAATTGTTGATCCCCCCCAATGCGTCCCCCTGCCAACTGAGGATTTTCCACTCTGCTGTTGGTGAGACTAGGCCCTGTATTTGACTACCACCAAGGGTGTGGTGAGTGAGGAGCGGAAAAGTGAAAAAATGGCTTGTGGCATGTGCTCAGGAAGGCATCAGTCATCAGGATGCCCTTGAGGCACTGTGATCAATGACAAAATGGGGATGCAGAAATGCCAACCTTGGAGACCAGCTTACAGGGTGATGGGCATGGCAGGGGTGGGGGTAAGTTTTAGGGGCAAGGCTTACTCACAGGCTTTTGTAGGGCAAATAAAAATACTAGATAAACTTGGCACTTTGAGAACAACATTTAGCACACAAAAATATAAGCTTTCAAAAATTACATCGAAAGTGGATTGTCCCTTTAACTAAGATGTCCTTGTTTAGTGACCTCCAGTGTATATCTACTTGGGAGTGGTATTCAGATAATGGGCATCAAAAATCAGGATAGCTTAAAGAGGAACAACACCCATGGAAATGATTTGGAATGCCCTGCTGCGTGTATCTCCACAGATCGCCCCAAAAACTTCCTGGTGGGCTGCTCAGCCAATCAACAGCACTTGTTCCATTCAGATTTCCTTTGACGTACCAAGCTCCCTGGCCATCAGAGCTGTTTAGCAAGCAAAGGTGCTGCTTACGGAGATACTGAATAATAAGTGGGACTCAAATAGGTGCCCCCCACATTAGAACAGTCCTTGAGCATGTGTAAAGCCATCCCACTGCTAGAGAAGTGGCTGCGAGTGCATGCCTACAGCAACAGGTTTCTCCTGGAGCACCATGACTTGGAGCAAGCTAGTCCTGCTACAGGGTGAGATGAGCTGCTGTTAGGGTGACCAGGTGATGGGGGGTCAAAACCGGGTGACTCCCTGAAAAAACAAGTGACTTGGCATGTCTGGTGATACAAATATTCAGTTGACCTTAAGGTTTTTTATTGCCAGATCTATTAGGGTGATCTTTCTAGGAAGCTGTCAACTAATGTACAAAAACTGAGCAATGTTTACCTCAAGAGTTTTGAGGGAAATTCAGAAAAGCCACATTTTTGTCTGCTTGAATTTAGATGCCACGGAGCATAATGTTACTAATCACTGTCTGGAAGGTGTATCCATTTTCATATCTAGGGTAATAAAGCCTGGTTAAACTGTAGCTAGGTTAACGACTGTGTCGTTTTTGGATGCTGCCGTACTTGTGGCAGAACAATGCTCGCCGGGGAGGGAACAAGGGGAGTTGAACTGTTGACAGTGCAGCTGTGACATCCACTTTTTTCCAAGGCAGAGCTGGCTCAGCGAGCATGTGTGAGGAACTGCCAGCAGTTGGAGACTTTTGGCACAGGCAGAACGAGGAGGGAAGATGAGGGGGGTGGCGGCAAGGAGAATCAGACAGTCCTGACTAAAGTAACGAGTAAAGTGTTTCGACTATGGAATGACGCACATCGTGCCCTGTACCAGAAATGCGGAAGAATTAAAGGCCTTTTTACAAGTGTCAATGTCTCGCCGTCATAGAGAGCCAGCAGCGCGGCAGAAAGCGAAGTGCTTATCAGAGAGAGCTATTGTGTTTTCCGTACGCTTTTTGTCCTCGGAGCTGTTAAAAGTTGAAGTAGCTTTTTAGAGCTACAGCAGCGAGAAGGAACCGGCACATTTTTCCCCTGCTTTGTTTGTTACACTCAGAAAACTCAAAGGATGGCTGTCGCACTTTAATTTTTTTTCCCTCTTTTTCTCTCTCCTTCTCTCTCCCCCTGTAAATGTTGCTAAACAGCTGATGGTTCACTCCAGACAGCCTGAGGATATGATTCTGCATTTTTTTGTTATCTCTTTCCACAACACGACCAGTTTCCTGCCACAGAGCCTCTAGCTCTCGGCTGATGGCAGCTGATAATTGGTAGCCGCTGTCTGCTGTCTGAGCCACCGTGGTGTGTTCTTGCACCTGGGACCTGCTGATAGAAAGAGGAAGACGGGACGAAATAAGAAAAAAAAAAAGCTTTGCTCGAAGACAGCACTTTCACTTTAGAGCTTTCTCCAGCAAGAGCGGAGGTCAATATACAGTGGGATGATCTAAGGACAGGATCTTTCGCATACATGTCACTAGCCACAGGACCTGAGTATGTCCAGTGATCATCCGAACAGCACAACACTGGAAGATGCTGGATTAAAAGACCTGTTCTTGGTAAAAGGTATAGTTTTCTGCAGCTGTGTTGGATAGACATTTGTTTATCGTACTTGTGATTGGGAGTATTGTATTTAGCTTGGTAAATATGTCTCATCTTAGCAGTTATGTTTTATGAGCAGTAGAGAAGTGAGTAAATAGATGATGTTTTTGCAGAAGTATATTTTAAGGTGAGCTTTCGAGAATACCTAATTCTTTTAATCAGATAAGATGTTATACAAGAGACATGTATTCTCAAAAGCTCTAAAAATATAATTAGTCTAAGTTGTCACCTTATTTCTTCACTTTCCATCATAGTTTAAAGGGAAAGTCCACTTTCTATGGCATTTTTTAAAGTGTATATTTTTGTGTGTAAAATGTTGTTCTCAAAGTGCTAAGCTTCTCTAGTATTTATTTATTTTCTTCTTAGGTTAGCAGATGTGTGTTATATGGAAACAGTTTTCACTACATACAATCTGTTGCTGTTAGAAACTGTTCATCAAGTCTGTAGACCAAAATCTACAAGAAGAAGAAGAGAAGAGAGCCCAGCACATAGAGAACACTGCTGCTGGGCATGTGAAAGTGTGAGTGAACTCACCTCAGCAGTGGCCATAGCAGCTGTGTTCTGTATGTACAGGACTCACTTCTCTTTTCTTAGATCTAGTTGTACTGACTTGGTGTACAGTTGCCAATAGCAACAGATTGCAGGTAGCGAAAACTACTTCCATAAAACACACATTTGCTAACATAAGAAAACAATTACAAAATACCATATCCCCTCTAGTAACTGTGTAACTGTGAGCGAGTTCCCTTACCTCAGCTGCCATAGCAGAAGCATTACGTGTGTCCAGTGAGCATGACTTGTAGATCTTGGTGTATAGTTGCCAATAGCAACATATTGCAGGTGGTGAAAACAGGTTTCAGGTATCTCAGCACTTTGAGGACATACTTTTGGCACACGATAATTTACACTTTAAAATGTCATTTTCATTTAAAGGATACTCCCACCAGAAGGTTGACATCAGAAAAAGACCACATGCTCCATCTAATCTGGCTTGGGACAGATATGAGATTATCCCAGGCATGTTAAAATTCACTTACGTCTGACTTTTGATTTACCTCTGTTGGGAGTTTATTCCAAGTATCTTCTACTCTTTTAGTAAAATAATATTCTCAGACATTGCTCCTGATTCTCCCCCCAACTAACTTTGGGCCATGTCTCCTTGTTCTGTCATTTATTCTATTCCTAAAAACACTTCCCTCCTGAACATTATCTTTATCTTGATCGTTAACATATGGGAAAAGTTTCGATCATGTTGCTCCTTTACCTTCTTTCCTGGAGGAAAGTTCTTTAAGTCTTTTCTGATTTGTTGAGGTCCTTCCACCATTTTTGTAACCCACCGTTGAACAGTTCTTTCTGTAGGTGAGGTCTCCACAACTGTACATTGTATTACAGATGTGGTATCACCAGTCAAACTCTATATTGTTCTTTCCCCAACAGTTCCTATGTTAACTATTTTCTCCTGGCTAGCCAGCTTGGCTGCTTACTGCTATGTCATATTCAAGGCTGCGCTGGTGGTCAAGTGGCTTGGATTCAGTAATCTCACTGTTGTGGCCAGGGTCTGATTCCTGAACAGGGAAAGCTGCTTTCTTCTCTCTGCTCATTTATACTTCACCACTTTGTAATATAAACTATAAATGGCTAACTGTTTTGGTAACAAATTCCAATAAAAGTTTGGTAGGTAAATTTCTACCTCTGGTAGATCGACCACATTTTGGAACTTGCCTGCTATGCTGAAATTATGTAAGTGTGATATACTGTACTAAATATTTCCTAGCAGAGAAAGTTTAATAGGAGTTAACTTGGACAATTTGCTTATGGAGCGTGTGACATCATCACAGAGGAACTTTGGGCTGGTTGTCGTGCATTTCTCACTCAAGTTCATATAGTGGGTGAGGTTAAGGCGGAAACCTACAAATTTTCCAGACTTTAGAATGCTGGAACGCTTTGATGTTCAAATGCTAATTCAGAGAACGGACGCTCCTGCCTCTTCATAGAATCCGCCCCGCCTCTTGGTAAATTTAGTCAGAGAGGTAGCTCTTGGCACCTATGTATCTGCAATGTTGTCCCTGTGAACTTTGCATTCTAGGAAAGACTGAGTGCATTGTACTTTGTTGTATGTCTGCCCATAGTTGAGTAAAAACACTAAAACATGGGCCTGTTTTTTTGGTGAGTGATTAATATGTTTCAGTATTGTGCATTTGCAGCATTCTAATTTGTATCCAGGGGGCGTATGTACTTTTTAGGGGGTTGATTTTATCTGAAGATATACCACCTTGGTGAGCATTGCTTTATGCAGTTATAAACCAAAAACCACGAAACAACTTGTGTAAAAAAAGCAACATAGGCTAACAATGTTTTATTAATGGATTAAGTTTAAATACAGTATGTGGTCAAACTATAGAAGGTATCTTCCTCGACAAGCTTGATTTCATCTTGTAATATCTTTGTTGGTTACCCCAGTTTGTAAGAACTAAGGTGTATATAATAAATTACCGGTTTATAGAGGGGTATAGTAGTCTAACTGTATCCAGTTCATTTAAAATCACTGCATGAGCCATGATGGGGTCTGGCCACATTTAGTTATGCCTCTGCCAGTTTTATCATTTAAATTAGAAATCTGCTTTTTGTATGTTTTATGAATGGTTCAGCATTCTAAGAAATCCATACAGTTCAGAAACTTTAAGCTGTCATGTTTGTGTAGGTTTGTATACAAACTCATATAAAGCTACTTTTGGATTCCAGCTACAGTATATGGTGGGTAGACAGCTGTTTCTAGGTACAGAGTTGAAGGATTTGTGCACTTCTAAGAAGACCCAGATCTTACATGGCTGATATGCTTATGAAAACATATCAGGGGTAAATATTTTAAATAGAGGTCCTAGTTCATGTTGGGAAATGTGTAATAGCCCGTTACACAGTTCTAGATGGGTTAAATAAACCAGCTGTTGAAAGAGTAGCGGTAAACATTCAAACAATGACATTTGTTACACATACCCAGTCAGATGGGTTCTCACGGGTTTCTTATGAGCAACCTCATATGGCCTGGTATGATTTGGGGTTTATTAAAAGAAGAAAAAGTAAATAAGTTGCCTATAACAACCAGTTAGGTTCCACCTTAACTTTTCTGGGGAAAATGTACGTTTTCACCCAGCCTGTCAAGTTTACTTACTTTTGCGAAGGGAGGAGTAACTGTCAATTGCTCTGATGGGAAGATCTTTTTCTACTTTAATGGCCTATGTGCATATGTAACGCTAAGCCGAAGCTTAAACATTTATTTGTATAGTTCGTAAGGGAAAAGAGCAACTTTAAAGATAGTTTATACTAACTATTAAAAGGACCCGCTCTTTCAGCCCCACAGATGGATGCATCTGTGGATAGCATTGAGGCCTAAGGCTTGTAGTCAACCTCCACCGCTAATCATGCTGGCCTTTCAATTAGAAATGTTTATCTGTCAAAGTGGAGGCCTTGGTGGTGCTAGAGGAAGGGGATTAATTCTGTCCTAGCTACTATATTAACAGCTAGTTGGAGCACCTGGGTCCCCATCCATAAGTGCACCACCCAGCAGCCCCCTTGGCACATCCCATGCCACAAACTAGTACCATTGTGGGTAGCTTTGTGGGGACGGTGGTGGGGTAGGTGGCATAATTGTACTTTGCAGAGCTTTACACACTTATTACTTCTATATTCCTAGTATGTCACACACCCCGCTTCCAACATTCATGATACCGGCCTGTAGAGGGCGATCTTGCAGAGATGACATGAGAAAAAGGAGCCCCCCCCTGGTCCATAAATACCCGGGACCTCCCACTATTCCTCAGTCTTTTTTCATCTCTGCAGTCGGCGAAGCATTCAGAAGATGACTCTCCTTCCTGCAGGTAGCCGGGTTACGCCCGGCCTTTTCTATTTGTGCCTGAAGCCACGTTTTTGCATTGTGATATGTATGTTATGCCTCCCAGCCTTGGCTGATGAGCTCGGGCAAAGGTAGATACACCCTTGGGTGTATATGGGAGCTTACTCCCTCCGTGAGACCTCAAATAAGGGGTAGGCGGAATCCGGGTTGGTGTCCCCCGGCATGGGATGCCCCGTGCCTTTAAATCTCCTTGTGCCTATTGGGTGCTAATTGTTTTCCCCCCTTTTGGCCCTCCTGGACTCTGCTGGGGTAAAAGGGGGGTCCAGGAGGGCCAAAAGGGGGGAAAACAATTAGCACCCAATAGGCACAAGGAGATTTAAAGGGACGGGGCATCCCATGCCGGGCGACACCAACCCGGATTCCGCCTACCCCTTTTTTGGCCTATGCATTTGTTTTAAAAAAAAAAAAAAAAAAGGAAAAGATAAGAAAGTGACATACCTGTTTTGGGTTTTTTAAATTTCCCTCTCTTTTTTTCGTTCGGCCCCGTTCTATGATGTCAAGCTGACCCGCCCTCTGCTCTCTGAGCAGGGCTAGGTGGTGGGCGGGCTTCGAGTCGGCATCGCATTTCTGCTTCCTCTTCCTGTTTGACATGTGGTTTGCTGGTTCCTGTTCTGGTGCTGGCCTCCACTGGTCCTGGCTGCTGCATTGGTGCCGCTGCTGGGCTTTTCTTATATCGATTGGTCGCAGGGCTGTCGCTGGGCCGTTGTGGTCACTGTGAGTACCCTTTAGTTATACTAAAGGGAAATCTTTTTTATTTACTGTCATTTCTTTCTTTCATATGCATAAGGCTCATTGTGTGTTCTCTATCTTCCAGGGGGAAACTCTGTTAATAGGGGTTTCTCCTGGTCCTTGTTTAAAATTCTCCCACCTAGGGACTTTTAAGGGGCATCCCGGGTAGCTTCGGCTGTAAAAATCCCATATACTTGGCGACTATAAAAAAATTAAGTATTTTAATAAACACCATATGGAGGCATCTCAGGATACTGGCTTTTCAGTACCTGCGGGACAGACAGGCGGGGCAGTGTTTGCGATGTGGGGCATCCCTTGTTGGGGATAACGCATTTTATTGTGTATCTTGTGCTCAATTGGTTATAATGCAGCAGTAAGGGGCCCAAGCCTCAGGGTAGGTGGCTCCTGCCTTTTCCCCCACACCGCCTTGTCTTGTTCATACCCCCAGTGATATTGTCATGGGTAGAGAGTCGCTTTCTGATGTATGTGCCTGATTGGCTCACATTGAAAAAATAAATGTCTAGCTCTGTGGCCAAGAGGGCCTCAGCTAAAAGAAAACATTTAGCTCTGGCCGTTGAGGCAAAGGAGCTTGATTGTAGCGAGCATATTTGATCGTTCTCCGTTTGAAGAAGGAGAATTCTTTGAAGAATTTGATGTTTCAGATGTTCAGCAATTGTGGGTATTGACGCTGAACAAGGTGAAGGGGAGAATTTTGACACCCCTAAAGCTCAATTATATGAGGTCTTGGCTATCGATTTTCCAGAAGCAGTCCCTTCTCAGAAAGGGGAGTTCTTTGGAGCCTCCAAGCCTCGTTTTGAATTTCCTAATCAGAAAAATTTTGAAGATATCATTCTTAAAGTGGACCAACACCGAGAGGTGATCGGCCCGGAAATCTATAAGATTCCCGGGCCGATCACCTCCCACCCCGCGGGACATCCGAGATCGGGATGTCCCGCGGGGTGAAACCCCCCCAGACACCCCAAATCCCTTACCCGATCTTCGGCGGCGGCCGTCCGCCGCCGCCTCCCTCGCGCCCCTGTAGGCGTGCGCGCGCCCACGCCGGCCGTCTGCGAATGGCCGGCGGGGGGCGCGCGCGCGCCGAAAGTGACGCGAGGGAGGCGGCGGCGGCGACAGCCGCTTGGACGTTCCTGATCCCCGCCTGGACGTTGGCGGGGATTGGACCGTCCAGTCACGTGGGAGCGGGGACAGGTAAGATTTTGGGGCTTTCTGGGGGGTTTCACACAGCGGGGCACCCCCGATCGGGGTGCCCCGCGAAGTGGACCAAAACCCAGGATAGTCAAAATCCTGGGTGTTGGTCCACTTTAAGGAATGGGAAAAGCCTGCGCGGCTTCCTGGCATTCCTTTGGGCTGGGATATAAAAAAAAAAAAATATCCCTTTCCTGCAGACACTGTAAGCGTTGGTCATCCCCCCTGTGGTGGATTCACCTGTGCTCAGTTTTTCCAATTCCTCTGTTTTGCATTCTCCAGAATCTACTTCCCTTAAAGGATGGAGAGGACAAACGTATTGAACAAATGGCTCGCCATGCGTTTGCTAGCGTTGGTTCGGCCTTGAGGCCTGTGGGTGCCTCGCCACTTATGGCAGTCGCTATTAGGTCTGTTATTAGAGACCTATTGAATACCTCAGGGCTTGATCCAGCCTCTGATGAGTTTTCCGCTCTCAAGCGATGTGATTTATTTGTGTCTTTTGTACTTTCTGCTTTAGATGACTCCATGGTCTTGTGTAGCAGAACTTCTGCCTTGCTTGTTGCGATTCGGCGGTCTATTTAGCTACGCCAGTGGGCGGCGACAAAGAAGTCGCTTACAGCACTTCCCTTTGGGGGATTACGCCTCTTTGGTGAGAAGTTGGATTCTGTCATTAAAGGAGGCAAATTGCCTCAGCATAAGAAGCAACGTCGTTCCTTGCGGGGATCGGAACAGAGGAAGAGGACGTGGCCGTCCAGGTCAGAGTTGGAGATCTAAGCCCAAGTCCACTTCCAAGCCTGCCCAGCAATGAGGAGGTGCCCTCACCCGTACGGGTGGGGGGACGGCTGCAATTCTTTTTTCCAGGCTTGGGTCAAGAGGTATCAGACAGGTGGATTCTGGAAGTTGTGTCCTCCGGTTACAAGCTGGAATTTGAGGTTCGGTCTCCTCCCAGATTTTTCAGTTCTCGGATGCCCGCAGATCCAGTGATCGCACAGGGGCTCCGGGCAGTTGTGGCAAACTTTTTAAACATGGATGTTATCCGCCAGGTTCCTCCAGCGGAAAGAGGTCTGGGGTTTTACTCCAACCTATTTACGGTTCCCAGAAAAGGACGGCTCTGTTCGGCCTATTCTAGATTTGAGACGACTCAATCAGTTTATGCGTTTCCGAAGGTTCCGCATGGAGTCGTTGCGTTCAACGATCGACACTCTCCGCCAGGGGGACTTTATGACGTCCATAGACATCAATGATGCTTATCTGCACATTCCTATTTTTGCCGCTCACCAAAGGTTTCTCAGATTCACAGTAGAAGACCACCATTTTCAGTTTGCGGCTCTTCCATTCGGTCTCACTCCATCCCCAAGAGTGTTTACCAGGGTCCTGGCAGGAGTAATGGCTATTCTCAGGGTCCAGGGCATTCACATCGTGCCATTGCTGGACGACTTTCTCATCACAGCGTCATCTTTCAATCAGACGTAACTGGACACCAGAACGGTGGTGACTACACTAGAGAGGTTTGGTTGGGTGATAAACCATGCCAAATCCTCTCTTTGTCCCATAAGGGAGATTCCCTTTCTGGGCTTGATTCTGGATACCCTTTAGGCCAGGGTATTTCTTCCTCAGTCCAAGATTGTTCTGATTCAGGATTTAATTCATCTGTTTCTGTCCAATCCTCATCAGCCTATCCGCTTGGGGATGAAATTAGTGGGGTTGATGGTGGCCACGCTCGAAGCGGTTCCTTTTGCTCAGTTCCACATGAGGACGCTTCAGCTCTTTCTCCTGGCGAAGTGGGACAAGCGCCCGTTGTCTTTGAATCGGACTTGTCTGTTGTCTACCCTCGTCCTGCAGTCCCTCCAGTGGTGGCTGATTTCGAGCAATCTCAGGGACGGCAAATCATTTCTGACCCCTTGTTGGGAGTTGGTCACCACAGATGCCAGCCTTACGAGCTGGAGGGGGCGTCTGGAGGAAACACAGGTTTCAGGGGTTGTGGGGGCCTCTGGAGGTTCATTCCCCAATCAATTTATTGGAACGTCAGGCCATTCGTCTTGTGCTGCTCCGACTAACTCATCTTTTGCAGGGTTTGCCGGTTCACATTCGGTCAGACAACCGAACAGCAGTTGCATACATCAATCACCAGGGAGGGACTCGCAGTTGGGGTGCCCTCCGGGAAGCGTCTCTGATCCTTCAGTGGGCAGAGATCAATGTTCCCTGCATAGCGGCAGTTTACATTCCGGGGATAGAGAAGGTGGAGGCAGACTCCCTGAGCAGAGCATGCGCTCGTCAGGGAGAATGGTCTCTCAACCCCGAGGTCTTTCAGTGCCTTTGTCACAAGTGGGGGACACCATGGTTGGACCTGTTTGCGTCTCGCCACAACCACAAACTTCCAGCCTTTGTGTCTCTATCCCAGTATCCTCTGGCAGTGGCAGTGGATGCCATGTCTCTTGCCTGGAAGGATCTGGGGTTCCTGTATCTTTTTCCCCCATTCTCCATGATAAGCAAGGTGGTGCGCAAGTTGGTTCTGGAAGGGGCACCAGCAATTCTGGTGGCTCCAAAGTGGCCAAGACGCCTGTGGTTCGCAGAGGTCACAAGGCTGGCAGAGGATCTGTTGCCTCTGCCTCTTCTTCCAGATCTCTTAAACTCGGGGTCAACTTTGTTACCCCAATTTACCAGCGCTGGCTTTGATGGCGTGGCTGCTGAAATCTCCATCTTAAAGGAGGAAGGCCTTTCTGATGCCGTCATTCTGACTCTTGTTAGTGTAAGAGGGTGAAACCAGGACTATTCTATAAAAACTGCCGTCCTGTTGTTTGGCCACAAGGGGCCACTGGTTCCCCTGTTCATACAGCTAATTCTCTGCAGAGACTTGTTGATCTTAAGGAGCAGGAAATCACATGTTCTGTGTGTGCTAGAGCAAGGAGGAAGCAGACTGGTCACCATTTTGAAAGAGAGAGAAAAAGGCCATGTGAGCAAGTGGTGGCCTGGCGTGCAGCAGATAAAGAAAGACTGACAACTGGATCTGAATCAGAGGCTGTATTTTGCCTGAAAGACTCCTGAGAGCTGCGTGGTGCATCCGGTCGTTTTGTGAAGGAGATCTGTTCAGCTGGAGTTTACCAAAGGCCCGGGTCAGTACTTTAATTAATACATGCACGTGCTATAGACTGCCTGTTAGCTAGTTAGTTAGATAGAGAGACTTTACACAGGCCAAGACTTTGCTTTGCTTTGCTGTTGGATTCTGGATTCCGGATTACACAGGAACTTTGCTACAGGAGACATTGGCTGTTGTGCACTGAGCTGTCTGCAGTTTTACTCAGTGCATCCCTCTGGAACAGTGCCTGCTACGCAGTTTGGGTCAGCTTTGGGGTAGGGGAACTGTTGTTATTATTTCACTGTTTGCTGCATATATTTGAAGTATTTTCAGAAGCCTGTTTTAGTAAACGTGTTTTGCATAAGCTGGTGTCATTGTCGCTTTCTTGTCTGTGGCTTTGCTGTACCTTGAGAGACCTACCGGTGCACGACTTACATTAGAGCTAGAAAGAAGTCTTTCTCTGTGGTTTATTACAGGACTTGGAGGTCCTATATTGACTGGTGTCAGTCTAGGTCCCTGCCTTGCAGGGTATTTTCTATCCCTAGGATTTTGGAGTTTCTGCAACGGGGTCTGAATTTGGGCTTCCAGATTAGTACTTTGAAAGGGCAGGTTTCTGCTTTGGCTATTTTCTTTCAAAGGTCATTTGCTCTTCACCCTTTGGTTAAGATTTTTTTCCAGGGGGTACGCATGTGCGGCCTCCTAGAAAGCTCCTACTTCCAGTTTGGGATCTTAGTCTGGTGCTCTCTGCTATGCAGGCGGCTCCTTTTGAACATTTACAGGAGTTTCCTCTTCATATTCTCACTCAGAAAGTTGCCCTTCTTTGCTATTACCTCTGTGCGTCGGGTTTCTGAATTGGCGGCCCTGTCAATACAGGCTCCTTACTATGAGAGGCATCAGGATAAGGTGGTTTTCCGTTTTAAACCAGATTTTCTTCCTAAAGTGGTGTCTGCCTTCCACTTAAATCAGGATATAGTTCTTCCTTCATTGTGCCCTAATCCTAGTAATAACAAGGAAAGGGTTTTACATTCTTTGGATGTTGTTCGTTGTGTTGTGCCTTCTGGGCCTAGAAAGGGTTTGGCACTCGCCAAATCTTCCATTAGTAAATGGATTTGTCAGGCCATTGTTGGGGCCTATTCTGCTAAGGGGAAGGTTCCCCCTTTTCGTGTTACTGCTCATTCTACTCGTGCTGTTGGTGCGTGCTGGGCTTTTCAGCACCAGGCTTCTGTTGAACAAGTTTGCAAGGCTGCTACTTGGTTTTCGGTTCACACTTTTTCTAAGTTTTACAAGGTTGATGTTCGGGCCTCAGCGGATGCTGCTTTTGGTCGCAAGGTTCTGCAAGCTGCAGTAAGTTATGTGTGTGTTATGTGTTGTAGGATCCCTGCCCATTATAGACACTGCTATTGGATGTCCCAAGTGTCATGAATGTTGGAAGTGGGGTGTGTGACATACTAGGAACAATACCATTTTGTGTGTACTCACCTGTAAAATGGGTATTACGAGTATGTCACACACCCCGCTTCCCCCGCCCTTTTTTGTTCTGGGATCCTTTATATGGTGTTTCTTATTATTTTTCACTATATAATTTGCTCTTCCTGGTTCTTCACTGCTTTTTTAAAAGACTGAGGAATAGTGGGAGGTCCCGGGTATTTATGGACCAGGAGGGGCTCCTTTTTCTCATGTCATCTCTGCAAGATCGCCCTCTACAGGCCGGTATCCCAAGTGTCATGAATGTTGGAAGCGGGGTGTGTGACATACTCGTAATACCCATTTTAAAGGTGAGTACTCACAAAATGGTATTTTCTTACTCCAGTGCTGCACCAAGCATAGCAGATATGTGTGCTGCCCCCTGCTGCCTTAGCAGTCTGTAAGTGACAGCACTTTAGCCGTGCTCTTCAAAGTCCTGCTCCACTCAGCAAGTCTCGCTGGATTTTGGGTGGCCCATTTGCATCCTATTCATGAACACTGCACAGACGCGAGATTGGGGACCGCTCGCAGTGCCAGATGCCGCCGCCCATCGTAAGGTGCCTGGAATCAGAGTGATCCAGAAGTTGAATCCCCTGGCAAGGTGAGTAAATAGTGCCCAAATGTGAAACCGGAGGGGGGAACAGCAGGCCGGTGAGTTTGGGGGGTTTAACCTCCCCCATGTTCATCTTTAATGTAACTATACAATATTACAGATTCTGGGGTCCCACCTTTAATCTTGCCCAAGGCTACACTTAATCTACCATTGGCCCTGCCTGGCTGAGGCTAAATCTCCCCAGTGGAGTCTGACTGGAAGCAGTAAAACCATTACAAACTCCCTCAAAAGTGGAACAAAACCCTGGATTTTGACCATCCCAGGTTTTGGTCCCTACCCACGGTTATGTGAAAACCCTTTGAGTGCTGGAAACATGTACCTGACTGCTGAGCCAACGGAGTATGTGCGGGTGCTAAACCAATCAACATGCTTGGCTCACTGGCTTCTCTTAGCTGACTAGAGGTCTCTAGAGGGCCAGATGGGGCCGTGCAGAGTGAGTTCACTGACATTGCATCCCCGCTAGCCTCTAGCTGGGGGTGTGTCCACGCTGGCCATTCACACAAACCTGCTGCTGGCACATATCTGGCTAAATGTATAGCATAGTGGCCCCCACTTGTGCCGTTGGATCGGTTATCAGGTTATTAGGTGGGATGTCCCAGAGAGTGGGAATCATGAATCCAGGGACGTTTTTCGTATACTTGAAGGGCCAGCAACCGGCCATGTTTTGCGGATCTCCAGACAGGCACACATTTGGAGTTATTAGTGCTCAGACAAAGCCATAGAGCTGCCTATGTGGAGATCCGCAAAACCTTACCCGTTGCTGGCCCTTTAGGAGGGTGTTTGACACCCCTGCCCTAACTGTTGTTTGTACACTATAGATTTGTAAGCTGTCTTTCTTGATGAGGCAACTAAAATACCCCATAGGCAAAATAATTCTTGCCGCACTTTGGCTAATAAAAAAGTTCCACTTCATCAAGTAGCACGACCCATAGATAGCAGGAGGCAGTGGTGTGTGAACCTACACTCGACTGTGTCCCTCTACTAGCAAATTGAAGCCCAAAGGCAGAATGACCTGGTTAATTGTGCAGCGTGTTTGTTGTAGAATGCCGGGTTTCTGCTGGAGCTCTCCTTTATCACAGTTGGAATAGTTCTGCCATCTCGTGGCAGTCTCGCCTCCCAGATGAATGCACACTGTTACCCAGTTGTCAGTCATGAATCATGCTCGTGCTGCTCTCTTGAGGATATGGCATTTCTGGTGTAGTATTTCCACAAAAGCTCTGATGACAGAAGAGCGTTAAGATCACACTTCTATTAATTGATGGTCACTCAGCAAGTGTGTAATGTTTTCAGGAGATAATCACACAGCTTCACATAATCCGGAACAGTGTTATTATATTAGAGGATCAGCACTGAGCACTGTTGTTTTTTGCTGAGGTTAGATGACTGCTTTAACAATCATCGGTCTCACCCTCCAGCTTGGAATGTGTAATCTGCCAGTCTCAATATATAACACAAAACGATTATTATTATTGTTATAGGAGAGTTTGTTATAAGTTTAAAGGGACATTAAATGCAAATTAAAAAAAATCATTGTTTTCTCCCCCACAGCATATTCCTCCTAGTCCAGCTCTTTTAAGCAAACCTATTTTTGAGATATGGTCTCAGCGTTCATGTCCATGCCAATTGCTTATCTGTGAGACTTCACCTCTGCCTCTGTCCAGGGTCAGGAAGAAAATTATTCTTGGGGCCCACCAGAGAAATCCAATCTTGGTACCGACCAGAGGAAATTTTTCTTTGGGTACACAAGAGAAAATGATTCTTGGGGCCTACCAGAGGAAATCTTTCTTGGGGCACTCAAGAGTAAATCATTCTTGGGACCAACCCTTCAGGCTTAAAAACGATGCAAGACCACAATAAACCACTTTAAAATAAAATAAAGCACTATTTTTACTTACTAAGCAACATAACCTCCTGTACTGCCCTGATGGGGGCTCTGCCTCCTTCACAATGACAGGGCACAATGTACTACCTCGTGCCCTCTCTAGGAAGTGGCAGTAAATTGGTAAATTGTAAGACCAATTCTCCTTTAGCAGTAAGTTTAAAGTAACTGGACACTGCGCCGGCTGCTACGGTGGAAAGAGTGTAGGTGTTTTGTTTTGGAGACCTTTTAAAGTTTATATTTACTTACTTGTATATGTCATTCTGCTCTACAAATATTTGCCTGTTTGCCATGACTTGTGCTTCAAATACTATAAGATTCAATATAGGGATAGTGACCTGGACAGATCACTAATCACATTGTAACTGTAGAAGCTAGACACCTACCCTTCCCTCTCTTTGCACCCCCCTTTTTTATTATACCCCTATATGCCTGAAGCTTTCTATATCCTGATGCACACTATCTAATACGATCCTCAACCTATAATGTAGAACATGGGCCCTCAGTGAAAGTCATATACACTATTTTTATTTTTGACATGCTTTTGCTTGTATTATATTTTATTTAATGATGTAATGTTACTCTGTAGTTTTGAAACCGCTAAATATGACAGAAAATTGAATACAAGGTCAATGCAAACAAACTAAGGCACACCAATAGTGCAATAGACAACGTGTGTCAGGGTGAGTCCTGATCCATAGCTTACTAACCATTCCTCTTCCCCTGATTAAAAGCCTTGCACTTAAGAAATACTTGTGTTTTACTAGCAAAGCTCTGTCCAAAGCGGAACCCAGGAAAAAGCTTCTCACTCAACTTGTCAAGCAGTGGCGCAATGGGGACCTTGTATGAACATTTAATGGGGTCCTTTCAAGGCTCATAAAGTAAAATGTTTTCCATCTTTTAACTCAATTGGAGGCAGCTTAACAACCAAAGCAAAGACAAAAGCAGAGACAAATCTTGTTTCCTTTCTCTAAATGATGGCAAGTGAGCACAAATGTCCCTGTTGTCACACTGCAAATTTTCAGGTCCCTCTTTGGAAGGAGCTCTAGGAGTAAAATGTAAAATCCCAATATTAAGGGGCTTCTGAGCCTGGGAGGGAGTAGGTCAGGTCTCTTTAGGGTCCCTGGGCACCAGAAACGAGTCTCCAGGGATTGTTTAGATATCCTCTAAGCCTGAAAAAAATGATGGAGTTAATGCACCGTTAAAAGCGCAGCCATAATAGGGCGGGAGGGCTCTAAACTTCCCTTAGCCTAAATAGACTACCATAAAATGACTAGACATAACACATACATCATCAGCCGTCTCACAGGTGACTGCAGGCTGCACACTGAGGTGCCTTTAGGTCACATTTTGAAAGATAATAATTGTTATTCTGCTTCACTTATGTTTTGTTTGCTGATAGTTTAAATGGTTTCCTCTTGTACAATATATATAAGGCAGCTGGTTGGATAATGGAAAGATTTCATCTGAAAGTATTTCAGAGGTGAACTTGAGTCCTGTGTGTTGTCCTTGTTACTGTGTGGCGGTTCTTCTTCGTAGGTTATTTCATGTGTCCTCATCTAGACTGGGTGACCTGCTTTGCTCTCTTGTTTGCTATACTTTCCTAATAGAATCTGGCAGTATATTGTAGTATTTCTTCATAGCGAGCCTCTTTCTAGTCAAGTAGTACTCAGAAAAAAAAGTGTATGAAGCCAGACTCCGATTGCTCTGTGAAGCAGAAACATTCTGCCGGTGCTGTTGTCTAGTCTGTATAGCTTTCCACTTGATTGTTTTTCCTTTTATAACGGCCATTGGTTTTCTGTGATTTGCTGGTCAGTTAGTCAGTCTCACAGCATTCATTTAGTTCATCTTTACCCTTTAACAACATTGTGGTTTCGGATCAGATTTTCCATCTAGCAGGGTGTGGGCTGGTGATTCACTGAAATTAAAGACCCAACTTGCCGACCACGTAAATAATAGCCGGATGGTTTCTATGTGACCTCAGACACTTTCCGTCATATTTTAGTGTTTTCCGTCTTCCTTTTGTGCTTTATTATTTCTTCTCTTGACAAAATTGTGATAACCACCCCCATCTGTATTGGTTCTAAATGTTCTAAAATCTCTGTTGTAAATCTGCTTACCGGACTGAGAAGTCCCCAGCCTTTTCCTTTTGTGCTGCCATACTGAGCTTGGTCAGGGGCTAACAAGTAATGGGCCCACCTATCTGTGGTCACACTTCATTAGTGAGCGAATCAGACTGCTGGTCATTAGGACATTCTTGGTTACTTATTGTATTCAAAATATCAATTAGTCACTGTACTAGTGCAGGTTGGGCTTCCAGTAAAGGACCAGTTTAGACAAATCTGCTTTCTGCTCCTCCTGGTTATTGACTGAGGGGGTCAGCAGAAGGGAGCAGGTTTACTAAGGCTTAGCAGGAAGTGTAAAGCACCCCTTAATGAAAGACCCCTCACAACCAGCATGAGATGGGCAGAAAGCAGGCTAATGTAACCATTTGAAGTCGATGGGGACCATAAGTAGTCACTAATAATTCTTAGGCTGTGAATTGCAGTTTGGATAGCAGAATCGTGATGTGATTGAACATGTAACAACCATGAACGGATTACTGCTTTAATGGCATGAATGGCAATAGGATGAACTTCTTCACCCAGCAACTTTGGATAAATATAAACCCTCCTGTTCTCTTACAATTATGGCTGCTAAGCTGCAACCTGCATCTTCACCACAGCAAGGATATGAGCATGCCCCAAGACCACTTTGCAAGGGCTTTGCAAGTGACCAACACTCATTTTTCATAAAATGTTTGCTGCCCCTTCATGTGTATTATGCTTGTGTTACTTAAAGTGGACCTAAACACTTCCTGGAAACCTTCTGAGGACACTTACTTTCTCAAATTTAGGAAATTGCTGCATTTTTGTTGCAAAGCTCTGTTCGATCGAAGACCCAAAGTACGACCACATATTTGGTGTTTCCACCGCTTTTTAGTCCTTAGGACATCCATGAATAAATATGTATATTTTGGAATAATACCTTTTCGTCTCCTGTACCCAGGAAAACAGTGAGGCTAGATCTTCCCAATAGAGTAACAGAGAGCAAAAATAATATTACAGTGTTTCTATCTCTGTCCTAATAAAATAAAAGCAAACACCAAGAACACACTTGAGATGCGACAACGCAACAGTAATGAAATCCAGGACAGTGAGGCAATTTGTGTAATACTTTGTCCAATGTGATAAAATGTGGTTAACCATTTTTTTTCTCTTTTTTTCAGCTGAATTGGAATTTGTCCAGATCATTATCATAATTGTGGTCATAACTGTAATGGTGGTTGTGATCGTCTGCCTTTTGAATCACTATAAGCTGTCAACGTGGTCCTTCATTAACAGACAAAGCCAAAGTAGAAGGCAAGAAGAGACTTTACAGCCGGTGAGTTCCTCTGTGTTAGGCTGCTATAAAGATGGACAGTATCACCCATAGTGTTGACCTGGGATGTCTTGGGCCTACCTGTAGAACTGACTCTGAGGGCCCACCCCACAGTTACACAAGCAAGCTATCCATAGGGCAGGGCCACTATATAAATAATATAGCACTTAAAAAGAAAGAGTCAAAGGCAGGGGGGCAGGGATGGGATTTACATTGTTAACATCAAATTCCTTATACCTAGAGTTATCAAGTGATGCTGCACACATGTTCTGTATAATAGATTAAATATTTGGATACAGTCTAAAAAACAAAAACAATGTAACACTATTAAAATGTGTAGAAGCATAATTAAGAGTTTCTATTACTTATTCTACTTATTTATGTCAATTCTCTGGTTCGGTGCGGGGAATTGTGTACTGGGTTCTGCAACACTGGGGAGAACCTTCTGAATCCCGCACCTGAGAGGGCCTTTTTGAGGATAGGGGTCCCTGCTACAGGCTACCATTGCTAGGTCCTGTATGCTCTAGAACAGCTACAGTGAGATAAGAATACTCACTAGGGCCAATTTTGGCATGCTCCTCTGTCCCTGCTTCCCTGTAGCTGAGGAAAGGAATCCAGGATCCAGCCCTGAGAGTTCGCTGAACTAAAGACTTATTCAGCTTTTAGGTGATCTAACTAAAAAGAACTAAAAGTAAAATTTCCTGCCACTCCTCGGTATCAATTCCTCGTTGTCTTGTGGGCTGCAGCAGTCCATGTTAAAACTCAGACCCCTTCTACCTCCCTCAACATTCAAATGAGTGTCCATCACAGAATTCAGATTAGTGGTGGACAGTCACCTGATGCACCCCATGAGGACTGCCAATTAGGGAGCCTACTTCCTTGTGATTGGCAGCAGGGAAAAGGCAACAGAGCTAATACCATGGAAACTGGACTGGATGTGGGTTCGCTTACCTGGGGGCAGGAAAGTGAGAGTTTTTGCTTGGCTTTACAGGGACTAACTCAGTACTCAGTAGACTCAGCAGATATTGTGACCATTGCCTTTCTGACTTTTGACTTTAGTTTCAGTTTAGTAAACCAAAGTTTAAATAGACTGTTGATGAGACCACCTGTATACTATATTCGATGGCTGTGGGAATGCCAGGCCTAGCAATACCTAAAAAAGTCCTCACCAGAGGGATAGCTGTTTGTAATAATTGTTTTAAACATTTTGGCCACTTAGTGGATATATCTTGGTCAGTTGCATAAAGCATTTCACTACCCAACATAATATTCTATGAGTTGTGACAATAAACGTAATTTGAGTCGATACTCAGGAACCGATCGGAGCACCACTGGTGGTTTTAATGTTGTGTAGGACAATAGAACACTACTTATTCTTTTAGTTGAGTCAGCATATTTATGTCAACAGCCTGTGGGACATTGGGAAAACCACCCCAATGAGCATATATTGCTATCATACATGTTTCTTTGCAAGGGCCAATTTGACAGATATAGAAAGTTATTGATGATCAGAGTCCCCTGCCCCTCCAACCTCCCTCCAGCGTTCATCACCGGCATCTGACTGTCGGCGACGGAGCGGGATGATGTTACCTAGATGAGCATGAGGCTCCTGGTCAAGCAGCGAGTGGCAGCAGCCATGGTGGAAGCAGGGGGCCTATTCTGAGCTTTCTCCTCATGGTGGAAGAGCCCATGGGGGTTGGAGCCCCCCCCGGGTGAACAGGAGACCTGCTCCGCTGGATCGTTGGCCCAAGATGTAACATTTGTGTGGCTGGTGTTTAACGGTAGGAGAGGCAGCATTGTAAATTTTATGTGGCAGGCATAAGAAGGGTTAAAGAGTATTTCTACTTTTTTGGTCTATGTAACTGCATACTTCACATGACATCAACGTTCCTTCTGTATGTCCATTTGCCAAGCCCATATGGCTTCATTCAGAGGCGCACTATTGCCATCCCATCCAGGTCAGCAGGATAGGGCCCTGGAGGTCAGAGGCAATAGATCTGGGTAAGTGTTTTTCCCTTAATAAAGAAAAAAAAAGAAACATGCTTCTGTGTACTACCCAGAACCTATTAAAGCCATAAACGAGGGGGGGGGGAGGGGGGCTACATGAAACCCATATTTTGTGCTGATCACCGAATTTTGGCCTGATGACATCTATGGATTTTCATCATATTATCAAATAGAGAGTTGGACCATATTTCTCTCAGGGGTTTAGACAGGACTCTCTAGAAAACTAGGTTTCCTGTTGGGGTAAATAATCAGATAACGAGATAAAATGCATATCTTCGTATTTTGAATTCCTCATTTTATTTGGATGTGCTTTTTTTGCTTGATTCAGACAGTAGAAAAAGGGCAAAGGACAGCTTCCTCTTGACAGTGTACTTGTAAAGGCGCTCCTGGCGTTGAGGTTCCACTTTGCATTTTGTGATGGGAGGCATGTGTCTGGCATAACCCAGACATGTGAGTGAACATTGCGCCTTTGCTCTGCAGCCTGGGTGAAAGGCGTAGCTGCAGGGGGTAGTCACTTCTCATTAGGACAGTCAGTGGACAGGATTTTCTGGTGCTCCAGGGGTGCCATTCTGGTGGAAGTCCTTTGTACACTGTACATATTATTTCTTTTCTTTTTTTTTCACCAGTCATTTCAGGACAAGAACATGTCTTGCATATTCAGGAGTAGATAAACAAACACTATTAAAAATAGTGCCTAGGTTTATTGAAACAAAACCAAGATTCTTCAATGTGTTTAAGTCATCCTATCATATGCCAAGAGCTCCTACTATGAATACATTTCAAGGAGCCAGCACGGTTTTCTCTGCAACCTTTGTTAAGGGTTTATTTTATATATTTGCCTCACTGTGTGATAAAGGTCTGGATTTTCAAGGCTCCCCTACTGCTAAGAATCATGGGTAAATACTGGTATTCTTGATTTGTATGTGTATTTGGGGAAGCATTGTTTACTTTTATGGCCTCTTTTAGCCCACTATGTTAAGTCTAACATAGGTCTCCCCCCCCCCCCCCCCCGACACAATTTTTCCAAAGCTTCAAGATTTGGGAGAATCTGGGATGCCCTGCTGTTTTGTATCACTCCCCGGGTCGGCCTGTACACTGATTGGCTGAGCAGCTCCACTGCTGGCTAAGCAGCTGAGCGGCGCCGAAGAGAGCAGAATGCGCTGCCAGCTGCATCCCCCGCACACCTTCTAGCCGTGGCGTGCCTGCGCCACCCATTCAGAAAGGCCAGATGCAGGCACGCACACAGCTAGAGGTGTTCTACAGAAAGATGGCCGCCCATGAGTGAGGAGCACTAGGAGTGTACTCACTCATGGGAGCCGGCAGCCATCTTTTCATAGCCCTGGCTGGGGTCAGTTCAAATGCTGCTGCTGCTGCGCCGCCACTGCACTGACAGAACATGATTGGGCAGAGGTCAGTTAGAGAAGCTTCCTGCTGCTGCAACCTTAGGTGAAGCTTTTCCATGCTCAGGTGGGACGCTGAACTCGAACACAGACTTTAGCCAGAGGTTCGAGTTTGGGAACACGAAGTTCGGTACAAACCTGAAATTTGTGTTTAAGGTTCGCCCATCTCTAATCCTAACGAAAACTTTAATTCTTAGTGGGTTAGTTTGCCCCAGAAAACAGTCTGGTGCTACTGTAAAAATAAAAGTCATGAGCCCAATTATGCCAAGGTCAAAGTACATAAATATATTTTTCCAGCATTGGGAACGACTACTATTATTGCATATAGAGTTTGCCTAGATGTTGTAACTAATCGGTATTTGTTCCCATTCATTTGTTGTCTGAATTGGGATGAGGATGGCTACACAGCTCAGCAGTGTGTGAGTCATTCAAGGACAGACAGATGTCTCATTGCCCGCTGTTGTTGGTGAGACAGCTGCCCGTCTATAGTCTTTCTAACCACTAACAGAAGTCATGTGGTTGAGTATTCAGGAGACAGCACTGCTTCGTGTGCTGTGGAGACCAGCGCCTAATGCTTCCAAAAGAGAAGGAAACTAAAGAGAAAGGCATGTGGAGGCTCCTGTTTTGGCTCTAGACCTGCAATAGCATCATCTTGTTTATGAGTCTGATAGGGTAAAGTCACACTCAATACTGGCCACTTCCATCTTTAGGAAACACTGACTAGGATGTAAACCCTATTTCAAAGACAATATAAACACCACCTGTTGTGTGGTGAACTGTTTTTCGGTTAAAGAGTTTGCTCGAGTCAAATAAGACTGGTGAGTCCCTGGACTAAGCAGTGGTGGGAATCCCAAGGAGGAATCTCTCACTCTACACACTTTTGTGATCCCTATTTTTGACTGCTAGTTTGCAACCCCACATAAGGTTGTGTAACACATGGGACTCATACCCCACAATCTCTGACTCGCATACCATATTCATGTGGGTTTTCATTCCTCTGTGATCTTATGGGTTGTTTTTTTTAATTTGGATTTAATTATACCTTGTTGAGTGTTTTATTTATATTGTACTGCTTCAAGTGTGTCTTTGCTCCTTACTGTTTGGGGATGTTATGATTGAAAAATATTACACTAGTTGAATATATTGTATTATAACACTGTTATGTATAATATATGTATTTTTGGTGTTAGAAAAGCTGGCACTATTTTGGATTTTATAGTTCAGTTCAGTTATTTATTAATGAGTCATCTATTTATTTATTCACATACAGTAAATAATGCACAATAGTATTATCTCTGTTACCAACCAGTTGGAGTTAGTATAGTATAGTGGTCAGGGGTCCCGTTCTCGTCAGGCCGCCAGCGTGGTGAGAGCCCGAGAACAGAACACGTGAGCTGCATGTCCCCGAGGGAGTGAGGTTATAGGTAAGGTTTATGGTGTTTGCAGGGGGTTAATAGAGAGGGGGGGGGGAGCTGTCTATGCTGTCTATGACCCCATTGCAGAGGTCTGACCCAGTGTTTCCCAATCAGTGGTACACATATAACTAGTATGAAAGACGCGGCTACAGACTTATCTGCATCCAGTTTGCTGCCATCTATATTTTACCCAGGCCTTGAGTGGCTCTTTGAATACAAAATGGCACCAAAGATTATACATACTGGCTGCTTTGCATATTTTTATATTACTTTCAGGTGATTGACAACAAACATATACCACTTTGGAAGAAAGGTACTTCTAGTTTAGATGATACCCACAGAATTTCTATTCGATTACCAAGATGGTGAAAGCAGGGTCACAATGTCTTCAATCCTACACAGTTCTAATTAATACTAAGGCCCCATCCCGCCTGATTTCATATTTTTTATTTGGCAACCATTCATTTGCTCTGGGGCATAACTACAGGGAATTTGGAGGTAGCAACCTCATGATGGGTGGGAGGGCCCTATTGTTACTCCTCCACCGTATTTATCATATTTGTTCTAATAT
This sequence comes from Gastrophryne carolinensis, assembly GCA_027917425.1. Lineage (NCBI taxonomy): Eukaryota > Metazoa > Chordata > Amphibia > Anura > Microhylidae > Gastrophryne > Gastrophryne carolinensis. Next base: position 307,729,478 of record CM051239.1, on the reverse strand, counting down.
GGCACCATGAACAGAAAGGAAGATTACTTTGTTTCTGCTGTTTCAGTCTTTGGTAGTCTAAGGGTGGCCCATACAGTTACAATGACAGGGAAGAGGTTACTGTATGAGCCATGACCCATTCAATGTGCACCAGGGCCTGGTCAGATTTAGTTAACCTCTGTGTTAGCTTTGCTTCAGTTCTTCAGATAAATCTACACAACACACACCCTTATCTAGCTGCTCTTTTTATTTTAAGAGTAAGACAGGTTTGATGCAGCAGTCTGATTGTGTCATTAATAATTTACAACTGGCATCTAGAGGAAAAATCAGGCACCAGGTGTGTAAAGAAGGAGCTAATGAGGCACTCATCTGGTACCTCCACATTGGTAACAGCAGATCAGAATCTTTCTGGTCATGTTGGGATTCTCTAACTTGGAACTGGTGTAGACTGTTGACATCAGGCTCGGATTGACCCACAGGGCAACAGAAAAATTCCACAGTGTGCCCCTAAACTCAAGGAACACTTTTGGGCCCCCATTCCTAAAGACGCCTGCTGCAATTGAATGCCATAGTTGGCACAATGCTAGCAGTTTCAACCCTACAGACTCAGCACTCAACTAAAACAGGAGGTGCACTACGTGGCCAGAGGGTGCAGGTAATGTGTTCCAATGGCGTAGGTAATGCTGGATGACATCAGGGGTCATGGCTTATCCACGAGCGCACACATAATAAAGTTTGACATAAGTTGTTCATGGTCTTAAAAATAGTTATCTTTCATTGTAGGATGCCCCCACATCAGTGCTGCTGGTGGACCCATAGAGTCAGTGCTCACCCTGTTTGAAGTCCTTCCCAAAATAGACACAGCAGGGTTGCAATGGGAACTGCCTCTGAACCTAGTGAAGTATTCAGACAGGCCCCCCCATAGTGCTGTAGTGTAGCATGGTTACTAAACTTCAGCTTTACTTTTAAAGCAAGATAATCATGTTGTTTTCTTTACTTCTTTTGAGTGTATTGCGACAGCATTGATTCATCTAGTACTTGCTTGTCTGTGTCATCAAAACTGAAAATGTAGTAGTTTTGTGTGGGTAGAATTGTGTTACATTAGTAATGAAACCACCATGATCAGTATGGTGTCTCACCGAGGCTATTGTTGAGTATCATTGTCATGGAAAGAGGAAGATGTATGTGTGAAATGAGCATTTTCTTATGACTTCATTCTATTTACTGGTATAGTGTGGGACTAAACAGTGTAGGAAATGTGTATTCGGTGTCGTGTAGGTGTTATGCTAGATAATAAACCAGCTAAGCTTAGATGGACAGAGTGGTTAAAAACTCCCAAAGTTTACTCAATAAGTTTTGTTATTACCAAAATTTAGTGTTCTGCCACCAGATGTACTGTGACCTCCAGGGCATTGTCATAATCTATACTTTATAATACCTAATTGAGTTATACCTTGTTGATGTGCATTCTCAATGTGTTCATACTGATAACTCACTAGTAGTCCCTTGTGGTAATAATGTAGGAGGGCCACTATAGGCTGGGCTGTCTTTCCCATTATGCACTCAAAGGCCTGTGCCTAGGGCAGCACAATGCAGGAGGGAAACAACCCTTTGTGGGAAATCGTAACTATAATTCTTTATTTCACCTGACTGGACTTGCAGTGAAATTCAGAGTCAAAGTTTTACACAAAACCCTCTGTCGCTGGCCATGAAATCTAAAAGAATCCACTGTCGGCCACTGGGCTTCCCCTGAGGCATAGTAAATAGGGGTGCCAGTATTTACTCACCTATTGCTAGTTCAACGGCGCATACAGGGGTGCTTGTCCAATCAGAGCCTTTTGCTATGACTATGTCATTTGGCAAGCGGCTCTAATAGTTTTTAATGGGAAGTGCAAGCAGGTGCATCCCCTGCATCCTTGGGCTGTGCATGTGCTGGGAATGTTGCCGCTTGCGCTCCCCATTGAAGTTAATGAGAGCCGTTTACTGAATAAAAAAAACATGCCAAATGGCTCTGATTGGACCAGTGCCTGCTGGGAGAGCTAGGGGTTTCACACAGCTGAGCATCCCAAAACTGGAGCATGGAACAAAAACCAGGGAAGTCAAATGTCTGGGTTTTGTTCAGCTTTAAGGGGTAAATTCTAGTTAGTAATAATGAGTATTTGTGTTCAGTAGTTCAGGTTTTTTTGCCATTAGTGGGTATCATGAGTACCTAGTGTGGCATGAGCCCTAAATACAGCCTTGATTGTAGTAAAGACTAAAACAATGAAAAAAAATAAATAGTAAAGTTCCAGCTTAAAGTGTACCTTTACCCTGGTAGGAAGTTAATGCATCACCTTCTATCCCCAGTCCAAAACAGGCCGTGCTTCTTTTTTTTTACTAAAGCCTTTGGCCAATATTCATAAAAACACAAGAAGCAGTATGATGTTGAATGGCATGCCAACTGCTAATTCATTCAGTTCCATGGTAAACTGACACATAATGGCAGTTCTTATAACTGATAAAGCTGACCCCCAATGCTGAGCTGTGTGTAACTGAATGTATCTTTGCTGGAAAGCACCAGGGAGCAATACGGCGACCACTCGAACAGCTGACTGCGTCCAGTTCCTGTTTTAATGCATATTGGACAAAGGCTTTAGTAAAAAAAGAATCACAGGCTGTTTGGGACATTGGGCTGGGAATAGAAGGTGATGACATAAACTTCCTTTCTGGGTTCCGGATATAGAAACACTTTAAGTAGATCTGCAGCAGCATCTGAAGCACAGAGCAGCCAACCAAAGTAATGTCAGTAGATTGGACTCAATTGGACTGTTTAGAACACAATATCAATAACAACATGTTGTAACCTCCGAAGTTTCTAACTGTGACAATTTGCCTTGACTTCATTCTAACACTCTATGACCAAGAATGCTGGCAACCTGAATGGCCTTATCAGTGCTTCAACACATGAGGCTTGATTCAAAGAAACATTCGTCAGGATTTTCGTAGCTGTCTGTGAAAGTTTTGGTGGGTGTTTGTCATTTTTTGGCTTTTTTTCGTACATTTTTCACTCGCACGAACGTTCGGGAGAATGCGTATATGCGCTTTCGATTAGCGAAAGCAATTCGGAACATTTCCAAACAAAATTTGAAAATTTTCGTTCCTTCAGAAAACTTCCGTTGCTGGGATGGTTTACGTCACATTCAGAGAGCTGTTTGCCGACGGCTCACCACCCTATAAATTCGTATAATTGTAAAACCACTTCCGACACCTCTGAGGGCTCGGATTGCTATTTTTGAACATGTTTTGCGGCTATGTGGAGGAGTCTGCGCGCCTTTAGCACCAAGGCATTGCATGTATCAGCATGGCCGAGGCCATAAATTGTATAGCAATGCATACCTGAATCAATACATTTCATGTATGCCTTATAGAAGCATTTTAATGCTGACCTAAATTAGTCTTTAGCATGTAAAAATGTATTTTTCCACACATCCACATAATTGCTCTATTTTGGAAGACTTATGTCCTTTGTGAATTATATTTGAATTGTTGAACTTGAATCTTAATGTGTTGTAGGAGTTATTGTTTTAGTCGGTTACCTTTGCTTTGTGTAATTATTTTATATTTGGTTGCAGGAACTGCAAGATGTGCCACTCGCCCTTGCTCCTGATGCCTGTTCTTTGCCTGCAGAATGCGGGCCAGGGGTTCTCTAATCGGGCACTATGCAAAACCCGGACCGTGGTGGCGAGGGCCCTCTGGCTTATGAAGTCCAGATTTAGGTGTTTGGACCATACGGGGGGGGGGGGGGGGGGGGCACTACAGTATGACCCCCAACAAGGTTATACCAATATTTTAATTTACGTTTTTTAACAGGGACCACACGTGCCAGAGTGGCACAACTGAGTGTCAGGGTCCTTCAGTTGGTGGGCGAGATGCAGGAGCTGCGCAACTCGTTGGGGACCACAGATGAAGAATAATGTTCAGTGGCCTGCCATTGCTATGTATTTAATTATTTATAGTTGTAAAAAGTTGAAATTTAACACATTTTTTAAAAATGCATATTTGATGCTGGTAATTATTTTTAAAAAGTTACATTGTCATTTCATTAACACAAAATAGGCACAGAAATATTTAAAGATGAATATTCACATGACACATTCACATCTTCACACCTGTTAAAAAACGTAAATTAAAATATTGGTATAACCTTGTTGGGGGTCATACTGTAGTGCCCCCCCCCCCGTATGGTCCAAACACCTAAATCTGGACTTCATAAGCCAGAGGGCCCTCGCCACCACGGTCCGGGTTTTGCATAGTGCCCGATTAGAGAACCCCTGGCCCGCATTCTGCAGGCAAAGAACAGGCATCAGGAGCAAGGGCGAGTGGCACATCTTGCAGTTCCTGCAACCAAATATAAAATAATTACACAAAGCAAAGGTAACCGACTAAAACAATAACTCCTACAACACATTAAGATTCAAGTTCAACAATTCAAATATAATTCACAAAGGACATAAGTCTTCCAAAATATAGCAATTATGTGGATGTGTGGAAAAATACATTTTTACATGCTAAAGACTAATTTAGGTCAGCATTAAAATGCTTCTAGAAGGCATACATGAAATGTATTGATTCAGGTATGCATTGCTATACAATTTATGGCCTCGGCCATGCTGATACATGCAATGCCTTGGTGCTAAAGGCGCGCAGACTCCTCCACATAGCCGCAAAACATGTTCAAAAATAGCAATCCGAGCCCTCAGAGGTGTCGGAAGTGGTTTTACAATTATACGAATTTATAGGGTGGTGAGCCGTCGGCAAACAGCTCTCTGAATGTGACGTAAACCATCCCAGCAACGGAAGTTTTCTGAAGGAACGAAAATTTTCAAATTTTGTTTGGAAATGTTCCGAATTGCTTTCGCTAATCGAAAGCGCATATACGCATTCTCCCGAACGTTCGTGCGAGTGAAAAATGTACGAAAAAAAGCCAAAAAATGACAAACACCCACCAAAACTTTCACAGACAGCTACGAAAATCCTGACGAATGTTTCTTTGAATCAAGCCTATTGTCTTGGGTCTGGACTTGCATTGATTCTGGACTTTGAGGTAAACATACTGCTAAAGGTCAAGCAGGTCCCCACTAACATGGATTTGGAACCTTTGGAGGTAGAGAGTAGATTGCATTACCCTATAGTGCATAAAGTCTCAATGTATTTCTCGCAACAGCTACCTAGTTGTTCGGTGACACTGGCATTAGGCTATAGAATGGCATTTTAAGATCCTCATGGGGAAATCATGAACCAGAATATTGTTCTGGTGGCCACAGTTGGACAGAAAGTGAGGGGAACATGGTTACTGATGTTACATTGTTACATGGTTAAAGCGGACCAACAGTCAAAAATGAATTAAAACCAGACCAACACAACAAACATTGCTCATATGCATCCCTCCCCAGGACAATTTACATTGCTGTCCATAAAAATGTATTTACCTTTTTCTAACTCCTGCTGTAGTTCATTTTAAAAACAAGATGGCGGCTCATGCATTTGCAGGCCACCTGCAAACAGGAAGTGTTGCTGGGCTTCCTGTTACTGTGCATTGTCAGTTATTTCAGTTGAATCCAGGTAGAAGAATGGCTGAGGAATCTCCAAAATGGCCGCTATCTTTCTTTTAAACTGTGCCAGGCTGTTGTTCCGGTTTAACACTAGTGAAAAAAGACTTATGTCCATCAAGTCCAACCAAGAGAGGAGGTTAAGGAAAATTATACATTGACAGGTAACAGCTAATAGTAACAGTTAATGTTATTTTCTTCTTTAGGAAATAAGAAAAGACATCTAATCCTTTGGTGGTTGGTGCCTCTCTGGGAGGGTATTCATAGGGCGGGATCACTTATACACCCGACATCAAGAAATATCCAGCCAGGCTTCTTTTTTTTTTATTTTAATGGAAGGTTCTTTCACCACTGATACACAAAACCTGTCCCCTTTGGATATTATTCCTACCATGAAACCACCGTCGGCAGCGTTTTAGTCAGTTGGGGTGTATAAGTGACCTCTCTTCTCATTAGCCGATGTATTTTTAATATTACACAATTTCGCGATAGTGCTCCTTTAAGCTTCCTTTATAACTAAGATCATTCATTCATTTATCAGTTTGCTGGCTCTCCTCGGCACTCTTTCCTTGTACCCCACATTATCCCTGGCAGTCGTTCATTGGGTGGCCATGCGCATCATTGGTTGCCAGCAGTCCTCGTCAGTGATGGAACTCAGTGCTGGTTAATAATACGGGCTTCCTTTTACTATTAGTAAGGCAGTGGTTTGGGGTGCCCTTGGGAGGGCATTTTTATCTGGAGGGCCCCTTGATAGTGTAGATCTATGACCAGAAGTGCTCAGGAAAGTCTGATCAGAACAGGTCAGAGTATTTATGCTAATATACTTCTGGGGCCTCAATGTAAGATGCATTGCAAGGTTTACATAGGTGTTTTTATTTCAGGGGTCACAGATATATATCGACAATATAGATAATGTTTTTTTGCATTGCATTTTAGCACCGTATTTAGCAGTGTAAAGCGGTTGCACTAAAAAAAAATTATAAAAATGTTTTTTCTCACTAAAAAACATGAGAAAATAATTCTCACAGTGCTGAATCAGCCTTTATATTTTCTGTGTGATTTTGCATAGTTTCTAATATGGTGCAGGACTTGGCCAAGTGATGTGTGCTGTATTGATGTTACCAGTTGGAAATTTATATGCAACTAGCGCCACCTACTGGTTACCTGCATTCTCTACATGCATTGATTAGATGCTTTTGCAAAACAATCCTAACAATTTGGCAGTCATGCATACATCAAGTGCACAGACTAAACCTGTTGCAATGGCTTATGCTCATGTCACACTACTGTTCTGAATCTAGAATCTTAGATACAGATTATTGAGACATACTGGGACAATTCAGTTGTATGTAGTTGATTTCGGCACATGATTTTAGACTTAAAGTGGACCAACACCCAGGATTTTGACTATCGTGGGTTTTGGTCCACTTCGGTGGGGCACCCCGATCGGGGGTGCCCCGCTGTGTGAAACCCCCCAGAACGCCCGGAAACACTCACCTCACCACGCTCCTACGCGGGCGCTCGTCCAATCAGAGCGCTCAGAGCCGCTGTGGTATGCACGTACAAGCGGCGTCCAACCACAGTGGCTCTAAGCGCTGGAGGCCGCGCCTCGCGCTTCCCTCTAACAGGGAGCGCGCCGGCCATTCACAAACGGCCGGCGCGGGTGTGCGCCCTGCTAGAGGGAAGCATGAGACGCGGCCGCAGCCCGCGCATGCGCCGTTGGAACGGGGTTAAGGTAAGGTTTCTGGGGGGTTCCTCCCCGCGGGACATCCCGATTTCGGATGCCCCGCGGGGAGGGATCTGATCCGCCTGGGAATCTTATAGATTCCCGGGCCGATGCCCCATGGGTGTTGGTCCACTTTTACTCTACAATATATGTATTACTGTTCTACACAAGATACTGTAAAGCTGGGTCCTTGGGAGGGACCAGGCCCATATTAGTCATGTCTGCCCTAATGGCAGACCTGACCGTGGTCACACTAGTCAAAAAAGGAGCACAACCTTTTTGTTTGTTTTATGTACAGTAGGGGAAAGTTACATATACTGTCAGATTTGATTGTAGTCTGTTCCCCTATTAAAGCGTCTCAAAAGCTAAACCAGTTGGCCCTGGAGTCTAAAAAACACCAGGACAACCGCTAGCCTGCCCCAGGGAATCCGAAAACAGGATGCCCCACAGTGTTAAATTCCCACGATTGCTGGTAAACTTTTTTACCAGTGGCTTCCATGGCGTTGCCGACCGCCGCATCCCTGGCTTGCCTGTAGCTGCCATACACGTTTTTTATAAAATTGGGCCATCGCCGAGCCAGCTGCATCACCTGAGGGACCTGGGCGGGGAAGGTGGGTGGGAGACACAGTTGGGGGGACAGAGTCCGGCCATTATCAAGTGTCATTATTTTGAAAAACAGCCAGTAGGACTGTGATGGTTCGATCCTGTGGGGGGTCAGGTATAGATTTTTTTTTTTGCGTCAATGTGCTTTTAATAGGTAGGGGCATGCAGAGTGTCTGCAAGTCCCCAAATACCCAAGATTAATAGGCAGTTTCATAGAGCCCATATATATTAGACATAGGAATCTTCTCCCTTCAGACCCCTAACGGTACTGAGAGACAGACACCCATGGGAACCACATGCATACAATATGCAGAGTATCTCAGATCCCCTAGAACCTATCATTTATAAGCAGAGTGCAAGTGTATTTCTCCCCCCCAGAACTCGCCATTAACAGGCTGTATAAATGGACCCCCCCTCCTCCCAGAACCCACAAATTTTTAAAAACCTCACCAGAATACCACCCAAAGCCCATCAATCAACATGCTAAGTGTTGCCCGCACACGAAATTAAAAAGAAGTTCCAAGAACATAAATTGTGTACCATTTGGGCCTTTATTTGCTGGAACCCCACCACCTCCCCCAGCAGCCAGCAACAACCTGGCACTTCTTGTGCCTAGTCTCAAGTGTGCATAGCAGTTTTTTTCTTCATTGGGGACTGTGGTCTGGACACTTTGGAAGCACTTTATTTTTAGAGTTGTTCCTGTTGGGGAAAACAGCCTTGAAGCTGCTCGGGCAGATGACTGGACAAACGTTTGATTGTGCAGATGGGGCACTGGCATCCCAGGGACACTTGGGCAAGGTCCACTTTGGATTGCTGGCCCCCTGTGCAGTCAATCAGCTTGCCCACCCCTAAGAACTACCCTGGCAAATGTTTCTTGATTTCTCCAGTCTGTCAAAAAAGAGAATCTCCTTTCCAGCCTTCTCTTATAGTAGAAGAAACATTAAAAAAGGAAGAAGTCAAGTGGACATTTGTATTGACAAAAACCTAAATTCATCTGATTAAAAATGTATGTGTGTTATTCAAAGGCTGTATTTTGGGTTCACGTAACCCTAGGCACTCTTTAATCATGACACCACTTCTTGCCAATGCACGCCCATTATTCACCACATGCTTTAATGAATAACGACTGGAAAAGTGGAAATGAGTTCAAGACACCATGGACTGATGCAAAAAGGAAAGACATGGTCTGGGCGTCTAAATCTCTACTGAAAGGCAAACTAATTTGAGAGTTTAAATTTACAATGAAACAGTTAGCTGTCACATACCCCTAATCCCCCAGTCCCCCAACATTTATACTGGATTTTCAGTTCAAATGTTTATTTAGTAGGGTAAGACAGGTAAGATCCTAAAAAAGAAAAAGTGAAACATCAGAGAGTTGTCCTGGGAGGACATGATGAAGTATGATGTAAGCCCCTGAGCAGACCGAATGTCTAATGCAGGCCCTCCATAAGTAAATCAGTCATTAACCTTGTTAGCAAGTGGTGGTGACCCCAAGAAGGAAGCCTTGGCTCACCCTTTCTCTAATCCAGCTCTAGCTTCCCTATCGAAGCCCATGGATTTTCCTTTGGATAAAATGTAAATAAAAGTAATATTCCTTTGCCCAAGCTGCAGACAGAGGTATCTAATGCTACTCTGCCCAGATGTTTTAAATTGAAATTCTGCTTTAATCTGGATGCTTTTATGGAAGAAAATGCTTGGTATCATCGACTATAATCCAACTAATATATATATATATATATATATATATATATATATTTTTTTTTTTATTAATATATATATATATATATATATATATATATATATATATGCTATTAGTTTATTAGTTGGATTGTGTGGCAATAATTTCCATTGTATCAATGGTGATATGATCATAATACCTAATGTTATACACCTTACAACAGTTTATATTTTCGGAAATATTTAAAATCCTTGCTGAGCTGCCAAGAACAAGTGGCCTATATTTCAAGTTACTCTATCTGTAGAACATTGCATGTTGGTGGAACATATAAACCCTACCATAGAAATTGAACATCAGCCCTAGAAATGTCCCTAATGCCTCACTGTTTACTCAGTTATTACCCAATAACTTCCCTGGTATTAGAGTGGGCTCGTTGTCCTGCCATGTACCTAGTGATGTGGTGGTATATCATGCTACCAAGCATGTGATGTGTGACCTAGTGATTAATCACAGTGCTTAGTAATGTCTGGTGGTTATTGTTAATGTCTAGCAAAATTCCCAGTGATTGTGTATTTCATCATAATGCCCAGCAATGTCCTTTGTTATTTAGTTCTTAATCATAGTGCTTAGTAATGTCCCTCATGATATGGTCATTAATCATGTCTGCTTCTGTCATTGTCCCTGGTATTGTGAAGGCTAGCGATGTCTCTGATGGTCTGGTGGTTATAATGACATCTTGTCTCAGTTTGCCACCCACTTAACTCTTCTAGGCTCTATTCACACCTATCCGCTTGCGCTGTGTTGGGCAACGCAGTCACAGCGTAAGTGAAAATGCTGCCCATCATTTTTAATGGGTCAGTTCACATAGATACGCTGCATATAAATGTAAACCGGCATATTAAAAACAATGGGCACCATTTTCCCTTGCGCTGTGACTGCATTGCCCAAATCAGCGCAAGACGACAGGTGTGTTTAGACCCTCAAGTCTGCTTCATCTGTACATAGCCAATTATGAAGCTAAGTGTATTGTTTGTATCTTGCTTGTATTATTAAATACTGTATGCACTTGCATTTTCAAAATATTTATTTTATTATAAATTGATTTTCTAATCTTTTCCTCCTTTAGGAGAGGTGTCTGTGGCCTTCAGATAACGTAGTGTCGCGGCAAGGAGCATCAGAGGTAAATTTCATTTGTATTTGCCAAATGTCACATTAGGCCCTTGGAGCCATCTGATGCGTTAAATGGGTTAAATAGAATTGGCCTAAGAAGGTATTTAAAAAGGGGCACCATAAGGATGGGAGGTTGTATGTAGAGTGATATAAGAGGGGTGAACTGGCAAATAGAGGTGGCAGTGGTGGCTTGGAGGAACACTGTGACATTGATTGTGCAACACCAACCCTTGGGGAAAATATCTGGCACAATAATTAGTTTTTCTATATTTTGGAAACCAGAGCTGGGAATCGGGATGCCCGAGGAGTCAAGTGAGTCAAAAGTCTGACACTATGTCGCTATTGCTATGTAGTGTACATATGCAAGATTAACATGTGAATAATAATGTTAATTTACCATGTTGTCTTGTTTGGTTGTAGATCATGTATGCACCAAGGTCAAGAGACAGATTCACAACTCCTTCCTTCATGCAGAGAGATCGTTTTAATCGCTTCCAGCCAACATATCCTTACATTCAACATGAGATTGACCTTCCACCTACTATTTCTCTGTCTGATGGAGAAGAGCCTCCACCCTACCAGGGGCCATGTACTTTGCAGTTACGAGACCCAGAACAACAGATGGAACTTAACAGAGAATCTGTCAGAGCACCGCCAAACAGAACCATATTTGACAGTGATTTGATAGATATATCAATGTACAATGGTGGTCCTTGTCCACCTAGCAGCAATTCGGGCATCAGTGCAACCAACTATAGCAGCAATGGCCGAATGGAAGGGCCACCACCCACCTACAGTGAAGTTATGGGACACTATCCAGGGTCATCTTATTTCCACCACCAGCAAAACAACACCTCTCCTTCTCAGACAGGTAGCAGACTTCCATTTCAAACAAATAATCCTGAGAGCACAAAAGTTCCTGTCAACGGAAAAGACCGACAGCCAGGGAACCTTGTTTGAACCCTCCAAACCTGCACTTACCCCAAAGTAAGGGATGTAGTCATCACAGGCACCCGATGGCTCCTGCAGCTCAAGTTTCCTGGTGTGGTTGGGCTGCAAGTGGTACATGTTAAACCAAATGCACATAGTAATGTCTGCACATTCTGATACCAGTCAGAAGAAGGCATGCAAGCGGATCAAATTACTCATCCTTCCTGTTTTATTCATTATTTGTTTCAGTTAAAATCATATTTTGATTATTTAAACATTTCAACCCTTGGGGCAAACTCAAACTCTTTCATTGAAACCAAGTTCACAGTCCACGTAAGTTGTACATAGAAATCCTTCTGTGTATTAGAGAAACAGCCAGTGTTTTTGGATGTACCATTGTAAACAGTTGCTGTAAATGTTAAACCTGTTGTAGTGCTCTAAAACATTTACTACCAAAAAAATCCAGACTGGAAACATAGAAAAAGAAAAACCTTTGCCCAGCCCTTTTGGGCACTAAGACTGATTTATGGTTTAAAGCTCACCTTCATGACACCAGCAGCACTTCCACTTTCAGGTCTGCCACCCTGGCCGTGACTGACTGCTTAGTGAGCCAATCAGTTTTTAAAATAAAAAAATTCACCTGCTTGCTGCTGCGCATTATATGCGCTTCTACAGCGACAGCTGCCCAGATCTTCCATGGGATTGGGCAGCTGACGGGTAAGTCTTTTTTTTTAAAACCAAATTGGTCTTAGTGCCAGTAAAGGGGTGGGAGATGGTTGCAGTTTTTTTATTTTTATTTTCAGACTGGATTTCTGCTTTAATGCATCCCACATGTTATGGGAAATGATTCATAACATGTTAGGGTCTTGGAAAGACTTTACCTCAGTTGACCAGTTTTTATTCGAGAGCTTATTTGCTTTAACAGTATAACACGCTAATCATTTTAAAGGCACAGTCCAGGCAATGTCAACAATGAGGCAGCAAGGAGCTCACCTAAAGCCTCTCCTCCATTACCTTCTGTAGATGCTGTACCAGGCCTCCAAAGTTTGCCTTTTCCTTCTCTTTTTTCATGACCACACTCCAGATGTGGTCGCATGGCCACCCCTCTTTGTCTGCACTCCCAGCGTGAGCAAGCCCTGCAAGTGTTACCACTTTGGCTTGCCAGACTCACTCATGCTTGGGACACTGAGGGACTGGGGCATTTGTGCAACCATATTTGTTCGTGGTCCTGGGGGGATGGAATTGAAATGAGGAGCAGACTTTAGAGCCCAGCTATGGCTTCTATCCTGCACTGGAGGAATGGGGGAAAGGCACATGGGACATGCTTCAGGTAAGCTTGTGCTGCCTTTGCCATTTTTGCCATTGCCTGCACTGTCCCTTTTAAGAAGTTTTTCAGGTGGGGTTTCCAGTAGTTAGTAAATAACAATACCCTATAGGGTATTCAATAACATAGAGGAGCGCTCCAAATGAAATGAATAACCTGATAGATTTTCAATCAAGCAGTATATCTTTGTATTTCAATGCTATGTGTACAGGACTCCAGAGGGGAACCTGTAATGTGTGAAAGATGACACAATGCCCTATTTGCAGAAATGCGGGCCGGGCTCTTTTGCACATTTGTTGCCCCAAAAAGTAGCTGCTAAGATGAAAAAAAAACTTAAAACAATGTTACACTTGGTAGCTACTTAAAGCTTGTGGTTTATTCTCTCCTGGTAGGAATGACAGGTTTAGGACACAGAGGACACTTCTGATGTCTTCTTCCTGTTTTCGCTTATAAAGTACAGAAGAATTGTTTTTTGAGGAGTTTAATAATATGTGGAAATATTTCTCTTTTCACACCAAAAATGTATCCAGTGTTGGAGGCCATATTGATTAGTGTTAATATACAGTGCTGGCCATAAAAATTTTAAATGATACTAACTTCTGTAGTTTATGTCCAGGGCTGCTGTGAGGGCTACATTTCCCTAAAGTACCACTGTGGTAAATTTTTGGGGGTTGATTATTTACCTTTCCACTTGCTGCCCTGATCCAGCAGCATCCGCTATGGCAGCAGAACAAGCTGAGCCATCACCTACTGATAATGTGTTGGAGGTGCATCCAAGGAGAGAGGCTTCCCACACCTGATTTCTAACAGCATCATGGAGCAGGGTGGTCTGATTCTCTGCTCCAAAGAGTATGCATCATCTACCAGAGCTAATAGCGGTAAAACGCTCCCCCATACCCACACACCGGATGCCACTGGATCAAGGCAGCGAGAGACAAGGTGACAAGCTAAAAGAGTTTTGAAATTCCAGGCAAAAGGTTAGACATGCTGTCTGTAAGGGGCTGAATTTTTATTTAGACTTCATTAAGTCTGGATCGAATTTCTTGATAAGCCTTCTTATGCATACAGTCATTGCTCTCAAGTAATACCAAGTGTTGGTGAATGAAAGAAACAGCCCCTGACAGCCAGCAGAGGGGGAGTAGAATGTAGGCTTTGCCTGGAATGTCCCTTTAAAAGAGCTGTATAACGAATTCTGGTGAAAGAGACAGATTTTAATGATAATTTGCTACAATATATTTCAATACTAGAGCAAATAATGAGTTTCTTTTACATTTTAATATTACTGATTATAATTAGCTTTGGTGATCGGTCCTGTACCCCTGGGCAAATCTATATCCTCAGTGGAGTAGAAAACCCTGCTAGTTACTTCACAATGAGGTGAGGGTCGAGATGTGGGTACTCACCAGCCTACTCTCCAGGTGACACAGAGAGTACAGCCATGGGCTATGCCTGCTATAGACCGCAGGTAGGGCAACCAGCCTGTCGCCTAGCAACAGCATCCTGCTGGAGCCTATCAGGCTGTATTCTACTGTATAGCAAGCACTATTGATTAACAGCGACATCCTCACAGACAGCCAATAACATCTATGATCTTTTTGAGGCATCAACAGAGCGTATACATGTGGAGAGGAGCAGGATAGGTTGTTCACCGCTTTTGTGTTGCAAGGAGACCAGCTGGGGGGGGGGGGGCAGAGAGAGAGACACACAGAGTGAGGGGAGGACAGCAGTAATGGAACACACTGAGCTAACTTATTTATAGTTTTTAAAACTCTTTTGTGAAAAAATGTTATTTTTCTAATGTCAGATTTCACAATACAGCTTCTTTAACTCCACTGATAAGTGATGAAAGATTACACAGAATCAGCCCTGATCAGGTTCTGAGACGCAGTACTGGTGCTAATCAATCACTGTAAGGCTGATACTCGCTTAAAATGAATGTACGTAGAAGCTTAGTAAGCCCTGGAATTATTGCTTATCATTGCATGTGACTTTTCTTTTAATGATTTGGGTAATTAAGAGTAATCATCATGTGATATTGATCAATAACCCTTTGGTTTACTAATTCTTCGTGAACCTAGCTTTTAGCCAGAAGAAAATAGTTGCACTAACAGACTGGGTTATCCTTTATGAGCGAATGTTTTATTAGAGCCTATAGTTGTCCTTGCCTCATTCCCGGCAGTGGGCAGAATTATTCATATCTTTGGGATACTCACCTAATTGTGTTTTAATTTTTTCATAAATGAAGAGATTTGAGTTACCACTAAACTGCAGCCATTGGAGAAAGAAGGCGATTTAATGTGCTGTAAATAACACTTAGATCGAAGCTGTCAATCCAGTTTAGAGTCGACACTTATCAGTAGATCCATTAACATATGGCTTCATCAGCCCATGCTAAATGTCACACAAGCTACGTTTGACAGAGCTTTAATTAAGCAGGGGTGAACTGGCCACAGGGAGCACATGTAGAAATCCTGGTGAGCTGCACTGCTTTGTGGCTGAATGGGATGGCACCTTACCCAGACCCTTTGCCAGAGTTTACTCAATCCTTTTCTTATACCCCACTCAGCTCCCTGTCTCTCTCCAAACTCTCCCCCAAATCTGGCCTCATTGTTACCCCCAGCCCATGTATTGCCACTCCAATTCTATACCCACCCTTACCACAGTATCTGCGCTTACAATACTAAAGCATTGGTACCATCAATTTCCCTTCAATCCCTTCAATACCATCTCTTTGGGAGTGGCCATTTCCACCCCTGCTTATGATCTGTCCCTCTGTTCTAGCCTTCTTTTGACTGGCTGGGTGGCACCGTGTGGGTGGGGCTCAGCAGCTCATGGGCTAATTATGGGCTGTTCGGAGGGCAGTAAAGTACCAGGCAGTTTTTTTTGCCTCAGTCTGCCCCTGGAAGTAATTATATACCAGCCAGTGATTTTCACAAGTGGCTCGAGTGAAGGTATTAGTAATGTTTTATTTACATGCTGTACGGACCTTCACTCTCTGATTCACATTGCATTATAATGATGCTGTACAATAACCATTTCCACACCCTTATTACCAACATTATAACTGCAGTAGGATCAGGAGAATGGATCATTCCATATATACAAGGCTATCCCATTTCAAGTCCCTGTCTGGGCAGAAAACAAGGAGCATCGATACTCATTCTCCTGTCTCCCATCATCCTCAGCACTCAGAAATGAGTCCCCCAGCATCCACATACTCCTCTGTTGCCTCGTATGGAGTTGCCTTGGTGTGCATCCCTGCTGCCAGACACAAGGGGCTGGCTCCCTTATTGTTCGGCAGCAGGGATGCACACCAAGGTTGGACAGGGGTGGGGGGCACTAAAACAGGACTTCAGCAACCACAGGACGTTCTAGGATCTGGGTCCCATTGGACATAGCTCAGTGAGGAAAAAATCTCTATTGCGGGGCTTTTTGGAGTTAAGAGGGAGGTAGGTAATGTTCATCTAGGGTTCCTGTGGGCCAGGGACCTCCCTGGTACAGAAGATTTTCTATAGGCCTTGCCTTGGAAAATAGAGAGTGCTTGACTTAGAAGCATGGAATTCCAAAAATAATTCTGTATTGATTGTAGGTTACATTTCTTAATCAGACCTCCTTCAGTAATAACATCAGTAGTAATTACATGATTGTTTGTAAAAAATGACTTATCAAGCTATTTTGTTCCTTAGAAATGTCAAGCAGTGCAAGAGGTGCCATTATATTTACAACATCAGTTATTTGTTGCATAGACTCATTTGCTTTATCACTAATCTTTAAATTCTCACCGTTTTTATCTGCTTTCAGTTTTTATATATAGATTCCTTTCCTAATAAAATAGAAAAAATAGCAAAATAAGTAAAAAAAAACATAAAATGTAAATCAATGAAGCATTTAAACTTTGGTTGTTTTTTTAATTAGATTGTACACTTTGTTGTTTTTTGTCCAAAATGCCACTGGGTACTATTTTATTAATAGAGAACAAATGTCATTGGGCAATGGCACCAGGGTGGGAGATTTTGGATTTTTTTTTTTTACAAAATCAAGAACTTTAGGGCACAAAGAAATCACTGCTGGTGACTTTGAGCCCTCAAAACCAGCTGCTATTTTTTAAGTTTAGCACTTGTGCTTTGAGAAGATTCCTATATGACTCTGAGCCAGGCTATGAGACTGTACAGATATCAGTGTTACATTAATGGGTGAGCTAAGCACACTTATGATGATGGGATGCTCTGTTTTAAACTGTAAATATAAAAAAGGTAAAAGTAAAACAAATATAGTGTTATTTAATGTTTGATGAGCCTAAGGCTTGTGTTTTTCTTAAAGGTTTTTCCTGTACTAATACAATTTGAATCCAGCTTCTGACAATACTATTAAAATTGTGTAAATCCTGTTAATTAAATTCAACTCCAGCTTCCTACACCACCATGAACTTATGTAGTGTGTAATTTCCATTTCGGGAAACGTTGAAGCCCAGATTTAGTAAACTTGCCTTAAAATATCTCGTAAGAAAAAAAGGACTGTTTCATGCTTTCAAATAAGGTGTTATTCAGTAAACTATTCCAACACTATGGTACAAAAGTACCTTTAAAACCGCATAAATCTAGCGGTAATCAAGTCTCTGCAATTTAAATAAGCCTGAGCTGGAGTGAAAAACAACCTGTGTCACCCCAGGCCTTTACAAAATAGAATGAAAGTTCTTATAAATACAAATATAAGAAAAGAAACAAAGAAGTATTATACTTGTATTTATAAGAACTTTTATTCCTGCAGAGTCTAGATCTACCTATGATCTACTGTTTTTCGATGTTATTCAGAAAAAATGACGTTAGAGCAGAACTTGCTCCTAAAACTTTCATTTTGTAAAGTAAATGTTAAGTTCATTTTGTGTTTTACAGTTAATGGATCTTTTTAATACCTGAAAGTTGTAGGTGTTATAACCAAAACTTTAAAGCACTTGTAAACGTCTGTAATGTTCTCCTTTCTTGGACTCAAGCATTATTAAATGTGTGCCTCATTCAGAAAAAAAGCATGTTCATAGCCTTTATTTTCTTGAGACATTTTTAGAATATATTAAGTTTACTGAATCAAGGCTTAGGTCTTGGGCATCATGTTAATTGTTTGATCTGAGCTGAGCTCACAATGTTCTTGTGTTTTTATATGTCAGTGTTTTAACTTGTAGAAGGATATCTGCAAAGGCTTTCAGTCATCCAGGTCATGGTATATCTGTAATATTAAGTTAGACTGGCTGTATATGTCTTGAATACTTTCACTAGTCATTTGACACATTCAGAAATGACAAAGCCACTCAGATGACTAGCAGCAGGAAAAGGTCCACTTGATATATTACTACAGATATACATTTTAGAAGGGATGCAAAATAGAAATGTATTAAATATTTGACAACTAATTTACCTGTAACTTTGTAATACTGTACATGAAGAATTAACACGCATTCTGTATGTGACAGAAGCTTCTACACTGCCATTCATTATGATATAAAGTACAAAATACAGATTCCATAAATCACCCATGTGCCGTAAGCCATATGCTGGAATTACGAGAACACAACAGTTTTTTGTTTTCACCACCTATTTGTGATAGTAATAATGGATATTTGCAGCAGGCATTACCATTATAAACACTACCATACTACAGTAGCAGTCGAGAGATGGTGGCCTTTAGAGCTGCTATATCCACTTATCCGGTAGATGTGATAGAGACATGTCTCTATGTATTGTTGAGTAAAACTAAATCTGGTTCACTGTGAAGGAGAAGGAAAACATCTTCTCGTTCAAGCTTTTGTCACACCTACAACTGTGCTTTGTAAGGGCTAAAATCACTAACAAGGTTTTATTTAGTTTGCAGTTTTGCAGTGGCCATATATATGTTATGGGCTAGATCACGGACCCCCACCTGTAGTTAGGGAGCCACATGTGGCACATGGACCCCTTTTGTGTGGCGCTACATTTGTCTGCACACCTGTTGAGGCAATGGAACCCAGGGCTGGGCACTGTCAGAAACATGCATGGGGTTATGTAGGGTCAAACAGGTGAAGAAATGTGCTGGCCTACATGTCCTGGCAGCTTCCAATTCCAGCCCCCCCCCCCCCATCTTTGTCTGGGTTTTTAATCTTGCTATTCATCTTTTAGGGGCTTGGGGATCCTTTCAGGTAGGGCAACTTTTTATGGAGCAGTGAGATTAACAGGCACACTGAGTTGTCAAGTTTGATGCTTTTGAGTACTTTATCGCTACGTATCTGGGACAGTTTCTGGTTGTTTCTTGTTATATGGCTTCCAGCTCCAGGGCAGTTTCTATGAGAAATTACTCCCAGTGTGGGAAGAAAAAAAAATATGCGTCCACCCATCCTATGCTGCTGCCACCCCATGCTTTTAAAGTGGACAAACACCCAGGATTTTCACTATCCTGGGTTTTGGTCCACTTCCGCGGGGCACCCCGATCGGGGATGCCCCGCTGCGTGAAACCCCCCAGATCGCCCTAAAAATCTCACCTCACCCCGCTCCTACGCGAGCGCTCGTCCAATCAGAGCGCTCAGAGCCGCTGTGGTATGTATGGACAAGCGACGGACAACCACAGCAGCTCTGAGCATGCTGGAGGCCGCATCTCGTGCTTCCCTCAAACAGGGAGCGCGCCCGCGCCGGCCATCCACAAACAGCCAGCTCGCGCATGCGCCGTTAGAACGGGGATAAGGTAAGGTTTCTGGGCGTCCTGCGGGGTTTCACACAGTGGGGCATCCCGATTTCGGATGCCCCGCGTGGAGGGATCTGATCGGCCCGGGAATCTTATAGATTCCCGAGCTGATCCCCCCTGGGTGTTGGTCCACTTTAAGTTCCATGCTGGGCCTCCTCCTGAGCAGCAGGCAGTTCCCCCTTTCTATCAAAGGAACACTATCACAAAAAATGTCCCAATGATAAAAATCTATATAAATTTGCTGGATGGCGGGAGGAGAGGTCACATATATACCCGGCAACAAGAAATATCCAGCCAGGCTTGTTTTTTTTTAAATTTTAATGGAAGACAGAGGAAATCCGGGGAGCCAGGCTCTGTCACCCCTTATAGACTAAACCTGTCATCTCTGGATTTTATTCCTAGCATGAGAGAATAAACCACAAGATTGGCAGGAGTTTTATTCAGTTTGGGTGTATGAGTGAGCCCTCCTCTCATTAGCTGATGTGTTTATATGGATTTTTAATACAAAATGTTGCGATAGTGCTGCTTTAAGCTCATTCACTTTTGCCTACTTACCTCCAATTGGCTTGTGAGAAGACTTCTTCAAATTTGACAGAAAGAGATAATGCTAACTTTCCTATTTTCACAGTCATATTCACCTTAGATGTCAGAACCTATCCAGTGTCAACTAGTGGCATGCTTAACACTGGTGGCAAGCAAGACCCTATCAAGTAGTACATGGTGAACACTGACTTGTACCCCAACCGTTACTACTGCCATCTAAACTTTACCCAAACCTAATATGCACCATAAATTTAAAATGGTGAAGTAATTGATCAATATGCACTTTAAATGGCGGTTGTTGTTGTGTTTTTACACTGTTTTAGGTGATTGACAACACACATGTACCACCCAGGTGCTACTTGAGATTACTGAAAAATGGTTAAGGAAACCCTGATCTAGAACAGTCCATCAGTATTCTATACTCCAGTGCAGTCAGTATGACAAGCACATTAACTTTTTATTTCCATGTCCACCCCGAGTAAAGAGAAATCCAGGGTAAAGATTCCAAATGGTTCAGAGACAGCTATACCTATTCACAAGTAGGAGCTGTAAAGGACTGGTCACACTCAACGGAGTAATTTATCAGTGACAGACAATGAATGAGATAGGGACAAGAGCTAAACCTGCTTGTTGTCTGGTTTGTTTAAATCATTATGTAGGAGCTTTTTGGGCTCATGTTAGGTTATTGACTATAATCATCCCAGTGACTAGAAGTAAATTTGTAATTTAAGTGCTTAAGTCGAATTCTGGAGGGATTGGAAAACAATGGCACGTGAGACCCAAAGACATCTCATTTCTACATTCCTCTTCAAATTTGCTCTTTAAGGCGGACCGACAGTCAAAAATGACTTAAACCAGACCAACACAACAAACAGTGCTCATATGCATCCCTCCGCAATTTAGATTGCTGCCCATAAAAATTATTTTACCTTTTTTCAAATGATGCTGTAGTAAATTTTAAAAACAAAATGTTGGTTCATGGATGTGCACACCACCATCAAACAGGAAGTCCTGCTGGGTTTTCTGTTACTGTGCATTGTCCGTTGTTGTAGTAGAATCCAGGCAGCAGCAGAGAGATGCTGGGAGAGAAAGCTCCAAAATGTCCTCTACCTTTCTTTTCCAACTGTGCCAGACTGTTGGTCCCATTTAAATATCAAGCATTGCAATGAGGCAAATTCTACAATCTAAGAGGTATTGAAAGTCCTATTATTCATAAATATTAGAGCAATGAGTAAAAATATATGAAGACAAAATGATATAGCAACGAGATATCAACGTGAAAATATTAGTGACAGTCAGGAAAGATTAGGGAAAAGCTGGCTTGATTTGGAATGATATCTTGTGACAAACGAAGAGGCACAATGAGGCCTGTAGCTTTCATTCTACCACCCACATATAGGTGCATCTCAATGAGAATATCATCAAAACGTAAATTTCAGTAATAAATATAATAATATCATATTTAGAAATAATATATAATAAAGTAAATATATATATTCAAAATGTATACACAAATAGTGATTTATTGTATGTGTTGATTTCTTTGATTGTTGTTGATTACGGCTTACAGCTAATGGAAAACCCCAAATTTAGAATATCCAAAAACAAGTATATTGAGAAAAAGTTTAATATTGTAAATGCATAGTGACACACACTAATTAGCTGAACAACACAAACCAAAGGCAAAGGTTTCCTCAGCCTTTACATGCTCCCGCAGTTTAGTCAGTAGACTATACATCATGGGGAAGACATCTCTGACTTGACATTTGTCCAGAAGACAGTCTGTTGTCCTCCACAAGGAGCATAAGCCACAATAGGTCAAAGCTAGAGTTGAATGGGGCAAAACAGTGTTGTGGGAAAAAGTGCACAATGAACAGAGGTAACTGCAGCCTTGAAATGATTGTCAGGTACTTAAGTATTTGGGGGAAATTCACAAAGAATGGACTGCATCTGGAGTCAATGCTTCAAGAGCCACCACACACAGACCTATATAGGATGTGGGCTACAAATGTTGCATTCCTTGTATCAGCCAAACCTTGACCCAAAGACAAGTTCCCCATGCTGACAAGCTTTGTGGAGATTTCATTTTCCAGCAGGACTTGGCATCTGCCAACACTGCCAAAAGAACCAAGACCTAGTTTAATAACCACAATATGACTTTGCTTGATTTGAGCAGAAAACATGCCTGATCTAAACCCCATAGAGTATATATAGAGAATCTATGGGGTATTGTCAAGAGGAAGATGAGAGACACCAGGCCCAACAATGCAGATGAGCTACAGACACTTTAGCAGTGCCACCGGCACGCCATATTGACGCATGAATTCATGCAAATGGAGCCCTGGCAAAGCATCGAGAGAATATACTGGACATGCTTTTCAGTAGGTCAACATTTCTGTATTGAAAATCATTTTAAGGTACTACATTTTGGGTTTTCCCTAATTGCAAGCCATAATCATCAGCATGCTTTACACTTTGTGCAATTAATCTAGACACTATATCACTTTTGAAATTGGATTGAGGAAGTAAATAAGCTTTTCACTTATATTCTAATTTATTGAGATGCACCTGTAGTGTCCAAAATATGCCTGAAATATACTACTATAATAGTTTAACTTAAAAGGACACCTACCTTCTCATTGAGCAGCTACAAGGCCTGCAAAGAGCCATTTAGACCTAAGGCCAAAAATAAGGGAATTTGAGTTTTCTGATAAGCAATTTACTATGATATTTTCAACAGGCACAACTTTGGACCCTGAAAACATTATTTGCTGTATACTGCAAGAAAAAGACAGGACTAAGCATCTAACCTATCTATATTTATTTGTATTAATATTGGTCCTCTTAACAAAGAAGCATCTTTACATTTGTAACTTTTCACCACTAACAAAAATGTATGCGTTCTGCCATACTGCCTTAGTTTGTTTCCTGTCCCATCGGCATCTGTTAGACTAAATCCTATGTTTATACCCTCCACATCTAATGTCGCCAAAGTAGAGTCCTTTTGTGTATACTGTAAAAAGGTTTATGTGGCCTATTAGTAAAAGGGTAGCATTAGTGGACCATTGCTGAGATCACCCTAACCCTTTGATTAAAAAGTAACAATGTATGGTTGATAAAAGACATACATATATTAAGTTCAGTTCTACAAATCCCAAGATATACAGTAGGAAACCGTTAGTTAACTTACACATTCACAAGTTCCCAAGTAATGTTATTATCTTCTCAGAATACTTTTTTTAAGGCTGCCCATTGTAAGTAATGTGACCGGTTCCTAAGGTAGGCTGGTCGACAGATTTACAGTTTTTATAGTAAATTAGGGTTGGTCGAGAACCATTGATGCGAGTTAATATACATCAAGATTTTACTATTTTATTAGCTATGTACATATTTTGTTGCCACTCAATTTAAAAATAATCATTTTAGTTAATACTTTTTACAGCCTTTTTACTCACCTCCCTAACTTAACGCCTTTTTTTTGACTGTTGATTAATATGACCACAATGTTGAGGTTCTCCTCCTTCAACACACACTTTGCCCCTGGTGCCTGAAAAGGCGTTTGACTATCAGCACTGTTCAATGCAATAGAGCTTTCACTCAGTAGCAGCTTTTCTTGACGATATCCTTTGCGACCCCTCTTTTCCACTACTTGTGGGTCCTTGTCCGTTCCAGCCTGTTACAGACTGCTAAAAGTGGACCAAAAGTCTAAATAAACTTTTGGTTCATTGTCAATATTACCTAGGGGGTATCCTGATTTGGGATCTTTAGTGAAAATTCGGAGGCTGTGCTGTATACTCACCCTCTACTGTTCACCATCTGCTGTTGCCACTTGTTGCCACATTTGACTGCCATGGGAACCTGGAAAAATCCCGAATTAAGGTGCCTAAAAAGAGGTTTGATGCCTTTAAATTCTTTGTGGCTTTGATAATTCACAGGATTGCTGGCACCAGGGCTTAGATAGCAGAGCCAAATAATACATTTACTACATTTCTAGATCAACACCAGCAGATTTGGAGCACTTACAGTAACAGTATTTGAATATATTTAGCATATCTAACTTGATTAAAGCGTTTAATGTTTGCAATTCAACTTCAAAGTAGGCTTTTAGTTTGGGCAACTTACAGCAGTCCTCAGAGCTGCATATAACCCCCCCTCCCCTGGGCATTCAGGATTGGGAAGGCCATCAGCTTTTGACCCCCTAGGAAGCATGACAATTGTACAGAACTCATCCAGAAAATAATTCAGCATTATATATGTCCATCATAAATGCCGACAGCTAATAAAGTTTATCAGATTGGCGTGCGCTTTGGCACACACACCCTAACACGATCACAGGAATGTGGAGCATTGAGCATCTCGTCAGATTTAAAGGCTTCCTACGGGATAGACAGATATCCCAAGTCTGGATGCTCAGGGGGCAGGGGTAAAATAGCTCTATGGCCATTTTGAATTTAGACCCACTTTTGAAAAGTATAGATTTCTGGAAGGAATATAACAGATAACTTTATAGCCTTTTAGTAATTGACGTATGTTGGCAGCGACTTCAGGCTATGTTGCGTAATAAGGGTAACAAAGGAGAGTCATCATCTATAGCATCTAGCCAGACTCACACGCAAGTTAACTGAATTCACCTTTACTTGCGGGGCAGCAATGATGTTGAGCTTCATCTTATTTTCAGGCAGTTCAGAGTCTCTCCCATCACCTCCATTTTGCTGTGCCTCATGCGTCATGCTTGATTTCAATTCAGTGTCTCGTTTGTCTAATTTGAGTTTTTATATATATTTTTTAAGAAGCTGTATATAACTTGAATTTTATGCACATATTCTACCCAATGGGTAGACAGAAAAACAAAAAAAACATATACTCACTGTTAATACTGTAATATAATGTATAGCTGATGATCAATTTTAACAAAACAAAATGGCATAGAATTTGTGAATGCCTAACACGTCTAGTGCTTTTTGTAATATTTTCAAATGAATGCATACAGATGACAAAAATCTATGTATATTATTTTCCTATTAAATATCAATATATCACATAAGGAGAAACAAAGAACAAATCTACATTTTTATATGGTTCTTGATGTGAAAGTTATGTCTTTTTATTTTTGTATTTCTTCCAAATGGATTTAAACGTCTTGGTGAAATGCTTGCTTTATTCTTGTCATGTAATTGTCACTGCGTTGGACCAGTATTATTCTTGCACAATGTTTAAATTTTTCTTTTCATTTTTAAATGTATCTCTTGCCAATTAAGTATTGACTCAAACACCAGTTGACCTGTGTATGTTTTATGTCAATGGACAGAAAGAGCACTTTACGTGCACTGTGTTGCATTTTTTATCATTTCTTTGTAAAGCTGTTGACTTCTTTTTCACTTCCCATTGCATCCAGAATAATGATATTATAGAGTCTCAAAGCGGTGATTAGAAAATATGAAAGAGAGCTCCAGGCAAAATACAACATTCAGTAATAAAATTGTATAGTGAAAAGCTATTTGTCTCTTTTTTGGTGTTACCAATTGTAAAAAACTGTTTATCTATTAGCCTACAGCCCCAAATTTGGCTGCATTTTTATTGGTACTAAAGGAAAAGTGCAACCATGGCTTATTGCTGTGCCGGAACTCCTTCCTAAATGGTGGATTTAGTGTTTGGGCTGAAAACAGGGGTGGACTGGCCAATTCCCAGTTGGACACACAGATTTGGAGCTTGCTGGGCTGCTACTAACACCTCCATCCTATATGGTGCCTCTACACCCCTCCAGCCAAGAAAACCCAGCTCATGTCCTGTCCCTATGCTACAGTATCTCCCCTGACAATACTAAAGCTTCAGTACTATCACTTTAAACCAGACCAAAAGACAAAACTGACTTTTGATCCAATTAGTAGAATTCCTAAGGGACACAGCCGGAATAACCTGCACCTGGACTGCATTCTCACCTAGCTCCTATCTAGATAAATTCAGCACCAGGGGTGTGCACAGCGGCATCAATGCTGTTTGCGCTCTCCATGCCTGGCCGACTTGATAGTCTGTGAGCAGGGGAACAGGGAATCCGGTGCCAAATTTGTCTACAGTGCTGGATTGCTGCTGTGAGAGTGCGACTCCCAAGGAATCCTACTAAATAAAACTTTGCTCCAGCTACCCTACCCTATCCTCTTCCCCTGCAATTCTAAAGCCTTAGCTATGGGGCTCACTTGTCATCTGGCCTGAAAGTATGGCTGTGCTCAATGGGCTTGTTATGGGCTAACTGGGGCCAGTAAAAATCTCCAGCTGAATTTAGCCTCTAGTCCATGCCTAGCTGACATAATTCAATGTCTCACCCTACATACACAAACATGTGAGTGAGATTCTGTACATGTATTATTCTCCCCTAGACAATGGTAATCCAAACAAGTAAAGTCACTGGAGTAAAGTCATTACTACCTGTGATACAGTCAGGGGTTTCCAACCAATGGTACTAGTGAGGGTGATAGCAGGGGGGGGGCATGAAGCATTGCAGACAAGCTAT
Organism: Gastrophryne carolinensis; assembly: GCA_027917425.1. NCBI lineage: Eukaryota > Metazoa > Chordata > Amphibia > Anura > Microhylidae > Gastrophryne > Gastrophryne carolinensis. The sequence goes on along the minus strand of CM051239.1, from coordinate 307,702,724 downwards.
TGCTCCACTAGGATGTACCAGGTGGCCAAGTCAACAAGCTGCAGGAGTGGAGAATATTGGGATGATTACATTACTGGCTTAAGAGTTGCATTGTTGTGCAATTATAGGCCTCCCACCATCCTGGGAAAGTCTGGTACGATTATTCCGAAATGGGAAGTGGTACTCCATAAAAAAAAGAGGTTGGAAAACCCTGGTCTTATACATATTGTGTTTGATATTGTGCCTAGGAAAGGTAAAACAAAAGAGTGTAATAATGATATCCCAACCTGTTCTATCCCCAAAACATTCCAGTAATGCATGAACTGGTTGATTTCATGAGACGTTCATAAAATAATAAATAACTATCTGGGCTAATCCACTTCCATTATACACCAAGTGCAAATTAATTCCTTCCATGTCATGTTGCTAGTGGAATTAATGACACTTTCTCAAATTATTTGAGGAGGTAATAATCTTGCCTTAGTTGGCACAAGTAACTATAGAAATGTTTAACTTTCACCAGTTAGGGTGATACCTTAGAGCAGGTATATAGAATCTGTAGTCGCTCCACTTGCCCAGTATTTCCCCACACTACCACCATCCCTGTTGTACACAGATGAATAGCACCAGCTGCTATAGATGCTGGCTAGATGCACTGAATTATCATGGGCCCAACAGAAGGAATCATTCTTGGGGTACACCCTTTATATTAAAATGTAATTTCCCCTATTAAATGCAATTTCTGCAGGACTATAGTTTGCTATTCATTTGAAGTAAATCAAACAGCAGATTCAAGGGTTATACTCTTGCCCACTAGGAGGTGGATAAGGATCACAAGGGTCCTGAATAAAACCTTAACTGCCCCCTCTCACAAACTTCAGGAGGGGTTCCCCCATTGAAGGAAGTTACGTGAACAAAGGGTACGTCAGTAATGCTGGGATCACTTATGGTTTGGTTTTTATTGCATAATAAAAAAAAGGTATAAAAGATGTATAAAAAAGCCAAAGTAACACAGAAACATAGAAGGTTGATGCAGAATAAAGTCTGCGCAGTGTGTCCTTATGTGTATATATTCTCTTATGATAGATCTTTATCCCGGGGTTGTTTACATTCATTTACAGTTGATTTTCCAGTCTGACATTGCTCCTGAACTTTTCTCCAACTAGCTTCCTGTTGTGCCTTGTTCTTCCTTAGAACTTTTCCTTCCTGAATCTTATCTAAACCTTTTAGAAATGTAAAAATGTAAAGGCTCTCATTGACTTCAATGGGGAGCACAAGAGGCCGGCGCTGCGGCAGCAGCTCAAGACCCTCATTGAAACCAATCAAAGCTGCTCGCTCAATGACATAGACATGGCAAACGTCTCTCATTGGAGGAAAGCCCACGCATGCGCCGTTGGACTAGGAAAAGGTGAGTGAATACCGGCGCCTTGGGGATTTTCACACAGCAGGGCATCCCACTATGGGATGTCCTGGGGTAAGGCCAGCATCTGGTCCAGGAATCACAAAAAAACTCAAAAACCATTATAATGTCGCTATAGGAAAAGCAATAATCTGCAACACTGACCACAGCATTACCATGTAGGTGTCTGCTAAAATTACACTGAAACAGAAGCACCAGCTGCCGCTATCTGTGGGCTAAAGTCAACACCGTGCTTCATTCATTGTTACTATGCCCTTATATGATTGTGAGTAGTGTTGGGCAAACTTGAACTGCAAAGTTATGTTCATACTGACCTTTGCCAGTTCGGGTTCCAAAAGCAGTAACAGTCAGAAGTCCGTGTTCAAGTTCAGCGTTCAATCAAACCAGTAAAAGCTGGTTGATGTTCTGCTGAGCCCATCATCCAGCTTAACCTAATGCAGAGTGTGAATTAGCAAATACTCTTTCAGAAAGGATGTGATTTAGCTAAGGATTGCCTGCTGGAGGGTAGATGGAGTTATTAATTGGGGAACAGGTTAGATTAAATTATACCAGACCTCTTGACTAATGGGGTAAAAAAATCATAGGCCATGGCGAGAAAAGGGGAGCAATGAGTATCCAGCAGGAATGCAGATAACACACTCAGCATATATCAATATTGCAGGCATTGTGGGAGAACTGATCGACATTCAGATCAGATGCCAGGGGCGTACATACCATAGGAGAAGTACAGGCATGTGCCCCCGGTCTCCCTTGTTCCATGCATGCTGCCTCCACTGCCTCAGTGGTATGTACCTGCACATACTTACCTTAGCCATGCCATCTCCATGATGACTCTTCCCCACTGGCTTCACTGCGCCACGTGTGCGCCTCCATACTTGACTGGTGCCGCATGTGGCCCGCCTCTCTGTCACTGTGCATGGGCAGTCTCTGTTGCCACTGTGCGTGCACCTCTCCACCTGCTGCTGCTATTGCCTGTAGGGTGTCCACGGGGGGAGGGGGGGGGAGTATTTTGTTGCTGATGGGGAGGGCCCATGCTGATGGGGGCCCTGCTATGGGACCTCAGCAGGGCTATTTACACCCCTGCCAGATGCAAACCTCTGGGTGAGAGATGCCCAGTGCCTAGTGTAGTACTTACTGGCAATTATGTGCGTTAAGTGCAGAGCTTTCTATGGTTGACTAATCTGGGTTTGCTAGGGTTGGACATGGCACATTTGGCGTAGGTAGTAAATGTAATGGGGACTGGTGTAGGACATTTTTAATATATTGTAGGTACTGCCAGTGCTATTATTTCTCCATTCTTTACTTCCATCCAGTGGAATGCATGAAGGTTTCTTAAAAGTTGGTAGAAGAAAGGGGGCTTCTAGGGGGTGCTGCAAGGGCAATATGGGGAGGTGCAAATGGCAATTCCAGCAATTTCCAGGAATCCAGGCACACTAAAACAGAATTGTTAAGCTGTCCCTTGGTAGGAAAATATCTACCTAAGTTGCACCTCCTTGATGACCTGCCATGTCCCCAGTAGTCTGGGTAAGTCCTTGGCTGGGTGATTAGGAGGTACTCTTGAAATGTAGAAGTTTCTTTTTCTCTGCTTAAGAGAAAGATATGCTCTTGACCTGCACTTAGCAGGGAATTGGGTTATTTACAGTATCATTCCAGGATGGAGACCAGAAGGCTCCCATACCTCGGTCTCTGAATTCTCCACTTTCATGGCTTGGGTTTTTTCTTGGGAGAACTCGAAAAAATCAATTTCATTATCTTCGGTGTTGAAGCAAGTGAGTGAGGAGAAGGACCGGTGGCCATGGGTTGTGTTTAAGAAAACAATCTCAATCAGCTTGGGGGGGGGGGTGCTGGATGCTGGTTTTACAGAGCTAGCCACTTTACAAGCAGATGTGGTCCAGTTCTGGCGCACATGTTCTTTGTTCTGTGAAATACTTTTCTTGTTAGGCTAATGCCTCCAGTCAAGGCCAATGATGTTGATTATTACGTATTAGGTCACAGAGTGATATTTCTGGAACACAGGGCATCATTATGTACTTCATTAGGACCAGAAGTTGATACCCAGAACAAAATATGGCATAAGAGTTACAACTTATTGTGTTATATATAGCATTTCTGTGATATTAACCTGTATGTCAGCTGAGAGCGCTGCCAGGACATGGGCTGACAACTGATAGTTCTAACCCCTCCTGACTCATGTATGTAATAAGTAGAGCATCAGCCAATTGGACCACGTGTAGCGATATGGACTAGCAATGAATGTCCATCCCTGGAGCTCTTTTTCTGCCATGTCACATTTATGAACATGAAACATCCCCACATGAAATGGGAGTTAGCAGGCCATACTTTCCACTTAGGCATTCTGTTAGATGCTAAATGCCCTGTGTGGAGATTAGCTCTGGTAGGCGACCGGGTGTCAGCAGTATAGAGGCAGAGGCAAGCAGTTCAAAGTAAAGTCTGTGTTTATTTCACACATAAATCCACAAAAGCATATGTCCAAACAGGTTACATCACCTTTTCAGGAAACAGCAGCATAAATGATTCAATCAGGCAAACAGCTTTTAGTCCTTGAGCAAACGTCCTGTTTACAGTCCAACTAGGCCTCAGGTCCGCATGAAACAGCCTCCACAGGAGATTTCAGCCAGGCTCACAGAGTCTCACTCCCATGTGAGCTCTAGACAAAGGACCCAGCACAGCTGATTCCCCAGGCTATTTAAACAGCCCGCAAAACCCGGACCTGGGTAGTGGGATGGAGTCCCACCCTGCTCTACTCCATCCCAGTAAAGCCGTCCCAGGTTAGCCTTTCGGCTATTCTAAATCATCAGCAGCAAACTGCCACCAGCAGCTGATGCTGGACAAACAAGCTATACGGCTTTACTGCACCAATGCCAGGTACATTGGTGCTACATACCTGCCGTCAATAACGGCCCCTTGCACCTTACCACATACCCCCCCCCTTTGTTCAACCCTGAGGGGGTGGACACATGCCAAACAATGTGTTCTGGACAGGGCATCCGCGTTACCCAACAATCGTCCCGCTCTGTGCTCTACTGTAAACTTGAAGTTTTGTAATGACAAGAACCATCGGGTGACCCTGGCATTCCTGTCCTTAGCCTGGCACATCCACTTGAGGGGAGAGTGGTCCGTAATCAGACGGAACCTTCTCCCCAGCAAGTAGTAGCGAAGAGACTCCAGGGCCCATTTAATGGCCAAACACTCCCTCTCCACTATACTATACCGGGTCTCCGCGGGTGTCAATTTGCGACTCATGTAGACAACGGGGTGCTCCTCCCCGTTGACTTCCTGAGACAGTACAGCACCGAGACCTACCTCGGAGGCATCGGTCTGCACTATGAACTCCCTCTTAAAGTCGGGTGTCACCAACACCGGAGACCCACACAGGGCAGACTTCAAAGCGGAGAACGCTTTTTCGGCCTGTTCATTCCACTTCACCATGACAGACTTGCGTCCCTTTAACAGGTCTGTCAATGGTGCCGCTAGGGTGGCAAAATTGGGAATGAACCGCATATAATATCCCACCAACCCCAGAAATGACTTTACCTGGCGGGTGGTGTTAGGCCGGGGCCAGTTACGGATGGCTTCTAGTTTGTTCACCTGGGGCTTGACCACTCCTCGTCCAATCACATAGCCCAGGTATTTTGTTTCTTCTAGGCCTAAAGCACATTTTTTCGGGTTTGCCGTCAACCCAGCCTTCCTGAGGGAATCCACTACGGCCTGGACTTTGGGTAGGTGACTTTCCCAATCCGTGCTATGGATAATTATATCGTCCAGATATGCCGAAGCATACCGACGGTGTGGCCTGAGGACAATATCCATTAACCTTTGGAACGTAGCGGGAGCGCCGTGTAACCCAAAGGGTAACACTTTGTATTGGAACAGTCCCTCTGGTGTAATAAAGGCTGTTTTCTCCTTGGCAGCCTCAGTCAAGGGCACCTGCCAGTACCCTTTTGTGAGGTCCAAAACCGAAAAGTACCTGGCTTGGCCTAGCTTCTCAATGAGTTCATCTACCCGGGGCATAGGGTAGGCATCAAACTTGGAAACTTCATTAAGTTTGCGGAAATCGTTACAGAACCGCAACGTACCATCGGGCTTGGGAATCAAGACTATGGGGCTGGCCCACTCACTCTTTGATTCTTCAATCACGTCTAACCGGAGCATTTGCTGCACTTCCTCCGCGATAGCTTGTCGCCGGGACTCGGGTACCCGGTAAGGCCTCAACCGGACCTTGACCTGAGGTTCCGTGACAACATCATGTTGGATGACCGAAGTGCGCCCAGGGAGTTCTGAAAACACGTCCGTGTTTCTGCTAATAAACTCCCTGGCTTCCTGAGTCTGTTTAGAGGAGAGGTTGTCGCCAGTTTTCACCTCGACTACTACTTCTCTACTAACAGACCGAGGAATGGGAAGCTCCACCCCCACCATACCTGGTCGGGGACTGTCACCCCCAGGGGTCTCCCTGTCTTTCCATAGTTTCAGCAGGTTTACATGGTACACCTGCTCGGGCTTCCTCCGCCCAGGCTGATGTACCTTGTAAGTCACTTCCCCAACTTTTTCAATGACCTCATAGGGACCCTGCCACCTAGCTAGAAATTTACTGTCCACCGTGGGTACCAGAACCACAACTCTGTCACCGGGGTTAAAGTTCCGTACCCTGGCTTGCCGATTATAAACCCTGCTTTGGGCCCGCTGCGCTGCCTCCATGTGTTCTCTGACAAGCGGCAAGACGGTCGCTATCCGTTCCTGTAGCTGAGTCACGTACTCTACCACACTTTTGTGGGGTGTGGGTTGCTGTTCCCAGGCCTCCTTGGCTATATCCAACAGGCCCCGTGGATGTCGACCGTATAAGAGTTCGAAGGGCGAGAACCCCGTAGAGGCCTGGGGCACCTCTCGCACTGCGAACATCAGATAGGGCAGCAGCAAGTCCCAATTCTTCCCATCCTTGGCGACCACCCTTTTTAACATGGTCTTTAAAGTTTGATTAAACCGTTCTACTAGGCCGTCTGTTTGCGGGTGGTAAACGGATGTCCGCAACTGTTTCACCTGCAGCAGTTTACAGAGCTCTTTCATTACTTTCGACATAAACGGGGTACCTTGATCGGTCAGGACCTCTTTAGGCAGACCTACTCTGGAAAACATTTCCATAAGCTCCTTAGCAATGAGCTTGGCAGAGGTGTGACGCAGGGGCACTGCCTCAGGGTACCGCGTGGCATAGTCCAAGATCACCAGAATATGTTGGTGCCCTCTAGCGGATTTTGGCACTGGACCCACTAGATCCATGGCAATCCGCTCAAAGGGTACCTCAATAACTGGGAGAGGAACTAAGGGACCACGGTAATGAGGCTGAGGGCTGGTCATCTGACATGTTGGACAGGACTCACAATATCTCTCCACCTCCTTGTACACACTGGGCCAGTAGAATCGTTGTAAAACGCGGTCCAGTGTTTTCTGCTGGCCTAGGTGTCCACCCAGAACATGTTGGTGGGCCAAATCCAACACCAATTTGCGATATGAATTGGGTACCACCAATTGTTCCACCACCTCTTCACGTACCTTGTTTACTCGGTACAACATTTCCTGGTGAACCACAAAGCGAGGAAACTGTAACTCCGCCCCTGGCTGTTGTGGTTCACCTTCCACCTCAAGAACATTCTCCCAGGCCCGAGACAGGGTCGGGTCCTGGTGTTGAGCGGTACCAAAGTTAGTTGTGGAGACATGGAGATCTGCCAACTCTGGACCTGTTGTCAACTCTTCCACATCTCCAACCATAACATTTAGTGGGGTTGACTCCCCCTCTTCCATTTTAGGGACGGGCACCTCTTCCACGGTGCCTCCTGATTCCGGTTCCCAGGGCACCGGGGTCTCCCCTGAGTAGGGCCAGTCTATTGGGGACACACCCGCCTCGCGGGTTTCCGGAACTGCCAGCTTGGCCCACAGTGACCTGAACCCTGGAAAGTCTCTCCCAATAATCAGTTCATATGGGAGTTTAGCGGCGACAGCGACTTCATGTTTCCAGCTGCCGGAGACGGTGGTGAGAGACACTTGTGCTGTGGCATAGTCTCTCAAGTCCCCATGAATGCACAAAACCCCGGTTTTCCGCCCAGTGTACTCATCGGGCAGTACTAAGGCGGGTCTTGCCAGGGTAACCATACTCCCCGAGTCCAAAAGGGCCACAGCCAGGGTGTCTCCCACTTTCACCTGACAGAGGTGACTTTGCCCCACAAGCTCAGGGATACCGGCAGCACACAGCCTCCTGGCATACATGGAAGGGCGGTAACCAAAGTTTACATCCATGGGCTCCCCCTGGTGGGGACAATTGGCTCTGATATGTCCCGGCTCCTTACATCCCCAACACAACACTTGGGCAGGGACTTTGGGGGGTAGGTCCTGAGAGGGTTTAGGGGACACCACTCGCCTGAGCTGGGGCGGGGACCTCCGGGGTTTCCCCGAATCCCTCCTCATGGAGCCGCTTTGCAAGTTCCTGGTGGCCTCATATCGCTCCACTAGGTCCACCATCCCTAGTGCGTTGTCAGGGGATACCTGGCCAACCCAGTGCTGAAGAGGGTGCGGTAAAGCCCTCCAAAACATGTCCGCCAGCAAGCGGTCCAAAATGGCAGTGGGGCTTAACAACTCCGGCTGCAGCCATTTTTGCAGCAGGTGCAGCAGTTTATAATACTGGGGTCGGGCGGGCTCTGCCGACTGGTAGCTCCACTGATGCACCCGCTGAGCCCGAACCCACACATTCACCCCCAGTCTCGCCAGTATCTCACCCTTCAGAGTCGGGTAGTCAGCGGCTTGGTCCTCTGGGAGATCAAACAACACCTGCTGGGGTCCAGACGCCAGAAATGGAGCGATGACATCAGCCCACTGGTCATGCGGCAACTTCTCCCTTGCAGCCACCTTTTCAAACACCGCCAGGTAAGTCTCCACGTCATCTGAAAGGGTCATTTTTGTGAGCGCCGAGCGGACAGCTTTCCGGGCATCAGGAATACTTTTGGGCGCACCTGCAGCTTGCTGCGCCATCATATGTTGCAAAAACAGCTGGTTGGTCTCATGCTGCTGCCTGTTGGCCTCCACGAGCGCTTTCACGACCGCCTCCATTTTGTCTGCAGTCCCAGGTAGCAGCCTGGCAGGTTTAATATAGGACATGCACAACAAAAAACTTTTTCGTCGGTTGCTCCTAGCAACGGCCTCACTGCTATGCCCGCATCCGACACCAAATGTGGAGATTAGCTCTGGTAGGCGACCGGGTGTCAGCAGTATAGAGGCAGAGGCAAGCAGTTCAAAGTAAAGTCTGTGTTTATTTCACACATAAATCCACAAAAGCATATGTCCAAACAGGTTACATCACCTTTTCAGGAAACAGCAGCATAAATGATTCAATCAGGCAAACAGCTTTTAGTCCTTGAGCAAACGTCCTGTTTACAGTCCAACTAGGCCTCAGGTCCGCATGAAACAGCCTCCACAGGAGATTTCAGCCAGGCTCACAGAGTCTCACTCCCATGTGAGCTCTAGACAAAGGACCCAGCACAGCTGATTCCCCAGGCTATTTAAACAGCCCGCAAAACCCGGACCTGGGTAGTGGGATGGAGTCCCACCCTGCTCTACTCCATCCCAGTAAAGCCGTCCCAGGTTAGCCTTTCGGCTATTCTAAATCATCAGCAGCAAACTGCCACCAGCAGCTGATGCTGGACAAACAAGCTATACGGCTTTACTGCACCAATGCCAGGTACATTGGTGCTACATACCTGCCGTCAATAACGGCCCCTTGCACCTTACCACACCTGAAACAATTCAAGATGCTTTTAGTTACTAGCAAAGGGCATACTAATGCACCAGGAATATATGTCTGTGACAAAATACATTTTAAATGGAATCAGCTTCATGTATCCTAGCGAAAGCAGAACATTTGAGAAGCATGTGTGTTATATGCTTTAGACGAAAATTTATGATACCTGTTCTTTTTTACGTTTTGTCAGATTTCTTCATTTTCCAGTGATGGTTCCATGCACTTTACTGTGATCCAGAATGGCGAAACCTTTGCTTCCTTTATGTGCAGGAAGATAGGGGAGTTAATGTGCACTTCAGTCAGTCCATTTTCATCATATGGCTGCCTTTCTGATGTCTCATTGCTTTCTGTGAACAATACATTTCTCTATGAAACCATCTCTGTGTAGCCCACATATGACATACTATGACATACAAGAGAGGTTGTAGATTGAAAACATTTGCTGGAATAGAGCATATTCAGTTATTTCATTACATTTACCTTGACTGTATTTAAACAAGATTAGATTATATCTTTTTCTACCTTTATTTATGATATATCTATATAATTAATTTCATTGCTTCCTCCTGGAGAGGAGTGCTTACTTGTAGCTAGTGATGAGCTGGAGCTCATGGCCATATAAGTAAGGTAGGAACTTTAGCTTTTTCCTAAATTTATCTCACAATGTTATAATATCCTCTACCTAGTGCCTGCATACTAATTGCATGATAACAAGGATTACAGTCTATTGCTCCACCATTAATGCATGATAACCTTTGATTAGAGATTTGCTCACTGGATAATATATCCTTATTCCCAGCCTTCTTGGTTCCCTTCACAGACCCTGGAATGCCAATATTTCTTCCCTATGTGCTTTGTTTTCCTTAGGAGCACAGGTTTCTTGATGGTGGTGGTTCTGCCCACAGTGGTTATTACCACTGTAACATTTAAATCATAGAATAAAAGAACATATGTTTTTTTCCCCTTTTCTGTGTTTGATATCATTGGAGGAAAGAAAGGTCATACTTTTTGATACACATCGCCTGAGACTGCAATTTATCTCATTTTATCGTTGATGGGATGCCCTAACAATCAATCAGCAGCTGTCTTTCATATCCAGGTAACAATAATTATGTTATTTATACTTACAATATGTATATGTTCTTATTGCTGAAATATATAGGGTTGAATAATATTTGTTGTTAAAAATAAATCTTTTTGTAGTGAACCTGTCCGGCAGACACTGAGGAAGCCAATTGGAAGGGCGAAACTAGTCTGTCTAGCGGAATGATGGTCACTCTGTACTACAATTTTACATTGTACCACTGTGTATTTAACTAGTAGATTATTTGTAGATGTTTCCCTCATAGGGTTAAATGTAGATTACATGCACTAATGTTGTTAGAGGAATATTTTTAATTGGCATGTAAATAAAGAAGTATGTTTTAATCTGTATACTTGATTATAGTCATATTGGCGAGTGTGAAGTTGAGCCCCGTTTACCTTTTCTTTGGTGCAGGGGGGTGGTCCATCAGACCCTGACCGTACTACCTTTTACCTGCTAGAGGGGCCAATGACTCAACCAGCCCATTCAAAATGTTTCCTTAGTTTTCTGAGGAAACGTAGACATATTTATCATTCGTAATCTGAAATCTTGATTCCTAGTGGTGGGTCAAACTTAGCTCTGATTCTACCCCCCTCTCAAGTGGAGGGGTGGAACCAGGACCAACGCAAAGAAATGTCCATATAGTCCCCAGTATTCGGTACTCCTGAATGTGAGAACTGCTCCAGCCACCACTACTCCAGACCCTGGAGGGGGTATGAGGATCATGCTGCATGGCTGCCCTGCACACAAGACTATATAGAAAGAAATGTAGTGAAATGTCCAACGTACACACATCTTGCTCTAGCACCAGCAGCACCCCTTCTACCAGTCTCATCCTCCTCTCACAGGTTTCCCTGCTGAGACGCCTCCAAAAGGTTTCCTCTCCTTTCTCATAATGCTGTCAGGCAGGAGACTAGAGGAGGCAAGATCCCTCAGGAGAGACAAGGGTGAGCAGTTACCCGTTTTTTTTCACACTCAGTGTTGATCTCAATTTAAAAAAATAAAAATGTAGTTTCACTGTCCCTAGCTTCCTTTGTCCCCTGCTGTATGGCGTTCTCCCTGCCGGTCCACCGGGTTGAGGGCTTCCTTCTGGTCCAGTGGCTGTCATCTTGTTCTTACTGGGGACTGGCAATTGCAGCTGCTTTGCCGGAATATATAGTGAAGGGAATCTCCCTCCATGCCCTTCCCCTCCAGTGATGTCATTCAATAGAGGCTCCCCTCACTGGTATAAAAGGGTCCTTTCAAGGCAGACCTGGCACTAGCTTGGCAGGCTGCTAACTGTGTCTCCCTTCACTGCAGATGCTGGGAGAGCCACTGAAATTGCCACTCCCCTGGACCTGCAGAGGCACCAACACCCAGGAGGGAACAGATGAATGGAGATGGTGAGCGTGAATAATTTTTTTTTCTTGCTTTAAACTGTATTTTTCAAACAGTTTGTGACTTGATAAGGGGTCTAAGTAACCCATATACCAGTTCATATGTAATGGTGGCTGGCATGCCACTTGCTAGCACTGCCACTGGTGGGTTGCATGGTGGATGATTTGACCCAGATCCAAAGCCCATCCAGCTTATAACTACAAGGATTTGTATGACACTAATACTCCTGAGGCCTTAAATCGGACCTTCACCCTAAATTAGAGTCTATCTTATATGTTTCCCCCACCCTGTAAATACAGATTGCCCACATTAAAAATCATCCTACCTGCACCTACTGCATGTTATGAGCCTTTAAACATCCAAGATGGTGGCTCATGGAGCATCAGGCAGCCTGCAAACAGGAAATGTCTTTTGACTGAGCAGCTCTGCATTATGGGATTGCTGACCTTTTCCTGACCCCAGCTCTGCTCTGTCTGTGTAAAGCACAGCTATAACCCGCCCCCTGCATTCCTCCCCCCCCCCTCCCCCTCTCCTCTCCTCAGTATGTGATGCTACTAAGTCAAGATGGCGACGTCCTGAACAGAATTGCAGCCCGGTGGGGGAAAGAATAACATGTAAGTGAATAAAAACTTAAAATATTTTAATTTTAGATGCTGGGGAATAGTTTTTAAGGGTTTGGTCTTTTCATTAAATCATACTGAAGGTTCGGTTTAAATCTTTGGTTAATGAGAGGCCCAAGAAGAAGGGTCGTGGTCTTCCATTATACAGTGTTTTCAGGAATGTGGGGGATGGCTGAAGCCCCCAAGTCAGTAGCAGACACTGGAAGCCACATAATCATTACATGCAAGTGCGAGCAGACCACCATCATAACTTAAACCCAGAATTTTGACTATCCCGGGTTTCAGTCCTTGCCCCCAAGGGACCCTGATTTGGGAAGCCCCCCTGTGTGAAGCCCACCAGGTCATCCAGTAAAACTTACCTTTTCCCGGTCCTCTGATGCATGCACGGGCTTTCGTCCAATCAGCACGCAAGGTGTGACAAGGTGTGTGCCCACTTAAGGCTGCTGCGGCTTGTGCATTCGCCGCTGTATTGAGGAGAAGGTAGGTTTTTCTCTGGACTTGGGGGGGGGGGGGGGGGGGGGGGGGGTTCACACAGGATGCTGGGGGGGACATTTATTTATTTGACTTAATTTCAAAAAAATGAATAGGCCTTCTTCCTTGTATATGTATAATGAATCCCCCCCCAACATGACAATCCCACCGCCCCCCCCCCCTTCCTCAGAAGAGAAGAAAAGTTTATCCTGGGGATTTACTATATGACATGATGACATAATACTTTGACTATGACGATGTTTATGCAATATATCAGCAAAGGGTAACGATGATGTGCAAACAGTATAAGCAGGGCTGGCGTCAGCACCCAGCAAGCCCGGTCAGCTGCCGAGGGCCCCATGAAAGCTGGCACAAAACTGGTCTCCTCTGGGCTCTTCCGTGGTGAGTAGAGGGTGAAATAGCCCTCTCCAGCACTTCTACAATTGCCCAGCCACTAGCCCTGCCTTTTGCGGGTAGAGCAGATGATGTAATCTGTGACATCATCCATGAAGTCATCTCACACCCGCCCCAAGACGCTCAGTAGCGCCGGGTGATAGGAGGCAAGAGGGTTAGAGGAGCAAGGGGCTGTGATCTCTTGCCCCTCCAGCCCCTCCTCCACCGATTACCCGGCAGCTGTCATCGGAGGTCCGTGGGACAGGATCAGGGGTGAGTAAAGAAGAAAAATTTCATTTTTACTCTGTTTGGTGTCTTTTTTTTACTGTTAACCCTTTGTGAACTTGTAAGGGATCCATGAGACCCCTATACCAGTTCACAAGGCCCGGGGTCTGGCAAGTCACCTGCGGCTAGCAGGTGACTTGCCATTAACCCCTGGCCCCCCAAATTAACTGCCTCCCCAAATCCCGGGGGGGGGGGGGGGAAAGGGCCCACGGCCATTAGGCTTTGTGGGTTTGTAGCCAGCAGGGTGGGGGGGGCACCAAAGCTGGCCTCTGTAATCTGTTCCTACAAGCCCTGCAAAGCTGGTCCCTGGGCTGGGGACCCCATGTAATCTTCTGGATTTTTAAGGGTTTTTAACCCTTAAAATTGCCCAAAAAATGGGGTGTCCCCCAAGGAGGGTACCCTATGTTTTTTAAATTAACCCCTTAAGTTCTGTCACCTAAAAGGCTTCCAGCAGGAGCAGGAGTGCAGAAGCCAGATTGATTGGCGAGGGATAGAGTTCTAGATAGATGGGAGGTAAAAATCAAATAAAATATTTTTTTCCTGTGTGTGCGTGTGTTTTTACATTTAACCCTTTGAGAACTGGTAAGGGATCCATGAGACCCCTACACCAGTTCAAGGCTTAGGGGCTGGCAAGTCACCTGCAGCTAGAGGGTTTATTGCCTGGTCAACAAATTACATCAGTACATAGAGGTCCTATTATTTTTGCTAACGTGTTTCATTGAATTTCATTTAATTCTTTCAAAGAAAAAAGTATGTAAAAGATAGTACATTCATATTTACTCAATGTTCCAATGGTGTACATTTTATTATTATTGTTCTTTAAAGGGTAACTAAACCCCAAAAAACAGGCACTCACCCCTGTTCACGAGCAGCAGCGGCAGCCCTGCCCGTAGCTCGGAAACCTCCCGGGTTTATGAGAATGGTGGCTGGGGTCAGCAGTGGGGGGTGCTTCCTGCTCCCCAAATAACAGGGAGCAGCGCCCAGTGTTAGTCGGAGCCCCAGTGCTTCTGCCGGATCATGCTTGCCATCTGTTCATTGCAATGAATGGACAGCGCCGTTTCGAGGGCCGAGGTGGCATGCAAGGCACTGGGAGCATTGGACTGAGTATCCTTTTTTTGGCTTTAGTAACCCTATAAAGTGATACAGCAGGGAAAGGTAATTGTTACACCATTGCATTGGGCTACATTTGACACTGTCCTAAATTGTTTTACATTGAAGAAATGGCCAAGATATCAAGGTTTACAGGTTCAGCTCCTGATTTCTTATCCAAGGGGTGGCCCTTGGATATGTGAACAATTGCCTATGCCTGCAGTATCACTTTAACTTACAGACCACTTTTAATTTGCAAGATAGACCTATGGCCCTTGACTTTAAAGAGGAACATCTGACCTAAACCTACTTACCTTTTGGATGTCGTGGCCACCACCCAATGCAGCAACATCCAATTGCTTCAGGGCCCAATCCTCTAAACCCCCCCCCCCCCACCCACCGGCTTAGCCATCTGTAATTGATAGCACGGCTTTAGCAGTGCTTTTCAAAGTCCCGCGTTGCTCAGCGAAGTCTCGTGGCTTTTCGGTACCTCCCCTTGCATCCCATTCATGGGCACTGCGCAGACGCGACATTGGGGGGCGCTTGCCTTATGGAATGCAAGATGGTGCTGCCCGTCAGGAGGTCGCCGGAATCCGAGGGACCCAGAAGATGGATGCCCTGGCGAGGTGAGTACAGCGCCAATAAAAAAACAGCCCAGAATAAACAAGAGTGCCGGTCACAGCGAACTATATGGCACTAGTGATAAGTTAGATGCAGGCTGCCAGAAACATTGGCACTGCCTCTTTTTTGTTTGTGAAAGCAGAAGAAAACCTAGGAATTTGACTTTCCTGTGTTTTGTTCAGTGACCCCAGGGCATCGCATATTGGGATGCCGCACAGTGTGAAACACCCTAGTTTGCTCACTAAAACTCACCTCTCCCCACTCCAATGGCACATGCGCAAGCTCTTGTCCAATCAGAGCCCTTTGTCTTGACCACGTAATTCAGTAAAGGGCTCTGATTGAATTCACTGGGAAGCATGCACTGCCACATCCCCCATATCCCCGGCAGTGCAAGCGCTCCCATCCCAGCCTGTCTGAATGACCAATGGGGATGCCGCAGCACGCGCTCCCCAATGTAAACCACAATGACTGAACGAGAGCCCACACATTCACCATTGGAGTGGGGAAAGGTGAGCTTTTACAGGAGCCCTGGGGGGTTTCACACAGTGGGGCATCCCGATTTCATTCTTCTTCTTCAGTCTTTTAGATTCCAGGCTGGGGACTGGTGGGTTTTGTTCCGCTTTAATTCGGGCACTGTGTGGTGCAGCGGCTAAATATTGGCGCTGAGTGGTACTAACAGGTGCTGACACTTGCTAAATCAGGCACCTTGTTTTATATATACAATATATCTTACTTAATATAATTAGCTGCTGTTTATTACTACATGGTTAAGTTATCTAAAGTTTTTTGGCTTACTTAATCATTTATGAATTTATAAACCTTATATAAATAATGATATATTCATATATTAACATATAATAAAAACCTGTATTTTCTTAAAGATAATCTGTACCATTTGAAGATTTTAAAGATATAGGTTGGGTTAAGGTGCTTTATACAGGTGATAGCCGGATTCACTTCTTGGAGGGTAAGGCCATGTGTAGTTCAAAAGGCACAACTGTTTAAGCCCTCCCCACATTTGGATATAAACAAAAGAACATATTTTCTTAAATAATTACCCCCCTCATCTTGATCCCTCAGGGGGAGAAGCCATCCCCATAAATTGAAAAAGCACTGTATTATGAATATAGGGGGAATGTAGGGTTGGTGGTATCTCACGTGTCTGGCAACAAACAAAGATGGCCTTGACCTTGACCAGATGCAATGCAGAGGCAGAACTAAATAAATATATGGCAAGTGGGCAATATGAGGAAAACAGTAGTAGCGGAGTATAACGGGGCAAGGTATCTTATCTGTGTTGTGGGGGTAGAGTAAATTCTAGGGCTACTTGTCTGAAGAAAGAGTTATCTAATTTGTATGGAAGCCCTAGGGTATGTGCTTGTGGTGCAATATTGTGTGGTATCACTTGTCTGGGAGCACCCAAGGATGGGTGTAAGAAGTAGGAGTGTTAAGGACATGTTATCAGGAGGTATCTCTTCTGTCTAAAGGTTGATTTAGAAAAAAAAGGGTATAAGGTATACAAGAGCATGTAGGTAAGGGGGTAACTACTTGGCAGTGGCAGTACTGGGTATTTCAGCTGACTGACACCACTGGAGGATAAAAAAGAGCAATCACTTATTTGCCAGCAATGAATGATGGGCATAAAGGGCAATTTGGGGGGAGGATATCTCACTGAAGGATGGGTATAAAGGGGCCACATGCGTTATCTCACCTGTCTGGCAGCACTGGAGGGTGGGGTAAAGTTATAGGGTGCCATCATATTCTGTGGCACTGTACACTGTTAAATATTACAGGAGGGCAAGACAAGCAGAACACTTATAAATCCAATCAGTGTGTTCATTTGCAAACGTATTATCGCATTTAACACCTAATATAATTAAATTTTGCAGATTTATTGCCTATCCTCTGCAATAACTAGATAGAACCTTTATCAGATAAATCATGTTCTGCAGGTCACACCCCACCTTAGTTAATTTCACATTTTCCCACCTCAATTAATGACACCCCAGTAGATCGGCCCACGTCAGCAGAGTTTCTTCATTCCCTTAGCCCATTTTCTTTGTTCATAAAAGAAAAACAAAAAGCTTGACAGGCGCACTGTGCAGTGTGAAAATAGGGACTGACCGACCCCTCAGCCTCTGCTTCCATTCATTATAGGCTATTGACTGACTAAAAGTGAGACTAATGAAGGCATGCTGCAAGGCTTCAGCTAAAGCCAAGCTTTAATAGGCTTTGTGACTACCATGTAACTATGCAGAAACCTTTAACTCTGACATTTTATGTGGAGAAGCCATCGTATATATTGAGCTATAATTCACTGTTAATTAGAACCGCTCAGTTTATTTAAGAGTACACATGTCAAATATGAACATTTTGTATTCAGACTTTCTCAGGCAATTCATGTCACTTAAAATCCTGCCATTCCTTTTTTGCAGATGTGGTCCTTGGTTTTCATAAGTCACCTTCCAAATCTCTTGGACCATCTACCAGTTTGACACTAGTCATTGCCCGGGGCAACCTAATAAATAAAACATGTGCATAGCCCTAATTGTCCTCATTGAGATTCAAACTTTTTAAAAGTTTTATTCAGGCGATTCACTGGATTTCTGCAAGAAATTTGGGGTTTGTCCGAACTGAATTTTTAACAAACTCGCTCATAAAACCTTAAAAATAATCTTATCTCCATTCCCATTCCAGTGCCGGAGGACCAACTATGGGAGCAGGTAGATCAAGGCACAGGAGTGTTCAGTTAATGTGGGGTTGTAGCACACTGACAAAATTATATTCAATGTAGGAAAATAAGAAAGTAAGGTTGGGGTTCCAAAAATCCAAGGTCCGCCTGCCCAGTGCGAGCCAAGATAATATACAAATAAAGGTAAATGCATTTGCAAGGAAAGATTTAATATAAGTAATGACTAGTGACAAGTCTATATACAAGTGCTATTTACAAGTGAATATATCAATACAGTATAACATAGTACAAAGTATGACCGCTGATCAACAAGGTAAACCAATGCTGTAGCCAATACCAAAAGGGAGGGATAGTCCAGAGCACAACCCCGGGGGGTTAAATGTACAGTCTCTGTGGAGGGAGTATAGTCCACAAGTGACAAGGGAGAAAGATCCCTGGAGGTGGTAGGACGTCCCTTAATCCATCCTGCCAAATGGCATTTGCAAGAGATTGATGTGAGCACTTACAGAGAATGGTTGCAAAAATGCTGGACGGCTGCAGCAAGAGGTGGATAGAAGATCGAATCCTGACGTTTCGGCTTCAGCAAGCCTTCTTCCAGAGGAGCGGTATTGTGTACACTGAGAGCGCGGTTAAAATACCGTAATTGTTATGCCTCCAGCGTGTGCGTGAGAGGCGCCAAAAGGTTGCGTCCGTAAGGGCGCGTCCCTATGACGTCACTCGTGGCCGTCGGGACCCATCCCGGTCACAGGCAGCCTGGATGGCAATGTCTGCCATCCGCGACCGGAAGTGATGTGCGGGGTGAGTCGCGACGCCGAGTAAGAGAACTATGTAGTAGTCAGAAAAATGGTGGCTCCGCCGCTTCCAGTCACAGTGCTGGATATTCAGGAAACCAGAAAGATGGCGGTGCACAGGACGTCGACCGCTTCACGCTGGAACAGATGATAAGTTAGCTGACATCAGCAAGGAACCCCCAATGACAGCTTTTAAGAAAGCAAGAAATCTACGATCCACACTTGTCAAAGCTGACTACCACTCTCCTACGTCTCAAACCCCCTCCAATTGGCTGAGTGAATTACAGGCCCCCAAAGGTATGTACCCTTGTGGTCATTGCACCCAGTGTAGCTTCACATACAAGACACAGACCTTCACACATCCTATGACAGGAAAACGTTATTCTATACGCAGTTTTGTGAATTGTTCCACCAAAAACGTTATTTATCTCCTGAAATGCCCATGCGGTAAGGGATATGTTGGAAAAACTAAATGGGAAGTAAGAAACAGAATTAGCGAGCACCGCTCGGACATAAGATCGGGCAGAATCCCCCATAGCCAGACACTTTTTGGAAGCGGGACACCTTGTAAACCAACTTAAGTTTGTGGTTATTGAGGTGGTGACGCATCCAAAACGGGGAGGTGATATGGAAAAGAGGTTAATTCAACGTGACCTTATCGACCTTTATCGACCTTCACCATAAGCAGGCATCCTTTGCGCCTATAAAGACTCCCCTTCCAGAGAAGTTTTCGGGGGACCGAAGTAAATTTGCCAATTTCCGGGATGCCTGTAAGCTCTTTTTTCAGTTTCGCCCTCATGCTTCCGGCTCCCAGGAGCAACGGGTGGGACTTATCATCTCCCTTCTGTATGGGGATCCCCAATCATGGGCTTTTAGCCTCTCCCCTCAGGATTATGCTCGCCAATCTGTCGAGGAATTCTTCCAGGCCATGGAGATCCTGTATGATGACCAGGACCGAGGGGCTACTGCCGATGCTAAGCTACGTTCTCTAAGACAGGGGCGAAGAATGGCAGAAGAATATTGCGCTGAATTCCAACGCTGGGCAGTGGTTTCTCGCAGGAATGACCCAGCATTGTGTGGGCAGTTCAGGCTAGGTCTGTCAGAGGTCATAAAGGATGTCATAGTAAATCATCCTGTACCTAACACCTTGGATGAAACCATGCAATTGGCTATCCGCATCGACCGACGCATACGAGAGAGAAGCCTGGAAAAAGGGGCCCAGCCTGAAGTCAGTTTGAAGCCTGAGGCCTTAGTCCCCTCTTCTTCTGAAGAAATTATGCAGCTGGGGGCCACCAAGCTTTCTGAAGCTGAGAGGCGGAGGCGTCTGTCGCAAGGTCTATGCCTTTATTGCGGAGAAGTCGGTCACCTGGTCCGGTCCTGCCCTTGGATCAGGAAACTTCAGAGCCTAGGTGGGATCGAGGAAACCTACCTAGGCTGCAAGGTATTTCCTCTTTGTTGCACACAAATTACATTGCCTGTCGAGATCAGTTATGATTTTGAGTCTAGATCCATAGACACTCTGAATTGTGGGGCTGCCGAGAATTTTATGGATTGGGGCCTGGCTCAAGCGTTAAAGATTCCACTGCAATCTTTGGCCAATCCAATTAGAGTCAACGCCATTAATAAT
Source organism: Gastrophryne carolinensis (assembly GCA_027917425.1). Taxonomy (NCBI): domain Eukaryota; kingdom Metazoa; phylum Chordata; class Amphibia; order Anura; family Microhylidae; genus Gastrophryne; species Gastrophryne carolinensis. Next base: position 307,682,474 of record CM051239.1, on the reverse strand, counting down.
ACTCCCCTTGTCGGGGGCCTGATTCAGTAACTCCACCAGTGTTGAGTTAGAGTTAGAGTGGGGGCGGGACATACCGAGCTAATGAGCTTCCTTCTCCTTAAGATGCCTCTTACCCCTTTGGTTTTGGGACTACCCTGGCTGTCTAAACACAATCCCCACATTGACTGGGTCTCTGGGCAGGTTATCAAGTGGGGGCCACAATGTTTCCAGTCTTGTCTTGAGCTTCCTGTACGTGCCACTAGCTTGACTGCTGAGGGAATCCCTACTCCCTCTGCAGATTTCGCAGACATGTTTTCTGAAAAAGCCGCTGATGAACTCCCTCCTCATAGGCCTTTTGACTGCCCTATTGAACTTCTCCCCAGGACTATGCCGCCTCGGGGAAAGAGTTATAGTTTAACCCGAGCTGAGAACAAAGCCATGAAAGAATACATAGCTGAGAATCTGCAGAAAGGGTTTATTCTGGCGTCTACCTCACCAGCGGGTGCCGGATTTTCCTTTGTGGAAAAGAAAGATGGTGGCTTGCACCCCTGTATTGACTATAGGGGCCTGGATACAATTACAGTTAAAAATAAAGACCCCCTTCCCTTAATAGAAGGACTCTTTAACCAGGTCATTGGGGCACAGGTTTTTTCTAAGCTTGACCTGAGGGGGGCTTACAATTTAATCAGGATCTGGCAGGGGGACGAGTCTTACAGGACTTTGTTAATGAAGTTTTTAGAGAGTACTTGGGTCGTTTTGTTGTCATCTACTTAGATGACATCCTAATATTCTCCCCGACCTTAGCTGAGCATAGGGAACATGTACGGATGGTTCTTTAGAAATTGAGAGAGAATCACCTCTATGCCAAGCTTAAAAAGTGCATTTTTGAGGTTTCTGAGGTTCTGTTCCTGGGATACATTGTTGCCGATACTGGTTTAACAATGGATCAGGCCAGAGTATCTGCAGTTCTCCAGTTGGAACAACCCAACGATGTGGAAGGGTTTTTTCCACCTTGGTAGCCCCACTCACCGACCTCACTAAGAAGGGGGCGTTTACCCCTATTTGGTCGGGCCGATCCATCCAGGCCTTTGAGAACCTTAAGTCTGCCTTTAGTTCAGCACCTGTGTTGGCCCACCCTGATATCCAACAAGCCTTCATAGTCGAAGTAGATGCATCCAAGCTCGGGATAGGGGTGGTTCTCTCACAGTACAGTAGGTCCCCTGAACGGCTAAATCCCTGTGCCTTTTTCTCGAGAAAATGTAATTCCCCTAAGCGGAACTATGATATTGGCAATCGAGAACTTCTAGCTATGAAATTAGCCTTTCAAGAATGGAGACATTGGCTAGAGGGGGCCCAGTTCCCAATTACAATATTCACAGACCACAAGACGAATCAGCTAAAAGGTTAACCCCCCCCCCCCCCCCCCCCCGTCAGGCTCGATGGTCTCTTTTCTTCTCCTGATTTAATTTCACTATAACATACAAACCAGGAACAAAAAATATTAAAGCTGACGCTCTCTCCAGAAGTTTCACAGTTGATAAAGTCCCTGTAGAGGAGATTCTTCCCATACTCCCAGAACATAAAGTCATAGCCGTCATCCAAACTGATCTGTCGAGTGATCTAAGCCAGTTTCAATCGGATTTTCCTCCGGGCAAACCCGATCACCTCCTCTTTGTACCCCTGTCCCACCGTCCAGCAGTACTTCAGCAGTTTCATGACTCCAAGACGGTGGGTCATCCAAGGGTTAAAAAGACTTTGGCCCTTCTAGCCTGTCATGTCTGGTGGCCATCTTACAGGAAAGATACCCAGGCCTTTATTCAGGCCTAGAAGATTTGTACCCGTAGCAAAACCCCCAGGTCAGCTCCTGCCGGACCTCTGGTGCCCCTGTCCACTCCACAGCCTTGGACGCACTTGGCAATGGATTTTTTTACTGATTCACCACAGTCCCAGGGATATACCGTTATCTCGGTTGTGGTAGATCGATTTAGCAAAATGGCGCATTTTGTCCCCCTAAAAAAGCTGCCCACAGCCCAAGAATTAGATCAATATTTCTTAGATCACATTTTCCAACTTCAAGGAATTCCAGAAGATGTGGTCTCAGATAGGGGGGTCCAATTTGTGTCACACTTCTGGAGGGCACTCTGCACCCGGCTAGGTTTCACTGTTTCTCTGTCTTCAGCTTTTTACCCCCAGTCCAATGGGCCGACGGAAAGGACCAACCAGTCAATAGAAAAATAGGCTCAATTCAGAGACACATTCGTCTGGACTTTCATAGCTGTCTGTGTATGTTTTTGTATGTGTTTGTCATTTTTTTTGCTCTTTACGTCCCATTTTCCATTTGTACGTTCGTTCGTGCTCATTCGTATATGCGCTTTCGATGAACGAAACTAAATCGGATCATTTGCGTTAGTTCGGATCAAAATCTGATATTTTGCATTTGTTCAGATAACTTTCGTTATTGGGATGGGCTTGCGTCTCATTCATAGAGCTGATTGCCGAGGGGCTTTGTGGAGGAATATGAGTGCATTGCATGTATCAGCAGGGCCGAGGCCAGATTGCACCGGCGACGCATGCATATCGATCGCATGCATGACATTGAGCTGTTCGAGCTGACCAGACTTAATCGCGCTTCCCTCCATAAATTGTATAGTGAGCTGCGGCCATGGTTAGCCCGCACCACAAGAAAGGTGCAAGCAATTTCAGGTATGACCAAGATGCTTGGCTGCCTGCAATTTTTGGGGAACGGCTCGTTCCAGAGGCTGGGTGCCCTCTCCGTGGGGATTTCCCAGCCTACGCTGAGCCGCATGCTATCCAAGTTTTTGGAAGGCATGGCTACCATTAGTCAGAAATATATATTTTTTCCTGACGACATGGTAGCCTGGAACGCGCTTAAGCTGGCATTTTATAATATCGCCGACATGCCCAATGTCATGGATGCGATTGATTGCACCCACGTTGCATTGGTCCCTCCTGCAGCCGACGAGTACATTTATAGGTAAGTTCTACCGGTAACTTTGTTATATAGTTTAAACAAACTGTATTTTACCTATCTATTAATCCCCCCTTATAATTTGTCCCTGTGAAACAGCTTACAGTGTATACTGTAATCCCTCCTTGTAATTTATCCCTGTGAAACAGCTTACAGTGTATAGCTTAATCCCTCCTTTTAAATTGTCCCTGTGAAACAGCTTACAGTGTATACCGTAATCCCTCCTTGTAATTTGTCCCTGTGAAACAGCTTACAGTGTATACCGTAATCCCTCCTTGTAATTTGTCCCTGTGAAACATCTTACAGTGTATAGCTTAATCCCTCCTTTTAAATTGTCCCTGTGAAACAGCTTACAGTATATAGCTTAATCCCTCCTTGTAATTTGTCCATGTGATCCATTTGACCGTCTTTAGCTTCATCAATGTTTTTAATGTCCGCCAAAGCCAAACATTTTCATGTGGACCTTAATTAGTCATTCGAAAGTTAATCTTTAGTTAATCCAACATACATATCCTTTTTTGGCAAAAAACTACTTATGTACTTAGTGTTATTTGTATTGGCCAACATGTTTTTTGGAGGGTGTTAGGAGTTAGTGTTTGAGTAGTTTACCTTGCCTTGGTAATTTTTTTTATTTTTCTTTTTTTCCAGGAACCGCAAAATGGGTCACTCACTGAATGTCCAAGCAGTGGTGGCCCTGGACATGCGGTTCCTTAGTGTGCTTGCCGGGTTTTCAGGCTCATCCCATGATGCGTACATCTTGCGACGATCTGGATTGTACCGTCGGTTAGATTCTGGAAAATTCTCAGGTGGATGGCTCCTTGGTAAGTTGACGCAAATAACGTCATTCACTTTTCAATGTATGCCTATGAATATAGTTTATGACCCATGTCTGAACATATGGATGTTTTTACCCCTTGATGACATGTTAAACCAAGCCTTAACCATCATCTTTAGCAAAGCACAAACCCTTAAAAACAGTTTTCCAAGCATTTTTAAATAATATATTTCTACTTTCTAGTAACTTACTTATTATTCCTCCCCACACTCGGCTGCAATTTTGTTTTTGACTTTATGATAGGGTCTGCGCCATCTTTGCTCAGATGCATGATACTTACTGAGTAGAGGAGAGCGGGATAAAGTGCAGGGGGCGGGTTAGAGCTGTGCTTGGCTCAGACAAGGCAGATCTGGGGTCCTGAAAAGGTAAGATATCCCAGAATGCTGAGCAGCACAGTCCTAAGCCAATTCCTGTTTGCAGGCTGCCTGATTTGCCCTCATCCGCCATCTTTGATGTTTAAAGGCTCAGAACATGCAGTAGATGGTGTTAGGCTGTTTTTTTAGGTGAGCAATCTGTATGCACAGGGTGTGGCTAAAATATAAGATCGGCTCTTAGGGTGAACGCCCGCTTGTCCATAAGTTTGGAATGTGTAATTTATGTAAATATTTTATTATTCTTTCAGGGGATTCCGGCTATCCGCTTCTTCCCTGGCTGATGACGCCCATCCTTCGGCCATAGAATGCGGCCCAGGACGCCTACAGTCAGGCGCACCGCAAAACCCGGGCCGTTGGGGAGAGGGCCTTTGGCCTCTTAAAAACTCGCTTCAGGTGTTTGGACCATACCAGGGGGGCACTCCAGTATGACCCCAAACAAGGTCATCGATATCATACTGGCCTGCTGTGTCCTCCACAACTTTGCCATCATGCAGCGTGTCCCCCGGTATGTGGATCTGCCCCCCTCTCCACCCAGCCAGGACCCAGAAGATAACTATTGTGGCACACCTAGTGCCTCTGGGAAAGCTGTTCGGGCCAATTTGATAAACACCAATTTTGCCTAATTTGGTTTTCCTGTGTTTGTTTGTTGCATGTAATTCTTATTTTATACTATAATTTGGCTTTGTGAATGCTTTTGTATAGTTTTTTTAAAACAATAGTAATGAATTAATTACTAAAATATTGACACATGATCTGAGCCTCATGCCTTTTTTTTGCCATGTTTGTTTAGAAAAACCTTCAGTAATCTCAAAAAAACCCAAACATTAATGCATCAACTTAGTCAACAACAGCTAAAGTCACATTCAATATATTTTATTGAAATATGAAAAATTGGAGATGAAGGGCACTCGCAGACTTCATGTACATACATAGTACAACAGAAATATACATTAGTGCAGACTCATGGCACCTAGCAATTGGCCTCATCTAGGAGTTTTAAAGTAATGCACTCCAGGCCGAAGTTTCAATAAAAAATAAACTTAACAGACATAGGGAGCAACCATTTGCATGTGAATATTTGGCCAGTAATACATAGGGCTACATACACACCCTCTCCTGCTTGGCCATATTTACCACAGGTACAGGTGGAAAGCAGCCATACCTATGCCACATCCATGCCTGTAAGTCAGTGGCCCACCCAAACAATAACCCCCAGTCCGAATGCAAGTCCAGTCCAATTTTTGCCATGGTTCAAGGTAGTAGTTTGCCAGCCCAGAATGTCCTCCAATCTTGCCTACAAACAGGATGAGCCAGACACAATTTCATTAGGCCCAAGCCTGCAGCGTGGCAGCTTGAGCTGCAGGTTCAGTGAGGCTTTAGCTCAGGCATTGGCTAGTGGGCTATCTCAGCACTCTAATGAGCTATATGGGCGAAAATCAAAATCATACAAGCACAGCCATAAAAAAGGCAATCTTGGTAACGCTCACCAGACAGGTCAATACAGTGAGGATGTAGAGGAAAGATGTGGAGCAGATACAGGTCAAATAGCTGTTAAAATGGGTGTTGCCCATAAAACCCTGGTGGTGGGCCTTGGAGGTGGCCCATCACCTGTGCATGTGTGGCATTCATAATCTGCCACTGTTCCAACATGAGTCTATTGCTAGTTCGAACTTCCTCGAGCATGGCTGTGAAATTATTATTTAAGGTGGCCATGTGGCTGTTGCTTGTCCTAAATTCTGTCAGCATGGTGGTGAATGTATTATTTAATGTCTCTAATTGTGCAGTAAGCTGCTCTGTGGTTCTTTGAGTCACCTGCCAAAATAAATGGCTGTCATGGCGCCACGCTGACTCCAGGATTGGCAAGCGCCTCCTCTGGGAAACTGATCGACGTTGTTGACTACGTCTACCAATTCCCCAGGTTTGAGCGCCTGCAGATGCTGGACCTCTAGGGCGAGCAAGAGTCGCAGATGTGCTCGGCAAATCCTCTGCAGCAGAGCTACCACTGGGGTCTGTAGGCTCAGTCTCTGCATGCTGCCCACGATGGGCTGGCAGCATGCGTCCAGCTTCACTCTGCTGCAGAGGATTTGTTGCAGTACCATGTTGGGACAGTGGCAGATTAGGTTCCAGGGGGGTCAGTTCTGAAGGTCCCATCAAGCTGTCATCCTCCTCCATCTCTTGCATGTCCTCCATCAGTGTGTGGGTCTGTTGGGACATGTGCAAAAAAAGGTTCAGTTTGGGCCCTAAATATATTTGTTATGCAAATTAGTCATGTTCATTCACATGCATCAGCAGTTTCGTCCACTTACCATATATATCTGGTCCTGGCTCCTATGCAGCACGGAAGTTGACGATGTGGTCAAACTGGATGAGGCTTCCACACTTGCTGAGGCTTGATGCTTGGCTGTATTGAAAATAAAAAGGCACATAAACACCCAAAAATCCATTGATGATCTGGATTAATACATATGCTTTAAAAAAACACGTGGCCAAGCAGGAATGCCAACTCCTCCAACGGTCCAAGGTGACCTTCACTATGAATGTCATTATCTGTTATATGTATGCCTCACCCTGTACATACACATTGCTCACCTTAAATAATACAAACATGCATGTGCTGCATGTTATGAGGCTTCACACATCCCTAAAGGGCCATTAGGGGCCCACACTCAGCTTGCAAATATCATTTGTCTTCAGAGTATGCTGGTGGGCATTCTTTCCCTGACCCCATATCAAGTATTTTAGCCCAAAGCACAGCTACAACACAAGTGGGATAAAGACAAAGAAGGAAGTGTTGTATATGATTGAGTAGAATCACATAACAGTCAGTGCTTTGCTAATATAAAGACTTTAATAGTGACCATAAATACTGTCCAAGGTCGTGTATGGGCTGCAACATTTGAAAATGAACATTTCGCAGACATTAAACACCCAGCTAAAACTGTAACCTCCCCTACAAGCCACTCCTTAGGGGCATGTGTTCATATATGCCTGTGAGCCTCATTTTACACGTTTAAAACATTTCACATACACACTAACATTACTAACCTGCAGGAAAGGTAGGGATGTCCGTGTCCCATCGGCCAGAGAGGCCCTCTAATGCCACGGGATGTATCAACGCCAGCACCATCTCCTCAGCTCGTGTAAACTGTAATTTTGTGGGGAAGGCTCCGCCAGTTTGTAAGCTGAAAAATAGAGGTTTGCAAATTTTGGGCATTGTGGTCAATACAACAAGCAGACAAATGCACAACTCAAATATGTACCTGTAATTGCGCCATTTATTTTCTTTCTTCCGTGCTGCATACTTCAGGTCAGAAATTTTGCACTGTATCTGCTCCACATCTTTAAGCTCCTCCCCCGCTGCATTAACCTGTCTGGTGAGCTCCTCCAAGATTTCTGTTTTTCTCATTTTGCTTGTAGATTTTGATTTTCGCCCATATAGCTCGTCATAATGGAGTGTGAGCCCACTTGCCAATGCAAGAGTTTGGGCCTCACCAAACCTGCCACTCAATTGTCCTCGCCGCAATGTCCGGCCTATTGCTTGCTGTTCGGGCTCATCTCTGTATGTAGGCAATTCGGGGGACATTCTGGGCTGGCTCTGTTGCGTTGAAATGTGGGACACGTGGCTTGAGAACAAATGGACTGGACTTGCAAATGGACTGGGTGGCCACAGAACTTCCAGGCATGGATGTGGCATATGGATAGTTGGTCTCCACCTGTGCTGGTGGCAAATGTGGCCGAGGAGGAGAGGGTGTGTTTGAGGGTGTGTTACTTCTGGCCCTGTGCCTCTTTGTGCCCTTGCCACTTGTGGTTCCATGCCCCTGGGAGGTACTTGCACGTGGCTCAGGAGATGCAGAGTTGGCTGGGCTTGGGCTTCTGGGCCTGGGGCTCTTGGTGGTTCCATGGCCATGGGTGCGTTTAACACGTGGCTCACGAGATGCAGAGCTGGCTGGGCTTGGGCTTCTGGGCCTGTGGCTCTTGGTGGTTCCATGGCCATGGGTGCATTTCCCATGTGGCTCACGAGATCCAGAGCTGGCTGGGCTGGGGCTTCTGGGTCTGTGGCTCTTGGTGGTTCCATGGCCATGGGTGCGTTTCCCACGTGGCTCACGAGATGCAGAGCTGGCTGGGCTGAGGCTTCTGGGCCTGTGGCTCTTGGTGGTTCCATGGCCATGGGTGCGTTTACCACGTGGCTCAGGAGATGCAGAGCTGGCTTGGGTGGGGCTTCTGGCCCTGCTGCTCTTACTGACCTTGCCAGTGAAGCGTGCTTTTTGAAGGGATGTGCTAGGCTGGGGAGGAGGGGAGGGTGTCTTTTGGGGGCTGGGGCTTCTCACCCTCTTAGTGGCCTTTCTTGCGGGCGTACCGGCCTGCTTTGTTGTTGGCTTCTTCTTAGCCGCTCCCTCCTTGGCTTTGCTGGTTGATTTGGGTTTAGCGGACTTGGTGGGTAATGTCGCCTTGGGTTGGCCACTGTGGCTGCGCATTTCCCGCACCTTCGGAGTTGGTAGTTGGGGCCGAGTGCTTGGACGTGAGGAAGGCTCCTCAGGCCGCTGTGGCCTTTTGCTGGTGGCTTCCTTGGCTGGTGTGGCCTTACCGAGTGCATTTTTAGCTGGTATGTTGAAACTCTCAAAGAGAATGAGCTGTGTTTCCAGGACCCTTTAAATACTAATGCCTGGGTATGATGCGTACGCGTGCGTATGGCCGTTCGTCCGGCCGTGCATAACCCGGAAACCGCTGGGGCATTACTTATCTGCTGCGGACAAGAAGAAAGATGGCGCCCACGATCTTCACCCGCCAACAACAAGAGCTGATTATGCTCGTAAGTGTATTGTAAGGGCTTTGATTTGCCATCCAAATGCATGCCTAGGCCTTAAAGTGGACCAACACCCTCCAAAACAACATCTCATTGATCACTTTAATATAAAAAGACACTTACCTTTTGATGACTTTTGCAGCCTTCTGTCTCTCGCAGCGCCTGTATTCTTCAAAAATCTCAGCCGAAAGTCCCGCCCTCCAGCTCTTGTCCGTTCATTTGAATGTTGTCCGTCACGCTTGTCCGTGGATAAGGTCTTCTCAGCACTCGCGCGATTTCCCTTTCGGTTCTTCTCTTCTCTACGTCATCGGGGGGCGTGGCCTCTCTCCGCTCTCGGGAGCGTGCACGTCTCAGCGGTGGCTGGACATTGACTGGCTGCTGGAACGGCGGGAAGCCGGGGAGGGAGACTCTGGGTGCACGTGACATGCTCCGGGAGTTCAGGTGGCAACAGGGACCCAGAACACTGCAACAGGTCCGCCCGTAACGTAATGGGCTTGCGAGAAGAGTTACAAGCTGGCCAGTAAAAATAAAAGCTAAAACGTGGTGGTGGTGGGCTGTCAGTGCCGGTCTTGACCGGACAAGTGGGGCGGGTCACACAGCACAGGCCACACACGGATATAGCTGTTACTTCTGACAGCCAGGAGCTCCCACTGAACGGCCCTTCACCCAGCATCTTATATACGCGCACTCCCCGCGCCTAGTGATTGGGCGGTCAAGACGTCACTCATTGGGCTGCCTAACCCTCCTGTGTGACGATCTGTCATACAGGCATATCTGGTCGGGGAAATCGCGCATGCGCAGTAGCGCTGATTTAGATCAGGTGAAGCGCCGCTCGCTCCCGATGCAAGCGGCTTGTCACCTAACTACTGCACATGCGCGTGATTTCATGTAGGAAATGGTCAAACGATCTCTTCCTTTTTGAAAAAAAAAACAAAGATGGCGGGCAGATATTAAAATGGAAGCGACGCAGCGATTGAGCATCCGAGGTAAGTTATTTTTTCTTTAATATTTATAAACGGGTCCTGCTGCATATTTTGCATGTTTTAAAAAGACATAAAAAAAAAAAAAAACGGCAGGGTGTTGGTCCACTTTAAGGAAGCGCAGGAAGAAAAAAGTTTGGTTTAAAAGTTTGTAAAACTCTGTGCAAAACAGAAGTGCGCACATGTGTGAACCAAGTCACTTCCATCTAGAAGGATAGTTTGAGGCTAGAAATATGTCTGGGAATGTCATTTAGTCAACTGATCTAATTGTGACAGATATTTGTATGCAGTTTGATCTAACAACTATGTTTATTTTGTGTTTTTTAGACGATGCTTCAGCGCAGGTACGACTACCTGCCCAACTCATTTGAGAAGAGGAATGTCGCCCTGGAGATCATTTCCCGGATCCAGCAGGAGACGGACACCACCTTCACACATACGCAGATCATGCAGCATTGGTAGGACCTGAAACGGCTCCACATACCCAGGGTGCGGCGATTTTTCGTATTCATTTCCCAAGTAAGTACATAGCGATTGCATGCTAGATGTAAATAATACAGAAGGTAGGCCTTTATTTAGAAATGCTTTGCTTTTCTAGTGTTGGAAATGGAGTACCGAACCCGACGCACCCGGAGCCGCACAGGTCGACCAGTGCTGCATGAATCTGCAGCAAAAAGTGAAGGTGGTGGATCTCCAGGGCGACGTTCCTACCCCTCCTCTGTAGCGGCCTCAGACCAGCCCTTGGACCTTTCGACAGAGGAGGGGCATCACGGCGTGGGCAGGGAGTCGGCCCAAGCGACGGAGCCATTAGCCTCTGGTATGTGACTCTTAATGTAACCGCACACACATACATGCTATTTATACAAAAGCTGATTCCCTTAATCTCTTTTTATAGATGATTCGGTAGCGGGTGAAGGATCTGGAGCAGGGACTGCATCAGATCAGGCCTAGGAGGCACATGTAGAAGGTGGGTGATGTCACACACGCATTCAAATTGTCATTTGCTTACTGTTGACTCAGACATTAGAAATGACCCTATTTGACATGTCTCTACAGGCTCAACTTCCCAGCAGTGGCAGGTCCCAGAACCGAGGGTGATCCCCGAAGCAGACGTCAGCCACCAACGAAGTAAGTTGTAATGTCATTATTTTGAGTATGTGGGAATTGACATGATCACCAAGATACCTAAAGCCATAGTCAGTTGCATTAGCATAAAGACATATGCCCTGTTCCTTTGATTAATTCCTTAGCATAATGACATATGCCCTGTTCCTTTGATTAATTCCTTAGCATAATGACATATGCCCTGTTCCTTTGATTAATTCCTTAGCATAATGACATATGCCCTGTTCCTTTGATTAATTCCTTAGCATAATGACATTGGCCCTGTTCCTTTCATTAATTCCTTAGCATAATGACATATGCCCTGTTCCTTTGATTAATTCCTTAGCATAATTACATATGCCCTCTTCTTTTGATTAATTCCTTTGCATAATTACATATGGCCTCATGAGTTAGCTTGCAACCGAATAAACATTCCATCCCTAGCTGATAAACATGTATTTGCCAACAAATAATTTTTTTATACTTTTTATACAGGGACCACACGTGCCAGAGTGGCACAACTGAGTGCAAGGGTCCTTGCGTTGGGGACCACAGATGAAGATGACTAATGTTCTGGGTCCCGCCATTGCTATGTATATAGTTTTACATTTTTAAAATTTTATAAAAAATGTTATACTTTTATAATGTTTATTTTTTTAAACAAAAAAAAAATTAAATTTGTAACATTTAAAAAAAAAAAATAAGGCCAAAACAAAGTGGCATTTGTTATTAAAAAAAAAAATACCTGTTTCTGTGTCATTTCCTTTTTGAAATACATTAATTAAGGGTTGGTTACCACAAACCGAATGGGTCAAGAAATATTTAGAGATGAAGATTCGCACGACCGCGAAGTGATTTGGGTAAGTTTTAGGGGTGTGAAATGGAAGAATATACTTAGCGAAGTGATTTGGGTAAGTTTTAGGGGTGTGAAATGGAAGAAGAATGAGACCACGAAGTGATTTGGGTAAGTTTTAGGGGTGTGAAATGGAAGAATATACGGAACGCGAAGTGATTTGGGTAAGTTTTAGGGGTGTGAAATGGAAGAATATACTGAGCGCGAAGTGATTTGGGTAAGTTTTAGGGGTGTGAAATGGAAGAAGAATGAGACCGAGAAGTGATTTGGGTAAGGGTTAGGGGTGTGAAATGGAAGAATATACTGAGCGCGAAGTGATTTGGGTAAGTTTTAGGGGTGTGAAATGGAAGAAGAATGAGAGCACGAAGTGATTTAGCTAAGCATTGTAGCCATATTTAGTGAACCAAATATGTAGGCGAGCACATTAATAAGTTAAATTTGTAGTGCGCAGGCGTAAGGTCGTAAGGATTTTCGTCTTGATGATTATTTATTGTAAAAGGAAAACAGAATCTAACGGGAAATTTAAAGGATTCGTGGGAGGAGACGATGGAAAAGGGGCAAAAACGAAAGGCAACGTTGTAACATGAGTAAAATAAACGGAAAACGAAAGGTGGAAAATGACATTCTCGTTGGCATACGAATGGACGAAGACTTTACAGAAGGCTTGCGATACATGCTTAGAATCACTCGTACACTCATACGACAGCGGGAACATTAAAAAAAAAAAACAGATCGACACAAAAACGAAAGTCTTTTTTTTTTTACTCTCTGAATCAACCCTCTTATCTCCATTTGTTTCACTTCCGATATGCAGTCAGAGTGGTCCCAGTTCCTTCCCTTTGCTGAGTTGGCCTTCAATAATGCAGTTAACTCCTCCACGGGGGTATCACCCTTCCGGTGTGTATATGGGAGGGATCTTAAGTTCTCGGCACTTTCAGGCTCGCCCTCTGGTTTGCCTTCTCTAGACGATTGGTTGTCCCAGTGGCCAGATTTATGGGATAAGACTCAACAGCATTTGATCTGGGCATCTGATCAGCAGAAGATCTTTGCGGATCGTCATCGATCTAACAATCTAGAATATAGGGTGGTCAATTTGGTTTGGCTCTCTACCAAAAATGTAGCGCTACGGGACCATGATATATCTGCCCTTATCCCATTTTACAGAAAGGTAACCAAGTCACATACAGACTCAAGCTTCCACTGTCCTTGAGGATTTGTAATTCTTTTCATGTTTCCCTTCATAAGCCCGCCAGGGGAGTGGAGGAGGATTCCTCTCCTTTTTTCATCCTAGTTGACGGTGAGCAGGAGTTTGAAGTCGCAGGAAATCTGGATTCCGTTTCCTCCGGAATTCCTTGCAATATTTAGTCGGCTGGAAGGGGTATGGGCCAGAAGAGAGGAGTTGGGTTCCAGCTAGAGATGTGCATGCGGACCATTTAATTAAAAGATTTCATAAAGAAAATCCCCTTAAACCCAGGGTGGAGGGACTTACCTCTGCTAGGGGGCCCGTGGCGAGCGTCTGCTGGGTGACGTGGCACTCCTGCTGCTGAGCGTGCCCGCCGTTCCTGGATGACGGGGAGCGCGGCACGTTACTCTGGCAGCCTCCCTCGCCCCTCTCTAGCTGTGCAGGAGCGCATCCCTCAGTCTGTACATTTCGCCACTAGGAGGCGCTGCGCTGCAAATGGCAGGCAGCGGAGAGTCCTCCACACCTAATGGGAATCAGGGGTTGATCAGCCTTGCTGGCAAGACTGACTAGCCCCTGGGTAGTGTGTCCAATCACTCACAGTGTTGTAAGTTACACCAATCAGCACATACACTCCCCCCCAGGGTGGCCATTGGTCAATTCCCCAATAAATATGGAGTTAGCCCAGTACTCAGTGCCCGTGATAGTCTCTTGTAATTAGGGTATGACTAGTGATTATCTGTTTCCAACCCAGCTTGATCGACTATCCCCGTCTGCTGCCTGAACCGACCTCTGTTTTGTCTGACCTCGAACCTGCCTGCCCCTTTGGATACCCCGCGATCTCTGACCTCCCGGCTTGACCCTTCGGATACCCCTGACTACGCACCTGCCTCATCCCTGTACTCTGAAGCACCATCCGAACTATCTTCCCATGTATGACCTCGGCTTTGGGATATCCTCGCGGTTCATCGACCTTTACCGTAAGCAGCCGTCCTTTGCGCCTATTAAGACCTGGGGGCAACCGTGTCCGGCGAGGCGTTTCTAGTGTCCCGGCAAACGGGGGCTTGACTATAGGCTTGACTATAGGCAGAAGCGGCGGTGGCGATGGGGGGTTGTCTGCTTACGAAAGGCTGGTCGCTGGGCATCACAGTCAAGTTTATGCAACAATAACCTAATTCCCTTCTAAGGTACCACAATGGTACTACTTATAATGAAAACAATCCTTCTATATTAACATACAAAGAGTTACTGACAAGTATAGGTGGCCATCTTCTCTTGCATTTTGTGTCTGCTTCTGCTTTTCCTGGGAATTCCCAGGAGGAAGCAGTAGCCATGAATCGTGATGGAAGCTAACCACCTTTACCTGTCTATAAATCTTCTTTATCAATCTTTTTATTGTGTATATTCTGAACATCATTCTATTAGCATAATACTGTTCATACACAGAATTTAAAGATCACAAACAACTTAAGTCACAATTAGAAGCTTATTCACTGCATACAAGAAAATCCATTCAAAAGTTCAATTCAAATAAATTAAAATAAAAATAACAACCCCTATGAGGGGGGAGGAGGTAAGGGGGGGGGAGTAAAGGAAGGGTTTTGAGGAAGAATCAGATGCTCATTAAAATTCTGCCTCAAAATCTGTAGGCAGAAAATTCCGAACCCAAGGTTTCCACACCTCCATGAACAGCTACAAAGTCCCATTGTGAATGGCGGACTTTTTTCCATGGCCATAATGCAGTTAACCTAGTTTTTAAAGGCGTTGAAGTTCAAGGTGGGGGACCTCCAAGCCCCAGCTATCACCAGCTTTGCCCCTGATAGGATATAATACATCAACCGCGTTTTTAGTCTAGAACTGTGGGGGATTGGGGCGTTGAGGAGAGCTACCCAAGGGTCTCTGACCACAGATCTACCACATACCTTGCTGAGAACTCTAAAGATTCTTGACCAAAATCCCCTAACTACTGGGCAATCCCACCACACATGCCGGTATGACCCCGGTGAGAGGCACCCCCGGAAGCAGTTCCCCTGGAACTCAGTGGAAAAGTGTTTTATTCTCTCTGGGACCATATACCATCTTGCCATTAGTTTTACGTTAGCCTCGATTAAAGTTGCCGAGCAACCAAAGGAAGCGTTCCTCATCCCCATTTTTCTTGATCTATCTCTCTACCCAGTTCATGGTGCCAATTTTTGGTATAGGATAGGCATGTATCCATATCCCTTGAGGCCAAGTTATGATATATCTCTGAGATTGCTCCTCTGCCTCTGGGATCCCTACAGCAGCGCGTCTCAAAAAAAAGTTAGTTTTCAGACTCCTGCCAATTCCCCACCGTGGATCTCACAAAATGGCGAACTTGCAGAAAACGAAAAAGCTCATTAGATGGCAGGTGAAATTTATCCCTCATCTGTTGGAATGTACTGAACTCTGAAGATTGCAGACAATCTGAAATTCGCCGTATGCCCACCTCCTTCCATGTATTAAATCTACCAGGGTCCTCTGCCCCTGGGGGAAACATTGGATTGTTCCACAAAGAAAGGAGAGGGAGGTACAGGGACACCAGTCCACCTGTCTATAAATCTTTTGTTATAAGTCAACACTGTTGGCCCTGTTGATTATCTTTTCATCATTACTGCATGCGCATGTGTGGGCTAACAGGTTCCCATAGATCACAGATTGGATCTGACCCTCTTGAAAGTGGCAACTAGTGCACATTGTTCTGTATTATACTTGAATTGTAGACACACTTATTTGTGTACATTAACAATACATTTATTGGCACTATTAAATAAATGTGCTTTGTGCATTCACTTATCTATAAATTTGGGCATTAAAATAATGTAACAACTCACCCGGGAGGGGCCCCTCCTCTCATGTTTATAGGGATTTTTAATATTAGCCATTTTTTGATACAGCCCTTATAAGAAAATTATTACCCAATTATAGCCCTAGGCTCAGGTGGGCCTTATAGAGAGATGTTAATTTCTGGGGTAGCCCTAGGCTCAGGTGGGCCTTATAAAGAGATGTTAATTTCTGGGGTAGCCCTAGGCTCAGGTGGGCCTTAGAGAGAGATGTTAACTTCTGGAGTAGCCCTACACTCAGGTGGGCCTTAGAGAGTACAGGAGGAATCTTTCCTGATGTTTTTCAGGCATGTATAATAGCTGCAATAGAAGTATGATACTTGGCTGTAGAAGAGTGGGCAGTAATGAAATCTATACAAGGAATGGGACACCTTCTTTCTCCTTCATTAATAGAGCACAGAATAAGTTCTTCATCTTGCGATCATCAGACGTCAGGCTATCATCAGTGGATCACTGTGAACAGAGGGATGAAACTACAAATTTGTTGCAGAGGAAATTACTGTATACTATGCTCTACTGGAATCTCTCCTTAAGCTCTGGTTTTGCCCCTCTGGACTATTTGCTCTGACCTGAGGTTGAATTGTATGAGAGCCAGTTTGGTAACAAAGCCTTGTAAGAAATAAAGTGAACTGGTAATATGAAGTGGGGGACAGATCATTTGAGATGGTCTGATGAAGTTTAGATGAAACAGGTGGCTGCTGGGGGTTCGGATAATGTTCATAGTGGTATCATGTCCTGTTGATTGGATATTCCTACCTGTGTCTGTATGGTCATTATTTTGCACATTACTCTACTTTTTTGTAAATCTAATTATTTATTTGTCTACATAGTGATTGTTGTATTTAATGAACTTTTTGCACATGTCAATTTATATTTAGAGATTGACATGGATTGTGTTATAATGATGGTGGTTTTGGTGGTTTAGACACTCAAATTGATTCTTAGAGATCCAAGGCAGAGACCCAATAGTAATTTTGGACATATAGTATTAAGGCAATTTAGGTACCCACAAAGATCCATGTAAGCACACCATACTACTATCCCTATATTATTATGTTTTTAAGCATTATTCCAATTCCCTTTTATTAAAAATACGGTCTAGAGCAGTGCTTTACAAACCTATTCTCAGGGATCACCACCAGGTCAGGTGTTGCTGATCTTCACACAGATATACAGGTATAGTTTAATGATTGCCTGTGTGGAGATCCTCAACATATAGAGGGTCTTAAAAACCGGTTTGGAAAATACTAGGGTGTTCCTGTACATGTTACTGACGGAAACATCAGATCATCACACATTTAAATGGTATCTCCCTGCACCTTTCATTTATGTCTGTAACCTTTTAATGTTGCTAATCATTTCATACAGAATTCCCAGACTTTCCTGTTCTGTCCCTCATTTTCCCTGTAATCATGGCACCAGCTAAAAAGCTGCTGGCAAAATAGTCTCCAGACTGCTACAAAAGAACATCACAAATAATGGCATTCATATGATCTTGCTCATTTTGCAACATGCCTAATGATTTTCCTGAAGAATATGGCTACAGGGTAAATCTGCCCAAAATTATGGTTCATGAACAGGGATGACGACTATCCTGGAGGCAGCAGACAGCAGAGTGACAGTCGATGCTTAGTTTAATGAAGCCCAAGAAATTACGATTTTCAGCCCTCCTTTCCTTATTTCACTGTCCTGACTGTACTTAGTTCCCCTCTCTCCTTCCCAGTCCACTACCACACTCATCCAATTAGACATTTTATTAAACCGGACCTTCAGCATGAATTTATGAAAAGCCCAAACCCTTAAAAACAATTCCCCAGCATCTAAAATTAATATATATTAAGTTTTTAGTCACTTACTTATTATTATTTCCCGCACCGGGCTGCAACTCTGTTCAGGGCTCTAGGATACGGGTGCTGCCATCTTGATTCAGAAGCATCACATATACTGAGGATAGGAAAGTGGGATAAAGTGCAGGGAGTGGGGTTATAGCTGTGCTTTGCACAGACAGAGCAGAGCTGGGGTCAGGGAAAGGACAGCAATCCCAGAATGCAGAGCGACACAGTCAGAATACACTTCCTGTTTGCAGGCTGCCTGAAGCCCCAGGAGCTGCCATCTTGGATGTTTAAAGGCTCATAAAAGGCAGTAGATGCAGGTAGGATGATTTTTATTGTGGGGAATCTGTATGTACAGGGTGTGGGAAACATATAAGACATTCTCTTATTCAGGGTGAAGCTTTAAGCTGCCTTGTGGTTCCTCTCCTGGACTGGGCGCTACACACGTATAACCAACAGATAAGAAAGGGAAACCAAACACTGAAATACAATATGTAAGCCCTGTGCAAAATGAAGGACTAGTCACCAATCAAAGCTAAACCTAATCACATTAACCCACAGACAGGCAAATGCTCTTATGACTACTGCTTGAAATAGTACAACATTAGTATCTTTATTAATAGATACACACTTAAGCAGTAACAACCTATCAAAAAGATTCCATATCTCCCAAGTGACCACTATTAAAAAAAGCAATACTGTGAGTACTCACCTGTAGAATTGTTTTTGTTCTTGCATGGCACGGCCCGCTTCGGTATTCATAACAGTTGGGTTATTCCGCCACAAGGTGGCGCAGTGGTACTGCAGAAAGCTGTGGCATCTCCCAGCTCCCTATAAAAACGGGATTAACCATAGAGTTCTCAGCGTAGTCAAGCAGTGAGACAAGAAGCTGAGAGAGAATAAAGTAAAAAAATGTGAAAAGGGTAAAAAACCCCAATTAACTTGGAACAATCACATAAAGAGGCAACCAAGAATAACGATAAGGGTGGGGCGAAGCAGGCCGTGCCATGCAAGAACAAAAACAATTCTACAGGTGAGTACTCACAGAATTGCTTTTTTCTTTATTGCATGGCACGGCCCGCTTCGGTATTCATAACAGTTGGGACATCCCAAAGCAGTGTCCAAAGTAGGGTGGGATCCCAAAGAGTAACGGCTAGTAGTTCAAGTCACTACCACCTGAAGCACCTCACGGCCAAAAGCAGCATCCGCTGAGGCCTTAACATCAACCTTGTAAAACTTTGAAAAAGTATGAACAGAAGACCAAGTAGCGGCCTTGCAAACTTGTTCAACAGAAGCTTGGTGCTGAAAAGCCCAAGAGACACCAATAGCACGAGTGGAATGAGCAGTAATCCTAAAGGGAGGTTCCTTTCCCTTAGCAGAATAGGCTTGAACCACCGCCTGACGGATCCACTTGCTGATAGTGGATTTAGCCGGAGGCAAACCCTTTCTAGGTCCAGAAGTGAGAACAAAAAGAGCATCAGACTTCCTGAAAGTCTCAGTAGCGACCAAATAAAACTTCAGAGCCCTGACCACATCCAGAGAATGCAAGGAGTCCGCTCCTTGGAATTAGCAGGATTAGGATACAATGAAGGCAAGACAATAGGGTTGATTCAGAGACACATTCGTCCGGACTTCCGTAGCTGTCTGTGAAAGTTTGGGTGGGTGTTTGTCATTTTTTTGCTTTTTTAGTCCATTTTTCATTCATACAAACGTTCGGGAATGCGTTTTCGATGAACGGAAGCAAATCGGAACATTTCCGTTAGTTCGGATCATTTTCCAAACAAAATCGGAAATTTTCCGTTCGTTCAGATAACTTCCGTTGTTGGGATGGGTTTCTGTCTGATTCAGAGAACTGATTTCCGACGGATCACCACCCTATAAATCCGTTTCATTTCCGATCCACTTACGGGACCTTTCAGGGCTCGGATTGCTATTGTTGAACATGTTTTGCGGCTATGTGGAGGAGCCTGCGCGCCTTTAGCACCAAGGCATTTCATGTATCAGCATGGCCGAAGCCATAAATTGTCTCGCAATGCATAAATGAATCAATACATTTCATGTATGCCTTCTAGATGCATTTTAATGCTGACCTTAATTAGTCCTTAGCATGTAAACATATATTTTCCCACACATCCATATAATTGCTATATTTTTTAAGACTTATGTCGTTTGTGAATTATATTTGGATTGTTGAACTTGAATCTTAATTTGTTGTAGGAGTTATTGTTTTAGTTGGTTACCTTTGCTTTGTGTAATTATTTTATATTTGGTTGCAGGAACTGCAAGATGTGCCACTCGCCCTTGCTCCTGATGCCCGTTCTTTGCCTGCAGAATGAGGGCCAGGGGTTCTCTAATCGGGCACTATGCAAAACCCGGCCTGTGGTGGCGAGGGCCCTCTGGCTTTTGAAGTCCAGATTTAGGTGTTTGGACCATACGGGGGGGGGGGGGGGGCACTGCAGTATGACCCCAACAAGGTTATACCAATATTTTAATTTACGTTTTTTAACAGGGACCACACGTGCCAGAGTGGCACAACTGAGTGTCAGGGTCCTTCAGTTGGTGGTAATGGGCCCAGAAATATTTAAAGATAAATATTCACATGACCGAGAAGTGATTTGGGTAAGTTTTAGGGGGCTAAAATGGAAGAAGAACCTAACCAAGAAGTGGTTTGGGTGAGCTTTAAGGGTTCAAAAGGGAAGCTGCAGGATAGCGCTAAGTGGTTTAGCTAAACATTGTAGTAGAAGTGATGGAGTCAAATATGTATGCGAGCACTTTAATGAGTTAAGTTGGTAGTGTGCAGGCGCAAGATCGTAAGGATTCCGTCTGGACGATTATTTTGGGTAAAAGTGAAACAGAATCTATCGGGAAACGTAAAGGATTCGTGTGAGGATACGATTGGGAAAAGGGCAAAAATGAAAGGCTACGTTGTTACCTGAGAAAATGAATCAGAAAAGTCTCGATGGAAAATGACATCCTCGTACTCTGGCATACGAACGGACGGAAACTTTACAGAACGTTTACAATGCATGCATAGAATCGCTCGCACATTCATACGAGAGCGGGAACTTTTGAAAATGATACGACAACGGCACTAAAACTGAATTTTTTTTGTGTCTCTCTGAATCGAGCCTAATGTCCTGATTGAGATGAAAGGCAGACACAACCTTTGGCAAGAAATCCGGCTTAAGCCGGAACACCACCTTATCCTGATGCCTCTCAAAATAAGGAGGTTTGATGGAAAGCGCCGCTAGCTCAGAAACTCGCCTTACAGAAGTGATAGCCACCAGAAAGGTGTCAAAATAGACAAGGCAGCCTCACGGATAGGCTCAAAGGGAGGCCCTTGCAGAGCAGACAACACCAGATTCAAATCCCAGACTGGTAGCAAAGGCTTACGGGGTGGACGCACATGAGAAACACCCTGGAAAAAGGTTTTAACCAACCGGTGATTGGCAAAAGATCTTTGGAAAAAAATTGCCAGAGCTGAAACATGGCCTTTTAAGGGTACTAAGTTGAAGGCCCAGATCCAAACCATGTTGTAAGAATTCCAGAATCCTGGGAATAGAAAACACCCAACAAGGAAGAGATTGGACTCACACCAGGCAATGTAAGCATGCCAGACCCTGTAATAAAGGACGAGGACTTCTTTCTAGCCCGAATCATGGTATCAACAACAGAGGCAGGCAGCCCCTTTTCCATCAATATGGAGGTTTCAGCAGCCAAGCCGTTAAAGCCAGAGTGTGTAAATTGGGATGGCGTAGCTGCCCCTGAGTGAGAAGATCTGGATCCTCGGGCAAGATGTGCCTGTCTACTGCCAACTGCATGACGTCTACGAACCAAACTCTTCTTGGCCAACAAGGGGCAACCAGGATGGCTGGTACCCGCTCCTGGGCTATCTTGCGCATGACCCTGCCTAGGAGAGGAAACAAAGGGAACCCATAGAGAAGCTGAAACTCTGTCCAAGGTATTGCCAGGGCTTCCGTGGCGAAGGCCAGAGGATCCTGAGACAGAGAGACAAATCTGGGAAGTTTGTGACACAAACAGGTCCACATCCGGCTGACCCCAGCGGTGACAGAGGGAGAGAAACACCCGGTTGTTGACCACTCCCCCAGACGAGACGTCCCCCTGCTCAGGGAGTCCGCTACCTGGTTCTCCACCCCAGGGAAGTAAACCGCTGAGATGCAGGGAACATGCTGTTCCGCCCAAGACAGAATCAGGGACATTTCCTTGAAGGCTCGCTTGCTCCGAGTCCCTCCCTGATGATTGATTTAGGTCACCGCCATCTGGTTGTCTGAGTGGATCTGAACAGCCCGACCCCGAAGGTGAGTGAATAGGCGAGAAACAACCAACCTGATCGCCCTCAGTTCCAGGACGTTAATGGAAGCATGGGCCTCTTGTGGGACCCACCGACCCTGGAACCTCAGGGACTTCCAGAAGCCTCTCCAGCCGGTCAGACTGGCATCCGTGGCAACCGTTTCCCAGCACGGGGCAGGAAGGTCCTGGCCCCCAGAAAGTTCCTTGAGTCCAGCCACCACGAGAGAGACTGTCTGGCCAGGGGAGACAGAACAAATTCCTGATCCAGGGACACAGGGTCCCGATCCCAAACTGACAAGAGGTGCATCTGAAGAGGTCTCATGTAAAACTGAGCAAAGGGGACTGGCTCGAAGCAGGACACCATCAGGCCCACCAAATGCATCCCCTGAGGGATGGAGGGATGAGGAAAAGACTCGCCACAATCAGGATGTCGTCCAGTTAAGGAATGATGCGGATGCCCTGGTTCCTTAGCAGAGCCATCACTCCCGACAGCACCTTGGTGAACATCCGAGGTGCCGAGGTGATACCGAAGGGCAGAGCCACAAACTGGTAATGCTGATCCTGCAGCTCGAACCTTAGAAATCTCTGATGACCTGGGAAGATAGGCACATGAAGATAAGCATCCTTGATGTCCACAGTGGTCATGAAGTCGCCCGGGCGAAGGGTACTGACAGCAGAGCGCAGCGTTTCCATGCGAAAATGCTTGAATCTGACAAATTTGTTGAGGCCCTTCAGAACCAGAATGGGCCTCAGAGAGCCGTCCATTTTGGGTCCGTGAAAAGATTGGAATAGTACCCTTGACCCCTTTCTTGATGGGGCACCAAACAAATGACTCCGGACTCTAACAGGCAATGAACGGCCAGAAGCAACCCTTGAGCAGACAGAGGGTTTAAAGACATCCAGGATCTGATGAATCTTGGGGGGGGCAGGCTGCAAACTCTATTTTGTAACCGGAGGTCACTACCTTCTGAATCCACCGGTCTGAGACATGAAGCCTACAGACGTGAGCAAAGAGCCGAAGCCGTCCCCCCACCTGGATGGGTGAGGGCACCCCTTCATGCCTGAGGGGGCTTGAGAGAGGGTTTGGGCTTAGGATTCCAGGAGAGACCGGGACGACCACGGGATCTGCCACGGCCCCAAGAATCTCTGCACCCACTGGAGAGAAGGGAGCCACGGCCCCCTCTGGGAATGCACAAGGAAGGGAGGGGGGCAGAGGACCCCCGCAAGGGCCGAGACTGCCTCCTACACTGAGGCAGCTTTCCATCCTTGGCTAGAACATCAAGACGCACCCCCAAAAAGCTGCAGTCCCACGAAGGGGAGGCCAGTGAGAGCTTTCTTAGCCGCAGCGTCAGCTGGCCACTGGCGCAACCAGACAGAGCAGCGCATAGCCACCAAGAGCGCAGAGGCCCTACCACACATCCGCACAACATCATCCATAGCAGTAAGGATAAAGGCCACAAAATCAGAGCAAAGTAAGAGAGTCCTATATTCCTCCCCCACACTACCAGCTGTTGCACCATCAATGAGACGCTTGAGCAGCTTCTTAAGGGCAATAGCAGTAATGGCGGCAGCACATACTGGGCGCAAGACAGCTCCCACACTGGTAAAAGCATGGCAGGCCAATTGATCAATGCGCCGGTCCTCACCGTCCCTCAGAGTGGTAGTGTCAGGGGAAGGCATGACCGAAGTATTGGACAAGCCTAGCACGGGAGCATCCACTTCAGGGGGAAATGACCACCTTTTAACAAGCAGGAAAGGGATACCTTTTATCCAAACCCTTGGGCACAGCAGGCAGCTCGTTAGGACGTTCCCATTCTTTAAGCACCAAGGTGGTAAAATGTTCCTGCTCAGGGAACTCTAGATGCTGTTTACCAGGGCGAAAAAGCTCCCCATGCTTTCTCTTAGCTACCTCAGGGGCAGCAATGTGCAAAATTTAATAAATATGTGACAGCAGATTATCAGTGTCCTCAGGGTACCATGATTCCTCTCCGGATGCAGACCCAGGGTTACTATCGCAACCCTCCTGCTGGTTCCCAGAGGAGTCAGAATCCCAGGAGAGCTCCCCCATCTCAAGGGGGTGACAGCCACCAAGATCATCAATCCCCACATACACCTCAGTAAGGGGAGTGGGCCTGGGATCCAGGTGTCTCTTCTTGCCAGAGGCCTTCCTAGGAACAGTCCTAGCAAGCTGTGACTCCCTGCCAACATTACCCTCACTGGGGCCCAATTGCAGGAGCGGGGGAGTAGGTGAAGCCGAGTGAGGCTCAGAGCTGGAAAGCGAAGCAGGCAAACCAGCTTGAAGCGCAAGGACACTTTCAGCGC
This sequence comes from Gastrophryne carolinensis, assembly GCA_027917425.1. NCBI lineage: Eukaryota > Metazoa > Chordata > Amphibia > Anura > Microhylidae > Gastrophryne > Gastrophryne carolinensis. The sequence continues at coordinate 307,658,050 of CM051239.1, read as the reverse complement.
ACGGCACGCACACCGAGACACTGTTACTCACAGGGGATACCCCACACATGGAACACAGCCGGGCTTGTCCCGAAGGGCCCCCAAGCACGCTATCCCTAGAAGCCTCCATAGGGTGATTAACACAGGCGCAATAGGCCAGCAGTGGGTACAGGCTTAAGACACCACCTGGGATGCCCTCCCACGGGATGCCCCCAGAAGTCAATAAAGGGAGAATTAGGGGGAGGAAGGAGTGGAGCCGGGAGAAACCACAACCCAATCGTATCCCGCCTGAAAGACATAAGTAAAAAACACACATGAGCACCCCACAGCAAATACACCCCAATTCAATAACCCCCCCCCCCCAAGGGGGACTCACGAACCAAAGACACAGGCACAGACCGCTGGATAAGGCGACCCGCCGGAGGAAGCAGCGCTGGCAGAGGAACCTCTGGCGCTGGCAGAGGAACCTCGTGGGGCTGGCCGCGGGGGGAACGACGCGATACACATCATCACCCGCCCCTGCCCCCTCCAAAGAGCGCGAAAAACGTCGCTCACGTGACCCGGCCGGCGCCATGACAAGGCAAAATCACCTCAGGTTATAGCACCCACAGCCGCTGAACGCCGTACAAAGCGACGCGGCAGCTAAAAACACCACAAAATACACAAAAAACATCAAAACACCACAGATATCACGACTTGCCGCTACCACCCCCCCAACGAAGTCCGAGGGGGGGGAGAGAGAGAGACGAGAAGGCAGCAGCGAGCAGCCATGGCCGGGGGGGGGGGGACCCAAAAAGAAAAATAAGGGGACACAGTCCCCAAAATTCTCATCCCACCCAGAAGCCAGGACAGAAACTCTGCATCCCTATTAGGCTCACCATAAAGCCTATGGCCGGCTACCCTTTGTGTTACAGGGTCTGTGGCTTGGAGCTGCGCTCCAGGAGCACTTGACCCTAGTGCTCTTCTACCTTCACCAGATCTGTCAGCCAAGGCTGGGAGGCAGTGAAGGTCCAGAAACGGATGGAAATAGACTTGCAGGGCCGCAGGCTTGGTTGCCCCGCTCACCTGCGCAAGAGAGAGAGCCATCTTCTAACTTTGCAGTCCACTGCAGAGGAAACACTGGGAACTCTATGGTTAATCCCGTTTTTATAGGGAGCTGGGAGATGCCACAGCTTTCTGCAGTACCACTGCGCCACCTTGTGGTGGAATAACCCAACTGTTATGAATACCGAAGCGGGCAGTGCCATGCAATAAAGAAAATTAGAACAACATTGTCCAGATCCTCCCCATCTCCCCAACCCCCTTTTAACTGTGGCCTAATATAATTACAATCTGAAATGGAGGAAATGTTGTGCAATTGTTTGGAACAGAACGGAAACAGTGTACAGCTACCTGAAATAGTGCAGGAATAGGACAATGCAATAGGAAGGGAAAAGGACCAATGTTGTGGATGGGAAAGGATGAAGGTGAAATACTGGGGCAGTTGATTGAATACTCATAAGAGGCGTTGAAATGGAAATTGGGAAGAAAGGAATAGGAGCAATATTCCAGAAGAAGGGTGATAACAGGGAAAGTAGCAGTATAATGAGTAATGGAGGGAATGGCAGAAAGGAGCAATATCATTAATTAATACAAGTTAAATTAATAATATGCTGTTTGATAATACCTGCAGAGGAGAAGGGTCCTGAGATGGAAAGGCGAGCCTTTGCCACACAGGGGGGTAGGAGTCTAACAGTAGATGCATAGAAGTCCACATTGGGGGGGTATGGTGGTTGCCAGTTGTAGATAATTGGTTGCTACCAGATGCTAGGCACTGGAAGTTTCTAGCAAAGCTGTAATAAGTAGACAGATTAAGTAATGTTGTCTGATGCCCGAAGCATGCACCTAAAAGGGGAGTTGGACATATTCTGACCCAAGATGTCACCTTACTGTTGCTACACCTGTCCACCACTAAAAAAACATAATAACACAGAAAAAACCTGGACTGGATCACAAGTGTCAATACATCATTACAGGGGGTATATTAATCTCTAGCTCAAGTATGTATTCTGCCAAACCATATGAAGGCACATTTGACCCAGTGTTTCAAATCAAATGTAAGTAATAAAGGGAAGTTACATTCAAGCACTTTAGAGACATCTGCCAGATATTTGATAAAAGACCATTTGAAAGGGAGGTTTAGTTGAGGCCTGGATTGGGGAAAAGAATCTTCCATTCCATTTTTCCAGGCTAATTTTTATTTTATCTACCATGAAGTTCTCTAATAATTTAATAGCCATGACAGTAAAAAAATGCACCACTAGTATATCACAATCGTAATACTAAATAATACAATTCTGTGATTACTCACCTTGTAGAATTGGTATTATAAGTATGCAGCATGTCCTGCTCCAGATTATGATTCATAACAGATGGGATTACCTCCGCCAGAGGGCGCTTGACTGCAGAGATGGCAAAAAGAGGCCCCTCCCGGTCCATATATACCCGGGACCTCCCACAAATTCCCCTGTATAGAAAAGCAGTAAGGAGAACCAGGAGAAGCCAATGAAATTAACAATGTTAACAAGGATAACAATCATCATACAAAGGATCCAAGATAATGCAAACAGGGTGGGGTGGAGCAGGACGTGCTGCATACTTATAATACCAATTCAACAAGGTGAGTAATCACAGAATTGTATTATTCTAAGTATGCAGCACGTCCTGCTCCAGTTAATGATTCATAACAGATGGGACATCCAATAGCAGTGTCCGTAAATAGGGTGGGATCCCAAAAAGCAACAACGCGCAGTTCAAACCACTGCCGCCTGCAGAACTTTGCGGCCAAAAACAGCATCCGCTGAGGCCCGAACATCAACCTTGTAAAACTTGGAAAAGGTATGAGGAAGACCAAGTAGCAGCCTTACAAACTTGTTCAACAGAAGCCTGGTGCTGGAAGGCCCAGGAGGCCCCAACAGCACGGGTAGAATGAGCAGTAACACGGAAAGGAAGATCCTTTCCCCTAGCAGAATAGGCCCTAAAAATAGCCTGACGAATCCATTTGCTAATAGTAGACTTAGCAGGGGCCAGGTCCTTCTTGGGACCTGAAGGAAGCACAAACAAGGCATTAGTCTTTCTAAAAGGTGCAGTAGCCACCAAGTAGAACTTCAAATTCCTGACCACATCCAGGGAATGTAAGGCCCTCTCCTTGGAATTACCAGAATTGGGGCACAAGGAGGGAAGCACAATGTCCCGGAAGGCAGAGACAACCTTAGGCAAGAAATCAGGTTTAAATCTGAAAACCACCTTGTCCTGGTGTCTCTCAAAGTAGGGGGCCTGGGCGCCAACTTCGAAACACGCCTGACCGAGGTGATAGCCACCAAAAAGAGTAAGAATAGACAGAGCAGCCTCATGCACAGGCTCAAATGGAGGGCCTACAAAACCAAATTCAAGTCCCAAACTGGCAACAGAGGTTTGCGAGGGGGACGCACATGAGCAACCCCCTGGAAGAAAGTCTTGACCAGAGGATGTTGAGTGAAAGATCTCTGGAAGAAAACAGCCAAGGCAGAAACGTGACCCTTGAGCGTGCTGAGCTGAAGTCCCGGATCCAAACCATGCTGAAGGAACTCCAGAATCCTAGGAATGGGAAACACCCGACATGGAAGGACCCTAGACTCACACCAGTCAATGTAGGCCTGCCAGATCCTATAGTAGATGGTAGAAGAGGATTTCTTCCTAGCCCTGATTAGAGTGTTAACCACAGAATCAGAAAGCCCCTCATCCCTTAAGATGGAGGTTTCAGCAGCCAGGCCGTCAAAACCAGCGTTTGTAAATTGGGGTGGCATAGCCGCCCTTGAGTGAGAAGGTCCAGGACCAGGGGCAGAGCGTACTGATCTACTGCCAGCTGAACGATATCTGCGAACCACACCTGTCTTGGCCAACGGGGGGCCACCGGGATTGCTGGTACCCTTTCCTGAGCCATCTTGCGCAGAACCCTGCCCAGCAGGGGGAACGGAGGAAAAAGATACAGGAGACGGAACCCCTGCCAGGATAGATTCAGAGCATCCACCGCAAGGGCCAGGGGATCCTGGGACAGAGAGACAAAGACTGGGAGCTTGTGATTGTGGGGGGATGCAAACAGATCCACTTCCGGTACCCCCAACGGTGACACAAGGATAGGAAGACCTCGCTGCTGAGAGACCATTCCCCCAGGCGAGTCCCCCTGCTCAGAAAATCTGCCTCCAGATTCTCCACCCCCGGAATGTACACTGCTGAGATGCAAGGGACATTGTCCTCCACCCAGGATAGAATCATGGACACCTCCTTGAAGTCACTCTTGCTCCGAGTCCCTCCCTGATGATTGATGTAGGCAACCGCTGTCTGGTTATCTGAGCGAACTTGGACCGGGCGGCCCCGAAGGTGAAGAGTCAAGTGGGCCAGAACCAACCGAACCGCCCTCAGCTCCAGAATGTTGATAGGAGCATGGACCTCCTGAGGGCCCCACAGCCCCCGGTATTGTAGGGATTTCCAGAAGCCCCCCCCAATCTGACAGACTGGCATCCATGGTGACTGTCTCCCAACAGGGGGCCAGGAAGGATCTGCCCCCCAACAGGTTCCTCGAGTCCAGCCACCACAAGACGGACCGCCGAGCCAGAGGGGACAGAACAAAGGCCCGATACAGCGGCAGGGGACTCTTGTCCCAGACCGACAATAGACAGAGCTGATGAGGTCTCATGTGGAACTGTGCATAGGGAACCGCCTCAAAGCTGGACACCATCTGTCCCAGCAGCTGCATCCCCTGCCGGATGGAAGGGTGAGGGCAGGACAGAAGGGAATGAACTTGAGCTTGCAGAGAGTCCACTTTCTGCTGAGGAAGAAAAATCCTGGCCTGAACAGTATCCAGATTCATGCCCAGGAAGGAAGTCACCAGAGACGGAGACAGGGAAGACTTGGGGTGATTGATCACCCAGCCGTACAACTCCAGAACCGTCACCACCCACTGGGTATCCAATACCGCCTGCTGGAAAGATTGAGAAGGTCGTCCAGATAGGGAAGAATGTGAAATGCCCTGAGGAGAGCCATGACACCCGCCAGCACCTTGGTGAAGACCCTGGGGGCCGAAGTGAGACCGAAAGGGCAGTGCCACAAATTGGTAGTGCTGATCCGCCAGTGCGAACCTGAGGAATCTCTGATGCCCTGGGAAGACTGGAACATGAAGGTAAGCATCTTTGATGTCTATGGAGGTCATGAAGTCTCCCGGGGGCAATGAACTGATCGCGGAGCGCAGGGTCTCCATGCGACAGTGCCTGGTCCTGATGAACTTGTTGAGCAGCTTTAAGTCCAGGATGGGTCTGACGGAACCATCCCTTTTGGGTACTGTGAACAAATTGGAATAAAAACCCTGACCTCTTTCCACAGGAGGGACCTGACAGATGACCCCCAAGTCCAGGAGATTTTGCACAGCCAGAAACAGCCCATGAGCTGCCAAGGGGTCTAGAGGAATACGAGAACTGATGAATCTTGGAGGCGGCCAGGCAACTCTAGCTTGTAGCCGGAGGACACAACCTCCAGAATCCACCTGTCTGAGACCTGTTGTCCCCAGACACGAGCGAAGAGCCGCAGCCGTCCCCCCACCCAGATGGGTGAGAGCACCCCTCCATGGCTGAGGAGGCTTGGCGACAGATTTGGGCTTGGACCCCCAGGAAGATCCGGAGTGGGCACAACCTCTGCCCCTGCCCCAGAAGTCTCCCCTAGGACCTGCAAAGGAAACCCCTCTCCCAGACCTGGATCCACGGTAGGAGGGAGCAAAGGCACCCAAACCCCGAAAGGGCCGCAGCTGCTTCTTACGTTGAGGCAACTTGCCCCCCTTGGAAAACAGGTCCAAGCAATCACCAAATAGGCGCAGCCCCTTTAAGGGGAGCCCCGTGAGGGCCTTCTTAGCAGCGTTATCAGCTGCCCACTGGCGTAGCCAAACAGAGCGGCGTATAGCAACCACCAAGGCAGAGGTTCTACTACACATCCTAATGGTGTCATCCAAGGCAGAAAGGACATATGCAATGAACATTTCACACTGGGACAAGGCCCTGAACTCGGCACTAGAAGTATCATCAGGGGCGCCTTCCAACAGACCCTTGAGGAGAGTCCTAACAGCAACAGCAGTAATAGCAGAAGCACAGACAGGGCGCAAGGCAGACCCCACACAGGCAAAAGCATGGGAAGCCAGCTGTTCAATGCGCCGGTCCTCACTATCCTTAAGGGTAGTGGAATCAGGGGAATGGACCACAGATGTGTTGGACAGCCCCAATACTGGTGCATCCACTTCTGGGGGGGTTGACCAACATTTAACCACATCAGTGGGAAAAGGGTACCTTTTATCCCAGCCCTTAGGGATTCCGGGAAGCCGGTCGGGACGCTCCCATTCTTTGAGAACAAGATTATTGAAATGGGCCTGTTCTGGAAATTCCAGGCGTGGTTTAGCAGTACTGAAAAGTTCACCCTGTAGCTTGGGAGCCGCAGCAGGAAGGGAGATAGAAAGCACATCAAAAATCTGAATTAACAGTCTATTGGTGTCATCAGCATCCCAATGATCAGAGCCACAGTCAGCACCACTGAAATGCTGATCATCAGATAATTCTGAATCCGAGAATAATTCCCCCTCCTCAAGTGGGGTATAGTCAGACAAATCAAGGAAATTCTCAGTCTCCATAGGAAAGGCAGACGCACCTGGCGCCACATGCCACCTTTTAGCCGGGGCCTTACGGGCCGCAGAGCTAGCAATCAGCCTCTCAATGTTAGCCAACCTGGAAAACACATCAGGCTGAGACTCCCCACTAGTATTTAGCTCACTGGGAGTCATAATCAAGCGAGGGGGAGTGGGTGAGGACATAGTGGGCACAGGCCCAGTCACAGATAGCCCAGAATGCAGCGCAAGCGCCTGCTGGGCGCAGGGTACACAGACCCGCACATCATCGCTCATACACTACACACAGCCGGGCTTGTCCCGAGGGGACACTGAGCACAATATCCTGTGAAGCCTCCATATGGTGATTAAGGTGGCACAACTGGCCAATAGGAATTACACCGTACAAGCAACCCGGGATGCCCCAAATGTCCGCCAGGGAAGTGGGAGGATTTAACAGTGTAGGCCTCTAATAAAGTTACTATAACTAATAGAGGGGACAGGACCGGGAGAAACCTCTTAAAAGAGTTATTCCGCCTGAAAGACATAACAATGACACCCCATAAGCACACCGAAATGACAATTGAATAAAAGCCAAGCCCACAGGGGCACTCACGGACCGCGGTGGGGAGCCAGCAATCACACCAGGAGAGGACCAAAATGGCGCTGAAGGAACCTCAAGGGGCGGGCCGCAGGAGGGTACGACGCAGAACGCGCCAACAGAACAAGCCACGCCCCCTCCGAGAAGCGCACAGACAGGCCAGAATGCTACGGCCAATGGGCGCGCAGGGATTCTTGATGATGATGCCGCCGCTGACCGCGGACGCCAGAAGGTGTGCGTGTCAGCGGCGGCAAATTCAAAATGACAAGGTGAAAGACAGAGCGCGGAGCCCTGAATGAAGTGCAATCACACACACAAGGCAATAAGCGCACATACACAACCCCCCCCCCCCCCCAAACGGGACAACCAGAGAGGGGAGAGAGTGGATGTCAAATAAAAGACCCACCAATGACCAGAGCAGGGAAGGGCAAGAGCAGACGGGGCATCCCAAATCAGGTTCACCATAACCTGCATCGCCTACCCTTTGGTGGGGGATTGGTGGGGGATTGCGGTCGGAGCCAGGCTCTGCAAAAAGAGCACCTGTGATAGGTGCTGCCTACCATCACCCGACCAGTGCAGCCAAAGCTGGGAGGCATAAGCAATATAGTGGAACGGGTGGGAATAGTCCTACAGGGCCGCGGGCTGTTAAGCCTCGCTCACCTGTGATAAGAGAAGCCATCTTCTGACCTTCGCAGCCGACTGCAGAGAAGAAACTGGGGAATTTGTGGGAGGTCCCGGGTATATATGGACCGGGAGGGGCCTCTTTTTGCCATCTCTGCAGTCAAGCGCCCTCTGGCGGAGGTAATCCCATCTGTTATGAATCATTATCTGGAGCAGGACGTGCTGCATACTTAGAATATTACACATAATAATTCCTATCTCCCCGTAATGTCCATTTCTTATAATGTAAATATTTTTTCTCAAAATGTACCCCTAAAGTGCATATATCAGTGTAAATATCCTACGCAATCCCCCAATATAGCCATTAAAGTGCACGTACCATCAATGAGCATATAAATACATAATACATCCAATCCCTATAAATTACCTATAAAAAAGTGTGCAATAATATCAATCAATATCAATACCAATAGTCAAAACCTAAATACTAATAATGTATATAATAAATTGCTCAAAAGAGAACCAGAGGGAAGGAAAAAGAAGCATTACATCACCAGTCAGCCAAAGTCCGTTGGAGATCCCCCCTCTAATAAAGTTTTGAAGTGCTGCTACTACATAAAGCTGATTTACGGCCTCTTTTCTTAGCCGAGCCCCCAGCCTGACTTTTGCTGGAACCTCACCCCTCCTGTTACACACTATGGGGTTGATTCAGCACCATATTTTCTCATGATTTTTCCTATGGTGCAGTTCAGCACTATATTTAGCTTTGCATACTTTTAAATAATTTACACAGCTAAATATGGTGCTGACTTGTTACAAGGAACATCATGATAAAGAGAAATTGCTGTTTGGAAGGTAGGAAAAGCATGTCTGGGACCTTTGAAAGGTAATTTAAAAAATGGTCTCCCAAATGTCTGCAACTACCGTAGTAAATTACAAAATTGGTAAAGAAACAGTGCGTCATTCACATAAGCAGCCCCATTATAATTATAGTGATGTGTCCCAAGATATTGGTATCGGCCCTAATTATGGAAGTAAGTAAGTATCCTAAGTATGGAAAAATAACTATTAAGTAAAACTGAAAAGCAGAACAGCCCTATCAGGTGCTGTTAGAAATGTCAAATGGGTTTTACAAAGGCATTCATCAACATGAGACAGAACAAAGTAACTCATCCAACCCCACATCTTCTCTCTCAGTTTGACAAGTACCGTGTTTCCCCGAAAGTAAGACACCCCCGTTTGTAAGACGTATGGGGTGTTTCAGAGGGTTGGCCTAATATAAGCCGTACCCCGAAAGTAAGACGTATGTCTTACTTTCGGGGAAATAACATTGTTGTCGAACGGGACCTACCTGAGAGGAGGAGAGGCGGCGGTGGATCCGGGGCTGCGAGCAGAAGACGAGCGGCGGTGGATCCGGGGCTGCGAGCAGAAGACGAGCGGCGCCGGGTACAGAGGCTCTCACTGCAGCTGCGGGTGCTGCGAGGAGCCTGACGTGGAGATCATCCCTGCGCATGGGGCACGCCCACCGACCTTCGCGCAACACCCAGGAAGTGCCGGTAAGTGCGCGCGTGTGTGTGTGTGAGAGAGAGCGGCGTCAGGGGGCCAGGCTGACCCTCTGCTGGTGCTGTGCTGTCAGAGGCCGGGGGGAGAAGACGGATTCACAGCGGAACTCGCAGGTGGGTGATGTGAGGGGGACGCAGGGGGTATGACGAGGGGGGCAGCTTGGGCCGGGGGTTCCCTCCATGCTGCCCTTGTGTCATCTGTAAACTACTGCAGCACCCTTACTTGTCTGACCCACACAGATGCTGCAGTACTACAAGTCCCAGCATGCCTTGTTTATCCTCTGTAAAGGCAAGGCATACTGGGAATTGTAGTTCTACAGCATCTGGGTGATCCCTACTTTACAGTCTGACTGTGGAATCTTTGTGGTGGCCATCTTGCACAGACAGGACAAGCAAAGGCTCCAACATTTAAAGCGGAACCCCAGCCAGAGCTGATCAGTTTGAATTAGGTCCACTTAGATGTGGGCAGGGTTACAACCCTTTATCTGTCTTTGACTCCTCTGGGGAGATCTAGGGGCTCATGTACTATCATGATCACCCTATGGGGTGAGCTTGTCATTTTTTCCAATATAAGACATACCCCGAAAGTAAGACGTAGTGGGGCTTTTGGGGGTAAAAAGAAAGTAAGACGGTGTCTTACTTTCGGGGAAACACGGTAGCTTGTATTAAACACCAGTCTTGTATGTCTTTTCTGTGGCATAGGACGCAACTGACTGAAGGGTTTTATATCCAGCCCATGTTGGAGTGTTATGCTGGAGCTAAGCATGAAGCTAGCTTGATGTGGCTTAGGGAAGGGGGGAGATGTTTTATTTAATTGGAAAGGCCCATCATCTAATAGAACTTGTAAGCTGGGCATTACAGGGTAATATATCAGTGGCATGAGGGAGCATTTTAGTATAATGCAATAGAACCTTGTTATGAATGGGTTCTGAGGAGTTTTGGGGTACCTTATTAGCATGCTATTTTAACCTGTGAGGTGAGCATTCTGATGTAACATATCAGAGGCCTGTTTAAGTTGTGAAGGGAACATTTTGGTATAAAGCAATAGAAGCTTGTTATGATAGGTAGTGGGGGTGGGGGGAGTTGATAGTACCTTATCAACTATTTTTGTAAGATATCAGCAGCCTGTTATTTCTTATAATTGGGGAATTCTGGTATAATGTAATCAAGGTCTATTAATCATTTTGTGGGAATTTAATTTTATCAAGGGTATATAAGGGTTCAATATATAAGTAAACCGCCTCCAATCTAGCAGAGTTTTGTATATTTTGGACCAGGGCTTCCCCATTAGCGGTACCAGAAAAGAGAAGGGGAAAATGAAGCATTGTGGAGCAGCTGTTGAACCGGGCGTGGCGGGGGGGGGGGGTGCATGACCGCAGGGAGTTCTTTGTCCTTTGTCCCAGGAAGAGTTATGGTCCACTGTGAAGAATTGGGCCAGGTGGAATACATAGAATATAGGTTCTATTTGAAGCTGGAGAAGACTGTATTATGTGGTACCTGGGATAAATAGAAAATGTAGTTCTCCATGAAACAGGCTGGGAAACCCTGTTTTATACCATTTCCACAAAACGGCTGTTTGTTTTAGGGTTGACATCCTGGTCTTATCTGCTGTTAGAGCAGTTAATAGCATAGTAAAACTTGCAATGGCAGCATTTTGATATTACTTATAAGTGCAGTGTAATGTATCAGTACCAATTTATTTGTTGTAAGAGATCATTCTTTTATAAAGTTTTGAAGGACAATTATAATATTTATAGTGAGAATGGTGGTCTAACATAGCAATAACTTGTGGTGGGGCCGTTCTGATGTCATGGGTCAGTAGCCTGTTATAACACATGGACATGTTTTGATGTAAATTGTCAGCAACCTGTAAAAATGTGCAAAGGTAGCAATCTGGTGTAGTGACCTAGGATAACTTGTCAGCTTAAAGTATAATGTGTCAGCTGCCAGTTATTTGTGGCATCAGTAAGGGTAACAACCTGATATAATGAGTTAGGTGCCATTACAATTTGTAAGGGGAGCAATTTAGGTGTGAATATTCAGCATCTAGGTATAACTGGAAAATCTTGACACATAGTCCATGATTCAGTAAAAGCAGTTAAAAGCTGAAAGACAGGAAGACCCCAGGTTTTCGCAGCAAGAGTCAGTAACATTTTTTTTACATTGTGTGGGGAGCCTCCCCCTCCTAGGGCTATCAGACAGTGCACTAAGCATATCCCCATCGCTGACAGGCCATGACAGCAGGTCCCAGACCATGCTGATACTAGTCCTTATTTCTTTCGACATCAGACCAGCAATTTGCAAGGGGTTTCCCAAAAAAAAAAAAAATTAGACTTGTGAGCACCCCTCAGGATGGGGTGAGAGCATTCTTCCTCCCCACCAGTGGTACCAGTTTAATTATTTTCAAATATATTCATTATACACCTTCTATTTGCTTTTTACTTATCTTTTAGACCTTTGCCCCTGATGTTCTGTCCTGGACTCTTTTCCTGGCATTGGAAGTGGATAGTAGTGGATGGTAGTGGAGGCATTTTTATACCATGGGAAGTTGTTTCACCGGGCTTCATCTGGTGCCACAGTGGTGACAGAAAACCAAAGCCTAATTTGTAACTTTATAAAATCCCAGCATTATTCCTTTTCCATGTCCAAAGCAGTGCCTGCTTTAATTTGTTCTTTTTATGCCTGCCTATCTTAATAAAGGCAAAATGTTCCTTCAAGAAGAAGAATGTGAAGATGGGACCAGACTGTGTGACTGAGATTAGTGAGACAGGTATTTAGGATCCCACAAGGCTAAACCCAGCTGCATCAAGATGGGACACAACTGCATTACTTTACCATAACAGGCCTTGCACAAAAAACAATGACTGACAGCAAAGCTCGGCAACCTATTTGTATTTTTCTATTATGGGCAGTTAGGTTCAGTTAGGCCCCCTTTCTCAACAGCTCTTTTTGCCTCTGGTGCCATAATGGCGGCATTGGTCTATAGGTTTGCGCTGATAAACCATGAACAGTCATCAGAAAGCCACTAGGATCCTGAGAATAGATGGGTTCAAAAGTTGGCAGTTGGCATCTGGGTATGTATTGAACAATAGAAAGGTACCAGCACAATCTGTCCCAGGAACGATATAAAACTTAACTTTTACTCCAGATGGTTAAAATAAATAAGGTTGCTCACACATAAGGACTGACTGTCTCATCCCCCACCCTGAAAAAGCCAGCCAGCTATGTGTTTCCCTTTATCGAGCGGCATTGGACTGGTGAATGCCACTTGATAAAGAGGGGCTCCCCTGAAATGCATCGCTGGCTTTTTCGGGTTGGGGGATGGGACAGTCGGTCCCTATGTGTGAGCAACATCATTTATTTAAACCACTTGGAATAAATGTTACATTTTATATCTTTCTTGCAACTAGGGTAGATTGTGCTGGAACCTTTCTATTGTTCTTGTCTGCTTACTGGGCTCAGCAGCAGCCCTTTTTGTCATGTACAAAGAACTGTTTCCTGGTCATTTACTGACAGGCAACTTGGACACATAATAACTTTTTCTGTGTAAAGGTGAGTTTAGCATTTTTTGTATTTTGCCCAGACACAGCCTTTAAAAATTACAATGCTTGTAGTAAAGCTGGAGGTATTCTTTAAATGTGTTTTAATGAACAAAGCACAGAGTTTCTCTCTCGAGGGACTATCAAGGTCATACTGTGAAGGCCATATCAATGTCAGCCCCAGTCATCTGACATATTTAGGATGAATAATTATTTTCAGCTCTACAGGAGAAAGGGACCTGCAGCTTCCACCTCCAGGATCTCGATGGATAGTTCTAACCTTCATTACCAATTCCATATCCCTGGAGCTGGGCAGCCCTTTCCCTCCTGAACACTAGCTTTCTAATGAGAATTTGTTCAGCTAAATTCATTACACATCTCTCATTATCGCTACGCTGAAGTGCACCATTTTACATTTCAATTAAAATGCACATTTTAAAACAGCCAAGTTGAATGTGTTCCAGTCTTTTTCCTAGTGTTTGCTTCCGCAGCATGATTTTATTAACAAAAGATATTGCGGTTTCTTAGCTCCCACATGGTTTGAATAATAAATAATAGAAATTATAGGGAATTTCCAAGAACTGAGCTTTTGATTACTGACCTGTTGGTTTTCTTGTGCACCGAGGGGTTTATGTCTATGCAAATAACAGACATGATCCTCCCAAGTAAAAGCAGATTGCATCAATTATTATTTGTGCTTGGACAGATAAGGTAATATATTTTTTATGTTTCGCTTTATAGTAACTATTTCATTGTCTATGGGATATACTACACGTCATTGAAAGGGTTAAATTTACTTAAATTGAATTTCTGCCCCTCTGGTCTTTAAAATTCCATAACTAGAGGGCTATAAACATACAAATGGCAGCTCACTTGCAGTAAGGGGGATGCTCGGCAGTGGTTACTCTCGCACATGTGTCACAACAGGCATTAACAGTCCTGCCAGCACTCACATGAAACTATCCTTACATTATAAGTCAATCCACTAAAAGCATTAGCATCAACATGTAGCCAAGTGTATTAAAATGATGCATTCGATCAGCGGTCTGCATGTTATAAAAGGAAATATATCCCACTTAATGTGATTGACCACCCAATAAATAAAACAAAAGTTTTGTCCATGTAGCTGATGGGTCCGAGTCCGGTGATCAGCGACTCACTTAATTTCTTGATCTGGTCCCGAGTCACAGATCGTGCATTCCGACCAAGAGTCATTTGTAGGTAGACATTACGGGAGTGTAAACTGCTTTAATGGAACATGTGGAGAGTGAGACTCATCATGGAAGATTACATACAGCAGGGGTCCCCAAACTTTCTGTCCTCATGAGCCACATCCAACACTGAGAGATGGTCATGAGCCACCACTGAGAGATGGTCATGAGCCACATTCAAACCAAATGGTTTGGGGACACTAATGCTTGCCTACAGTCATTACAGTATGGGGTAGTTTTATAAAGTGTGGGCTAACCTATCCCCTGGGAACAATAAGCACACTGTGGATCCTATAAAAAGGCGATCAAATGAACAATTGCACTAATAACATTTTTTTTCATCAGATAGAAATATTTCCAAACTATCTTAAGATAATACGCATGAGTAGATGAACCATTGTCATCAAATGGTTACTAATATATAGTAACATAGTATGTAAGGCTGAATAAAGACTTTAGTCCATCCAGTTCAGCCTGTTTAACTCCTTCCAGTGGTCTAGTAGCCATAGCTGGAAATGTTATTACATGCCAGGAAGGCATCAAGGCCACTTTTGAACGTTTTTACTGTATCCATCATTACTACCTTCTCTGGCAGTGAGTTCCATAGTCTCACTGCTCTTACAGTGAAGAACCCCCTCCTATGTCGGTGGAGAAAGCACCTTTCCTCTAACCTTAGTGGATGCCCTCGGGTTATGGTTACACTCCGGGGTATAAATAGATTGTGGGACAGATCTTTGTATTGACCCCGAATATAGTTATACATAGTTATTAGATCACCCCTCAATCGTCTTTTTTCTATGAATCTAGAAAATAGCCCCAGCAATTCCGTGGCTACCTCCGCGCAAATAATACATTTAAATGCATTAATTCACATATTTATTTATTTGTGAACTCAAATAATACAATTTCTTTCAAAAGTCCATTTAGTGGTGCTCTTCAATAAATCAACCAAATGTGAAGCAAATAAAATTTCACTGGTGAGCAAAAAACCAATCCGCACATACCAGCTAGTCAGTGAAAACAGGATTTTCTCTAATGGGTCCACTTTAAATGTAATCGTACAATCCACTCCGCTTTTCTAAGCCAACCCCTTTTATCAGGCCCCAACAATAAATGTCATTATATTATGCCAAAAGATGCATATACAAGGAGGTAAAGGAGAAAGAAACAATCCAGTTGGTTGGTGCTCAACCTGTGAACTGGCCAAAAGTTCTCTCAGAACGCCTTCATCAATTGCAGCACTGCTTATGTAATTTACGTGCTACAGTGTCCATGTAGAATGTCATATGTTGGAGAGACAAAGAATACACTAAAAATGCGCATACAAGCCCACATGTCCAACATCCAGCTAGCTGAGCGTGACAAAGAAGCGGGTAAGCAGCTAACATCAGTTGCTCGTCATTTTCTGATAAAACATGGGGGGTTCCTAGAGATCTAAGAGTGATGGGGGTACAAAAAATAATCATGGGCATCCATGGAGGCCATCTTAAAGGTAAACTATTGAAGGAAGAGTTGAGATGGATCTTCTATCTGGATGCAGAGGCACCGAGGGGCCTCAATGAGGATGTCAACTTTGCTCCCTTTTTGATGTAGAAACCCGTACTCAATAGGGTCAAATACATTCGGTCTTGACCGCTCTGGGACAGCAGAGGGTTAGCTCATAATAGTTTCTTCCCGCTTTTTGGGGGTCTTGTATCACTTGGAATAATTATAAAAAAAAGTTTTTTAATATGATATATCACTTTTAGCTTGCTAGGGGTACTTAGCTTGCTAGGCTGTATCCGCCGATCCTTCTTCATGGCACGTCTAGTGCCTCTGATAACTCTAGATCTAATTTTGGAAGGTCTATATTCTTTAGATATTCCTGACAGTCTATTCTCTTTAGCTCTGATTCTCCTTTGATATTAAAGATTTTTTTATAAGTGTTGAGGAATTCCGTTTTTATCTCTTCTTGTAGGTATTTGATATTACCGTTTTTTTTTTTATTTCTCTCAATGAAGTTATAAGCTCTGTTATCAAGAGCAAGATCCACTAGAGCTTTCCCTCCATTATTTGTCTGGTATTTCTTTTTAATGGTTCATTTTCTGTGTCTTTGTATTTTGATCTTCCTCGAGCTTACATAGTTCCATTCTACTCAATTACAATGCCTCATATATATCCTCTTTTGGAGTTGGTGATGCAATTTTATTATGTTTTTCCTTATACTCTTTAGCTGAAATTGCTATTAAGATTCACCTAAATTTAAGATTCACCTAAATTTTAGGCCGAGATTTCCTCTGTGTCATCAATTACAAAGAATTCCTTTAATTTTCCAGTATCTCTGTGTTAAGGATCCATGGTCTTTTTGTTTGTTTCCTTGATCCCCATGTCATTAAAGTAATGATTGGGGCGTGTTCAGATATAGTCATAGGACCTATTTTACTCTGGTGCACCTCCAGAAGGTTCTGTTGTCTGATAAACAAGTGATCTATTCTTGAGTAGAAATTATGTGCTCTGCTGTAGCATGAAAAGTCTTTTTCTATACCATGAGTGTTTCTCCAGACATCCAACAAGTTTAGAGCTTTTTATTTATTTTTTTTATTTTCTAGAGTTTCTGATTTTTTTTTTTATCTGACTTGTGGAGTCAAATAAGGGGCCAGATATTAGATTAAAATCTTCTTGGCCGTGATTTGGTGCATAGATGTTTATTATGGTGCAATCCTGTCCCCATAGTATGCCCACTAAGATAATTGTTTGTGCACTTTTATCTATGTACTGCTTGTTCATCTAAAACTTACAGTTTATAATTGCTACTCCTCGTGCTTTCATTTTTTTCCAAAATGTTTGAAAGCTTTATATGGGAATTTGCCTTTTCTAAAGCAGGTCTCTTGTAGTAGTGCTATATGCATATTGGTTCTTTTTAGTTCCTTAAAATTTGTCTTCTCTTTCTTGGGGAGTTTGTGTCTCTTCGTGTCTACTTTCCATGTTACAAATGCTGTTACTTCTAAGCTGGATCCTTCGATGCAATGAGAAGTCTTTTATTTGAGATTGAGGAGTTACATTTGAACCACCCCTTCCCCCTGACGAGCCCCTTCTTTACGCCCAGGATCAGGTTTTCCAGTGGATAATCCCACTAGGATTTATTCTTCTTACTACCTTGTCTGAGTGAGCTTTCATTATCTGACGCTGGAGCACTGCCCAGTGCCTTCGTTCCAAGCCCATTTTTTTGATACAATGAATATACAAGGAGGAGAGAAAAAAAACAGGACAGTCTGATGAAGCTGAATTTTTCAAGGGGATTGATAAATATACATAAGGAATGCACTCGGTTAGGATGGGAAAGGAGAGAGAAAGAAATTAAAAAAAGTTGTCTTCAGTCAGGCTTTCTGGAATCTCCTATCCTGGGATTGTAATGAGTTGGAGCCCCAATTCTTTACTAAATGCCTCTTTTTGTTGTCCATCACGCAACATTACCAACTTGCCTCCCTAAACCCTAATGGGTTAATTAAATAATCCATCTGTCTCTGATCTGTTTTTTTGCAGTATCGTCAGTAATGGTTTTAGCAAAAATTTTCTGTGTAGGGTACATTTGGAGAAGTGTTGGAATATTTGGTCCCTCAAGTTACAGAATATAATCTCTTTACTTTTTCTTGCTCAGTGTATTATTTTTTCTTTAATAGTAAAACTTGATAGGTGGCACAAGACATCCTGGGTGGGTGTCTTATCTACATTTTTCTGCACCCATCTCTATGACAACAATCTATTTCAATGGGATCATCCGATTGTAGAATCGTTTGAAAGAGTCTTAAAGTGGGCCAACACCCAGGGGTGATCGGCCCGGGAATCTATAAGATTCCCGGGCCGATCACCTCACACACCGCGGGACATCCGAGATCGGGATGTCCCGCGGGGTGTAACCCCCCCAAACACCCCGAAAAACCTTACCTCTTCAGACGCTGCTTCCGCCGCCGCCGCCTCACTCGCGCTCCTCCAGACGTGCGAGCGCCCGCGACGGCCGTCTCTGAATGGCCGGCGCGGGCGCGCACACGTCAAGAGTGACGCGCGGGAGGCGGCGGCGGGCGCGATCCCTTGTCCGCCGACGGACGTCACTTGTCCGTCGGCGGGCATTGGACAGCGCAGTCACGTGGGATCGTGAAGAGGTGAGTTTTCGGGGTGTTTGGGGGGGTTTTGGGCAGCGGGGTACCCCCGATCGGGGTGCCCCAGGGAAGTGGACCAATACCCAGGATAGTCAAAATCCTGGGTGTTGGTCCACTTTAATATAAATGGCTTTAAGTCTTCTTTCTTCAGGCTCTCATAAATGCCTTTGATTCTATTATTATTATTATTATTATTTCTGCGTGATCCGATTTCCATGTTGTCTATTTTTCTTTCCATATCATATGATGTTAGTCGCATCTGTTTTATTATGGTCTTGTTTTGTTTACATTCCAGTGCCAAGGTCCGCAAATCATGTTCCATTTTGTCTATATGATCTGTTATTTTTTGTAGGGTTGCTTAAATTCAGCTACCTCTGCTGCTACTGTTTTTAACCACTTCTTGTGCTGTATTAGAAACAGATTTTTCAAATTCGTCATTTTTTTCAGCTACTTCCAGAGCTACAGTCTTTTAATCACTTTTAACACTATAATAGCCACTGTTTCTTTGAATTCAGTATACTTTTCTTGAATATAGGCTTTAAAGCACTTTAGTTCCTCTTTGATTGCTGACAGCATTTCTAGATTGGAATCCTCAGCCGAGAGATTACTCACAGTTTCTTTCATTTTATCTCCCGGTAAGTATTCCTTTTCTCTTATCTCACTTTCTATTTGCTGCCTATTAATCCCAGGATTTGGTTCGATATAGGCCGGTATCCGGTATACCCTAAGTCTTGTGTCCTTAATGACTCTATGCTTTCTGGAGCGTGCTGAGCAGCCACACTGCCTCTCAATATCTGCCGGTCTTCCCCAAGCTTTCCCCGACAACAGACCTATGCAGAGTGGCTATTCACAGAGATCCCCCAGGTATGGACGGTTTCTTTCTCACCGGGTTAGGACAGAAGGTGATGCCGATGATCCAGCTAGCTGGTTGGAGATAAGTCGAGCTGGCTAGAGGCCAGTCGGAGCGGTAGCAGGGTGGCCAGTCAGAGAGGTAGTAGGGCTAGCGTACAATCGGAGCAGGAGCCGGATGGCTGGAGCGTGACCCCTACCCTCTACCTCTCACATCCTCCGCCTCCCCAATGGCCTTTTGATCTCTTATAAAAAAAACTTCTGAGAGCCCAGTCAAGTAGCCCCTGCAGCAAGTGAGGAGAGAGCACACTGCGACCAGGGCAGGCAGGCACACTGGAGGGGGGGAAGTCCAGAGGAATGGACTGAATGGGAAGGCGACAAAAAGCAGGGCACCATGTCCAGCCCTAAGATCAGGTTCACCCTTGTAGTCCCAAAGCAAAACCGTTCGAGCCCCGGGCGTGCCTACCAGACCCGTGTGTACTCCCCTCACACTGCTCTGTCCCACACTATTGCTTTAAAGACCGACTTCAGGCATTCAAGCGGGGTCTCCAGGAAGGTGCAGCAGGTGAGGGGCTTGGAGGTAGAGTCAAAGCCCCCCTTCCCAATCAGCACTGTCAAAGCAACAAAACTAGAATAAAGAAATAAAATCCTGAATCTCTTCACAGTCCTATCAACTGCAAGAAAAGAACTGGGTGTGTCCGGCCACAGCCTGACCTATATAGGGCAGGGGGAGCTAAGTTTGTTTTTCTTGCAGTCCCCATCTATGGCTGAGGTTAACCCACGCATTGCTGATGGTGGTGCTCCGGAATGGAAGGGACGAGAAATAAGTCACAGAAATATAAAAGTAATAAAATAAATAATATTAGGAATGAAAGAAAGATTAGATGGTGAGGAAAAAATAAACGTAAAGACTGAAAGTAAACAATGAAGACTAGACAGAGGAAGAAATAAAAGAAAGAAGGAATAAAATTAAAAAAGGCATAGAATGAAATATAGAATAGAAAGGATGGCTGACAGTCCTGGGTTGACAAGTCATTGTAGCAGTTATTCAGGTGTAAGTTTTGTCTATTAAAGTCTATTAAGTCTATTAAAGGGTGTAGAAACCCTCACCTTTTGCCCTCCAGCAGCTCCTGGCCAGTCCGATGGCCCCCTACATTTCCACATACCACAACCAGCTTAGTGCAGGGCCACTGTACATCCACTTGGACAGGGGACCTTCGTTTGGATCTTCTGAGGTGCAAGAATAAGACACGGTCATCAGTTGCTTTTCAGTAAAGTTTCGTAGAATCTACATCCTAGCAGGTCTCAACTCACACATGGGCATTCAAACCAGTGAACATATGGTGACCATTGTCCATGCTCCAGCCTCAAGCTCTCTACTCCTGTTTTTATTCCTGTGATCCTGTCCTTCAGAAAACCATGTCTCCTGGAGTTCAAGGGCCTCCCCTATTTCTTGACTTCCTACACCCTGCTAGTGCTGACTCAAGCTGATCTCATACAACCCAACAGGGTTCCATTTAAACCGGACCAACACCCTTACAAGAAGCAGTGCTCATATTCATCTCTGTCCAGGACAATTCTGATTGCTGCACATAAAAAATAATTAATCTTTTTGCAAAATACATTAAGATACAAACAAAATATCATCCATGGTGCTGCGGGCCACCTGTGAAGAGGAAGTGCAGCCGGAAGGCCACTGTGCATTGTGGGTTATGTCAGTTCAATCCAGACATTAGCACGGTTGGGATGCTGGGAAAGGAAGCTCCAAAATGGCCACTACCAGGAGAATATCAGTGAGGCAATGTTTCAGCTATGAGTGGGTGCAATAGAGGCTGGCAATAATTCAGTATCATGGATGGAGATAGAGCAAGTGAGTTTTGGGGCGTTTCAGTTTTCCAGATGTGCAAGGTCTAGTTTAAAGTGGGCCAAAACCCACAGCCCTGAAATCTATAAGATTCCAGGGCCGCTTGACTCCCTCCCCCCTGGGGCATCCAGATTTGTGATGCCCTGCTGTGTGAAACCCTCCAGGTCACCTGGTAAACTCACCTTCTCCCCCACTCCAATGGCACATGCACAAGCAGCGCCTTCTCCCCGCCTTCCCTTTAGCAGGGCGCACAACTGTGCCAGGCATTTGTCAATGGCCGGCGTGGTCATGCTGTTAGAGGGTAGCGGCCGATACCACCACCAGACGCACTCGGGTCTGCTCGCTTAGACGATTCCTTAGATGAGGGGGTGGGAGCGGATCTGAGCACACTGATTGGATGAGATGCTGCGCAGGACCAAGAAAAGATGAGTTAGATTAGGCGACCTGGGAGGTTTCACACAACGGGGCATGGACCAAAACCCAGGATAGTCAAAATACTGGGTTTTGGTCCACTTTAAGGCTTAGGCTCTGAGCTACTAACAGTAACATAGAAGGTTGACGGCAGAAGGAGACCATACGGTCTATCCAGTCTGCCCTTATGTAACTGTATGTACTCTTTATCTTAGGTGATGTGCTTATCCCAGGCATGTTTAAATTCAGTGACTGACGATTTTTACAACTACCTCTGCTGGAAGTTTGTTCCAAGCATCTACTATTCTTTCTGTAAAATAATATTTTCTAACATTGCTCCTGATCTTCCCCCCGACTAGCTCCAGGTTGTGCCCCCTTGTTCTGTCATTAAGTTTCTTCATAAAAACAATTCCCTCCTGAACTTTATTCAATCCTTTCACATATTTGAAGGACTCAATCATGTCCCCCCTCTCCCTTCTTTCCTCCAGACTGTACAAATTAAGTTCTTTAAGTCTTTCCTGATGAGTCTTAAGTTTAAGTCCTTCTATCATTTTTGTATATCTATTTTATTAAATAGGTATCCCCTTTTCTGCCTAGGACCTTCCTAAACCATCAATCTAAAGGTCCCTACACAATCCAAGATAAATCTCTTGTTTACAGTTTTAAAACCGCTGTCTCCATGCTACCCCAAAAAGCTAACAATTACTATTGCTTCTGACATTATAACCTTCTCTCCTTCACTTTTAACCCAGTTTTCTTATTTTTCTGCCAACAAAAAAAACGCATTGAATGTATTATGATCTGGAAATTAAAGAATCTAGTACAGACCTGGGCATTTTACGGCCCTTTGGTTGGCTCTGACCGGCCCGTGACCAGCGTTCCCTGTAAGGTGCGCAGCTGCACGATGCCAATGCCCCTGCCGCTCAGTCCCGCCCACTGTCCGCGCAGTCTTGCCAGAAAAGATAGTGCCAGGTTTGAACAGCACATTTGCCCCTCTGTAGTGAGTCTAATGTAGCAGGGGCGTGTGTGGATTAGAGCCTGCTCTCCAATTGGACAGCTCCCTCCTGCAGGTTTGGCTGTGGGCGGAGTTTGTCTTCCTGCCCTTGGCCTGTACTGTGTGGCATGTGTCAGTCGCTGCAGAGCTGACGCCGAAGATGGAGGTAATCCAACCACTTGTCTGTGCCTCACGTTCGCAGGCAGCTGGCACTTGTAGTCCACATCAAATGTGTTACATGCCGTACGCAGCGTCTGATGGTGCACTGGCTCTCGTAGTCCATTTCTGCCAGACCAATGCTTTGGGAGGGCGGGGGTACCATGCTGAAAGGTGGTAAGGGTTTCACACAGCCTGTTATCCAAGGCAGGCCACTGGTCTCCCTCCCCCCGGGCATCCCAAATTGGGATGCACCACTTTTTGAAACCCTTTTTACTCAGTAGCAACGTGAAATCCTTCTCTGAAAGCAGAATAAAACCCAGAGCGGCCACTGGTCTTCCCCCTGGGTATCCCAGATCAGGATGCCCCACTGTGTGAAACCCTCGTTACTTAGTAGCAACTTGACAAATGGTGGACTCCCCTTAAAGTGGAAATGAACCCAGAGCGGCCACTGGTCTTCCACCTGGGCATCCCAGATCGGGGCTTTGTTCCGGGAGGGAGGGAGTCTGCCATTTTTCATGCTACTGAGTAAAAAGGGTTTCACACAGTGGGGCATCCCGATCTGGGATTTCCAGAGGGAAGACCAGTGGCAGCTCTGGGTTTTGTTCTGCTTTATGTGAGGGAATCCGCAATTTTTCACATTGCTACTGAGTAAAAAGTATGAGCAGTGCTGTGTTACTTTAATAATGTAAAGGAGGGGGGTTATTCCATCCCAACCTGATTTGGTCATGATGTTTTAAAGCAGACCAAAACCCATGTAACCCAGCCCTTTGGAGTGTGAAGGAATCCAGGGTTGGGTTACAGGCATCAAGCCCTGCTGTGTGAGACCTCACTGGACACACAAAATGTGATTTATTTAATAAATTACATTTTTTTTGTAAGGCAACCTCACTTTTCATTGTTTAACTATAACATATACTCATATCAGCTTGTCACAACAATACTATTTACTATAACGAAATACAATTATATTATGCAGAATTGAGTTAAGCCTTTTGGCCCGGCCCTCCACAATATTTTTAGTTTCTCATGTGGCCCCATGAAAAAAAATAATTGCCCACCCCTGATCTAGTATTATGATGCCTACTAGGATCTGTGGAGTGTTTTTGAAAAACCCTACAAGGATTTTTGTTTTTCCTTTTTGATAAGTAGGCAGCTTTTTTGTTTTGGAGCCATGGTCTTGTATGCAATGAGTTCAAAAGAGTAGCAAAGAAAAGTGACAAGGGAACTAGCGTTGTTTATAAGGAGGGGGTCAGGCTCCCTATAAACTTAATACACAACGTCCTCTTCAAAAACTTTTTTCTAGTGTTTGCTATAACCAAAAACATTATTTGGCAATACCGATTTAAATGCTCTCTATGCAAAAACAGACGTTCTGGGCGATAATTGTTTTTACACATTTTTTAAACAATGACCTAGAATTAAAATGCATTTGAAAATAAAAACTAGAGCAGCTTTTCGCCCTCCCCAAGCCTAGCCTCCCTAGCACCCCATGCCTAATGCTGCCACTGCTAGCGACTTCTTTGCCCCATGATTGCCATTAGTTTATTGGGCAGTGTTGATGAAAGGGGGAAACAAAAGCCTCAGCAAATTAATCAAATTAACAAAAGATGGGTAATTCAAAAGACCAGCAAATGTACTCCGATTAGCTATAGAAGCGTCATCCCATCTATAGCTAAAGAAAATGATTAAGTTTATACCCAGTAGGGCCCATCCATTCCAGTGTGGAATGAGCCATTCCAGCACGTCTAATGTCTGGACCGCGTCCAACCTATTTTGATACATGTCTTGAACTAGTCAACCCCAGGTTCAAATGCAACTGTTCAGATAAATTCCTTCTTCAGCTGAATGAGCCACTCTATTGGAAGTGAAGTGGGATGTGGGCTACAAACATGCAGAAGGGTATTATTCACTGTCTTCAATCTATGAAAGCTAAAGACAATTCATCCCTCAGGGGGGATACCAGTGTGGAGGTCCAAGAATGTGAAGCCATGAATGATGTCACACTATATAATGACAGTTGGTATTTGCACCCTTGATCCGGCTCAATATAGGCATTGCGCCATGTTTAGGCTTGTTGTGTATATCTTTGGTGTAACTTTCCGCTCTGCTTTAGAGATCGTATTTTAATGTATATTGTGTACTGTAGAGCTGTTATTGCACAGAAAACATGAAACAACCTCATCACGTCTTTTCTTCTGGCTGCGTAATATACTTCAAGGCTAAAATATAGAAACTAGTGTGTGAAAATGATATTGATTAAAACAATCTGTAACATCAGTCAATGATTTTACATAACTTTGGATAAGTAAATCTAATAATATATTTTATTCCTGTTTATATATATATTGATGGCAATCTATGAATGAGCTTACACCTTTCTAAATATAGTAGAACAGCAGCCCATTCATAATCAAACCAGATGGAAACACATGCGGCCGGGCCCTGGAATCCAAAAGATTTCAGGGCCATCCTATAGGTAAGCTCACCTTTACCGGGTGGCTCCCGCAACGCTGTGATCGCCAGCGCCGCATCCCCAGCTTCCCTGTGGCTGTGTGCGCCCCCACACCCAGCCATTTAGAAAGGGAGTGTGCTCACCTAGTGAGAGAGCTGGGGATGTGGCCAGCCAGTATTTTCACGTCACCCAGCCCTTTTGAGAACAGCCAATCGGCTTACACATACTTTCTTTATTTTTGGTCTCCAACCTTTTTGTGACTCTTAGAATGTTAATACTTTGTATAATCCAAATAAAATACGTTTCTGTTCTAATTAAAGGGATACAGAAGGCAAATATAATTGTTAGATCATTGTTTCGGGCTACGTTTGGAACCGTTTTCCATTTTTAAATTGAAGAAATGATTTATGTTATGATTTATCTTTTTAAATATTTGGACGTGGCCCTTGGAGCCAGTTGAGCACCTTTAACGTAGCCATGTGAGGCAGTAGTCTGGGGCAGCACTGTGTGGGGGGGGCTGCAACTGCCAAAATCTCATTAGTGGTTCAGCAGAAATTGGGGGGCACCGCTGTATGCTGTGGTGTTTTTACCGTCAATCATTTGTGTCTCAGTGGCTGTGGCCCTGTGGCATGCCCTTGGGGGGGCGCCATTCTCTAGTTCATCTCAGGCAGCAGAGAGGCTAGGTTCACCCCTGCTTGGAGCTGTGATGCCACATAATAATCTGCATAATGGGCGGGGTCATCAGTCACCCTGGCTGTTCTCCCTCTCTCCCACTGTCCACAGTCTGTTGATGTGGAGCTTTAGACCACCAGCTAAGCCCTATTATCGGTGGTCTATGGCAAAGGAATTCAGGGGGTGTGCCACTACTCTTTGCCTTGTTTCTACTGTTATGAGCAGCTGGGTTCTCACAGGAAGGGAGAGCACAGCCATGATGAGGTGATCTGCTGAATGACAGTTTATACTGTATATTTTGGCTACAGAGTCCTTTTAACATTTTCTTAACATCTTAAAAGAGAAAAAGTGCTCAGTAAAAAGGCACTCATTAACTATTGTCTACAAATGGTTAGGAAGTAGCTGAGTTGTGAGTATTGCTAGAAATTCTGCACATTAAGAACTAAAATGATTTTGTTTTGATGAGTAACAGGCTACCCATATAACAATGCAGTATACACCACAGCACTTTCCATTGCTGTTGGGAGGTGAATATCAAAAAGGCACCTACTTTTTATGGGCAGTCAATTGTCACATTAGACCACACTGGCACAATACAGTAAAGATTTTATCTTAAAGCGGAAGTCCAGTCCAAAAACTCCTGAGGCAGGACAAGGGGACACAAAGCCACCCCCTCCTCAGCGCCAGGAGAGGGTGGCAGGTGGGGGTTATACGCTTTAAGATATATGAAGCATTTGATAAAGTTAGAACTTGTCATGTTTTAGCTTCTACATAGCTTTTCAGATACTTACCAAATATTAGGCGGAAACTTACCCCACACAATAACATGGGCCTCAATTTATCAGATTTTGATTGTTATGTGTTCCGGTTTCCTTTCCATTCTAGTAGAACTAGAAGTTACATGTGTCACCATCAAAGAAGATGAAGTAAAAACATATTAATGGGCATAAAGGGCATTAATGAAAGTTGACTTACACTATATAAGCCTCGATTCAGAGACACATTCGTCCGGACTTCCGTAGCTGTCTGTGAAAGTTTTGGTGGGTGTTTGTCATTTTTTTGCTTTTTTTCATCCATTTTCTACTCGCACGAACGTTCGGGAATGCGCTTCCGATGATCGGAAGCAAATCGGATCATTTCCGTTAGTTCGGATCATTTTCCAAACAAAATCGGAAATTTTCAGTTCGTTCAGAAAACTTCCGTTGATTCAGAGAGCTTCCGTCTGATTCAGAGAGCTGCTTTCCGATGGATCACCACCCTATAAATCCGTTTCATTTCCGATCCACTTACGAGACATGAACATGTTTTGCGGCTATGTGGAGGAGTCTGCGCACCTTTAGCACCAAGGCATTGCATGTATCAGCATGGCCGAGGCCATAAATTGTATAGAAATGCATACATTAATTAATACATTTCATGTATGCCTTATAGAAGCATTTTAATGCTGACCTAAATTAGTCCTTAGCATGTTAACATTTATTTTCCCACACAGTCATATAATTGCTATTTTTTTTAGACTTATGTCCTTTGTGAATTATATTTGGATTGTTGAACTTGAATCTTAATTTGTTGTAGGAGTTATTGTTTTAGTCGGTTACCTTTGCTTTGTGTAATTATTTTATATTTGGTTGCAGGAACCGCAAGATGTGCCACTCACCCTTGCTCCTGATGCCCGTTCTTTGCCTGCAAAATGCGGGCCAGGGGTTCTCTAATCGGGCACTATGCAAAACCCGGCCCATGGTGGCGAGGGCCCTCTGGCTTTTGAAGTCCAGATTTAGGTGTTTGGACCATACGGGGGGGGGGGCACTGCAGTATGACCCCAACAAGGTTATACCAATATTTTAATTTACGTTTTTTAACAGGGCCCACACGTACCAGAGTGGCACAACTGAGTGTCAGGGTCCTTCAGTTGGTGGGCGAGATGCAGGAGCTGCGCAACTCGTTGGGGACCACAGATGAAGAATAATGTTCAGTGGCCTGCCATTGCTATGTATTTTGTTTTTTATAGTTGTTAAAATTTGAAATTTTCAACATTTTTAACAATTTTATATTTTATGATGGAATAAAAAAAAATGTTACATTGTCATTTCATTTACAAAATACATTAACACAAAACTAATGGGCCCAGAAATATTTAAAGATGAATATTCACATGACCGAGAAGTGATTTGGGTAAGTTTTAGGGGGCTAAAATGGAAGAAGAACCTAACCAAGAAGTGGTTTGGGTGAGCTTTAAGGGTCCAAAAGGGAAGATGGAGGATAGTGCTAAGTGGTTTGGGTGAGCTTTAAGGGTCAAAAGGGGAAGATGGAGGACAGTGCTAAGTGGTTTGGGTGAGCTTTAAGGGTCAAAAAGGGAAGATGGAGGACAGTGCTAAGTGGTTTGGGTGAGCTTTAAGGGTCAAAAGGGGAAGATGGAGGACAGTGCTACGTGGTTTGGGTGAGCTTTAAGGGTCAAAAAGGGAAGATGGAGGACAGTGCTAAGTGATTTGGGTGAGCTTTAAGGGTCAAAAAGGGAAGATGGAGGACAGTGCTAAGTGATTTAGCTAAACATTGTAGTAGAAGTGAGGGTGGCAAATATGTAGGCGAGCACTTTAATGAGTTAAGTTTGTAGTGCGCAGGCGCAAGATCGTAAGGATTTCCGCCTGGACGAATATTTATTGAAAAAGGGAAACAGAATCGAACGGGAAACGTAAAGGATTCATTGGAGGATACGATGGGAAAAGGGCAAAAACGAAAGCCTACGTTGTAACATGTGAAAATGAAACGGAAAAGTCTGGATGGAAAATGACATCCTCGTAATTCGTAATCTGCCGTACGAACGGACGGAAACTTTACAGAAGGTTTTCAATGCATGCATTGAATCGCTCGAATGCTCATACGAGAACGGAAACATTTCACAGATCGGAACTAAAACGGAAGTTTTTTTTGTCTCTCTGAATCGAGGCTATAGACAAGTGTAAAGCCCTTCCCTCTTGAGTATGGCCATTACCGCTCATAACTTTGATGCAATATGTCAGACACTCAGCCGTGGCAGCCTAAAGGGACTGTAATTCCAACATCAGCATGCTCCTCTCCTCCATTTGCTGCAGTGCTGGGTAGAAGCTGTAGTTTGCCCTCCTTTCAATTTGGCTCATTTTACACTGTCAGAATTGGGTATAGGGTAGAAGTAGGCACGTGCCTCTACAGGGACTTTAAGCAGAAAAAAGGTTTATACTAAGGAGCGTAATGATTTGCAGTGTGGCTCAGTCACATTTTTCATAAATCAGTTTCTCCAATTTCTGTCTTGCTAGGCATGCCCCATATAGACATCGAGGAAAACCAGCAGCTCAACAATGAAACTGTAGGCAACTTAAGTATAGAGAAGAAAATTGTAGTTACATCACATGTCCATACTATAAGGTCCTGATATAAAATGCCATCTCGTGCTGGTTTCCAGTCTTCTGCACTGGACTCACTGCTAACAATGAGAATATGGGGGGCAGAGGTGTCCACCACAATTGTCCATTTAAGAAGACCAGACCAGCATCAGAGTGAGACACTGGGACTAGACTGTAAGGCTTCCATGGGAGCTGCAGCCTACTTTTGAAGTATTTTTATGTGATGTTTTTTTGAGGATGGAAGGGTATTGCAGGAATGTGATATTGTGTGTGTGTGTGGGGGGGGGGGGGGGAGTTCACCTTTAATCAGGTATCACACATCAGTGCTTGAACCCACTGATGCCCTGGTTTTTGAAAGGGGGCAAATCTTTTGCAGGTATTTTTGAAATATAGTGAACAATCTTCTTAGGAAAGCGGGGACTGTCACAGATGTAAAGCGTGGCCACATCAATATTAATACCCAAGACTAGTTTAGTGTATCCACCAGAACAGCCTTTTCTTGTGAATATCACTTGCCGACAAAGCCAGGATCTATGCCCTAAAGTAGAAGGCGTTCCTTCAGCCTGCTCCCGTGGTTAGCCGGAGCGTAAACAATTCAGTTCAAAAGTCTGGATCCAATAGTACCAGCCACCACAACCAGTGAGATGGTATAGGGCTTTCTATTACATGTAAAATGAACTCTGCATTGCAATGTCTTTTGGGGGTTCCCTCCTGGTCCAGTTGGAGCTTGTCTGCCACCCCACTGGCATCTGTAGTGAGACCAGGGCCACCACCTCTGTGGAATCATCCCCATGTGACTAATCACTGGAGGGGACTGCAATAGCAGCTTCTCACTAGCATTTGGACCTGCAGAGAGTACTTTCATGGTTGGTCAACTAGTAAGAGGTTGCAAGAGACCCCTATACTAGTTCATAGGGTAGTGATGGCCAGCATGCCACCTGCCAGCCTCGACATCCCAATGGATCAGGAGGGGCCACACTACAGGCCAGAGATGAATGGACCAGGCTGACCTTTTGCCTATTTAGGAACCACCAAGTTGTCCCATTTTAGAATGTGAACTGTTGAATGAAAAAATAACAGCATGTGATATTCTGTAAATGAAACAACAGTCCACACTCTGATAAATGAATGTATTAAATTATCCAAAAAAGTGCAAAGGAATGTACAAACAATAGGCTTGATTCAGAGAGACAAAAAAATACTTTCGTTTTTGTGCCGATTTCGTATTATTTTCAAATGTTCCCACTCTCGTATGAGTGTGCGAGCGATTCTATGCATGCATTGCAAACCTTCTGTAAAGTTTCCGTCCGTTCGTATGCCAGAGTACGAGGATGTAATTTTCCATCGTGACTTTTCTGTTTCATTTTCTCAGGTTACAACGTCAGATTTCGATTTTGTCCTTTTTCCATCGTCTCCTTGCACGAATCCTTTACGTTTCCCGATAGATTCTGTTTCCCTTTTTCAATAAATAATCGTCCGGACGAAAATCCTTACGATCTTGCGCCTGCGCACTACAAACTTAACTCATTAAAGTGCTTGCCTACATATTTGCCATCCTCACTTCTACTACAATGTTTAGCTAAACCCCTTAGCGCTATCCTCCATCTTCCCTTTTGGACCCTTAAAGCTCACCCAAACCACTTAGCACTATCCTCCATCTTCCCTTTTGGACCCTTAAAGCACACCCCAACCACTTAGCGCTATCCTCCATCTTCCCTTTTGGACCCTTAAAGCACACCCCAACCACTTAGCCCTATCCTCCATCTTCCCTTTTGGACCCAAAAACTTACCCAAACCACTTTGCGGTTAGGTTCTTCTTCCATTTTAGGCCCCTAAAACTTACCCAAACCACTTTGCGGTTAGGTTCTTCTTCCATTTTAGGCCCCTAAAACTTACCCAAACCACTTCGCGGTTAGGTTCTTCTTCCATTTTAGGCCCCTAAAACTTACCCAAACCACTTCGCGGTTAAGTTCTTATTCCATTTTAGGCCCCTAAAACTTAACCAAACCACTTCGCGGTTAGGTTCTTCTTCCATTTTAGGCCCATCTTCCCTTTTGGACCCTTAAAGCTCACCCAAACCACTTAGCACTATCCTCCATCTTCCCTTTTGGACCCTTAAAGCTCACCCAAACCACTTAGCACTATCCTCCATCTTCCCTTTTGGACCCTTAAAGCACACCCCAACCACTTAGCGCTATCCTCCATCTTCCCTTTTGGACCCTTAAAGCACACCCCAACCACTTAGCCCTATCCTCCATCTTCCCTTTTGGACCCTTAAAGCACACCCCAACCACTTAGCCCTATCCTCCATCTTCCCTTTTGGACCCTTAAAGCACACCACAACCACTTAGCCCTATCCTCCATCTTCCCTTTTGGACCCAAAAACTTACCCAAACCACTTTGCGGTTAGGTTCTTCTTCCATTTTAGGCCCCTAAAACTTACCCAAACCACTTCGCGGTTAGGTTCTTCTTCCATTTTAGGCCCCTAAAACTTACCCAAACCACTTCGCGGTTAGGTTCTTATTCCATTTTAGGCCCCTAAAACTTACCCAAACCACTTCGCGGTTAGGTTCTTCTTCCATTTTAGGCCCCTAAAACTTACCCAAACCACTTCGCGGTTAGGTTCTTCTTCCATTTTAGGCCCCTAAAACTTACCCAAACCACTTCGCGGTTAGGTTCTTCTTCCATTTTAGGCCCCTAAAACTTACACAAACCACTTCGCGGTTAGGTTCTTCTTCCATTTTAGGACCCTAAAACTTACCCAAACCACTTCCCGGTTAGGTTCTTCTTCCATTTTAGGCCCCTAAAACTTACCCAAACCACTTTGCGGTTAGGTTCTTCTTCCATTTTAGGCCCCTAAAACTTACACAAACCACTTCGCGGCTAGGTTCTTCTTCCATTTTAGGCCACTAAAACTTACCCAAACCACTTTGCGGTTAGGTTCTTCTTCCTTTTTAGGACCCTAAAACTTACCCAAACCACTTCGCGGACATCTGAATCTTGATAGAAAAATATGTCTTTGACCCTTTGTTTGGTGTAAATGTATGTATTTAAATAAATGACAATGAAACTTTGTTTGCTTTTGGTTTTTTTATCTGTAAATTTTTGTTCTCAAAAATTTTTAAAAAAACGTGGACTATGTACATTTTAGGCTTTTTTAAAAAAAAAATAAATAAAAGGGGTAAAAATCTGCAACTTGTTAATGTATAACTAAACAGGGCCAGGACCCAGGACTCTAATCTTCTTCTTCTTCCACCAACTCAAGGACCCTCCTATTCAGTTCAAAACCTGCTTGGCGTGTGGTCCCTGTAACAAATTGAGAATAAAACATTACTTGGAGACCAATACATGTTTGTCACCTGTGGATTGAATGTTTGTTAGTTAGCTAATTAAATAAAGGCCACATATGTCATTCTGCCAAGTCATTAAGCTAAGTAAGTGGCCAGAGGTGATTATGCAAAGTCATTAAGCTAAGTAAGTGGCCAGAGGTGATTATGCAAAGTCATTAAGCTAAGGAAGTGGCTAGAGGTCATTCTTCGAATGCCATTGACTATGGCTTGATGTATCTGTGTGTTCATGTAAATTACCACATACTGCAAATAATGGCATTACTACTTACTTGGTTGGTGGCCGAGAGAGGGCTCGTTGGGGACAACCCGACATCCTGGGCCCTGCCTCTGCTGTGAAGAAGTTCCTGGAGAAACATGGCAATTACAGTTAATTTTTATGTCTTATTCAACAGTAATAAAATGTCTATTTAAATGTCTGGGTCACATCAATCACCTTCTCCATGTTCTTCGTGTGGCCGATCTGCCGCTTCTTCCAACTTCACCCGCTCCCGAAGCATCTATATAAACAGATGAAGGGAATCAGCTTGGTAGTAAATAGAATGTATATGTGTGTGCGTATACATGAAGAGTCACATACCAGAGGCTCCCGCATGCATGGCAGGGTATGACTGCCTGCCCACGCCGTGCCGCCCCTCCTCTGTGGAAAGGTCCAGGGGCTGATCGGAGGACCCAACAGAGGAGGGGTAGGGCCGTCGCCCTGGAGATCCACCACCTTCACTTCCAGCTGCAGCTTCATGCAGCACTGGTCGGCCTGTGCGCCTCGGGGTGCGGAGTATACGGTAATCTATTTCCAACGCTACCAAAGAAAAGGCATTATAACTAAAGGCCTACCTTCTGTCTTCGTTACATCTGGCATGCAATCGCTATGTACTTACTAGGAAAATGGATGCCGAAAAACCTCCGCACCCGGGGCATGTGCAGCCGCTTCAGGTCCGACCAATGCTGCATGATCTGAGTGTGGGTGAAGGTGGTGTCGGTGTGTTGCTGTATTTGCCCGATGATCTCCAGGGCGACGGTGCGTTTCTCAAAAGAGTTGGGCAGGTAGTCGTACCTGCGCTCCAGCATGGTCTACAAAACATAAAGCAAACATAGCATTTAGTTCCAACTGGCTACCAATATCTGTCAAAAATAGATCCTTTGACTAAATGACATTAACACACACATTTCTAGGCTAATCAAATCCTTGAAGCTGGCCGAACTGGTGTTTGGCACGTGTGTGCCGTGACTTTGGTTGTGCACGGAGTTGTAGCCACTTTTAAATAAAGCCCTTACTTCCTGCACTTCCTTAAGGGGTAGACATGCATTTAGCTAGCAAATCACACTGATAAAAAGACACTTACAAGCATGATGATCTCTTCTTGTTGGCGGGTGAAGATTGTGGGCGCCATCTTTGTTGTTCTCCGCAGCAGATAAGTAATGCCCCAGCGGTTTCCGGGTTCCGCACGGCCGAACGAACAGCCGTACACATGCGTACACAAGCGCGTAGGCGTCACAGGCTGCCAATCTTATTTAAAGGTCCCTGGGCCATTATCCATTCTCTTTCTGAGTCCGTGCAAAATGGCACCAAAGAAGCAAGCAGCGGCAAGCGGGAAAAAGGCACCCAAGCGGCAGGAGGCTTCAGAAGGGCCAAAAACTCGTTCCCAAATGCCCAAAACAAAACTGCGGCAAACATGCAATGCTCCGCCCAAGCCACCCACCACTACTCCCAAAAAAAAAAGAGGCACGAGCCAAGCGCAAGACACAGGCCACCAAGCCTACCACAAGGGAGGTGAAAAAAACTGGTAAGAGGGTGCGAAGCCCCAGCCCCCCGGGCCCACGTCCCCCCCACGTGGCACCAAGGCACTGAGCAAATCCAAAACCCACCCAGTAAGAAGCCCAAGCCGGCAAAGAAGCCCCCGATGGCCCAGAAGCTACAGCAGGGCCAGAAGCCCCCGACGGCCCAGAAGCCACAGCAGGGCCCGAAGCCCCCGACGGCCCAGAAGCCACAGCAGGGCCCAAAGCACCCGACGGCCCAGAAGCCACAGCAGGGCCAGAAGCCCTAAAAGGCAAAGAATCCAAAGCTCCACATCCCCACCCACATGGGGCTACCAATCCACGGGCAAGAGTGGCAGAACAACAAGCTCTGGCTCACCCATGGACCGTCCAAGTACCTCAAAGGGCCATGCTCGTTCCAAGGGCCCACAGAGCCACAGGGCCCCAAGCACAACTTCAAGTTCATCCAGACCCTCTCTTCCTCGGCCACATTCGCCACCGGCACAGGTGGCCAGCCAATCACCCTATGCCACATCAACCCCTGCAACTTCTGTGGCCACCCAGCCACGAACACCCAGTCCCTTTCCCAGTCCAGTTAGATCAGCAGCCAGCCTGCAGTCCTTGAATTCTCCAACACACACCCAGGCCAGAATGTCACCCCATTTGCCTGGAAACAATGAGGGGCCACAACCACAACCAACAGGGCACACATGGCGCAGAGGCCATTTGAGTGGCCGTTTTGGTGAGGCCCAAACTCTGGCATTGGCTAGTGGCCTCACGTTATATTATGATGAGCTATATGGGAGCAAATCAAAAGCAACAAGCAAGCAGCGCAAAGCTGAGATTTTGGAAGACCTCACCAGACAAGTCAATGCAGCGGGGGACGAGCTCAAAGATGTAGAACAGATTCAACGGAAAAATACCATTTTGTGATTACTCACCTGTAAAATGGTTATTACAAGTATGTCACACACCCCGCTTCCGAATATTCATGACACTTGGGTAACTGTCCTGTAGAGGGCGATCTTGCAGAGATGACATGAAAAAAAGGAGCCCCTCCTGGCCCATAAATACCTGGGACCTGCCACCATTCCCCAATATAAGACAGCAGTAAAGGGACCAGGAAGAGCGAAATGTAAACAGCAAAGAAAAAGGTTCACCATATAAAGGATCCCAGAAAACCAAAAAAGGGCGGGATGAAGCGGGGTGTGTGACATACTTGTAATAACCATTTTACAGGTGAGTAATCACAAAATGGTATTATTCCCAGTATGTCACACACCCCGCTTCCGAATATTCATGACACTTGGGACATCCAATAGCAGTGCCCATAATGGGTGGGGATCCCAAAAAGGCAATAATGCACAAACTTAAACTACTGCAGCTTGCAGAATTTTGCGGCCAAAAACAGCACCCGCTGAAGCCCGCACATCAACCTTATAAATCTTAGAAAAAGTATGAACAGAAGACCAAGCAGCAGCCTTGCAAACTTGTTCAACAGAAGCCTGATGCTGAAAAGCCCCAGAAGCTCCAACAGCACGAGTAGAATGAGCAGTAACACGAAAAGGGGGAACCTTCCCCTTGGCAGAATAGGCCCCAACAATGGCCTGTCAAATCCATTTACTAATGGAAGACTTAGCGGGTGCCAGACCTTTCCTGGGCCCAGAGGGCACCACGAAAAAGGCTTCCGTCTTACGAAAAGGAGAAGTAGCCACCAAATAATATTTCACACATCGAACCACATCCAAAGAATGTAAGGTCCTCTCCTTGTCATTACTAGGCTTAGGACACAAGGAAGGGAGAACTACATCCTGACTGAGGTGGAAGGCCGAAACCACCTTAGGAAGGAAATCCGGCTTAAAGCGGAAAACTACCTTGTCCAGGTGCCTCTCAAAGAAAGGAGCCTGAATAGACAAGGCCGCCAACTGAGAGACACGCCGGACAGAGGTAATAGCCACCAAAAAGGCAACTTTCTGAGTGAGCAGAGAAAGAGCAATATCATGCACCGGCTCAAAAGGGGGCCCCTGGAGAGCCGACAGAACCAAGTTTAAATCCCAAACCGGCAGCAAGGGCTTTCTAGGAGACCGCACATGAGTAACCCCCTGGAAAAATGTCTTAACCAGGGGATGAAGGGCAACCCTTGAAAGAAAACTGCCAGGGAAGAAACCTGCCCTTTCAAAGTACTAAGCTGGAACCCCAAGTCCAGACCATGTTGAAGAAACTCCAGAATTCTGAGAATAGAAAACACCCTACAAGGCAAGGCCCTAGCCTTGCACCAGTTAATATAAGACCTCCAAGTCCTATAGTAGACATTAGAGGAAGATCTCTTCCTAGCTCTAACAAGAGTCTGAACCACAGCATCAGAAAGACCTTCCTCCTTTAAGATGGAGGTTTCAGCAGCCACGCCGTCAAAGCCAGCATTGGTAAATTGGGGTAGCGTAGCTGACGCTGGGTGATAAGATCCGGAAGAAGAGGCAGATAAAACTGATCTACTGCCAGCCGCACAACGTCTGCGAACCACACTCGTCTTGGCCACCTTGGAGCCACTAGAATTGCTGGTGCCCCTTCTAGAGTTAGCTTGCGCACCACCTTGCCCACCATGGAGAAGGGGGGGAACAAGTACAGAAACCCCAGTTCCCTCCAAGCCAGGGACATGGCATCCACTGCCAGGGCCAGAGGATCCTGAGACAGAGACACAAAGGCAGGAAGCTTGTGATTGTGATGAGAGGCAAAAAGATCCACCTCCGGAGTCCCCCACTTGTGACAAAGGGACTGGAATACCTTGGAACTGAGAGACCATTCTCCTCGGCAAGAGGATCTCCTGCTCAGGGAATCCGCCTTCGTGTTCTCCACTCCTGGGATGTAAATGGCTGAGATGCATGGGACATTGCTCTCTGCCCAAACAAGGATCAGAGATACCTCCCTGAGGGCACTCCTGCTGCGAGTCCCTCCTTGGTGATTGATGTAAGCGACCGCCATCCGATCGGACTTGAACTGGCAATCCCTGCAATAGAAGAGTCAAGCGAGACAGAACCAACCAAATGGTCCGTAGCTCCAAAACATTGATAGGGGTATGAGCCTCCCGAGGCCCCCATAACCCCTGGAACTGATGTTCCCTCCAGAAGCCCCTCAGCCCGACAGGCTGGCGTCTGTGGTGACCGTTTCCCAACAAGGGGTCAGAAAGGATCTGCCCTTCAACAGATTGCTTGACACTAGCCACTAGGGATGAGCGAATCGATCCGGACGAACCCGGATTCGATCCGAATTTCAGGAAAAATTCGATTCGGATCGAATCCGAATTTCCCCGCGATTCGATCACTCGAAGTTTTCCTTTAACATCCATTCATTTACATTACAGGCATTCTAAGATGGCGGACGGGACATGTCTGGACATGTATCCCGCGCCAGTGCAAGCTGGGGCAGTCACATGCAGCCTATCAGCAGCCAGCAAGCCCGGTGACGTCACACAGCGGTATTTAACGGCGGCCATCTTGCTTTTCCTCATTTCTCTATTGCATTCGTGACAGACAGACAGAACGCTGTGTAGCTGAGGCAGTTAGACAGGCTGGAGACAGGGACAGACAGGGACAGGCTGGAGACAGGCAGGAGACAGGCAGGAGACAGACAGGAGACAGACAGAAAGCCAGGGAAAGGTAGGAAAAACGGAGCTGGCTGACAGGGAGATTTTTTTTTTTTCATCCAGCCTTTGTTAGCGTTTTCAGGCTGCTTATAGTAACTAACTGTGCATATATACTGAACTGATCTTAAGTCTGCTGTGAGGCATCCCATTCTGTGACTAAAGCAGCCTCTGTTTAAGACCATATAAGCATTTGCTCTTATCATATTTGAAATTAGGCCTGATAAAGACACTTTTGCTGGCCAAAGCACTACTGGACCCTGCCAGCTCGATTCCTGCCCGGGGCATCCCATTCTGTGACTACAGCAGCCTCTGTTTAAGACCATATAAGCATTTGCTCTTATCATATTTGAAATTAGCCTGATAAAGACACTTTTGCTGGCCAAAGCACTACTGGACCCTGCCAGCTCGATTCCTGCCCGGGGCATCCCATTCTGTGACTAAAGCAGCCTCTGTTTAAGACCATATAAGCATTTGCTCTTATCATATTTGAAATTAGCCTGATAAAGACACTTTTGCTGGCCAAAGCCCTACTGGACCCTGCCAGCTCGATTCCTGCCCGGGGCATCCCATTCTGTGACTACAGCAGCCTCTGTTTAAGACCATATAAGCATTTGCTCTTATCATATTTGAAATTAGCCTGATAAAGACACTTTTGCTGGCCAAAGCACTACTGGACCCTGCCAGCTCGATTCCTGCCCGGGGCATCCCATTCTGTGACTAAAGCAGCCTCTGTTTAAGACCATATAAGCATTTGCTCTTATCATATTTGAAATTAGCCTGATAAAGACACTTTTGCTGGCCAAAGCCCTACTGGACCCTGCCAGGTCCATTCCTGCCCAGGGCATCCCATTCTGTGACTAAAGCAGCCTCTGTTTAAGACCATATAAGCATTTGCTCTTATCATATTTGAAATTAGGCCTGATAAAGACACTTTTGCTGGCCAAAGCCCTACTGGACCCTGCCAGCTCGATTCCTGCCCGGGGCATCCCATTCTGTGACTACAGCAGCCTCTGTTTAAGACCATATAAGCATTTGCTCTTATCATATTTGAAATTAGCCTGATAAAGACACTTTTGCTGGCCAAAGCCCTACTGGACCCTGCCAGCTCGATTCCTGCCCGGGGCATCCCATTCTGTGACTAAAGCAGCCTCTGTTTAAGACCATATAAGCATTTGCTCTTATCATATTTGAAATTAGGCCTGATAAAGACACTTTTGCTGGCCAAAGCCCTACTGGACCCTGCCAGGTCGATTCCTGCCCAGGGCATCCCATTCTGTGACTAAAGCAGCCTCTGTTTAAGACCATATAAGCATTTGCTCTTATCATATTTGAAATTAGCCTGATAAAGACACTTTTGCTGGCCAAAGCCCTACTGGACCCTGCCAGGTCCATTCCTGCCCAGGGCATCCCATTCTGTGACTAAAGCAGCCTCTGTTTAAGACCATATAAGCATTTGCTCTTATCATATTTGAAATTAGGCCTGATAAAGACACTTTTGCTGGCCAAAGCACTACTGGACCCTGCCAGCTCGATTCCTGCCCGGGGCATCCCATTCTGTGACTAAAGCAGCCTCTGTTTAAGACCATATAAGCATTTGCTCTTATCATATTTGAAATTAGCCTGATAAAGACACTTTTGCTGGCCAAAGCCCTACTGGACCCTGCCAGGTCCATTCCTGCCCAGGGCATCCCATTCTGTGACTAAAGCAGCCTCTGTTTAAGACCATATAAGCATTTGCTCTTATCATATTTGAAATTAGGCCTGATAAAGACACTTTTGCTGGCCAAAGCCCTACTGGACCCTGCCAGCTCGATTCCTGCCCGGGGCATCCCATTCTGTGACTACAGCAGCCTCTGTTTAAGACCATATAAGCATTTGCTCTTATCATATTTGAAATTAGGCCTGATAAAGACACTTTTGCTGGCCAAAGCCCTACTGGACCCTGCCAGGTCGATTCCTGCCCAGGGCATCCCATTCTGTGACTAAAGCAGCCTCTGTTTAAGACCATATAAGCATTTGCTCTTATCATATTTGAAATTAGGCCTGATAAAGACACTTTTGCTGGCCAAAGCACTACTGGACCCTGCCAGGTCGATTCCTGCCCAGGGCATCCCATTCTGTGACTAAAGCAGCCTCTGTTTAAGACCATATAAGCATTTGCTCTTATCATATTTGAAATTAGGCCTGATAAAGACACTTTTGCTGGCCAAAGCCCTACTGGACCCTGCCAGGTCGATTCCTGCCCAGGGCATCCCATTCTGTGACTAAAGCAGCCTCTGTTTAAGACCATATAAGCATTTGCTCTTATCATATTTGAAATTAGGCCTGATAAAGACACTTTTGCTGGCCAAAGCACTACTGGACCCTGCCAGCTCGATTCCTGCCCGGGGCATCCCATTCTGTGACTAAAGCAGCCTCTGTTTAAGACCATATAAGCATTTGCTCTTATCATATTTGAAATTAGCCTGATAAAGACACTTTTGCTGGCCAAAGCCCTACTGGACCCTGCCAGGTCCATTCCTGCCCAGGGCATCCCATTCTGTGACTAAAGCAGCCTCTGTTTAAGACCATATAAGCATTTGCTCTTATCATATTTGAAATTAGGCCTGATAAAGACACTTTTGCTGGCCAAAGCCCTACTGGACCCTGCCAGCTCGATTCCTGCCCGGGGCATCCCATTCTGTGACTACAGCAGCCTCTGTTTAAGACCATATAAGCATTTGCTCTTATCATATTTGAAATTAGGCCTGATAAAGACACTTTTGCTGGCCAAAGCCCTACTGGACCCTGCCAGGTCGATTCCTGCCCAGGGCATCCCATTCTGTGACTAAAGCAGCCTCTGTTTAAGACCATATAAGCATTTGCTCTTATCATATTTGAAATTAGGCCTGATAAAGACACTTTTGCTGGCCAAAGCACTACTGGACCCTGCCAGGTCGATTCCTGCCCAGGGCATCCCATTCTGTGACTAAAGCAGCCTCTGTTTAAGACCATATAAGCATTTGCTCTTATCATATTTGAAATTAGGCCTGATAAAGACACTTTTGCTGGCCAAAGCCCTACTGGACCCTGCCAGGTCGATTCCTGCCCAGGGCATCCCATTCTGTGACTAAAGCAGCCTCTGTTTAAGACCATATAAGCATTTGCTCTTATCATATTTGAAATTAGCCTGATAAAGACACTTTTGCTGGCCAAAGCCCTACTGGACCCTGCCAGGTCCATTCCTGCCCAGGGCATCCCATTCTGTGACTAAAGCAGCCTCTGTTTAAGACCATATAAGCATTTGCTCTTATCATATTTGAAATTAGGCCTGATAAAGACACTTTTGCTGGCCAAAGCCCTACTGGACCCTGCCAGCTCGATTCCTGCCCGGGGCATCCCATTCTGTGACTACAGCAGCCTCTGTTTAAGACCATATAAGCATTTGCTCTTATCATATTTGAAATTAGCCTGATAAAGACACTTTTGCTGGCCAAAGCACTACTGGACCCTGCCAGCTCGATTCCTGCCCGGGGCATCCCATTCTGTGACTAAAGCAGCCTCTGTTTAAGACCATATAAGCATTTGCTCTTATCATATTTGAAATTAGCCTGATAAAGACACTTTTGCTGGCCAAAGCCCTACTGGACCCTGCCAGGTCCATTCCTGCCCAGGGCATCCCATTCTGTGACTAAAGCAGCCTCTGTTTAAGACCATATAAGCATTTGCTCTTATCATATTTGAAATTAGGCCTGATAAAGACACTTTTGCTGGCCAAAGCCCTACTGGACCCTGCCAGCTCGATTCCTGCCCGGGGCATCCCATTCTGTGACTACAGCAGCCTCTGTTTAAGACCATATAAGCATTTGCTCTTATCATATTTGAAATTAGCCTGATAAAGACACTTTTGCTGGCCAAAGCACTACTGGACCCTGCCAGCTCGATTCCTGCCCGGGGCATCCCATTCTGTGACTAAAGCAGCCTCTGTTTAAGACCATATAAGCATTTGCTCTTATCATATTTGAAATTAGGCCTGATAAAGACACTTTTGCTGGCCAAAGCCCTACTGGACCCTGCCAGGTCGATTCCTGCCCAGGGCATCCCATTCTGTGACTAAAGCAGCCTCTGTTTAAGACCATATAAGCATTTGCTCTTATCATATTTGAAATTAGCCTGATAAAGACACTTTTGCTGGCCAAAGCCCTACTGGACCCTGCCAGGTCCATTCCTGCCCAGGGCATCCCATTCTGTGACTAAAGCAGCCTCTGTTTAAGACCATATAAGCATTTGCTCTTATCATATTTGAAATTAGGCCTGATAAAGACACTTTTGCTGGCCAAAGCACTACTGGACCCTGCCAGCTCGATTCCTGCCCGGGGCATCCCATTCTGTGACTAAAGCAGCCTCTGTTTAAGACCATATAAGCATTTGCTCTTATCATATTTGAAATTAGCCTGATAAAGACACTTTTGCTGGCCAAAGCCCTACTGGACCCTGCCAGCTCGATTCCTGCCCGGGGCATCCCATTCTGTGACTACAGCAGCCTCTGTTTAAGACCATATAAGCATTTGCTCTTATCATATTTGAAATTAGCCTGATAAAGACACTTTTGCTGGCCAAAGCACTACTGGACCCTGCCAGGTCGATTCCTGCCCAGGGCATCCCATTCTGTGACTAAAGCAGCCTCTGTTTAAGACCATATAAGCATTTGCTCTTATCATATTTGAAATTAGGCCTGATAAAGACACTTTTGCTGGCCAAAGCCCTACTGGACCCTGCCAGGTCGATTCCTGCCCAGGGCATCCCATTCTGTGACTAAAGCAGCCTCTGTTTAAGACCATATAAGCATTTGCTCTTATCATATTTGAAATTAGGCCTGATAAAGACACTTTTGCTGGCCAAAGCCCTACTGGACCCTGCCAGGTCGATTCCTGCCCAGGGCATCCCATTCTGTGACTAAAGCAGCCTCTGTTTAAGACCATATAAGCATTTGCTCTTATCATATTTGAAATTAGGCCTGATAAAGACACTTTTGCTGGCCAAAGCACTACTGGACCCTGCCAGGTCGATTCCTGCCCAGGGCATCCCATTCTGTGACTAAAGCAGCCTCTGTTTAAGACCATATAAGCATTTGCTCTTATCATATTTGAAATTAGGCCTGATAAAGACACTTTTGCTGGCCAAAGCCCTACTGGACCCTGCCAGGTCGATTCCTGCCCAGGGCATCCCATTCTGTGACTAAAGCAGCCTCTGTTTAAGACCATATAAGCATTTGCTCTTATCATATTTGAAATTAGCCTGATAAAGACACTTTTGCTGGCCAAAGCCCTACTGGACCCTGCCAGGTCCATTCCTGCCCAGGGCATCCCATTCTGTGACTAAAGCAGCCTCTGTTTAAGACCATATAAGCATTTGCTCTTATCATATTTGAAATTAGGCCTGATAAAGACACTTTTGCTGGCCAAAGCACTACTGGACCCTGCCAGGTCGATTCCTGCCCGGGGCATCCCATTCTGTGACTAAAGCAGCCTCTGTTTAAGACCATATAAGCATTTGCTCTTATCATATTTGAAATTAGCCTGATAAAGACACTTTTGCTGGGCATAGCACTACTGGACCCTGCCAGGTGTACTTACTGCTGGTTTTTAGGGCATCCCATTCTGTGACTACACCAGCCTCTATTTAAGAACCTAACCATTTGCACCTATTCTAATTGAAATTAGGCATGATAAAGACACTTTTGCTGTGCATAGTCTTACTGCTGCCTGCCAGGTGCTCTCTGGTTTTTGGGACATCCCATTCTTTAACATACCATTAGCCTCTGCATTTACTGTAAGCTGCACATTTATTTAAAGAAATTTGGCCTGTATGAGCCTGCTAACACACTGCTGCTGTGTGCATATATACTGATCTCAAGTCTGCTTGGGGCATCCCATTCTGTAACATAACATAACCTACCTACCATACTAAGCAGCTCTCTTATTTAAACTAAGCAGGCCTCTTGGAGGCTGAGTGTCCACTTTTGGGTGTGCATTTATATTCGGTTTCATATACAGTGGGGTATCCCAATTTGTAAGATAACCTACCCCAACCATGTAAACTAAAGGTTACGTCCTTCCAGAAGGAAAACTTATACCGAACACTATTTTTGTTAGGGGCATTGACCTTTGGATTGATCGGCATGAAATTATTTTTTTTTTTTCAAAGTATGGCGCTGTGAAGAAGGTCAAAATGATGTCTCATACTTGGATTATTGTTACTTTTTGTTCAGCTTGAAATATAACAGGCCACACGGGCATCC
This sequence comes from Gastrophryne carolinensis, assembly GCA_027917425.1. NCBI lineage: Eukaryota > Metazoa > Chordata > Amphibia > Anura > Microhylidae > Gastrophryne > Gastrophryne carolinensis. Next base: position 307,613,943 of record CM051239.1, on the reverse strand, counting down.
CAAGGCACATGCTATTTTAAACCTATCTGTTATACAACATAAGCGTTGATCAGGCTACTTCAGTTTGCACTTGTTTTTGACTGATTTTAATAAACCAGGCCGCAGGGCACCCCAAAGCTGCACCTTGCACCCTATCTGGTATACAACATAAGCGTTGATCAGCATCAGCTTCATTAAGCTACTTCAGTTTGCACTTCCTTTTTGACTGCTTTCATTTAACCAGGCCGCAGGGCACCCCAAAGCTGCACCTTGCACCCTACCTGTTTATACTAAATAAGCATCTACAGCCTCAGCTTTATTAAGTTATTGCATTTTGAATTGGTTTTGGTCTGCTTTAAATACACCAGGCCGCAGGGCATCCCAACCCTGCATGTTGCACCCCATCTGTTATACTAAATAAGCGTTGATCAGCATCAGCTTTATTAAGCTATTGCATTTTGCATTGGTTTTTGTACTGCTGCCAAAACACTAGCCCATATGGGCATCCCAAACCAGCACATGTCACCCTATCTGTTATACTAAATAAGCTTCTACAGGCCCTTTTTTTATTTATTTATTTTTATTTATATAGAGCTGCAATGGCTTATATTGTGAGGTTAATTTGCCATTTTGCAGCATAATATAGAGCAGCCCCTGTGTAAATCTGAGGGGCAATAGCTTATATAGTGAGGTAAATTTGCCATTTTGCTTCGTTATATAGAGCAGCCCAGTTGCCATCTAAATCAACTACTGTCCGGCCAGTACAGCTTTTCCAGGGCAAACTCTGCTAGTTGCGGGCACAAGTCAAGTTTGGCTTCCCAGCAAATCCAGTGGATCTTGAAGGTGTGTTGGCATGGTCATGTCAAGGTATGACATGACCTGCTGTTTGAGGTCCAGCTCCAGGTCTTCCTGCTTCTCATGAGTAGACTCACTATGCGGGTGTAGAAAGCTACTCACTAGCGACTGAAGACTGAGGTTGCTGCTGATGGAGCTGCTGCTGCTCCTTCCACCCCCCCAGCAGCCATGGCAGTGGAAGGTGATCGCAAAGTTCCCCTAGAGTCAGACCTGCGGGAGTATGGGCCATGGCGCAAATAGACATCGCCCAACTGACTACGTGGGATGTCTCTGTAGTAGGTCAGTTTTTCCTCCCTCTCAGTGGGCGTAAAAAATGCCCCCATTTTGTGCCGGAAGCGAGGGTCCAATAAGTTGGAGAGCCAGAAGTCTTCCCGCTGACAAATGGAGACAATTCTGCGCTCACTAGTACGCATGCATGTGAGCATGCATCGTGCCATTTGTGCAAGTGACTCGGAGGGACTACCTGTCTCCATCTCCACTGTAAACTGCCATGGTGTGTCTGGGTCCTCTGTCTCGCCTTACTCACAACCCTCTAGCTCCTGTGGCTGCACCTCCTCTCCTGTCAGATGACTAGATAAAATGGTCATTTTGTGAAACCTAAACTGTGGTTTGCTGTGCCCCACCCCCTCCTCCTCCTCCACTTCAGCCCCCACAGGCTTCATGTGGCTGTGAAATGTATGTGCCATGTCTCCAGTGCCCTGACCAGCCATGCTTTCCAACATGTGTTGTAGTACATGAAGCAGTGGAATCTCATCGTTCATCTCATAGTCCTGGCAACTGACTAATAATGTAGCTTCCTCAAAGGGCCTAAACAAACGGTCGGTGTCACGTATGAGCTGCCAATGGTTTACATTGAATTTACACAGGGGTGTCCCCCTATCCGTTTGGATCATCCAGAAATCCGTGATGGCTTTTCTCTGTTCCTATAGTGCAGTGGTCCTCAACCCTGTCCTCAAGGCCCACCAACATGTCATGTTTTTTGGATCTCCAAATAGCCAGCTCTATTGCTCTGCAGCTGCACTAATTACTCCACCTGAGCATCTTTGTGGAGATCTGCAAAGCCTGGCCTGTTGGTGGGCCTTGAGGACAGGGTTGGGGACCACTGCTATAGTGGATCCTGCATATGGAGGGTGGAATTCCAACGGGTGGAAACATCGCAAATCAGACTATGGTGGGGTACACCTTTGTGACGCTGAGGCTCAATAAGGTTGTGCTTGGTGGTGTAGGAGTGCCAGAAGTGCATGCTAACTTTCTTTCCTGTTGTTCGGATGTCTTTCAGATGGGGGCAAGACTTCAAAACTAGACTGAACACGTGTGCCATGTCAGGACGCATGACTCTGGCTTCCTTGTCGCAGCGCAAACAAGATGTTCTTCCAAGTGTCAGTCACCATGGGTCCAAATTTGCAGTTTTCGTGGATTAAGCAATGCTTTCATGGATTGAGTTCTCATTTTTAGTAGTTCCTCCCATGTGTGACTCTGATGGTCAAGGAAAACCATGTGAAGAACAGCGTGAAACAACAATCACCAAGGGGGCCTAAAAGGATATATATTGTCCACCATGAGTCTATAGTTACAGCTCCAGGCGTAGACAACACTGTGCACTTTGGTACACACTGACAGGCTAAAGGACTGGCCCACCTTCTGTTCAACAACCATGCCATGTGACTCTCCACCTCGGCTCGGCACAAGCCATCAGTTCTCTGAAAGGTCCACCACTGGGTAATGCAGCAGGCTGGACTTATGGTGACGCTGTCTGAGAGGAGAAATCCCTCAGACATCAAGATTAAAAATTCCAAGAATTTTTGAGGGCTAATTATTCAGAGGCAAATGATAGCTAGTTGTTTCTGATTTAATTGCAAGGTGGAAACACACCCTCAAACAAAACTTCACTTTCGCAATACTATTGCATTTGTCTATTCATAATTTTATGTATATACACTAACTAACCTACTTTTTCTCCACAGGATGCTGCATGGAACACTGCCACATCGCTGAGTAGCTGATTTTTCCTACCAACAGTCCGCAATAATTCGCTGCTGCTGCCGCCGCCACCGCCGCAGACTCCAGGGACCCTCTTCCACTACCTCGGCTTGCAACACCTCCTCCCACGACACTCTCCTCATCACTAGTTGCCGGATAGTGGAAGAAGAGGCGAGTGTCTCCTCCACTTCTTGGCTGGGCAGTAGCTGCTGAATTTTATGATTATCAGATCTTGGATATCAGATCAATGGATAGTGGAGCTGAACCCAAAGCATAACAGGCAGACAGTTGACTGGGGGTGTCAGATGCCACTTGTGATGCAGTGGACTGCTTTTGCAGCACTTCCAGACAAAGTTGCTTCATTGGCTGACACAATGACTGGTAAAGCTGTGGAACATATGGTTGAAAAGCAAGAATAACCATTTGTTTTTATATGAAAAAGACCCTGGTTTATACAGACTTTTTTTTTCCAGAGACTGCCCTGCGTGGAAATGAATGGCGCATGGATCAGCCAAGCTTTCCTCCCAACAATGCCTGATGTATTCCAGTAGATTGATGACGGGGCCAGACCAAGAAAGATGGATCGTGCAAAACAGATTTAAGGCGCTGCTCTCAAGTTACAGACATTCCTCCGCATCGGACCACAAGTAAGTATTGATAAAAAATCCTTTACGTTACTCTTACTTTTTATTAATATTCTTCGGATAAGACGGATCAGACATGATTCCAGATTAAAAATTCCAAGAATTTTTGAGGGCTAATTAGTCAGAGGCAATGACACCTTCTTGTTTCTGATTTAATTAAAAGGTGGAAACACACCCTCAAACAAAACTTCACTTTGGCAAACTTTTGCATTTGTTTATTCATAATTTTATGTAGATATTACTAACTAAGCTACTTTTTCTCCACATGACTCTCCACAGGGTGTGATTCATCCAATTTTTGGGCTCCTGAGGCCAACTCCAGTGTATATTTGGGCTCCTGCTGCTGCTGCTGCCAACTTCTGCCAACTCCAGGGTGTGATTCATCCAATTTTTGGGCTCCTGAAGCCAACTCCAGTGTATATTTGGGCTCCTGCTGCTGCTGCTGCCAACTTCTGCCAACTCCAGGGTGTGATTCATCCAATTTTTGGGCTCCTGAGGCCAACTCCAGTGTATATTTGGGCTCCTGCTGCTGCTGCTGTCAACTCCTGCCAACTCCAGGGTGTGATTCATCCAATTTTTGGGCTCCTGAAGCCAACTCCAGTGTATATTTGGGCTCCTGCTGCTGCTACTGTCAACTCCTGCCAACTCCAGGGTGTGATTCATCCAATTTTTGGGCTCCTGAAGCCAACTCCAGTGTATATTTGGGCTCCTGCTGCTGCTACTGTCAACTCCTGCCAACTCCAGGGTGTGATTCATCCAATTTTTGGGCTCCTGAGGCCAACTCCAGTGTATATTTGGGCTCCTGCTGCTGCTACTGTCAACTCCTGCCAACTCCAGGGTGTGATTCATCCAATTTTTGGGCTCCTGAGGCCAACTCCAGTGTATATTTGGGCTCCTGCTGCTGCTACTGTCAACTTCTGCCAACTCCAGGGTGTGATTCATCCAATTTTTGGGCTCCTGAAGCCAACTCCAGTGTATATTTGGGCTCCTGCTGCTGCTGCTGCCAACTCCTGCCAACTCCAGGGTGTGATTCATCCAATTTTTGGGCTCCTGAGGCCAACTCCAGTGTATATTTGGGCTCCTGCTGCTGCTACTGTCAACTCCTGCCAACTCCAGGGTGTGATTCATCCAATTTTTGGGCTCCTGAGGCCAACTCCAGTGTATATTTGGGCTCCTGCTGCTGCTACTGTCAACTCCTGCCAACTCCAGGGTGTGATTCATCCAATTTTTGGGCTCCTGAGGCCAACTCCAGTGTATATTTGGGCTCCTGCTGCTGCTACTGTCAACTCCTGCCAACTCCAGGGTGTGATTCATCCAATTTTTGGGCTCCTGAGGCCAACTCCAGTGTATATTTGGGCTCCTGCTGCTGCTACTGTCAACTCCTGCCAACTCCAGGGTGTGATTCATCCAATTTTTGGGCTCCTGAGGCCAACTCCAGTGTATATTTGGGCTCCTGCTGCTGCTACTGTCAACTCCTGCCAACTCCAGGGTGTGATTCATCCAATTTTTGGGCTCCTGAAGCCAACTCCAGTGTATATTTGGGCTCCTGCTGCTGCTGCTGTCAACTCCTGCCAACTCCAGGGTGTGATTCATCCAATTTTTGGGCTCCTGAAGCCAACTCCAGTGTATATTTGGGCTCCTGCTGCTGCTACTGTCAACTCCTGCCAACTCCAGGGTGTGATTCATCCAATTTTTGGGCTCCTGAAGCCAACTCCAGTGTATATTTGGGCTCCTGCTGCTGCTACTGTCAACTCCTGCCAACTCCAGGGTGTGATTCATCCAATTTTTGGGCTCCTGAGGCCAACTCCAGTGTATATTTGGGCTCCTGCTGCTGCTACTGTCAACTTCTGCCAACTCCAGGGTGTGATTCATCCAATTTTTGGGCTCCTGAAGCCAACTCCAGTGTATATTTGGGCTCCTGCTGCTGCTGCTGCCAACTCCTGCCAACTCCAGGGTGTGATTCATCCAATTTTTGGGCTCCTGAGGCCAACTCCAGTGTATATTTGGGCTCCTGCTGCTGCTACTGTCAACTCCTGCCAACTCCAGGGTGTGATTCATCCAATTTTTGGGCTCCTGAGGCCAACTCCAGTGTATATTTGGGCTCCTGCTGCTGCTACTGTCAACTCCTGCCAACTCCAGGGTGTGATTCATCCAATTTTTGGGCTCCTGAGGCCAACTCCAGTGTATATTTGGGCTCCTGCTGCTGCTACTGTCAACTCCTGCCAACTCCAGGGTGTGATTCATCCAATTTTTGGGCTCCTGAGGCCAACTCCAGTGTATATTTGGGCTCCTGCTGCTGCTACTGTCAACTCCTGCCAACTCCAGGGTGTGATTCATCCAATTTTTGGGCTCCTGAGGCCAACTCCAGTGTATATTTGGGCTCCTGCTGCTGCTACTGTCAACTCCTGCCAACTCCAGGGTGTGATTCATCCAATTTTTGGGCTCCTGAAGCCAACTCCAGTGTATATTTGGGCTCCTGCTGCTGCTGCTGTCAACTCCTGCCAACTCCAGGGTGTGATTCATCCAATTTTTGGGCTCCTGAAGCCAACTCCAGTGTATATTTGGGCTCCTGCTGCTGCTGCTGCCAACTCCTGCCAACTCCAGGGTGTGATTCATCCAATTTTTGGGCTCCTGAAGCCAACTCCAGTGTATATTTGGGCTCCTGCTGCTGCTGCTGCCAACTCCTGCCAACTCCAGGGTGTGATTCATCCAATTTTTGGGCTCCTGAGGCCAACTCCAGTGTATATTTGGGCTCCTTCTGCCCCTCATAGTGATGCCACTTCAACTCTCTGCAATTGTGCCGCTCTGCGATTCTATTAGCGATGCCTCTGATCTGCATGTGATATTTCTTCAAAGTATTATTTAACTAACCCAGCACGCATCCTGTGCGTGTTACAGCAAGGCTGAATGGTTTACAACCCTATTGAGGCTGTAGGAGGCTCAGAAATAGCCGTTTTTAATAGCGATTCGTCGCGAATTTATTCGGGTCGAAACGATTTTTGTCGGAAAATTCGGCGAATCAGTCGAATCGAATTTTTCAAAAGTTCGCTCATCTCTACTAGCCACCACTGAAGGGACTGCTGAGCCCGGGGAGACAGCAGACAAGAGTGATCCAATGACAGCGGACACTTGTCCCAAGACGCAAGAAGATGGAGCTGAAGCGTCCTCATGTGAAACTGGGCAAAAGGGACTGCCTCGAAGGAAGCCACCATCAGACCTACCAATCTCATCCCTAGCTGGATAGATGGGCAAGGATTGGAAAGCAGAAGCCGAACCAAATCTTGGATCAGAAGAATCTTGGGCTGAGTAAGGAACACCCTGGCCTGAAAGGCATCCAGAGTCATGCCCAGAAACGAAACCTCCCTGAACGGGGAGAGGGAGGACTTGGAATAGTTGATCACCCAACCGAACCTCTCCAGCGTGGATACCACCACTCTGGTGTCTAGCTCCGCTTGGCTGAGAGAGGAAGCCAAAATGAGAAGGTCGTCCAGGTATGGTACAATGCGAATGCCCTGGACTCTGAGGAGGGCCATCACCCCCGCCAATACCTTGGTGAACACCCTCGGAGCCGAGGTAAGCCCGAATGGAAGGGTCACAAACTGAAAATGCTGATCTTCCACCACGAACCTGAGGAATCTCTGGTGTGCCAGGAAGATAGGTACATGCAGATAAGCATCCCTGATGTCTATGAACGTCATGAAGTCCCCCCTGACGAAGAGAATCAACGGCTGACCGCCAGGTTTCCATGCGAAACTTCCTGAAGCGGATAAACCGATTGAGGAGCTTCAGATCCAAAATGGGTCGAACGGAGCCGTCTTTCTTGGGCACCGTGAATAGATTGAAATAGAATCCCAAGTCCCTTTCTGCGAAAGGCACTGGGCAAATGACAGCCATGTCCAACAGATAACTTACTGCCGCCCGGAGCCCCTGTGCGGCCAGTGGATCCGAAGGCACTCGAGACCTGAAGAATCTGGGAGGAGGCCGGATCTCGAATTCCAGCTTGTAACCGGAAGACACCACTTCCTGAATCCATTTGTCTGAGACCTCCTGGTCCCAGACCTGGAAGAAGTGCCGCAGCCGTCCCCCCACACGCAATGGTGAGGGCGCCCCCTCATTGCTGAGCTGGCTTAGCAGCGGGCTTGGGTTGTGACCTGGACGGGCACAACCTCTGCCTCTACTCCAGGAATCACCTCTGAGGGTAGAGAAGGCCAAAACTCTGCCAGTTCTTGCACCACGAAAGGAAGGGTTAAAGGAGGTCGCCCCTCGAAAGAGACGACGTTGTCTCTTACGCTGAGGTAACTTCCCTCCTTTCGTGACAGAATCTAATCTTTCTCCAAAGAGCCGCAATCCCACAAAGGGAAGTGCTGTAAGCGACTTTTTGGCCACAAAATCAGCCGCCCACTGGTGCAACCATGCCGGCCGCCGAATAGCTACAAGCAAGGCCGAGGTTCTACCACACATGACCATGGTGTCATCCAAGGCGGCAAGCACAAAGGACATGAACAATTCACACCGCTTAAGGGTGGCAAACTCATCACTAGCCGGGTCAAGGCCAGGTCGCAAGGCTGAACCGACACTAGCAAACACGTGGCAAGCCACCTGATCAATGCGTTTATCCTCACCATCTTTGAGAGTGGTGGAGTCAGGAGAATGCAAAATAGAAGTATTGGATAACCCGAGCACCGGGGCATCCACCTCGGGAGGGGACGACCATTGTTTTACCACGTCCACCGGAAAGGGATACATTTTATCCCAACCTTGAGGAATACCTGGAAGCCGAGTAGGCTTCTCCTATTCCTTAAGAATAATGCCATCAAAATGCTTTTGATTTGGGAACTCCAGGCGCGGCTTGGAAGTCCCAGAGAATTCCCCTTTTTGAGGAGCGGCCTCCTCAGGAGGAGAAATTGCCAGAACCTCAAAAAGGTGAGCCAAGACCTTCGGGGTATCCACAGCATCCCCTGCCCTTGCTCAGTATCAGCACCAACAAACTGCTGATTGTCAGAACCCTCAGAATCCTCAAATAATTCCCCCTCTTCTAGCGGGGAATAATCAGACCAGTCAATCATAATCATCAAACTCAAAGGCCGCACATAAGCAGCGACCGTCAACCCTCACAGCAGCAGGGGAATGAGTGGGAGAGCAGCAAAGCAGACAGTGAGGCCGGAAACAGTGCTTGAGAGAAGCCGGCCTCGAGGGGGGGTGGGGTGGGGGTGGACGGGCCACAACGAGCACCTGTTGAAAGTGAAACCAGCCCAGCAACAAAGGCCGCAAAAACACATACAAACACAATCCACACAACTTTTCCCCCAAATAAAGTAAAACAACCCACAGGAGAAAAGGCATCCCCCCCGCCAAGGAGCACAGAGGAACACGGTAGGGGGGAGAACCCACACCAATAGGTGAAAGGGTAAGAGGGACGGGGCACCCCAAGCCGGGTTCACCAACCCGGAGACCGCCTACCCCTTTGTATGGGGTCTCACGGGGGAGCTAGCTCCCATATACACCACAAGGTGCAGCCTACCATTGCCTGGACCTTCAGCCTAGGCTGGGAGGCTATAGTTTAAATTAAAAAAAGTTCATGCAGCAATAGAAACAAAAGGCCGGGGGATTACCCCAGCTACCTGCAAGGAGGAGACAGCCATCTTCTGACTTGCTCGCCGACTGCAGAGACGAAAGACTGGGGAATGGTGGGAGGTCCCAGGTATTTATGGGCCAGGAGGGGCTCCTTTTTTTCATGTCATCTCTGCAAGATCACCCTCTACAGGACAGTTACCCAAGTGTCATGAATATTCGGAAGTGGGGTGTGTGACATACTGGGAATATATCGGACCTCAAATATGCCGCACGGAAGAAAGAGAATAAAAGGCGGCATTACAGGTACATATCTTATTTTTGTTTTTTTATTCTTCTTGTATAGACATCATTGAGCTAAATTTGTGCAACTATGTTTTTCAGCTTACAAACTGGCAGAGGATTCCCCACTAAATTGAAATTTACCCAGGCTGAGGAGATGGTGCTGGGCCTGCTACATCCTGTTGCGTTAGAGGAACACTCAGCACAACAGGACACGGTCAACCCGCCTATTCCTGCAGGTTAGTAATGTTTTATTTTCCAAAAAAATTGTGCAACCTGTGAAATTAGCCAGCAAGGCATATCTAAACACATGCCCCTAGGGTGTGCCTTGTAGTGGAGTGAACAATTTGACCAGGGTGTGTCATGTGTGTGGACAGATAATTTGATAATTTGGTTGCCCATACATGACGTTTCAGAACATTTAGGAAGAGTAGTAAAGTATTGAGATTAGCAAAGGACTGCCTGATATGTATTTCTATTCAATCACATCCAACACTTACATCTTTATCTGTGGGCCACTTGGGTTTGAGCTGTGCTTGGTTCCCAAAGGCTTAAGATGGGGTGACTGCAATGTTTTCATAGATACAATGGTAACCAGCAGAATCTTATTGTAACTGCTATTTGAAAGCTGAGTGTGTTCACTTAATGGCCTATAAGGGATGTTTAAACACACACAACAGGCAGTACTTGCATGTTTGGTTGGCTTCAGGTGACCAATGTGTCTGTACTTGTTGTGCCCAAATTGAAGCTTTTTTTAACATGTCCCAACAGACCCACACACTGATGGAGGAAATCCAGGAGTTGGAGGAGGATAGAACCTGCATGGGACCTTATGAAGATCTCCCCCTGGGCCAGAACCTGCAACTGTCCCAAAATGTTTCTCCGACAAATCCTCAGCAGCAGAGGGAAGCTGGCTGCGTGCTGCCTGCACATTGTGGGCAGCATGCAGAGACTGACCCTCCAGGCCCCAGTTTTAGATCTGCTGCTGAGGATTTGCCCAGCATACTTGTGGCTGTTGGGGATCTTAGAGCACCATCATCTGCATGCCCCACAACCCGGGGAATTGGGAGGCGTACTCAGCAACGTCGCCCAGTTTCCCAGGGGAGGGGCGCGCAGATGATGGAGTCAGCATGGAACCATGGGAGGCGGCTATTTCGCCGCCAAAATCAACAAAACCACGAGCATATTAATGCCCAATTAGAGAACCTCGATAATAACTTAAGTGCCATGCTGACTGAATTTAGGACCCATAACAGCCACAAGGCCAACTTGACAACCGAATTCAGGGCCAGCATGGCTGAATTGCAAACTAACCAAAGAAACATTTTGGAACAGTTGCCGATTCTGAATGTCACACAGGCCCAGGTTAGGGCCCACCACCAAGGGCCACAACCTGGGTTCTATGGGCATCCCCCATATTAAGGTGTATTTGGCCTGAATCTGTTCTACATCTTTGCTCTACTTCCCCACTGTATTGATTTGTCTGGTGAGCCCTACCAATATAGCATTTTGGTATGGCTTTGCTTGTATGCTTTTGATTTGCGCCCAAATAGCTCATTAGAGTGCTGAGGTAGCCCACTAGCCAATGCCAGAGGTCAAGCCACACTGAACTGGCCACTCAAGCTGTTGCGCTGCAGCCTTGGCCCTAATTACATTGGTTGTGGCTCCTCCTGTTTGTAGGCATGATTGTGTGACATTCTGGACTGGCAAACTACTACCTTGGCCCCTGGCTGCGATTTTACTGGACTTGGATGGGGACTGGGTGTTCTTGTTTGGGTGGGCCACTGAGTAACAGGTGTAGATGTGGCATAGGTATGTCTGCTTTCAACCTGTGCCTGTGGCAAATGTGGCCAAGCAGGAGAGGGTGTGTTTGTGCCCCTATTTTTAAAAAGTAACATCTCTGAATTATCCACTTGACAATGCTTGGCACATATATGTTAGTATGTTCTTTTTAAGGTTAACTTTGTCCTGGAATGCCTTACTTTGTAAATCCAGGCTGTGTGCAATTGCTATGTGGCATGATTTGGCATAAATTTCATGTCCATGTATTCCCCATAACTATGGGAGTGACCCCAAAAACAAACAAAAAAAAGAGTCTAAAACCATTGTTGATGGTTTTTGTAATTAATTAATTACTGTTTTTTTTATTAATAAAACACAAAGCCAAAAACAAATGGCACAAAGCAATAACAACAAACAAGAAAAAAACAAAAAAAAAAACAAAAGGAGAAAACAATTAAGCAAAATGTGTTGCTATTAGATAACCACGGACCGCTTGGCCAGACGCACTGTGCTGGCCAACATAGGCGTCCTCTGGCTCATCGGCGGGTGGAGAGGGTGGCAAATCCACATACCGGGGGACCCGCTGCAAGATAGAAAAATTATGTAGCGCAGTACAGCCCATGATGATATCTATGATCTTTTTTGGGTCATACTGAAGGGATCCCCCGGTATGGTCCAAACATCGAAATCGGGTCTTCAATAGGCCAAAGGCCCTCTTCACCACTGCCCTGGTTTTGCATAGTGCCTGATTAGAGAACCCCTGGCCCGCATTCTGCAGGCAAAGAACGGGCATCAGGAGCAAGGGCAGGAGTGGATATCCAGAATCCCCTGAAAGTATTTAAAAATACTAACATAAAATACACATTCTAAGCTACAATATTGTTTAACATGTCATCAAGGGCTAAAAACAGCCATAGGTTAAGACATGAGTCATCAACTATATTCATTGCCATACAGTGAAAATGGATTGATGGAATGTGAGCAAACTTACCCAGGAGCCATCCACCAGATAATTCTCCAGACTCAAACTGACGAAATAAGCCGGAGCTCTGCAATATATAAGCATCATGGGACGACCCTGGATGCCCTGCAAGAACACTGAGGAATCGCATAGCTGGACCAAACACTGCTTGTATGTATTATCTTGCGGTTCCTGCAACCAAATATAAAAAAAATTACACAAAGCAAAAGGTAACCAACTAAAACAATAACTCCTACAACAAATTAAGATTCAAGTTCAACAATCCAAATATAATTCACAAAGGACATAAGTCTAAAAAAATATAGCAATTATATGGATGTGTGGGAAAATAATGGTTTACATGCTAAGGACTAATTAAGGTCAGCATTAAAATGCTTCTATAAGGCATACATGAAATGTATTGATTTAGGTATGCATTGCTATACAATTTATGCCCTCGCCCATGCTGATACATGCAATGCCTTGGTGCTAAAGGCGCGCAGACTCCTCCACATAGCCGCAAAACATGTTCAACAATAGCAATCCGAGCCCTCAAAAGGTCCCGTAAGTGGATCGGAAATGAAACGGATTTATAGGGTGGTGGTCCGTCGGAAATCAGCTCTCTGAATCAGACGCAAGCCCATCCCAACAACGTAAGTTATGTGAACGAACGAAAAATATCAGATTTTGTTTGATGATCTGAACTAACGGAAATGTTCAGATTTGCTTTCGTTCATCGAAAGCGCATATACGCATTTTCCCGAACGTTCGTACGAATGAAAAATGAACGAAAAAAAGCAAAAAAATTACAAACACCCACCAAAACTTTCACAGACAGCTACGGAAGTGCAGACAAATGTGTCTCTGAATCGAGCCTATAGTGCAAGTATAGTCCATGTCCATATAGTCCTTTATCCAACGGGCGTGGCGAAGATGTCCGACTTAGAGGACACAAGTCGCGGGGGCTCCTGAAAACCATCCTGATCCCCTTGCCCACTGTGACATAGTTGGTTATTGTTAGGGGTGGGACATAGTAAGCTCACTGAAGTTGGGTCTGGTTGAATGGTTGCTGTAATGGATGGGTTAGAGTATAGTTTTATCTGTTTAGTTCGTCCCTGTGTGTGTATGTATGTGAGGTGTGCAAGAGGGGCTCGGGGGACGGGGAGGTTTGGGAGGAGTGGGGGCCCACAGGGAGACACCCCTGGTTTAGTGAAACTCACCTCCGGCGGTCATAATGGCTGAATGTAAGATTCTCTCCTGGAATGTCCAGGGGCTTAATGCTAAAATTAGGCGGGTCACAGTTTTGCAGTTTATTAAAAGATATAAGCCCAATGTTGCAACTCTTCAAGAAACCCACCTAGTGGGGCAGAGGGCGCTAGCACTAAAGAGGCCCTGGATCCAGCTCCAGGGGTGTCTCCGTGTTGGTCTCAAAGGGCACTCTATTTGTTTTGCATTTCGTGCAGGTTAACCCAGAGAGTTGCTTTGTGATCCTTCATGCCAAACTGGGGGATACAGATGTAAAAATAGTGGGTCTATATATCCCTCCACCATTTTGTATAGTAAGTATAGTATATGGACAGGTTTAGCAGGAACTCTGGGAGGGGATATGGACTCCCCAATTGCCCGCCACTTCCTAGAGAGGGGCCACCAGGTGTCTCAACTCCAATTCATGAGTCTTAAAGGAGCCACAGCACTCAACCCTGTTAGCTTGCAGGCCAGCCTATAATCTGTCTCTAAACTTGGTTAAAAACAGAGGACTCGGTCACACACATCTGCAGAAGTATGCTTAAGCTGCACCACTACGCCAAAGTGCCTCTGTGGGGTGCAGTCCTAACTCTAATCTCTGAGACCCATTTGGGACATACAGTGCAATAGATACATTGGGAGCAGGCTTACCTGAGGTTGCCCTAAACCTCTCAAGTGCAAGCCATGGGGTGGAAGGGTCAAAGACCTTGCAATACAGCCTAGACCCCACACACTATGCGCTTGCACAAATTCAAACTTCAACTCCAATTCATGGCCATTGATTACCAACCCCTGGCCCGTAGGGTTGGGGATAGGAATAGATTGTTGTTAAGACGTGAATTCGACTGGATTTTTAAGTTGGAAACAATAGCTCCCGAAGGGTTGAATGAAGAACTCGATTACACACCATTCATTTAATACAGGGTGGGCTCAATATATCTAATCTTCCAAAAAGATTACTCTACACAGTGTAACGTTATCAACCTGAGAATATAACTATGATCTCAATATACTGTCCGTCACATATCGAATGGTAAAATAGTTTTTTCGCCGTTAAATAGGGTTGCAAGTACTGCCCCTTTAAGAAAATGTATAGTGACACTGCCCCTTAAGAGAATGTATATAGACATCATAAATACCAAGCTCTAGATTTATCATTTATATGAGGGTTTGATTTCTGAAACTTTGGTCCATTAAAAAGGCATCGCACCTATCACTCAGACTAGTAGGATTGTTATGCACTGTTTTTAATTTGTTTTTTTTACATTTTATTTGCAGATGTGTTCCATCTATGAACATATGCTATCCCCTTGTGAAGATCGTGAAAATTCCAACTATCCCCGACTTCAGTTATACTTGTATTGCTCCATGAATTCACTGCACGATATGCAGCCATTTTTCTGAAGTCCTGGACGCCGACGCCGAGCTGTGGTGCCTGCAAACGGCGGAGCTTCACATCCGCCCACCGTCTGATGGGCGAAATGACACTTCCGCCAACCAGGCGCCGGCAGCTTTGGTCGGGACGCCGGCTCCGGATGTGACATCACCGGCGTCCACAGAAAGCGCGCTGCTCATGAGGCGCACACACACTGGCCGACCAGGGGGGGTTACCATTTGGCATATATACGGACGGACTGACAGGGGTGAGTGTCATCATTTATATACTCTGATTTTCTCACTTTATCATGTATTTTGTATATACTGCATACCTGCATTTGTATATCTTCTGTCAGCGCAACATGCTGTGACGTCATTATGACGTCAGGCGGGATTTTCTCAGCTTTCTATTCTCTACTAATGCTTCTTTATGGTTCCTTTGCTGTGTACCACTTGTTGTTAGTTTTCCCTGATGAAGGGGGCCTGCTGCAACCCCCGAAGCGTTGGATTGATTGCTCCTCATTTGGATTATGTGCATTACGTATGAATACACTTCTATTGGATTTCTACTACTATTCTGGAGTGCTGGTTTCTTTGCTTAATTTGGCATATAAGCGCGCTGTTAACAACACATAACTATTGCTACCCTGAGGAAACTAGAGATGAGCGAATCGAATCTGACGAACCCGAATTCATTACGAATTTCAGGAAAAATTCGATTCGTAACGATTCAGAATATTGCCGCGATTCGATCGCTCGAATCGCTTCCTTAAAAATCCATTTACTACTATCCAGCCCATCTAAAATGGTGGATCCACATGTCAGGACATGTCCCATGGGGCAAGGAATCCTGGGTAGGCGTTACATGCTACCTATCAGCAAACAGGCTTACCAATGATGTCACAGCCCTATATAAGCGGCGACCATTTTGCGGAAGCTTATTTCGGCACTGTATTGCGGCCAGAGCAGATAGATACAGCAAGGGAGAGATAGATAGATAGATAGAACAAAGAACAGAAGAAGCGAGGGACAGATAGAGAAGGAGAGAGGCTGTGACAGTGACAGAGAAAGACAGGGAAAGTTTAAAATGTTTGCATTAGCTTTCAAGCCTATTTCGTGTTAATAACACACCTGCTTATTTAGCTTTTCCTTTTCCTGGTGTCATTCTTTAAAAAGTGTGCTAGCATAAATATTTGAAGAGTACCTGTCTACTAACTGGTTGCATTTTGTAAAGAAAGTCACTTTTTCACTGTTAAAGCAGCCAGCCTATGTATTTGAAGAGGGGGCATCCCAAATACTAGCATAAATATTTGAAGAGTACCTGTCTGCTAACTGGTTGCATTTTGTAAAGAAAGTCACATTGTCAAATTGCCAGCAGCCAGTGCCTTTCACCGGGGGAAGGGGGGGGCATCCCAAATACTAGCACGTGTCTTTTAAGAGTACCTGCCTACTTACCTTTTGTATAAAAAAGTCTGGTTTTCAAGTTTTAAGCACCCATTGCCTTTCACCGGGGGCCATTGTCAGTGCTACCACTTTTTAGAGTACTTGCCTACTAACCTTTTGCCTTTTTTAAAAAAAAGTCTGGTTTTCAAGTTTAAAGCACCCATTGCCAGGGGGCCATTGTCAGTGCTACCACTTTTCTTTTAAGATTACCTGCCTACTTACCTTTTGTCTTTTTTATAAAAAAAAGTCTGGTTTTCAAGTTTAAAGCACCCATTACCTTTCACTGGGGGCCATTGTCAGTGCTACTACTTATCTTTTAACCCTTTAAGAGCCAGTCTACCTGGAGTTTTTGTCACCCTTTGTTGCCAGACTATTTTGCACTATTATGCGCTCCCCATGTTCAAATGTGATTTCCAGGGATTTCCCAGGAAAATTATGAATTGTTTTTTTCCGCAGAGTCTGGGCTTTAACATGAAATGTCTTGTTTTCATTTTTTAGGTGTATTCTCAATATTTTTGGGTGAAATATGTGCAAAAAGATAAAAAAAATCTATTTTTTACAATTTGTAGTGTTTTTTTGTAATAAAAAATGTAGGTTTGTCAATAAAATATTATTGCATGTGAAATCCCAATTTCTCCCAGTCACAGCGGTACCACATATGTAAAGGTAGACACCCTTTCCTGCCCAGGAGACTCCCCCAAACTAAAACAGCGCTTTAGGGGATTTTCAGATAAAATACAACTATGCTATGCGCACCTTGCAGTTTTTCCAGAAAAACAACCTTTTACATTTGAAATACCCCCAACAAACTATATATTCTCTGGAAGTACACACCTTTCTAGGTGTACCAAGCTTGTTGATGTGGCCATAGTTTTCTGGTAGTAATCCCTCAATGTATTCTTTGGTTGCAAAGAGTTTCCCTAAAAAAGGATAAAAAAGCAGAATCAAAGCCACATTTTCCTACAAACAAGAAAAAACAAGTTTAATCTGAAAAAGCAACATCCCTCGAATAGAACGATACCCAACATGCATTACTACTGTCAAGGGAAGAGTTGCCAAACACCCCAAAGTAAAGCATGTGCGTAACGGTAATTTTACTTGAAAATTTCAGCTCTGCAGACAAGTGCGCACCTTGCGATTTTTCAACCAAAACAACCCTTTACATTTCAAATACCCCCAACAAACTATATATTCTCTGGAAGTACATACCTCAAGCTTTCTAGGTGTACCAGGCTTGTTGATGTGGCCATAGTTTTCTGGAAGTAATCCCTCAAAGTATTCTTTGGTTGCAAAGAGTTTCCCTAAAAAAAGGATAAAAAAGCAGAATCAAAGCCACATTTTCTTAAAAAAAACTATATACAAATAAGAAAAAACAAGTTTAATCTGAAAAAGCAACATCCCCTGAACAGAACGATACCCAACATGCATTGCTACTGTCAAGGGAAGAGTTGCCAAACACCCCAAAGTAAAGCATATGCGTAAAAAAACCCTAAAAATCAAAAAAAAAATTGACATGGGGACCCCTTTACCCGAAGTAACCAGCCCGGGACCAGCTATGCAGGGCTTGTAGAAACAGGGTGCAGGGGCCAGCTTTCGTGGCCCCTGGCCCTGCAGGCTACAAGCCCGCATAGCACGTGGCCACAGGCTCTTCTGCCCCCCCCTGGGCTTTGGGGAGGCAGGTAATAGGGTGCCGGGGGTTAATGGCAAGTCACCCGCTAGCCGAAGGGGACTTGCCAGCCCCCAGCCTTGTGAACAAGTATAGGGGTCTCATGGACCCCTTACCAGTTCAAAAGGGGTTAAATTTAAAAAAAAAAAAAAAGACACCACACACAAAGAGAAAAAAAAAAGATCTTTAATTTTTTTTTTTACTGTACTCACACGTTCTTGGGTCCCTCGCCGCTGTCATCTGATGACAGATGCCGATAGAGATCGGCGCAGGGAGGGTGAGAGGCGAGGAGGCTCCGATCGGAGCCTCCTCGCCTCACACTCGCCCTGCTCCGATCACCACCGGCATCTGCCCGACAGATCCGACAGATGCCGGAGCTCAGAGGGCGTATAGAAGGAGCGGGATCGGAGCCTCCTCGCCTCTCACCCTCCCTGCGCCGATCTCTATCGGCATCTGTCATCAGATGACAGCCCCCTCAAAAGGCGGGGCTAGGGGGCGGCGGCCAGCACCGCCATTAGAAGAGGTGAGGACCCGGAAGAGGGTCCTCACCTGAAGCCTGCGGAGCCCGGGGGGGGATAGAACCCCCCCCTGGTGAAGAGAAGAGCCGGGCGGAGGGATCGGGCAGGCAGGTGAGTTAAAGATTTTTTTTTTTTCTTTTACAAAAAACTGTCAGCGGCGGAAACGGGGGAGGGCGGACGGTTTCAGGCCCCCTCCTGAAGACGGGAGACAATGGGGGGGGGGATGTCGGATGCCTCCCCCCCCCAGGAAGAGGAGACCCGCAGCTTCATACAGATACCAGAGGTAATTTTTTTTTTCTATTTTTAAACTAGCAGGGGAAATGCCAGGCACGTAGTTACTATGTGCTTGGCACTTAACGGTAGGAGAAGCAACCACGTAGAAACTACGTGCTTGGCATTTAAAGGGTTAAAGCACTCATTGCCTTTCACTGTGGGCCATTGTCAGTGCTACCACTTATCTTTTAAAAGTACCTGCCTACTAACCTTTTGCCTTTTGTAAAAAAAAAGTCTGGTTTTCAAGTTTAAAGCACCCATTGCCTTTCACTGGGGGCCATTGTCAATGCTACCACTAATCTTTTGAGAGTACCTGTCTACTAACCTTTTGCCTTTTTTTAAAAAAAAGTCTGGTTTTCGAGTTTAAAGCACCCATTGCCTTTTACCGGGGGCCATTGTCAGTGCTACCGCTTATCTTTTAAGAGTACCTGCCTACTAACCTTTTGTATAAAAAAAAGTCTGGTTTTCAAGTTTAAGGCACCCATTTGCCTTTCACCAGGGGCCTTTGTCAGTGCTACCACTTATCTTTTAAGAGTACCTGCCTACTTACCTTTTGCCCTTTGTATAAAAAAGTCTGGTTTTCAAGTTTAAAGCATCCAACCCTTAAAATCCCCCCCAAAAATGACGTAGGGTCCCCCTTACCCAGCATTACCGACCCGGACCAGCTATGGGGGCTTGTAGAACAGGGCGCAGGGGCCAGCGTTGGTGGCCCCTGGCCCTGCAGGCTACTAGCCCACATAGCCACTAAGTGGCCCGGGCCCTTCTGCCCCCCCCGGCCGTTGGGGAGGCAGGTAATGGGGGGGGCTGGGGGTTATGGCAAGTCACCCGCTAGCCGCAGGTGATTGCCTGCCCCAGAGCCTTGTGAACTGGTAAAGGGGTCTAATGAACCCCTTACCAGCTCACAAATAGTTAAAAGTAAAAAAGACACCAGACAAAAAATATTTTATTATTCTTTTTTTCACTTATACTTACCTCCCATCCAGTGTCCCGCACCGCTGTAGATGACAGTTGTTGATAATGATCGGAGCAGGACTGGTGGGAGGCAGGGGATCAGAGCCTCCCTGCCTCTCACCCTCCCTGCTCCGATCGCTACCAACAACTGACAGATCGGAGCCGGTATACGAGGAGCGGGATGACGTCATCCTGCTTCCCCGACAAGTGGGCGGGACTAGGGGTGGGGCCAGCGCCGCCCGAAGAGGATGGTGAGGGCCCGTTGCTGGATCCTCACCCGAAGCGTGGCAAGTCCGGGGGGGAGGAGCGATCGGGCTGTAAGGTGAGTTTGTGTCATTTTAAATTTTTTTTTTCTTTCAGATGTCGGTGCGGCGGAAGCGCGGGGGGGGGCTATTCCGGAGCCCCTCCTGAAGATCAGAGGCCCGGGAACGGAAATCGAACATGATGCTTGAAGAGATCATGATGCTTGAAGAGAATCGCTGGCACTTTCAAACGAGGGGTCAGGTAAGTCTGTATCTTTTTTACTTTTATTTTTATGGGGCTCTAAAGTCAGCTACGTGAGTCTCATGTAGCTGGCACTTAACGGTTGGAGAGGCAGCTACGTGAGACTCACGTAGCTGGCACTAGAAGGGTTAAAGCACGCATTGCCTTTCACCGGGGGGCCATTGTCAGGGCTACCACTTACCTTTTAAGAGTACCTGCCTACTTGCCTTTTGTATAAAAAAGTCTGGTTTTCAAGTTTAAAGCACCCATTGCCTTTCACCGGGGGCCAGTCAGTGCTACCACTTTTCTTTTGAGAGTACCTGCCTACTTACCTTTTGCCTTTTAAAAAAAATACAATTCTGTGATTACTCACCTGTAGAATTGTTATTATGAGTATACAGTACGTCCTGCTCCAGATAAGAATAATTACATTTGGTTATTACTCCGCCAGATGGCGCTGGACTGCAGAGACCGGGAAATTGGCTCCTCCTGGCCCCTCAAATACCCGAGACCTTCCACAAATCCCCAGCATTGAAAAGCAGTTAACGAGAAGCCAGGAGAATGATAACAGAACCAACTAGTAACTAGAACAATGATAGCAATCACCATACAGGGGATCCTAGGATAATGCAAAACCAAGGGTGGGGTGGAGCAGGACTGTATACTCATAATAACAATTCTACAGGTGAGTAATCACAGAATTGTATTATTCTTAGTATACAGTACGTCCTGCTCCAGATAAGAATCATTATACTTGGGACATCCAATAGCAGTGTCCATAAAGTAGGGTGGGATCCCCAAAGGTAACAACAGACAGGTCAGACCCCTGCCGCCTGCAGAACCTTGCGGCCAAAAGCATCATCAGCTGAGGCCCTAACATCAACCTTGTAAAACTTTGAAAAGGTATGAACAGAAGACCAAGTAGCGGCCTTGCAAACTTGTTCAACAGAAGCCAGGTGCTGAAAAGCCCAAGAGGCACCAATAGCACGAGTGGAATGAGCAGTAAGGCGGATGGGAGGATTCTTCCCCTTAGCAGAGTAGGCCTGAATCACAGCCTGATGGATCCATTTGCTGATAGTAGATTTAGCAGGAGCCAAACCCTTCCTAGGACCAGAAGGGACCACAAAAAGAGCATCAGTTTTTCTGAAAGGTGCAGTAGCCACCAGATAGTACTTCAGACACCTAACCACATCCAAGGAATGCAAAACCCTCTCCTTAGCGTTACTAGGATTAGGGCACAAGGAAGGAAGAACAATGTCCTGATTCAGATGAAAGGCAGACACGACCTTAGGCATAAAATCTGGCTTGAAGCGAAAAACCACCTTGTCCTGGTGTCTCTCAAAGTAGGGGGGCTGGATGGAAAGCGGCGCTAACTCAGAAACACGCCTAACAGAAGTGATAGCCACCAAAAAGACAACCTTGAGAGTAAGAATGGCCAGGGCAGCCTCCTGCACAGGTTCAAAAGGAGCACCCTGCAAGGCAGACAAGACCAAGTTCAAATCCCAAACAGGCAACATAGGCTTACGTGGGAGACGCACGTGAGAAACCCCCTGGATTCTGATCAGAGAATGCTGGGCAAAGGACCTCTGGAAGAAAACAGCCAGGAGAGACATGGCCCTTCAGAGTACTGAGCTGAAGTCCCAGCTCCAACCCATGCTGTAGGAACTCCAGGATCCTGGGAATAGAGAACACGCGACAGGGGAGAGACCTAGACTTACACCAGTCAATGTAGGCACGCCAAACCCTATAGTAAATAGGAGAAGAAAACTTCTTCCTAGCCTTTATCATGGTATCAACAACAGAGGCAGACAGCCCCTTTTCCATCAAGATGGAGGTTTCAGCAGCCAGGCCGTCAAAGCCAGAGTTTGTAAATTGGGATGGCGTAAATGACCCTGAGTGAGCAGGTCCGGAACCCGGGGCAGAGCGTACTGATCTACTGCCAGCTGCACCACGTCTGCAAACCACACTCTTCTTGGCCACCTGGGGGCCACCAGGATTGCTGGCACCCCCTCCTGAGCTATCTTGTGCAGAACCCTGCCAACAGGGGGAATGGGGAAAGACATACAGGAGCTGAAAGTCCTGCCATGACATTGCTAGGGCATCTGTGGCCAAGGCCAGAGGATCCTGGGACAGGGAGACAAAGGCCGGGAGCTTGTGATTGTGATGGGACGCAAACAGATCCACATCTGGTTGGCCCCAACGGTGACACAGAGATTGAAACACCCTGTCGCAGAGGGACCATTCCATTCTCCCAGGCGAGAGGTCCCTCTGCTCAGAGAGTCTGCCTGCAGATTCTCCACTCCCAGAATGTACACAGCTGATATGCAGGGAACATTGTCCTCTGCCCAGGCCAGGATCAAAGACACTTCCTTGAGGGCCCCCTTGCTCCGGGTCCCTTCCTGGTGACTTATGTAGGCAACCGCCGTCTGGTTGTCCGAGCGTACCTGAACAGGCCGGCCCCGAAGGTGTTGGGTCAAGTGAGCCAGAACCAACCTGATCGCCCTCAGTTCCAGAATGTTGATAGGTGTGTGGGCACGAGGGCCCCACCGCACTTGGAACTGCAGGGACTTCCAGAAGCCC
This sequence comes from Gastrophryne carolinensis, assembly GCA_027917425.1. Classification (NCBI taxonomy): domain Eukaryota; kingdom Metazoa; phylum Chordata; class Amphibia; order Anura; family Microhylidae; genus Gastrophryne; species Gastrophryne carolinensis. The sequence continues at coordinate 307,591,353 of CM051239.1, read as the reverse complement.
CCCTAACCTGTCAGACTGGCATCCGTGGTGACCGTCTCCCAGCGGGGGGCCAGAAAGGATCTGCCCACCAACAGGTTCCTTGGGTCCAGCCACCACGAGAGTGACCGCCTGACTAGGGTGGACAGAACAAGGACCTGGTCCAGGGACGCAGGATCCTTGTCCCATACGGAGAAGAGGTGGAGTTGCAGAGGCCTCATGTGAAACTGGGCATAAGGGACCGCCTCGAAGAACAACACCATCAGGCCCACCAGCTGCATCCCCTGCCTGATGGAGGGATGAGGGCGAGATAGCAGGAACTGAACCTGTGCTAGCAGACTGTCCACCTTCTGTTGAGGAAGAAAAATCCTTGCCTGAACTGTATCCAGATTCATTCCCAGGAAGGGTGTCACCAAGGAGGGAGACAGGAAAGACTTGGGATGGTTGATCACCCAGCCAAATGACTCCAGAGTGGACACTACCAGCTGAGTATCCAGCTCTGCCTGTTGCCCTGAGACCTGAGCAGAGACATCACTCCTGCCAGCACCTTGGTGAGCTGAAGTGAGACTGAAGGGCAATGCCACAAAGTGGTAGTGCTGATCCTCCAGAGCGAACCTGAGGAATCTTTGATGACCTGGAAAAACAGGAATATGAAGGTAAGCATCCTTGATGTCCACAGAGGTCATGAAGTCCCCTGGACGCAGGGAACTGATGGCAGAGCGCAAAGTTTCCATGCGAAAGCGCCTGCACCTGACAAATTTGTTGAGGATCTTCAAGTCCAGGATGGGCCTGACTGACCAGTCTACTCGCTATACAAAGGCAGCACAGCGCGCGGGGATAAACATATCCCCGCATTACTGAGCACTGATTGGACGGCCCCCGGGAGAGGAGACGCCCCCTCCAACCTATGAAGGAAAGCGCGCCTTCATCCATCTGTCAGCACGGCGCGCTCACTCCAGGCAGTGACGGCGTACCCCTCCACACCTGCCCTATACAAGGTAGGCACTGCATGGACTCCACCAGGTAAGACAGCCATGTTACCTCATTATAGATCCCTTATCCAGCCACATTATTTGCTATACTTAAAAGCTACCGATTTATTTACTTATAGCTTACTTTAAAGCTGGCATTTACTACCTACCTACTAGCCTCCAAAAACGGTACACATACTGGGTGACCATTATAATCCGCTCAATATCAGGTAGGCTGACAATATTATCATTACCATATTTATACCTTTAAAGTAATATACACACTGCAACTAATAGTGTACCGATCTCTATACCAGGTACTGATTAAGCAGGCAATATGATTACAAGCGCTGCCTCACAACTATACCATGTAAATTAAGGTATGACCCTCTGTAAGTACATCGTTACATTTAACTAAACATTATTGGGCACCATATAAAGGTATTTACCTCCTATCTCCCACTTTATGAATAATTCGATAATTAAAGTGCACTGAGGAAGCTGATGAAAGCGAAACGTTTGCACAACAAGTTACACTTGCTACAACTGAGTGGAATTTACCCAAGTGCTTGTGAAGACAATATACATGTATGAACAAAGTCCACCTAGGACAACTACAGAGGAGAACCAAAGTCCTCTGCATTACTTCCCCCAGTGGAAATAAGTGTAAAATATAGGACAATGCATAATATCTATCAAGAATATATCATTGTAAAATATGTGAAAAATGACTGTGTATGAACCATATATGTGAAATACATTTGTGGATGTATTTTTTAAAAAAGAATCACTGGTAATGTGTGTGTTTGATGTTAACCCCCATTTAAGCTCTCCAGAAGTTAGGTACTATCCAAGGTATCCTAACCCCCCCCCCCCTCATTCATGGGCCTGACTGACCCATCTCTTTTGGGCACGGTGAAAAGGTTGTAATAGAAACCCTTGCCCCTTTCTCGTAAGGGGACCTGACAGATTACCCCAGCTCCAGAAGGCTTTGCACCGCCAGAACTAGAGCTTGAGCTGACATAGGGTCCTGAGACACCCGGGATCTGATGAATCTTGGGGGCGACCAGGCAGCAAACTATCTTGTAACCGGAGGACACTACCTCCTGAATCCACCGGTCTGAGACATGAAGCCTCCAGACGTGAGCAAAATGCTGAAGCCGTCCCTCCACCCGGATGGGTGAGGGCGCCCCTTCATGCCTGAGGGGGCTTGGGAGAAAACTTAGGCTTGGAGGCCCAGGATGAGCCAGGGCATCCACGTCCTCTGCCCCTACTCCAGAAATCTCCTCGGGCCCCAGGAAAGGAGGCCCCCCTTCCTGTCTGGATCCACAGTAGGGGGAAGAAAAGGAGCCTTGGCCCCGAAAAGGCAGAGACTGTCTCCTGAGCTGGGGTAACCTGCCTCCCTTAGCAAACAGGTCCAGGCGGTCCCCAAACAGGCATAGTCCTTTGAAGGGAAAACCAGTGAGAGGCTTCTTGGCAGCGGAGTCAGCTGCCCACTGGCGCAGCCAAACCGAGCGGCGTATAGCCACCACTAGGGCAGAGGCTCTGCCACACATCCTAATGGTATCATCCAGGGCAAAGAGGACATAAGTCACAAAAACCTCACAACGAGAGAGTGCATTAAACTCCTTGCTAGACACATCATAGAAACATAGAAGGTTGACGGCAGAAGGAGACCATACGGTCCATCTAGTCTGCCCTTATGTGTATACTGTATGTACTCTTTATCTTAGGATAGATGTGTGCTTATCCCAGGCATGTTTAAATTCAGTGACTGTTGATTTTTCAACTACCTCTGCTGGAAGTTTGTTCCAAGCATCTACTACTCTTTCTGTAAAATAATATTTTCTAACATTGCTCCTGATCTTCCCCCCGACTAGCTTCAGGTTGTGCCCCCTTGTTCTATCATTAAGTTTCTTCTTAAAAACACTTCCCTCCTGAACCTTATTCAATCCTTTCACATATTTAAAGGTCTCAATCATGTCCCCCCTCTCCCTTCTTTCCTGCAGACTGTACAAATTAAGTTCTTTAAGTCTCTCCTGATAAGTTTTAAGTTTAAGTCCTTCCACCATTTTCGTTGCCCGCCTTTGGACACGTTCTATTTGAATAATGTCTTTTTGCAGGTAAGGTCTCCAGAACTGCACACAGTATTCTAGCTGTGGCCTTACCAGAGCTCTATACAGCAGCAATACAACCTCCCTCTTCCTACTGGTGATGCCTCGAGCTATGCAGCCGAGCATCCTGCTTGCTTTTCCCACTGCCTGGCTACACTGTCCACTCATCTTGCAGCTATCAGTAATCAGTACCCCTAAATCTCTCTCCTCCGAGGTCCTGGCTAACACAGTACTGCCCATACGGTACTCAGAGCAGGGATTCCTTCTACCCAAGTGCATGATTTTACATTTAGAGACATTAAACTCTAGTTTCCACAGTTTTGACCATCTATCCAGTAAAGCTAAATTATTTTCCATGTTGCAGACACCTCCCGGAATATCCACCCTATTACTAACCTTTGTATCATCAGCAAACGGACAAACTTTTCCTACCAAGCCTTCTCCTATGTCACTTACAAATATATTAAAAAGAATGGGGCCCAGGACAGAGCCCTGCGGCACACCACTTGTAACTCGCCTTTGTTCAGATTGCACACCATTTACAACAACACTCTGATACCGATCCCTCAGCCAACTGGAAATCCACTGAACTATCCAGGGATTGAGTCCTACCTTCAATAACTTATCTATGAGCTCCTTATGTGGTACAGTGTCAAAGGCTTTGCCCTTTAGCAGTCCTTATAATCAGTTTTGCTTCCCTCTGTTTAATTTTATATGCCCCTCTGTCAGCTACACTTCCACTTACTTTATACTTCTTATAGGCAGACTTCTTATCTTTTATGATAGTGCTGACTTCCCTAGTAAACCATAATGGTTTCTTCTTCCTTTTACTCTTGCTAGTTTGTTTCACATATTGCTTAGTTGCCTTTAAGATGGCCATTTTTAATAGTGACCACTGGGCACTCACTTCTGCTACTCTGTTCCACTCACCTAATTTTCTTTCAACATACTCCGCCATTTCCTTGAAGTTTGTCTTCCTAAAGTCTAGCACTTTGGTTCTGGTGTGTGATTGCACAATGTCTGTTTTTATTCTGAACCATAAGCATTGATGGTCACTGGAACCCAGATTTTCTTCAACCCTGACCTCGGACACCAGATCCCCATTGGTCAGAACTAAGTCCAGAATGTTATCTCCTCTAGTTGGAAATGTCACAAGTTGTTTTAGAGACACTCCATTAACTGCCTCTAATATAGTCCTGCTCTTGCATGTCGATGCACTTGGGATATTCCAGTCCACATCAGGCATGTTGAAGTCACCTGTAATTACAATGTCCCCCTTCTCTGCCATTCCACTGATTTCATCTATTAATAGGTTATCTAGATCCTCAGATTGTCCAGGGGGCCTATATATCACACTTCATTATGTGTATGCTGAATTATTGTTGATTGAAGGGTAGTCTTCATCAGGAGCACTATCCAGGACACTTCTAAGCAGAGTCCTAATGGCCACCGCTGTAATGGCAGAGGCACATACCGGGCGCAGCGACGTCCCCACACAGGCAAAGGCATGGGACGCCAGCTGATCAATACGCCGGTACTCACTATCCCCGTCAGGTGAATGCATGACAGAGGTGTTAGACAACCCTAGGACCGGGGCATCCACCTCAGGAGGGGATGACCAACGCCTCACCACCTCAGCAGGAAAGGGATACCTCTCATCCCAACTCTTAGGCACTCCGGGGAGCCTGCTGGGATGCTCCCATTCCTTGAGCACGAGATTATTAAAATGAGCTTGCTCAGGAAACTCTAAACGGGGCTTGGCAGTATAAAACAATTCCCCCTGCTGCCTAGGGGCCGCAACCAGGGGAGAGATAGTCAGTACCTCAAAAATCTGAGCCAACAGCCTATCAGTATCAATTGGGGCCCAGGGGTCAGAGCCAGAATCATCATGACCCCTGGGCCTCTCATCAGATGACTCTGAGTCAGAGAACAACTCCTCTTCTTCCAAGGGGGTATAACCAGACAGTTCCAAAAACTCATCAGCCTCTATAGGGAAAAGAGTGACATCAGGCGTCAAGTGCCGCTTTTTAGCAGAGGCCTTATGCGCCATGGTATTAGCAAGCAACTTCTCAACACTAGCCAGTCTAGCAGAAACATCAGGCTTAGAATCCCCCCTGGTATGCAACTCAATGGGAGTCAAATTCAAGCTTGGGGGAGTAGGTGAGGCCATACGTGGTGCAGGCCCAGCCGTTGGTAAACCAGGCTGTAGCGCAAGCACCTGCTGGGCACAAGTTATACAGACCCGCACATTGTCAGCACAAGTAGGGGACACCCCACAAGCTACACACAGCCGGGCTTGTCCCGAAGGAACCCCGAGCACATTATCCTGAGACGCCTCCATACGGTGATTATAGCGGCACAATAGGCCGATAGGGATTCATGCTATAAAAGCAACCCGGGATGCCCCAATAGCCCACTAGGGAAGTGGGAGTAATTAGTACACTAGGCCTCACAAGTTTAATAACTAAATAGAGGGAGTAGGGCCGGGAGAAACCAATTGAGTTCGACCCGTCTGAAAGACATAAGCGAAGAGGACCCCATAAGCGACATGTATAATGACATAGGGTAAATAAAGCCACCCGCGAGGGCACTCACGGACCGCAGTAGGTAGATACCAGCCATGCAGCAGACGAAACCAGAGAAAAATTGCGCCCAGCACACCTCGAGGGGCGGGCCGCAGTTTTGGACAAGTATACTTACATATTTCTTCTTCTTCCTTTGGGAAGCGCAGGAGCAAGGAGCCCTTGCCACATTCGCCAGCACCTGCTAAATCAGCCAGGCCTCACAAGGGACCCAAATCTGTTAAAAGCCTGCAGCCTGCACCTCCTCCACACACAAAGCATGCCCAAAAAACAAGACACACCAGCAAGGGGAAGCGTAGGTCCCAAACCTCCACCCCACCCAGGCCACCCACCCCTCCTCCGCAACACTCTGTGTCACAAAGTACCACTACCACAGATTCACTAGAGAGCTCAACAGGTGAAAGCTCCACAGGCAACCAGCCATTAACACAGAGCAGCACCCACACTCCATCACACTCACCCATAAGCCCAAGAACCCAACACGACTCCCCAGACAGCCAGCCAACTATTTCATCTGATGCAGGGGACACCACACACCCATGTGGCCGTCAGCTACGCCGTGGCTCACTTACAGCCCGTTTTTGTGATGCCCAAAGCATGGCTGTAGCCACTGGTGTCTGTGAGCACTATGATGCCCTATTTGGTAGTTATTCAAAAAGCACCACAAAGCAGGCAAAGCAGGAGATCTGGGCTAATATTTGCAGCCAGGTTAATAGTGTTGGCTCTGTCAGGAGAGATCTGCAGCAAATTAAGCACAAATTTGGTGATCTCAAAAAAAAATGGACATGCGCCGCCAGCAGAGGTAAAGTCCATTTAGAGTGTAAATGCATGTCTAGCCTGCTTTGTAACAGGATGTAACACTTAATAGGTGTGATTTAATCTACCCCAGCCAGCAGACAGGGGGTGGTCTCCCGACTAAAATCACACTAACCCCAGCAGAAGAACATGTCTACACATATATACACCCTGCAACCCTTCAGGGCCTGCCAGAGGGACTAGACACAGACAGGAATATCAGGTCGAAAGGTAAGTTTGTTTTTACAGAGAGACTTTTCAATGTGCACCCAAAAACTTGGGTAACCGTTAATACACACTGTGTTTGTTGTTAAAAATTACCTTTCATTCTCTATTCCAAGAACAAACTCAACACACGTCACAAGGCCAAGCAACCCCTGGCTTGTCCCAGAGGCCCATGCAACACCAGGTTTCTTCCCACACAAACCAAATTGAGTGTTTGGATGAGGTAAGTCAATGGTCCACTGTGTAGACTTTGGAACTTGCACTTGCATCCATTATTGGGAAAAGAGTGAACTCAATAAATGCTACATTTCTTTACAGAACATACAAAGTCCCCCAATTATTGAAGACATTCGAGATTTGGAGGAGGACACCAATCAGATGCCGCAAATGCCTACACAACCAGTGTGTGAACATCAGAACCAACAGGCACAGCAACTTCATCACCTGGTGTCCACTACAACAACCTCTGTGCCAACAACCTCTTCTGCCGTCCGCACCACACACTCGGTGGCAACCCAACCACCAGCACCAACTCAATCTGGTGCAGAACCACCCACCCGTGCCAGTGCAAGAACACAGCCAAGGCGACATATAAGCCAGAGGAGACAGCTTCAGATTATGGAGGAAGCGTGGCACCAGGAGAATATAGCTTTCTTACAAAGCACCCAAATAACATCGATGACTAACCAATTAGAGGTTTTAAACTCCAATGTGTCTGGCCTACTGGCAGAAACAAGAAGCCTAAACAGGCATATGGGTGAAATGGTCCAACAATGGCAGCACATTAACCAAAGCCTGGCACATATTGCTGCACACATTCACCCACCCCAACCATCAGCTGCAACATCAGACTATACCTACCACTAAATGGTTGTGTTAATGTTTATGACCCCACGTTTCAGTTTAAAATTAAAAAAAAAAAAGGTTGGAAAATAAATAAATAAATTTAACCGAAAAACATTTCAAAGGCGTGTGTTTTATGCAAAAACATTGTCCACTAGTTGAGCACGTATTGCCTGTGCTGTGCCACTTGGTGATCCGGAGTATGGAGGGGTGTGATCTTCTGAAATCTCTAAAGTGTCAGGCAGGTCAGTGTATCTGGATATCCGGGCTCGAATGGCAAGGTTGTGCAGGACACCACAAGCCATAATGATTTTGATGACCTTGGCAGGCTGATACTGTAGTGCACCCCCAGTCTGATCCAGACATCGGAAGCGCATCTTGAGCAAGCCAAAGGCACGTTCCACCACTGAGCGAGTCCTCCTATGGGTAGTGTTATACCGCTCCTGGGCCTGGGAAGATGGGTGCAGGATGGGTGTGAGTAGCCATGGTAGCAAAGGATAGCCAGAATCACCTGCAAAAAAACAAACCAAAAATAAGCACTAACAATAACACCAACACACATGACAAATGTGCCTATTGGAAACATATGTAGTGTCTGGCACCCTAACTAGTCAACACATAACTATAAGGCCATCAAAAAAGACCAAATAACTCTAATTCTAATAACTAAACTATATCCACAAGTACCTTACATGCATTAAACAAAAATGGCACGTTAGGTAACTTGAAAAGCCTAACAACATGGAACAACAGACAGAGCCCTAAGGGGAATAACATCAATAATGTTTAGGTGTGCATTAAAGCATTATTGAACAGGGACAAATATGTGAGCTGTGCAGTGTCAGAGCAAAGCACAGTTCTGATGAGCCAACATGCACATCCAACCAGTACACTCCTATACAATGACTGTGGTGTGCTACCTAGCTAAGAGGGCCAGGACAGGACGCAATAGTGGAGAATACATACAAGAATTAAGATGATCAAATAGTGGTAAGTAAGTGATTGCCCACTTGTACTGTTTCATTGCTATCTCTCACAGATTAGTGGGGGACAGGCCCCATAAAATAAAATTAATTTTGCACAGCAACAACACGTTTGAGACACATACCCAGTAGCCATCCGCCACACAGATCTCCAGATTGAAAACGTTCAAACAGGCAGGAGTTCCTCAAAATGTGGGCATCATGCGTGGAACCAGGGAAGGCTGCAAATAGATCAGGGCCAGACACTGCCTGGACATTAATGGAATGGCCCATCTTGCACACCAATATTCTTAAACATCAACAACATTACTAAACAATGGATGCTAGTGATACACAGGGTGTAGATCTGCTTGAAACCCCCCCCCCCCAAAAAAAATGCTGACCTAAACCACATACCTGAACAGATATTCCCGGTCAGCAGGCGGAATGATCGATACGTGGGTACAGTCAATGGCACCCATGACGTTGGGCATGTCGGCTAGGTTATAAAAGGACAGCTTAACCGCATTCCAGGCTTCCCCTGTGTCTGGGAAAAATATAAATTGGGGGGCCAGGGTAGCCATGCCATCCAAAAACTTGTTTAGGCTGCGGCTCAGCGTAGACTGGGACATCCCCACGGAGAAGGCACCCAGTCTCTGGAACGAGCCGTTTGCCAAAAACTGCAGGCAGCCAACCAATTTGGTCATACCTGCAATTGCATGCCCCTTTCTTGTGGTGGGGGCTAACCATGGCCGCAGCTGGCTATACAAGTCCTGGAGAGAAACACGGTTAAGGCGGGTGAGCTCGAATAGCTCAACGTCATGCATGCCATCGATGTCCAAACGTGTTCGGTGCAGCCTGGTTTCTGCCATGCTCAAAAGTACAAGACCGCGTAGCTGACGCCTTTGATGCTAGCGCACAGAGGAAACCATGATACGGAGCTCAAATACGGGTGCTAATAGTGGCTGTAAGTGAAGCGTCGAGGCCCTCGTTAAATGGGGCTGGTTTTAATCGGAAATCAAGGCTCTGAATCAATTAAAAAAACGGACCAATCAACGGGCCGTCCGTTTTCACGGAGTTCAGCCTCTTGCGAGCCGTCAATCGGAAAGGCGCATGCCGACACACCTGAGCGCATAAACGCACACAAAAAGCAACGTAGCACCCTTTCAGGACCCGATCACAGCCCAAAACCAATGGGAAAACATACGGGATAGCTGAACAGGGAGGCTCTGCATCAGGGCAAATGTCCTGATTAAGATGAAAAGCAGACACAACTTTAGACAAGAAATCTGGTTTAAACCGAAACACCACCTTGTCCTGGTGTCGCTCAAAATAAGGAGGTTTGATGGAAAGCGCCGCCAACTCAGAAACATGCCTGACAGAAGTAATAGCCACCAAAAAGGCTACCTTGAGAGTCAAAATGGGCAAAGCAGCCTCACGGAGAGGCTCAAAAGGGCGACCCTGCAGAGCAGATAACACCAGATTCAAATCCCAAACTGGTAACATAGGTTTACGTGGCGGATGCCCATGAGAAACCCCCTGGAAAAAAGTCTTAACCAAACGGTGACTGGCAAAAGATCTTTGAAAGAAAATTGCCAGAGATGAAACATGACCTTTGAGGGTACTAAGTTGAAGGCCCAAATCCAAACCATGTTGCAAGAATTCCAGAATCCTGGGAACAGAAAACACCCGACAGGGAAGAGATTTGGACTCACACCAGGCAATGTAAGCATGCCAGACCCTGTAGTAGATAAAGGACGAGGACTTCTTCCTAGCCCTAATCATGGCATCAACAACAGAGGCAGGAAAACCCTTTTCCATCAAAATGGAGGTTTCAGCAACCAAGCCGTCAAAGCCAGCATTTGTAAATTGGGATGGCACAGCTGCCCCTGAGTGAGCAGATCTGGATCCTTGGGCAGGACGTACTGATCTACTGCCAACTGCACGGTCTGCGAACCACACCCTTCTTGGCCAACAGGGGGCCACCAGAATGGTTGGCAACCCTTTCTGGGCTACCTTGCGCAGCACCCTGCCCAACAGAGGAAACGGAGGGAACACATAGAGGAGCCGAAACCCCTTCCAAGGCATTGCCAGAGCAGCCGTGGCAAAGGCCAGAGGATCCTGTGACAGAGAGACAAAGAATGGAAGTTTGTGATTGTGACGTGAAGCAAACAGGTCCACATCCGGCAGACCCCAGCGGTGGCACAGAGAGTGAAACACCCTTACGCCGAGGGACCACTCCCCCAGCCGAGACATCCCCCTCCTCAGGGAGTCTGCCTCCAGGTTCTCCACTCCCGGGATGTAAACTGCCGATATGCAGGGAACATTCTCCTCCGCCCTGGACAGTATCAGGGACACTTCCTTGAGGGCTCGCTTGCTCCGAGTCCCTCCCTGATGATTGATGTAGGCGTTTGTCCGAGCGGATGTGAACAGCCCGACCCCGAAGGTGCGGAGTCAACTGGAAAAGAACCAACCTTATCGCCCGCAGTTCCAGAATGTTGATGGGAACATGGGCCCCCTGAGGGCCCCACTGACCCTGGAACTTCAGAGACTTCCAAAAGCCCCCCAACCTGTCAGACTGGCATCTGTGGTGACATCTACCAGCAAGGAGGCAGAAAGGTCCTGCCCACTAGGAGATTGCTTGAGTCCAGCCACCACAAGAGGGACTGACTGACCAGAGGGGACAGAACAAAGGTCTGATCCAGGGACACAGGGTCCCGGTCCCAAACTGACAAGAGGTGCAACTGAAGAAGTCTCATGTGAAACTGAGCATAGGGAACCGCCTCGAAGCATGACACCATCAGGCCCACCAGCTGCATTCCCTGCCGAATGGAGGGATGAGGGCCAGAAATCAGAGACCGTGCCTGTGTCTGCAGGCCCTCCACCTTCTGCTGAGGCAGGAAAACCTTGACCTGAGATGTTTCCAGAGTCATGCCCAGAAAGAACGTCACCAAGGACGGAGACAGAAAAGACTTGGGGTAGTTGATCACTCAACCGAAGGACTCGAGCGTGGAGACCACCATCCGGGTATCCAGCTCGGCTTGATGGAAGGACTGAGACGCAATCAGAATGTCATCCAGATAAGGAAGGATGCGAATGCCCTGAGATCTCAACAGACCCATCACCCCCGCCAGCACCTTGGTGAAGACCCGAGGGGCTGAGGTAAGACCGAAAGGTAAGGCCACAAATTGGTAGCGCTGATCCTCCAGAGCGAACCTGAGAAATCTCTGATGACCTGGAAAGATAGGAACATGAAGATAAGCATCTTTGATGTCCACAGAAGTCATAAAGTCGCCCGGGCGCAAGGTACTGAACGCCGAGCGCAGAGTCTCCATGCGAAAATGCTTGAACCTGACAAATTTGTTGAGGCGCTTCAAATCCAGGATGGGCCTTTTTGGAAACAGTGAACAGATTGGAATAGGACGCTCCTTTCCTGGAAGGGCACCAGGCAAATGACCCACAAATCCAAAAGGCTTTGGACCGTAAGCCCTGAGCTGACAAGGGATTTTGAACCATCTGGGATCTGATGAAACTTAGGGGCGGCCATGCTGCAAACACTATCTTGTACCCGGAGGACACCATCTCCTGAATCCACCGGTCTGAGACGCGCCCAAACGTGAGCAAAAAGCAGCAACCGTCCCCCACCCGAATTGGTAAGGGCACCTCCTCATACCTGAGGGGCCTTGGGGGAAGATTTGTACTTGGGACCCCATGAGAGACCGGGGCGACTACGGCCTCTACCCCGGCCCCAAGGGTCTCTATGTGACCCCGCAAATGGTGCACCCCGACCGGACCTGGGAGCACGGAAGGAAGGGAGGGAAGAACCAGCCCTCCTGCGTTGAGGCAGCCTACCATCCTTGGCAAACAGACCCAGACGCTCCCCAAAGAGCCGTAGCCCGGTAAAGGGGAAGCCAGTGAGAGCCTTCTTAGCAGCATTATCAGCCGCCCACTGAAGCAGCCAAACAGAGCGGCATATAGCCACCAAAAGGGCAGAAGTCTTACCACACATCCTGACCGCATCATTCATAGCGATTTTCCACCCCCGGGATGTACACAGCTGATATGCAGGGGACATTGGCCTCCGCCCAAGTCAGGATCAGAGATGCTTCCTGGAGGGCCCCCTTGCTTCGGGGCTCTCCCTGATGATTGATGTAGGCAACTGCCGTCTGGTTGTCCGAGCGCACCTGAACAGGCAGGCTCCGAAGGTCAGTAGTCAAGTGAGCCAGAACTAGCCTGAGCGCCCGCAGTTCCAAGACATTGATAGGTGTGTGGGCCTCCTGAGGGCCCCACCTCCCCTGGAACCGCAGGGACTTCCAGAAACCCTCCCAACCTGACAGACTGGCATCTGTGGTGACCGTCTCCCAGGAAGGGGCAAGAAAGGATCTGCCCCCCAACAGGTTCCTTGAGTCCATCCACCATGAGAGGGACCTCCTGACCAGGGGGGAGAGCACACAGACCCTGTCCAGGGACGCTGGGTCCTTGTCCCATACTGACAATAGATGAAGTTGCAGAGGCCTCAAGTGGAACTGAGCATAAGGGACCGCTTCGAAGCATGCCACCATCAGGCCCACCAGCTGCATCCCCTGCCTGATGGAGGGATGGGGACAAGCTAGGAGGGACTGAGCCTGTGCAATCAGACTGTACATCTTCTGTTGAGGAAGGAAGATCCTTGCCTGAAGTGTATCCAGATTCATTCCTAGGAATGGAGTTACCAAGGAAGGGGACAGTGAGGACTTGGGGTGGTTGATCACCCATCCAAATGACTCCAGAGTGGACACCACCAGCTGAGTATCCAACTCTGCCTGATGTAGAGACTGGGAAGTGATGAGAATGTCGTCCAGATAGGGAAGCACGCGGACACCCTGACACCTGAGCAGAGACATCACGCCGGCCAGCACCTTGGTGAACACCCTGGGAGCTGAAGTAAGGCCAAAGGGCAAGGCCACAAACTGGTAGTGCTGATCCATCAGAGTGAACCTGAGGAACCTTTGATGACACAGGAATATGAAGATAAGCATCTTTGATGTCCACAGAAGTCATGAAATCCCTTTGGCGCAGGGAACTGATGGCAGAGCGCAGAGTTTCCATGCGAAAGCGCCTGCCCCTGACAAACTTGTTGAGGACCTTCCAAGTCCAGGATGGGCCTGACTGAACCATCTTTTTTGGGTACTGTGAATAGGTTGGAATAAAAGCCCTTGCCTTTTTCTCTTAAGGAGACCTGGCAGATGACCCCCAGCTCCAGGAGGCCTTGCACTGCTTGCACTAGCTCCTGAGCTGACACAGGAGGAATCCGGGATCTGATGAATCTTGGAGGGGGACACATACTCTATCTTGTAACCGGAGGACACTACCTCCTGAATCCATTGGTCTGAGACATGAAGCCTCCAGATGTGAGCGAAGTGCTGCAGCCGTCCCCCCACCTAGATGGGTGAGGGCGCCCCATCATGCCTGAGGGGGCTTGGGGGAAGATTTTGCTTTTGGGGCGTATAGCCACCACGAGGGCAGAAGTTCTGGCACACATTCTGATGGTGTCATCCAACGCTGAGAGGACAAAATTTACAAAAAACATCACAACTGGAGAGTGCATTAAACACCTCACAAGGCAAATCATCAGGGGCACCATCAAGCATATTTCTGCTAAGGGTTCTAGTGGCCACAGCAGTAATGGCAGAGGCACGGACCGGGCGCAGCGCCATCCCCGCACATGCTAAGGCGTGGGATGCCAGCTGGTCAATGCGCCGGTCCTCAGCATCCCGCAGGGTAGTGGAGTCAGGGGAATGTATGACAGAGGTGTTAGATAGCCCTAGGATCGGGGCATCCACCTCGGGGGGGGGGGGGGGGGATGACCAACATTTAACCACCTCAGCAGGAAAGGGATACTTCCTATGCCAACTTTTTGGAAACCCGGGAAATTTACTGGGGCGCTCCCATTCCTTGAGCACAAGGTTATGGAAATGTGCCTGCTCGGGAAATTCCAAAACGTGATATTGCCATATGGAAAAGCTCCCCTCTTTGCCTGGGAGCCGCAACAGGGAGAGAGATGGACAGAACCTCAAAAATCTGGGTCAATAATCTGTCAGTGTCATCCGGGGCCCAGGGGTCAGAGCCATAATCGTCATGACCCCTTGGTCTCTCATCAGATGAGCCTGAATCAGAAAAGGGTTCGGGGGTATAGCCACAAAGATTCATAAACTCCTCAGTTCTCATAGGGAAAACAGTAACATTAGGCGTCAAGTGCCACTTCTTAGCAGGGGACTTGGCAATCAACTGCTCAACAGTAGCCAGTCTAGAAGACACATCAGGCTGAGAATCCCCACTAGTATGCAACTCAGCAGGAGTGAGATTTAAGCTTGGGGGAGTAGGTGAAGTGAAAGGAGGTGCAGCCACTGGCCGGCCAGATTGCAATGCAAGCACCTGCTCAGCACAGGGTACACAGACCCGCGCCTTGCCAGCGTCAGCATAAGGCTGCTCACACGCTACACACAGCCGGTCTTGTCCCAAAGGGACCCCGGTTACATTATCCTGGGATGCCTCCATATGGTGATTATAGCGGTGCTATACGCCGATAGGGAATAACGCTATATAGCAACCCCGGATGCCCCAATAACCCGCTTGGGAAGTGGGAGTATTATTTTTACAAGGCCTACAAGTTATATACTAATACAGGGCTGGGAGAAGCTAAAAGGGTTCGCCCCGCCTGAAAGACATAAGCAGACAAGACCTGTAAGCACACAGTAACAAAAGTGAAAGATATAATGCCGCCCGCGAGGGCACTTACGGACCGCGGTAGGTAGGGGTCCGTCGTGCATGGGCCAACCAAGCAGGTTAAAGATGGCGTCGGTATACCTCGAGGGGCGGGCCGGTACCAGCGATGACGCGGAGCACGCCATAGACAGGCCCCGTCCCCCCCATAAGCGTGAAGCCAGAACGTGCAAGCAGCCAATGACGGTGCACCAGCGCCTGAGGTAATGCCGCCGCCAAGCGCGGAACCAAGTCAGCGCGCGGTGGCAATTTTTTAAAAAGACAGTAAAGGCAAGTCAGTGCAGCGGCTGACACGAGACTAAACAGAATGGAAAAAGAGTGTAAAACACAACAGCCTAACAACAACCTAACAGCCCTGCTCACCTGCGAGTAGAGAGCCATTTCTCGTCCTTCGCAGCCAGACTGCAGAGAAATTCTGGGGATTTGTGGGAGGTCCCCGGGTATTTGAGGGGCCGGGAGGAGCCTATTTTCGATGTCTCTGCAGTCCAGCGCCATCTGGCAGAGTATATCCCAACTGTAAGTATTAGATTTGGAGCAGGATGTACTGTATACTAAGAATATAGATAAAATACAATGTGCAACCACACCGCCTACCCCTCCCCCCCCCCCGGAGAGCTCCCCAGGGAGAGAGCAAGGCGGGGAAGAGCAACGGTAGGCGCACCCAAGGCATGCTTAGCTAGGAAGGAAGGGGGCAGGGAAAGGCATCCCACAAGGCTCACCATAAGCCTGAACCGCCTACCCTTGTAGGTACAGGGATTGCGGTTGGAGCAGCGCGGCTACTTCCTTTACGTGTCCACACATGCTACGCGCGACTACTTCCTTTACGTGTCCACACATGCTACGCGCAACTACTTCCTTTACGTGTCCACACATGCTACACGCAACTACTTCCTTTACGTGTCCACACATGCTACGCGCAACTACTTCCTTTAAGTGTCCACACATGCTACACACAACTACTTCCTTTACGTGTCCACACATGCTACGCGCAACTACTTCCTTTACGTGTCCACACATGCTACGCGCAATTACTTCCTTACGTGTCCACATGCTATGCGCAATTACTTCCTTACGTGTCTAGGACAGAAATAATAAAGTAAAGTAATCAAACACCAATGGTTACGAATGATTTATGCAACATGGCTATTAAGATTTCACACAGAAAATCAAGCGATAACTATGCATTTGCCAAACATTTTCCTTTATATCAACTCTCCTTAAAGGGGTCACTAGTCTCCTCACCAACATACTTAAATTAACCTAGATAACATGTGCCAGTGAGCAGGGTGTATCCCCGTTTGCCTGTGGAGTGTGCACTGCTCTTATATAAATAGCAGGGTGCGGGAGCACACACAGCTGCAGGGAATCTAGGAATATGCCCGCCGGCAACAGCATTGAGGGAGCTAGCGGTAAAGGTCAGTTTACTGGCAGCCACGGAGGATTTACAAAGCAAGGCATCCCAGTATCTAAAAGATTCCAGGGGCAGCCCGGTTCGGTTTTGAGATGCTTTAACTTTCATAAGTTATTGATAGCTGGGGTCCGAAGACATATACAATCCAATACACTACTTAAATTGTATTAATATACTGGTAGGTAATTAACCTTTTGGTTTGACTATATCCGTTATGGCTTTATTAGAACCCACAAGCAATTTCATGTTATGTAGGGGGTATACCAGGCCACTGACTGCTGGGAATGTGTAAACTAATGTAAACCAGCAAACACCACAGACCTGTGCTTTGATAATCTTTTCTTTATAGAAGTGGACTATAGGATAAAACAGACTTGACGTTGATGGGGTACACCTGTAAAATTGGCCCTTATTTTTGATTCAGCTACACCCATAGAACAACCGATTTTGTGTTCTTCAAAACTTTGGCACAGACCACAAGAAAATCAGTTCTAAAAAGTTCTAAAAGAGAAACTTTTTTTCTGAGGAATGAAAAGAAAAACACATTACATCCTCAAGCACCACAATACTGGAAATGGTGCCAACATAAATTCCAACACAGCTACACTGTGAATTATATGGAACAACAGAAAATACATTAACCTAGTCAGCGGACTATTTAAAGCATGGCAGACAATATATCTCAAGTGATCATTAGGCCCTCTTATACAGAATGAATGCCTAGCTTGCTGTATGGCTGAGAGCATCAATACTCCACAATGGCCAGAACAAGCAAAACAGTACAGTTACGTCAAGCATGTATGAAGAAAAACTAAAGATGTCTGGGCATAAATGGAGTGATACAACTAGATCTAGATGGCAGTATTCCTCAACAAGGTGGAAAAAGCAGTAATCAAGACAAATGAAGCACTCCACTAACAAAAGGACTCCTCCTAAAGAAATCAGAGATTCCAGCATACTAGAAAATGTGTGCATTAATGAGCACGTCAGACACATTTTTGTGATCGCTTAAAACTTGGCCTACACAACACATCAGGCTTTCAATAATGTAGTGATGGGTGTAAAGCCTATGGTTCACATCCCCAATCATCCCAAAACAGAAAATAAGGAACATATGTACACTTTGGCCTTGATTCAGTAAACTTGCCTTGAAAAATCATGAAAAGGCGGTCTGTTTTTCCGCTTTATATCAAAATAAGCCAGGAGTTAAAATAAGGTTCGATTCAGTAAAGAGTAGAAAATAACTACACAAACACCTACAACTTTCACTAGAGCAACTGAGACAACTTTTTACAATTGTTAATGAAGTTATTCCTGAATGTATGGTCCAGGAAACATAAAAAAAAAAACCTAAAAACTGTATACTAACCTCTTGTCCCGAGCAGCTGACCGTTTCCAAGGACAGATATAAGTGCTACCTTCACTGTAACGGATAGTGGGGGATTGGCCACCGGTTGCGGAGATGCCGTGAAAGGAAATTGGACCCAGACAGATGGGACCCGAACTCACGATCTGGTTAGTTGCCGAGGCCCGGAGTAGGACCAATCAGCGGTGGGGGACAAAGGGTATCCTTTTGTCTTTTATGTGACCATCCCTGATGATTCATGTAGGCAACCGCCGTCTGGTTGTCCGAGCGGATCTGAACAGCCTGACCCCGAAGGTGCAGAGTCAACTGGAAAAGAACCAACCTTATCGCCTGCAGTTCCAGAATGTTGATGGGAGCATGGGCCTCCTGAGGGCCCCACTGACCCTGGAACTTCAGAGTCTCCCAGCACGGAGGCAGAAAGATCCTGCCCACTAGGCGATTCCTTAAGTCCAGCCACCACGAGAGGGACTGACTGACCAGAGGGGACAGAACAAATCTCTGATCCAGGGACACAGGGTCCCGATCCCAAACTGACAAGAGGTGCAACTGAAAAGGTCTCATGTGAAACTGACCATAGGGAACCGCCTCGAAGCATGACACCATCAGGCCCACTAGCTTCATCCCTTGCCGAATGGAGGGGTGAGGGCAAAAAAGTAGAGACCGTGCCTGCGTCTGCAGGCTCTCCACCTTCTGCTGAGGCAGAAAAACCTTGACCTGAGATGTATCCAGAGTCATTCCCAGAAAGGACCTCACCAAGGACGGAGACAGAGAAGACTTGGGATAGTTGATCACCCAACCGAAAGACTCGAGTGTGGAGACCACCATCTGGGTATCCAGCTCGGCTTCATGGAAGGACTGAGATGCAATCAGAATGTCGTCCAGATAAGGAAGGATGCGAAAGCCCTGAGATCTCAACAGAGCCATCACCCCCGCCAGCACCTTGGTGAAGACCCGAAGAGCCGAGGTAAGACCGAACGGTAGGGCCACAAATTGGTAGTGCTGATCCTCCAGAGCAAACCTGAGAAACCTCTGATTACCTGGAAATATTGGAACATAAGCATCTTTGATGTCCACAGAAGTCATGATATCGCCGGGCGCAAGGTACCGACCGACGAGCACAGAGTCTCCATGCGAAAATGCTTGAACCTGACAAAATTGTTGAGGTGCTTCAAATCCAGGATGGGCCTCAGGGACCCATCCTTTTTGGGAACCGTGAACAGATTGGAGTAGAAGCCTCTGCCCCTTTCCTGGGAAGGCACAGGGCAGATGACAATTCCAATTCCAAAAGGCTTTGAGCCATCCGGGATCTGATGAATCTTGGGGGCGGCCAGGCTGCAAACACTATCTTGTACCCGGAGGACACCACCTCCTGAATCCACCGGTCTGAGACGCGCAGTCTCCAGACATGAGCAAAGGGCCGCAACCGTCCCCCAAGCAGATGGGTGAGGGCGCCTCCTCATGCCTAAGGGGCTTGGAGCAAGATTTGGTCTTGGGAACCCATGAGAGACCGGGGCGACCGCGGTCTCTACCCCGGCCCCAAGGGTCTCTACGTGCCCCCCGACCGGACCTGGGAGCACGGAAGGAGGGGAGGGAAGAACCAGCCCCCCGAAAGGGCTGCGGCTGCCTCCTGCATTGAGGCAGCCTACCATCCTTGGCAAACAGATCCAGACGCTCCCCAAAGAGCCGTAGCCCAGTAAAGGGGAAGCCAGTGTGAGCCTTCTTAGCAGCATTATCAGTCGCCCACTGACGCAGCCAAACAGAGCGGCGTATAGCCACCAAAAGGGCAGAAGTTTTACCACACATCCTGACCGCATCATCCATAGCAGAAAGAATAAATGCCACAAATTCATAGCAAAGCAGGAGGGATCTATACTCCTCCCCCCTATTGGCATCCGAGGCATTATCCAAAAGGCACTTGAGCAGCCCTACAATAGCAAGAGCCGTGATGGCAGAAGCGCACACAGGGCGCAGCGCAGTCCCTGCACAAGCAAATGCGTGACAGGCCAGTTGATCAACATGCCGGTCCTCACCATCCCTCAGAGTAGAAGTTTCAGGGAATGCATGACCAAGGTATTGGAGAACCCAAGCACAGGAGCATCCACCTGGGGGGGGGGGGGGGGGGAACTCGACCGGCGCTTAACCACATCAGCAGGAAATGGATACCTCCTGTCCCAACTCTTAGGCACCGCAGACAATCTGCTAGGCTGTTCCCACTCTTTGAGCACCAAATTATTGAAGTGGATCTGCTCAGGGAACTCCAAGCGTTGTTTAACAGAGTGAAAAAGCTCACCATGCTGCTTTTTAGCCGGCCAGGAGGGGTAATACACAATACTTCAAAAATGTGAGCCAAAAGCCTATCGGTATCCTCAGGAGACCATGGATCTTCTCCAAAAGGAGACCCAGTACCACCATAAATCTCCTGCTGCTCCTCAGAGGAATCAGAATCAGAGAAAAGCTCCCCCTCTTCTAGGGGGTACAGGCCAGGGAAAGAAAACTGTCCCCCATCCTCCTCAGGAAAAAGGGAAACAGCGGGAGTTAAATGCCGCTTCTTGCCAGAAGCCTCACGGGGGACCGGCCCAGCAATATGCCTTTCCAGGCTGGCCACCCGCAAGGCCAATTCATAATTTGATTCCCCACTAGCATGTCCCTCACTAGGGGTCAAATGCAGGCGCGGAGGGGTAGGTGATGTAGAAGGGGCGCAGAGCTGGGCAGCGTAGCAGGCAACCCAGACTGCAGCGCAAGTACCTTCTGGGCGCAGGGCAAACATACCCTGACACAGTCACTCACAGGGGATACCCCACACGTGGCACACAGCTGGGCTTGTCCCGAAGGAACCCCAAGCACATTATCCCCGGAAGCCTCCATATGGTGATTTAAATGGGCACAGTGGCCAGTATAGGGTTAAGGCTAGCAAGAGCCACCCGGGATGCCCCAAAACCCGCTAGGGAAGGTGGGAGATGACAAAAGGGAAGAGGGCCGGGAGAAACCGCAGTCACATTTATCCCGCCTGAAAGACATAATAAAAACACACATAACAATCCCATAATTTGGCAAATAGCAAGAAGACAACCCCTAAGGGAACTCACGACCAAGAGACCGATTAACCGAGATCCGGACAGAAAAAGGCAGCGCACAGCAGCACACGAGGGCCCCAGTACACCGCAGAGCAAAAACAGCGCCAGAACGGACCTTGAGGGGTGGGCCGCAGGCGTGGGATGCAAAAAACGTCATCCGCCGGACCCGCCCCCCTGAAGAGTGCAAAATCGTGAGCAACGTGTCCCTTAGCGCCAATGACAGCGCAGATACTACTACAGCATATGTCGCGGAGCGCCGTACAAAGCGGCGCAGTGGCGGCAAACGCACATAAAAGACAGTAATAAAAAAAGACAAAACTACTCAGGACACCACCACCTACCCCCCCCCCCCCCGAGAACTCCCCAGGGAGAGAGCAGGGGGGAGTAAGGACCCACAATTACAGGTAGCAGGAAGGGGCATACCACAAAGGCTCACCATAAGTCTGAACTGACTACCCTAGTTTGGTACAGGGATTGCTGTTGGAGCAGGGCTCCTCAAGCACCCGACCCTGGTGCTGTCCTACCTTCACCCGAACCAGGCAGCCGAGGCTGGGAGGCAGTGGGTCCAGAACGGGTGGGAATAGTCCTGCAGGGCCGCAGGCTGGTAAGCCCCGCTCGCCTGCGCAATATAGAGAGCTATCTTCGCAGTCCTGATTGCAGAAGGAAACTGGGAATTTGTGGGAGGTTCCTGTCCTGTTATAGGACCGGGAGACGTCAGAAGTCTTTTCTGCAGTCCACTGTGCCACCTTGTGGCGGATATCCCAAGCGTAAAGAATTTAGTGAAACAGGACGTGCTGTATACTTGGAAAAAAGCCATTTTTTATGTAAATACTAAAAATACAATTCTGTGATTACTCACCTGTAGAATTGGTATTATAGGTATACAGCACGTCCTGTTCCAGAATATTCCTTACTCCTGGGTAAAACATCCACAAGATGGCGCTGGACTGCAGAAAACAGCTTGTGGCTCCTCCAGGCCCTATATAAGTCAGGGACCTCCCACAAATTCCCCAGTATTGACATGCAGTTCACAAGAAGCCGGGAGAACAAGAATAACAAGAATTCAAAAATGAACATATGAACAATCACCATACACAGGTAACTGAGAACAATGATAACAAGGGTGGGATGGAACAGGACATGCTGTATACGTATAATACCAATTCTACAGGTGAGTAATCACAGAATTGTATTATTCTAAGTATACAGCACATCCTGTTCCAGAATATTTCTTACTCCTGGGACATCCAATAGCAGTGTCCGTAAGGTAGGGTGGGATCCCCAAAAAGTAACAGCGGGCAGTTTAAACCACTGCCGCCTGCAGAACTTTGCGACCAAAAGCAGCATCAGCTGAGGCCCTAACATCAACCTTGTAAAAAGTATGAACAGAAGACCAAGTAGCGGCCTTGCAAAGATGTTCAACAGAAGCTTGGTGCTGAAAAGCACCAATAGCATGAGTAGAATGAGCAGTAAGGCGGAAGGGAGGCTCCTTCCCCTTAGAAGAATATGCCTGTACCACAGCGTGGCGAATCCACTTGCTGATAGTGGACTTAGCTGGAGCCAGACCCTTCTTAAGTCCAGACGGGAGCACAAAAAGAGCATCAGTCTTTCTGAAGGATTCAGTAGCCACCAAATAGAACTTCAGAGTCCTGACCACATCCAGAGAGTGTAAAACCCACTCCTTAGGGTTACTAGGATTAGGACATAGAGAAGGCAAAACATTGTCCTGATTGAGATGAAAAGCAGACACAACCTTAGGCAGAAAATCTGGCTTAAAACGAAACACCACCTTGTCCTGGTGTCTCTCAAAGTAAGGGGGTTTGATGGAAAGCGCTGCCAACTCAGAAACACGCCTAACGGAAGTGATAGCCACCAAAGAGACTACCTTAAGCATCAAAATGGACAAAGGGAGACCCCTGCAAGGCAGATAAGACCAAGTTCAAATCCCAGACTGGTAACATAGGCTTACGTGGAGGACGCACATGTGTAACTCCCTGGAAGAGTCTTGACCAGAAGATGGTGAGCAAAGGATCTTTGGAAGAAAATGGCCAAAGCAGAAACATGACCTTTAAGGGTACTAATGCTACTAATTTGAAGACCCAAATCCAAACCATGTTGCAGGAAATTCCAGAATCCTAGGGATAGAAAACACCCGACAGGGAAGCGACTTAGACTCACACCAGTCAATGTAAGCATGCCATACCCTATAGTAGATGGATGACAAGGACTACTTCCTAGCCTGAATCATGGTATTAACAACAGAGGCAGCCAGCTCCTTTTCCATCAAGATGGAGGTTTCAGCAGCCAGGCAGTTAAAGCCAGAGTTTGTAAATTGGCGTAGCTGTCCCTGAGTGAGCAGGTCTGGATCCTTGGGCAGGGCATACTGATCTACTGCCAACTGCACGACGTCTGCGAACCACACCCTTCTTGGCCAACAGGGGGCCACCAGAATGGTTGGCACCCCTTCCTGTGCTATCTTGCGCAGCACCCTGCCCAGCAGAGGAAAAGGAGGGAACACATAGAGGAGCTGAAAGCTCTTCCAAGACATTGCTAGTGCATCCATGGCCAAGGCCAGAGGATCCTGTGACAGAGAGACAAAGATTGAAAGCTTGTGATTGTGACGGGACGCGAAAACAGATCCGCATCTGCCTGACCCCAGCGGTGGCAAAGGGAGCGAAACACCCTGCTGCTGAGGGACCATTCTCCCAGACGAGAAGTCCCCCTGCTGAGGGAGTCTGCCTCCAGATTCTCCACCCCCGGGATGTACACAGCTGAGATGCAGGGAACATTCTCCTCCGCCCAAGACAGTATCAGGGACACTTCCTTGAGGGCCCTCTTGCTCCAGGTCCCTCCCTGATGATTGATGTAGGCAATCGTCTGGTTGTCCGAGCGGACCTGAACCGCCCATCCCCGAAGGTGTGGTGTCAATTGGGCGAGAACCAACCTTATCGCCCTCAGTTCCAGAATGTTGATAGGGGTGTGGGCCTCCTGGGGGAATTGCAGGGATTGCAGGGATTTCCAGAAGCCCCCCCAACCTGTCAGACTGGCATCTGTGGTGACTGTCTCCCAGCACGGGCCAGAAAGGATCAGCCCACCAACAGGTTTCTTGAGTCTAGCCACCACAAGAGAAATCGCCTGGCCAGAGGGGACAGAACCAACACCTAATCCAGGGACCGAGGGTCCCGATCCCATTCCGACAAGAGGTGAAGTTGAAGAAGTCTCATGTGAAACTGAGCGTATGGAACCGCCTCGAAGCAGGACACCATCAGGCCCACCAGCTGCATTCCCTGCCGGATGGAGGGATGAGGGCAAGACATAAGAAGCCTGGCTTGGGCTTGAAGACTCTCCACCTTCTGCTGAGGGAGAAAAATCTTGACTTGAGATGTATCCAGAGTCATGCCCAGAAAGGACCGCATCATTGACGCTGACAGGAAAGACCTGAGATCTCAGCAGAGCCATTACACCCGCCAGCACCTTGGTAAATACCCTGGGAGCCGAGGTGATACTGAAAGGAAAGGCCACAAATCGGAGTGCTGATCCTCCAGAGCAAACCTGAGGAATCTCTGATGACTTGGAACGATTGGAACATGAAGGTAAGCGTCCTTGAGGTCTACAGAGAGAGAGTCTCCATGCGAAAGTGTTTGAACCTGACAAATTTGTTGAGACGCTTTAAATCCAGGATGGGCCTGATGGACCTGTCTTTTTTGGGAACAGTGAAAAGATTGGAATAGTACCCTCTGCCCCTTTCCCTCAAAGGCACCTGGCAGATGACCCCCAACTCCAGAAGGTTTTGGACAGCAAGGCACAGACCCTGAGCAGACAGGGGGTTTTGAGCCATCCGGGATTTGATGAATCTTGGGGGCGGCCAGGCTGCAAACTCAACTCAAACTCAATCTTGTAACCGGAGGACACTACCTCCTGAATCCACTGGTCTGAGATGTGAAGCCTCCAGATGTGAGCAAAGAGCCGAAGCCGTCCCCCCACCCAGATGGGTGAGGACGCCCCTTCATGCCTGAGGGGGCTTGGGTGAGGATTTTGGCTTGGGACCCCAGGAGAGGCCAGGACAGCCACGTCCTCTGTCCCTTCCCCAGTGATCTCCATGGGCCCCAGTAAAGGAGACTCCTCGGCCAGCTCTGGAACCACGGAAGGATGGGAGAAAGGCACCCATCCCCCGAAAGGTCCGGGACGGCCTCCTACGTTGAGGTAACCTACCGCCCCTGGCAAACAAATCCAAGCGTTCACCAAAGAGGCGCAGGCCCTTGAAAGGGAAACCAGTGAGAGCCTTCTTAGCAGCATTATCAGCTACCCACCGACGTAGCCAGACAGAGCGGCGTATAGCCACCAACAGGGCAGAAGTCCTACCACACATTCTAATGGCATCATCCATGGCAGAAAGAATATATGCAATAAATTCCTCACAAAGCAGGAGAGATCTATACTCTTAAGCCGCTTAAGCACCCCTTTAATGGCAATAGCCGTAATAGCAGAGGCACAAACCGGGCGCAGCTCCGTCCCCACACAGGCAAAGGCATGACAGGCCAGTTGGTCCAAGCGCAGGTCCTCACCATCCCGCAGGGTAGTAGTATCAGGAGGATGCATGACAGATTTATTGGACAACCCGAGAACGGGCGCATCCACCTCGGGAGGACATGACCAATGCTTAACAACATCAGCAGGAAAGGGATACCTCTTATCCCAACTCTTAGGCACCCCTGGCAGCTTGCTAGGTTTTTCCCATTCCTTGAGCACTAGATTATTAAAGTGAGACTGCTCAGAGACCTCCCAGCGTGGCTTAACCATATGAAAAAGCTCCCCCTGCTGCTGCGGAGCCACTGCCGGGGGAGAAATACAAAGCACTTCAAAAATGTGACTCAGCAATCTGTCCGTGTCATCAGGGGACCATGGGTCTTCCCCAAAGGGAGTCCCAGTACCACCATAGATCTAAGGTTGTTCCTCAGAGGATTCAGAATCAGAAAATAATTTCCCCTACTCAAGGGGGTAGGGATCTGAGAGTGAGTAAGGGCCCTCATCTTCTACAGGGAAGAGGGAAACCGTGGGTGATAAATGCCGCTTCTTGGCAGAAGCCTTACGCGGGGCAGACCCAGCAAGATGTTTTTCAATGCTGGCCACCCACGCAGCTAAATCAGGTTGAAACTCCCCGCTAGTATGCCCCTCGGTGGGGGTCAGATGTAAGCGTGGGGGGGTAGGTGAGGCCAGAGGGGGCTCACCGCCAGGCCCAGTAACAGACAGCCCAGACTGCATCGCAAGTACCTGCTGGGCACAGGGTACACAAACCCTGACATCATCACTTATGAGGGATACCTCACACACAACACATAGCCGGCATGCCCCGAAGGAATCCCAGGCCCATTATCCCCAGAAGCTTCCATATGGTGATTTGAATGGCACAACAGGCCAGTAAGGGTTAACGCTAAAGAGCTACCAGGGATGCCCCAAGAACCCGCTAGGGAAGTGGGAGACAGTGAGGGGAGATGGCCGGGAGAAACCACAGTGCCGCAGTTTTAACCTGCCTGAAAAACATAACAAAAACATTCCCATAAGAGTACAGCAGAAGGAATATCCTGAGAAAAAGCACCCCACCGGGGTTACTCACGGACCGCAGGGACCCTGCAGCACACGCAGCTAAGGACAGGCAAAATGGCGTACGCAGACCTCGAGGGGCGGGCTGTGGAGACGTGATGTGAAAATCGTCATCCACAGAGCCCGCCCCCCGAAGAGCGCGAAACGCGCCCATATGATCCGGCCGGCCAATAGCAGCCCGGCAGCTTAGAGGTAAATGACGCCGCCGTCCGCGGAACGCTGTACAAGCGCACAACAGCGGCGGTGTACAAGGCGACAGTAACACAGTACAATTAAAACATAAAATACAGTTTTATACCACTATAAACTATACCCCCCCCCGGAGGAATATGAAAGGATTTCTAGGGAGACGACGGTGCCCTGTAGACAATGGGAGGAGTGAGGGTGGAGGGGAACACCTATGGGAATAAGGGTTAACTGCACAGGTTGAGCCTGGCAAAAACCCATGGAGCAGGGGGGGCATCCCAAAAGGCTCACCATCAGCCTAAACCGCCTAACCTGTCAGAGCAGGGACTGCGGTAGGAGCATAGCTCCTCAGCACCCAACTGGTGCTTACTGACCTACCTTCACCCGAATCTTGTCAGCCGAGGCTGGGAGGAAGCAATATGGAACGGGTGGGAATAGTCCTGCAGGGCCGCAGGCATATAACCCCCGCTCACCTGCGCCACATAGAGAGCTATCTTCTATCTTCGCAGCCCAGACTGCAGAAAAGAACTGGGGAATTTGTGGGAGGTCCCTGACTTATATAGGGCCGGGAGGAGCCACAAGCTGTTTTCTGCAGTCCAGCGCCATCTTGTGGATGTATTACCCAGGAGTAAGGAATATTCTGGAACAGTACGTGCTGTATACTTAGAATACCAGTCCACCTAAAGACAAAAAGCTAAGATGAGGGAAGTCATTTTGCCAGTCATCGGATGGCATTAGCTTGGCTGAATTCAGCTCTTAAAGGGATAAAAAAGGCAAAGACTATTGTTACAATTGTCCACCATAGACAGACTCTCTCATAACCTTGGCTGTTCTCCCTCTCACCCAGTGTCCACAGTTTGATGATGCGGAGCTTTAGACCACCGGCTATTATTGGTGGTCTATGTTAAAGGAATTCAGGGTGTGTGCCACTGCTCTTTGCCTTGTTTCTACTTTCAGTAGTAGCTGTGTTCTGACAGAAAGAGAGAGGGCAGCCATGATGAGGTGAGCTGCTAAATGACAGTTTATGCATTTTGCCTTTACGTATGAAGTTACCAACACAATACGTAATGCAATATTAGAAAACAATTTAAAATTACAATTAATCACCAATAATATTTGCTTTGATTCACGCTAAAACATGTGTGCTGGATTAAATAAAATGAAAAGCTGAACATTGCACATGAAACAATGAATCTTACACATATAAAAGGCAGTACTTTTTAACCCAAAGTGAACCAAAAGCTTGGTCCACTGTCACATTACTTAAACCGGACCTTCACCATGATTTATTGAAAAACCCTTAAAAAAAAATTATTCCCCAGCATCTAAAATTAATATAAAGTTTTTAGTCACTTATTATTCTTTCCCACACTGGGCTGCAACTCTATTCAGGACTTTAGGATACGGGCGACGCCATCTTGACTCAGAAGCATCACACTTACTGAGGAGAGTGGGATAAAATACAATTCTGTGAAATACTCACTTGTAGAATTGGTATTATGAGTATACAGTACGTCCTGCTCCAGATACATTACTTACACTTGGGTTATCCTCCGCCAGAAGGCGCTGCACTGCAGAGACATGTAAAACAGGCTCCTCCCGGCCCCTCAAATACCCGACCTCCCACAAATCCCCAGCATTGAAAAGCAGTGAACGAGAAGCCGGGAGAATTTAACCACCCTAACTATAACAATCACCATACAGGGGATCCAGAATAATGCAAAACCAAGGGTGGGGTGGAGCAGAACGTACTGTATACTTATAATACCAATTCTACAGGTGAGTATTTCATAGAATTGTATTATTCTTAGTATACAGTATACAGTACGTCCTGCTCCCGATAGATTACTTACACTTGGGACATCCAATAGCAGTGTCCATAAAATAGGGTGGGATCCCCAACAAAAAAGGTAACAGCAGACAGTTTAAACCACTGCCGCCTGCAAAACCTTGCGGCCAAAAACAGCATCAGCTGAGGCCCTAACATCAACCTTGTAAAACAGAAGACCAAGTAGCGGCCTTGCAAACTTGTTCAACAGAAGCCTGGTGCTGGAAGGCCCAAGAGGCACCAATAGCACGAGTAGAATGAGCAGTAAGGCGGAAGGGAGGACTCTTCCCCTTAGCAGAATAGGCCTGAATCACAGCCTGGCGAATCCATTTGCTAATAGTAGACTTGGCAGGAGCCAAACCCTTCCTGGGCCCAGAATGGACCACAAAAAGAGCATCAGTTTTCCTGAAGGGCGCAGTGACTACCAGGTAATACTTCAGACACCTGACCACATCCAAGGAATGCAGACCCCTTTCCTTAGCGTTGCTAGGATTAGGGCACAATGAAGGAAGAACAATATCTTGATTTAAATGAAAAGCAGACACCATCTTAGGCAGAAAGTCTGGCTTAAAGCGGAACACCACCTTGTCCTGGTGTCTCTCATAGTATGGGGGCTGAATAGACAGAGCCGCCAGCTCAGACACACGCCTGACTGAAGTAATGGCCACCAGAAAGACAACCTTGAGGGTAAGCACAGCCAGAGCAGCATCCTGTATAGGTTCAAAGGGAGCACCCTGCAAGGCAGACAAAACCAAGTTCAAATCCCAAACAGGGACCATAGGTTTACGTGGGGGATGCACATGAGTAACCCCCTGGAAAAAGGTCTTAACCAAAGAATGCTGAGCAAAAGACTTCTGAAAGAAAACAGACAGGGCAGAAACCTGACCCTTCAGAGTACTGAGTTGGAGTCCCGACTCCAACCCATGCTGTAAGAACTCCAGAACCCTGGGTACTGAAAACACCCGACAGGGAAGAGACCTAGACTCGCACCAGTTAATGTAGGTACGCCATAGCCTGTAATAGATGGAAGAATTTTCTTCCTAGCCTTCACCATGGTATCAACCACCGAGGCGGACAAGCCTTTCTTCATCAAGATGGAGGTTTCAGCAGCAAGGCCGTCAAAGCCAGAGTTTGTAAATTGGGATGGCGTAAGGGGCCCTGAGTGAGCAGATCTGGCACCCCTGGCAGAACGTACTGGTCTACTGCCATCTGCACCAAGTCTGCGAACCACACTCTTCTTGGCCACCTGGGGGCCACCAGAATCGCTGGCACCCCTTCCAGAGCAATCTTGTGCAGAACCCTGCCCAGAAGGGGGAATGGAGGAAAGACATACAGGAGCCGAAATTCCTGCCATGACATGGACAGAGCATCCGTGGTCAAGAGGATCCTGAGACAGGGAGACAAAGGCCGGGAGCTTGTGATTGTGACGGGACGCAAACATATCCACATCTGGTAGACCTCAACGGTGACACAGGGACTGGAATACCCTGTTGCAGAGGGACCACTCTCCCTGACGAGAGGTCCCCCTGATCAGAGAGTCTGCCAGTAGATTCTCTGCCCCCGGAATGTACACAGCCGAAATGCATTGAACATTGGCCTCCGCCCATGTCAGAATCCGCAACACCTCCTGGAGGGCCCCCCTGCTCCGGGTCCCTCCCTGATGGTTGATGTATGCAACCGCCATCCTGTTGTCTGAGCGCACCTGCACAGGCAGACCCCGCAGGTGGTCAGTCAACTGATCCAGAACCAATCTGATCGCCCGTAGTTCCAAAATGTTGATAGGTAAGTGGGCCTCCTGAGGCCCCCACCTCCCCTGGAACCGCAGGGACTTCCAGATTTCCCCCCATCCTGACAGACTGGCATCCGTGGTGACCGTCTCCCGGGAGGGGGCCAGAAAGGACCTGCCCCCCAGCAAGTTCCTGGAGTCCAGCCACCACGAAAGGGACCGCCTGACCAAGGGGGGGAGCACACAGACCCCATCCAAGGACGTTGGATCCTTGTCCCAAACTGACAGAAGGTGAAGTTGTAGAGGCCTCAAATGGAACTGAGCAAAAGGCACCGCCTCGAAGCACACCACCATCAGGCCCACCAACTGCATTCCCTGCCTGAGGAAGGGATGGGGACACGACAGCAGGAACCTCACCTGCGCAGTTAGAGCTTCCACCTTCTGTTGAGGAAGGAATATCCTTGACTGAACCGTATCCAGAATCATTCCCAGGAACGGGATCACCGAGGAAGGGGACAGAGAAGACTTGGGGTGATTGATCACCCAGCCGAAGGACTCCAGGGTGGACACCACCAGCTGAGTGTCCAACTCTGCCTGCTGTAGAGACCGAGAGGTGATGAGTATGTCGTCCAGGTAGGGCAGCACGCGGATGCCCCTTGACCTCATCAGAGACATCACCCCCGCCAGCACCTTGGTGAACACTCTGGGAGCTGAAGTGAGGCCAAATGGCAAGGCCACAAATTGGTAATGTTGATCTTCCAACGCGAATCTGTGGAACCTTTGATGTCCTGAAAACACAGGGATGTGAAGGTAAGCATCTTTGATGTCCACAGACGTCATGAAATCCTCTGGGTGCAGGGAGCTGATGGCCGAGCGCAGAGTTTCCATACGAAAACGCCTGTTCTTGACAAATTTGTTGAGGATCTTTAAATCCAGAATGGGCCTGACTGACCCATCTTTTTTGGGAACTGTGAAGAGGTTGGAGTAGAACCCCTTGCCTCTTTCTCTTAAGGGGACCCTGCAAATGACCCCCAGACCCAGAAAGCCTTGCACGGCCTGCGCCAACACCTGAGCTGAGACAGGGTCCTGGGGGATCCGGGACCAGATGAATCTTGCGGGAGGCCACACCGGACACTACCTCCTGAATCCACCGGTCTGAGACGTGATGCCTCCAGACGAGAGCAAAGTGTGCAGCCGTCCCCCCACCCTGACAGGCGAGGGAGCCCCATCATGCCTGAGGGGGCTTGGGGGAGGATTTGGGCTTAGCCCCCCAGGAGGAGCCAGGACGTCATCCTCTGCTCCTGTGCCAGGAATCTGCACGACCCCACGCGAAGGACACCCCTTTTCCTTGTTTAGCACCACGGTAGGGGAATGAAAGGGAGCCCTGGCCCCGAAAGGGCCGAGACTGCCGTCTGCGCTGGGGTAACTTACCTCCCTTAGCAAAAAGGTCTAGGCAGTCCCCAAACAGGCGAAGCCCCCAGTGAGGGCCTTCTTTGCAGCATTGTCAGCAGCCCACTGGCACTGCCAAACCGCGCAGGGCATAGCTACCACCAAGGCAGAAGTTCTCGTACACATCCTAATGCCATCATTCAAGGCAGATAGGATAAAGTTTACAAACACATCACAGTTAGACAGTGCATTAAACAAATCAGGTAGCAAATCATCAGGAGCACCATCAAGTACACTTCTGATCAGGGACCTGAGCGCCACAGATGTAATGGCCGAGGCGCAAACCGGGCGAAGCGCCGTCCCCACAAATGCAAAGGCATGGCACGCCAATTGGTCAATGCGCTGGTCCCGCAGAGCAGTAGAGTCAGGGGAGTGCATAACAGAGGTGTTAGACAGCCCTAGAATAGGAGCATCCACCTCGGGAGGGGATGACCAGCACTTGACCATATCAGCAGGAAAGGGGAACTTTCTGTCCCAACTCTTAGGTATACCGGGAAGTCTACTGGGACGTTCCCACTCCTTAAGCACGAGATTATTGAAATGGGTTTGCTCAGGAAATTCCAAATGAGCCTTAGCAGTATGAAAAAGCTCACCCCTTTGCCTAGGAGCCGCAACACGGTGAGAGATGAACAGAACCTCAAAAATCTGAACCAGCAGTCAGTCAGTATCATCCGGGGCCCAGGAGTCAGAGCCAGAATCGTCATGACCCCTGGGTCTCTCAACAGATGAACCTGAATCAGAAAACAGCTCCCCTTCGTCCGAGGGGGTATAGCCACATAGATGCAAAAACTCATCAGACTCCATAGGGAAAAGAGTCAGGCATCAGGGGTTAAGTGAGTGCCTAAGTGCTTTTTAGCAGTGGCCTTACGCGCTAAAGTATTAGCAATACATTTTTCAACACTGGCCAGTCTAGCAGACACATCAGGCTGAGAATCCCCGCTTGTATGCAATTCAATGGGGGTGAGACTCAAGCTTGGGGGAGTAGGTGAAGTGAGACGAGGTGCAGGCCCAGCCACAGGAGGGGCGGATTGCAACGTTAGCACCTGCTGTGCGCAAGGAACACAGACCCGTGCATTGTCACCGCTAATAGGTGAGACCCCACAAGCTACACACAGCCGGGCTTGTCCCGAAGGAACCCCGGTCACATTATCCTGAGATGCCTCCATATGGTGATTATTAGGCACAATATGCCAGTAGGGATTGACGCTATAAAGCAACCCTGGATGCCCCAATGACCCGCTAGGGAAGTGGGAGTAATTATACAAGGCCCAACTATCAATTACACCGGGCCGGGAGAAGCCAATGGATTCACCCGTCTGAAAGACACAATGGGAAGAAGGGGTGTCAGAACCAAACACACTAAAATGAGTATAAAGCCGCCCGCGAGGGCACTTACGGACCACGGTCAGTAGAACCATCACACACGCGCGCGCGACCTGACAAAATGGCGCAGAGAGTACCTCGAAGGGCGGACCAGAGCGAGCCGTGATGCAGAGCGCGCCAAGCCAGGACCTGCCCCCCCGAAGCCCACAGACAAGCAGCCAATGAGAACGCAGAAGTGTCTGAGGTAACACCGCCGCCCGGCACGGAACATCCAAATGAAGGAAAGACGCACACGGCGGCGGCATTTGCAATAGTAAAAAGAGACAAGTCAGCGCAGCGGCTGACACCACATATACTAGTCAAAAAACATGACAAAATGCTGTATGCACGAATCACGATACACACTCACCCACACCCCCCCCTTCTTTCCCCCCCCCCGAAGGCTACAGGGAGAATGAGGGAGGATGGCGGCCCTCTGTACAGGACCCACCGCTACACGGGGCATGGGACAATAATGCGGGAGGAGCATCCCATAAAGGCTCACCATTAGCCTATACCGCCTACCCTTTGGTGGGGGATTGCGGTGGAGCAGCGCTCCTTGAGCACACATGGTGCTGCCTACCTTCACCCGACCAGCGCAGCCCAGGCTGGGAGGCACATCACATGAGGAACGGGTGGGAATAGTCCAACAGGGCCGCAGGCTAATAGCCCCGCTCACCTGCGAGAGAGTGATAATTTCATGTCTTCGCAGTAAGCACTGCAGAGAAAAATGGGGATTTGTGGGAGGTCCCCAGGTATTTGAGGGGCCGGGAGGAGCCTGTTTTACATGTCTCTGCAGTGCAGCGCCATCTGGCGGAGGATAACCCAAGTGTAAGTATTCTATCTGGAGCAGGACGTACTGTATACTAAGAATAGTACAGGGGGCAGGGTTATAGCTCTGCTTTGCTCAGACAGAGCAGAGCTGGGGTCAGGATAAGGTCAGCAGTCCCAGAATGCAGAGCAGCACAGTCAGAAGACACTTCCTGTTTGCAGGCTGCCTGATGTTCCATGAGCGGCCATCTTGGATGTTTAAAGGTTCTTAAAATGCAGTAGATACAGGTAAGATGGTTTTTAATATGAGCAATTTGTATGTACAGGGTGTGGGAAACATATAAGATAGACTCTTATTCAGAGTAAAGGACCGCTTTAAGGGGCATGCTGATTTGCAAAGTCCTGCCATGTAAATCTCAACCGAGATGCCAGGAGCGAGGCTTCATAATTGGCTTTTTGTGGGTTTTCACCGTAATGAAACATAGCAACAGCAGTGCCATCCCTGCTTTAAACGCCTAATAGTGATGTGCAGAGCAGAAAGAGCAGAGGTGGCACCATCTGCTGCCACTGAATTTCACTGCTGCAGGAACCCAGAAGAAGGCAAGCATCCTAGATTTACACTAGGATGCCCCCTTGGGATTATGACAGTGGATCAAAAGTTGTTCACTTGGATGCAGACAGGGCAAGTCTAGAAACAAGTTTACATGTTACAGTGTTTCAAACTGCCAAGGCAATTTTTAAAAATAGATATCTTTAGCATGTTAATAGTTAGCATTTCATTGAATCTGACATGAGTCCATTACTCTTCTTTCTTTTTCCTAAAAGATAAAGTATCTTTGGTTTCTTGTAATTTTTCAGTAAGTCTATCCTTTGTTTCTTCAATTTTTTCATTAAACATGTCCTTAGTTTCTTCTATTTTCTCTGTAAATCTCTCTTTTGTCTCCTCCATTTTGTCCTGTATATAGTCTTTCACCAGCGGAGGGGTGGTTAAGTAGCCATATTTTCTCAGATATTTGACGCTTATGGAAGTTCCTCCTAATGTAACTGTATAACGAACTGGGGTTGAAATCTGGAAAAGGAAAAAAAGTTTTATAGTTTTTTAATCCTGCAAGCTAGCTACACAATACAACTATAATATCTCAATGACTGCAGACAGTGCTTAAGATCAAGAGACAAAATAAAGTATAAAAAAAAAATATACACGTTCAAAAAACTCCATAAAGTGGACTTTCCGTTTAAGTATGTTGCCTATGGAAAGAAAAACATCTAGGCAGCAACTGTCAATAACAAGCTTTATAACCTTATATTAAAGTAGCTTGACTCGAAACTAAGGTTGTGTGCAATAATTTTTAACAGCTTGAGTTGCAAGAAGTAAAAAACTCCAGAGAAGTGGAAAAATACAGTTTTTTTGATTACTCACATTTAAAACGGATATTATAAGTGTGACATACACTTCGCTTCAATAAGTCTTGACAGTTGGGTTATTCTCCAGTAGAGGGCGAACTTCTGCAGAGATGAATGCAAAAAAAGAAGCCCCTCCCAGCCCATAACTACCTGGGACCTCCCACCAATTCCCCAGTGTAAAATAGCAGTAAAGGAACCAGGAACCAAATAACAATATTAACAAAAAACAATGGTTCACCATATAAAGGATCCAGAATACCAAACAGGGTGGGTGAAGCGGAGTGTATGTCACACTTATAATATCCGTTTTAAAGGTAAGTAATCACAAAACGGTATTATTCCAAGTGTGACATACACTCCGCTTCAATAAGTCTTGACAGTTGGGACATCCAATAGCAGTGTCCGTCAAGGTTGGGAACCATAACAGTAAAGAATGCACCAACTCAAACCACTGCAGCTTGCAGAACCTTGCGGCCAAAAACAGCATCCGCTGAAGCCCGCACATCAACCTTGTAAAACTTGGAAAAAGTATGAACAGAAGACCAAGTAGCAGCCTTACAAACTTGTTCAACAGAAACCTGGTGCTGAAAAGCCCTTGATGCACCCACAGCACGAGTAGAGTGCGCAGTGACCCTAAACGGGGGAGTCCTCCCCTTAGCAGAATAGGCCCCAACAATGGCCTGACGAATCCATTTGCTAATCGTAGACTTAGCAGGTGCCAAACCTTTCCTGGGCCCGCAGGGCACCACGAAAAAGGCGTCCGTCTTGCGGAAGGAAGAAGTAGTCACCAAATAGTACTTCACACAGCGAACAACATCCAAATTGTGCAGAACCCTCTCCTTGTCATCGTTAGGCTTAGGACACAAGGAAGGGAGAACAATATCCTGATTGAGGTAGAAGGCAGACACCACCTTAGGAAGGAAATCTGGTTTAAAACAAAAAAACACCTTATCCTGGCGTCTCTCAAAGTAAGGGGCCTGAATCGACAGGGCTGCCAACTCTAAGACACGCTGAACCGAGGTAATCGCCACCAAGAAGGCAACCTTCTGAGTGAGAACCAAAGAGCAATATCATGTAGCGGCTCAAAAGGCGGAGCCTGCAGAGCCGAAAGAACCAAATTCGAATCCCAAACAGGAACTACAGCTTTTCGAGGGGGCCGCACATGCGCCACCCCTTGGAAAAAAGTCTTAACCAGCGGGTGTAAAGCAAAAGACCTCTGGAAGAAAACCGACAGAGCAGAAACCTGTCCTTTCAAAGTACTAAGCTGGAACCCCAGGTCCAGATTATGCTGAAGAAACTCCAAAATCCTGGGTACAGAAAAAAACCCTGCAAGGCAAGCCTCACACCAATCAATATAGGACCTCCAAGTCCTATAGTAAATGCCAGAAGAGGACCGCTTCCTAGCCTTAATCAGGGTCTGAACGGCTGCCTCAAACAAACCTTCCTCTTTCAAGATGAAGGTTTCAGCAGCCAGGCCGTCAAAGCCAGCGTTTGTAAATTGGGGTAAAGTAGAAGACCCTGGGATAGCAGGTCTGGTATCAAGGGAAGCCGGCACTGGTCTACGGCCATCCTTACAACGTCTGCGTACCAAACCCTTCTTGGCCACCTTGGAGCCACCAGAACCGCTGGTGCCCCTTCTAGAACCAGTTTGCGAAACACCCTGCCCAGTAGGGAGACAGGTGGCAACAGGTACAGAAAACCCAGGTCCTTCCACGTCAGAGACAAGGCATCCACTGCCAAAGCCAGGGGATCCTGAGAAAGACACAAATGCCGGATGTTTGTGATTGTGCCTCGAGGCAAAGAGATCCACCTCCGGAGTCCCCCACTTGCGGCAAAGATCCAGAAAGAACCACTCTCCGTGGCGAGAGAACCCCCTCCTACTCAGGGAATCCGCCTCCGTATTCTCCACCCCCGAAATGTAGACTGCCGAAAGGCAGGGAACATTGCTCTCCGCCCATCGCAGGATCAGAGAGACTTCCCTGAGGGCACTCCTGCTGCGAGTCCCTCCTTGGTGATTTATGTAGGCCACTGCCGTTCGGTTGTCCGAACGCACCTGAACCGGAAGACCCCGTAACTGTGGGGTTAACCGAGCCAGAACCAGATGAATGGCTCGGAGCTCCAATACATTGATGGGGGTGTGAGCCTCCTGAGGACCCCACACCCCGCTGAACTGATGACTCTTCCAATAACCTCCCCAGCCCGACAGGCTGGCATCCGTGGTAACCGTCTCCCAACAAGGAACCAGAAAGGATCTGCCCTTCACCAGACTGCTCGAGTCCAGCCACCACCGAAGTGACTGCCGAACCCTGGGAGACATCCTGAAAGGTTGATCCAAAGACTGTGGGCTCCTGTCCCAATACGTCAATAGGAGAAGTTGAAGAGGTCTCATGTGAAATTGTGCAAACAGCACCGCCTCGAAGGAGGACACCATCAGTCTCACCAGCTTCATCCCCTGTCGGATAGAGGGGCAAGGGCTGGCCAGAAGAAGACGGATCCGGCCCTGAATCCCCTGCACCTTGGTCTGGGGCAGAAACACTCTGGCCCGACTGGTATCCAGATTCATGCCCAGAAATGAAATCACTCGAGACAGGGAGAGAGAAGACTTGGTGTGGTAGATCACCCACTCGAATCTCTCCTGGGTCGACACCACCTGGAGGGTGTCCAGTTCTGCCTGCTGAAGGGAAGAAGCAGAAATCAATAGATCGTCCAGATAAGGCACAATGCGAATACCCTGAGATCTGAGCAGAGCCATTACGCCCGCCAAAACCTTGGTGAAGACCCTCGGTGCCGAGGTCAGACCGAAGGGAAGAGCTACGAATTGATAATGTTGATCCCCCACCGCAAACCGGAGGAATCTCTGATGTGCCTGAAAAATCGGAACATGCAGATACGCATCCTTGATGTCTATGGATGTCATAAAACCCCCTTGGCGAAGGGAATTGATAGCCGAGCCGAGTCTCCATGCGGAACTTTTTTGGCTCTGATAAACATGTTGAGAACCTTGAGTCTAGAATGGGTCTCACCGAACCCTCCTTTCTGGGGACCGTGAAAAGGTTGGAGTAGTAACCCTTGTCTCCTTCCAGCGGAGGCACCGGGAATATAACCCCCATATCCAGAAGGCTATTCACTGCCAACAGGAGCCCCTGCGCAGCCTGAGGGTCCGAGGGCACCCGAAAACGTAAGAATCTTGGGGGCGGCCAGTACTCGAACTCCAGCTTGTACCCGGAGGAGACCACTTCCAAGATCCAATTGTCTGTGACCTCCCGGGCCCAGACCCGGAAGAAGAGTCGCAGCCGTCCCCCCACCCCTACGGGTGAGGGCGCCCCTTCATTGCTGAGCCGGTTTAACGGCAGGCTTGGGCTTGGAACCCCAGGCAGTCGCGGGATATTCCCGATCTCTGCCTCTGTTCCAGGACGAGCCCCTGACCCCCGAGAAGGCCAGACCCCTAGAAGCTCTGGCCCCTCGAAAGGAAGGAGTGAACGAGCCCGCCCCCCCGAAAGGGACGGCGCTGCTTCCTCCGCTGAGGTAACTTACCGCCTTTAGCAACAGCATCCAATTTATCTCCAAACAGCTGCGCCCCCAGGAAGGGGAGAGCTGTGAGTGACTTCTAGGCTCCAACGTCCGCTGTCCACTGACGGAGCCAGACCAGTCTGCGCATGGCCACCAGCAAGGCTGACGTCCTACTACACACGACAATGGAGTCATCCTTTGCAGCCATGACAAAATCCATGAGCGATTCGCACTTCTTAAGTACAGCGAACTCAGCGCTAGCTGAGTCCAGCTGAGCGTTATTCAGCCAGTCCCTGATAAGAGACCTGGTAGCAAGCGACACCATGGCAGATGCACTAACCGGTCACAGGGCCGAGCCCACGTTGGCAAATGCGTGGCACGCCATCTGATCAAGGCGCTTGTCCTCGCCATCCTTAAGGGAAGAGGTGTCAGGGGTGTTCAGTACAGAAGAGTTGGTCAACCCTAACACAGGCGCGTCAACCTCGGGAGGAGAAGACCAGCGCTTGACCGCCTCCACCGGATGGGGATACTTCTTATCCCATCCCTGAGGCACACCAGGGAGCCGACAGGGCCTCTCCCATTCCCTAAGTATCAGCGCATCAAAGTGACCCTGGGTAGGGAATTCCAGACGGGGCTTGTAGGCCCCAAAAAATTCCCCCTTCTTAAGAGGGGGCTCAGGTGGATCAATATCCAACACCTCCAATAAATGTGACAAAACAGTGGCCGTATAAACGGCATCCCCCAGCGCCTGGCCGGCATTGGAATTCCCAGGCTGACCATAGTCAGCCTCTGAATCCCGATACAATCCCCTCTCCTAAAGCGGGGAATAATCGAACATTTCAGTGGGTTCATCGTCAGCGTCCCACAAGGGCTGGTCCGACGACAACTGTCTTTTTAGCCTGGGGCTTCTTGCCCACCATGCTAGAAATCATTTTCTCTATGCTGGCCAACTTAGCCCAAACATAAGAAGCGACTCCCCACTAGGGGCCGACCCAGAAGGCAGGGTACCAGACTGCCGCGTTATGGCCTTTTGTGCGCATGGTTACAGATCAGCACATTCTCCTCCGTAAGGGATACCCCACCCCCCACACATGGCCCGGATTATCCTGAAGGGATCCCGGGCCTGGTATCCTGCAGAGCCTCCATACGGTGAATTTTTGTGGTCAGTTGCAAGACCGTAGGGAATTACGCAAAAGCAACCCGGGATGCCCCTTAAAAGTCCCGGTGGGAGGATTTTAGGGATGGACAATATTTATATCTAGGGACCCCAGGATCTGGAGAGACCCCTTAAAATGCACTTATACAGGGACACCTGAAACACATGCCCAATATGAAGCAATCTGCAACACAATAGGCATATAATTACTATTAAGGCATCTGCATTAATAAAATCACAAGCATACCACACATACTATATACATATAAATATACAGGTATACTGCAATAAAGGGTAAAAATATACACCACTAGGGGCCCACCCCACCAGAGAGTGACCCCCAACGCACAAAGGAAAACAGGCCATCAGGCCCCTACCTGACCCCCAAGAGCAGCACGGCAGAGCAGGAGATCTTCAAGATGGCCCCTGACCAGGAGGAAACCAGACCAAGGGAGAAGAAGAAGGGGGGTGTGCCAGCGCCGAAGGCGCGCTATCCAGGCCACGCCCCCCTCCCTGCAGCGCGGATCTGGCCAGAGGGAGGCCTGCACAAATTGCGCCGACGAGGGGGCGGGCTACCGCGGCTGCGCCCGGCCCCGCCCCCTTCTCCACCCAGACACACAGCCTGAGTGACTTCACTCAGGCTGAAGGAAGCCATATTGCACCAATTCATCGAGGGATCACTTCCAGATGAGCCACATCAACCAACAACAAAGTGTGAAACACCTAAACACACACACACACACACATCCATTAGATTAAAACTAATAAAAAAAGAGGCCAGCTTAGGACCCCCCCCCCCCCCCCGTATCTGAGTGTGTGCATTTTGCACACACTGGACGCGAGATGTAAAGGGGAAACTATGCCCTGGAGATACGAGCCACACATCCAATCGGTCGATGGGACAAACGAAGAATGGCTACATATTGATGCCCCCGTCACCAAATCTGATCTGAAAAAGCAGCCTCCCAATGCAGAGTTAATATTTATGCCTTTAATGCACATATGTCAAACTCAAGGACAAGGGGCTGAATGCAGCCTTTTTATGTGGCCCTCTGACAGGTGCCAAATGGGCGTCGGCTGGACGGCACTCCTAGTCGACCCTGTTACTCCAAGGCTTCTGACTGTGTGTGGAGTCCTACGCTCCTCTGTGCAGTACAGTACCGCCTCTAATCCTGACCCCTGTTGCAGTGCCTGTGAGCTGGTGTTGCCTTTTCAACACTCTGGGTGAGGAGAGAGCAGCGTCTGCAAATGTTCTGTGTCTCTGTGCAACCAGCTCTCAACACTCAAGGGGGGCCACCTAACCCACCCAACTCATGCCACAGCAGAGGGTGCATCAGCTGCTGCCGGGGTTTTTGCTAGCGCTTGCCAGGTGGGGTGGTAAAAAAAAATACAATTCTGTGATTACTCACCTGTAGAATTGTTATGAGTATACAGTACGTCCTGCTCCAGATAAGAATCATTACACTTGGGTTTTACCCCGCCAGATGGCGCTGGACTGCAGAGACCGCGAAATTGGCTCCTCCCGGCCCCTCAAATACCCGGGACCTCCCACAAATCCCCAGCATTGAAAAGCTGTTAACGAGAAGCCGGGAGAAAGAAAACAGAACCAACTAGTAACTAGAACAATGATAACAATCACCATACAGGGGATCCTAGGATAATGCAAAACCAAGGGTAGGGTGGAGCAGGACGTACTGTATACTCATATTAACAATTCTACAGGTGAGTAATCACAGAATTGTATTATTCTTAGTATGCAGTACGTCCTGCTCCAGATAAGAATCATTACACTTGGGACATCCAATAGCAGTGTCCATAAAGTAGGGTGGGATCCCCAAAGGTAACAACAGACAGGTCAGACCACTGCCGCCTGCAGAACCTTGCGGCCAAAAGCATCATCAGCTGAGGCCCTAACATCAACCTTGTTAAACTTGGAAAAAGTATGAACAGAAGACCAAGTAGCGGCCTTGCAAACTAGTTCAACAGAAGCCTGGTGCTGAAAAGCCCAAGAGGCACCAATAGCACGAGTAGAATGAGCAGTAAGGTGGAAGGGAGGATTCTTCCCCTTAACAGAGTAGGCCTGAATCACAGCCTGACGGATCCATTTGCTGATAGTAGATTTAGCAGGAGCCAAACCCTTCCTAGGACCAGAAGGGACCACAAAAAGAGCATCAGTTTTTCTGAATGGTGCAGTAGCCACCAGATAGTACTTCAGACACCTAACCACATCCAAAGAATGCAAGACCCTCTCCTTAGCATTACTAGGATTAGGGCACAAGGAAGGAATAACAATGTCCTGATTCAGATGAAAGGCAGACTCGACATTAGGCATAAAATCTGGCTTGAAGCGAAACACCACCTTGTCCTGGTGTCTCTCAAAGGGGGCTGGATGGAAAGCACCGCCAACTCAGACACACGCCTAACAGAGGTGATAGCCACCAAAAAGACAACCTTGACAGTAAGAATGGCCAGGGCAGCCTCCGGCACAGCCTCAAAGGGAGCACCCTGCAAGGCAGACAAGATCAAGTTCAAATCCCAAACAGGCAACATAGGCTTACGTGGGGGACGCACATGAGTAACCCCCTGGAAAAAAGTCCTAACCAGAGAATGCTGGGCAAAAGACCTCTGGAAGAAAACAGCTAGGGCAGAGACATGACTCTTCAGAGTACTCCCCAGCTCCAACCCATGCTGCAGGAATTCCAGGATCCTGGGAATAGAGAACACACGACAGGGAAGAGACTTCGACTCACACCAGTCAATGTAGGCACGCCAACCCTATTGTAAGTGGAAGAAGAAGACTTCTTTCTAGCCTTTATCATGGTATCAACAACAGAGGCAGACAGCCCCTTCTCCATCAAGATGGAGGTTTCAGCAGCCAGGTCGTCAAAGCCAGAGTTTGTAAATTGGGATGGCGTAAATGACCCTGAGTGAGCAGGTCTGGCACCCTGGACAGAGCGTACTGATCTACTGCCAGCTGCACCACGTCTGCGAACCACACTCTTCTTGGCCACCTGGGGGCCACCAGGATAGGCACCCCCCCCCCCCCTGAGCTATCTTGCGCAGAACCTTGCCCAACAGGGGGAATGGAGGAAAGACATACAGGAGCTGAAAGTCCTGCCATGACATTGCTAGGGCATCCGTGGCCAAGGGTCACGGGACAGAGGATCCTGGGACAGAGAGACAAAGGCCGGGAGCTTGTGATTGTGACGGGACGCAAACAGATCAACATCTGAGATTAAAACACCCTGTCGCAGATGGACCATTCTCCCAAGCGAGAGGTCCCCCTGCTCAGAGAGTCTGCCTGCAGATTCTCCACCCCTGGAATGTACACAGCTGATATGCAGGGAACATTGTCCTCCGCCCAGGCCAGGATCAGAGACACTTCCTTGAGGGCCCCCGTGCTCCGGGTCCCTCCCTGATGATTGATGTAGGCAACCGCCGTCTGGTTGTCCGAGCATACCTGAACAGGCCGGCCCCGAAGGTGTTGGGTCAAGTGAGCCAGAACTAACCTGATCGCCCTCAGTTCCAGAATGTTGATAGGTGTGTGGGCCTCCTGAGGGCCCCACCGCCCTTGGAACTGCAGGAACTTCCAGAAACCCCCCCCCCCCAACCTGTCAGACTGGCATCCATGGTGACCGTCTCCCAGCAGGGGGCCAGAAAGGATCTGCCCACCAACAGGTTCCTGGAGTCCAGCCACGACGAGAGGGACCACCCGACTAGGGGGGACAACACAAGGACCTGGTCCAGGGATGCAGGATCCTTGTCCCATACTGACAAGAGGTGGAGTTGCAGAGGCCTTATGTGAAACTGGGCATAAGGGACCGCCTCGAAGCACGACACCATCAGGCTCACCAGCTGGATTCCCTGCCTGATGGAGGGATGAGGGCAAGATAGCAGGAACTGAACCTGCGCTAGCAGACTGTCCACCTTCTGCTGAGGAAGAAAAATCCTTGCCTGAACTGTATCCAGATTCATTCCCAGGAAGGGTGTCACCAAGGAGGGAGACAGGGAAGATTTGGGATGGTTGATCACCCAGCCAAATGACTCCAGAGTGGACACTACCAGCTGAGTATCCAGCTCTGCCTGTTGGAGGGACTGAGAAGTGATGAGAATGTCGTCCAAATAGGGCAGCACGCGAATGCCCTGAGACCTGAGCAGAGACATCACTCCTGCCAGAACCTTGGTGAACACTCTGGGAGCTGAAGTGAGACCGAAGGGCAATGCCACAAATTGGTAGTGCTGATCCTCCAGAGCGAACCTGAGGAACCTTTGATGACCTGGAAAAACAGGAATATGAAGGTAAGCATCCTTGATGTCCACAGAGGTCATGAAGTCCCCTGGACGCAGGGAACTGATGGAAGAGCGCAAAGTTTCCATGCGAAAGCGCCTGCCCTGACAAATTTGTTGAGGATCTTCAAGTCCAGGATTGGCCTGACTGACCCATCTCTTTTGGGCACGGTGAAAAGGTTGGAATAGAAACCCTTGCCCCTT
This sequence comes from Gastrophryne carolinensis, assembly GCA_027917425.1. Taxonomy (NCBI): domain Eukaryota; kingdom Metazoa; phylum Chordata; class Amphibia; order Anura; family Microhylidae; genus Gastrophryne; species Gastrophryne carolinensis. The sequence goes on along the minus strand of CM051239.1, from coordinate 307,546,788 downwards.
TCTCGTAAGGGGACCTGACAGATGACCCCCAGCTCCAGAAGGCTTCACACCGCCAGAACTAGAGCCTGAGCTGACACAGGGTCCTGAGAAATCCGGTATCTGATCTTGTAACCGGAGGACACTACCTCCTGAATCCACCGGTCTGAGACATGAAGCCTCCAGACGTAAGCAAAATGCTGAAGCCGTCCCCCCACCCCGGATGGGTGAGGGCGCCCCGTCATGCCTGAGGGGGCTTGGAAGAAGACTTAGGCTTGGAGCCCCAGGATGAGCCAGGGCATCCAAGTCCTCTGCCCCTACCCCAGAAATCTCCTCGGGCCCCAGGAAAGGAGACCCCCTCCCCTGTCTGGATCCACGGTAGGGGGAAGAAAAGGAGCCCTGGCCCCGAAAGGGCCGGGACTGCCGCCTGCGCTGGGGTAACCTGCCTCCCTTAGCAAACAGGTCCAGGCGGTCTCCAAACAGGCACAGTCCTTTGAAGGGAAAGCCAGTGAGAGCTTTCTTGGCAGTGTCGTCAGCAGCCCACTTGGGCAGCCAAACCGAGCGGCGTATAGCCACCACAAGGGCAGAGGTTCTGCCACACATCCTAATGGTATCATCCAAGGCAAAGAGGACATAAGTCACAAAAACCTCACAACGAGAGAGTGCATTAAACTCCTCACTAGACATATCATAAGGAGCACCATCTAGGACACTCCTAAGCAGGGTCCTAATAGCCACAGCCGTAATGGCAGAGGCACAGACCGGGCACAGCGCCGTCCCCACACAGGCAAAGGTATGGGACGCCAGCTGATCAATACGCCGGTCCTCACCATCCCGCAGCGTAGTAGAGTCAGGGGAATGCATGACAGAGGTGTTAGATAACCCTAGGACTGGGGCATCCACCTCTGTGGGGGGATTACCAACGCTTCACCACATCAGCAGGAAAGGGATACCTCTTATCCCAACTCTTAGGGACTCTGGGAAGCCTGCTGGGACGCTCCCATTCCTTGAGCACGAGATTATTAAAATGGGCTTGCTCAGGAAACTCTAAACGTGGCTTAGCAGTATGAAACAATTCCCCCTGCTGCCTGGGGGCTGCAACTGGGGGAGAGATAGACAGTACCTCAAAAATCTGAGACAACAGCCTATCAGTATCATCTGGGGCCCAGGGGTCAGAGCCAGAATCATCATGAACCATCATCATCAGATGACTCCGAGTCAGAGAATAACTCCCCTTCTTCCAAAGGGGTATAACCAGATAGTTCCAAGAACTCATCAGCCTCCATAGGAAAAAGAGTGACATCAGGCGTCAAGTGCCGCTTCTTAGCAAAGGCCTTACGCGCCAAGGTATTGGCAAGCATATTCTCAACATTAGCTGGTCTGGAAGACACATCAGGCTGAGATGCAACTCAATGGGAGTCAAATTCAAGCTTGGGGGAGTAGGTGACTCCATACGAGGCGCAGGCCCATCTACTGGTAAACCAGGCTGTAGCACAAGCACCTGCTGGGCACAAGGTATACAGACCCGCACATTGTCAGCACTAGACACCCCACACACAGTCGGGCTTGTCCCGAAGGAACCCCGAGCACATTATCCTGAGACGCCTCCATATGGCGATTATAGCGGCACAATAGGCCAATAGGGATTCACGCTATAAAAGCAACCCGGGATGCCCCAATAGCCCGCTAAGGAAGTGGGAGTAATTTACACACTAGGCCTCACAAGTTTAATAACTAAATAGAGGGAGTAGGGCCGGGAGAAACCAATAGAGTTCGACCTGCCTGAAAGACATAAGCGAAGAGAACCCCATAAGTGACATGTATAATGACATAGGGTAAATAAAGCCGCCAGCTAGGGCACTCACGGACCGCGGTAGGTAGATGCCATCCACGCAGCAGCCAAAACTAGAGAAAAAATGGCGCCCGTATACCTCGAGGGGCGGGCCGCGGAGACAGTGACGCGGAACGCGCCATGCACGGGCCCCACCCCCCGGAAGAGCGCGAAGCAGCACACGTGACAAGCAGCCAATAACAGCGCACCAGCGCCTGAGGTAATGCCGCCACCAACCGCGGTGCACAGTGGAAGCGCGCGCAGCGGCATATTCAAAAACGCAACCAGTGCAACCAAGTCAGCGCGGAGACTGACACTAACCAGAAGCACATAAAAACAGTGAAGCACCAAGGCATATACACCCCCCCCCCCCCCCCGAGAGCTACAAGGGAGAGCGAGAGCAGCGGCCACTTGACATAGGGCCCACCGATAGACAGGGGCAAGGGGCAATAGGGCGGGAGGGGCATCCCATAGAGGCTCACCATATGCCTATACCGCCTACCTTTTGGTGGGGGCCTGCGGTGGGGCAGCGCTCCTAAGCACCTGACGGCGGTCCTAATAGCCCCGCTCACCTGCGAGAAGAGAGAGCCATCTTCTTGTCCTTCGCAGTCCAGACTACAGAGAAATTCTGAGGGGATTTGTGGGAGGTCCCGGGTATTCTAGGGGCCGGGAAAAGCCAATTTTGCGGTCTCTGCAGTCCAGCGCCATCTGGCAGAGTAATACCCAAGTGTAATGATTCTTATCTGGAGCAGGACGTACTGTATATTAAGAATATTATTGAAGGGCTGCCCTGGGCAAACAAATTCAGCATCTGTGTCTATTCTGGCCAAAATAATTCTGTGGTTGTCCTGTGCAATTTAATGGCTGTATCTGTCCTGGCCTAAATATTGTCTGTAATCATACATTTGGATTGTCTTGTTTGCATTTGGTTATACATTGTTATTAACTGTCCCTTTGAAGGCAACCAGCGAATGCTTTAATGTATTCAAATTAGACTCCATCCCAGCTACATTTCTAAAAGTGTTTAGATTTTAAAAGTCAAATTAATTCTAATTGGAGCCTACATGCCAAGTCATTCACCAACGCCTGCAACTGCCACCCTGCACCTCCCTACTGACAAATTCACTTCCATATAACTTTGGTAATAGTCTAGGATAGGGGTTCCCAACCAGTGGTACTAGTAGAGGAGTTGAGCTGCCCACTGACGGTACTCAAGGGGGGGGGGGGGGTGAAAGTCAGGGGACATGAAGCAGTGCAGACAAACTACTACAATAGAATATGCCAGAAGGGCATCAATAAATAACCAGACAGGCTTGTTTTTCTCTCTTTTAAAGAGGAACATCAGACCTTTTCTGATGTTCCTCAAACATCCCTCCCTCCTCCCTCACTGCCTTTTGGATGGCGGAGTTTTCTAAAACATGGAGGACAACAGGAGAGCGTATGCTGAGCGCGATGAAACTGGAGAGGTAAGTTAAATTTTATATTTTTGTAAACCGGAGGGGCAGGGGGGCAAGCCAGGTCTCTGGAGTTTTTACTAACTCCCCATGACCTCAAATGTTCCTCTTTTTATGGAAGGAAAAGGACATTCTGGGTGACAGACCCCGTCACCCCTGATAGACTAAACCTGTCACCCCTGGATTTTATTCCCACCTTTAGAGAATAAACCACAAGCTTGTCGGGAGTTTTAGTCAGTTCGGATGAATAAGTGACCCCACCTCTCATTGGCTGACATATATTTATATAGATTTTTAACATTACACAATTTCAAGATAGTGCTCCTGGTTTTTGGTTAATATTATGTATGCCTTTAATGCACATATGTCAAACTCAAGGACAAGGGGCTGAATGCAGCCTTTTTATGTGGCCCTCTGACAGGTGCCAAATGGGCGTCGGCTGGACGGCACTCCTAGTCGACCCTGTTACTCCAAGGCTTCGGACTGTGTGTGGAGTCCTATGCTCCTCTGTGCAGTACAGTACCACCTCTAATCCTGACCCCTGTTGCAGTGCCTGTGCGTCTGGAAATGTTCTGTGTCTCTGTGCAACCAGCTCTCAACACACAAGAGGGGCCACCTAAGCAACCCAACTCATGCCACAGCAGAGGGTGCATCAGCTGCTGCCGGGGTTTTTGCTAGCTATTGCCAGGTGGGGTGGTAAAAAAAATTAGTGAAGGGCTGCCCTGGGCAAACAAATTCAGCATCTGTGTCTACTCTGGCCAAAATAATTCTGTGGTTGTCCTGTGCAATTTAATGGCTGTATCTGTCCTGGCCTAAATATTGTCTGTAACCATACATTTGGATTGTCTTGTTTGCATTTTGTTATACATTGTTACTAACTGTCCCTTTGAAGGTAACCAGCGAATGTAAAAATGAGTTTGACAACCCTGCTTTAATGTATTCAAATTAGACTCCATCCCAGCTAAATTTCTAAAAATGTTTAGATTTTAAAAGTCAAATTAATTCTAATTGGAGCCTACCTGCCAAGTAATTCACCGAAGCCTGTAACTGCCATCCTGCACCTCTCTACTGACGAATTCTCTTCCATATAATTTTGGTAATAGTCTAGGATAGGGGTTCTCAACCAGTGGTACTAGTAGAACAGCTGAGCTCCCCACTGGCGGTACTTAAAGGAGCACTATCGCGAAAAAATGGCCCAATAATAAAAATCCATATAAATATGTTGGATGGAGGGAGGAGGGGTCACTTATACACCCGGTATCGAGAAATATCCAGCCAGGCTTGTTTTTTTTATTTTAATGGAAGGAAGAGGACATCTCGGGTGACAGACTGTCTCTGTCCTGGTAGATTTTATTCCTACCAGGGGAAGTAAACCACAAGCTTGGCGGGAGTTTTATTCAGTTCGGGTGTTTAAGTGACCCCTCCCCTTATTAGCTAAAGTGTTTATATGGATTTTAAATATTACACAATTTCGCAATAGTGCTCCTTAAAGGCAACTGGGGGGTAAAAGTCAGGGAACATGAAGCAGTGCAGACAAACTACCCCTACAATAGGATATACCAGAAGGGCATCAAGAAATAACCAGCCAGGCTTGTTTTTCTCTCTTTTAAAGAGGAACATGTTCCTCTTTAAACATCCCTCCCTCCTCCCTCACTACCTTTTGGATGTCAAGAGTTATCTAAAATGCGCATGCACTAGATCTGAGGGGCGGCACAGTGCATGCCGGGATTCCAAAATGCCACTGCCCGACTGAGGACAACTGAGGAGCAGAGGAATGCCGAGCACGATGAAACTGGAGAGGTAAGTTAAATGTTATATTATTGTAAACCGGAGGGGCAGGGGGCAAGTCAGGTCTCGGGAGTTTTTACTAACTCCCCATTACCTGAAATGTTCCTCTTTAATGAAAGGAAAAGGACATCCGGGGTGATAGACTCAGTCACCCCTGGATAATATTCCCACCATTAGAGAATAAACCACAAGCTTGGCGGGAGTTTTAGTCAGTTCAGGTGTATAAGTGACCCCTCCTCTCATTGGCCAACATATACTTCTATAGATTCTTAATATTACACAATTTCATGATAGTGCTCCTTTAAAGTGGACCAAAATCCAGGATTTTGAATATTCTGGTATTTGGTCCTTGCACCCCGCTATGTGAAACCCCCCAGGTTGCCGAAAATACCATTTTGTGATTACTCACCTTTAAAATGGATATTATAAGTATGTCACACACCCCGCTTCCACTATTCATGACATATGGGTTATGGTCCAGTAGAGGGCGAACTTCTGCAGAGATGAAAGCAAAAAAGAAGCCCCTCCTGGTCCATAAATACCTGGGACCTCCCACACATTCCCCAGTATATGACAGCGGTAAGGGGACCAGGAAGAACTAATAAAACATTCTTAACAATAAAAGGTTCACAATATAAAGCATCCAGAATACTAAAGGGCGGGATGAAGCGGGGTGTGTGACACACTTATAATACCTATTTTAAAGGTGAGTAATCACAAAATGGTATTATTCCAAGTATGTCACACACCCCGCCTCCACTATTCATGACATATGGGACATCCAATAGCAGTGTCCGTCATGGGTGGGATCCAAATACAGCAAAAAATGCACCAATTTAAACCTCTGCAGCTTGCAGAACCTTGCGGCCAAAAACAGCATCCGGTGAGGCCCGCACATCAACCTTATAAAACTTTGAAAAAGTATGAACGGAAGACCAAGTAGCAGCCTTACAAACTTGTTCAACAGAAGCCTGGTGCTGAAAGGCCCAGGAGGCCCCAACAGCAGGAGTAGAATGAGCAGTGATCTTAAAAGGAGGAACCCTCCCCTTAGCGGAATAGGCCCCAACAATGGCCTGACATATCCATTTACTAATGGTAGACTTGGCTGGCACCAAGGGCACTGGCGTCCGTGAGAAAAGGAGAAGTAGCGACCAAATAGTACTTCACACAACGAGCCACATCCAAAGAGTGCAAAACCCTCTCCATGTCATTGCTAGGCTTAGGACACAAGGAAGGGAGAACTACATCCCGATTGAGATGGAAAGCGGAAACCACCTTAGGAAGGAAATCTGGTTTAAATCGAAAAACCACCTTGTCCTGGTGTCTCTCAAAGTAAGGGGCCTGAATAGACAGAGCCGCCAACTCAGAGACACGCCGAACACAAGTAATAGCCACCAAATAGGCCACCTTTTGAGTGAGCACAGGAGGTGCCACATCCTGCATCGGCTCAAAAGGAGGCCCCTGGAGGGCTGAGAGAACCAAATTTAGATCCCAAATGGGAACCAAAGGCTTTTTAGGGGGCCGAACATGAGTGACCCCTTGGAAAAAAGTCTTGACCAGATGATGCAAAGCAAAAGACCTTTGAAAAAAGACAGCCAGGGCAGAAACCTGACCCTTCAAAGTACTGAGCTGGAACCCCTGATCCAGACCATGTTGTAGAAACTCCAAAATCCTAGGAATCGAAAACACCCTGCAAGGCAAGGCCCTAGCCTCACACCAGTCAATATAGGACCGCCAAGTCCTATAGTAAATGGTAGAGGAAGACCTCTTCCTAGCTCTAATCAAGGTTTGAATAACCGCCTCAGACAAACCTTCCTCCCTCAGGATGAAGGTTTCAGCAGCCACGCCGTCAAAGCAAGCGTTTGTAAATTGGGGTAATGTAGTTGACCCTGAGAAATCAGATCCGGAAACAGTGGCAGCCTGTACTGATCTACCGCCAATCTTACGAAGTCTGTGAACCAGACCTGTCTTGGCCACCTTGGGGCCACCAGAATTGCTGGTGCCCCCTCTAGAGCCAGCTTGCGCACTACCTTGCCTACCATGGAGAAGGGGGGGAAACAGGTACAGAAACCCCAGATCCCTCCAGGCAAGGGACAAGGCATCCACTGCCAGGGCCAGAGGATCCTGAGACAGAGATACAAAGGTTGGGAGCTTGTGATTGTGCCGAGAGGCAAAGAGATCCACCTCCGGAGTCCCCCACTTGTGACACAGGGCCCGAAATACTTGAGAGACCATTCCCCTCGGCGAGAGAATCCCCTGCTCAGGGAGTCCGCCTCCGTGTTCTCCACTCCCGGAATGTACACCACCGAGATGCAAGGAATATTGCTCTCTGCCCATGTCAGAATCAGAGAGACTTCCCTGAGGGCACTCCTGCTGCGAGTCCCTCCAAAGGACTAGCGCTGTCCCCTGACAGAATGGGGCACATGGCTAAGTCAGGTACATAAAAGGGGGGAGCCCGGGAGGGCACTCACGTGCTTTGTACAATGGCTGTCACTGCTTTAAGCTCAGAGAAGGAGAGTGAGAAAAGGAAGCAGGAGGGGTGCGGGCCAGCGCGCCGCACCTGGCCCCGCCCCCCTACTCACACAACCAGCAGCGCGGTTCCCAGCCATGGGCTCCGCAATTGGCTCCAAAACAGAAGGGGGGGCGGGCTGTGGCAACATGCGAGCGCCCGGCCCCGCCCCCTTAACACCGCAGCCTGAGGGTAAGAAGCTCCCCTCAGCAGAAGCAAAAAATGGTGACCAGCCAGTAATGTGAAGCACCAAGCACACATACACACATTCACACTTAAAAAAGTCCGCCCCCCCCCCCACTGGAGGGTTAACAGAGGGACCCGGAAGGGGGATAATCCCGTACCAAGTATGGTGTAAGGGATATATATATATATATATATATATATATATATATATATGTGCAATTAGGGTCAGGGCGTCCCGAACCGGGATCACCAACCTGGATTCCGCCTACCCCTTTATATGGAGTCTCACGGGGAAGCATGGCCCCCTGAACACCTATTAAGGTGATTCCTACCCTCACCCGGACCGGCAGCCAAGGCTGGGAGGCTGATATTGGGCTTAATGTATAAAGGTCCGGGCAGAAATAGGGCAAAAAATGGCCGGGTGTAAGCCCGGCTTACCTGCAAGGAAGAGAAGCAGACATCTTCTGACTTGCTCGCCGTCCTGCAGAGAAGAAACTGGGGAATGTGTGGGAGGTCCCAGGTATTTATGGACCGGGAGGGGCTTCTTTTTTGCTTTCATCTCTGCAGAAGTTCGCCCTCTACTGGACCATAACCCATATGTCATGAATAATGGAAGCGGGGTGTGTGACATACTTGGAATACAAACCCACCTCTTTCCAGTACTATGGCGCATGTGCGGCTGCACGTCCAATCAGCGCGGTCAGATCCGCTGACATCCCTTCATCTAAACTTTCGTCTAAGGTGAGCGGCTATGAGCGCGCTGATGGCCGCATCCCCTGCTACCCTCTAATAAGAAGTGTGCCCACACCGATCATTCACAGATGCCCACCACAAGCACGCTCCCTGTTAGATGGATTGCGTGGATGCGCCCATGGCTCACGCTGCTGGGCCGGAAAAGAAGGTAAGTCTATGGGCAATCAGGGGTTTTTCACACAGCGGGGCATACCAATTTTGGATGCCCCGGGGGGAGGGAATCGATTGGGCCGGGAATTTTATAGACTCCTGGGCCGATTGCCATGGGTTTTGGTTCACTTTAAACTAATTACAAAACAGGAAATGGTACTCCATGAAAATAGGCTGGGAACCTGGGTCTAGTACAGTTTTTGAAACTTTGAGGTAAGCCAGGAAGCCCACAATCTGTTTCTAACCCCAATGCTTTCCCTTTGCCTCAATGGGAGTACCATTTTTGATCTTTCGAAGAACTCATATTGGCTCTCTGTCTAGCAGAAGCCTGACAGTTATTGCTCAAAAGGTAGACGGGAGAGGGAAAACGTATTTTTACATTTACAGACACATAGGTTTGTGCTTCACACATATATTTACTTGTGTTTATTTAGAGTCATGAAAAAAGCAATTCTGTGAGTACTCACCTGTAGAATTGTTTTTGTTCTTGCATGGCACGGCCCGCTTCGGTATTCATAACAGTGGGGTTATTCCGCCACAAGGTGGCACAGTGGTACTGCAGAAAAGCTGTGGCTTGTCCCGGCTCCCTATAAAAAACAGGCTTAACCATAGAGTTCCCCAGCGTACACAAGCAGTGAGACAAGCATCCGGGAGAGAATAAGTAAAAAATGTGAAAAAGGTAAAAGACCCCAATTGACTTGGAACAATCACCATAAAGAGGCAACCAAGAACAACGATAACAAGGGTGGGGCGAAGCCGGCCGTGCCATGCAAGAACAAAAACAATTCTACAGGCGAGTACTCACAGAATTGCTTTTTTCTTTATTGCATGGTACGGTCCGCTTCCGTATTCATAACAGTTGGGACATCCAAAAGCAGTGTCCAGAGTAGGGTGGGATCCCCAAAAAATAATGGCCAGTAGTTCAACTCACTACCGCCTGAAGCACCTTGCGGCCAAAAGCAGCATCCGCTGAGGCCTTAACATCAACCTTGTAAAACTTGGAAAAAGTATGAACAGAAGACCAAGTAGCGGCCTTGCAAACTTGTTCAACATAAGTTTAGTGCTGAAAGGCCCAAGAGGCACCAATAGCACGAGTGGAATGAGCAGTAATCCAAAAGGGAGGTTCCTTTCCCTTAGCAGAATAGGCTTAAACCACCGCCTGACGGATCCACTTGCTGATAGTGGATTTAGCTGGAGGCAAACCCTTTCGAGGTCCAGAAGTGAGAACAAAAAGAGCATCAGACTTCCTGAAAGGCTCAGTGGCGACCAAATAAAACTTCAGAGCCCTGACCACATCTAGGGAATGCAGAGTCCGCTCCTTGGAATTAGCAGGATTAGGACACAATGAAGGCAAGACAATGTCCTGATTAAGATGAAAGGCAGACACAACCTTTGGCAGGAAGTCCAGCTTGAGCCGAAACACCACCTTATACAGATGTCTCTCAAAATAAGGAGGTTTGATGGAAAGTGCAGCTAGCTCAGAAACTTGCCTTACAGAAGTGATAGCCACCAGAAAGGCTACCTTAAGGGTTAGAATAGACAAGGTAGCATCACAGATAGGCTCAAAGGGAGGCCCTTGCAGGGCAGACAAAGGCTTACGTGGTGGACGCACATGAGAAACCCCCTGAAAAAAGGTTTTAACCAACCGGTGATTGGCAAAAGATCTTTGGAAAAAAACTGCCAGAGCTGAAACATGGCCTTTTTGGGTACTAAGTTGAAGGCCCTGATCCAAACCATGTTGCAAGAATTCCAGAATCCTGGGAATAGAAAACACCCGACAGGGAAGAGACTTGGACTTACACCAGGCAATGTAAGCATGCCAGACCCTGTAATAAAATAAAGGACGAGGACCTCTTCCTAGCCCGAATCATGGTATCAACAGAAGCAGGCAACCCCTTTTCCATCAATATGGAGGTTTCAGCAGCCAAGCGGTTAAAGACAGTGTTTGTAAATTGGGATGGCGTAGCTGCCCCTGGGTGAGAAGATCTGGATCCTTGTGCCGGTCTACTGCCAACCGCACGACATCTGCGAACCAAACTCTTCTTGGCCAACAAGGGGCCACTAGTATGGCTGGTACCCGCTCCTGGGCTATCTTGCGCATGACCCTGCCCAGGAGAGGAAACTGAGGGAACACAGAGAAGCTGAAACTCCGTCCAAGGTATTGCCAAGGCATCCGTGGCGAAGGCCAGAGGTTCCTGAGACAGAGACAAATCTGGGAAGTTTGTGATTGTGGCGGGACGCAAACAGGTCCACGTCCGGCTGACCCCAGCGGTGACAGGGAGAGAAACACCTGGTGGTTGAGAGACCACTCTCCCAGACGAGACGTCCCCCTGCTTAGGGGGTCTGCCACCAGGTTCTCCACCCCTGGGATGTAAACCGCTGAGATGCAGGGAACATGCTGTTCCGCCCAAGACAGAATCAGGGACACTTCCTTGAAGGCTCGCTTGCTCCGAGTCCCTCCCTGATTATTGAGGTAGGCAACCGCCGTCTGGTTGTCTGAGCGAATCTGAACACCTCGACCCCGGAGGTGAGTGGATAGGCGAGAAAGAACCAACCTGATCACCCTCAGTTCCAGGACGTTGATGGAACATGGGCCTTTTGTGGGCCCCACCGACCCTGGAACTTCCAGAAGCCTCCCCAGCAGGTCAGACTGGCATCTGTGGTGACCGTTTCCCAGCACGGGGGCAGGTCCTTCCTTGAGTCCAGCCACCATGAGAGAGACTGTCTGGCCAGGGGAGACAGAACAAATTCCTGATCTAGGGACACAGGGTCCCGATCCCAAACTGACGAGGTGCAACTGAAGAGGTCTCATGTGAAACTGAGCAAAGGGGACTGCCTCGAAGCAGGACACCATCAGGCACACCAACTGCATCCCCTGATGGATGGAGGGATGAGGACACGACAGCAGAGCCAGAGCCTGCAGCTGAAGACCTTCCACCTTCTGCTGAGGAAGGAACATCTTGACTTGAAAGGTATCCAGCGTCATTCCCAGAAAGGTCCTCACCAATGATGGGGACAGAGAAGACTTGGGATAGTTGATCACCCAGCCGAAAGACTCCAGAGTGGATGTCACCATTTGAGTGTCCTGCTCGGCCTGAGGAAAAGACTCGGCCACAATCAGGATGGAATGATGCGGATGCCCTGGTTCCTTAACAGAGCCATCACTCCCGCCAGCACCTTGGTGAACACCCGAGGTGCCGAGGTGATACCGAAGGGTAGAGCCACAAACTGGTAATGCTGACCCTGCAGCTCGAACCTTAGAAATCTCTGATGACCTGGGAAGATAGGCACATGAAGAAAAGCATCCTTGATGTCCACAGTGGTCATGAAGTCGCCCGGGCGAAGGGTACTGACAGCAGAGCGCAGAGTCTCCATGCGAAAATGCTTGAATCTGACAAATTTGTTGAGGCCCCTCAGATACAGAATGGGCCACAGAGAGCCGTCCTTTTTGGGGACCGTGAAAAAATTGGAATAGTACCCCTGACCTCTTTCTTGATGAGGCACCAAACAAATGACTAAGGCCTCTAACAGGCAATGAACGGCCAGAAGCAACCCTTGAGCAGACAAGGGGTTTAAAGACATCCGGGATCTGATGAATCTTGGGGGGGGGGGGGGGGGGCAGGCTGCAAACTCTATCTTGTAACCGGAGGACACTACCTCCTGAATCCGCTGGTCTGAAACGTGAAGCCTCCAGACGTAAGCAAAGAGCCAAAGCCGTCCCCCCACCCGGATGGGTGAGGGCGCCCCTTCATGCCTGAGGGGGCTTGGGAGAGGGTTTGGATTAAGGATTCTAGGAGAGACCGGGACGACCACGGGTTCTGACACTGCCCCAAGAATCTCTGCGACCACTGGAGAGGAGGAAGCCACGGCCCCCTCTGGGAATGTGAAAGGAAGGGAGGGGGGCAGAGGACCCCCGAAAGGCCGAGACTGCATCCTACGCTGAGGCAGCCTTCCATCCTTGGCTAGAACATCAAGACGTTCTCCAAACAGCCGCAGCCCCACTAAGGGGAGGCCAGTGAGAGCTTTCTTAGCCGCAGCGTCAGCTGCCCACTGGCGCAACCAGACAGAGCGGCGCATAGCCACCAAGAGCGTAGAGGTTCTTCCACACAGCCGCACAGCATCATCCATAGCAGTAAGGATAAAGGCCACAAAACCAGTGCAAAGTAAGAGAGTCCTATATTCCTCCCCCACACTACCAGCTGTTGTGCCATCAATGAGATGCTTAAGCAGTTTCTTAAGGGCAATAGCAGTAATGGCAACAGCACATACAGGGCGCAAGCCAGCCCCCACACAGGTAAAAGCATGGCAGGCCACTTGATCCATGCGCCGGTCCTCTCCGTCCCTCAGAGTGGTGGTGTCAGGGGAAGGCATGACCGAAGTATTGGACAAGCCTAGCACGGGAGCGTCCACTTCAGGAGGAAATGACCACCTCTTAACAAGATCAACGAGAAAGGGATGCCTTTTATCCAAACCCTTGGGCACCGCAGGCAACTTGTTAGGACGTTCCCATTCTTTAAGCACCAAGGTGGTAAAATGTTCCTGCTCAGGGAAATCTAGCTGTTTACCAGGGCGAAAAAGTTTCCCCTGCTTTCTTTTGGCTACCTCAGGGGGAGCAATGTGCAAAATTTCAAAAATATGTGACAGCAGATTATCAGTGTCCTCAGGGTACCATGATTCCTCTCCGGACGCAGACCCAGGGTCACTATCGCAACCCACCTGCTGGTGGGTTCCCCCATCTCAAGGGGCTGACAATCACCAAGATCATCAATCCCCACATACATCTCAGTAAGGGGAGCAGGCCTGGGGTCCAGGTGTCTTCTTGCCAGAGGCCTTCCTAGGAACCGTCCTGGCAAGCTGCTTTTCAATGTTAGCCACCTGCAGAGCCAAATCAGAATGTGACTCCCTGCCAACATTCCCCTCACTGGGGCCCAATTGCAGGAACGGGGAGAGTAGGTGAAGCCGAGTGAGGCGCAGAGCTGGGAAGTGAAGCAGGCAAACCAGCTTGAAGCGCAAGGACAATTTCAGCACACGGCACGCACACCGTGACACTGTTACTCACAGAGTATACCCCACACATGGAACACAGCCGTGCTTGCCCCGAAGGGCCCCCAAGCGCGCTATCCCCAAAAGCCTCCATATGGTGGATAGGCCAGCAGTGGGTACAGGCTTAATACAGAAGCCACCCGGGATGCCCTCCCATGGGATGCCCCCAGAAGTTAACAAGGGGGGGATGAGGGGGAGAAAAGGAGTGGAGCCGAGAGAAACCACAACCCAATGGTATACCGCCTGAAAGACATAAGTAAAATCACGCATAAGCATCCCGCAGCAAAATACCCCAAGTCAATGAAAAACTCCCCAAGGGGGACTCACGGACCAAGACACCGCGGGGTCACACAGGCACAGACCGCTGAATAAGGCGACCCGCTGGAGGAAGCAGCGCTGCAGCCAGGAAGGGAGAAATCCAGACGTGCAGCTCGTCAAAAATGGCGCTGGCAGAGGTACCTCGAGGGGCGGGCCGCGAGGTGAACGACGCGATACGCGTCATCACCTGGCCCTGCCCCCTCCGAAGAGCCCGAAAAACTGCGCTCACGTGACCCGGCCGGTGGCATGACAAAGCAAAATCACCTCAGGTTATAGCGCCCACAGCCGCGGAACGCAGTACAAAGCGGTACGGCAACTAAAAACACCAGAAAACACACCAAAAAATGTAAAAACACCACAGATATGACTACTCGCCGCCACCCCCCCCCAACCAAGTTAGAGGGGGGGGGGGGGGGAAGAGAGAGAGAGAGAAGCAGCGGCAAGCAGCCATGGTCAAGGAGGGAGGCGGGGGGAGGGGGACCCAAAGGAAAAAAAGAGGACACAGTCCCCAAACTACTTACCCCCTCAGAAGCTAGGACAGAAACTCCGCATCCCTAATAGGCTCACCATAAAGCCTATGGCCGGCTACCCTTTGTGTTACAGGGTCTGCGGCTTGGAGCTGCGCTCCAGGAGCACTTGACCCTAGTGCTCTTCTACCTTCACCCAATCTGTCAGCCAAGGCTGGGAGGCAGTGAGGGTCCAGAAACGGATGGAAATAGACTTGCAGGGCCACAGGCTTGGTTGCCCCACTCACCTGCGCAAGAGAGAGAGACATCTGCTAACTTCGCAGTCCACTGCAGAGAGAACACTGGGGAACTCTATGGTTAAGCCTGTTTTTTTATAGGGAGCCGGGACAAGCCACAGCTTTTCTGCAGTACCACTGCGCCACCTTGTGGCGGAATAACCCAACTGTTATGAATACCGAAGCGGGCCGTGCCATGCAATAAAGAAAATTTTTCTTTATGTTCAAACTGGGGTATGGGCTTTAAGGATGAGCAGATAAAATCCAGCATTATGGCTAATAATCCACAGAATATAAAAAACTGTTTCACAAGAGTAGTATTAGATGTGCGACAAAATAGTGTTGGCTCTGTCATAGTATGACACGAAACCTTTATTATTTGTTCTGGTGCTGGCTTTTGAACGGTACATGCCGTTGGTCTCCTCGCAGCTCTGGTCTCATTATTAAGGAATCCAGGTACTGAAGAGCTGCATATCATATCCTGTCAGAAAATCTCTTTACACAATGGCAGAAGATAATCCAACCAGAGAAAACATAAATTAAACATGATGTATTAGAAATTCTGTTTTAGTAGGCAGTAAGATTAAAACACACATATATATATATATATATATATATATCTCACACACACCAACATGTACATAATGTGGGTTATATGCCGTCTTACAGGGCTCTTAATATTGCCTGGGGGGGATTTATTAATATCCGACTGTTGACAAAAGTAGTCTTGAACCACAGAGGCAGTCTTGCAGCTTTTCTTACAATGTTGCATAATACTAATACTTATCCTACCAAGGAACAAACTACATCGCAACATAACATGGCTGTGTAAAAGACAAAGCTTAGGAATGGATACCAGCAATGTATAGTATATAAGTAGCATAATAACTGCAATTAAAGTCCCTGAGTAACACGTGTTTAGCAAAAATGTTAAAACATAGTCCTATAATGGAGACTACAAAACGATGGGTGTATGATACATTGATGTATGATGAATCAATAAATATGTATATACACATTATGGAGATAACAGAATGAGAATAAAAATTGTAAACCGAGAAAGGTCGGGTCCTATACCTTTGGGTATCGTACATCCAGGAGTTAATATAATGAGGTGCAGTCCATTATGAAGATGGTAATAAATTCCATCCCACAGCACAAATACTATCCCTGGTGAGATGCCCCATGCTGTGATACATGGCACCTCACGCAGGGATTTTAAATACTGCATACTCATGCAGGGTATCCTAAATTATGTGATAGATATGTGCCCAACACAGGTTACAAGCAGCCCCAGTATGGGCAGTGCACGTCAACAAAGTAATTGGTGACACGCAGTAAAATTGCAGGGAGGGGGGATCTCTATATGACTAGTATTATGCTCCTTGATTATACCAACCTTATACTGTCTCTAAAAATATGGGATCTCCCAGGTAAATATCCCCATGTGGGGAATGTAGAGGAGGAACCACAGATTACATCTGCAGGAATTGGATCATGTATAGTTCTGCCAGTATGTTAAAGTCGGGCACAAATGTGCCCTTTATGGTAATATATACTAGTCTAAAGAGTGAAAAGGACTGTTTTTCCTCCCCTGGGTGAACTGATGTGTCGTTTCTCTGCGGTCACTCATTGCCAAGCATTGAGGACTCGGTTGATTAAACTGGCACATTATGTGCAAACACTACTGAGGTCTCCATGAAAATGGAGCCTCGCAGCAGATTGCCCCATCTGGCCGGTGACGCGCCGGGCCACTTCCGGCGGAAACTCCGGAGTGGCGCGGTATGCGCTCCGAGCCCTGGAACGCACGACGTCACTTCCGGTGACGTGGAGCGTGTCCGAAGCCCGGGGCATCAAAATGCGTCACCGGAGGAGCGCAGATCAGTCCCGACGGCCGGACAAACACCACGCCGGACGAAGGATTTCTTACACAAAGGGAAGATTTCTCTTCCCCCAGTGCTCCGGCTGCAATATCAGGTAACCCATGTATTGGACACAACTTGTGCTATACACACCCATGTTGAGTACTTCTGCTATATACACCCATGCAAAGCACTTTATATTTTTGTCTGAGCATTGCACAAGACTTTAAATAACTAATCTCAGTATACCATTTGTCTACAGTACTGCCGACAAAACAAGCTGATAATACAATAGGCAATACCGAGGGAAAGCCAAAAGTGACGGCATAGTAAAGTATATAGTGAACCTCACATTTTATGACCTCAGGTATGACTGAACATAACCAACTATGGTGAACATTATATATGCCCAAGCACTGTAACTTTGCTTCAGCTAATCTCAGACCAATTTCAAATTGCATAGGATATGGAGGTGTAACATCCCTTAGCCTACCTCAACTCAAATAACATCATATACAGCTCCTAAAAGGACATATGGACGTGATATTTCTCGGGGAACATTACTCCAATGTATAGCACCTCATTTTAATATATGCATGGAAATTCCTTGACAAGGTAGTTTTTTGTTTATCCACATTTAATGTAAAACCAATGTTTATTATGTAAAGTAGTTGATATATTGCTTTAGTACAACAATGCTTTGAAGCTCTATCATACCTTTGTATACCTTTTTTCCTTTTTTTCAGGTGAAAGGGCATTGATAAAGCCTAGGCTTAAGGCAAAACATGTCTGCCCACCTGTAAGGTATTTCCAAGGTTAATTGAAAAGAGTGGCAATGGCCAGAGAACTCCCATGTATAAACAATACTAAAGCATCTATTGTATGTTAATTGTATAGATAAATGCTCTGTTTTTTATTCAGATGATGAATAAATGTAAATTATTTTAACAGAACGGTGTGGTCACAGTCAGAGATAACATAAAAAAACCAGGGGCACCTAACCCCGGATTCACTCCTAAACATTTGACTGATCTTGACTGTGTACCCACCCAAGTACATGTAACTGGGGTACTTAAGAAAAGGGTCGCACAAGGCAGGGAAACCCATGTTGGGTAACCCCGCACCCCAAGTGAATTTAATATGCAGAGAACCATCACGTGCAGCACAGATAGAAGCAGCCTGGGAGCAGGGCTTGCATATAGGGCAGGCAGCTCCAAGCTGATTGGAGTTGTAGGCTCATGTGGCTTCCCTTTGGTTGTGCATGCCAGCTCCAGAAATTCAGATACCGCTGGAATGTGCAGCCACTGGACGGAAGCCGGCAGCAGCCACACATGGGCAGTGGGAATGTTGGACCAGTAATATTACATTGATTCATGGGGGTTTCACATGGCACTAACTAACTGGGCTTTGGAGAATAACCAGGTGCCCCTCCATGAGGCCCTGTGGTGCTCATTTTAACAGTCAGCCTGATCTGGAGGCACTTGGAAGTTGGAGGAGGCTCTGTTATTCATAATGCATGAACTTTTCATCAGCTAGATCTATATTAATTCATTTGGACGATTCAGCATATCCCCATAAGAAGATCCGAATATACCCTCCCCAGCTGGCCCTGCACACACAGGCCTTTCCCCATGACTCCTTTCCTGTCCACCTGCAGGCTTGAAAGAAATGTGGGTGTGAGTGGCATGGAGGTCCTCTATTAAGTTCTTAGGCTTAGGGGTAGTCATTGCAGCATGGCTCTTATTGTAGTTGTACGTATATTGGATTACTTTATATTTTATAAGCATCTAACAAGTGTTGTATTTTTTATACCCTAGTTGTGTTTCTTTCTGCATTTAAACGGTTACTGGGCTAGCATGTGTTCCGCAAGGGCCAGACACACAACAGCCCCCGCATCCCGAAACAGCACGCTCACTGGGATTCTTTAATCTCTCAGGGCCAGGGGATGCTGGGACCTGGGTGCACAGGGTGACCCCTGCATTCCTAACCATCTGTGAAACACTCAAGTAAAATTAGGAATACAACATACAACAAAACAATAGCGAGAGGTCATCTCATCGACCGTTTAGGACTTATCAAGGAATCTTGGTTCTCATCAAGAAGAGTTACAGCTTCTCAGCTCTAGTCCCTGGCTAACAGCCGCTAGGATACACAATCGTAATTAACCAGTGTCCCTGGATGGACAACTTGACAGGGAAATCTCATCCACCCCAGGGCCATTAGCATAAATGCGTGTACGTGATCTGCAAAGGGTCACAGCCGAGCCAACAGCATCGTCCCAGGTACTCTGACGCGGAGCGCAGATCTCAAAAATTGGTATACTTGGAGAATAATTCTTTTCAACAACTGATATCGGAATAGTCAATATAGCAGCTAAATAATAATTAATGATAAACATAAAATTACATCTACATACAGCTGGTTGTTACAGAAAGAAGAATGATTTTTTTGAGGTTAAGAAAACTGAAAAAAACAGAAATCCACAAAATGGATTTATTAATGCAAACTCCAAGCCCTTCAATAATGCGTAAGCTAATTACAAAGTGCACAGAACACTTAAAAGTGGACCAAAACCCAGCTGAATCTGCCCGGGAATCTATACAATCGGGATGCCCCGCTTTGTGAAACCCCCCCAGGTCGCCAGCTACACTTACCTTAATCCCGGTTCAACGGTGCATGGGCGGGCTTCGGTCACATACCCGTTATCCCTCTAGCAGGGCGCATTCACAAATGACGGGCTCGCAGAAGTAAGCGCGAGATGTAGGACCGCGGTCAGGTGAGTTGATACAAGTGATCTGGGGGTTTCACATAGCGGGGCACCCCAATTGCCCCGGGGATTTTGACTATCCTGGGTTTTGGTCCACTTTAAACAGCACCTGTACCAACCAAAGTGGACTTCCGGTCAATAAAAAGACAATTCTTTGAGTACTCACCTGTAGAATTGCTTTTGCCATGCATGGCACGGCCTGCTTCATGAAGTCATTACATCTGGGTTATTCCGCCACAAGGTGGCGCAGTGTACTGCAGAAGAGTTGTGGCTCCTCCCGTTATCATATAAAAACGGAATCACCATAGACTTATCCAGTGTTGACAAGCAGTTATTCAAGAAACCGGGAGATAATAAAAGGTAAAAATGGTAACAAAAACCCCAACTAACTTGGAACAATCACCATAAAGAGGCAAGCAAGAATAACGATAACAAGGGTGGGGTGAAGCAGGCCATGCCATGCATGGCAAAAGCAATTCTACAGGTGAGTACTCACAGAATTGTCTTTTTCCCATTGCATGGCACAGCCTGCTTCATTACATCTGGGACATCCAAAAGCAGTGTCCATAAAGTAGGGTGGGATCCCAAAAGAGTAACAACAGGCAGTTTAAACCACTACCGCCTGAAGTACCTTGCGGCCAAAAGCAGCATCAGCTGAAGCCTTAACATCCACCTTGTAAAACTTGGAAAAAGTATGAACAGAAGACTAAGTTGCGGCCTTACAAACTTGTTCAACAGAAGCCTGGTGTTGAAAAGCCCAGGAGGCACCAATAGCACGTGTGGAATGAGCAGTAAGGCGGAAGGGAGGTTCCTTCCCCTTAGCAGAATAGGCTTGCACCACCGCCTGACTGATCCACTTGCTGATAGTGGACTTAGCCTGACCTTCCTAGGTCCAGAAGGAAGAACAAAAAGAGCATCAGTCTTCCTGAATGATTCAGTAGCGGCCAAGTAAAACTTCAGAACCCTGACCTCATCTAAAGAATGCAGAGTCCGCTTCTTGGAATTAGCAGGATTAGGACACAAGGAAGGAAAAACAATGTCCTAATTGAGATGGAAAACAGACACAACCTTAGGCAAGAAATCAGGCTTAAACCAAAACACCACCTTGTCCTGGTGTCGCTCAAAATAAGGAGGTTTAATGGAAAGCGCCGCCAACTCAGAAACACGCCTGACAGAAGTGATAGCCACCAAAAAGGCTACCTCAAGAGTCAAAATGGGCAAAGCGGCCTCACGGAGAGGCTCAAAGGGACGACCCTGCAAAGCAGATAACACCAGATTCAAATCCCAAACTGGTAACATAGGCTTACGTGGCAGGCACACATAAGAAACCCCCTGGAAAAAAGTCTTAACCAAACGGCGACTGGCAAAAGATTTTTGGAAAAAAATTGCCAGAGCTGAAACATGACCCTTGAGGGTACTAAGCTGAAGGCCCAAATCCAAACCATGTTGCAAGAACTCCAGAATCCTGGGAATAGAAAACACCCGACAGGGAAGAGAACCTCCTATGATGAGGCAGCCTACCATCCTTGGCTAAAATATCCAGACGCTCACCAAAGAGCCGCAGCCCCATAAAGGGGAGCCCAGTGAGAGCCTTCTTAGCGGCAGCATCAGCCACCCACTGACGCAGCCAATCAGAGCGGCGCATAGCCACCAAAAGGGCAGATGTCCTACTACACATTCGTACCGCATCATCCATGGCAGTAAGAACAAAGGCAAAAAAATCAGAGCAAAGCAGAAGGGACCTATAATCCTCCCCCCTGTTACCAGCAGTAGCGTCCTGGGTTGGCCAAGGAGGGTGTGGTTCGCAGACGTCGTGCAGTTGGCAGTAGATCAGTATGCCCTGCCCAAGGATCCAGATCTGCTCACTCAGGGACAACTGTGCCACCCCAATTTACAAACGCTGGCTTTAACAGCTTGGCTGCTGAACCTCCATCTTGATGGATAAGGGTTTGCCGGCTTCTGTTGTTGACACCATGATTAGGGCTAGGAAGAAGTCCTCGTCCTTTATCTACTACAGGATCTGGCATGCTTACATTGCCTGGTGTGAGTCCAAGTCTCTTTCTTGTCGGGTGTTTTCTATCCCTAGGATTCTGGAATTTTCCAAGTATACAGCAAGTCCTGTTTCACTAAATTCTTTACGCTTCGGATATCCCGCCACAAGGTGGCGCAGTGGACTGCAGAAAGACTTGTGGCATCTCCCGGCCCTATAAAAGGACAGGAACCTCCAACAAATTCCCAGTTTACTTCTGCAGTCAGGACTAGAAGATGGCTCTCTATTTTACGCAGGCGAGCGGGGCTTACCAGCCTGCAGCCCTGCAGGACTATTTCCACCGGTTCTAGACCCACTGCCTCCCAGCCTCGGCTGCCTGGTTCGGGTGAAGGTAGGATGGCAACAGGGTCAGGTGCTTGAGGAGCGCTGCTCCAACCGCAATTCCTGCACCTACACGGGTAGGCGGTTCAGGCTTGTGGTGAGCCTTGGGGGATGCCCTTTCCTGCCTTATTATTGTGGACCTCTCCCCCTCCGTCCACTGCCCCCCCTAGCTATGACATGCCTGGGTGCGTGGGGGGGGGGGGGGAGGCAAACCCTTCCTAGGACCAGAAGGAAGAACAAAAAGAGCATTAGTCTTCCTGAAGGATTCAGTAGCTACCAAATAAAACTTCAAAGTCATAACCACATCCAGAGAATGTAGGGTTACTAGGAGTAGGACACAGAGAAGGCAAGACAATGTCCTGATTGAGGTGAAATGCAGACACAACCTTAGGCAGAAATCTGGCTTAAACCGAAACACCACCTTGTCCTGGTGTCTCTCAAAATAAGAAGGTTTGATGGAAAGTGCCGCAAACTCAGAAACACGCCTAACAGAAGTGATAGCCACCAAAAATGCTACCTTAAGCGTCAAGATAGACAAAGGGGCTCAAAAGGAGGACCCTGCATCGCGGATAAGACCAAATTCAAATCCCAGACTGGTAACATAGGCTTACGTGGAGGGCGCATGCAAGTAACCCCCTGGAAGAAGGTCTTAACCAACCGATGGTTGGCAAAGGGTCTTTGGAAGAAAACAGCCAAGGCTGAAACATGACCTTTGAGGGTACTAAGTTGAAGACCCAAGTCCAAACCATGTTGCAGGAATTCCAGGATCCTGGGAACAGAAAACATGGTACAGGGAAGAGACTTACACCAGGCAATGAAAGCATGCCATACCCTATAGTAGATAAAGGATAAGGACTTCTTCCTAGCCCTGATCATGGTATCAACTACAGAAGCAGGCAGCCCCTTCTCCATCAAGATGGATGTTTCAGCAGCCAGGCCGTTAAAGCCAGCATTTGTAAATTGGGATGGCGTAGCTGCCCCCGAGTGAGCAGGTCTGGATCCTTGGGCAGGGCATACTGATCTACTGCCAACTGCATGACGTCTGCGAACCACACCCTTCTTGGCCGACAGGGGGCCACCAGAATGGTTGGCACCCCTTCCTGGGCTATCTTGCACAGCACCCTGCCCAGCAGAGGAAAAGGAGGGAATACATAGAGGAGCTGAAAACTCTTCCAAGACATTGCTAATGCATCCATGGCCCAGGCCAGAGGGTCCTGGGACAGAGAGACAAAGACTGGAAGCTTGTGATTGTGACGGGACGCAAACAGATCCACGTCCGGCTGACCCCATCGGTGGCACAGGGAGCAAAACACTCTGCTGCTGAGGGACCATTCTCCCAGACGAGAAGTCCCTCTGCTCAGAGAGTCTGCCTCCAGATTCTCCACCCCCGATATTTACACAGCTGAGATGCAGGGAACACTCTCCTCCGCCCAAGACAGTATCAGGGACACTTCCTTGAAGGCCCTCTTGCTCCGGGTCCCTCCCTGATGATTGATGTAGGCAACCGCCGTCTGGTTGTCCGAGCGGATTTGAACAGCCCGACCCCGAAGGTGTGGAGTCAATTGGGCGAGAACCAACCTTATCGCCCTCAGTTCCAGGATGTTGATAGGGGTATGAGCCTCCTGAGGGCCCCACTGACCCTGGAATTTCAAAGACTTCCAGAAGCCCCCCCAGCCTGTCAGACTGGCATCCGTGGTGACAGTCTCCCAGCAAGGGGACAGAAAGGTCCTGCCCACCAAGAGGTTCCTTGAGTCCAGCCACCACAAGAGAGACCACCTGGCCAGAAGGGACAGAACAAACCCCTGATCCAGGGACCCAGGGTCCCGATCCCAAACTGACAAAAGGTGTAGCTGAAGAGGTCTCATGTGAGCAAGGGTACTGCCTCGAAGCAAGACACCATCAGTCCCACCAGCTGCATCCCCTGCTGGATGGAGGGATGAGGACAAGACAGCAGAAACTGGGCCTGAGCTTGAAGACTCTCTACCTTCTGCTGAGAGAGAAAAACCTTGACCTGAGATGTATCCAGTCATGCCCAGAAAGGACCTCACCAGTGACGGGGACAGGGAAGACTTGGGATGGTTGATCACCCAGCCGAATGACTATAGTGTGGACACCACCATCTGGGTATCCAGTTCGGCCTGATGGAAGGACTGAGACGTGATGAGAATGTCATCCAGATAATGAAGGATGCGAATGCCCTGAGATCTCAGCAGAGCCATCACGCCCGCCAGCACCTTGGTGAATACCCTGGGAGCCGAGGTGATACCGAAAGGCAAGGCCACAAATTGGTAGTGCTGATCCTCCAGAGCGAACCTGAGGAATTTCTGATGACCTGGAAAATACCATTTTGTGATTACTCACCTGTAAAATGGGTATTATAAGTATGTCACACACCCCGTTTCCAATATTCATGACAAGGGGGTTATGGCCAGTAGAGGGCGAACTTTGCAGAGATGACAGGAAAAAAAAGGAGCCCCTCCCAGTCCATAAATACCTGGGGCCTCCCACACATTCCCCAGTATAGGACAGCAGTAAGGGGACCAGGAAGAGCCAAATATAAACAATCATAACACTAAAAGGTTCACCATATAAAAGATCCAAAATACCAATAAGGGAGGGATGAAGCGGGGTGTGTGACATACTTATAATACCTATTTTACAGGTGAGTAATCACAAAATGGTATTATTCCAAGTATGTCACACACCCCGCTTCCAATATTCATGACAAGTGGGACATCCAATAGCAGTGTCCATCATGGGTGGGGATCCCAATACGGCAAAAAATGCACAAATTTTAAACCACTGCAGCTTGCAGAAACTTGCGGCCAAAAACAGCATCCGCTAAGGCCCGCACATCAACCTTATAAAACTTGGAAAAAGTATGAACGGCGGACCAAGAAGCAGCCTTACAAACTTGTTCAACAGAAGCCTGGTGTTGAAAAGCCCAAGAACCCCCAACAGCACAAGTCGAATGAGCAATGATCTGAAAAGGGGGAACCTTCCCCTTGGCAGTATAGGCCCCAAATAGTACTTCACACAACGAACCACATCCAAAGAGTGCAAAACCCTCTCCTTGTTATTGCTATGCTTAGGACACAAGGAAGGGAGAACTGCATCCTGATTGAGGTGGAAGTCAGAAACCACCTTAGGAAGGAAATCTGGCTTAAAGCGAAATACCACCTTGTCCCGGTGTCTCTCAAAGTATGGGGCCTGAATGGACAGAGCTGCCAACTCAGAGACACGCGAACAGAGGCAATAGCCACCAAAAAGGCAACTTTTTGAGTGAGCATAGAAAGTGCAACATCCTGCACCAACTCAAAAGGAGGCCCTTGTAGAGCCGACAGAACCAATTCAAATCCCAAACGGGCAACAAAGGCTTTCTAGGAGACCGCACATGAGTAACCCCCTGGAAAAAAGTCTTAACCAGAGGATGCAGCGCAAAAGACTTTTGAAAGAAGACAGTCAGAACAGAGACCTGCCCTTTCAAGGTACTAAGCTGGAACCCCAGGTCCAGACCGTGTTGAAGAAACTCCAAAATCCTAGAATTAGAAAACACCCTGCAAGGCAAGGCCCTAGCCTCACACCAGCCAAAATAGGACTTTCAAGTCCTGTAGTATATGTTAGAGGAAGATCTCTTCCTAGCTCTAACGAGTCTGAATCACAGCCTCAGACAAACCTTCCTCCCTTAAGATGAAAGTTTCAGCAGCCACGTCGTCAAAGCCAGCGTTTGTAAATTGGAGTAACGTAGTGGACCTTGAGAGATCAGATCCAGAAACAGGGGCAGCCAGCACTGATCTACCGCCAGCCTTACGACGTCTGCGAACCAAACCTGTCTTGGTCACCTTGGGGCCACCAGAATTGCTGGCGCACCCTCTAAAGCCAGCTTGCGCACCACCGTGCCTACCATGGAGAAGGGGGGAAACAGGAACCCCAGATCCCTCCAGGCAAGAGACATGGCATCCACTGCCAGGGCCAGAGACACAAACTTTGGGAGCTTGTGATTGTGACGTGAGGCAGAGATCCACCTCCGGAAACCCCCACGTGTGACAGAGGGACCGGAATACCTTGTGGATGAGAGACCATTCCCCTCGGCGAGAGGATCCCCTGCTCAGGGAGTCCGCCTCTGTTTTCCGCTCCCGGAATGTACACTGCTGAGATGCATGGAACATTGCTCTCCGCCCATGCAAGAATCAGAGAAACTTCCCTGAGGGCACTCCTGCTGTGAGTCCCTCCTTGGTGATTGATGTAAGCTACTGTAGTTCGATTGTCTGATCGAACCTGAACCGTTAAGCCGTGTAAGTAATGCGTCAAGCATGACAGAACCGACTGACTAGCTCTCAGCTTCAAGACATTGATGGGGGTGTGAGCCTCCTGAGGACCCCACAGCCCCTTGAACTGATGCGTCTTCCAAAAACCTCCCCAGCCCGACAGGCTGGCATCCGTGGTAACAGTCTCCCAACAAGGGGTCAGAAAGGATCTGCCCCTCATCAGATTGCTTGGTTCCAGCCACCACTGAATGGACTGCCGAACCCGGGGAGAAATCATGAATGACTGATCCAATGACTGCGGACATCTGTCCCAGGCCAACAATAGATGGCGCTGGAGCGATCTCATGTGGAACTGAGCAAAGGGAACTGCCTCGAAGGAAGCCACCATGAATCCCACCAGTCTCATCCCTAGCCGGATAGAAGGACAAGATTTGGACAGGAGAAGACGTATCAGATCCTGAACCATCTGCAACTTGGACTGAGGAAGGAAAACCCTGGTCCGAATGGTATCCAGATTCATGCCCAGAAACGAGATCTCCCTTGAGGTGGAGAGAGAAGACTTGGGATGGTTGATCACCCAGCCGAATCTCTCCAGCATTGCCACCACCATACCTGGTGTCCAGCTCCGCCTGACAGAGAGGATGCCGTAATGAGGAGGTCGTCCAAATATGCCACAATGTGAATGCCCTGGGCTCTGAGAAGGGCCATTATGCCCGCCAGCACCTTGGTGAACAACCTTGGTGCCGAAGTCAACCCAAAAGGGAGGACCACAAACTGAAAGTGCTGATCTCCCACCACAAAACTGAGAAATCTCTGGTGTGCTGGGAAGATTGGTACATGAAGGTAAGCATCCTTGATGTCTATGGATGTCATGAAATCCCCCTGACGAAGGGAATTGATGGCTGAGCGCAGAGTCTCCATGCGGAACTTCTTGGTTCTGATGAGCCTGTTGAGAAGCTTCAAATCCAGAATGGGTCTTATGGATCCATCCTTTTTGGGAACCGTGAAGAGGTTGGAATAATAGCCCAGGCCTCTCTCTGAGAAAGGCACCGGGCATATGACATCCATGACCAGAAGATTCTTTACAGCCAACAGGAGCCCCTGCGCAGCCCGGGGATCCGAGGGGACCCGAGACCTTAGGAATCTGGGAGGAGGCCGGTACTCGAACTCCAGATTGTACCCGGAAGAGACCACTTCCAAGATTCATTTGTCTGTGACCTCCTGGGCCCAGACCAGGAAGAAGTGCCGCAGCCGTCCCCCCACCCGCAAGGGTGAGGGAGTCCCCTCATTGCTGAGCTGTCTTGGCAGCAGGCTTGGGCTTGGAACCCCAGTTAAGGCCTGGACGTGCGCGTCCTCTGCCTCTGTTCCAGGAATCACCTCTGAAATTAGAGTAGGCAAAACCTCTGCCTGCTATATTATTAGAAGAGGGTAGGTCTTTGGGGGTCCTTACCGCGCAACAAGCAGATGCCCTCTTTGTTGATTCCCCCATTGCCCCAGTCTTTCATTACCTCCCTAAGATACACAAACCCCAACGTCCACCTGTTGGGAGGCCCATTGTGGCTGGTATCGGGGGGGCTGAATGAGAGACTGGGGCAATGGGTGGATGCACATCTCCTTCCACTTGTCCGCAGACTTCCCGGATTTTTACAGGACTCCCGGGACATTATCTGTCAACTGGAGAACGTTCAATGGGAATCCAACTTTTTCTGGCTTACATGTGATGTATCTTCATTATATTCTGTAATCCCCCACGATAGGGCTTTAGAAGCTGTCCAATATCATTTGGATAATTATTCACTGTACTCCACAGAATTAAAATTTTTTCTTGTACTGGCCATACAGTATTTGCTACATCATAACTATTTTTTGTTTTCTGGCCAATACTTTTTGCAACGATGCGGGGCTTCTATGGGAGCCCCGTTCTCTCCCTCTCTCGCCAACCTATATATGGGTTGGTGGGAGAGGGAGAGTATTTATGGCCATGATAATCCATATATTGCAAATATTAAGTTGTATGGCAGATACATAGACGATTTGATTCTGGTGTGGTCAGGTCAAGAGGATACCATTGCTGAATTTGTGGAATATCTCAATAATAATAGCCTGAACCTTAGGTTCACTGCAGAACATAGTGCTAATTCTATAGCATTTTTGGATTTAAGGTTAGAGACTTTGGCAGGTTCAAACCAAGTGAGTACTAGGACTTTTAGGAAAGATACGGCAGGGAACATGACACTCAGAGCCGAAAGCGGTCATCCCCCCCACACAATTAGAGCCATCCCGGTAGGGGAGATGGTGAGGGCTCGACGTAATTGCTCACAACAGGACATTTTTGAGGAAGAGTTAAACTTAATTTCTGACAGACTCATTGTACGAGGTTATTCCCCTGATCTACTGTCACGAGCGAGGGATATCGCTAGTTCCAGGGATAGGAAAAAGATGCTTAATACAACAGCTAATAGGAAAGACAAGCGTTCTCAGGGTAAGAATAATATAAAGAAAGTCTGTGACAGAGAGAATGATACTAAAGATAAAAGAGGAATTACATTTGTCACCTCTTATAGCAAAGAATTTAACCAGATAGGGGCTATTATTAGGAAACACCTTCCCCTCCTCAACTGCGATCCCCAACTCAGAGCAATTATAAGTAATGGAGTGGAAATAGTAAGCCATAGATCCCCTACTCTGGGACAGAGATTGTCGCCCAGTTTAATCAATAAACGATCAGAGAATTCCCAGACATGGCTGAGCCATTTGGGCTCCTTTAAATGTGGGGGCGATAGATGTGGCACATGTAAATATATGCAAACAGGTCCAGATTTTGTCTCCACATCTACACATCAAGAATTTAAAATCAAGAACTTTATTAACTGTAATTCTACTAATGTAATATATCTGATAACATGTACATGTTGCAATTTGCAATATGTTGGGTATACTACTCGGCCGTTAAAGAAACGTATTGCGGAGCACATCTCTGCGTCTTCTCCAGACCGCCTTACATCTACATCGAATGTAGGTAAACATTTCAGGGATTATCATGAGAGTAACTTATCCAACTTTAGATGTAGGCCCATAGAAAAAGTTACATTGGGTCCTAGGGGTGGAAACCTTTTAGATAAATTGCTCCGACGGGAGGTGTTCTGGATTTTCAGGTTGGACACCCGCATCCCTAAGGGCCTTAATTCCCGTTGGGATGTCGACTTGTTTCTTAAAACCTAGTATTAATCTCAAATTAGATATAGCATAAGATAAGTAGAGTTCTTTTATCTCCATTAGAACTGGGCATGGGATATCCACCTTCCTCCTTCTTCTTTAGGGTCTTCTAGAATATAAAGCCTGGGGAGAGTATTTCCTCTCTATTTTTGACATAATCTGTATAGTGCCTCTCCCTCCAGATGATTAGGGACTTGGAGGGAAAATAAACATGTACAAGTATTATATGGGAGGAATAGGCTCCATCTTAACCTTTTGCAATGGGATAGGACCCACTAATATATACGCTTTCTTAATAATATATCTCTGTTTATATTTATAAGCGACTTTGTTCCTTAGATATTAATAGTTTTTTGTATCTGCGGTAGATATTACACTTGTTTATTATGTCTGTGTATATACACACGTGTATCCATGAATTTTATCGATATGGCTTTCACCTGGGAGTAACAGGAATTGGGGCATTACCATGGGTTAATTTTCTTTTTAGGATTCTGGGGCCCTGGGATCTATATAGTATTAATTTTGTTATATGGGGCAGATTTAATGAATATATTCCAACTAGCCCTTTTCCCCGGGTTTTCCCACGTTTCCTTTTATATTTTTTTCCCCACCAGTTTAATTCAGATTTTAGTGATTTGATACCTGCCCTTAATGGCCGCCAATATGGAGTTCCGCTCTGCCAGTACTATGACGCGGATGTCTATCTGACCTATCACCAGCGTCAATGCACATTGATCTATTAAGATTGGCTGGCTCTTTTTTGACTATGCGGAAGGGTTTCTCCCCTCGCTCGCTGCTTGTGACTCTGCATCCAGCGTGTTTTGGAGAACAATCCGGAGGCGTTTGAATTGAATACTCAGGTATGTCATGTTGTGTAACTAATTAATGATTTGCGCCGGTTCATGGGTTTCTCTCAGGTGATGCCAATCATTAGTAATCTGTATATCTATTTTATTGATTCCTATACAACTGCCCCACTGTCATGATTAAGAGCCTTCGCTCGAAACACGTAGACGCGGGGTCTGCCTTTTACATGTGTTTTGTGTCTTGCTTGCTGTAATGGCCTTTTAATATGGAAACGGAATAAAGGACTGATGATTTTACCTTCCAAACTATGTGGCTGGCGCTCCTTTACTACAAAACCTCTGCCTGCCCTGGCACCGCGAAAGGAAGGATTGAAGGAGCCTGCCTTACCTGGGGCCTCTCTGGCCGCAGAGCTAGAAATCAACTTTTTGATGTTGGCCAGCCTAGCACAAACATCAGCTTGCGACTCCCCGCTAATGATAGTGTCACTTGGGGTACGGATAAGGTGGGGTGGGGTAGGTGATGAGGCCGGCGGCACGGACCCAGACGCCTGGGACCCCGACTGCCGCGTAATGGCCTGCTGTGCACATGGAATACAAATAAACACATTATCCCCCGCAAGGGATGCCCAACAAACCACACACTGCTGCGGTTGCCCCGAAGGGAGCCCGAGCCCGGTATCCTGGGAAGCCTCCATATGGTGATTTTTTATGGTAGTCGCAATGACCAGTGGGAATTACGCCAGTAAGCTACCCGGGATGCCCCTTAACGTCCGTTAGTGGGAGGATTTGTAAAGCCCCTATTTGAGTGAGATCATACATCCAGATATAATCACAATACAATATACAATATATCTGCAAAACCTTAAAGTATATGTCAAGGATAACGCAGCATACAAGGCACCCCAATAGAAATACGACTATGCATACAAAAAAGGCAGATAATAGAGCGAGCCCCGCAGGGCACTCACAGTTAGGATGCAAGATGGCGACAGGACACCCAGCAGCAGCAGCCAGGCCAGGGGAAGAGAAGGAGGGCGGGCCAGCGCGGATCATGCGCTGCGCATGGCCCCGCCCCCTCCTGCTGGTAAGAGTAACCGCCATTGCTGGGAACCTCCGTGGGCGCCAAAAGAGAGGGGGGCCGGCCGCATCAGCGCGCCGAGCGCCCGGCCCGCCCCCTCTCCTGACTAACATAGAAGCAAAAAACATGGCCGCGCTCCCACAAGGTTGCGGAGCCGGTCTAACAGACGCGGCCCAGCAACAAGTGAAGCAAACAGACACAGACACACACACACACACACACACACACACACTGACAGCTAATTGGCCAGGCAAAGTCTGAGGTAAAAAATTGGAGGGACATGCCCCCCATCCCCCCCATGATCCAGGGACAGGGAGCAACGGGTGGGGGAAGTCCAAAGCCACCTAATGCAGCGCAGGGAAAATGACGGACAGGGCATCCCAAACCAGGATCCCAAACCTGGTATCCCCCTTGGAGGGGGTCTCACGGAGGAGCATGGCTCCAAGTTATCACACCACTAAGGTGTATCCTACCTTCACCCGGACCAACAGCCAGGGCTGGGAGGCATAGGGGCTTAATAAAAACAAGGTCCGGGCAGAAATAGGGAAATAAAATGGCCGGGTGTAAACCCGGCTTACCTGCAAGGAGGAGACAGCCATCTTCTGACTTGCTCGCTGTCTGCAGAGACGATTACTGGGGAATGTGTGGGAGGTCCCAGGTATTTATGGACTGGGAGGGGCTCCTTTTTTTCCGGTCATCTCTGCAAAGTTCGCACTCTACTGGCCATAACCCCACTTGTCATGAATATTGGAAGCGGGGTGTGTGACATACTTGGAATAGATTGGTACTTGAAGTGTCCTTGATGTCTACAGAAGTCATGAAATCGCCCGGGCGCAGTGAATTGACTGCTGAGCGCAGGGTTTCCATGCGAAAATGCTTTGACAAACTTGTTGAGGCACTTTAAATCCAGGATGGGCCTGAGGGACCCATCCTTTTTGGGGACCGTGAAGAGATTGGAGTAGAAGCCTCTGCCCCTTTTCCAGAAAGGCACCGGGCAGAGGACCCCCAACTCCAGAAGGTTTTGGACAGCAAGGCACAAACCCTGAGCTGACAGAGGGTTTTGAGCCATCCGGGATCTGATGAATCTTGGCGGCGGCCAGGCTGCAAACTATCTTGTAACCGGAGGACACTACCTTCTGAATCCACCGGTCTGAGACGTGAAGCCTCCAGACGTGAGCAAAGAGACGAAGCCGGTCCCCCACCCGGATGGGTGAAGGCGCCTCTTCATGCCTGAGGGGGCTTGGGGGAAGATTTGGGCTTGGGACCCCAGGAGAGGCCGGGGCGGCCACGTCCCCTGCCCCTGCCCAAATAGTCTCCGCATGCTCCAGCAAAGGAAACTCCTCGACCAGCCCTGGAAGCCCGAAAGGAGGGGAAAGAGGCACCAGACCCCCGAAAGGGCTGAGAAGGCCTCCTGCGTTGAGGTAACCTACCGCCCCTAGCAAACAAATCCAAGCGTTCACCAAAGAGGCGCAACCCCTTAAAGGGGAACCCAGTGAGAGCCTTCTTAGTAGCATTATCAGCTACCCACTGACGCAGCCAGACAGAGCAGTGTATAGCCACCAAAAAGGCAGATGTCCTTCCACACATTCTAATGACATCATCCATGGCAGAGAGGATATATGCAACAAATTCATAGCAAACCAGGGGAGATCTATAGTCTTCACCTCCCGCGTCATCAGATGCCCCATCTATGAGACACTTAAGCAGCCCTTTAATAGCAATAGCCGTTATGGCAGAGGCACAAGCCGGGCGCAGCGCAGACCCCACACAGGCAAAAGCATGACAGGACAGCTGGTCCATGCGCCGGTCCTCACCATCCCGCAGGGTAGTAGTGTCAGGAGAATGCATGACAGATGTATTTGACAACCCTAGAACGGGCGCGTCCACCTCGGGAGGGCAAGACCAACGTTTAATCACATCAGCAGGAAAGGGATATCTCTTGTCTTGGGCACCCCAGGTAGTTTACTAGGCCGTTCTCATTCCTTGAGCACTAGATTAAAGTGAGTCTGCTCAGGGAACTCTAAGCGTGGCTTAACCGTATCAAAAAGCTCACCCTGCCGCTGCGGAGCCACTGCAGGGGGGATAAATACAAAGCCCTTCGAATATGTGACTCAACAACCTTTCAGCATCATCTGAAGACCATGGGTCTTCCCCAAAGGGAGACCCGGTACCACCATAGATCTTAGGTTGTTCCTCAGAGGATTCTGAATCAGAAAACAATTCCCCCTCCTCGAGGGGGCAAGGACCAGAAAGTGAGTAAGATCCCTCATCCTCTACAGGAAAGAGGGAAGCAGCGGAAGATAAATGCTGCTTCTTAGCGGAAGCCTTACGTGGGGCTGACCTAGCAATATGTTTTTCAATGCTGGCCCCCTGTGCAGCCAAATCAGATTGAGAGTCCCCGGTAGTGTGCCCCTCACTGGGAGTCAGATGTAAGCGTGGGGGGGGGGGGGGGGGTAGGAGAAGCCAAACGGGGCCTGCAACAGACAGCCCGGACTGCAGCGCAAGTGCCTGCTGGCCACAGTTTACACATACCCTGACATCGTCACTCACAGGGGAAACCCCACACGCAACACACAGCCGGGCCTGTTCTGAAGGAACCCTAGGCACATTATCCCCAGAAACCTCCATATGGTGATTTGAGTGGCACAACAGACCAGTATAGGGTTAAGGCTAGTAATAGCCACCCGGGATGCCCCAAAAACCCGCTAAGGAGGTGGGATATTACCAAAGGGAAGAGGGACGGGAGAAACGACAGTGACGTTTATCCCGCCTGAAAGACATAAAGACATCCCCATAAGCATTTACAAGTGAGAATCAGAAGAAAAAACACCCCGCAGGGACACTCACGGACTGCACTGGTAAAGGAGCAGCAGCGCACGCAGCACGAGCGAAGGAGGAATAGAAGTAAAATGGCGCCCACAAAGACCTCGAGGGGCGGGCTGCGGAGATGTCACACCAAAAGCATCATCCGCAGAGCACCCCCCAGAAGAGTGTGAAACACGCCCCACGTGATCTCGCCTTCCAATGACGGCGCAGGTCAATGTCGCCGCCGTCCGCGGAGTGCTGTACAAGCGGCGCAGCGGCGAGCGTATTAAGTAAAAACACCACAACACAAAAAAAGTGAAGAAGGAGGGGGGGAGGGGACCGGGGGACCCAGAGTGCAGGAAGGGGCATCCCACAAGGCTCACCATAAGCTTATACCATCTACCCATGTCAGTGCAGGGATTGCAGTAGGAGCAGCGCTCCTCAGCACCTGACCCTGGTGCTGTCCTACCTTCACCCGAACCAGTCAGCCAAGGCTGGGAGGCAGAGGGTCTGGAAACGGGTGGGAATAGTCCTGCAGGGCCGCAGGCTGATAAGCCCCGCTCACCCGCGCAGAATAGAAAGAGCCATCTTCTATCTTCGCAGTCCAGACTGCAGATAAGAACTGGGAATTTGTGGGAGGTTCCTGGCTATTTAAAGTGGACCAACACCCACGGGTGATCGGCCCGGGAATCTATAAGATTCCCGGGCCGATCACCCCCCACCCCGCGGGACATCCGAGATCGGGATGTCCCGCGGGGTGAAACCCCCCCAAACACCCCAAACTCCTTACCTTATCTCCGGCCGCCGCCGCCTCCCTCGCGCTCCTGTAGGCGTGCGCGTGCCCGCGCCGGCCGTCTGCGAATGGCCGGCGGGGGCGCGCGCGCGCCGAAAGTGACGCGAGGGAGGCGGCGGCGGCGGCTGCCGCTTAGACGTTCTTGTACGTCGGCGCTGGGAGCGGGGAGAGGTGAGTTTTTCGGGGGGTTAGGGGGGGTTTCACACAGCGGGGCACCCCGATCGGGGGTGCCCCACCGAAGTGGACCAAGACCCAGGATAGTCAAAATCCTGGGTGTTGGTCCACTTTAAGGGGCTGGGAGTGGCCACAAGTTTTTTCTGCAGTCCATTGCCATCTTGCGGATGTATAACCCATGTGTAAGGAATATTGTGGAACAGGACGTGCTGTATACTTGGAATATAGCACCGCCCACCGCGGAGCGTAGTACAAAGCGGCGAGGCGGCGAAAAACAGTTAAAACACAGTAAAAAACAGAATGAAAACACAGAAAGAAACATCCTCGCCGCTGCAACCCGCCCCCCCCCCCCCCCCCGAGCACACGACGGGGAGAGAGAGAGGAAAGCGAGCGAGCAGCGGCGAGAGCCCAGGCCAGGGACGAGGGGGGGGGGGGAACCCAAAACGCCAGAACAAGTCCCCAAAAAATACCATTTTGTGAAATACTCACCTGTAAAATGGGTATTATAAGTATGTCACACACCCCGCTTCAAGATATCCATAACATGTGGGTAATACCGACCTGAAGGGGCGTTCCTGCAGAGATGATAGCAAAAAAGAAAGCCCCTCCCTGATCCATAAATACCTGGGACCTCCCACTCATCACCCAGTATATAGAAGCAGTAAGGTAAGGGACCAGGAAGAGGCAAATATAAGTCATAACCACGCAAAGTTCACAAAATAAAGGATCCTGAATATAAGAAGGGCGGGTGAAGCGGGGTGTGTGACATACTTATAATACCCATTTTACAGGTGAGTATTTCACAAAATGGTATTATTCTAAGTATGTCACACACCCCGCTTCAAGATATCCATAACATGTGGGACATCCAATAGCAGTGTCCATAAAAAGGGCGGGGATCCAAAACAAGGCAACAATGCACAACTCAAACCACAACAGCTTGCAGAACTTTGCGGCCAAAAACAGCATCCGCTGAGGCCCGAAAATCAACCTTGTAAAACTTGGAAAAAGTGTGAACAGAGGACCAAGTAGCGGCCTTACAAACTTGCTCAACAGAGGCCTGGTGCTGGAAAGCCCAGGACGCTCCAACCGCACGAGTAGAATGAGCAGTAACACGAAAAGGGGGACTCCTCCCCTTGGCAGAATAGGCCCCAATGATGGCCTGACGAATCCATTTACTAATGGAAGATTTGGCAGGAGCCAAACCTTTCCTAGGTCCAAAGGGCACCACAAAAAAGGCATCAGTCTTACGAAAGTAACCACCAGATAATACTTCACAACACAAACCACATCCAAGGAATGCAGTGCCCTTTCCTTGTCGTTGCTGGGATTAGGACATAGAGAAGGCAGAACAATATCCTGATTCAGATGAAAGGCAGAGACCACCTTAGGAAGAAAATCCGGCTTGAAACGAAAGACAACCTTGTCCTGGTGCCTTTCAAAGTACGGAGCTTTAATGGATAAAGCTGCCAACTCAGAAACACGCCTAACCGAAGTGATAGCCACCAAAAAGGCCACCTTTTGAGTAAGAGAAGACAAAGCAACCTCATTCAAGGGCTCAAACGGAGGACCCTGAAGAGCAGAAAGAACCAGGTTCAAATCCCAAACTGGAACAAAAGGCTTCCTAGGAGGCCGTACATGCGTAACTCCCTGGAAAAAGGTCTTGACTAAGGGATGAAGTGCAAAGGACCTTTGAAAGAACACCGCCAGGGCAGAAACCTGCCCCTTCAAGGTACTAAGTTGAAGCCCCAGATCCAGACCATGTTGAAGAAACTCCAGAATTCTGAAAATGGAGAACTCCCGACAAGAGAAAGACCTACTTTCACACCAGTCAATATAGGACCTCCAAGTCCTATAGTAAATAGTAGAGGAAGAGCGCTTCCTGGCGCTAATAAGAGTCTGAACCACCGCGTCAGAAAGACCCTCCTCCTTCAAGATGGCGGTTTCAGCAGCCACGCCGTCAAAGCCAGCGAAGGTAAATTGGGATAGCGCAGCCGACCCTGAGTGAGCAGGTCCGGCAGTAGAGGCAGAACGAACTGATCCTCTGCCAGTCTTACCAGGTCTGCGAACCAAACCTGCCTTGGCCACCTTGGTGCCACCAGAATCGCCGACGCGCCCTCCAGGGCCAGCTTGCGCACCACTCTGGCTACCATTGGAAACAGAGGGAACAGGTAAAGAAACCCCAGATCCCTCCAGTTCAGAGACATGGCATCCACTGCCAGAGCCAGAGGATCCTGCGAGAGAGACACAAAGACTGGAAGCTTGTGATTGTGACGAGAGGCAAAGAGGTCCACCACTGGGGACCCCCACCTGAGACAGATCGAACGAAACACCTTGGGACTGAGAGACCACTCCCCCTGACGAGAGGAGGCCCTGCTCAGCGAGTCCGCCTCCGTGTTCTCCACTCCCGGAATGTAGACTGCTGAGATACACGGGACGTGGCTCTCCGCCCAGTCCAGAATCAAAGACACTTCCCTGAGGGCACTCCTGCTGCGAGTCCCCCCCTGGTGATTGATGTAAGCAACCGCCGTCCGGTTGTCCGACCGGACCTGAACAGGCAGGCCCCGCAACTGATGAGTCAATCGAAACAGAACCAACCTGATGGCTCTCAATTCCAGAACATTGATGGGCTCGTGAGCCTCCTGCGGGCCCCACAGACCCTGGAACTGGAGGTCCTTCCAAACACCCCCCCAACCTGACAGACTGGCATCCGTGGTGACCGTTTCCCAACACGGGGCCAGAAAAGATCTGCCCTTCAACAGATTGACCGACCCCAGCCACCATTGCAGGGATCGACGAACTCGAGGAGTCATCAGGAAGGACTGATCCAACGATAGAGGGGACTTGTCCCAAACCTTCAACAGATGAAGCTGAAGCGTCCTTGTATGAAACTGCGCAAAGGGAACTGCCTCGAATGAGGCCACCATTAACCCCACCAGCCTCATCCCTAGCCGGATGGCCGGACGAGGGAGCGACAAGAGAAGCCGAACTAATTCCTGAATCAAAAGAATCTTGGCCTGGGGCAGAAACACCCTGGCCTGCGAAGTGTCCAGAGACATTCCCAGAAAGGTCACTACTCTGGACGGAGAAAGAGAAGACTTGGGGTGGTTGACCACCCAACCGAACCTCTCCAGGGTGGACACCACCATTCTGGTGTCCAACTCCGCTTGGTTGAAAGAGGAGGCCATGATCAGAAGATCGTCCAAATAGGGCACAATGCGGATACCCTGAACCCTCAGCAGAGCCATCACCCCCGCTAGCACCTTGGTGAACACCCGAGGAGCCGAGGTGAGACCGAAGGGGAGTGCCACAAACTGAAAATGGCGATCCTCCACCACGAACCTGAGAAACCTCTGGTGTGCTGGAAAGATTGGAACGTGTAGGTAAGCATCCTTGATGTCTATGGACGTCAGAAAGTCTCCCTGACGAAGAGAGTGAATGGCCGAACGCAGCGTTTCCATGCGGAATTTCCGTGGCCGGATGAACCTGTTGAGAAACTTCAGATCCAAGATGGGTCGGACCGATCCGTCCTTCTTGGGTACCGTGAACAGATTGGAATAAAAACCCCTGCCCCGATCCGAAGGGGGCACTGGGCAAATGACAGCCATGTCCAGAAGGTTCTGCACTGCCAACAGGAGCCCCTGTGCCGCTAGAGGTTCCGAAGGCATCCGAGACCTGAAAAATCTGGAAGGGGGGCAGAGCTCGAACTCCAGCTTGTAACCGGCAGACACCACTTCCCGGATCCATCGGTCCGAGACCTCTTGATCCCAGACCTGGGAGAAGAGTCGCAGCCGTCCCCCCACCCGCAAGGGTGAGGGCGCCCCCTCATTGCTGAGCCGGCTTGGCAGCCGGCTTGGGCTTAGAGCCCCAACTGAATCCTGGACGGGCACGTCCTCTGCCCCTGCTCCCAGAATCTCCTCTGGAAGAGGGGAATGCAAATCCCCTGCCAGATCTGGCCCCACGAAAGGAGGGGGTAAAGGAAGGCGCCCCCCGAAAGGGACGGCGTTGTTTCTTGCGTTGAGGTAGCCTACCACCCTTGGTAACAG
The DNA here is from genome assembly GCA_027917425.1 of Gastrophryne carolinensis. NCBI lineage: Eukaryota > Metazoa > Chordata > Amphibia > Anura > Microhylidae > Gastrophryne > Gastrophryne carolinensis. The sequence goes on along the minus strand of CM051239.1, from coordinate 307,507,849 downwards.
AGTCCAATGTCTCTCCAAAAAGCCGTAATCCAACAAAGGGTAGTTAGTGACTTCTTGGACATAAAGTCTGCCGCCCACTGGCGCAGCCACACCGAGCGCCGAATAGTGACCAGCAGCGCCGACGTCCTACCACACATCATCAAAGTGTCATCCAAGGCTGTCAACACAAAAGATAAAAACAACTCACACCGCTTAAGGCTAAGGAACTCAGCACTACCAGGACGCAGCCCGGAAGAAGTCAACAGTTCCCTACCACGGACCTGGCAGCCAACACCATAAGTGCCGATGCGCAAACGGGCCGCATGGCTGACCCAACGCTAGCAAAACCATGACAAGCCATCTGGTCAATACGTTTATCCTCTCCATCCTTGAGAATGGAACAATCAGGTCTATTTAAAACCGAGGAATTGGACAACCCCAAAACCGGTGCATCCACCTCGGGGGGAGATGCCCAGCGCTTAACCGCCTCCGAAGGGAAGGGATATTTCCTATCCCATCCCTGAGGGATGCCAGGGAGCCGAGCCGGCCTGTCCCATTCCTTGGCAATAATTTTGTCAAAATGCCTTTGTGTAGGGAATTCCAAGCGCGGCCTGGATTCCTCAAACAATTCACCCTTCTGCTGTGACACCTCCTCAGGAGGGGAAATATTCAGTACCTCTAACATCAGAGCCAGAGCGTGGGGAGTATCAGAGGATCTCCCCAAGTCACCAAGCTCGGCTTCAGCACCAAAGGACTGCTCATCGTCCGAAAAATCAGAATCCTCATAAACTTCCCCTTCCTCTAGCTGGGAATAATCAGACCAATCCAGATTATTAACATCCTCCTGGTCCTCCACCAGCGGAGCCGGCGACAAATGCTTTCTCTTAGTCGGAGCCTTACGGGCGACCGAGCTGGAGATAATTTTTTCAAGGTTAGCCAATCTGGCGCACATCTCAGATTGCAGCTCCCTGCCCATGACGACGTCACACGGGGTGCGTGTCAAGGCGGGAGGGGGAGATGAAGCGACTGGCGGTGCTGACCCAGACGCCTGGGGTTCGGACTGCCGCGTGATGGTCTGCTGTGCACATGGTATACACAGAAGTACATCGTTCCCAGAAATGGATACCCCACACAACATACACTTTCGGGGATGCCCCGAAGGGGCCCCGAGCCCAGTATCCGGGGATGCCTCCATCAGGTGAACTTTTTTAGGGATAGTCGCTATGACCCAGGGAATTACGCCGCTAGACAACCCGGGATGCCCCTTTAATGTCCCGAGTGGGAGGATTTATAACAATAATGAACCCAGTGATAAAGGATCGGGAGGGACCCCCTAAATGCTAATGGAGATCCTCCTAAACCACCACCTGAAAGACACAGAAGGACTAGTAAGGCAATGGCTAAAAATAACCTACAGCACAATACAGAGAAGAAGGAAAAAGGGGGCCATAGGCCACTCACGGAACCGCGGAGCTGGAAGGCGCCAGAAGGATCCTCGTGAAGCTGCTGTGAGAAGAGACGAAGAGGAGAAGATGAGAAGGGGGCGTGGCCAGCGCGGGACGCGCGCGACGCCGAACCACGCCCCCCCCCTCTCTCCCACACCATGCAGAGCTCCGCAGCGGCGCCGCGCGCTGCACCGGCCCCGCCCCCCGAACATCATGAGGAGAAATCTCCTCAGATGAAAAAGGCGCCAAGAACCGGCCGGCGCCGCAGCATGAAGTGCGGCCGCCGGCCGGTACAGTCACACCAAGCACTCACACACACACACACAGGCAGACAGCAGGGACGGGTCCCGGCCCCGCCGACGGACCGCCCCCCCCCCACTAATGTGTAGAATATGGCATGAGGGAGCTGCCTCCGCCATAGAAGACAGAAGCAAGAAGGGGGGGAGATAAGAAACTCAAAGTATGCTGCCCTGTGAAAAGAATGACATTTAGCTACAGTGAAACATTTAAAGGAACACTCACACACAACATGAGAGAGATACTTCCTACATAACCTGAAACTAATAAAGGAGGGACCCACACTCCCCATCCCTGCTGAGGAAAAGGGAATTGGGAAGGGCCAGTGAAAATTAATTCAAGGGACAGGGCATCCCAAACCGGGGTCACCAACCCGGTATTACCGCCTACCCTCTCATATAGGGTCTCACGGTGGAGCATAGCTCCTGAGCACCTAAGGTGCTGATATACCCTCGCCTGGACCCTCAGCCGAGGCTGGGAGGCATATGAGTTCTGGGGAAAAAAGGGTCCAAACAGAAATAAATAAATAGCGGGCCGGGAGTCATCCCGGCTACCTGAAAACCCCCTGTGCAAGGAGGAGCCATCATCTTCTGACTTGCTCGCCGTCTGCAGAGATGGAAAACTGGGTGATGAGTGGGAGGTCCCAGGTATTTATGGATCAGGGAGGGGCTTTCTTTTTTGCTATCATCTCTGCAGGAACGCCCCTTCAGGTCGGTATTACCCACATGTTATGGATATCTTGAAGCGGGGTGTGTGACATACTTAGAATACACTCACCCCCTCAGAAGCCAGGACAAGAACTCCGCATCCCTAGCAGGCTCACCATAAAGCCTATGGCCGGCTATCCTTTGTGGTTCAGGGTCTGCTGCTTGGAGCAGCGCTCTTTGAGCACTTGACCCTAGTGCTCCTCTATCGTCACCCGATCCGTCAGCCGAGGCTGGGAGGCACAAAGGATCCGGAAACGGGAAAGGGCCGCAGGCTTGTTTGCTGCGCTCACCTGCGCAATATAGAGAGAGTCACCTTCTATCTTCGCAGAATCACTGCAGAGGAGAAACTGGATAAGTCTATGGTGATTCAATTTTTATATGGTACCGGGAGGAGCCACAACTCTTCTGCAGTGCACTTCATGAAGCAGGCTGTGCCATGCAATGGGAAAAAAAAGTTTAGTAAAGTGCACTTGTTACGTATCCCCCCACCACGATGATCCGTGGCATAAGCGGTTTGAGAGGGCTTAACTCCCTGCATATGTTGTGGAATAGCCTATGAATGTGGGGCTCCTGAAACTACATGGGAGTGGCTTGCTGCTTACACATGAGCATGAGGGAGATGTGCCAGCAGCAGCCCACACCAAACAGAATGAGATATATAGCTCTCAAAGAAAGGCCAGCTTGTCTGTGATGACAGGCACACACACACTGAATGAACAGCTGTTGGAAGAATTCTGTGTGAGGGGGAAACTGTTACTATGTATCTTCATGTTATTTCAATCCTTTGGCAGCCACAGAACATTCAGAGCAGAGCAACGAGTCATTACAGTTGATTTTTCTGGGACAAAAATAAGGGATGATTGCAAAAAGATTTGAAACAAGATGGGGTGCTGTCCCCCAACCAATACTCTCCTACTCAAAAGGTTGGACAAGTGGAATTAAAAAATGTTTAGTACCACACAAATGTCATAAGACAAAAAAGTTAATACATACAACATATATATACCTCAATACATCAATCAAAAGAGTGCTATGGTGCATATAAAGTGTCTAAGTACTAATATATATATTACACATGCTATACACATCCCTTATTATTTCTACAGTTTTAAAAATATTGTAATGTGAATGTAATTGCAGATATTGGGAGTGGGGCAGGACACACCGATCTTCTGCCTCTGCTACCAGCTTTGGCCACTCACGTCCGGCTGAAGATAGGGCAGTATGGGAGCACCCAGGGATGGAAAGAGGTAAGTAGAGGGGGAACTAATACAATCCTGTGATTACTCACCTGTAGAATTGGTATTACATGTATACAGCACGTCCTGTTAAAGAAGATATTCCTTACTCTTGGGTTATACATTCAGTAGATGGCGCTGGACTGCAGAGACAGAAAAGTGGCTCCTCCCGGCCCCATATATACCAGGGACCTCCCACAAAATCCCCAGTAATGAAAAGCAGTTGAAATGAGACCGGGAGAACTATAACCAATATATAAAAATTTGAACATAAGAACATTTACCATACAGAGGTAACTAAAGATAATGATAACAAGGGTGGGGTGGAACAGGACGTGCTGTATACATATAATACCAATTCTACAGGTGGGTAATCACAGAATTGTATTATTCTAAGTATACAGCACGTCCTGTTCCAGAAGATATTCCTTACTCTTGGGACATCCAATAGCAGTGTCCGTAAGGTAGGGTGGGATCCCCAAAAATAACAGCAGACAGTTTAAACTTTGCGACCAAAAGCAGCATCAGCTGAGGCCCTAACATCAACCTTGTAGAACTTAGAAAAAGTATGAACAGAAGACCAAGTGGCGACCTTGCAACTTGTTCAACAGAAGCTTGGTGCTGAAAAGCCCAAGAGGCACCAATAGCACGAGTAGAATGAGCAGTAAGGCGGAAGGGAGGCTCCTTCCCCTTAGCAGAGTAGGCCTGTATCACAGCCTGACGGATCCACTTGCTGATAGTGGACTTAGCCGGAGCCAGACCCTTCTTAGGTCCAGACGGGAGCACAAAGAGAGCTTCAGTCTTCCTGAAGGATTCAGTAGTCACCAGATAGAACTTCCGAGTCCTGACCACATCCAGAGAGTGTAAAACCCTCTCCTTAGAAAAACTCGGTTTAGGACACAGAGAAGGCAAAACAATGTCCTGATTGAGATGAAAGTCAGAAACAAACAGAAAATCTGGCTTAAAACGAAACACCACCTTGTCCTGGTGTCTCTCAAAATAAGGAGGCCTGATAGAAAGCGCCGCCAACTCAGAAACACGCCTCACAGAAGTGATAGCCACCAAAAAGACCACCTTAAGCGTAAGAATGGACAAAGGGGCTCCTTGCAAAGGCTCAAAGGGAGAGGCCTGCAGGGCAGATAAGACCAAGTTCAAGTCCCAGACTGGTAACATAGGCTTACGTGGGGGACGCACGTGAGTAACCCCCTGGAAGAAGGTCTTGACCAGGGGATGCTGAGCAAAGGATCTTTGGAAAAAAATAGCCAAAGCAGAAACATGGCCTTTCAGAGTACTGAGCTGAAGACCCAGATCCAAACCATGTTGCAGAAACTCCAGAATCCTAGGAATGGAAAACACACGACAGGGAAGCGAGTTAGACTCACACCAGTCAATGTAAGTACGCCAAACCCTGTAGTAGATGGAAGAAGAGGACCTCTTCCTAGCCCTGATCATGGTATTTACAACCAAGGCAGGCAGCCCTTTCTCCATCAAGATGGAGGTTTCAACAGCCAGGCCGTCAAAGCCAGCGTTTGTAAATTGGGGTGGCGTAGGTGCCCCTGAGTGACCAAATCTGGAACCCGAGGCAGGGCCTACTGATCTACTGCCAGCTGCGCGATGTCTGCGAACCACACTCTTCTTGGCCAACAGGGGGCCACCAGGATGGCTGGCACCCTTTCCTGAGCTATCTTGCGCAGCACTCTGCCCAGCAGGGGAAAAGGGGGAAAGACAGAAGCTGAAACCCCTTCCAGGACATTGCCAGGGCATCCATGGCCAAGGCCAGAGGATCCTGAGACAGAGAGACAAAGACTGGAAGCTTGTGATTGTGACGAGACACAAACAGATCCACATCCGGCTGACCCCAGCGGTGGCACAGGGAGCGAAACACCCTGCTGCTGAGGGACCATTCTTCCAGACGAGAGGTCCCCCTGCTCAGAGAGTCTGCCTCCAGATTCTCCACCCCCGGGATGTACAAAGCTGAGATGCAGGGAACATTCACCTCCGCCCAGGACAGTATCAGGGACACTTCCTTGAGGGCCCTCCTGCTCCGGGTCCCCCCTGATGATTGATGTAGGCAACTGCTGTCTGGTTGTCCGAGTGGACCTGAACAGCCCGACCCCTCAGGTGTGGGGTTAAGTGGGCGAGGACCAACCTGATCGCCCTCAACTCCAGAATGTTGATGATAGGGGCATGGGCCTCCTGAGGGCCCCACTGACCCTGGAATTTCAGGGACTTCCAAAAGCCCCCCTAACCTGTCAGACTGGCATCCATGGTGACAGTTTCCCAGCAGGGGGCCAGAAAGGATCTGCCCACCAGCAGGTTCCTTGAGTCCAGCCACCACGATAGTGACCGCCTGACCAGAGGGGACAGGACAAACACCTGATCCAAGGACACAGGATCCCGATCCCATACTGACAGGAGGTGAAGCTGAAGAGGCCTCATGTGAAACTGAGCATATGGAACCGCCTCGAAGCAGGACACCATCAGGCCCACCAGCTGCATTCCCTGCCTGATGGATGGATGGATGAGGACAAGAAAGAAGGAGGTGAGCTTTCTCTTGAACACTCTCCACCTTCTGCTGAGGAAGAAAGATCTTGACCTGAGATGAATCCAGAATCATGCCCAGGAAGGACTTCACCATGGAAGGAGACAGGGAAGATTTGGGGTAGTTGATCACCCAGCCGAATGACTCCAGTGTGGACAACACCCTCTGAGTGTCCAGCTCTGCCTGATGGAAGGACTGAGAAGCGATGAGTATGTCACCCAAGTAGGGAAGAATGCGAATGCCCTGAGATCTCAGCAGAGCCATAACTCCTGCCAGCACCTTGGTGAACACCCTGGGAGCCGAGGTGAGACCGAAGGGCAAGGCCACAAATTGGTAGTGCTGATCCTCCAGAGCGAACCTGAGGAATCTCTGATGACCTGGAAAGATAGGTACGTGAAGGTAAGCATCCTTGATATCTACAAAGGTCATGAAGTCCCCTGGGCGTAGGAAATTCACAGCGGAGCGCAGAGTCTCCATGCGAAAGTGTTGAGGTGCTTCAAATCCAGGATCTTTTTTGGGGACGATGAAAAGGTTGGAGTAATAACCTTTGCCCCTTTCCCTCAAGGGCACCCGGCAGATGACACCCAGTTCCAGAAGGCCTTGGACAGCCAGGGGCAGACCCTGAGCTGACAGGGGGTTTTGAACTAACCGAGATTTGATGAATCTTGGGGGCGGCCAGGCTGCAAACTTTATCTTGTAACCGGAGGATACTACCTCCTGAATCCACCGGTCTGAGACATGACGCCGGATGGGTGAGGGCGCCCCTTCATGCCTGAGGGGGCTTGGGGGAGGACTTAGGCTTGGGACCCCTGAAGGGGGCCAGGGCGGCCACGTCCTCTGCCCCTGCCCCAAAAATCCCCACGGGCTCCAGCAAAGGAAGCCCCCGTCCAATTCTGGAGCCCCTGAAGGAAGGAGAAAAGGCACCTGAACCCCGAAAGTACCGGGGCTGCCTTCTACGCTGAGGTAACTTGCCTCCTTTAGCAAACAAGTCCAGACGTTCCCCAAAGAGGCGCAGCCCCTTAAAGGGAAACCCAGTGAGAGCCTTCTTAGCAGTGTTGTCAGCTACCCACTGGCGCAGCCAGACCGAGCGGCGTATAGCCACTAACAAGGCAGATGCCCTGCCACACATTCTAATGGTATCATCCATGGCAGAGAGGACATAAGCAACAACTTCCTCACAACGCAGAAGAGCTCTATACTCTTCACTGCCAGCATCATCAGGGGCCCCATCTAGGAGACTCCTGAGCAGGCTTTTAATAGCAACAGCAGAGGCACAGACCGGACGCAGCGCGGTCCCCACACAGGCAAAGGCATGGCAAGCCAGCTGATCTATGCGCCTGTCCTCCCCATCCCTCAGTGTAAGTAGAGTCAGGGGAATGCATGACGGATGTGTTGGACAATCCCAGAACTGGTGCATCCACCTCGGGAGGACATGACCGTTTAACCATTTCAGCAGGAAAGGGATACCTCTTATCCCAACTCTTTGGCACCCCGGGGAGCCGGCTAGGCCGTTCCCACTCTTTGAGCACCAGATTATTAAAGTGAGTTTGTTCAGGAAAATCCAAGCGTGGTTTAACAGTATGAAACAGCTCCCCCTGCTGCCGCAGAACCACAGCAGGAGGAGAGATACAGAGTACTTCAAAAATGTCAACTAAAAGCCTGTCAGTATCATCTGAAGCCCATGGGTCAGACCCAGAATCGGCACCATACACCCTGGATTGTTCCTCAGATGATTCTGAATCAGAAAATTCCCCCTCTTTCAGGGGGGTATACCCGGTGAAAGCAAAAAAAATTCCTCAGCCTCCATAGGAAAGAGGGAAACACCAGGTGATAAATGCCGCTTCTTAGAAGAAACCTTACGCGGGCCAGAGCCAGCAATATGTCTCTCAATGCTGGCAACCTGTGCAGCCAAATCAGGTTGAGACTCCCCACTGGTATGCACCTCACTAGGAGTCAGATGTAAGCGTGGGGGGGTATGCGAAGCCCGAGGGGGCGCAGGCCCAGACACCGGTAACCCAGACTGCAGCGCAAGCGTCTGCTGGGCGCAGGGTACACACACCCTGACATCATCACTTATAGAGGATACCCCACACGCCCCACACAGCCGGGCTTGTCCCGAAGGAACCCCAAGCACATTATCCCGAGAAGCCTCCATATGGTGATTATTGTGGCACAATAGGGATTGACGCCAATAAGGCTACCCGGGTTGCCCCAATAGCCCGCTAGGGAAGTGGGAGTGTAAGGAAATACAAAAGCCCTCCAATAAGAGTTAACACTAAATATAGGGGATAGGACCGGGAGAAAGCACAAAAGTTTGACCCGCATGCAAGACAAAAAGATCCCATAAGCAATATGCAATACAGAGAAATACAAAATTAAACAGCCCGCAGGGGCACTCATGGACCGCGATAGGGAGACGCCAGACACACGCATCAGAGAGCTAAAATGGCGCCCGCATATACCTCGAGGAGTGGGACGCGGAGACAGCGATGCAGAACGCCCCCCCCCCCCCCGAGATCTACCAGGGAGAGCAAAGGGGAAGCGATGGCCAGCCTAAAGCAACTGCGGGGACAGGGGGTGAGGGGCATAAGACGCGGGAGGGGCATCCCATAAGGCTCACCATGGGCCCGCCTACCCTTTGGTGGGGGACTGCGGTTGGAGCCTACCTTCACCCGAACCAGTGCAGCCTAAGCTGGGAGGCAGTAAAAGGAAACGGGTGGGAATAGTCCTACAGGGCCGCAGGCTAATAGCCCCGCTCACCTGCGAGTAGAGAGAGCCATCTTCTAGTCATCGCAGCCCAGACTGCAAAGAACTGGGGATTTTGTGGGCCCCCTCCGCCCGAGCAGCCAAGTGCAGCCATTGCCTCGGCGGTGGGTAAGATTGGGCCACGGCCCTCTCAAAATTGCCACCTTGATGAGGTTCAGCCAGCTGGCCGCATCCCTAGCACGGGATGTGGCACCAGTCAAGATCAAGTTGCGGGACCTGCTGGGATCAGGTAAGATCACCGGCACCCTGGGGTGGTTTCACACAGCAGGGTATCCGGTGCAAATTCTCCCTAGGGGTAGGCTGGCAGCTGGGCCTGGGCAGGTTCTGACCCGATTTAAGCCTGTTAAAAGGTAAGGGGTCCTTGAGATGCCTGCATCCCCAAAGCCTGGGGGGGGGGGGGGCGGAGGGCGAGCTATCTCAATTTCCCTGGGGGGGGGGGGCATATGAGAACTGTTTCTTGAGAGGTTGTTGGTACGGTTTAAGTCCCCCCCCAACAAGTAAATAACATAACTTTTGTGCATAGCTTATAGTGATTTATTCATAAAAAGTAAGCCCAGTTCATTAACAATATTTAATCAGCGGACATGGAGGTTACTGTGGTAAACTAGGGCTTCTCCTAAAAGATAATGGAAGATGAAACTTTTAGTAGAATGGGACTAGAGTTTGCCAAATATCTGCAAGGAAGAGACAATGAGGACCGATTGCTTACTACCTACTCCCACCCCCACTAGCCCCAGCTCTCATCACCATGACTCCTCTAGCACGGGGCTGTCAAACTTGCCAGTCCTGTAATGAGCAGGCAATAATGTGGCTTTGTTATCGAAATATATCAGTACAAAAAGGGGATTTAGTATGTACTGGCCACAGCACAAAATGACTGAAGGGCATACTGAGATAATTGATGGCAAGTTAGCATTAATCCAGACTTTGATTGTGGACGGGAATGAATACAGGTCACATAAACAAGCCATGCAGTGATTGGAGGAGGTCCACCCATTGCCAAGTGTTTGGAATTCTACTTCTTGCTTTTTTTTTTTTTAATTAAGCAGGAATTGGAATTCAACTTCTGTACACAACACATTTTAGCCTGAAAACCTAATGCAAGCAAATCAGCGCAGTTAGTTCTAGGCATATTTTCTTTTTAACAAAATGTGCAGGTAGCTTTAGTTTAGAGACAATAAAATGGCATCAATATGAAGATTACCTTATACAAGGCATAGGCTGTGAGCACATTGCCGCTTTCAGAATTCTTTAGAATATTAACTATGCTCTCGGGCAAACCAATGAACTCCAAGAATGGGACCACATTAATACCTCTGTTGGGAGAAAAGAAAAGAAATAGAAACAGTGCAAACACAAAGTTAATCATAAATACAGTCGTGTCCTCATCAATTCTTCCTTGAAACAAATACAGGTTTATAGGTCTATGTTCACGTTTCAGACAAGAACCCTGAATGGCTGCCATCTAATGAGTAATGGGATTTCCAAGGGAGTGACACCCAATAGCTATAGCAGCAGTCAAATCCCCAGTGTTTAGGGCATGCTGGTGCTTGCAGTTTCCTGACCGCTGGAGTATGTGTGTGTGTGTGTGTGTGTGTGTGTGTGTGTGTGTGTGTGTGTGTGTGTGTGTGTGTGAAGAGGGGTTAATGATCTGCAGGGTGGAATTGAATGGTAAGAAATGGGCACAACACTGGATAACAGTCGCATATGAAGAAGAAGGGAGAAATAATACCATTTTGTGAAATACTCACCTGTAAAATGGGTATTATAAGTATGTCACACACCCCGCTTCAGAATATCCATAACATGTGGGTAATACCGACCTGAAGGGGCGTTCCTGCAGAGATGATAGCAAAAAAGAAAGCCCCTCCCTGATCCATAAATACCTGGGACCTCCCACTCATCACCCAGTATATAGAAGCAGTAAGGTAAGGGACCAGGAAGAGGCAAATATAAATCAAAATAACGCAAAGTTCACAATATAAAGGATCCCGGATACAAGAAGGGCGGGTGAAGCGGGGTGTGTGACATACTTATAATACCCATTTTACAGGTGAGTATTTCACAAAATGGTATTATTTTAAGTATGTCACACACTCCGCTTCAGAATATCCATAACATGTGGGACATCCAATAGCAGTGTCCATAACAAGGGCGGGGATCCAAAACAAGGCAACAATGCACAACTTAAACCACAACAGCTTGCAGAACTTTGCGGCCAAAAACAGCATCCGCTGAGGCCCGAACATCAACCTTGTAAAACTTGGAAAAAGTGTGAACAGAGGACCAAGTAGCGGCCTTACAAACTTGCTCAACAGAGGCCTGGTGCTGGAAAGCCCAGGACGCTCCAACCGCACGAGTAGAATGAGCAGTAACACGAAAAGGGGGACTCCTCCCCTTGGCAGAATAGGCCCCAATGATGGCCTGACGAATCCATTTACTAATGGAAGATTTGGCAGGAGCCAAACCTTTCCTAGGCCCAAAGGGCACCACAAAAAAAGCATCAGTCTTACGAAAGGAAGACGTAACCACCAGATAATATTTCACAACACGGACTACGTCCAAGGAATGTAGCGCCCTTTTCTTGTCGTTGCTGGGATGAGGACAAAGAGAAGGCAGAACAATGTCCTGATTCAGATGAAAGGCAGAGACCACCTTAGGAAGAAAATCCGGCTTGAAACGAAAGACAACCTTGTCCTGATGCCTTTCGAAGTACGGAGCTTTAATGGATAAAGCTGCCAACTCAGAAACACGCCTAACCGAAGTGATGGCCACCAAAAAGGCCACCTTTTGGGTAAGTGAAGACAAAGCAATCTCGTTCAAAGGCTCAAACGGGGGACCCTGAAGAGCAGAAAGAACCAGGTTCAAATCCCAAACCGGAACAAAGGGCTTCCTAGGAGGCCGTACATGCGTAACTCCTTGGAAAAAGGTCTTGACTAAGGGATGAAGAGCAAATGACCTTTGAAAAAACACCGCCAGGGCAGAAACCTGCCCCTTCAAGGTACTAAGTTGAAGCCCCAAATCCAGACCATGTTGAAGAAACTCCAGGATTCTGGAAATGGAAAACTCCCGACAAGAGAAAGACCTACTTTCACACCAGTCAATATAGGACCTCCAAGTCCTATAGTAAATAGTAGAGGAAGAGCGCTTCCTGGCGCTAATGAGAGTCTGAACCACCGCGTCAGAAAGACCTTCTTCCTTTAAGATGGCGGTTTCAGCAGCCACGCCGTCAAAGCCAGCGAAGGTAAATTGGGATAGCGCAGCCGACCCTGGGTGAGCAGGTCCGGCAGAAGAGGCAGAACGAACTGATCCTCTGCCAGTCTTACCAGGTCTGCGAACCAAACTTGCCTTGGCCACCTTGGTGCCACTAGAATCGCCGACACGCCCTCCAGAGTCAGCTTGCGCACCACTCTGGCTAACATTGGAAACGGAGGGAACAGGTAAAGGAACCTCAGATCCCTCCAGTTCAGAGACATGGCATCCACTGCCAGAGCCAGAGGATCCTGCGAGAGAGACACAAAGACTGGAAGCTTGTGATTGTGACGAGAGGCAAAGAGGTCCACCGCTGGGAACCCCCACCTGAGACATATCGAACAAAACACCGTGGGACTGAGAGACCACTCCCCCTGACGAGAGGAGGCTCTGCTCAGCAAGTCCGCCTCCGTGTTCTCCACTCCCGGAATGTAGACTGCTGAGATACACGGGACGTGACTCTCCGCCCAGTCCAGAATCAAAGACACTTCCCTGAGGGCACTCCTGCTGCGAGTCCCCCCTTGGTGATTGATGTAAGCAACCGCCGTCCTGTTGTCCGACCGGACCTGAACTGGCAGGCCTCTCAACTGATGAGTCAAGCGAAACAGAACCAACCTGACGGCCCTCAACTCCAGAACATTGATGGGCTCGTGAGCCTCCTGCGGACTCCACAGACCCTGAAACTGGAGGTCCTTCCAAACACCCCCCCAACCTGACAGACTGGCATCCGTGGTGACAGTTTCCCAACACGGGGCCAGAAAGGATCTGCCCTGCGACAGATTGGCCGACCCCAGCCACCATTGCAGGGATCGACGAACTCGGGGAGTCATCAGGAAGGACTGATCCAACGATAGAGGAGACTTGTCCCAAACCTTCAACAGATGAAGCTGAAGCGTCCTCGTATGAAACTGCGCAAAGGGAACTGCCTCGAATGAGGCCACCATTAACCCCACCAGCCTCATCCCTAGCCGGATGGACGGACGAGGGGCCGACAAGAGAAGCCGAGCTAATTCCTGAATCAAAAGAATCTTGGCCTGAGGCAGAAACACCCTGGCCTGCGAAGTGTCCAGAGACATTCCCAGAAAAGTCACTACTCTGGACGGAGTGAGAGAAGACTTGGGGTGGTTGACCACCCAACCAAACCTCTCCAGGGTGGACACCACTATTCTGGTATCCAACTCCGCTTGGTTGAAGGAGGAGGCCATGATCAGAAGATCGTCCAAATAGGGCACAATGCGGATGCCCTGAACCCTTAGCAGAGCCATCACCCCCGCTAGCACCTTGGTGAACACCCGAGGGGCCGAGGTGAGGCCGAAAGGGAGTGCTACAAACTGAAAATGCCGATCCTCCACCACGAACCTGAGAAACCTCTGGTGTGCTGGAAAAATTGGAACGTGTAGATAAGCATCCTTGATGTCTATGGACGTCAGAAAGTCTCCCTGACGAAGAGAGTGAATGGCCGAACGTAGTGTTTCCATGCGGAATTTCCGTGGCCGGATGAACCTGTTGAGAAACTTCAGATCCAAGATGGGTCGGACCGATCCGTCCTTCTTGGGTACCGTGAACAGATTGGAATAAAAACCCCTGCCCTGATCCGAAGGGGGCACTGGGCAAATGACAGCCATGTCCAGAAGGTTCTGCACTGCCAACAGAAGCCCCTGCGCCGCCAGAGGTTCTGAAGGCATCCGAGACCTGAAAAATCTGGAAGGGGGGCGGAGCTCGAACTCCAGCTTGTAACCGGAAGACACCACTTCCCGGATCCATCGGTCTGAGACCTCTTGATCCCAAACCTGGGAAAAGAGTCGCAGCCGTCCCCCCACCCGCAAGGGTGAGGGCGCCCCCTCATTGCTGAGCCGGCTTGGCAGCCGGCTTGGGCTTAGAGCCCCAGCTGAATCCTGGACGGGCACGACCTCTGCCCCTGCTCCCAGAATCTCCTCTGGAAGAAGGGAATGCAAATCCCCTGCCAGATCTGGCCCCACGAAAGGAGGGGGTAAAGGAAGGCGCCCCTCGAAAGGGGCGGCGTTGTTTCTTGCGTTGGGGTAACCTACCACCCTTGGTGACAGAGTCCAATGTCTCTCCAAAAAGCCGTAACCCAACAAAGGGTAGAGCCGTTAGTGACTTTTTGGACATAAAATCTGCCGCCCACTGGCGCAGCCACACCGAACGCCGAATAGTGACCAGCAGCGCCGACGTTCTACCACACATCATCAAAGTGTCATCCAAGGCTGTCAACACAAAAGATAAAAACAGCTCACACCGTTTGAGGCTAAGGAACTCAGCACTACCGGGACGCAGCCCGGAAGAGGACAACAGGTCCCTAACCACGGACCTAGCAGCCAACACCATCAGCGCCGATGCGCAAACAGGCCGCATAGCTGACCCAACGCTAGCAAAACCATGACAAGCCATCTGGTCAATACGTTTATCCTCTCCATCCTTGAGAATAGAACAATCAGGTCTATTTAAAACCGAGGAATTGGACAACCCCAAAACCGGCGCATCCACCTCGGGGGGGAGATGCCCAGCGCTTAACTGCCTCCGAAGGAAAGGGATATTTCCTATCCCATCCCTGAGGGATGCCAGGGAGCCGAGCCGGCCTGTCCCATTCCTTGGCAATAATTTTGTCAAAATGCCTTTGTGTAGGGAATTCCAAGCGCGGCTTGGATTCCTCAAACAATTCACCCTTCTGCTGTGACACCTCCTCAGGAGGGGAAATATTCAACACCTCCAACATCAGAGCCAGAGCGTGGGGAGTATCAGAGGATCTCCCCAAATCCCCCAGCTCGGCATCAGTGCCAAAGGACTGCTCATCGTCCGAAAAATCAGAATCCTCATAAACTTCCCCTTCCTCTAGCTGGGAATAATCAGACCAATCCAGATTATTAACATCCTCCAGGTCCTCCGCCAGCGGAGCCGGCGACAAATGCTTTCTCTTAGTCGGAGCCTTACGGGCAACCGAGCCCAGTATCCGGGGATGCCTCCATAAGGTGAACTTTGTTAAGGAATAGTCGCTATGACCCAGGGAATTACGCCGTTAGACAACCCGGGATGCCCCTTTAATGTCCCGAGTGGGAGGATTTATGGCAAACAATTAACCCAGAGATAAGGATCAGGAGGGACCCCCTAAATGCTACTGGCGAACCTCCTGAACCACCATCTGAAAAACAGAACAGAAGGACTGTTTTAGATAAGGCTAATGAAAAAAGACAACAATCAAACAGGAAGAAAGAATGGCCAGAGGCCACTTACAGATCCATCGACCAAAATGGCGACCGTGAGGGAAGATCCAGACGCTCCACAGCAACAGGCAGGGCTGCAGTCAGAGAGGGAGAAGGGGGCGTGGCCAGCGCGGGACGCGCGCGAGGCCAAGCCACGCCCCCCCCTCTCCCCTCCAAGAGCTCCGCAGTGGCACCAGCGAGGGCAGGAGGCGGGGAGCGGTGACGCGTCGTCACTCCGGCCCCGCCCCCCCAGCCTGCGTGAGGGGAGCTGAAATCACCTCAGAAAGAATGTGCTCAGAGCCGGCCGGCGCCGCAATAGTAAGAAGCGGTCGCCGGCCCGGCCAAAGTAAAAACACACTGACACACACACAAACGAAAAACGGGAGGGACAAGTCCCGGCCCCGCCGACGGTCTGGCACCCGCCGCCCCCCCCCCCCCCCCACAGCAACATGGCGTGAGGTGAATACCTCCGCCATTAACAGAGAGGAAGGGAGGAAGGGGGGAAGAAGGCAGCCAGCACCGCACAGGCTGCAGCGCTATCTATTTAAAGTAATAACACACGCACACACACACACTAATGTATGCTGGGCAGACAGATGCACAGTACTGTGGAAGTCAGCCCTACAAACCTCACAGGCCGACAGTGGTCATGTGGAGCCGCGGTTTAGCATAGGGGGGGTCCAGAAGAAGACTTGTACTGGGACAGTGCCCCCTGCCACTCCCCCACTGCCTGGTTCAGAGGCCTGATGGGTTGATTGGTAACATTTTAATGGAATTTCATGCAGTTCCTCAGAAATGTGGATTCTTACAAATATAATATCAATACCTGAGGTAGTGTTCATGAAAAGCCACCTAGGTATGCTGGGGGCAAGGATTAGACAAAAGGTAGAAAGTAAGCAGATGCCACATTTATACAGGACCCATCCTGGACTGCCACCATTTCTACACAATGTCATGGAGTATAACACTGCATCTATATGGCTTATTTTCTGTATTAGTTGTTTTTCTATTCATTTACTTGTATTCTAACTACCACACCTTTATTTTTCCAACAAAAGGAAGAACAGAAAAATATGGTCAGATAAAGATTAAGCTCTTTAAACTCAATTGGATTTGTGATTTTCTAAACTGTAGTCACAATGCGCCCTCTGCTGGATCTATAGTTTATAGCAGGTTTGCTCTGCTGAAATAATAAAAAATGTAATTACTGTGTTTCCCTGAAAATAAGGCAGGTCTTATATTAATTTTTGCTCCAAAAATAGGTGCTAGGGCTTATTTTCAGGGGATGCCTTATGCCCCGACTGACAAGATGGTGGTGGTAGTACAGCAGCTTCGGCTGGCAGTGGGGGATTCGGCCGCGAGTCCGGCATGGCGGCAAGCTGGGGTAGAGCCAGCAAGATCAGATTTTCCAATTCCAACAGACAAGCTTACCTATGTGTCTTGATGTGTCCTGTCCATCCTTTACAGCTGCTCCCGTCCCCCTGCTCAAGCCTGGAAGCTGGATTATGAATTTTAACTAGTGCTTATTTTCAGGTTATATTTCACACATTAGCAAAAAATACTGAAAAATCTCATTAGGGCTTTTTTTTGGTGGGGGGGAGGGTACTTTATCAACATTGAGCTCAAACATTGAAAGAAAGTCTTTTTTGGAAGTCGGGTCATTTTTGCACCTCTTCTGGGATCCGGCCACTACACTGTAGAAGAGCCTATCATGGCTGCCAGTTGCACAGTAATGCGCACAGTTGATGGCCAACCTGATAGGCAGCTTGCAGTCACATGGGACCCAGAAGATGAAGGTATGAGCAGCCCCCAGCCCACAATTCTGTGCTCTCTCTGCATTGTTGTGCTGCGTTGCAACACAGAGGAAACACTATTATTCTAGATCAGATAATTAACACACCTCTACAGTGCATTAAAAAAAGCATTGCAGACACCTTTTTCAGCACACCGTTGTAACAGCGCAGGTCAATAGAAGTTTATGACAAGACAAGCGCAATGCATGCATAACGCAGTGTGCCCGAGTTACCACAGACTTCTACTTGATATGCAAACATTTTTTTTTCTTTTAAAAAACGCAACACAAACACATTGCTAACGCATCAAAAGTGAGCACCCGGTAATTTTTAGATTTCTGGCTTAGGGCAAAACGTGCTTTTTATTTTTTTTTGCCTGGATAGGGACCTTAGCCTTTTGTTCAGTCAGCTGTTATCACATGCCTGAGCCTGGTTTTTCTCAAGTTAGAATAAAATTCCTTACGAAGGGGTTTCTTCAGTTCATACAAAACTGCTTGGGAGCAGGAACGTCATGCACATTCTGCTGTCTGGGTCAGTTACTAGATACTTTAATAGTGCAGAACATATAATGCACAGCTAAGTTTAGTTTGACATTTGGGATCAGTAGGAGCTAGAAAGGGTAATAATGCCAACTTGGTGAGGGGTAACTAAAACAAACACTCCTACTGTAATGTCTGCTAATGGCAAGCGCACAGCTTTGCAGAGGTAGGCCGGCTCGGTCTACATAAGAATCTGCAGCTGACATCTAGTACACACAGGAAATTGTTTTCCCAAAACAGAAACAGAGGTCGGAACAATACCCCAGACCTACAAATGAAGATGGGCACCAAAAGGATATTTCTGAATGAGCCATGTTCCAAAGTCATGTGTACTTTTCTTTATTGCATGGCACGGCCCGCTTCGGTATTCATAACAGTTGGGTTATTCCGCCACAAGGTGGCGCAGTGGTACTGCAGAAAGCTGTGGCATGTCACAACTCCCTATAAAAACGGGCTTAACCATAGAGTTCCCCAGTGTTTCCTTTGCAGTGGAACTGCGAAGTTAGAAGATGGCTCTCTCTCTTGCGCAGGTGAGTGGGGCAACCAAGCCTGCGGCCCTGCATGTCTATTTCCATCCGTTTCTGGACCCTCACTGCCTCCCAGCCTCGGCTGACAGATCGGGTGAAGGTAGAAGAGCACTAGGGTCAAATGCTCCTGGAGCGCAGCTCCAAGCCGCAGACCCTGTAACACAAAGGGTAGCCGGCCATAGGCTTTATGGTGAGCCTAATAGGGATGCAGAAATTCTGTCCTGGCTTCTGAGGGGGTAAGTAGTTTGGGAACTGTGTCCCCTTATTTTCCTTTTGGGTCATTTTTCGAGCTCTTCGGGGGGTCGCGGTGTCTTTGGTCTGTGAGTCCCCCTTGGGGGGGGGGGGGGGGGTTTGATTTGGGGTATATTTGCTGTGGGATGCTCATGTGTGTTTTTACTTATGTCTTTCAGGTGGGATACCATTGGGTTGTGGTTTCTCCCGGCTCCACCCCTTCCTCCCCCTCATCCCCCCTTTATTGACTTCTGGGGGCATCCCGTGGGAGGGCATCCCGGGTGGCTGTCTTAAGCCTGTACCCACTGCTGGCCTATTGCGCCTGTGCTAATCACCATATGGAGGCTTCTGGGGGTAGCTTGCTTGGGGGCCCTTCAGGGCAAGCACGGCTGTGTTCCATGTGTGGGGTATCCTCTGTGAGTAACAGTGTCACGCATGCCGTGCGCTGAAAGTGTCCTTGCGCTTCAAGCTAGTTTGCCTGCTTCGCCCAGCTCTGCGCCTCACTCGGCTTTACCTACTCCCCCGCTCCTGCAATTGGGCCCCAGTGAGGGGAATGTTGGCAGGGAGTCACATTCTGATTTGGCTCTGCGGGTGGCTAACATTGAAAAGCAGCTTGCCAGGACGGTTCCTAGGAAGGCCTCTGGCAAGAAGAGACACCTGGACCCCAGGCCTGCTCCCGTTACTGAGATGTATGTGGGGATTGATGATCTTGGTGGCTGTCACCACCTTGAGATGGGGGTGCTCTCCCAGGATTCTGACTCCTCTGGGAACCAGCAGGAGGGTTGCGATAGTGACCCTGGGTCTGGAGAGGAATCATGGTACCCTGAGGACACTGATAATCTGCTGTCACATATTTTGCACATTGCTACCCCTGAGGTAGCTAAAAATACCATTTTGGGATTACTCACCTTTAAAACGGATATTATAAGTGTGACATACACTCCGCTTCAATAAGTCTTGACAGTTGGGTTATTCTCCAGTAGAGGGCGAACTTCTGCAGAGATGAATGCAAAAAAAGAAGCCCCTCCCAGTCCATAACTACCTGGGACCTCCCACCAATTCCCCAGTGTAAGATAGCAGTAAAGGGACCAGGAAGAACCAAATATAACAATATTAACAAAAAACCAATGGTTCACCATATAAAGGATCCAGAATACCAAACAGGGTGGGTGAAGCGGAGTGTATGTCACACTTATAATATCCGTTTTAAAGGTGAGTAATCACAAAAAGGTATTATTCCAAGCGTGCCATACACTCCACTTCAATAAGTCTTGACAGTTGGGACATCCAAAAGCAGTGTCTGTCAAGGGTGGGAACCATAAACAGTAAAGAATGCACCAACTCAAAGCACTGCAGCTTGCAGAACCTTGCGGCCAAAAACGCACATCAACCTTGTAAAACTTGGAAAAGGTATGAACAGAAGACCAAGTAGCAGCCTTACAAATTTGTTCAACAAAAAGCCTGGTGCTGAAAAGCCCAGGATGCACCCACAGCAGAGTAGAGTGCGCAGTGACCCTAAACGGGGGAGTCCTCCCCTTAGCAGAATAGGCCCCAACAATGGCCTGACAAATTCATTTGCTAATTGTAGACTTAGCAGGTGCCAAACCTTTCCTGGGCCCACAGGGCACCACGAAAAAAGCGTCTGTCTTGCGGAAGGAAGAAGTAGTCACCAAATAGTACTTCACACAGCAAACAACATCCAAATTGTGCAGAACCCTCTCCTTGTCATTGTTAGGCTTAGGACACAAGGAAGGGAGAACAATATCCTGATTGAGGTGGAAAGCAGACACCACCTTAGGAAGGAAATCCGGTTTAAAATGAAAAACCACCTTATCCTGGTGTCTCTCAAAGTAAGGGGCCTGAATCGACAGAGCCGCCAACTCAGAGACACGCCGAACCAAGGTAATCGCCACCAAGAAGGCAACCTTCTGCGTGAGAACCGAATGAGCGATATCATGTAACGGCTCAAAAGGCGGACCCTACAGAGCCGAAAGAACCAAATTCAAATCCCATACAGGAGCTACAGCTTGTCGAGGGGGCCGCACATGCACCACCCCTTGGAAAAAAGTCTTAACCAGCGGGTGTAAAGCAAATGACCTCTGGAAGAAAAACGACAGAGCAGAAACTGTCCTTTCAAAGTACTAAGCTGGAACCCCAGGTCCAGATTATGCTGAAGAAACTCCAAAATTCTGGGTACAGAAAAAAACCTGCAAGGCATGGCCCTAGCCTCACACCAATCAATATAGGACCTCCAGGTCCTATAGTAAATGCCAGAAGAGGACCGCTTCCTAGCCCTAATCAGGGTCTGAACAACAGCCTCAGACAAACCTTCCTCTTTCAAGATGAAGGTTTCAGCAGCCAAGCCGTCAAAGCCAGTGTTTGTAAATTGGGGTAAAATAGATGACCCTGAGATAGCAGGTCCGGCAGCAAGGGAAGCCGGCACTGGTCCACGGCCATCCTTACAACGTCTGCGTTTCAAACTCTTCTTGGCCACCTTGGAGCCACCAGAATCGCTGGTGCCCCTTCTAGAACCAGTTTGCGAACTACCTTGCCCAGCATGGAGACAGGTGGAAACAGGTACAGAAATCCCAGGTCGTGCCAAGGCCAGGGGATCCTGAGAAAGAGACACAAAGGCCGGAAGTTTGTGATTGTGCCTTGAGGCAAAGAGATCCACCTCCGGAGTCCCCCACCTGCGGCAAAGATCCAGAAAAACCTCGGGGTTGAGAGACCACTCTCCGTGGCAAGAGGATCCCCTGCTCAGAGAATCCGCCTCCGAATTCTCCACTCCCGGAATGTAGACTGCCAAAAGGCAAGGAACATTGCTCTCCGCCCAGTGCAGGAGCAGAGAGACTTCCCTGAGGGCACTCCTGCTGCAAGTCCCTCCTTGGTGATTTATGTAGGCCACTGCTGTTCGGTTGTCCGAACGCACTTGAACTGGAAGACCCCGTAACTGTGGGGTCAACCGAGCCAGAACCAGACGAATGGCTCTGAGCTCCAATACATTGATGGGGGTGTGAGCCTCCTGGGGACCCCACACCCCGCTGAACTGATGACTCTTCCAATAACCTCCCCAGCCCGACAGGCTGGCATCCGTGGTAACCGTCTCCCAACAAGGGGCCAGAAAAGATCTGCCCTTCACCAGATTGCTCGAGTCCAGCCACCACCAAAATGAGTGCCGAACCCTGGGAGACACCTTGAAAGGTTGATCCAATGACAGTGGGCTCCTGTCCCAATACGTCAATAGGAGAAGTTGAATAGATCTCATGTGAAACTGTGCAAACGGCACCGCCTCGAAGGAGGACACCATCAGACCCACCAGTTTCATCCCCTGTCGGATAGAGGGACAAGGACTGTCCAGAAGAAGACGGATCAGGTCCTGAATCCCCTGCACCTTGGCCTGGGGCAGAAACACTCTGGCCAGACTGGTATCCAGATTCATGCCCAGAAATGAAATCACTCGAGACGGGGAGAGAGAAGACTTGGTGCGGTTGATCACCCACCCGAACCTCTCCAGGGTCGACACCACCAGATGGGTGTCCAGCTCTGCCTGCTGAAGGGAAGAAGCTGAAATCAACAGATCGTCCAGATAAGGCACAATGCGAATGCCCTGAGATCTGAGCAGAGCCATTACGCCCGCCAAAACCTTGGTGAAGACCCTCGGTGCCGAGGTCAGACCGAAGAGAAGAGCTACGAATTGATAATGTTGATCCTCCATCGCAAACCGGAGGAGTCTCTGATGGATGTCATGAAATCCCCCTAGTTAAGCGAAATGATAGCAGAGCGCAGAGTCTCCATGCGGAACTTTTTGGCTCTGATAAACCTGTTTAGAACCTTGAGATCAAGAATGGGTCTCACCGAACCCTCCTTTTTGGGTACCGTGAAAAGGCTGGAGTAGTAACCCCTGCCTCTCTCCGACTGAGGCACCGGGCAAATAACTCCCATGTCCAGAAGGTTTCTTACTGCTAACAGGAGCCCCTGTGCAGCCTGATGGTCCGAGGGCACCCGAGACCTTAAGAACCTTGGAGGCGGCCAGTACTCGAACTCCAGTTTGTACCTGGACGAGACCACTTCCAGGATCCAATTGTCTGTGACCTCCCGAGCCCAGACCTGGAAGAAGAGCCGCAGCCGTCCCCCCACCCGTTCGGGCGAGGGCGCCCCTTCATTGCTGAGCCGGCTTACCGGCGGGCTTAGGCTTGGAACCCCAGGCAGCCGTCGGGCGCGCCCGACCACTGCCCCTATTCCAGGACGAGCCCCTGACACCAGAGACGGGCAGACCCCTAGTCACTCTGGCTCCACGAAAGGAAGGGGCGAAGGAACCAGCCCCCCGAAAGGGACGGCGCTGCTTCTTCCTCTGAGGTAACCTACCTCCCTTAGCAACAGCATCCAATTTATCTCCAAAAAGGCCGCGTACCCATGAAGGGAAGAGCCGTAAGCGACTTCTTGTCCCCAAAATCCGCCGTCCACTGACGCAGCCAGACCAATCTGCGCATGGCCACCAATAAGGCAGAAGTCCTGCTACACATGACGATAGAATCTTCCATAGCAGACAAAACAAAATCCATGAACAATTCACACCTCTTAAGAGGAGTGAACTCAGCGCTATCCGGATCAAACTGACCATCATTCAGCCAGTCCCTGATCAGGGACCTGGTAGCAAGCGACACTAGAGCAGATGAACAAGCCGAACGCATGTCAAGCCATCTGATCAAGGCGCTTATCTTCGCCATCCTTAAGGGAGGTAGCGTCAGGGGTGTTAAGCACAGAAGAATTGGTCAAGCCCAAAACAGGCACATCGCCCTCAGGAGGAGAGGACCATCGCTTGATCACCTCCACCGGGAAAGGATACTTCTTGTCCCATCCCTGGGGAGCACCAGGAAGCCAACAGGGCCTCTCCCATTCTTTCTGGATCAGTGCGTCAAAATGATCCTGCGTAGGGAATTCTAGACGGGGCTTGCGGACCCCCCCAAAGATTCCCCCTTCTTTAGGGGAGGCGCCTCCGGGGGATCCAACACCTTCAACATATGTGACAAAACAGCAGCCGTATCTACGGCATCCCCAGGCGCCTGCCCAACAAAAGCATCACCAGACTGTACAAAATCAGACTCTGTCTCCTCAAACACTTCCCCCTCCTCTAAAGGGGAATAATCAGACAAATCCATAGAGTCGTCGTCCGCGTTCCACACGGGCTGGGCCGACGACAAATGTCTGTTTTTAGCTTGGGCCTTCTTGCCCACCATGCTACCAATAAACTTTTCAATGCTGGCCAACCTGGCACCAACATCCGACTGTGACTCCCCGCTGGCGCCAATGTCACTCGGGGTACGGATCAAGCGGGGAGGGGAAAGTGATGAAGCGGGAGGAGCCGACCCAGAAGGCTGGGACCCAGACTTCCGCATTATGGCCTTATGAGCGCATTGAGTACAGATCGGTACATCCTCTCCCGTAAGGGATGCCCCACACCCCACACATGGGCGGGCTTGCCCCAAGGTGAGCCCGAGCCCAGTATCCTGCGGAGCCTCCATATGGCGATTTTTTAGTGGTCAGTCGCAAGACCGCAGGGAATTACGCTTAAGCAACCCGGGATGCCCCTTAAATGTCCCGGTGGGAGGATTTGGAGGAGATCAATTTTAAACTAGGGACCACAGGACCAGGAGGAACCCCTTAATTTGCACAATATGAAGCAATCTGCAACACACAATAGGCATATCAGTTACTAATAATAGCATCTGCCTTAATAAAAGTACAACCATACCACACCTAAATATCTTAACATATATACAGATATATACAGCAAAAAATTGTCAAAAACACACACACCAGGGGCCCACCCCACCAGAGAGCGACCCCCAATACAAGGAAAAAACGGCCATCAGGCCCCTACCTGACCCCTAAGAGCAGACACAGCCACGCAGGAAGCACCAAGATGGCCCCTGGCCTTGAGGAAACCAGACCCAGGAAGAAGAAGGGGGGCGTGCCAGCGCCGAAGGCGCGATTTCCAGGCCACGCCCCCCTCCCTGCAGCGCGGATCTGGCCAGAGGAAGGCCCTGCAAAAAAGGCGCCCCGCCCCCTTTCTCACACACACACACACACACACACACACACACACACACACACACACACACACACACACACACATAGCCTGAGTGAATTTCACTCAGGCTGACAGGGAGCCATCTTGCAACTGATTCATCAGGGATTACTGCCAGGCGGACCACACAAGCATATATACCCATCGTGAAGCACCCAACACACCATAAAAATCCATTAAATAATAATTATAAATAAATGCAAGGAGAGGCCAGTTAAGACGCGCCAGCCCCCCCCCCCCCCCCCCCCCGAGGGAGTAAGGGACCCGGAGGGAAAAGGGAAATCCCGGCCAATAATAAGGTCGCATGCTAGCAGGGACGGGGGCATCCTGTACCAGGATCACCACAACCTGGTTGTACTGCCTGCCCCATAATGAGGTCTCGCGGTGGAGCGCGGCTCCTACCCTTGCCAGGGCCCGCAGCCTAAGCTGGGAGGCTCAAAAGGGTAAATTTAGAATGAGTCCTGGCAGCAATAGGGACAAAAAAGGGATCGGGCACGAGCCCGGCTTACCTGCAAATAAGAGAAGTCTTCATCTTCTGTCTTGCTCGCCTTCCCTGCAGATAAGGAACTGGGGAATTGGTGGGAGGTCCCAGGTAGTTATGGACCGGGAGGGGCTTCTTTTTTTGCATTCATCTCTGCAGAAGTTCGCCCTCTACTGGAGAATAACCCAACTGTCAAGACTTATTGAAGCGGAGTGTATGTCACACTTGGAATAGGAACATTTTACCACCTTGGTGCTTAAAGAATAGGAACGTCCTAACAAGTTGCCTGCTGTGCCCAAGGGTTTGGATAAAAGGTATCCCTTTCCTGTTGATCTTGTTAAGAGGTGGTCATTTCCCCCTGAAGTGGACGCTCCCGTGCTAGGCTTGTCCAATACTTCGGGCATGCCTTCCCCTGACACTACCGCCCTGAGGGACGGTGAGGACCGGCGCATGGATCAAGTGGCCTGCCATGCTTTTACCTGTGTGGGGGCTGGCTTGCGCCCCGTATGTGCTGCCGCCATTACTGCTATTGCCCTTAAGAAGCTGCTCAGGCGTCTCATTGATGGCGCAACAGCTGGTAGTGTGGGGGAGGAATATAGGACTCTCTTACTTTGCTCTGATTTTGTGGCCTTTATCCTTACTGCTATGGATGATGCTATGCGGCTGTGTGGTAGGAGCTCTGCGCTCTTGGTGGCTATGTGCCGCTCTATCTGGTTACGCCAGTGGGCAGCTGACGCTAAGCTAAGAAAGCTCTCACTGGCCTCCCCTTCATGGGGCTGCGGCTATTTGGGGAACATCTTGATGTTCTAGCCAAGGATGGGAGGCTGCCTCAGCGTAGGAGGCAGTCTCGGCCCTTTCGGGGGTCCTCTGCCCCCCTCCCTTCCTTTCGCATTCCCAGAGGGGGCCGTGGCTCCCTCCTCTCCAGTGGTCGCAGAGATTCTTGGGGCCGTGGCAGAACCTGTGGTCATCCCGGTCTCTCCTGGATTCCTAAGCCCAAACCCTCTCCCAAGCCACCTCAGGCATGAAGGGGCGCCCTCGCACATCCGGGTGGGGGGACGGCTTCGGCTCTTTGCTCACGTCTGGAGGCTTCATGTTTCAGACCGGTGGATTCAGGAGGTAGTGTCCTCCGGTTACAAGATAGAGTTTGCAGCCTGCCCCCCCCAAGATTCATCAGATCCCGGATGTCTTTAAACCCCCTGTCTGCTCAAGGGTTGCTTATGGCGGTTCATTGCCTGTTAGAGGCCTGAGTCATTTGTTTGGTGCCTCATCAAGAAAGAGGTCAGGGGTACTATTCCAATCTTTTCACGGTCCCCAAAAAGGACGGCTCTCCGAGGCCCATTCTGGATCTGAAGCGCCTCAACAAATTTGTCAAGTTCAAGCATTTTCGCATGGAGACGCTGCGCTCTGCTGTCAGTACCCTTCGCCCGGGCGACTTCATGACCACTGTGGACATCAAGGATGCTTATCTTCATGTGCCTATCTTCCCAGGTCATCAGAGATTTCTAAGGTTCGAGCTGCAGGGTCAGCATTACCAGTTTGTGGCTCTACCCTTCGGTATCACCTCGGCACCTCGGGTGTTCACCAAGGTGCTGGCGGGAGTGATGGCTCTGCTAAGGAACCAGGGCATCCGCATCATTCCTTACCTGGACGACATCCTGATTGAGTCTTTTCCTCAGGCCGAGCAGGACACTCAAATGGCGACATCCACTCTGGAGTCTTTCGGCTGGGTGATCAACTATCCCAAGTCTTCTCTGTCCCTGTCCTTGGTGACTCTGGATACCCCTCAGGTCAAGGTGTTCCTTCCTCAGCAGAAGGTGGAGGGTCTTCAGCTGCAGGCTTGGGCTCTGCTGTCGTGTTCTCATCCCTCCATCCATCAGGGGATGCAGTTGGTGGGCCTGATGGTGTCTTGCTTTGTTTCTTGCTTGCTTGCTCAGTTTCAAATGAGTTGCACCTCTTGTCAGTTTGGGATCGGGACCCTGTGTCCCTGGATCAGGAATTTGTTCCGTCTCCCCTGGCCAGACAGTTTCTTTCGTGGTGGCTGGACTCAAGGAACCTTCTGGGGGGCAGGTCCTTCCTGCCCCCGTGCTGTGAAACGGTCACCACGGATGCCAGTCTGACCGGCTGGGGAGGCTTCGGGAAGTCCCTGAGGTTCCAGGGTCGGTGGGGCCCACAAGAGGCCCATGCTTCCATCAACGTCCTGGAACTGAGGGCGATCAGGTTGGTTCTCTCTCCTATCCACTCACCTTCGGGGTCGGGCTGTTCAGATCCGCTCAGACAACCAGACGGCGGTGGCCTACCTCAATCATCAGGGAGGGACTTGGAGCAAGCGTGCCTTCAAGGAAGTGTCCCTGATTCTGTCTTGGGTGGAACAGCATGTTCCCTGCATATCAGCGGTCTACATCCCAGGGGTGGAGAACCAGGTGGCAGACACCCTGAGCAGGGGGGACGTCTCGTCTGGGGGAGTGGTCTCTCAACAACCGGGTGTTTCTCTCCCTCTGTCACCGCTGGGGTCAGCCGGATGTGAACCTGTTTGCGTCCCGTCACAATCTTCCCAGATTTGTCTCTCTGTCTCAGGATCCTCTGGCCTTCGCCACGGATGCCTTGGCAATACCTTGGATGGAGTTTCAGCTTCACCATGTGTTCCCTCCGTGTTCTCTCCTGGGCAGGGTCATGCGCAAGATAGCCCAGGAGCGGGTACCAGCCATACTGGTGGCCCCTTGTTGGCCAAGAACAGTTTGGTTCGCAGACGTTGTGCAATTGGCAGTAGACAGGCATGTCTTGCCCAAGGATCCAGATCTTCTCACACAGAGGCAGCTACGCCATCCCAATTTACAAACTCTGGCTTTAATGGCTTGGCTGCTGAAACATATTGATGGAAAAAGGGTTGCCTGCCTCTGTTGTTGATACCATGATTCGGGCTAGGAAGCAGTCCTCGTCCTTTATCTATTACAGGGTCTGGCATGCTTACATTGCCTGGTGTGAGTCCAAGTCTCTTCCTTGTCGGGTGTTTTCTATTCCCAGGATTCTGGAATTCTTACAACATGGTTTGGATCTGGGCCTTCAACTTAGTACCCTACAAGGCCATGTTTCAGCTCTGGCAATTTTTTTCCAAAGATCTTTTGCAAATAACCGGTTGGTTAAAACCTTTTTCCAGGGTGTTTCTCATGTGCGTCCACCCCGTAAGCCTTTGCTACCAGTCTGGGATTTGAATCTGGTGTTGTCTGCTCTGCAAGGGCCTCCCTTTGAGCCTATCCGTGAGGCTGCCTTGTCCATTTTGACTCTTAAGGTAGCCTTTCTGGTGGCTATCACTTCTGTAAGGCAAGTTTCTGAGCTAGCGGCACTTTCCATCAAACCTCCTTATTTTGAGAGACATCAGGATAAGGTGGTGTTCCGGCTTAAGCCGGATTTCCTGCCAAAGGTTGTGTCTGCCTTTCATCTCAATCAGGACATTGTCTTGCCTTCATTGTGTCCTAATCCTGCTAATTCCAATGAGCGGACTCTGCATTCTCTGGATGTGGTCAGGGCTCTAAAGTTTTATTTGGTCGCTACTGAGACTTTCAGGAAGTCTGATGCTCTTTTTGTTCTCAATTATGGACCTAGAGGTTTGGGGTTTGCCTCCGGCTAAATCCACCATCAGCAAGTGCATCCGTCAGGCGGTAGCTCAAGCCTATTCTGCTAAGGGAAAGGAACCTCCCTTTAGGATTACTGCTCATTCCACTCGTGCTATTGGTGCCTCTTGGGCTTTTCAGCACCAAGCTTCTGTTGAACAAGTTTGCAAGGCCGCTACTTGATCTTCTGTTCATACTTTTTCAAAGTTTTACAAGGTTGATGTTAAGGTCTCAGCGGATGCTGCTTTTGGCCGCAAGGTGCTTCAGACGGTAGTGACTTGAACTACTAGAAGTTACTCTTTGGGGATCCCACCCTACTTTGGACACTGCTTTTGGATGTCCCAACTGTTATGAATACCGAAGCGGGCCGTGCCATGCAATAAAGAAAAAAGCAATTCTGTGAGTACTCACCTGTAGAATTGTTTTTGTTCTTGCATGGCACGGCCTGCTTCGCCCCACCCTTGTTATTGTTATTCTTGGTTGCCTCTTTATGGCGATTGTTCCAAGTTAATTGGGGTTTTTTACCTTTTTCAAATCTTTTACTTCATTGTCTCCCGGCTTCTTGTCTCACTGCTTGTCTACGCTGGGGAACTCTATGGTTAAGCCTGTTTTTATAGGGAGCAGGGACATGTCACAGCTTTCTGCAGTACCACTGCGCCACCTTGTGGCGGAATAACCCAACTGTTATGAATACCGAGGCAGGCCGTGCCATGCAAGAAAAAATACAATTCTACAGGTGAGTACTCACAGAATTGCTTTTTTTACAAGCAACGCATTTGGCACACAACCCCCTCATTCACAATTCAATTCTTGAGAGGCAAAACCAGATTGGCCCATTGGACCAGTGTCTGCTCCAAGTGTTGCTGGCAAAAGAAAAGGATGGATTGCCAGCAACGGTCAACCCAGCAGAATCCCCTTTCCCTTGCATGTGTGGAGAACTACCTCATGACACTAGGTTCAGATACCCACCCGGGCAGCAGCCAGATTTGGGGTGTCAAACCCTGCCAGTCTTACCCTGCCAACAATGTCAAATGTGTGCCAGGCGGCATCTCTTGCATCTTTATCGGGCTGCGTGTGGTCGTGCCTGCAGTTAACTGAATAGATGATGTGCCCTCCGACAGCCGTAGAGGGATGCAGTGCATTGATCGTGAGTGCAGCTAAGCTCCTTATAATACAATTCTGTGAGTACTCACCTGTATAATTGATTTTGTAGTATACAGCACGTCCTGTTCCACAAATATTTTTTACGCTTGGGATATCCGCCACAAGGTGGCGCAGTGGACTGCAGAAGAGACTTGTGGCGTCTCCCGGCCCTATAAAAGGACAGGAACCTCCCACAAATTCCCAGTGTTACAAAGCAGTTAGACAAGAAGCCGGGAGAATAAAAATGAAGGAACCCCAACCAAACATTTGAACAAATCACTATACAGAGGTAACCAAGAAAAATGATAACAAGGGAGGGGTGAAACAGGATGTGCTGTATACTACAAAATCAATTTTACAGGTGAGTACTCACAGAATTGTATTTTTCCAAGTATACAGCACGTCCCGTTTCACAAATATTCTTTACGTTTGGGACGTTCAAAAGCAGTGTCCGTAAAGTAGGGTGGGATCCCCAAGAACAGCGGGCAGTTTAAACCACTGCCGCCTGCAGAACTTTGCGGCCAAAAGCAGCGTCAGCTGAGGCCCTAACATCAACCTTGTAAAACTTGGAAAAAGTATGAACAGAACACCAAGTTGCGGCCTTACAAACTTGTTCAACAGAAGCCTGGTGCTGAAAGGCCCAAGAGGCCCCAATAGCACGAGTGGAATGAGCAGTAAGGCGGAAAGGAGGTTCCTTCCCCTTAGCAGAATTGGCTTGCACCACCGCCTGACGAATCCACTTGCTGATACTGGACTTAGCCGGAGGCAAACCCTTCCTAGGACCAGAAGGAAGAACAAAAAGAGCATCAGTCTTCCTGAAAGATTCAGTAGCTACCAAGTAAAATTTCAGAACCCTGACCACATCCAAAGAATGAGTCCTCTCCTTGGAATTAGCAGGATTAGGACACAAGGAAGGCAAGACAATGTCCTGATTGAGATGAAAAGCAGACACAACCTTAGGCAAGAAATCTGGTTTAAAACGAAACACCACCTTGTCCTGGTGTCGCTCAAAATAAGGAGGTTTGATGGAAAGCGCCGCCAACTCAGAAACACGCCTGACAGAAGTAATAGCCACCAAAAAGGCTACCTTGAGAGTCAAAATGGGCAAAGCAGCCTCACGGAGAGGCTCAAAAGGACGACCCTACAGAGCAGATAACACCAGATTCAAATCCCAAACTGGTAACAAAGGTTTACGTGGCAGACGCACATGAGAAACCCCCTGGAAAAAAGTCTTAACCAAACGGTGACTGGCAAAAGATCTTTGGAAGAAAATTGCCAGAGCTGAAACATGACCTTTGAGGGTACTAAGTTGAAGGCCCAAACCCAAACCATGTTACAAGAATTCCAGAATCCTGGGAACAGAAAACACCCGACAGGGAAGAGATTTGGACTCACACCAGGCAATGTAAGCATGCCAGACCTTGTAGTAGATAAAAGGACGAGGACTTCTTTCTAGCCCTAATCATGGTATCAACAACAGAGGCAGGAAAACCCTTTTCCATCAAGATGGAGGTTTCAGCAGCCAAGCCGTCAAAGCCAGTGTTTGTAAATTGGGATGGCACAGCTGCCCCTGAGTGAGCAGATCTGGATCCTTGGGCAGGACGTACTGATCTACTGCAGATCTGGATCCTTGGGCAGGACGTACTGATCTACTGCAAACTGCACGATGTCTGCGAACCACACCCTTCTTGGCCAACAGGGGGCCACCAGAATGGTTGGCACCCCTTCCTGGGCTACCTTGCGCAACACCCTGCCCAGCAGAGGAAACGGAGGGAACACAGAGGAGCCGAAACCCCTTCCAAGGCATTGCCAGCACATCCGTGGCAAGGGCCAGAGGATCCTGAGACAGAGAGACAAAGAATGGAAGATTGTGATTGTGACGTGAAGCAAACAGGTCCACATCCGGCAGACCCCAGCAGTGGCACAGAGAGTAAAACACCCTCACACTGAGGGACCACTACCCCAGCTGAGACATCCCCCTGCTCAGGGAGTCTGCCTCCAGGTTCTTCACTCCCGGGATGTAAACTGCCGATATGCAGGGAACATTCTCCTCCGTCCAAGACAGAATCAGGGACACTTCCTTGAGGGCTCGCTTGCTCAGAGTCCCTCCCTGATGATTGATGTAGGCAACCGCCGTCTGGTTGTCAGATCAGATCTGAACAGCCCGACCCCGAAGGTGCGGAGTCAACTGGAAAAGAACCATCCTTATCGCCCGCAGTTCCAGAATGTTGATGGGAGCATGGGCCTCCTGAGGGCCTCACTGACCCTTGAACTTCAGACTCTTCCAAAAAAACCCCAACCTGTCAGACTGGCATCTGTGGTGACAGGTCCTGCCCACTAGGAGATTCCTTGAGTCCAGCCACCACGAAAGGGACTGACTGACCAGAGGGGACAGAACAAAGGTCTGATCCAGGGACACAGGGTCCCGATCCCAAAATGACAAGAGGTGCAACTGAAGAGGTCTCATGTGAAACTGAGCATAGGGAACCGCCTCGAAGCATGACACCATCAGGCCCACCAGCTGCATCCCCTGCCGAATGGAGGGATGAGGGCAAGAAATCAGAGACTGTGCCTGCGTCTGCAGGCCCTCCACCTTCTGCTGAGGCAGAAAAACCTTGACCTGAGATGTATCCAGAGACATGCCCAGAAAGGACGCCACCAAAGACGGAGACAGAGAAGACTTGGGGTAGTTGATCACCCAACCGTAGGACTCGAGTGTGGAGACCACCATCTGGGTATCCAGCTCGGCTTGATGGAAGGACTGAGACGCAATCAGAATGTCGTCCAGATAAGGAAGGATGCGAATGCCCTGAGATCTCAACAGAGCCATCACCCCCGCCAGCACCTTGGTGAAGACCCGAGGAGCCTAGGTAAGACCGAACGGTAGGGCCACAAATTGGTAGTGCTGATCCTCCAGAGCGAACCTGAGAAATCTCTGATGACCTGGAAAGATAGGAACATGAAGATAAGCATCTTTGATGTCCACAGAAGTCATGAAATCGCCCGGCGCAAGGTACTGACTGCCGAGCGCAGAGTCTCCATGCGAAAATGCTTGAACTTGACAAATTTGTTGAGGTGCTTCAAATCCAGGATGGGCCTCAGGGACCCATCCTTTTTGGGAACAGTGAACAGATTGGAATAGAAACCTCTGCCCCTTTCCTGGAAGAGCACCAGGCAAATGACCCCCAAATCCAAAAGGCTTTGGACCGCAAACCCCGAGCTGACAAGGGATTTTGAACCATCTGGGATCTGATGAAACTTGGGGGCGGCCATGCTGCAAACACTATCTTGTACCCGGAGGACACCACCTCCTGAATCCACCAGTCCGACATGCGCAGTCTCCAAACGTGAGCAAAGAGCCACAACCGCCCCCCACCCGGATGGGTGAGGGCGCTTCCTCATGCCTAAGGGGCTTGGGAGAAGATTTGGACTTGGGACCCCATGAGAGACCGGGGCGACCACAGCCTCTACGTGCCCCAGCAAATAGTGCACCCCGACCGGACCTGGGAGCACGGAAGGAGGGGAGGGAAGAACCAGCCCTCCAAAAGGGCTGCGGCTGCCTCCTGCGTTGAGGCAGCCTACCATCCTTGGCAAACAGATCCAGACGCTCCCCAAAGAGCCGTAGCTCAGTAAAGGGGAAGCCAGTGTGAGCCTTCTTAGCAGCATTATCAGCCGCCCACTGACGCAGCCAAACAGAGCGGTGTATAGCCACCAAAAAGGCAGAAGTCCTACCACACATCCTGACCGCATCATCCATAGCAGAAAGAATAAATGCCCCAAATTCATAGCAAAGCAGGAGGGATCTTTACTCCTCCCCCCTCTTGGCATCCGAGGCACTATCCAGAAGGCACTTGAGTAACTCTTAAGAGCAAGAGCCGTGATGGCAGAAGCGCACACAGGGCGTAGCGCAGTCCCTGCACAAGCAAATGCGTGACAGGCCAGCTGGTCAACACGCCGGTCCTCACCATCCCTCAGTAGTAGAAGTGTCAGGGGAATGCATGACCGAGGTATTGGACAACCCAAGCACGGGAGCATCCACCTCGGGGGGACATGACCAGCGCTTAACCACATCAGCAGGAAATGAATACCTCCTGTCCCCACTCTTAGGCACCGCGGGCAATCTGGAGGACATTCCCACTCTTTCAGCACCAAATTATTGAAGTGGATCTGCTCAGGGAACTCCAAGCGTTGTTTAACAGTGTGAAAAAGCTCACCCTGCTGCCTTTTAGCCGGGACAGGAGGTGCAATACACAGTACTTCAAAAATGTGATACAACAGCCTGTCTCCTCAGGCTGTTCCTCAGAGGACTTCAGAGAAAAGCTCTTCCTCTTCTAGGGGGTACAGGCCAGGGAAAGAAAACTGTCCCTTATCCTCCCCAGGAAAAAGGGAAACAGCAGGAGTTAAATGCCGCTTCTTGCCAGAAGCCTTACGGGGGACGGACCCAGCCATATGCCTTTCCAGGCTGGCCACCCGCAAGGCCAAGTCATAATTTGATTCCCCACTAGCATGTCTCTCACTAGGGGTCAAATGCAGGCGCGGGGTGGGGTAGGTGATGTAGAAGGGGGTGCAGAGCTGGGCAGCGTAGCAGGCAACCCAAACTGCAGAGCAAGTACCTTCTGGGCGCAGGGCACACATGCCCTAACACCGTCACTCACAGGGGATACCTCACACGCGGCACACAGCTGGGCTTGTCCCGAAAGAACCCCAAGCACATTATCCCCGGAAGCCTCCATATGGTGATTAGAATACGAATACTTTATTGGTCGCCAAGTAGGTACAGAATACATACAAGGAATATTTTCTGGAAGGGGGGGTTCTCCATAGAGGTTGAACATTTGCTGGACACACATACTATATACATATTATACAAGGGGCTTTAGTTACATACGACAATTCGTTTTCTACTGGTTATGCGCTGGGGACCGAAAGTTCTTGCAGGATTCTTAAAGTTGGTCATTTAGTGCTTTAACAGCTAGTGGGTAGAAACTGTTTTTGTACCTGGTGGTCCTGGACGAGATAGCTCGGTACCTCCGTCCAGAGGGTAGGAGATTGAAGAAGGGGTGACCTGGGTGTGTGGGGTCTCCAACTATTCTTTTTGACCTTGAGCGGATCCTTTCCTTGAATTGTTCATCTAGGTCAGGTAGGGGACATCCTGTGATCCGCTCAGCAGTCCTGGTGATCCTCTTCAGCCTGTTCTTGTCCTTGGCAGTGGTCCCACAATACCAGGCAGTGAAGGAGGAGGACAGGAGTGAGCCTACTGCACCGATGTAGAAGGTCTTCAGGATCTTTTTAGACATTCCGTATTTTGCAAGTTGTCTTAGGAAATAGAGTCTCTGTTGAGCCTTCTTTAGGACAACGGTGGCTCCACTTCAAGTCGTCCGTTATCATCGTGCCGAGAAATTTTGCGCTGGTAGCGATTTTTACCTCATCCTTACCCATGGAGATGGGACGGTGCGCTGGGTGGGACCGCCTGAAGTCGACAATCAGCTCAACCGTTTTCTCGGTGTTGAGGATGAGGTTATTCTCTTTGCACCAGGTTACCAGATTTGTTATTTGTGTTCGGTATGGAAACTCGTCTGTGTTGTTGATGAGGCCTACCAGAGTTGTATCATCTGCAAACTTGATGATTTTGATTGATGGGTCTGTGGACTTGAAGTCATTTGTGTATATGGAGAAGAGGAAAGGGGACAGAACGCAGCCTTGTGGTGCGCCTATATTGGTGGTTCTGGATGAAGAGATAAAGGGTCCCAGTTTGACTCTCTGGGTCCTGTTTGTGAGGAAGTTGGTGATCCAGCCAGAGAGATCCGGTGAGATGCCCAGTGAGAGCATTTTCCTATTCAGAATTTGGGGATCTATAGTATTGAAGGCGGATGAGAAGTCCACAAATAAGAGTCTGGCATATGAGCTCGGTTGATCCACATGGTGTAATGCAAGTTGCATTGCAAGGTTGACCGCGTCTTCTGAAGATCTGTTTGCCTTATACGCGAACTGCAGTGGATCCCACTTTGAGCCAATTGCTTCATTGATGAATGGTATTATCAGTCGCTCGAAGACCTTCATCACCACTGGGGTCAGAGCGATGGGTCTGTAGTCGTTCAAGGCTGTGGCTGATGACGTCTTAGGGACCGGAATGATGATTGAGTTCTTCAGGCAGTCGGGGACTATACCCGCCTCTAGCGAGCCCTTGAAGATTCCAGTAAGGATTGGGGCCATTTGGTCCGCACATACTTTGAGGCATTTTGGGGAGATCCCATCGGGGCCAGAAGCTTTCCTGGTGTTGAGCGTAAGTAGGATCTTCCTTACATCTGACACTTCAA
This sequence comes from Gastrophryne carolinensis, assembly GCA_027917425.1. Lineage (NCBI taxonomy): Eukaryota > Metazoa > Chordata > Amphibia > Anura > Microhylidae > Gastrophryne > Gastrophryne carolinensis. The sequence continues at coordinate 307,471,678 of CM051239.1, read as the reverse complement.
GGCTTAGTTCGGGCGTGGCTGAAGTGTAAGATGTACTACTTGCCATTCGAGGGGGGCTCACAGGACCTTTGCTCAGCTTCATTGAGTCGAATCTGCAATAGAACTGGTTCAGTTCCTCAGCGAGATTCATGCACGGGTTGATGGTGGGGGCGGTGCCTTTGAAATTCGTTACTTGCTTGACGCCCACCCATAGTGCTCTGGAGTTGGATTTTGAGAATGTATTCTCTAATTTGTGTGAGTATGATCTGTTTGCAGCCTTTATCTCCTTAGTAAGTAGATTCCTATATTTCCTGTATTCAGTGAGGTTGCCCAGTTTGTGTGCTGACTCTTTCTTCTTCCTTAGGTTTTTAATCGAGTTGTTGAACCATGGTTTGTTGTGTAGTTGTTTCTTATAAGTCCTGGTTGGAATCAGCATGTCTTCGCAGAATTTGATATATGACGTGACCTTATCTGTCCAGTCATTGATGTTCCCGGCGTTCTCGAAGATTTCCCAGTCCGTTGTGTCGAAGCATGCTTGCAGATTGGATATTGCTTCCGCTGTCCATCTTTTTGTGGTAATGAGGGACGGTCTGCAGGATTTCAGTTGCTGTCAGTATGCCGGGACTAGGTGTATGAGGGCATGATCCGAATGGCCGAGTGCGGCTTTGACCACTGGTTTGTAGGCTCCTTTTATGGTGGTGTAGCAGTGGTCTAGGGAATTCGTTCCTCTGGTGGGGCAGGTGATGTGCTGGAAGAATTTTGGAAGTTCTGAGTTGAGTTTTGCCTGGTTGAAGCCGCCTAGTATGATGATGAGTGCTTGGGGATGTTTCTTTTCGCATTCAATAATGCAGTCAACCAGACAGTCTAAAGCGGGTTTTGTCGATCCTTGTGGTGGGATGTAGACACCAATCAGTATGAACGAGGTGAATTCTCTTGGGGCGTAGAAGGGTCTGCAGTTGATTGCAAGTATTTCAAGGTGTGTGGAGCAACTCTGAGCCAGGATATTTGTGTCTTTGCACCAGCTGGAATTCACAAAGAAACAAACGCCGCCTCCTCGCGACTTTTGTGCTAGGACACAATTCCTGTCTGCGCGGATGATGTTGAAGTTTGGGAGTTCCAGGGCTGTATCCGGGGTGCGATCATTGAGCCAAGTCTCAGTGAAGCAGAGGATGGCTGAGTTTGAGAATTTTGAATAATTGCTGCATAGAATTTGTAGCTCTTCCATTTTATTTGGAAGCGAACGCAGGTTTGCCAGGTGTATTGAAGGGAGAGCCGAACGTAGACATCTCCTTTTTAGTCTTACCAAGGCCCCAGCTCTCCTACCCCTTCGTCTTCGTTTAGCACCATACTTGCTAACCTTGGCAATGTGGTCTGTGACAAGGGACCTTAGGGCCGAAAAGGATGGCCATCGGGGAACAGATGTATTTAGGAGTGCTTCCCTGGAGTACTTGAGGCCCATGTTGGTTGAGGGCAGAACGCCGGTGGTGTGGGTTGTAGGTTGGGCTGTTGGGTGCGTACTTGTGGTTCTGGAGTTGAGGTGTACCTCAGCGGGGCTGGGCATTTGGGTATGTCACTCGGTTTGGTCTGTAGTGGTGGTTGTGAGTATATGATGGGGATGAGTGTTGGGGATGGGTGGGGGTGGTGAGTGTAGTGAGGGTGTGGGTACTGATTGGGTGGTGGGAAGTATGTGGGTAAGTGACTGGGAGTGGAGGCTAGTGATGATTGTGTGCTGGTGGTTTGGGGATGGGAGACTTGCGAGGATCTTGTGTTGTTAGAGGGGTGCCGGTGAGTGTCGCTAGACAATGCTGAGGGTTGGAAGGAATGAGAGGCTTCCTCTCAGAATGTTCTGGAGGCCGGGGAGTGGGTGGTGACTTGCATATAAAAAGCCTGGTGGATCAGGAACTTGTCTCTAATTTCCTTGCTTGGTCCAATGTGCCTTGGGGTGTTGGATGTTGCACTGTCCAGTGTAAGGGATGCTTGCCCATAGTTGCGCAAGTTCTGTAGCGGATGTTTGCTAAGGGAAACAGTCAAAGGCTGGGTTGCACATGGATGCTTATGACGCTGTAGTTGTGCGGGCCAGCATAGTGTGTTTTTTAGAGAGCTTGTTGATGTGTGAGTTAGGATGTGAATTTGTCATCAAGGCTGAGTCTCACCTGGATACAGATGACGATAGGGCTGACGCAGCACACGGGCCGGGGAGAGAGGTGTTCTTCCCGCCGCTGCTGACACTAAGACGGAGGGACAGGATGGGGGCGCCACACTGCCGAGGAGGTGACTTGATGCCTCTTCTTGCAGGCGCTGGGGGACAGCACCTACAGCCGCACCGACACGCTGCAGCGGCCCCCGGATGGCCCGTTGTCACGCCGCAGGAGATGCTGCCTGCGCCTGCTGCAGCCCCGGGATGGGGCCCGCTCCCACTCCGCTGGTTTACTTACAGGCGCTCCGACGCGCCGCCGCTTGCTGCAGCCCCGGATGGGCCCGCTCTTCCGCCTCAGGGATGCCGCCTGCGTCTGCTGCAGCCCCGGGATGGGGCCCGCTCCCACGCCGCTGGAGTGCGGCACCCACCTTCAGCTCCGGTAGGCTGGCGCTCCGCCGGGACCGGCGCTCTCAGCTTCAGCAGATGGAGGGAGAGATTCGCTGGAGGGGAGATGCGATCGCAGCCTACCCACGTGTTGTGTGTCGTCCGCCGCCGCCATTACCTGCGCTTGCCGGCCGCCGCACCTACTACCCTCGTGGCATCGTCTCGGTGTAGCTGCCGCTCCACGGATCAGGTGGGCTAGGGTCGTCGAGTGGAATATCAATAATGGGAAGAAATGGGGAGAAAAAAAACGGGAAAACCTATGTCTCTATGGGAGAGCTCCTTCCGAGGCTGCCATGCTCGGCGCCATCTTGGTAGAGTGGGCACACTGGCCAGTATAGGGTTAAGGCTAACAAGAGCCACCGGGGATGCCCCAAAACCCGCCAGGGAAGGTGGGAGATGCAAAGGGGAAGAGGGCCGGGAGAAACCACAGTCATGTTAATCCCGCCTGAAAGACATAAGAAAACCACACATAAAATCCCCATAATGTGGTGACAAGAGCACAACACAACCCCGAAGGGGACTCATGGACCAAGAAGCCGATCGCACAACCAGGCAGGCCAGCAGCGCGCCGCAGTACCGCAGATCAGGAGAAGACAAACTTCAAACAAAATGGCACCCGGAAGGACCTTAAGGGGCAGGCCGCGGAGGTATGATACAAAAAGCGTCATCCGCGGGACCCGCCCCTTCCGAAGAGCGCGAATCACGCTCCACATGACCTCCCAGCGCCAATGACATCGCAGCAACACATGAAGCTAATGTCGCCGTCAGCCGCAAAGCGCCGTACAAAACGGCGCGGCGGCGAGCCCAGACAATACAAGTAAAAAATAGACAAAGTACAATGTGCAACCACACCGCCTCCCCCCCCCCCTCCCCAGAGAGCTCCCCAGGGAGAGAGCGAGGTGGGGAAGAGCAGCGGTAGGCGCACCCAAGGCATGCTTAGCTAGGGAGGGGGGGCAGTGGAGGGGGGGGCAGGGAAAGGCCCACAATAAGGCAGGAAGGGGCATCCCACAAGGCTCACCATAAGCCTGAACAGGTACAGGGATTGCGGTTGGAGCAGCGCTCCTCCAGCACCTGACCCTGGGGCTGTCCTACCTTCACCCGAACCAGGCTGCCGAGGCTGAGAGGCAGTGGGTCCAGAACGGGTGGGAATAGTTTTGCAGGGCCGCAGGCTGGTAAGCCCCGCTCGCCTGCGTAATATAGAAAGCCATTTTCTATCTTTGCAGTCCAGATTGCAGAAGGAAACTGGGAATTTGTGGGAGGTTCCTGTCCTTTTATAGGGCCGGGAGACGCCACAAGTCTCTTCTGCAGTCCACTGTGCCAACTTGTGGCGGATATCCCAAGCGTAAAGAATATTTGTGAAACAGGACGTGCTGTATACTTGGAAAAAGTTCCTTTAGCCGCACATTAAAATGCATGGCCAAACAAGCCGATTGGAGCAAAGCTGCTGCTCTGGCGGGATACGGAGATTGGGTGAGGAGCAGTGTTTCACACAGTGGGGTATCCCTAATTGGGATGCCCCAAGGGTACGGACAACACACAATCCCTTGTTTTGGTCCGCTTTTCTGTATGAGCTAAGATGAGAGACAACAAAGGGACATTCCAGGATCAAGTAAAAACATCTGGCATACAGTTAGGTCCATAAATATTTAGACAGACACAAATATGTTTCAGTAAACAGGTAAAAAGCTAAATTTAAGTTATAGCTATATAATGGGCATAGAGTCTAGACTTTCAGCTTTCATTTGAGGGTTCCACATTAAAATTGAATGAAGGGTTCAGGAGTTTCAGCCCCTTAACATGTGCCACCCTGTTTTTAAAGGTACCAAAAGTAATTGGACAACTGACTCAAAGGCTGTTTCATGAGCAGGTGTGGGCTTTTTCTTCATTAGGCCATTCCCAATTAAGCAGATAAAAGGTCTGGAGTTGATTTGAGGAGTGGTGCTTGCATTTGGAAGAATTTGCTATGAAGAAAACATGGTCAAAGGATCTCTCCATGCAGGGGAGACAAGACATCCGTAAGCTGAAAAAAACAGAAAAACCCATCCAAGAACTTGCTCCAATATTAGAAGTGACAAAATCTACAGTTTGGTGCATCCTGAGAAAGAAAGCAAGCACTGGTGAACTCAATGCAAAAAGACCTGGACGCCCACGGAAGAAAACACTGGCGAATTATGGCAGAATAATTTCCATGGTGAAGAGAAACCTCTTCACAACAGCCAACCAAGTGAAAGACACTCCAGTATGTAGAAGTATCAATATCCAAATCTACCAGGGAGAAGACTGCATGAAAATAAATACAGAGGGGGCCCTGCATGGTGCAAGCCACTCATAAGCCTCAAGAATAAAAAGGATAAAATAGACTTTGCTAGAAAAAGGATCTAAACAATCCAGAACAGTTCTAGAAGAACATTCTATGGACAGATGAAACCAAGATCAACCTCTACCAGAATGATGGAAAGAAAAAAGTATGGCGAATGTGTGGTATAGCTCATGATGGAAAGTATACAGCAGCATCTGCAAAACAGGGGAGGGAGGCAGTGTGATGGCTTGGGCATGTATGGCTGCCAGTGGCACTAGGTCACTACTGTTTATTGATGATATGACACAGGACAGAAGCAGCCAGGGGAATTCTGAGATATTCCGAGACATACTGTGTGTTCAAATCCAGCCAAACTGGTCTGTGTTTCATATTACATATGGACAATGACCAAAAACAAAGCCAAAGCTGCCCAGGAGTTTCTTAAAGCAAAGAAGTGGAATATTCTTGAATGACCAAGTCACCTGATCTCAACCCAAATGAGCCGCATTTCACTTGTTAAAGACTAAACTTCAGACAAAAAGGCCCAAACACAACAACCGAAACACACTGCAGTAAAGGCCTAGCAAAGCATTAAAAAGGAAACACAGCAATGTCTGGTAATGTCCATGAGTTCAAAACTTCAGGCAGTCATTGCCAACAAAAAGGGGTTTCAACCAATGAAACATTGCTTACAATTGAACATTTGCTTACAATTATTTAATTAGTGCAATTTCTTGTGAACCCCTGAAATGAAGGGATTGTATTAAAAAAAACAAAAAACAAATCACACACCTCACATTTTTCTGAAACCTTTTTGTTCAACCCACTGAATGAAAGTCTGAACTTCAACTACATCTGCACTATTTTGTTCAAAATACATTGTGGTAATGTACAGAACCAAAATCAAAAACATTTGTCTCTGTCCAAATATTTACATAACTGTACCACTTGTATGCTATCACAAAATACATTTCTGTGAAATACTCACCTGTAGAATTGATATTATTTGTATACAGTACGTCCTGCTCCAGATATAGTACTTACACTTGGGTTATCCTCCTCCAGATGGCGCTACACTGCAGAGACATGTAAAACAGGCTCCTCCCGGCCCCTCAAATACACGACCTCCCACAAATCCCCAGCATTGAAAAGCAGTGAGCAAGAAGCCGGGAGAATTAAACCACCAAAAACTGGTAACTATAACAATGATAACAATCACCATACAGGGGATCCAGAATAATGCAAAAACCAGGGTGGGGTGGAGCAGGACGTACTGTATACAAATAATATCAATTCTACAGGTGAGTATTTCACAGAAATGTATTTTCTTCCTAGGCCCAGAAGAGACCACAAAAAGAGCATCAGTCTTCCTGAAGGGCGCAGTGACTACCAGGTAATACTTCAGACACCTGACCACATCCAAGGAATGCAGACCCCTGCTAGGATTAGGGCACAATGAAGGAAGAACAATATCTTGATTTAAATGAAAAGCAGACACCACCTTAGGCAGTAAGTCTGGCTTAAAGCAGAACACCACCTTGTCCTGGTGTCTCTCATAGTATGGGGGCTGAATAGACAGAGCCGCCAGCTCAGACACACGCCTGACCAAAGTAATAGCCACCAGAAAGACAACCTTGAGGGTAAGTACAGCCAGAGCAGCATCCTGAATAGGCTCAAAGGGAGCACCCTGCAAGGCAGACAAAACCAAGTTCAAATCCCAAACAGGGACCATAGGCTTACGTGGGGGACGCACATGAGTGACCCCCTGGAAGAAAGTCTTAACCAAGGAATGCTGAGCGGAAGACTTCTGAAAAAAGACGGACAGGGCAGAAACCCGACCCTTCAGAGTCCAGAACCCTAGGGACTAAGAACTCCCTACAGGGAAGAGACCTAGACTCACACCAATCAATGTAGGTACACCATACCCTATAATAGATGGCAGAAGAAGTTTTCTTCCTAGCCTGCACCATGGTATCCACCACCGAGGCAGACAAGCCTTTCTCCATCAAGATGGAGGTTGCAGCAGCCAGGCTGTCAAAGCTAGAGTTTGTAAATTGGGATGGCGTAAGGGGCCCTGAGTGAGCAGATCTGGGGCCCCTGGCAGGAGGTACTGGTCTACTGCCATTTGTACCACGTCTGTGAACCACACTCTTCTTGGCCACCTAGGGGCCACCAGAATCACTGGCACCCCTTCCAGAGCAATCTTGCGCAGGACCCTGCCCAGCAGGGGGAATGGAGGAAAGACATACAGGAGCCGAAACTCCTTCCATGACATGGACAGAGCATCCATGGCCAAGGCCAGAGGATCCTGAGACAGGGAGACAAGGCCGGGAGCTTGTGATTGTGACGGGATGCGAACAGATCCACATCCGGTAGACCCCAACGGTGACACAGGGACTGGAATACCCTGTTGCAGAGGGACCACTCCCCCTGACGGGAAGTCCCCCTGCTCAGAGAGTCTGCCAGTAGACTCTCTGCCCCCGGAATATACACAGCCGAAATGCATTGAACATTGGCCTCCACCCATGTCAGAATCCGCGGCACCTCCTGGAGGGCACCCCTGCTCCGGGTCCCTCCCTGATGGTTGATGTAGGCAACCGCCGTCCTGTTGTCTGAGCGCACCTGTACAGACAGACCCTTCAGGTGATTGGCCAACTGCTCCAGTACCAACCCGATTGCCCGTAGTTCCAGAATGTTGATGGGTAAGTGGGCCTCCTGAGGGCCCCACCTCCCCTAGAAGCGCAGGGACTTCCAGAATCCCCCCCAACCTGACAGACTGGCATTCGTGGTGACCGTCACCCAGGAGGGGGCCAGAAAGGACCTGCCCCCTAGCAAGTCCCTGTGGTCCAGCGACCACGAAAGGGACCTTCTGACCAAGGGGGGAAGCACACAGACCCCATCCAAGGACGTGGGGTCCTTGTCCCATACTGACAGAAGGTGAAGTTGCAGAGGCATCAAATGGAACGGAGCAAAGGGCACCGCCTCGAAGCTCGCCACCATCAGGCCCACCAGCTGCATTCCCTGTCTGAGGGAGGGCTGGGGGCACGAGAGCAGGAACCTCACCTGTGAGGCCGAATGGCAAGGCCACAAATTGGTAATGTTGATCTTTCAACGCGAATCTGAGAAACCTTTGATGTCCCGGGAACACAGGGATGTGAAGGTAAGCATCTTTGATGTCCACAGACATCATAAAATCCCCTGGGCGCAGAGAGCCGATGGCCGAGCGCAGAGTTTCCATGCGAAAACGCCTGTTCTTGACAAACTTGTTGAGGATCTTTAAATCCATAATGGGCCTGACTGACCCATCTTTTTTGGGCACTGTGAAAAGGTTGGAATAAAACCCCTTGCCCCTTTCTCTTAAAGGGACCCTGCAAATGACCCCCAGATCCAGCAGTCCTTGCACGGCCTACATCAAGACCTGAGCTGATACAGGGTCCTGGGGGATCCGGGACCTGATGAATCTTGTGGGGGGCCGCACAGCAAACTATCTTGTAACCAGAGGACACTACCTCCTGAATCCACCGGTCTGAGACGTGGCGCCTCCAGACGTGCGCGAAGTGCTGTAGCCGTCCCCCCACCCTGACGGGCGAGGGCGCCCCGTCATGCCTGAGGGGTCTTGGGAGGGGCTTTGGGTTTGGACCCCCAGGAGGAGTCAGGATGTCGTCCTCTGCTCCTATGCCAGGAGTCTGTGCGAGCCCCTGCGAAGGACACCCCTTTTCCCTGCTTAGCGCCTCGGTAGGGGACTGAAAGGGGGCCCTGGCCCCAAAAGGGCAGAGACTGCCGCCTGCGCTGGGGTAACTTACCTCCTTTAGCAAAGAGGTTTAGGCGGTCCCCAAACAGGCGTAGCCCCTTAAATGGAAGCCCAGTAAGGGCCTTCTTTGCAGCATTGTCAGCAGCCCACTGGCGCAGCCACACTACACGGCGTATAGCTACCGCAAAGGCAGAAGATCTGGCACCCATCCTAATGGCATCATCCGATGCAGACAGGATAAAGTTTACAAACACATCACAGTTAGACAGTGCACTAACCGTATCAGGTGGCAATTCGTCGGGGCCTTCGAGTGCATTTCTGACCAGGGCCCTGAGCACCACAGAAGTAATGGCCAAGGCGCAAACCGGGCGCCGCCCCCACAAATGCAAAGGCATGGCATGCCAATTGGTCAATGCGCCGGTCCTCAGAGTCCCGCAGCGTAGTAGTGTCGGGGGAGTGCGTAATAGAGGTGTTAGACAGCCCTAGAATAGGAGCATCGACCTCGGGGGGCGATGACCAGCACTTGACCATTTCAACAGGGGTCCAAGGATCAGAGCCAGAATCGTCATGACCCCTGGACCTCTCGTCAGATGACCCCGAGTCAGAGAACAGCTCCCCTTCGTCCGAGGGGGTATAGCCATATAGATGCAACAACTCGTCAGACTCCGTAGGGAAAAGAGTGGCATCAGGGGTTAAGTGCCGCTTTTTAGCGGTGGTCTTACGCGCTAAGGTATTAGCAATCAATTTTTCAACACTGGCCAGTCTAGCAGCCACATCAGGATGAGAATCCCCGCTTGTATTGGGGGTTAGACTCAGGCTTGGGGGAGTAGCTGAAGTGAGGCGAGGTGCAGGCCCAGCCACCGGAGGCTGCCTGCTGTGCGCAAGGAACACAGACCCGTGCATTGTCACCGCTGATAGGTGAGACCCCACAAGCTACACACAGCCGGGCTTGTCCCGAAGGAACCCCGGTCACATTATCCTGGGATGCCTCCATATGGTGATTAATAGGCACAATAGGCCAGTAGGGATTGACGCTGTAAGCTACCCTGGATGCCCCAATGACCCGCAGGGAAGTGGGAGTAATTATACTAGGCCCAACTGACAATTACACCGGGCCGGGAAAAGCCACTGGATTCACCCGTCTGAAAGACATAATGAGAATAAGGGGTGTCAAAACCATGCACAGTAAGTAAGGAGCATAAAAATCGCCCCCGAGGGCACTTACAGACCGCGAAGGGGGGGGGGGGGCGTTATCCGCGCACGGCTGCACATCAAAATGGCGCCAAGTGAACCTCGAAGGGCGGGCCAGAGCGGGCCGTGATGCGGAACGCGCCAAGCCAGGTCCCCGCCCCCCTGAAGAGCGCGAAGCTCTAAGACAGCAGCCAATGATAACGCCGCAGCGTCTGAGACGACGACGCCGCCCCGGCACAGAACATCCAAATGAAGAAAAAGCGCGCGGCGGCGTCCGTTATACGAGTAAAAATACAAATCAGCGCGGCGGCTGACACCACATATACAAGTCCAAGGACATTACAAAGGCCTTATGCATGTAATCGCAATACACTGACACCAAACACACACACCCCCCCTTCTTTCCCCCCGAGCTACGGGGGGGAACGAGGGAGGATGGCAGCCCTTTGTACAGGGCCCACCGCTACACGGGGCAATAATGCGGGAGGGGCATCCCATAGAGGCTCACCATCAGCCTAAACCGCCTACACTTTGGTGGGGGACTGCGGTGGAGCATGGCTCCATAAGCACGCATGGTGCCGCCTACCTTCACCCGACCAGCGCAGCCCAGGCTGGGAGGCACATCACAAAGAGGACGGGTGGGAATAGTCCAACAGGGCCGCAGGCTTAATAGCCCCGCTCACCTGCGAGAGAGTGACACTTCATGTCTTCGCAGTCAGCACTGCAGAGAAATTTGGGGATTTGTGGGAGGTCCCCAGGTATTTGAGGGGCCGGGAGGAGCCTGTTTTGCATGTCTCTGCAGTGCAGCGCCATCTGGCGGAGGATAACCCAAATGTAAGTACTATATCTGGAGCAGGATGTACTGTATACTAAGAATAAAGTTTATTGAAAATTAACAGGTTTACAAAGCATATAACGGCATAGCATTGATGCAGGACCGGCGCCAGCACAGGGCAAACCTGGGCAATTGCCAGGGCCCCTGGCATCTTCAGGGGCTCACTCAGGCTCACACTTGGCCATGCTATTTTACAGTGGACCCAAACAATCAAATGCAGGATATTGTGTGCAGACCTGGTCATGGCTGGCCTGAAAAACAGGGGCAGAACAGCAACAATGGAGAAGGTGGCATGGAATGGAGGGCAATTGATGGAAGCTCAGAAGGTGGCGAGAACCAGGTGACAACTGACAGCAATGATGAAGTCTTTAGTGGCAGCGGAACAAGCAGTAAGGGCTGAAGGGTGCTTGGAGGCAGCAGAGAATGGCACAAGGACTAGAGGATGATTGGTGGCTATAGGGAAGGCAATAAGGACTGGAGGGCGAATAAGGACAGCAGCAGAAGACCCATTTGTGGCAGCTGAGCTGAGCTGAAAGATGACATCATGTGACTCACTACTTTGTGGCCCACTAAGACTCTTTTGCCCAAGGTCCCCCACAAACCTGGAGCCGGCCCTGCAAGAGTTAAATTAGCTCTAGCGCTGAGGCAGGGCGGGGTTACAAGGAAAAAAAACCCTTAGGTTATCCAGGGGCTAGTGCCGCTCCTCCAATGCTCCAGATGCTGCTATCCTGGGCGAAAGCACAGAGCCACACCCCTCAGCTCCCTGCGTGCACCCATTCAAGAGAATACGCACAAACCTGGGGGATCCCGCTTCGGAAGCCGCTGTACGGGCTCAGGGGGAGCGGCACTAGCCCAAGGATCAGGTAATGGCTTTTTTCTTGTAACCCCCCCTGCCTGTTCTGCCATAGCGCCAGGGTAGGGAGGCAGGGCAGGATTGTTTGTGCTAAAATCCAAAAAATACAATTCTGTGAAATTCTCACCTGTAGAATTGATATTATTTGTATACAGTACGTCCTGCTCCAGATATAGTACTTACACTTGGGTTATCCTCCGCCAGATGGCGCTGCACTGCAGAGACATGCAAAAACAGGCTCCTCCCGGCCCCTCAAATACCCGGGGACCTCCCACAAATCCCCAGCATTGAAAAGCAGTGAACAAGAAGCCGGGAGAATTTAACCACCAAAAGACTGGTAACTATAACAATGATAACAATCACCATACAGGGGATCCAGAATAATGCAAAAACCAGGGTGGGGTGGAGCAGGACGTACTGTATACAAATAATATCAATTCTACAGGTGAGAATTTCACAGAATTGTATTATTCTTAGTATACAGTACGTCCTGCTCCAGATATAGTACTTACGCTTGGGACATCCAATAGCAGTGTCCATAAGGTAGGGTGGGATCCCCAACAAAAAAGGCAACAGCAGACAGTTGAAACCACTGTCACCTGCATAGCCTTGCGACCAAGACAGCATGAGCTGAAGGCCCTAACAACAACCTTGTAAAACTTTGAAAAAGGTATGAACAGAAGACCAAGTAGCGGTCTAGCAAACAAGTTCAATAGAAGCCTGGTGCTGAAAAGCCCAAGAGGCACAAAAAGCACGAGAAGAATAAGAAGTCAAGCGAAGGGAAGATTCTTCCCCTTAGTGAAATAGGCCTGATTAACAGCCTGACAATCCAATCGCTAACAGTAGACGTGGCAGAAGCCAAGAAACCTTTCCATGGACCAGAAGGAACCATCTCATCCAAGTAATGACCAGGCCAAAGCCGCCTAACCCCCCCGAGATCAAAAGAGATCGGGGAAAATCAAGATGGGAGTGGTCGTAGGCCCAAGGAGCATCAGTTCTCCTAAAGGACCCAGTGACAACCAAGGAAAAACACCAGTTCAAGGAATGCAGAACCCTTTCCTCAGCGTTGCTAGGAATAAGGCACGGAAGGAAGAACAATATCCTAAATCAATGACATAAGACACCACCTTAGACAAAAAAGTCTGGCTTAAAGCGGAACACCACCTTATCCTGGTGAATCTCAAGAATGGGGGCTAGATAGACAGAGCCACCCGCTCAGACACACATCTGACCGAAGTAACAGCCACCAGAAGGACAACCTTGGGGGTAAGAACAGCCAGACAGCATCCTGAATAGGTCCCAAGGGAACACCCCGCAAGGCAGACAGAATCAAATCAATCCCAGCAGGGACCATAGGATTCCAGGGGTTTACATGAGTAAACCCCTAAAAGGAATGTCTTAACCAAGGAAAACTGAGCAAAAGACTTCTAAAGGAAGGCGGACAGGGCAGAACCTGACCCCTCAGAGTACAGAGAATCAACTCCAACTCATGCTGTAATAACTCTAGAACCCTGGGAACAGAGAAAGCCCGGCAGGGAAGAGACCTAGACTCACACCAATCAATATGGATATACCATACCCTATAATAGATGGGAGAAGAAGAAGAAGCTCGCTCCTAGTCTTCCCATAGTCTCAATCACTGAGACAGATAAGCCTGTCTCCATCAAGATGGATGTTTCAGCAGTCAGGCCGTCTAGGCCAGAGTCTGTAGATTGGGGTGACTTAAAGGGGCCCTGAGTGAGCAAAGCTGGCACTCCAGGCAGAACGTACAGCTCTACTGCCCTCAATACCACGTCTGCGAACCACATCTACTAGGCCACCCGGGGGCCACCAGAATCACTGGTCCCCCCTTCCAGAGCAAACTTGCTCAGAAACCTGCCTAGCAGGGGAATGGAGAAAAAGGCATAAAGAACAGAATGTCCAGCCATGACATTGCCAAGGCATCATGACCACGGCCAGAGGATCCGGGGACAGGGAAACAAGGGCCGAGAGCTTGCGATAGTGACGGGACACAAAAAGGATCCACAACTGGTTGGACCCCATAGTGACACAGGAATTAGCACAGCCTGTCGCAGAGGGATCCCCACCGGAGTGAATACCACCGATATACAGGAAAACATTGTCCTCCACCCAGATTAGGATCATAGACACTTCCTGGAGGACCCTCCTGCTCCAGGTCCCTCTCAGATGATTAAAGTAGGCCACTGTCGCCAGACAGACCGAGCGCCCCCGAACGGGCAGGCCCTGAAGAGTAGGCAAGCGAAAAGGAACCAAACTGAACGCTAACCGTTTCAAACATCAATAGGTGTATGGACCTTCTAAGGGCACCACCTCCCCAAGAACCGCAGGGAGTTTCAGAAGAAAAAAAACCCCTTCAACCTGATAGACTGGCATCCATGGTGACCGTCTCCAGGAAGGGGCAAGAAGGGAACTGCCCCCAGACAGGTTCCTTGAGTTCATCCACTCCAAGAGGGACCTCCTCACCAGGGGGGAAGGCACACAGACCCTGCTCCAGGGATGCTAGATCCCTGTCCCGTACTAACAATAGAAGATGCAGAAGGGTCCAGGGGGAACTGAGCATAAGGGACCTCTTCCAAGCAAGCCACCAACGGGCCCACCAGCTGCATCCCTGCCTGGTAAAGGGACGGGGACAGCAATGAGGGACTGAGCCCATGCAACCAGATTGTCCACTTTATTGCTGAAGAAGGAAGATTCTCGCCTGAACAGAATCCAGATTCATTCCTAGGAATGAGGTTACCAATCAAGGGGACAATGAGGACATGGGGTGACTGAACACCCATCCAAATAACTCCCAGTGGACACAACCAGCCAAGAGAACAACTTAGCCTGACGTAGAAACTGGGGAGTGAAAAAGGACGTCCAGGTAGGTCATAGTGCGGACGCCCCTTGGTCTCATCAGAGACATCACCTCCGTCAGCACCTTGGTGGGCACTCTGGGGGCTGAAGAGAGGCCAGATAACAAGGCCACAAATTAGCACTGTTGGACCTCCAACACGAACCTGAAGAGCCTCGGTGTCCAGAGGACACAGGGAAGTGAACAGAAGCATCTTCTGAGGTCCACAGACGGCGAGAAGCCCCTGGAGCGCAAGGCGCTGATGGCCCAACCCAGAGTATCCATGCAGAACTGCTGTAACTGGTGAATTGCCGCAAACTTGTAAATCCAGGGTGGACCAGACTGACCCATCCTTTCGGGGGACTGTGGAAAAGGTTGGTGTAGCGGACCCTGCCACTGCCTGTTAGGGGCAATCTGCAAGTGACCCCAAGACCCCATAGGCCCTGCAAGGCCTGCACCAACACCAGAACAGAGGCAGGGACGAGGAGTACCCTGATAAACTTGGGGGAGGCCACGCAGCAGACTCTCCTGTATCCGGAGGACACTACCTCCTGAATCGACCAGAATGAGGCGAGATGCCTCCTGATAAGAGCAAGGTGCTGCAGCCATCCCCTCACCCAGACGGGCGAGGGCGCCCCATCATGCTTGAGGGGGTTTGGTGGAAGATTTGGGCTTAGCCCCGCCGGAGGGGCCAGGGCGTTGTCTGCTGCTCATGGGGCAGGAGTCTGCGCGAAACGCCAGGAAGGACACCCCTGGTTCCTGTTTAACACTAAGGTAGGGGGGGGAGGGGTGCCCCTGGCCCGAGGGGGCCGAGACGGCCGTCTGCGTTGGGGTGATTTGCCCTTTTTACCAAACAGGTCCAGACGGGCCCCAAATAGGCGTTGCCCTCTAAAGGGAAGCCCAGTAAGAGTCTTTTTAGTAGCATCGTCAGCACCCCACTGTCGCAGCCAGACCAAGCAACGTATAGCCACCACAAGGGCAGAAGTTCTTGCACACATTCTAATGGTGTCATCCAGCGCTAATAGAATAAATTTTACAAATACCTCGCAACTGGAGAGTGCATTAAACACCTCCCAGGGGAGATCCTCAGGGTGATGATCAAGCATCTGATGAGGGTTCTAGCGGCTACTGCAGTAATAGCCGCGGCACAGACCGGGCGCAGCGCTGTCCCTGCACAAGAAAAGGCGTGGGAGGCCAGCAGATCAATGCACCGGTCCTCAGCATCCCGAAGGGTACTATAAGCAGGGGCTGTAATAAAGGGGGGATTAGGAACCCCTATGATCAGCGCATCCACCACGGGGGGTGATGACCAACAATTAACCACCTCAGGGGGAAAAGGGTATTTCCTATCCCAGTCCCCTGGAAGTTTACTGGGGCATTCCCATTCCTTGAGCACAAGAGCGTGGAAATGAGCCTGCTCTAGAAATTCCAAGCGTGCTGTGGCAGTATGGAAACGCTCCCCTCTAGGCTTGGGGACCTCACCGGGGAGAGAGATAGACAGTACCTTAAAGACCTTAATCAACAAATCGTCAGTGTCATACTGGCCCCAGTATTCAGGGCCAGAGTCGTCATGACTCCTCGGCCTCTCATCAGATGAGCCTGAGTCAGAGAACAACTCCCCTTCATCAGAAGGGGTATAGTCACACGGAGTAGTAAACTCCTCGGTTCCCATAGAAAACAGAAACATGAGGCGACAGGTGCCGCTTCTTACCAGGGGCCATGCGCTCTGACAACCTCGCAATAATCTGTTCAGCCGTAGGCAGTCTGGAAGGCCCAGCAGGCTGCAGGATGGCGACCCTTTGTACAGGGCCCACCGCTACACGGGGCAATAGTGCGGGAGGGGCATCCCCTAGAGGCTCACCAACAGCCCAAACCACCTACACTTTGGTGGGGGACTGTGGTGGAGCATGGCTCCATAAGCACGCATGGTGCTGCCTACCTTCACCCGACCAGCCCAGCCCAGGCTGGGAGGCACTTCACAGGGAGGACGGGTGGGAATAGTCCAACAGGGCCGCAGGCTTTGATAGCCCCGCTCACCTACGAGAGAGTGATACTTCATGTCTTCACAGTCGGCACTGCAGAGAAATCTGGGGATTTGTGGGAGGTCCCCGGGTATTTGAGGGGCCGGGAGGAGCCTGTTTTTGCATGTCTCTGCAGTGCAGCGCCATCTGGCAGAGGATAACCCAAGTGTAAGTACTATATCTGGAGCAGGACGTACTGTATACTAAGAATAGATGCCTATATGGCCTCTCATGGCATCGTCTTTAGAGCCTTGTTCCGCCCCCTAACACACCTTCTCCATTCATTGCAATGGAGGGGGCAGTGCAAAGACAGGCTACATTTCCATAACAAAGAATGGAGAGAATCCAGCCTGATGGACATCTCATGTCTGCCTAGAGCTGGAGGAAGGGAATCACTCAATCTCCCTTATCAGGACTGTGCTGCACAGAGGAGCTTCAGGGGTCAAAAAGTGGACAGGAACTTTAATGCTACTTATATACTACGCGACTATTGCAATTGTGATTGCGATGGAAGGAGATTGTGGCAGTGAAGGCAAAAGATCTTGACGCGGCCGGACCCAGAAAAAGCAGGCGACAGGACAGGCATCTCCAGTCAGGCACTGCTGCAGACACCAAGAGGTGGACCAGCGGCGACAGATCTGGACGCGAGGGCATCGCACCGGTGGTAAAGTGCAGTATATGGGCTTTACCTGCAGTGCCCATGGACTTCTATGGGGACATCTTGCAGTATGTTGCATTTGGCAACCTGCAGCACACTGATGTGAAAGGGCTCATTAATTTTAATGGGCTGCATTTTCTGGCCTTTGTGACAAAGTATTTATACTCAACTGCCTGTTTTGGAAAGGGACTGAAGCAGGGTCCACCACCCTCTGTCCTACCTCTATACCTATATATACTCGCAATTAAATTAAAGACCTCCACCCACTGCTGTTAAACCCCCAAAATCAAGAAATACCTACCCTTTTGTGTCAAAGCCCTGTCTGTTGGAAAAGGTTGCATATTTCAGCACTGCACATTGAGGTGCAGCTGCCAAACTCATGTACAGCCATTGTCAGCCCCGACAGATGGAGCCTCTGCCAGACAAAATGTTGGCAGGGAGGTTTTAGTTCCACTTTCAGCTTCATCAATGCAAATTAAGCACATGGGACACATTTGTTAATGCCATACGAAGCCAGGCAAAAATCTTTTTTATTATTATCTTTCATGCCTGCTGCTTTCGGCTAGACTTGGATCTTCGTGGATTCATAGGCGAAATAGACACACGCAGCGCGCCGATTGGACAAGAGCATGCACATGCACTGTAGGACCTGGGAAAGTTGGACCTAGGAAATTTTTACTGGTGACCGGGGGGATGGGGGGGTTACACAAAGTGGGACATCCTGAATTGGTGGTTTTGGTCCTTGCCTCTGGGGCACCACTCTAAACAATCATCCATGGATGTCACAGGACTTGGTACAGCAAGCCTACTTTTGTCACTGCAGTATTGTCCCCATAAATGTAATGGCAAAGTGGGAGATCTTCCTTGTGTCATTCCAGTGTGGTTGAGCCCTGTATTATGCTAGGTTTGCTGTATACATTTTTACCTTGGGCTATATGTAAGCGATCACTGTCTGTATTGTTAATGCAGCTGGAAACATATTTTACAAGAGAATCATCAATTTTAAAAGCAGCTGCATAGAAAAAAGGGTAAGATGAGGAGGCACAGCATCAGTACAATAGAATAGTAGTAACATGCCTCACTATGGACCTTTATATAGCTTTATACGGATATTACTTACTTTATAGCTGCATAATAGAATGTTCCCAGCCAGACACTAGATGTCAGTACATGAACAGTAAGCATGACTTTCCCATACTGCTGAAATGTCTTTTTAAACCTCTGGAACAAGCCAATAGATTTATCTTGTAAAGGGTCTCCCTCTTCAACCACTGCACTGGGTGTGGCATGGTCTGTTGTGGAGAGGGTTTCTGCTTTCTCAGGAGGGGCCACTTTCTCTGGAGCGGGGCTGTTAAGGTTTTTCTTGTCTTGCAATGAATCCTGTCCAGGAGCTGAATGAAACCAAAGTTTCTGCCCGTGCCATGCTAAAGTCTGGCTCCCATATCTGGGTAGAAAAAGGCATCTGCTCTGATGTGTACAGGCTCGCAAGGACAATTTGGAAAGGGCGATTATAGCGGATGGGTTTAATCTCACATGTAAAGTCCTTAATAGATGCATCTTCATAGCCAGCCTGTGTGTGATGGAAAGAGAGATTATAAATCACGTGTAATAGGCTCATTGTACTAAGGATACTACCAGACACATGTAGGGCAATATTTCGGGGCGTAACCATAGGGGGATGCATGAAGCACAACTACACCAGGGTCCAGAAGGTCAGGGGGACCCATTAAGTTTCTCCTACTTATCTATCAAATGTGTGCTCACTTAAAATCATATAATGGAAAAAATACAATTCTGTGATTACTCACCTGTAGAATTGTTTTTATGGTAATCCAGCACAGGTTCATCTGTAATTCTTCACATTTGGGTAATCCGCCACCAGGTGTCGCAGTCGACTGCAGGAAGACTTGTGGCTCCTCCCGGCCCATAAAAGGGCAGGAATTACCCAGAAGACCCAGTGTTTGAAAAGCAGTAATGCAAGAAGCCAGGAGGCAAAGATCATGTTAGGAAACATAGCCAACTAAAAAAGAACTCTCTCAACAAAAATCACCATAACAAGGCAAAAGAGGATAACGAAAACAAGGGTGGGATGAAGCAAACCGTGCTGGATTACCATAAAAACAATTCTACAGGTGAGTAATCACAGAATTGTATTTTTCTGGTATCCAGCACGGGTTGCTTCATCTGTAATTCTTCACATTTGGGACATCCAACAGCAGTGTCCATGAAGAAGGGTGGGATCCCCTGAGAGCAACAGCAGGTAGTTCAAGCCACTACCGCCTGAAGCACCGTGCAGCCAAAAACAGCATCAGCTGAGGCCCTAACTTCAACCTAGTAAAACTTAGAAAAAGGACTGAACTGAAGACCAAGTAGCGGCCTTACAAACTTGTTCAACTGAAGCCTGGTGCTGAAAAGCCCAAGAGGCACCAATAGCCCTAGCAGAGTGAGCAGTAACATGGAAAGGGGGGTCCTTCCCCTTGGCAGAGTACGCTTGTACTACCGCCTGTCTAATCCACTTACTGATAGTGGATTTGGCTGGAGGCAAGCCCTTCCTAGGCCCGGCAGGGAGGACAAACAGAGAATCTTACTTCCGAAAAGACTCAGTGGCGACCAGATAATATTTGAGCACCCTGACCACATCCAGGGAATGAAGAGTCCGTTCCTTAGAATTAGAAGGGGCAGGACACAAGGAAGGCAAAACAATGTCCTCATTGGGATGAAAGGCAGATACAACCTTGGGAAAAAATTCCGGCTTAAGACGGAACACCACCTTATCCTGATGCCGCTCAAAATAGGGAGGCTTCATAGAAAGCGCCGCCAGTTCTGAGACGCGACGCACCGAAGTGATAGCAACCAAAAAGGCCACCTTAAGAGTCAGAATGGATAGAGAAGCATTGCACAAGGGTTCAAAAGGTGGACCCTGGAGAGCAGAAAGCACCAAATTCAAATCCCACACCGGTAGCAGGGGCTTACGCAGTGGACGTACATGAGTAACTCCCTGGAAAAAAGTCTTGACCAGCCTGTGATCGGCAAAGGATCTTTGGATAAAAATTGCCAAGGCCGAAACCTGTCCTTTGAGGGTACTCAGTTGCAGACCCAACTCCAGACCATGTTGAAGAAACTCCAAAACCCTGGAAATGGAGAAAGTGCGACAAGGAAACGCCTTGGACTCCAGGCAATGTAAGCATGCCAGACCCTATAATAAATCATAGAAGAGGATTTCTTCCGAGCCTGAATCATAGTACTAACGACCAAAGCCGGCAACCCCTTATCCATCAAGATGGAGGTTTCAGCAGCCAAGCCATCAAAGCCAGAGTTTGTAAATTGGGGAGCCCTGGATCATCGGGCATGACGAACTGATCCACCGCCTCCTGGCGAACCATACCCTCCGCGGCCAGCGGGGGGCCACCAGGATGGTCGGTACCCCCTCCTGAGCAATCTTGCGCAGCACACGACCCAGCAGAGGAAAGGGAGGAAATGCATAGAAGAGTTGAAACTTCGTCCAGGGAATTGCTAGTGCGTCCGTGGCGAAGGCTAGTGCATCTCTTGACAGGGATACGAATTTTGGAAGTTTGTGATTGTGACGGGACGCAAACAGGTCCACGTCCGGCTGACCCCAGCGGCGACACAGGGCGAGAAAGACCTGGTGGCTGAGAGATCATTCCCACAGACGAGACGACCCCCTGCTCAGGGAGTCCGCCTCCTGGTTCTCCACCCCCAGGATGTAAACCGCCAAGGCACAGTACAAAAAAAAAAAAAAACACACACAAGCGCACACACAGGCACACATGCTCCAGGAAGAATAAAGCTTGTGGGATGGAGTCCAGGGTGGTTCCCCCCCCCCCCCAAATAGGCCCATCATAGTCTATGGCCGACTACCCTTCGGGTCCAGGGTCTGCAGCCCAGAGCGTAGCTCTGTGAACACCCGACCCTGAGGTGTTCCCCAACTGTCACCTGAACCTACAGCCGAAGCTGGAGGCAGAAAAGGGTCCGGAACAGGTGGGAATAGGCCTGCAGGGCCGACGGGCTCGGGATGCCCCGCTCACCTGTGATCAATCAGAGAGAGCAAATCTTCTGTCTTCGCAGTCAGTACTGCAGAAAAACTCTGGGTCTTCTGGGTAATTCCTGCCCTTTTATGGGCCGGGAGGAGCCACAAGTCTTCCTGCAGTCGACTGCGCCACCTGGTGGCGAATTACCCAAATGTGAAGAATTACAGATGAAGCAACCCGTGCTGGATACCAGAAAAAAAGCACCATTTGTCTCAGCTGTTTCAGTCTTTAGTTGTCTGGTTGTAATCGTCTAATATACCATTCCACTTTTACCCCAGGGAGAGAACTGCTCATCTTTAACTGCTGGTCTCCTGAGCCAGTCTGTGAGAAACCGCAGCATTAGCCAAAGTGAAGTAGACCAAAAACCCAGTGAAGCCGGATTTGGAGCCTAAAAGACGTCAGGAACGTCCATTTCCATTACTCTCAGGAGGAACATGTTTTAGGATGCCCCGCTGTGTTAGACACCCTTGGGATTGCCAATATACTCACATCATCTGCAATCCCATGGCGCATGTGATCCCTACAGTAAAATAAATAGTCTAATACTGAATCTCCTCCATGACGCTATACATTTAGTAATATCCCTTGTACCCTTATTACTGCCGATACTGTTGGATTTTCCCTTGTTGGAGTTCCTCTTTACTGCTGCATATTGATAACTGAGATTTATAAGATTTGGTATTAAACCAGGGATCACTTTTCTTTTTATTTATTAGTATAAGTATTATATGGAGTCCCATGGAGTGTCCAGTGGCTCTGAGTGCTCTGATGACTGCTTCCCTCTAACAGGGAGCGTGCCTGTGCCTGCCATTCACAAATGCCTGGCACGGCCACGCGCCCTGCTAGATGGAGAGCGGGATGCAGCCGCTGCTCTGAGACGGGGGGGGGGGGACCCTCAATAGTTTATAGAAAATCAATGACCTTTAAACACATACATGAGACAATTAACCCAAGCATAACATATGAAACCATATATTACTACTGTACCTTGTAAAAACAGAGCCAGAGCAGGGCTATTAAATGACAAAATATCGAGACAAGCACCTTGTCACAATGATATTCTGCTTGTAAAGGACATTCTCCAATCAACGAAGAGCTGTATTAGTCAGCAAAGCCTGTGCAAAAAATTAATAAACGGACATACAATGTTCAATAAAGTCATAGACTTACACCTAATATAAAACCTATATTGCAAGTACTACTGATAGTTGTTCAGTTACAGACAGTTGGATTTGCTCAGCACCAGGCCTTCAGCCTGCACACAAACATGTATGGCTCATGTGCTCACACACTGTAACACAACTAATGGACCAAGTGCAGAGAAATGGCAGATAGTGGAAAGGGCTGGTCTAGGCAAGGTTGCAATTTCTCAGTATCTAAACCAAGAATGATCAGCAGTGCTGAAGAGCAAGTATTCTGTGTGTCTGCTTTTTGTTTTTACATACGTCTACAGATCACAAAATACTATTGGCTTTAAATTTTCATGACAAATTTTCCATGAGTCAAGGACAGTTTATAAAATGTTTTCAGTATGTTCTCTCCCATGCAGCCCTGACGTGGACAGCATGCTCTCTTCCTGTCTTGTTGTATATCACTGCTTCCAATCCCAAATGGGGGAAGCTCCCAATCTGCATGGAGGGAGCACCAGATGACTTCTCGGGATGGGCAGCCAAAAAGTTCCAGGAGCCAGTTGGGCTCATGCCACCAGCACTGGGGATGAATGCAGAATGTACATTCATTATTTGATATTAGCCTTTCATGTAGTCGCGGAATGGCTGCTGAGATAATGCGAAATGGTAAATACAATCCCTGGCTTGTGGCAGGTGGGAGACGCAGCTGGGAATCCCGAATCAGGATGCCCCATGCTGCAGTGGAAAAGAAAGCAAAGTATTTTGTGAGTTTACTTCCACACGGTGTGCATATGACAGACTAGCGTTTCTTTACCAAAGCAGAGTTTGATGGAGACTTCTGGCCCCATACCATTTGGTGTTTAAAAGAACCTCTGTAGATGTGTGTCACTGCAGCGGTTTCCTGGTCTCCACATTCAGAGCTTCATGAGGAACAGGTAAGGGTCTCCTAAATTTGTTCCTAGACCCTTCCTGGCATAAAAAGAGTGTTTAGATCTACTTTTACACTTTACCGTAGGGGAGAGAGAAAAAAAAATAGATTCTGTCAAGTATTGCGATATTTCATTTGACGATACTAGAATCGATTCTTTCTTTCCGGGGCTCTTCAGTCTTCAGGAGAGAGCCCGACAGGCCCTCTCTTCCTGCTTTCCCGATGAGCACTGCCATCTTCACAACTAGCCCCACCCCTTCGGGGGCAGGTCGGATGACATCACCCCCATGGGCGTCATCCCGGCTCCCAGCGGTTCAGCTGTCAGATGCGATGATCTCCGGCCAGAGGAGGACAGGCTCCCCCCTCCTCTGGCTGGCGATCACCGCATCGGTCATTGGATCGGCGAGGGACACAGGAGCTGCCAATCAGAGGTGAGTAAAGAAAAAAACTTTTTTCTCTGTGTGTTTTTTTTTTTTTTTTTTTTTTACTGCTAACCCTTTGTGAACTGGTAAGGGATTCATGAGACCCCTATACCAGTTCACAAGGCAGTGAGTGACTTGCCATTAACCCTGAGCCCCCCCTGGCCAGGGGAGGGGGGGGGAAGACTAGCCCATGGCCATTAGGCTGTACCAGCTTGTAGCCTGCAGGGCCAGGGGCCACCAAAGCCTTCAATCAAAATCTATTGAACGTTAAAACATACATGGATGATTCATCAACTGCATATAAAGCAGTATAAATGAGGGCAGGATAAAAGATGCAGCCCGTCAGCCAACATGGGAGAGCAGATAGCAGGCTTATTTAACCCCTGCTCAGAATGTGCCTTTCATGTAGAACGCCTGGCAGTAACAATGGCACCAATGGTAAAGTTGCATGTATGGTGAATATTGGCAAAGAATAGACAGGAAAAAAATGTAAAGGATAACAGATTGACAGAAAGAAGGTATAGAGAAAATAAAAAATAGAGGGAAAAAGGGCGACGTAATAGAAGGAATGATAGAAAATAAAAGAAAGGATAGATAGAAAGAAAAAGAAAGAATAACCAAAAAACAGAATATAGGAAAAAAAGAAAGAATGTGACAAAAATACAGCAGATTAAAGACACAAAGATGGAAATAAACAAAGAAATTAAAAAAAAAAATTAAAGAAAGAACCGAAGAAAGAACAAAAGCATAGAATTAATGATAGAAAGTGAGTGAATGACAGAAAAAGAAATAATAAAATTTACAGAGGTGGACTGGCAGAAAACAATGAGAAAGAAAGAATAAGAGTGAGAAAGGGAAGATAAAAAAGAGAAGGAATGGCAGAATGAACAGATACAAGAAAGAAAAAGGACAGATATATAGAATAGAAAGAAGGAAAATATTAGAAGGAAAGAAAAAAAGAAATAATGAAAGGAGAGAAGAAAGAAAGAAAAGGAATGGCAGAAAGAACAGAACAGATGGAAACGAACAGTAAGGAAAGGAAGAAACAAAGAATAGATGGACTGACAGAAATGTTCTTCCAATGGCCAATCTGGCTGACAGTCCCTTGTGCTGGTTCCTGCACAGGCCTTTGTCCTGCATAGGGCTAGATCAGAGGGAATAAGGTGCCCCGCCCAAGATGCAAGGGCCCCGGTGCCTGCCCAGGTATGTCCAGTGCTGACACCTGCCCTAATTGGTACACTGTACTAAGTGCCGCAGAAGCAGCTTCTGTTCTCCTATGATTATTATGGTGCTGAACAAAGTAATCCTTTTAGACAGGGTAAAGCATACAGAACATAGACAATTCCTATCAAAGTGAGTGCTTGGATGATAGACTACGCCTTTTAAGGAAAAGCTCACCCAGAGGAGCAGAAAATCTTTCATGGTGGTTTTTCCGTATCCACAGAAAAATCTCTCCATGGAGAGTGCTGCCATTATTCATTTATAGCATTCTGGAAACTGGCAGAGAGAGCAATGGGATGTGTGTCTGTATAGGAAAATAGCACTGTGGTCAAAGGTTTTTCCACGCTGAGTCAGAGGCTGACAATCTATTTCATCAGGCTCTCTCTGAGGAGTCACTGCAACTGCCAGGCATGGTGAAGTCTTTCATTTTATTCTGATTTGTTTTGGAGAGAGAAAAGGAAGGATCATGCCAGGCATGAAAGAGGATGCTTATCCACATGGAAATCTGAGCGTACCCCAAGCAAGGAAATCCATAGCAAGCTAAAAAGCCTATCATGTTTAGATGGGATAGTTCACATATCTGTGCTGCGTTATGCAACTTATCAAAAAAGCGTTGCAGATACCTTTTAAAAAGTGGACCAAAACCCACGGTGATCGGCCCGGGAAGCTATAAGATTCCTGGGCCGATCAATCCCCTTGCCCCGGGGCATCCAAAATCAGGATGCCCCGCTGTTTGAAACCCCCCAGGTCGCCCATACACTTACCTTCTTTCCCAGTCCAATGGCGCATACGCAAGCCGCATCCCTGATATCTCTCTAGCAGGGTGCGTGCCCGCACCAGGCATTTGTGAATGGCCAGCGGGGGCACACTCCCTGCTAGTGGGTAGCGGGGGATGCGGACATCAGCACGCTCAGAGCCACAAAGGCTTAGATGACGTGATGTCAGCAGATTCGAGCGGCCACGCATGCCCGTTGGAACGGAAGCGATTTGTTGGTTTAAGGGGTTTCACACAGCGGGGCATCCCCGATCGGGGGCAAGGACCAAGTAGTAGTCAAAATCTTGGGTTTTGGTCCACTTTAAAGTGGACCAACACCGAGAGGTGATCGGCCCGGAAATCTATAAGATTCCCGGGCCGATCACCTCCCACCCCGCGGGACATCCGAGATCGGGATGTCCCGCGGGGTGAAACCCCCCCAAACACCCCAAATCACCTACCTTATCTTCCGCCGCCGCCTCCCTCGCGCCCCTCTAGGCGTGCGCGCCCCCGCGCCGGCCGTCTGTGAATGGCCGGCACGGGCGCGCCGAAAGTGACGCGAGGGAGGCGGCGGCGGCGGAAGCCGCTTGGACGTTCCTGTTCCCCGCCTGGACGTTGGCGGGGATTGGACCGGGCAGTCACGTGGGAGCGGGGAGAGGTGAGTTTATTGGGGTTTCTGGGGGGTTTCACACAGCGGGACACTCCCGATCGGGGTGCCCCGCCGAAGTGGACCAAAACCCAGGATAGTCAAAATCCTGGGTGTTGGTCCACTTTAATGTAGTAACAGTGCTGGTTAATAGAAATCTATGGCAACGCATGTATAACGCAGCGTGCGTGTGTTGCCATAGAATTAACCATTTACTTATTGTATTGTACTTATTGTATTTTTCTTTTCAAAAACGCAATGCAAATGCATTGCCAACGCATAAAAAACACAGCATTTGTTACATTTCATGCAGAACACCTCTGGCATACTTACAAAACACTTGCACTTTACGCAACAGAGCTGCTAAAAGCAGACCTAATGTTAAAAATCACCTCTCTAGTTAAAGTGCAGTAAAGCATGTCTCTTTATAGAGGAGAAGCAGCTTCCCCGTGTGTGCTGCTGTTTCATAACCCCCACTGGATAAAACGGACAAGAAAAGGCAAGTCTCTCCATGTAGTTCTAGTTTAGTGTCCCTGTGAACTAGTACCATCCATGGTGCAGATACTCCAGGAAGGGTTTAGGTCTGCTTTCATGAAACTGAGTCTCTAGGCTAGATTTTACATAGAATTGGTTGAAAAAAATTAAATAAATAAAACATCCAGTGAGTGGCAGTGACATCAGAAGAATGGCCAGACAGGCTCCAGTATAAAGTAATTGTCCAGGCACACTCAACATATTCCTGTTCCTGAGGAACCTCATGTCATGCTGTCCTTTGTAATGGAAGTGGCAGGTCATTGTGTGCATTGCCTAGGATTAAGTTGGGCTTCAATGACTGTGTGGAGGACTTCATTCTAGCCTATGACAACACCTCACCTGTAACTGCAAAGCAGCGGCATTCCCCCTGGTGTTTCCAGACACAGGCATTGTCCTGGAATGTGGGCCGGGAATGTGAACAGAGCAGGGGATGCCGCTCCCTGCAGCCTCCACCAAAATAGCCGATGACAAAACTGGTTTCAGGCAAGGTGAGACTGGAATTCCACTTTAACCCTCATCCCTCTGGGCCACTGCATCTCATGCCCCTAGAATGGCAATTTAGGAGGTCTACCTACTGAATTCCCCTGCAGTACAGGGCTACCTAACTTTAAAGTGGACCGAAACCGAGCGGGATCCATTCCCTCCCCCGGGGCATCCAAAATCAGGATGCTCCACTGTATGAAACCCCTCAGGTCACCCGCTACACTTACCTTACTTCCCGATTCAATGACGCATGCGTGGGCCGCGGGCGCATCCCTGCTAATCCTCTAACAGGGAGCTTGCCTGCGCCGGCCATTCACAAATGATGCGGCAGCCAGCTCGCTCTGAGCCACTGTGCTAAGACATCGGCTTAGACGTCCATAGCTCAGCGGCTTCGAGCGCGCCGATTGGACGAGCGGCCGCGCATGTGCCGTAGGCCTGGGATGAGGTGAGTTGATGTGGGAGATCTGGGGGGTTTCACGTAGGACCAAAACCCAGGAAAGTCAAAATCCTGGGTTTTGACCACTTTAATCTTGCAGGGTTGGGGAGGGCACCGGCAATTGACTGCACATTGAAGTGCCGCCCTCCTCCTATTGGTGGAAGCGTGTTGTTGCACTTGTGCAGCAGTTTCCTGTGTACCAGTTGGACAGACCTTAAAACTCAGGATAGATTACGGACGGTCCATATCCTCTAAGGGAAACCGCTTATCTACAGAAAGATCTCCGGGTAACACAGAACTAGAGGGTTACAATTGAACAGGAACACTTTAATCCGTCACAGTTATAGTCCTGATGATGACTGTCCAGCATGTGAAACAAAATGACCTGCAAGAAATATGCAGATCAGGAGCTTTGCTGAAGGTGACAAGACTCAGAGGGGAATGAAACCGGATCA
This sequence comes from Gastrophryne carolinensis, assembly GCA_027917425.1. NCBI lineage: Eukaryota > Metazoa > Chordata > Amphibia > Anura > Microhylidae > Gastrophryne > Gastrophryne carolinensis. The sequence goes on along the minus strand of CM051239.1, from coordinate 307,443,598 downwards.
TCTGCAAGTGAGCCGGCTCTAGGAAAAACACCATCAGCCAGAATTTCACCGCACTGTGCAGCTACCACTAGGTTCCTATAGGTCACTCCTTATAGCCGCTTCCTTCTGGAGCACAGATCTTCACTGGAAAGTTATTTTCCTTAGAAACCCTCCTCCATTCAATTAGCCACATTTAGGTGCCTGGACAGAACATAAATAGGGAGGCACAGGGCCACAAATTGCTAGGAAGGCTCAGATAAATAAGGATTTTGGGAGGGGGTTGGCATTCCAAAGCCTCCCCACCCTAGTTTGGGCAATGACTGAGAAAGTGGTGGTTCCAACAAAAGGGATGTAGTGACCCCCCCCCCCCCCCCCCCCAGTGATGTGCGGCACTTTCTGACATTGAAATATTGTTTAGGGGGATGCACACCTACAGAAAAACTGAGAATAAGAATATAACGGTGGGTTTAAGGATTCAATAACCACCCCTGATGTGGTGGTTTAAATATATCCACACCTTGTATGATGTAGAAACAATATGATATATTGAATGATAATTGTATCGATAAATAGTGGCAAACTGCCAGAAAGTTATATAGTCCCTATGAATGTACAGACAATTACTAGTGGATATCAAAATACATAACAGCAGATAGCGCTATAAAGTGTTTAGCATACAGCAGGTAATTCTCAGTAACTGTATAAATACAAATATACAGTTAGAGACCAGAGCATAAGGGCACCGCTTGGACATTAGACTTTAAAAGTGGACCAAAACCCAAGATTTTGTCCTCATCACTTGGGATACCCCACTTTATATGGATGTTCCTTTAAAGAGTAACAAGAGCTTTCTTCTCTTTTAAGTGGAAAAAAACCTACCGGTGGCTGCCCTGGACTCAAAAAGTTTCCACTGCCATTTTCACTGGCTTTCCCCTGAATTGAGATATCCTGCTGTGTGATACCCCCTAGGGTCTCCTGTGTGCAAGCAACTGCCCGAGAAGTAGTGTCGGTACTGGAAGCCAGAGCTTGGACAGCAGACACGGTACATTTACCCTGCCCGTCCGCCAGCTGCTCCTCCATCCACTGGCCTCCCAACTGGTGCGGCCGCGAGGCTCATATAAGTACACATTATTGTATGTAATGGGGCGTTTTAGCACAAAATTTGGTTTAGAATATTTTTTTCCTCCTCCAAATCCTAGGTACGTCTTATAGGGTGAAAAATATGAGTGTGTGTCTATCTATCTATCTATATATATATATCATACAGCATATATAGTGTATACACCCTGCATACAGCTATATAGTGTATACACCCTGCATAAAGCATATATAGTGTATACACCCTGCATAAAGCATATATAGTGTATACACCCTGCATACAGCTATATAGTGTATACACCCTGCATAAAGCATATATAGTGTATACACCCTGCATAAAGCATATATAGTGTATACACCCTGCATAAAGCATATATAGTGTATACACCCTGCATAAAGCATATATAGTGTATACACCCTGCATAAAGCATATATAGTGTATACACCCTGCATAAAGCATATATAGTGTATACACCCTGCATAAAGCATATATAGTGTATACACCCTGCATACAGCTATATAGTGTATACACCCTGCATACAGCTATATAGTGTATACACCCTGCATAAAGCATATATAGTGTATACACCCTGCATACAGCTATAAAGTATACACACACCGTAATACAGCTGCATAGTATATACACACTATATAAAGCTATATAGTATACACACACACACACTATATACAGATATATAGTATATACACACACTATATACAGCTATATTATAATTGTGGAATTCTAGCTTGTGTTCCCAGTGCCTCTAATTGCTAAATGAGAGGCTGGGGGGGAGGGGGGGGGCGAGCGTGCAGGTACTGGCTGAGTGCTTCCCGGGCCCCTCTTAGGGTGCCCCCCGCTCTACAAGGGTCAGTGAAGTGTGGGGGGTGTCCAGAAAGGTCAGTGCCACCTGTCACGCTGCATACAACTTCCGGTGATGCCTCTATTATCAAATATAATGTGTATACTATATAGCAGTTTATAGTGCGTGTATATATACTATATAGCTGTATGCAGTGTGTATATACTATATATACAGCTCTCCCATGGGCATCTATATACTTGCTAATTTCATCTCCCACGACCTCTCTCTATGGCATCCTGGAGGCCTCATTTCCACCCCTACATGCCTACTCCACACATTGCAATAGAGGGCGTGTGCCAAGGTGGCGTAAATGGGGAATATAGGCTGTTTATTGACTGCTAAGGGACTTTAAAGTGAAAACCTGGGATTTTCACTATCCCAAGTAAATGACGATCAGTTGCCCGCTTCTCTTACCTTTTCCTCGAGCCCGTGGCACAGACACGCCTCTCCTCCAGCCACGATAAGCTGATTGGAGAAGCTGGCTAGAATCCTAACTGCACTCCCTGTATCTCTCGGCTGTGCAGGACCACTCCAGCCATGCAGCACAGCCCAAGAAACGTGTGAGGGGTGCCAGCCACATCATGGGCTTATTGGACAGGTAAAAGAAGCAGGCGACCAGTGTGGTTTTCCTCAAGGGATGCCCCAGACCTAGCATCTTAAAGACCATAGGCCCATTTAAAGTGGATTAAAACCCAGGATTTTGACTATCCTGGGTTTTGATTCTTGCCCACGGGGCACCCCGATTGGGGGTACCCCGCTCTGTGAAACTCCTCAGGTTGCCGAAACCAACTCGCCTCTTCCTGGTCCTATGTCGCATGCACGACCGCTTGACCAATCAGCGCCCTGACGGCCGCATCCCCTGCTACTCTCTAACAGGAAGCATGCCCGTGCCGGCCATTCACAAATGCCTGGTGCCGGCACGCGCCCTAGATAGCGGGGATGCTGCCACGGCTCGCGCATGCGCCGTTGGAACGGAAAGAAGGTAAGTGTATGGGTAACCTGGGCACTTTCACACAACAGTGCATCCCAATTTTGGATGCCCCAGGGGAGGGAAACTATAGGCCTGGGAATCTATCACTGTGGGTTTTGGTCCACTTTAAAAGCAGAACTTAACACATCCAGCCCTGGAATCTAAAAGACTGCACATGCTGAAAGGTGAGTGGAGTGGGTGATCTGGGGGGGTGCTCCCAGGACAGGGACCAAGGATAACAAAAATCCTGGTGATTGGTCCACAGCAGGAAATAGCTGCAAGCATGTTCACTATTAGGGAAAGGTGAGTGTCTCTCTAGTGCAGGGCTCGCTATTGCTGTATAGGAGTAGCTTAAAAGAGTGTAGTGAGCCTGTAACCCAGCACATAGTTGACAGGGACAGTGTAGGTCCGCAATGTAAAGGAACCAATCACATTGCAGCACACGCTTGGCATGAGGCTGCAGCTGAATGAGTCTGTCACACCCCCATCGCTGAACACACTGTCATTCACCACAGCGACTCTATCAATGGAGGTCACTTACCAGCTCCCCGCCGCCCAACAAACACAGGTCACTACTCCTCCGGTCACCCGCCAGCAGCAACACAACACCTACAGACCACAATACACACAGCACAGCCCCAGCGCTCTGTATTGCGACCACTCGTGTATCTGACAAGCAAGCGCCGGCCTGACCTCTGAGAGCATCACAGCGCCCTCACCGGCCGGGAGGAGACATTGCAGCGCGCTGCTACTCGCCACCTTTGACCTGCGATATCCTATGAGGTTGGGTCGCTTATCACAAGGGGAGATTTGTGTCACCCGCCCTCGCATCCCACGGACCACAGGCAATGCAGCCGGCTCAGCGGTGACCCAGTTTAAATAAAAATAGGTTTTCCAGCGTCAAGGTCGCGCCCACACAGCATGAGATCGCTGCCATGACTCATATACCACTGGCTGCACTCCCGGCTTCCCTGTAGTCTGGGGAGCGCAGGCTAAGGTATGGTGATCCCCAGACTATCACCAATCAGCTGCAGGGGACAAGAGGTAAGTACACTTATGATTTTTTGTTTTTTGGCTATTGAATAACTTTAAAGTGGACCAACACCCGATGCTGATCGGCCCGGGAATCTATAAGATCGGGGGTGCCCCGCTGTGTGAAACCCCCCAGAAAGCCCCGAAATCCCTACCTGCTCCTCGATCCAGCGGCGCATGCGCGAGCCGCCACTCGCGCATCCCTCTAGCAGGGCGCGCACCGGCCGTTTGTGAATGGCACTCCCTGTAAGAGTGACGCGCGGGAGGCGGCAGCGGGCACGCTCGCTTGTCCGGCGACAGACCTCGCTTGTCCGGCGACGGACCTCGCTTGTCCCTCGGCGGGGATTGGCTGCAGCGGTCACGTGGGAGCGGGGACAGGTGAGTTTTTGGGGCTTTCTGGGGGGTTTCACACAGCGGGGCACCCCCGATCGGGGTGCCCCACCGAAGTGGACCAAAACCCAGGATAGTCAAAATCCTGGGTGTTGGTCCACTTTAAAACAGAACCAGAGCTTCTACAGAAATCACTGTTTCATACCAATTGGCGGTGACGCGCCACCACGATGTAGCGCCCGCTAAATCAAAAAATCTTACATTTCAATGCACTTCCCCAGCGTAATGGAACCCTGTGATTGGCATAGCCACAGTCACATGGTCTGCAGGTCTCCCCTGGGTATCCGGCTGCTGGGGACCATGTGACCACGGTGGCCAATCGCTGGGCTTGATTTTGCGCGGGGTGGGAAGTGAATTGAAAGGTAAGATTATTTGATTCAGTGTGTGTTACAGTGTGGAGAACCTGCGCATAGTACTATACTCATTACTTTTGTTCAGGTTTAAAGTGGACCAACACCCAGGGGGGATCGGCCCGGGAATCTATAAGATTCCCGGACCGATCAGATCCCTCCCCGCGGTACATCCCGATTTCCCCCAGGAGGCCCACAAACCTTACCTCAGCCCCGTTCCATCGGCGCATGCGCGGGCCGCGTCTCGCGCTTCCCTCTAGCAGGGCGCGCACCCGCGCCGGCTGTTTGTGAATGGCCGGCGCAGGCGCGCTCCCTGTTAGAGGGAAGCGCACGACGCGGCCTCCAGCGCTCAGAGTCGCTGCTGTGATTGGCTGGAGCGGTCACATGGGAGCGGGGAGAGGTGAGTTTTTGGGGCGTTCTGGGGGGTGCCCCACCGAAGTGGACCAAAACCCAGGATAGTCAAAATCAGCGGATGAAAATCCGACATGGCCATCCCTGGAAGCTAAAAGGCTGAGGATTGTCATATGGCAGTTTTTTGATCAGCCAATAGGCAATCTCAAAACTGGCACTAGGCGTGGATTTGGCTTGGAAAAACCTGGGTTTATTTGAAAACTGGGCCACCACCAAGCCAGCAGCATTGTCCAAGGTACTCAGGCAGGGAAAGTAGGTGGAGGCAGCAGGGTTGGGTCCAAAAATGGGTTTTGATCAGCTATAAAAAGGCGCAACAGCTGACCTAGCGTCTATGGGACTCTAATGCTGGTGGTCTCTCTCTTCCCTGGGATGCCCAGCTGTTTGTTGCCCTGCAAACTACCCAGAATAATCACCTTGCCACATATTCTACTCCTTGTGGCATCCCAAACACGGATGTGACCGGCCAGGTAAGTTTAAAGTTGTAAATTGTGAAACCGGAGGGGCGAGCAAGCTAGTTTTGGAGAGGTTTTATTAACTCCCCAATAACTGAAATGTTCCTTTTTATGCAAGAGTTTTGGTCCACTTTAAATATGTACAAGCTTGCAAAACTAGCCCCATAATAAAAGGAAATCAGAAATATACACGATAACATAACTTTATAGGAAGAAAAGAACATAATCATGTGCAGAGGCCTAGTGAGGACTAAACCTATAAACCCAGGGGAGCCTGGATTCACCTCAGAGCTTGGCCCTTTATATGTAAAGAGCCTGAGAACTACATCTCCCATCATGCCCCGGTGCAGCCAGGCCTGTGGTCACACCGTGCTGGGATTGGGTGGGGATGTATGGTCAGGGTGCCACATGATTCTAGCTTGTGTTCCCGGCTGTATACACACTGTATGTATACAGCTATATAGTATACAGCGCACACTGTATATTTACACAGCTGTATAGTATATACACACACACTGCTTAAAGAGGAACATTTCAGGTATTGGGAGTTAATAAAAACTCCCTAAACCTGGTTTGCTCCCCCCTCCAGTTTCACAATATACAACTTTAAACTTACCTGTCCGGTTGCATCGTGTCTCTGTTGGCAGTGCCATCTTGCTGTCCCATCATGCACTGCGCTGTCCCTCAGATCTCGCGCATGTGCAGTGTCATTGCATAGGCTGCAATGACGCTCGGTGCAGGAAAGCGTACATTTTGAAGAGAGGGTGTGGCTAGAGGTAAGTACAGCTAAGCCTGCTGCGATCAGTCAGCAACGGCTAAGGGGGGTGGAAAGGGGCCAGGAATGCTGCTGGATGTCGGCGTTTTAGATAACCTGACATCCAAAAGGCAGTAATTAATTTAAAGAGGAACATCAGAAAAAGTCTGATGTTCTTTTTTAAAGTGGACCAAAACCCATGGCTATGTGAAACCCCTCAAGTCGCCCATACACCTACTTTCTTTGCTGGTCCAACGGCGTATGTCCGAGCTGCTTCCCCGCTATCCATCTAGCAGGATGCATGCCTGAACCAGGTATTTGTGAATGGCTGGCGCAGGCACGCTCCCTGTTAGAGGGTAGCAGGTGATGCGCATGTCAGCGCTCTCTGAGCCGCTCGCCGAAGACGAAGGTTTAGACGCGCTGACGGGAGCGGATTCGAGCATGCTGAATGGACAAGGGGCTGTGCATGCGCTGTAGGACCGGGAAGAGCTGAGTTTGTTTCGACGACCTGCCGGGTTTCACACAGCAGGGCAAGGACCAAAACCCAGGATAGTCAAAGTCTTGGGTTTTGGTCCACTTTAAAGAGAAACACCAGGTCTTTTAATCTCCAGTCAGAGTGGCATAGTAAAGCTTATTGGAGTGTGAGCAGCTGATTGAGGAAGAGTCTGCGCATGCACCATGGGACCATCAGCAATATAAACATTTAAATAGAAAACAACAAGAAAGAACAAAAGCATAGAATGAAGACAAAGCAAGAATAAAAGGAATGACAGAAAAAAGCAGGAAGGAGAGAAAAGGAATAGGAAAAAAAAGGGGAAGGTAGGAAAGAAAAATGGACTGGCAGAAAAAAAGAACAGCAGAAAGAAAGAAAGATGAATGGTAGAATGAACAGATGCAAGAAATAATGCATGGAAATAAATAAATAAAAAAGACTAGAAGGAAAGAAACAAAGAGGGAATGAGGTGTATCCTCCCAAGGTGCAGGCAGTGGCGTGACCACGCAAACCATGCAAATGAATGGGGCCCCCACCTGTCAGGGGGCCCCCAGAGGCAAGGCGGATCAGTGGCAAATTTTTGTTTAAAAATTACAGCACTCGGCTCTGTGATGAGTGAGGGGCCATTTAACACAATGCAAAATGAAAATATATTTTTATTTAAACTGGGTCAACGCTGATCCGGCTGCATTGCCTGTGGCCCTTGGGCAGTGAGGGTGGGTGACAAAAGGATTTTGTACCTCTTTTTATTTTCTACCCTATTATTTTTTCTTTCTCACTCCCAAAGCAGCGAGTAGCAGCGCGCTGCAATGCCTCCTCCCGGCCGATGAGGGCGCTGTGATGCTCTCAGAGGTCAGGCCGGCGCTTCCGATGTCAGTGGTTGCTGTGCCGGATACATGAGCGGCGGAAATACAGAGCGCTGGGGCTGTGCTGTGTGTATTGTGGTCTGTAGGTGTTGCGTTGCTGCTGGCGGGTGACCGGAGGAGCAGTGACCTGTGTCTGTTGGGCGGCGGGGAGCTAGTAAGTGATCCTCCATTGATAGAGTCGCTGTGGTGAATGACAGTGTGTTCAGTGATGGGGGTGTGACAGACTCATTCAGCTGCACGATGCTGAAGTTGGTTTCTTATTCGCCAGTTTCTTATTTGTGTTTATGCTTATTTCTCGCCTTCCTTGAGTGGAAAATGTCCATGAATGATACCAGCTATTCTATACAGAGTTCTGACCAATATTGCATTAAAACTGGCACAAATCCTGAACTAGCTGGCACTAAATGGGCATCTAAATGGGCATCTAAGAATGTGATTTTAAATTCTAAAATGGCTTTGGGCCACTGATGTCACGGTGCCAACTGACAGAGGGGGATCCCCTGCATAGCATACAGTTGAGTACAGCCTGGCCCAAAGTTGTTCTGGCTATAAAACTGGCATTAAAGTGGGCACAATGGCTCTTTTCAATGGAACGAATAAGTAACAGCTGTTTTCAAGGGGTTAAATGGCTTTGAACCACTGATGAGACAGTACCAACTGACAGAGGGGGATCCCCTGCATGGCATACAGTTGATTTCAGCCTGGCCCAAAGTTGTTCTGGCCGTGAAACTGGCTTTAAAGTGGGCCCCCCGGCTCTTTTCAAAGGAGCAAATAAGTAACAGCTGTTTTCAAGGGGTTAAATGGCTTTGGGCCACTGATGTCACAGTGCCACCTGACAGAGGGGGACCCTCTGCATGGCATACAGTTGATTTCAGCCTGGCCCAACTGTATGCCATGCAGGGGATCCCCCTCTGTCAGTTGGTACTGTCTCATCAGTGGCTCAAAGCCATTTAAAGTGGACCAACACCCACGGGTGATCGGCCCAGGAATCTATAAGATTCCCGGGCCGATCACCCCCCACCCCGCGGGACATCCGAGATCGGGATGTCCCGTGGGGTGAAACCCCCCCCAAACACCCCAACTCACCTACCTTACCCTCGCGCCCCTGTAGGCGTGCGCGCCTCCGCGCCGGCCGTCTGCGAATGGCCGGCGCGGGCGCGTCAAAAGTGACGCGAGGGAGGCGGCGGCGGCCGCCGCCGCTTAGACGTTCCAGATCTTCCCTTGTACGTCGGCGCGGGGAGAGGTGAGTTTTTCGGGGGGTAAGGGGGGGTTTCACACAGCGGGGCACCCCGATCGGGGGTGCCCCACCGAAGTGGACCAAGACCCAGGATAGTCAAAATCCTGGGTGTTGGTCCACTTTAACCCCTTGAAAACAGCTGTTACTTATTCGTTCCATTGAAAAGAGCCATTGTGCCCACTTTAATGCCAGTTTCATGACCAGAACAACTTTGGGCCAGGCTGAAATCAACTGTATGCCATGCAGGGGATCCCCCTCTGTCAGTTGGCACCGTGACATCAGTGGCCCAAAGCCATTTTAGAATTTAAAATCACATTCTTTATTGCCCATTTAGATGCCCATTTTGTGCCAGCTAGTTCAGGATTTGTGCCAGTTTTAATGCAACATTGGTCAGAACTCTGTATAGAATAGCTGGTATCATTCATGGACATTTTCCACTCAAGGAAGGCGGGAGATAAGCATAAACACGAATAAGAAACTGGCGAATAAGAAACCAACTTCAGCATCGTTTCAGCTGCAGCCTCATGCTAAGCGCTCCCCCGTGTGCTGCAATGTGATTGGTTCCTTTACATTAAAGTGGACCTACACTGAACCTCTCAGCTGTGTACCAAACAGGGTGCTGGGTCACTGGCTCACTACACTCTTATAAGCTACCCTCATATACAGCAATAGCAATTGTAAGCCCTACACTAGAGAGACACTCACCTTTTCCCTAATAGTGAACTTGCTTGCAGCTATATCCTGCTGTGGAACAATCACCAGGATTTTCATTCTCCTTTGGATTGGTCCCTGTCCTGGGGGCATCCTGAATTGGGATGATGTGTGAAACCCCCCAAGACCACCCACTCCACTCACCTTTCTGCATGTGCGGGCGCTTGTTCAATCAGCGCTTTATGCCGTGCTCACTAATGCGTGGCATGTAGTGGAGTGTACAGTCCTGTTTGCCTGGCCTTTCTGCCTCCAGTGATTGCAGCGAGGGACTGGTGGAAAGGTAAGGGGTTTGTGGAAGATCTGGGTGGGGGTTCACACAGTTGGCCATCCCAATTTGGGACTACTTTAAAGTGGATCAAAACCCTCCAGGGCCAACCCCTGGGATATCCTATTGCAGATTGCCCCGCTGTGTGAAATCCCCAGTGACACCGGTAAGCTCCAATTTCTCAGGGGGTCCTGTGATGCTATAAATGCTGTCCAGAGTGGAGTGGCCAGCATGAAAGCCAGGGGTGCATGTCATCAGGCTCCTTTGGGATCAGCCAGTATGCGATTTTTAGAGTGCCGGGTGGACGTGGCCTCGGCTTTGAAAAGCCTTTATTCTAAGTATACAGCAAGTCCTGCTCCAGAATTTTCCTTACCCATGGGTAATACATCCACACGATTGGGCTGGACTGTGGAAAAACAGCTTGTGGCCTCTCCCGGCGCTATATAAGTCGGGGACCTCCCACAAAATCCCCAGTTTCTCTCTCGTGGCGCAGGTGAGCGGGGCTTATTGCCTGCGGCCCTGCAGGACTATTCCCACCCGTTCCGTACTATATATTGCCTCCCAGCCTCGGCTGATAAGGTTCGGGTGAAGGTAGGCGATTGAAGCACTATGGTGCTGAGGAGCTAGGCGGTTTAGGCTAACGGTGAGCCTTTTTGGGATGCCCCCACTGCCTCACGGGTTTGGCCAGGTTATCCTGTGCGGTAAACCCTATTCCCATTCCCCCTCCACCTCCTCGCTTCATATTGGCCCCGGGCGCCATTTCCTCCGGGGTATTCCGTTGTTATTCCTCCGTAACAATAGAGGGTCCCCCATTAAACACAGATCTAAGGACCAACATTCATCTTCAGGTGTCATTGAAGTCCAGAGAAGAGCTCCTACCACCCATACGCAGCCCCCACCTCTGCTTTTTGCCAGCTCTCTGGGGGAGTCCTCCGAATCCCTCTGGGATTTAACAGGTGTTTGTCGGAGGAGACTCGCTGATGACAACTGGGATCGTAACTCCTCTACAGTAGAAGCAGAATATGGAGTCCATATGAAAGGATATGAGTCCTTGAAAGAAAATGAAATACGAAAGGGGAAACCCCATTTGTATTTGATTTTCCTCTCTTGAAGAATAACAAGCACAAGGGGGTCTCATTTATTTTCTCTTTGCCATAGTGGTGGCCGACAGGTCTGAAAAAATCTGTTATTTATGTCCCTGGAACTGTAACCAATTTGCGTTCCTCCCCGCTCTCTGTATAGCTTCTTTGGTGGCAAAAAATTGAAATTTCGTGATAATGTCCCTTGGGGGGTTCCTCGGGGGGTTCCTCGGGGGATCTACGTGGGCTCAGCGCCCTATGAATGCGATCGAACTCCAAACGATCCACTGGTATCCCCAGCTCCAACTCCTGACACAGGGCAGTGACCGCTGCTCTAACATCCTCAATGTGCTCTGGGAGTCCCCTGAACCTGAGACTGGACCTTCTGTCCCTATTTTCAAGCTCCTCAAGTTTAGAGGACAGAAGTGCATTATGTATTTTTACTAGCCCACCTCTTCATCCAGGACCTCTTGTGCAGCTGTGACTTCCCCCAGTTTGGTTTCCAGGGTAGTTATACTTAGTCACTTTTTCTAACTCCTTTGAGAGGTGTTCAGTGATAAGCTTAGTATTAGATGTCAGGGCCCTTTGCAGGAGTGTCTCAAACTGTATCAGGACTTCAGGTTGAAAGGCAGAGCTGGTAGCTGCCACATCATCTCTCTCACTGGCAAGGAAGGAGACCTCACTCACTACTTTCAATCTCCTCCAGCTCCTCTAGGTCTGCTGTAGTGAGCTCCGCCGCAATCTTGCATATGCCTGCAGCGCTTCCTGTCATGCTGCCCAGGCCCCGGAGCCACCGCCAGCCACCTCGCCGACACCCCCACAGATGCCCCAGGACCCTCTGGTGAGTCTCCCCCAAGGTTTCTGAGGTGCTCGATCCCGCAGTACGACCCCCGTTTGTGTCCGCCGTGCTCGGCGCGCGTCCATCAAGCTCCGACGTGCATGCGCACTCCTACCTTCTCATGCCTATCCCTCCTTCTCACAGAAGGTTTCTGAGGTTTGCAATCCTGCTAGAAGACAAGGTGAAGCATTGGCAATTTAAGGCTCTGCCATTTGGTCTTTCTTCGGCACCCCGAATCTTCACAAAGATTGTCAGATGCAATGGTTCACCTGAGACTTCATCAGCTGAACATCATAGCTTATTTGGACGACCTGCATCTTTTTGCAAGGGACAGGTCCTCCCTTCTAGCAGCTTTGCGGAAAACCTTACTTAGATACCCTGCCCCAGCGTATCCTTCTTCCCAGGGCCAAAACATAAAAAATTAATATGTGCAACAAGTCCTCTCACGCCAGTCAATCTCTGAGGCAAATTCTTGCCATACTCAGGCCCATGACCTCCTCCATACCAGCAGTTCCCTGGGCCCAGCTCCATTCTCGTTCCTTGCTGGTCTTCTTTCTGGAAGCATAGGACAAAGATCAAGGCTCCCTAGATTGGTTAGTCTCCTTAACGAAGCAGGTCCGGGAAATTCTGGTATCGTGGACCCTGTCCGAGAATGTGGCAGACGGGAAGCCTTGGCACCAGATATAACTCCTAGTGGTAATGACAGACACAAGTTCCTCTGGTTGGGGATGTGGACCAGATCCACGACCTGGAATTCCTTCAACTTCAGGGATCTCCTAGCTGTAAAACCTTGAGGCAACTAGAGTCTGAAGTATTAGGCAGAATCCTCCAAATTGTCTGAGACAGCATCACAGTAGTTGCCTTTCTAAACCACCAGGGAGGAACAAGATCTCGGGAATTTTCCAGATTGACCAAATCCCTGTTGGAGAGCCTCGAGGGGAATGTTGGGTCCATCCAAGCATGTTAATGGGGACTTAAATGTAGAGGCAGACTTTGTAAACAGTAAGAATAGACCAGGGTGAATGGTGCAACATCAGCAGGGGTTTGCCCAGATAGTGACTCTGGGGGCAGCTGGATATATATTGTTTTTTTTGCCAACAACCGAAATTCCAAGTGCCGGAATCCTCCCTCAGGACGGATACGGTAGCTTGGGTCTGGATACATTCAGCAATCTGTGGATGAGGCTGTTAACTTGGAGAGAGAGAGAGAAAAACAAAAAAACAAACGAAAGCAAGCCAGGGTTCTCTTGATTGCACCACATTGGTCCAGGAGACCATGGTTTTCCCTTCTGTCCCACATGTCAGTATGGGCCATGGCTTCTACCACAGCTTGTAGATGTCATCTAACAGGGTCCAATTGACCATCCACAGGCCCAGTCCCTAAAATTAGCAGTATGGGTTATCACATAATTAAATCCACCTTGTTGGAAAAGCAGAAAGGTAGTAATACAAAAGATCTGCTGTAAGGTATGGGAAAGATACAGATCCTTCACCTCGACTCGGTCCAGACCAGGACAGAAAAGGTAGCTGCGGCTTTAGAATTTCTACAGGACGCTTATGAGTTAGGCCTAGCCTTTAGCATCCTTAAGGTTCAGACTTTGGCTGTATCAGTCTTTCTGGAGGAAAGTTTTAGAGGCCTTCCTTAGGCGTTCCTTTTGGATAGATTATTCATAGCTGCTTATAGGAAACCACAACAAAATGTTTCCCAGATTTGTCATTAGTTTTTCAAGGACTAATGTTACTCCCTTTTTAACTCATTAAGGACTCAAAATTAAATGTTGCTTTCATCCTAGCAATTACATTGGCCAGGCGGTTTAGTTACCTACATGCTCTGTCAATTAAAGAGCCATACCTGAGAAAATTACCAAACAAAATTCTTTAAGACCATATTCCTTATATTTGCCTAAAATGACCTCAAAAGGTCACAGGAGGTCGTGTTGCCAGCAATAGAGTCGGCACAGGCAGATCAGGAGAACAAGTTCCTAGAGCTCTTAGATGCCAGAAAGCTGGTTCTCCTGTATTTACCGATGAGAGCAGAATGGAGGAAGTCAGATCATTTATTTGTTTCCTTTGGGGGAAGGAGCAAGGAGTTGCAGGCATCCAAAGCATCGAGATGGATCAGAGATGCTATAGCTCTGACCTATCCAGCAATGGATGCCCCGCCCCCCTTAGAGCTCATTCTACTAGGGCAGTGTTAACTTCTTGGGCTTATAATGGTGGGATCTCATTGGAGGAAATATGTAAGGCCGTCAACTGGTCTTTACCCCAAAAATTGATAACTGCCGCACTTTTAACCATATTTCCAATTATGAAGTATGAGTGCAACGGTTCGCGGAGACGCCGCAAGTCCAAGTGTTCATAAAGAACCGACGCTCCAAAGATGCCCTTAAACATACAACTGTATTATGAAGATGAAATCCAAATTGCAAAAGGTCATAGGTCAATGTTTTAGGGTCCGGTGTGCTCCCTTCCTCAGGCTGATGGTTGCTCCTGAAGAAGTGGGCCCACCGGCCCCTGAAACGCTGACCTATGACCTTTTCCGATTTGGATTTTCTCATCTTTATAATTTAGTTGGGTCTTTACAAACACCTAGACTTCACCACTCACCTTCCTGAGGCACTACAAGGTGGACTAGTGGAATCATGACCAGCAGAATTTCACCGAAACGTTTCGTCAGGCAGGAGGGTGCCGGGGGAAACCCCAGTTATTTTTACCGGTAAAGGTATTTTCTTTTTTTCTTTTTTTTTAATTCTTTATTTATAGGTTTTGCATATAAACATACAGAAACATAAACACAAAAAAAAATAGTGAGAAAATCACAAATTACAAAACATTACATTTCACAATAGGGGAAAAGAACCAAGGGGGAAGGGTGGGGTCTGGGGGTAGGGGAAAGGGCTAGGGTAGGGGCGCAATAGCAGCTTGATGATCTAATGGCGCTCTGACCTGTACACGACCAACATGGCAGTGCGACTGGGTCCATGGGGAAGGGTTCCCGGCCAAGGTCACAGATAGCCCCATCCAACCCAGGGTCCGTCCTCGCCCCCCACAGCAAGTCCCCACGGGAACCATCCGGGGCTAAGGATAAATCCACTGCCAGGGGGAGGAGGGGGGGGGGCGTCCTCGATCGTCTGATGCCGCAGATATATAGGTTGCGTTCATCAACCAGTTGGCTCTGCAAACAATTGTTTGAACTCTTCAGACTCCTGAAATATTAACCAGGGCATCCACGTGCGCCTGTACTGCTCATCTCTATCATGGATCGCGAGTGTGAGATCCTCCATCTCCGAGATATTTAACACTTCACCGACCCAATCCTTCACGGTGGGGGCTCTCTTTTGTTTCCAAAACCTTGGAATCACTAACTTAGCCGCATTCAACAAATGGACCTGCAGCGATTTTTTATATTTGCTTACAGGCCAACCGGTCGAATGCAGCAAGATCTGAGCGGGGTCCGTGAGGGTCGGCCCCCCCGTGAGTCGAGCGACAATGGCCAGCACTCCCCCCCCAGTATGCCCTTATCTTGGAGCAGGACCATAGGATGTGTAGCAGAGTACCCCGTTCGGTCCCGCACCTCCAGCAGCCCGGGTCCACCGCGGGGGAAATTCTATTGAGCCTGTCAGGCGTGTAGTACCATCGGGTCAGGATCTTGTAGTTAGATTCCTGCACCCTGGTAGCCATCGAGGATCTATGAGCAAGTGATGCAATCTTTTCTCTCTGGTCCGCCTCTAATGCCATCCCCAGGTCTGTCTCCCATTCCCTCCAAAATGTCTGGGGGCTGTCGTCCTCTCTCACCATTAGCGAGTACAGTCTGGAGGTCAGGTGGTCGTTCTGTGCTATTCCCAGGCAGATGTTCTCAAATTCAGTGCGAGTCCTGCAACTGTCCCTCCTCAATCCCTGCCCAGACACAAAGGACTGCAAGCGAACCAAAGTCCATGGGTCAAGGCCTACGTTCCCCCATCTGGATCTCAAGTCTGACAGCGGTACCCACCCTCCCTCCGACAATAGGTCCCCAGCTCTCAGCTGGCGCAACTTACCCCATTCCCTGAGGTCTGATTTCGATGACCCGGGCGCCAACAGTGGGTTAGTTATTATGGGAACCATAGGGGAAGGCCATGGGGAGATCGCCGAATAGGATCTGTAGATCCCGAAGACCCTCAACGACGCCGCAACGGTCGGGTGCCTCTTCATGTCCCTGGGTAGATCCCCCCCTGCCCCACATCAAGACGTCCGGTGGGGTAGTGTCCACCGTGCGCTCCAGCTGCACCCATCTCTTGGTATCCTGACATGTAGCCCACTCACAGGCTCTCTGGAGGTGTGAGGCCGCCCAGTAGAGCTTAATGTCAGGCAGAGACATACACCCCTGATTCTTGGGTCTATGGAGTGTGCGCCTCCCCAGCCTAGCCCGCCTATTGTTCCAGACGAACCTCATAAGGGACCTACTAAGGTCAGTGAAGAAACTCACAGGGATCCGAACCGGTAAGGCCTGGAACAGGTACAACAGTCTGGGCAGAATCGTCATTTTTATTATATTTACCCTTCCCATCCAAGAAAAGGTGGGGAGATCCCACCTCTCCAGGTCGCTCCTAATTCTTTTAACCATTGGGAGGAAGTTCAGGGTCACAATGTTGCACAGGGAGCTTGGCAGCTGGGTTCCCAGGTACTTTAGAGAGGCCCTCGCCCACTTAAAGGGGAATGACTGCCGCAGGGTCTTGGCGAGGTCCCCTTGGAGTGAGACATTCAAGGCCTCTGATTTATCAAAGTTGATCTTTAAATATGAGAGTCTCCCATATGACTCAAATTCCTTCATCAGGACTGGGAGGGTCACGGAGGGGTTTGTAACAAAGAAGAGCAGGTCATCCGCGTAGGCAGCAACCTTATGGGTGCCCTCGCGGGTGACCAGTCCCCGGATGTCAACGTTGTCTCTGATTCTACACAAGAAGGGCTCAAGCGAAAGGGCAAAAAGGAGGGGCGAGAGGGGGCAACCCTGTCGGGTGCCATTTCTAATCCACACCGGGTCCGAGAGATGGCCATTAATCCTCACTCTCGCTGAGGGGGTGGTGTACAATGCCTCAATAAGCGATCTCATGTTATTACCTAGTCCGATGTACCTAAGGGATTCTCTGAGAAACGGCCAACTAAAGGTATTTTCAATAGTTCTCCAGGACGGCGTCCTACACCTCACCCCATTTTTTTTTTCATGTCTATTCTGGCTTGGTTGCATGGGTGTTAACTTCTTGCCTGTGTTTTTCCCCGTCCAGTCAAAATTTTTCCTGTATGATTGCCTAAAAACACTGAGGGTCAAGGGGGAGGGGTGGGGCTTCAATACTATATCAGTTTGTGTTTCCTGTGTACGCAGAGGAAGTGAGTGGCTAAGCCATCCTGGAGGACTATTGGAAAACCGTTATCAGTAAGAGTAACTGGGGTTTTCTATATTAATTGTATGATTAGTGGGAGCTTAGATAGGTTGAATATTGAGAACATGGTTTAAGATGTAGGGGGGCTTTAAATAAGGTGTGGTGGTGTGGTGGAAGGACATACGAGTGAAGTTTCAGTAGACAGTGGGTATCTGGATATCCTCAAATGTTAATTTTTATTATGCTATTTGAAATAAAAAAAAAAAAAAAATCTGAACCTATTTTATGTGGCCTGTGACCAGATCCCAAATCAATGTAAGTGGTTCATGCTCAAGGTTGAGCACCCCTGGCCTGGCAGCTCCCATCAGGCCCAGTCCTCTTAACCAATTTTCCTTGCTAGTCCTATGATCCGTGGGAGCCATAAACCAGAGAGCACACATTTGCCACTTTCTGATGACAACCCTGTGGTACGTGTGTGCCATTACTGTTTATAGACTAAATGCAACCTCTAGACACATTGATTTGGTATGTCCAACCATTTTATTGCCTATGGAACGCTAAAATCAGGCAAGGTTACTCACTTCCATGCTCCCATGTCATCTAGATGACTCTCACCAGCCAGTGATATTCGCTGGGCACATGCAGCTTGCCAGCAGGTGAACCCCATTGGCCACTGGCAAACATTTGGGCAGTCTGTGCAGCTGCTATTCACATGGGGGTATTGAAATTCTCCATACACTGTTATGCCTAATTTTTGGCCAGAAGGGGTGTTGCATCCCGAATCAGGATGTCCGGGGGGATGGGGGTTTGATTTAATGGTTAATGGCAACCACATAATTAAAATAATTAGGCTGCTGCAAGACCTATAGACCATAGATATAGTTATTCTAAACCCTGTTAAAGGCATTTTGTCATGTAAAGAAATAAGGCCAAGAATAATTTCATCTTTAGTGACGCTAATAATCTGAAATTATTTCCGTTTGTTTTTCAATGAACAGGGTTGGTAAAACTTTTTTTTTTTTTATATCTACTGTAAGGCTATCCGTAGGAAAATTGGAAATATCCCCAAGTTAATCAATTTAAATTTTTAAATAACCTGACCTGTCCTTTTATTATAAACCTTAATTTTTGTTTTTATTCAGATGCTGAGGATTCATATACAAGCAGTACATGACTCTCCATGGACAAGCTGTAGCTAAGGGCGCCACCACTTGCAATGGACGGGACGTGCCACACTTCTGAAAATGTATAAATTCCTTTATATTATTTATATTATAAAACTTTACTTTCCCAGGTATTGTTCCCCTCAGACGGGACATCCCGGTTTGGAATGCCCTGCTGGATGTATTCCCCCAGGTCAATGCTGATTGGCTGAGCAGCCAGATTTATTTGGCTTGGCTCCCTTTGGCTCTGCCAAGTCGAAGGGAACCGAGCACGCTGACGTCCACATGCCCCGCTCAGCTTCTAGCAGTGGGTGTGCCTGCTTCTCCCATTTAGCAAGGCCTGGCATTGGTACGCGCACTGCTAGAGGTGAGCAGGGATGTGGAGACCCGGTGAGGGTTCCAGGAGCAGGTAAGTGAAATGGGGGGGGGGGGGGTTCACACAGCGGGGCATTCCAATTCGGGATGCTCCTAGGAGCGGGTCTCAGACAATCATGGAGTCTTTTTGACTCCAGGGCCTCTGTTGTTCCTCATTAACACCCTGCCCCCCCCCACCGCTTCAAATCTGAGCATCTAAACAGCCTATATGGCTTATGACCAAGGCTATGGTGATGACCTGCTCTCGACACTTGTCTGTATTCCTCTGTGAGGAGCTGAAGTAACAAACTCAAATAACCAGGAAATTAGTCTTCTTACTTTGCAAAGTGTGGTGTTATATCAAGCTGTACTTAAAGGGGCTCAAACCCTCTTCCAACCAACCCTCACCCGAGCAACTCGCCTTGCCCAGGGCCTGAACTCTATTTACTGGTGCTACGTGTTGGTTCCTGCCCCTTTGTTATTGACATCTATCATTCTTTTTTTGTATGGTATGCTCAAATGTTTATTTTTTGGTTTTATATGCTTTTTTTCTCTTCTGATGCAGAGGCCAGCAGATGTTAAGGATGTTGAAGACCCGTCAGATGCTCTCCCTGGAAACAAGGAGCCATCGACAACAAGTTCTTCACTAAAAAGAAAGGCTGATGCTTTGGAGTCTCCATCTAAGAGAGCAGTACGATTCCTTTTTTTTTAAAATTTTTTTTTCAAGCTTTTTATATTACATAAACGCCAATACAATCCCCATTAAACAAAATATAACAGTTGGGCAGCATAAATGCAACCCCCCCCCTTCAAATCTCATGAATAGTAAGGAACATTACGGAGGTTACCTGCTCTCTACACCATCTTGTTTGTAGTCCTCTGTGAGGAACTGAAGACTTTTTTTTGGGGGGTGGGGGGGGGGTATGCCAAAACAAAATGAGTGAGACAAAACAGGAGTATTTGAGGATAGAAATATGTGTAAACATTTTTTTTAATGTAGTGTAAGGAGTTCTTTAACTGGATATTTTTTGGATTTATTCAGGATGCTACCTTGCTCTTGGTTGGGAGTTTGGATTTATTTAGGATGCTATCTTGCTCTTGGTTGGGAGTTTGTCACACGCTGAGGGCTTTTCGTTTATATTTTTTGGTTAACGCTGAAGTTAGTTTCTTTCTTTACAGTAGCAGTAGTACCTCAGGTGATGCAGCTTGTGGCCTGGTTTTCAGATCGCAGGTTGACTGATCTCAAGTGTGCCGGCTGACATAACCTGGCCACATCCAAAGTTTCCCTGTAGATTTGGGAGCACTCTCAGCCTATCTGAAGCACTATGGGGAAAGACCACGTTGTGGAAGCTGTGTAAAATGAGCCTTTTTAGAGCAACTCAAAAATGTGATTAGACATAAATACATTTTTGTTTTCTAAGTAAAACGGCTGGCTTTTCTTCCATTTCTGTGCGTGGTTGAAGCGGAACAAAACCAACTGTGGCCTTCCCCAGGGGCACTGCAGAACTCTCCTTGCTTCCTGATGCACACACTGCTGAGGATGCGCCTGCTGCGCTCCCGATTTCTGAAGCTCTGCATGTAAATGGAGAATTTTGCCTAGCATTACATATGCTCTGATTGGATGAGATCGCCCGAGCAAGCGCGGTAGGAAAGGTAAGTGTTTATACAGTTCGGATGCCTCCAGGGAACACAACTAAGCCCTGGATAGTAAAAATCCTGGATTTTCTACTTCAAGCTTGGAAGGGTGAATTGGGCAGCTTTATAATTCATGTGCTCTCACTGCTGTGGACTGAGCTAACTGTGGGTCCAATGAGGCTTACCATGCTCATTTATGCGGAGAGCTCCAAGGGACAGAGTGGCTGTTGGACCACTTTTTAGTGTGGTCCTGAAGGAATAAAATTGAAAGGTGGGCTGCTATGTCTTCTACCAGGCACAGCAGGAAATGTAGAAGCCGCACAGAGTACAAGCATTAGGTGAGCTGCCTGCTACCTTATTTATTGCTGTTGCTGGGGCCGTCCATTTAAAGCAAAAGTCCAATTTGTTTTTAACCCCCTGCCCTGTCTTCCCTGGATTGACTGGACATCCATATTAAATGGCTGGCCTCTCATTCATTCTGAGGCATTTTATCAATATGTAAGGGATTGTCTTCACAGCTTCATTGAAAATATAACTTTTCTGACTCAATTGTACATGTTCTTCTGTTTGCAGGCTTTGCAGGAAGGCCATTCTTCAGCGGTTGCAGCACACTACAATGAGCTGCAGGAATGTGGGTTGCAGCAGCGCAGTCAATCTCGTATCTTCTTCTTGAGAAATTTTAATAACTGGATGAAGAGTGCACTTATAGGTGGGTCATACCTTGAAAGAGATTGTGGAAGCAAAAACAAAATTAAAAAATCCTCTCCTTCTGTCCCCTGAAGTTTATCAAGTTTATCCTTTGCTGGTGTGGTGTCACCCCCCCCCCGCAGCTCCTCCGTGCTGGTGTCTTCATACTTGCTTATCCAGCAATTCCGTCTCCAGTGGCCTTTCATAGCGCATCTGCATCGCTCCCTATTGTAAACATTCAGGGCTCTTTTTCTCCCGAATGACATGGGGACAGCAGAGCCCGCGTATGCGCCGTTGAACTGGGGAAAGGTAGTGGTTTTCAGCGACCTAAGGGGTTTCATGCGGTGGGCCATCCCAATTCGAGGTGCCCCAGGGAAAGGCCAGCCGCCCTGGGGGATAAGAATGCCACAGCCATTTAAAGTGCATAAAAAGCACACAAACTGTTTAAATCAACGTTTTTATAGCATTCTGTACTCATTGAGGTGCAGGCCAGCCTACTACCTGATTGGTTCTTGAGTACCACTGGTTTAATCCACTGGCGATAAGAGGGATATTATGGATGGTATGTATTTTCCACTACTTATTTATTCCTAAGCTGGTGGTAAAGGGCTCCTAACTTTCATATGCCAAAGAAGTGTCTCTCGCTTGTGTGTCAACATGAATTGCAGAGTTAGACTTTTTCTAATATTATAATATTCTAATATTTAAAATTTGACCAAGCCAACTTTTTTTTTTTTTTTTTTTTTTTTTTCTTCTTTCTTTTAGGTGAATTTCTTGATAGAGTTCGTATGAAGAAAAATAAAGGCATCTCCGTTCTGGATCTTGGCTGTGGTAAAGGCGGAGATTTGTTGAAGTGGAAGAAAGGACGAATTGATAAAATAGTTTGTACAGGTATGTCAGCAATACCGATCTGTGTGGGCATTTTGGAAAATTCTTGCTAGTGGTTGAGGAATTTTGTACCAGTAAAATTTTATGATCTTGCATGTAACAACCAATGGTGGTCTTGATTAATAAAGTTTAAATACTTTCAGAAAATGTAAAAAATGTGTCAATGGTGGTGTGTGAGGCATATGGCAGCTCTACGTTAGCTTGTTGAATTAAATGCACTTTTAAAGTGTTCCAAAACCAATAATTTTCCCTCTTCTGGGTATAGGTCTGCTTCACTGGGGAAACCACATGTGGTTTGCTCAGTAACTCTCCTCAATGTCCATGACGCACAGGATTTAATGCTGTACAGCATTGATATGCCAGCCAGATGTGCGGAAGGAGGACCGATCCGGGGGATGGTGCTTTACTCCTTTACCCAGCCATCTCATATTGGGATGTCTCAATTGCATGTAACCAAATTATTTAAGATTTGAGTCTGGTTCTGGATGCTTTTTGGATTAGAGCTGTACACTTGCCAATTGATGCAATCACAAGATGGCGAGTAGCAACCAATTTGGCAAGTTATGCTGCTGTAGACTTAGTATACAGTACGTCCTGCTCCAGATATAGTACTTACTATCGGGTATTACTCTGCCAGATGGCGCTGGACTGCAGAGGCATCGAAAATGGGGTCCTCCCGGCCCCTCAAATACCCAGGGACCTCCCACAAATCCCCAGATTTTCTCTGCAGTCTGGACTGCTAAGGATGAGAAATGGCTCTCTACTCGCAGGTGAGCGGGGCTATTAGCCTGCGGCCATGTAGGACTATTCCCACCCGTTCCATTAGTTATGCCTCCCAGCCTTGGCTGCGCTGGTCGGGTGATGGTAGGCAGCACTGCTGTCAGGTGCTTAGGAGCGCTGCTCCACCGCAATCCCCCACCGAAGGGTAGGCGGTTAAGGTTTATGGTGAGCCTCTATGGGATGCCCCTCCCGCACTATTGCCCCTTGCCCCTGCCTATCGGTGGGTCCTATTTAAGTGGCCGCTTTTCTCCCTCATTCTCCCTGTAGCCTTTGGGGGAAAAAGGGGGGGGGGGGGGGTGTTTCTGTATGTATGCTATGCACTTACGTGTTTTAGACTTGTATTTTATTTCATTTGCCTTGTGTCAGCCACTGCGCTGTCTTGCTTGACTATGACTGTATTTAAAATTACCGGCGTTGCGTCAGACGCCAGCGCGCCGTCATTGGCTGCTTGTCATGTGCTGGCTTCGCGCTCTTCGGGGGGGGGGGTGGAGCCCGCCTATGGCGCGTTCCGCGTCATTGCTAATTCCAGCCCTCCCCTCGAGGTATACCGACGCCATCTTTGTCTGCTTGGGTGGCTTATGCGCGGCGGACCCCTACCTACCGCGGTCCGTAAGTGCCCTCGCGGGCGTCTTTTTATTATCTCCTTTTTATTACTGTCTGCTTACGGGCCTCCTTTATTATGTCTTTCAGGCGGGCGAATCCATTGGCTTCTCCCGGCCCTCCTTTAGTTAGCTAACTTGTAGGCCTAGTTTAATTACTCCCACTCCCTGCGGGTTATTGGGGCATCCAGGGTTGCTTTATAGCGTTAATCCCTATCGGCCTATAGTGCCGCTATAATCATCATATGGAGGCATCTCAGGATAATGTGACCGGGGTTCCTTCGGGACAAGCCCGACTGTGTAGCGTGTGGGCAGCCTCATGCTGATGCTGACAAGGCGCGGGTCTGTGTACCCTGTGCTGAGCAGGTGCTTGCACTGCAATCTGGCCTTCCAGTGGCAGGGCCTGCACCTCGTATCACTTCACCTACCCCCCCAAGCTTAAATCTCACTCCTACCGAGTTGCATACAAGTGGGGATTCTCGGCCTGATGTCTTCTAGACTGGCTACTGTTGAGAAGCTGATTGCTAATACCTTGGCGCGTAAGGCCCCTGCTAAAAAGCGGCACTTAACGCCTAATGTCACTCTTTTTCCTATGGAAGCTGAGGAGTTTTGGGATCTTTGTGGCTATACCCCTTCGGCCGAGGGGAACTTTTCTCTGACACAGGGTCATCTGATGAGAGGCCAAGGGGTCATGACTATTCTGGCTCTGACCCCTGGACCCCGGATGACACTGACAGATTGCTTACCCAGATTTTTGAGGTTCTGTCCATTTCTCCCCCTGTTGCGTCTCCCAGGCAAAGGGGGGAACACTTCCATACAGCTAAATCACATTTGGAATTTCCTGAGCAAGCACATTTCAATAACCTTGTGCTCAAGCAATGGGAGCGCCCCAGTAGACTTCCCGGGGTACCTAAAAGTTGGGATAGGACGTATCCCTTTCCTGCTGATGTGGTAAAGTGTTGGTCATCCCCTCCCGAGGTGGATGCCCCAATCCTAGGGCTATCTAACACCTCTGTCATGCATTCCCCTGACTCTGCTACCCTGCGGGATGCTGAGGACCGGTGCATTGACCAGCTTGCGTCCCATGGCTTTGCATGTGCGGGAACGGTGCTGCGCCCGGTCTGTGCTTCTGCCATTACCACTGTGGCCACTAGAACCCTTATCAGAAATATTCTTGATAGTGCCCCCTGATGATTTGCCTTGTGAGGTGTTCAATGCGCTCTCCAGTTGTGATTTTTGTTTTTGTAAATTTTGTCCTCATTAGAATGTGTACCAGGACATCTGCCCTGGTGGTGGCTATACGCCGCTCTGTTTGGCTACACCAGTGGGCTGCTGACAAAGCTGCCAAGAAGGCCCTCCCTGGGTTTCCCTTCAAACGACTACGCCTGTTTGGGGACCACCTGGACTTTTTTGCTAAGGGAGGCAGGTTACCCCAGCGCAGGCGGCAATCTCGGCCCTTTCGGGGGTCAGGGCTCATTCTCCGCCCCCTACCGTGGTGCTAGACAAGGGAGGGGGGGTTCCTTTACTGGGGCCCGGGGAGATTTCTGGGATATGGGCAGAGGACGTGGGCGTCCTGGCTCCTCCTGGGCCCCAAGGCAAAATCCTCTCCCAAGTCCCCTCAGGCTTGATGGGGCGCCCTCACCCATCCGGGTGGGGGGACGGCTTCAGCACTTCGCTCATGTCTGGAGGCTTCATGTCTCAGACCGGTGGATTCAGGAGGTAGTGTCCTCCGGTTACAAGAGAGTTTGCTGCCTGCCCCCCCGCCCCCCAAGATTCATCAGATCCCAGATCCCTCAGGACCCTGTTAGCCCAGGAGCTGGTGCAGGCAGTGCAAGGCCTCCTGGAGCTGGGGGTCATCTGCAAGGTCCTTTTAGGAGAAATGGGCAAGGGTTTCTATTCCAACCTATTCAGTTCCCAAAAAAGATGGTTCAGTCAGGCCCATTCTGGACTTTGTCAAATTTGTCTGGAGCAGGCGCTTTCGCATGGAAACTCTGCGCTCTGCCATCAGCTCCCTGCGCCAAGGGGGATTTCATGACTTCTGTGGACATCAAGGATGCTTACCTTTAATATTCCTGTATTTCCAGGTCATCAAAGGTTCCTCAGGTTCGCTCTGAAGGATCAACATTACCAGTTTGTGGCATTGCCCTTTTGGCCTCACCTCAGCTCCCAGGGTGTTCACCAAGGTGCTGGCGGGCGTTGTCTCTCCTCGGGTATCAGGGCGTCCGCGTGCTTCCTTATCTGGACGACATTCTCATCACCTCCCAATCTCTACATCAGGAAGAATTGGATACTCAGCTGGTGGTGTCCACCCTGTAGTCGTTTGGATGGGTGATCAACCACCCCAAGTCCTCACCGTCCCCTTCCTTGGTGACTCCATTCCTAGGAATGAATCTGGATACAGTTCAGGCAAGGATTTTCCTTCCTCAACAGAAGGTGGACAGTCTGATTGCACAGGTTCAGTTCCTGCTATCTTGTTGTCATCCCTCCATCAGGCAGGGGATGCAACTGGTGGGCCTGATGGTGGCGTGCTTCGAGGCGGTCCCTTATGCTCAGTTCCATTTGAGGCCTCTACAACTCCACCTCTTGTCAGTGTGGGACAAGGATCTCTGGACAGGGTCTGTGTGTTCTCCCCCCTGGTCAGGAGCTCCCTCTCATGGTGGATGGATTCAAGGAACCTGTTGGGGGGGCAGATACTTTCTTACCCCTGCCTGGGAGACGGTTACCACAGATGCCAGTCTGTCAGGTTGGGGGGGGTTCTGGAATTCCCCGCGGTTCCAGGGGAGGTGGGGCCCTCAGGAGGCCCACACACCTATCAATGTCTTGGAACTGCGGGCGATCAGGTTAGTTTTGGCTCAGTTGACTACTCTCCTTCGGGGCCTGCCTGTTCAAGTGCGCTCGGACAACCAGACGGCAGTTGCCTACATCAATTATCACGGAGGGACCCAGAGCAAGGGGGCCCTCCAGGAAGTGTCTCTGATCCTGACCTGGGCGGAGTCCAATGTCCCCTGCATTTCAGCTGTGTACATCCCGGGGGTGAAAAATCTCCTTGCAGACTCTCTGAGCAGGGGGACTTCTCGCCAGGGAGAATGGTCCCTATGCAGCAGGGTGTTCCAATC
The DNA here is from genome assembly GCA_027917425.1 of Gastrophryne carolinensis. Taxonomy (NCBI): domain Eukaryota; kingdom Metazoa; phylum Chordata; class Amphibia; order Anura; family Microhylidae; genus Gastrophryne; species Gastrophryne carolinensis. The sequence goes on along the minus strand of CM051239.1, from coordinate 307,417,232 downwards.
TCTGTCACCGTTGGGGCCAACCAGATGTGGATCTGTTTGCGTCCCGTCACAATCACAAGCTACCGGCCTTTGTCTCCCTGTCCCAGGATCCTCTGGCCTTGACCACGCATGCTCTGGCAATGTCATGGCTGGACTTTCAGTTTCTGTATGTCTTCCCTCCATTCCCCCTGCTGGGCAGGTTTCTGCACAAGATTGCTCTGGCGGGGGTGCCAGCAATTCTGGTGGCCCCCAGGTGGCCAAGAAGAGTGTGGTTCACAGATGTGGTGCAGCTGGCAAGAGATCAGTACAAAACAATGGTGTGGGAAACCCGCGCTGCTATCTTATCTCTTCAGTTTAAAACAATTCATCACACAAGTTTAAGACTGCTCCACGTGTTAAAACCTCTTATCCCAGATAGAGTATATAACAATTGTGAATATGTAAACACAGAGCATAAATGTATAAATGTCAAGTTCTCTTATTATGGAACACTGGCCCTTTAACTGGCTCTTGTTCCTAAATCAATACACTTTTTCAAATTGTGCCACTTCACAAGAGATCAGTACACTTTGCCCATGGTGCCAGATCTGCTCACTCAGGGCTCATTACTCCATCCCAATTTACAAACTGATGGCCTGGCTGCTGAAACCTCCATCTTGATGGAGAAGGGGCTGTCTACCTCTGTCGTTTATACCATGATCAAGACTGGGAAGAAGTCTTCTTCTATTTATTACAGGGTTTGGCGTGCCTACATTGACTGGTGTGAGTCTAGGGCTCTTCCCTGTCGTGTGTTCTCTATTCCCAGGATTCTGGAGTTCCTACAGCATGGGTTGGAGATGGGGCTCCAACTTAGTACTCTGAAGGGTCAGGTTTCTGCCCTGGCTGTTTTCTTCCAGGAGTCCTTTGCTCAGCATTCTCTGATCAGGACTTTTTTCCAGGGGGTGACTCATGTGCGTCCCCCACGTAAGACTATGGTACCAGTTCGGGATTTGAATTTGGTTTTGTCAGCCTTGCAGGGTGCTCCTTTTGAACCTGTGCAGGATGCTTCCCTGGCCATTCTTACTCTTAAGGTTGTCTTTCTGGTGGCTATAACCTCTGTTAGGCGTGTGTCTGAGTTGCCGGCGCTTTCCATTCAGCCCCCCTACTATGAGAGACACCAGGATAAGGTGATGTTTCGCTTCAAGCCAGATTTTTTGCCTAAGGTAGTGTCTGCCTTTCATTTGAATCAGGACATTGTTCTTCCTTCCTTGTGCCCTAATCCTAGTAATGCTTAGAGGGTTTTGCATTCTTTGGACGTGGTTAGGTGTCTGAAGTACTATCTGGTGGCTACTGCACCATTCAGAAAAACTGATGCTCTTTTTGTGGTCCCTTCTGGTCCTAGGAAGGGTTTGGCTCCTGCCAAATCTACTGTCAGCAAATGGATCCGTCAGGCTGTGATTCAGGCCTATTCGGCTAAGGGGAAGAATCCTCCTTTCCGCCTTACTGCTCATTCTACTCGTGCTTGCAAGGCCGCTACTTGGCCTTCTGTTCATACCTTTTCTAAGTTTTACAAGGTTGATGTTGGGGCCTCAGCTGATGCTGCTTTTGGACGAAAGGTTCTGCAGGCGGCAGTGGTTTAAACTGTCTGCTGTTTATGGACACTGCTATTGGATGTCCTGATAGTAAGTACTATATCTGGAGCAGGACGTACTGTATACTAAGAATAATACAATTCTGTGATTACTCACCTGTAGAATTGGTATTATGAGTATACAGTACGTCCTGCTCCAACCCACCCTTGGTTTTGCATTATCTTGGATCCCCTGTATGGTGATTGTTATCATTGTTATATTTCATAGTTTGGGTTGTTTGTTCTCCCGGGTTCTCTTTAACTGCTTTTCAATGCTGGGGATTTGTGGGAGGTCCCTGGGTATTTGAGGGGCCGGGAGGAGCCTATTTTCGATGTCTCTGCAGTCCAGCGCCATCTGGCGGAGTAATACCCGATAGTAAGTAGTAAATATCTGGAGCAGGACGTACTGTAAATATCTGGAGCAGGACGTACTGTATACTCATAATACCAATTCTACAGGCGAGTAATCACAGAATTGTATTTTTTTTCCTGTTTTTCTTTACTAATTCTAAGTGCTTTCATTCTGTGTTGCCAAAATAGGGCAGCGCTAACCTCTTCCATGTTGTGACCTGTCCCCACCTGTCCAAAGATGTGTGTTAAATGAACCTAAGTTTTTATTCCGCTATGAATCCGAATGCTTCTTACTTTAACAAAGTTAAAGTGGACCAACAAAATTCCTCCCACCTCCATAAGTTTGTCATAAATAAGGTTTTCCATTTCTTGCAGATTGTATTTGTATCACTTACCGGTATCTTTTCTAGGGACTTTCTGAAGCATTCAGGGCACTCAACCAATTTTTCTTGCTATTTTCTTTTTTGTTTAGTAGATTACTTGAAAGCTGAATGTAGTCATTGAAATTATGGAAGTGGCTTAATTTGTTTACTGTAACTGTCTAAGGATATGTATAGTGAAAGGGCTTCTAGGCAAAGCTGCTTACTTTGCCTTCATTTTTGGGTTGTGACTGAGCTGGGATGGTCATGTCTTTGCACAGCTTTTGTTGAGAGCTCCAAGGGACAGAATGGCTATTGAACTACCTGAGTGGTCCTTAGATTGATTGAAGGGCAAAATATGAAGCTTCTACTAAGTACTGCAGGACATTGAGGAGAGTCGCATGGGACAGGCTTCAGGTGATCTGCTTGCTGCCTCATCGTTGTCTTTGGATTTACAATCCCTTAAGGCGGACTGTTTATTGACAGGTCATTGATAAGCTGTCCAGATTTTATATTTTCTGCCCAAATCCGTTTTTGTGTCGGATGTTTTTTCTCATGGCTCTTTTAGCAAAGACTTTTATTTCTTTATTTAGATTCCTATTCGTATCGATCAGGTGTTTTGAATCCCAGAATTGTTGGCAAAAGTTATGAAGCTTTATCCAAAGAGGCTTGTAACCTGCTTCAGGCTCCCCTCTCTTACCCCCCCCCTCGTTTTTGCTGCCTTCTGTGATCTATAGTCATTGTAGCCCCAGGGTGGCTTTAGCCTAAATAGGGATTTTTTAGGATAACGAATAATCCTCTGCTTCTAGTTCACCGGCTGCCGGCACTGATCACTAATTGTCCTTTTTTGTGGGGGCAGAGCAATAGCTTGACATAGTCCGCAGCTCACTATGTCAGACCCTCAGGAGTTGTCTCTCTTATACATTAATGAGCGCAAAGTCCTCCATGGTATGGTTGACTGTTGCACTTGGCCCACTATTAGTTCTAACAGTCCTATACGTTCTTTGACCCAGCTTCTCCTCTAAGGAAAAACTTCCAGCTATGAGGCACCTTGTGATAGGTGCCACAACCCATGTTCATTTCATGTTGCTGTGCAACCCTTAGTTACATCCCAGCGGAGTAGCAGCATTATCAATGTCAGGCTTGTCTGCATTGCATGCGTGAGATTGGCAGCTTCTGTGGTGCATCCAGTAAGTGGTCCATCTGTGAAGCAGCAAGTATCACAGCTACAGGTTTTGGTCCATCCTGAATCTTCCTATATTGCTTGGTACTTCCATACCAACCTTCTTTTGGTTTTAGACTCTAATATACAGTGGTTATCTCACCTGCGTGTTCCAGACTATATCTTCCATCTTGGCAGTGGGCAAACCCCTGGGGACTTTGTCACATACACACCCAGGAAGATTCTACCTCATGTTTGTGGCTTTTGTCCCCAAGGTTCAGTAAAGCCAACAAGTAGGGGGCTGCAAGTGTTCTGTGCCTAGGGATTCTTGGAACAGATGTGTTTTTACAGCCTCTTAGGTAGCTCTGTATCAATCGCCCGAAAGCACGCTGTTGTGAAACCAGCCTGAGTCTTACAAAGGAGGGCATTCTTGCTGGTTGTCTGGCTACTTCAGACTCCAGTTTTTCTTATTAGTTTGGGGTGTTTTAGGGCTACACATGGATTTTCCCTACTGTGCCATCAGTAATGGTTCAGAGCCTAACCGCTTGGGGTATGACCTGAGAGTCACCTAATCTTCAGGCTGCTTCAAAATGGATCTTGCTAGGTACATCAGGTTATGTTAGCATGTTTCTCAGATATGTACTAGATGGGAGTCCCAAGTGTGGTCAAGTGATTTTGTCCACGGTTCTCCATGTGCCCGTAGTTGCTATACAATGTAGCTATGCTATACAAAAGCTGAACATTTAGTTTTACCACCCATGTTTTCACTACTTTTAGGCTTTCCATGTGTAAAGACTGTTCTGTGTGACCGCATGAAAGAGAATGGGAAATTTTAATATAATTACTATAAAAATTGATTTCTTTCCATCCTCACACAGCACCCACCGCTATGGTGTAGCTGTGTTCATGTGGTTCTTGGTTATCTGTTTTCACATAATATTAAGTGTACATAAGTGTACAAAAATGTTTTGTTTTTTTTTTCCCAATGAGTAAATTCTCAGTTAATACAGTATGCTTTTATTCATTTAGTCATCCCTGGGCCATGATATTTAAGAGGGTTTTTAAAGGAGCACTATCGTGAAAAATGGACTAATGATAAAAATCCATGCTGAATGGCAGGGGGATGGGTCACTTTTTATACACCCGGTATCAAGAAATATCCTGCCAGGCTTGTGTGTGGTGTGTTTTTTTTTTTTTTTTTTTTTAAATAAAAGGAAAAGGACATCTAGGGTGACGGGCTCTGTCGCCCCTCAATGTTATTCCTACCATGAGAATAAACCACAAGCTTAGTGGGAGTTTTGTTCAGTTCGTGTGTATAAGTGGCCCCTCCTCTCATTAGCTGACGTGTTTGTATGTATTTTTTAATACTACACAATTTTGCAATAGTGCTCCTTTTTAAGATATATTCTGTATATAAGTAGTGTGATTGATTAGATAAGCCCAGTACTTTAAATTACTTAGAAGCTAAATGTAGGCTTTGACTCGTTCTGTAAAAAGAGGGTTTTCTTTCTTTTTTTTCTTTAAATGCCCAAATGTTTAATGAAGGTATTTTAGCTGCAAATTGCCAGATCAAACAAAACATGTTTATATTTGAAAGTGGCTTCCTTTGCTTTACCTGCTGAGAATATGAATAGCAAGGGAACTGCTTTCTTAAAGCGGTCCTTCACTCTGAATAAGATTCTATCTTATGTTTCCCACACCCTGTACATACAGATTGTGCACATTAAAAATCATCCTTACTGCATGTTATGAGTCTTTAAACAACCAAGATGGCGGCTCATGGGACATCAGGCAGCCTACAAACAGGAAGTGCCTTCTCACTGTGCTGCTCTGCATTCTGGGATTGCTGACCTTTTCCTGACCCCAGCTCTGCTCTGTCTGAACAAAGCACAGCTATAACCCCACTCCCTGTACTTTATCCCACTCTCCTCTCCTCAGTAAGTGTGATGCTTCTGAGTCAAGATGGCGGCGCCTGTATCCTAAAGTCCTGAACAAAATTGCACCCCAGTGGGGGAAAGAATAATAAGTAAGTGACTAAAAACTTTTATTTTATATGCTGGGGAAATCATAGTGAAGGTCCGGTTTAAGTGGCAGCCAATGTTCTGGGGCCTTATGCCCTTCCGCTACTGATTATCTTTAAAAGTAGGATGCTGGTTTATAATTGGGCTCATACAGCCTTTGCCTGCAACTGGATTCATTATTCATATATTTTTCTTTTATTGTAAATCTTTTGGCAGATATTGCAGAAATTTCTGTCCAGCAGTGTGAGCAGCGGTACAATGATATGAAATCACGGGGAGGCAGTGAATATATATTCAAAGCAGAGTTTGTGACTGCAGATTCTACAAAGGTACTTTTTTTATGAATGAAAACGGTGTTTGTGCATTTTATATATTTGTTTTACGTTTCTTTAATTGGTAATGGCTATTGAAAAAAATGGTTAGTATTGTCAACTCATTGCAGGGAATTTGTGTCGTAAGTAAAGAGAAAATTGTGAGTAAGATCCAAAGAAAGTATATAGATTCTTGAATGCTCCAATATACATAGGAGTGGATTTAGAGCCAGGTGAGAATTCTCACTTTTTTTTTTTTTTTTAGGAGCGAAAACTGCCATTCGCTTTCATTATCTACCTAGGAGCTGATTCAAAACCAGGTGAAAATGTATACCCGGTAGACAATAAGCCAATGGCAGTTTACTTTCCTACAAAAGGAGTGAATTCTCACCTGGAACTGATTAGACCCCAAATTAGACCTGCTATAATTCATACATATGCAGGTGCTCTATAACTAGATAAAGGTCCCAACTTTATCATTGTTCCGCTGCAATGAACTTTTAAAGGACACTATCAAATCCTCAATGTATATTAAAGCAGCACAAATCTCAAACGATCTCCTGATCTCAAGAATAGTCGCTGACGTGTCCTGGCCGCATCCTTGGCTACCCTGTAGAACAGGATACACTTCCGCACACAGCCATTCAGATAACACGCCTCAGCCGCAGGGAAGCTGGGGGATGCGGCCGTAAGCGCTGTGGTAAAAAATGCACCTTTCTGTGTCTGCATCGAGCCCTTTCTGAATACAAGTGACTGCTGGCAGGAAACTGGGACAGCAATTGTCTCCTTGTGATCACATGGGTCTGAACCTGGAGGAGCTCAGGAGAGATGAGTTCCGGGGTCTCTTTTTGGGGATACGCAGGGGAGCTGTGTGCAAGCCCAAGAAGCCAGCCGTAGTTTTTATGCCTCAGTAAAAATAAAAGGTATTCTAATTCTGCGGGAGGCTTGGTGGGAGTTTTATTCAGTTTAGTTGTATAAGACAGTGACCCCTCCTCTAATTGGATTTTTAATATTACACATATTAACTTCGCAATACATCTCCTTTTAAGAAAAGAGCGGAAAGGTCATCTTTTGAAACCTTTAGTTTTTTGCTATCAAGAAAATTACCGTGACGACATCTTATGCTGCTTTTTTTCTTCTTTTCCCCAGGAACTTTTGTCTACAAAATTGAAAAATCCCGAGATGACTTTTGACATCTGCAGCTGTCAATTTGTTTACCATTATTCATTTGAGACATACGAGCAAGCTGACACCATGCTCAGAAATGCTTGTGAACGACTTTCCCCTGGAGGCTATTTCATCGGCACAACTCCAGATGGCTTTGAGCTGGTGTAAGTATTCTGGAGGTCCTTTTTTGATTGCTACTTATACTGCTGAGGAAAATGAAAGGAGCCGTATGTCCAACAAGACAGCTGCCGGAAACCGACAACGTCTGTGCCAGAAGGGTTGACGGGATTTTTAGTAATTTAAGACTTGACACAAATGTGTTTGGGGAAAAGGAATATATATCTGCCATTTACAGGTGGTCAAGTATATTTGCAGTTTGACTTTGACCGTGTTCTTTACATGATATCCATCATGCATTAACAGATCATAAGTGTCACTGACCTGGTTTGGTTCTTGGTAAAATGCATGAGGTAGAAGGCATATGGGAGGTACGGCTTTCATTAGGGATGCATGCGCTCTTTTAGCTAGCATTAATGTAGGCCATTCAATGTTTTAACTATTAACTTTTAACTATTTTACTTTACAGAAATGCCCCTACATGAACATTTAAAGCAAACAAACGCCTGTTTGGGAGCGGGTGTTGGTACTGCTGTTAAAGGAAAGTCTTGGGCGGCATCCATAATGCTGTGAACCCCACAGAACACCTGGAAAACCTTATTTTTGCCTCAATCCTCTTCCACGAATCCAGCGCCGCGCTTGCCTGCTTCTGCTTATGGGCAGGGCCTTCCAGCAGGAAGAACAATGGTGGCGCTCACTGCCTATGTGAGCGCCAGGCAGTCAATCGTGCTGGATGGAGGCGAAGTTAAGGATTACTGGCGTTCTGAAGGGTTATGTGTGGGGCGCTCCAGGATTCTTGTGGCAGTACCAACCAGTCCCTTTCTTCGAAATAAACATAACCCCTGTCCTGCCCCCTCCAAATAGCAATTATGCTCAATAAAAGGGGAAAAAGACGCTCACCGTCACCCCTAATCCTGCTCCCAAGGTCCGACAACACTCTTCCCACTTGGAGCGGCACTCACCCATTCATGTGAGGAGTAGAGAGCCTCTGCTCCCAGTGTGTGGGCGGGCATTCGGTGCAGGGGCTGGATTCGGGGAGAAGGCAAGTGTCTTTTTTTTTTTTTTTTTTTTTTTTTTTTTTTTTTCTTTAGATGAGCATAATTGCTATTTGGAGGGGACAAAGCGGGGGTTATGTTTATTTTGAATGTCAATCATGCCTTTTTTGTGTGTGCTGGCTGCTCCTGGCCACCAGTGTAGGAGGGCATCATCTATCAGTAGAATTCATGGGTTTGTTAGTAATTCTATCATTCTTTTGCAGGAAACGTCTTGAAGCCTCTGAAACCAATTGTTTTGGGAATGATGTCTATGGTGTCACATTTCAGGAAAAGGGAAACTATCCTCTCTTTGGTTGCAAATATGACTTTAGACTGGAAGGCGTTGTCAACGTCCCAGAGTTTTTGGTTTACTTTCCAGTTCTTGTGGAGTAAGTGAAAGATTTCTTTTGCTGCTTATGATTTACGCGACTATTCCATTGTTAAAGCCACCCCCCTGGAATTTAACAAAGGAAAAATGGTCCCTAAGGGACCACCAGGGCCATGTACTTTACTACAAAGTAAAAGTAAAGCCAAGTAAAATAAACAATACTTGGCAGCTGCTAGTTTGAACACTAAGAGTCCCGCAGCCTGAAGACCATTGAATAGAAGAAGGGGGGAGCACACCACTTTAAAAGTGCCCACAGTGTTTTTCAGGTTGATGATAAAGTGGAACAAAACACAGCAGCGTTCACCCTGGCCCCTAAAAGACTCCACTGGCTTTTCCCCGAATCGGGATGCTCAGCTGTGTGAAAGCCCCAGGTCACCCATAAAAACTCACCTTTCCCTGCTGAAATGATGCATGTGCAGGCTCCACTCTAGTGAGAGCCATCTGCTGTGACATTTGGCAGGCGTCTCTCTTATATATGCATTCCAGCGTCATGCATGCGCACTCCCTCCCTGGCCATTCAGACGCGCACGGCAGGGGATGTGGCAGCACATGCTTCCCATTGAAGTAAATGAGCTTTTTGATGAATTATGTCACAGCAGGCGGCTCTCATTGGATGAGACCCATGCATGTGTCATTGGGGCCTGGAGAGGAGGAGTTTTCCTAAGCAAACGGGGGTTTCACACAGTTGGACAGCCCACTTTGGGATGCCCTGGGGGCACGGATCTAACCCAGGAAAGTCAAATTCCTGGGTTTTGTTCAGCTTTAAGTGCTTTTGGAGTATGCTGTCTGCATCAGACCTGCCAGTGGTAGAATTGGGCTGGTTCAGCCAGCAGGACCCTAAAAGATTAAACTTGCAGGATATCTGGTAGCTATATGGTCTAGAGCAGAGGTTTCTAGGCAGTTGGGGGGTGCAGGGTGTGTGAAAAACTAGAGGGGCAGACAGCTTGTTAAAGGGTCAGACTGTTTGGAAAAAGGGGAGGTGCTAGGGGTAGTAATAGGGTTGTGGGGAAGCATAATTTAATTCCTGAGTTGCATGTAATACAAATAGGGCTGGATGCTTTCTATAAGGGCAATATCAATAACTACCTACAGCTGTTACCTAATTGCAGTAGTATTGATCTTGGGATTAGTTTAATCACTGTAATTGGCTTGGGAAAGATTTTCGTTGACCTAATTAAGGATATTTGATTATACTACTTGGGTTCTTGCTTTTTGGATTACCTTGAGCGATGGTGGCGTGCATTCCCACGCCTGCCCGTAGTATCTGCCTCCTATAATAAAACTTCAGTATCATCACTTTTACATTAGCCATTTCCACTGTGAGCTGTCACGGCAATGCTGTAATTTCAGCTAACTAAGGCACGTGTTGACTGGTTGGGAAGCACGTTGAGGGCGGGGCTCAGAAGCCCATCGGCAGGCTGAGGCCAGTAAAATCCCAGGCTCATCTTTGGTCCCCAGTCCGCCCCTGTACACAGCTTACTCTTATGCCTTGATACTTATTAAAGGGCCAGTCCAGCCAGACTGTCCATTTTGAACCCACTGAGCTTCCCTAGTGAGGCAGGGTGTGATCCTCAGGAGCAATCCAGCATCGATAAACGGGCGCCAACATCTTTCCTGCAACTGCTTATGCTGCTGCAGGGCACGTTACCCACGCAGTGCGCGCTCCCACTCGCCAATTCAAGTTTGTGAGCGGGAGCATGCATTAAGAAATTAACCTAGTTTAGCTTACTCTCGCCCCTCTGCTGAACAATATCGAAGTGTACAGGACAAATTTAAACTGCTAGTATACGCAGCCCCCCTATTCTAAGTATGCAGCACGTCCTGTTCCGGATAATGATTCATAACAGATGGATTACCTCCGCCAGAGGGCGCTTGACTGCAGAGATGGCAGAGAGGCCCCTCCCGGTCCATATATACCCGGGACTTCCCACAAATTCCCCAGTTTCTTCTCAGCAGTCGGCTGCGAAGGTCAGAAGATGGCTTCTCTTATCGCAGGTGAGCAGGGGTTAAACAGCCCGCGGCCCTGTAGGACTATTCCCACCCGTTTCACTTACTACTTATGCCTCCCAGCTTTGGCTGCGCTGGTCGGGTGACGGTAGGCAGCACCTATCACAGGTGCTCTTTTTGCAGAGCCTGGCTCCGACCGCAATCCCCCGGGGGGGGGTTATTTGCGCTTATTGCCGTGTGTGTGTGTGTGTGTGTGTGTGATTGCACTTCATTCAGGGCTCCGCGCTCTGTCTTTCACCTTGTCGTTTTGAATTTGCCGCCGCTGACCCACGCGCCTACTGGCGTCCAAGGTCAGCGGCGGCGTCATCATCAAGAATCCCTGCGCGCCCATTGGGCGTAGCGTTCTGGCCTGTCTGTGCACTTCTCGGAGGGGGCGTGGCTTGTTCTGTTGGCGCGTTCGCGTCGTACCCTTCTGCGGCCCGCCCCTTGAGGTTCCTCCAGCGCCATTTTGGTCCTCTCCTGGTGTGATTTCTGGCTCCCCACCGCGGTCCGTGAGTGCCCCTGCGGGCTTGGCTTTTATTCCATTGTCATTTTGCTGTGCTTATGTGCTTCCCTGGCGGACATTTGGGGCATCCCGGGTTGCTTGTACAGCGTAATTCCTATTTGCCAGTTGTGCCACCTTAATCACCATATGGAGGCTTCACAGGTGCTCGGGGTCCCCTCGGGACAAGCCTGGCTGTGTGTAGTGTGTGGGGCATCCCCTGTGAGCGATGATGTGCGGGTCTGTGTACCTTGCGCCCAGCAGGCGCTTGCGCTGCATTCTGGGCTATCTGTGACTGGGCCTACGCCCACTATGTCCTCACCCACTCCCCCTCGCTTGATTATGACTCCCAGTGAGCTAAATACTAGTGGGGAGTCTCAGCCTGATGTGTCTTCCAGGTTGGCTAACATTGAGAGGCTGATTGCTAGCTCTGCGGCCCGTAAGACCCCGGCTAAAAGGCGGCATGCGGCGCCGGGTGCGTCTGCCTTTCCTATGGAGACTGAGAATTTCCTTGATTTGTCTGACTTTACCCCACTTGAGGAGGGGGAATTATTCTCGGATTCCGAGTTATCTGATGATCAGCATTTCCGTGGTGCTGACTTTGGCTCTGATCATTGGGATGCTGATGACACCAATAGACTGTTAACTCAGATTTTTGATGTGCTTTCTATCTCCCTTCCTGCTGTGGCTCCCAAGCGACAGGGGGAACTTTTCAGTACTGCTAAACCACGTCTGGAATTTCCAGAACAGGCCCATTTCAATTCTCAAAGAATGGGAGCTCCCTGGCGGGCTTCCTGGAATCCCTAAGGGCTGGGATAAAAGGTACGCTTTTCCCACTGATGTGGTTAAATGTTGGTCAGCCCCCCCCCCCCAGAAGTGGATGCACCAGTATTGGGGCTGTCCAACACATCTGTGGTCCATTCCCCTGATTCCACTACCCTTAAGGATAGTGAGGACCGGCGCATTGACCAGCTGGCTTCCCATGCTATTCCAAGTATGTCACACACCCTGCTTCCACTATTCATGACATATGGTTATGGTCCAGTAGAGGGCGAACTTCTGCAGAGATGAAAGTGAATCTCTACAATGTACATTTCTCTCTTCACTTCAGTGTGAATGTGTGTGGATGTGTGCGGTGTTATAGTGTCACTAGGCTGGCCGCCGTTTGCCAAAATTGGTGCTTTATTGTTATCTCATGAGGGGAGCTTCTTCCCCTCAGGCTGCGGTGTCTGGCTGGGCGCTCGCGCGCTGCGGCGGCCCGCCCCTCCTGTCTTGGGGCCATTTGCGGAGCCCAGCCCTGGCTGGGAACCGCACTGCTGGTGTGAGGGAGGGGGGGGCGGGGCCAGGCGCAGAGCACGATACGCGCTGACCCGCCCCTTCTTCTTTCTCTGTCGCTGTCCTTCTGGAGCTGGTTTGCTAGTGGCAGCCATCACTGTTCTCACGTGAGTGCCCTCCGGGGCCCCCAAAAATCCTCCCACTCGGGACTTAAAGGGGCATCCCGGGTTGTTTACCAGCGTAATTCCCTCGGGTCATTGCGACTACCTAAAAAAAAAAAAAAAAAAAAAAAAAAATCACCATATGGAGGCTCCGCAGGATACCGGGGTCGAGCTCCCTTCGGGACAATCCCGGTTATGTGTAGGTTGTGGGGTATCCCTTTCCGGGGGTGAATGTGCTAATTTGCATACCATGTGCGCAACAGGCCATAACGCGGCAGTCGGGTTCCCAGGCGTCTGGGTCAGTGCCACCCGTCTCATCTCCCACCCCACCCCGCATTATCCGTACCCCAAGTGACACGGTCATTAGCGGGAAGTCGCACTCTGATGTTTGTGCTAGGCTGGCCAACATCGAGAAGTTTATTTCTAGCTCAGTGGGCAGAAAGGCCCCTGCTAAGAAAAGGCATTTGTCACCGGCTGCGCCGGTACTTGATTGTCTGCTTCACGGTGAAGCGCTGGTCTTCCCCTCCCGAGGTTGATGCGCCCGTCTTAGGATTGCTTAACACATCTGTTGTACATACTTCTGACGCCACTACCCTTAAGGATGGCGAGGACAAGCGTATTGATCAGATGGCATGTCATGCCTTTGCCAGTGTGGGTTCCGCCTTGCGGCCTGTGTGTGCATCTGCGCTCGTGGCGGTGGCTACCAGGTCTGAGATTATGGACATGTTAAATGGGTCGCAGCTCAACCCGGACAGCATTGAATTCACAACCCTCGAGGTGTGAATTATTCATGAATTTTGTTTTGTCGGCCATGGACGAAACTATTGCCATGTGTAGCAGAACTTCGGCTCTTCTTGTGGCCATGCGCCGATCGGTCTGGCTACGCCAGTGGGCGGCTGCCTTTGCAGCCAAGAAATCACTTACAGCTTTGCCCTTCCTGGGTACGCGGCTGTTTGGAGACAAATTGGATTCTGTGGCGAAAGGTGGAAAGCTACCTCAGCGTAAGAGGCAGCATCGCTCCTTTCGGGGGGCAAGCTCCTTCAATCCATCCTTTCGCGGTGCCGGAGGGGGCAGAGGTCTTGCCTACTCTGGCTTCAGAGGTGATTCCTGGAACAGAGGCAGAGGACGTGCCCGTCCTGCCTCTACCTGGGGTTCCAAGCCTGTTGTCAAGCCAGCTCAGCAATGAGGGGGCGCCCTCACCCCTACGGGTGGGGGAAAGGCTGCGGCTCTTCTTCCAGGTCTGGGCCCAGGAGGTCACAGACAAGTGGATTTTGGAAGTGGTATCATTCGGGTACAAACTGGAGTTAGAGTACCGGCCTCCTCCCAGATTTCTAAGGTCTCAAGCGCCCTCGGATCCCCGGGCTGCGCAGGGGCTCCTGTCTGCTGTGAAGAACCTCCTGGACATGGAGGACATATGCCCAGTGCCTTCCCCAGAGAGAGGCCGGGGCTACTATTCCAACCTCTTCATGGTCCCCAAAAAGGATGGTTCCATAAGACCCATTCTGGATTTGAAGTTTCTCAACAGGTTTATCTGAAACAAAAAGTTCCGTATAGAGGCTCAGCCATCGGTTCCCTTCGTCAAGGGGACTTCATGACTTCCATAGACATCAAGGATGCTTATCTCCATATACCGATCTTCCCAGCTCACCAGAGATTTCTCAGGTTTGTGATGGGAGATCAGCATTTTCAGTTTGTGCCACTCCGTTCGGGCTGACCTCGGCACCGCAGGTGTTTACCAAGGTCCTGGCGGGCATAATGGCCCTGCTCAGAGCTCGGGGCATTCGCATTGTGCCTTATCTGGACAACCTACTCATCACAGCTTCTTCCCTCTGCCAGGAGGAGGAGCTGGACAGCAGGACGGTGGTGACCACGCTGGAGAGGTTCGGATGGGTGATCAACCACCCCAAGTCTTCTCTCTCCCCATCAAGGGAGATCTCTTTTCTGGGCATGAATCTGGATACCAGTCAGGCCAGAGTGTTCCTACCTCAGCCAAAGGTGCAGAGGGTTCAGGATCTGATACGTGTTCTCCTGACCAATCCTCGCCCTTCTATCCGGCTAGGGATGACTGGTAGGTTTGATGGTGGCTTTCTTCGAGGCAGTCCCCTTTGCTCAATTCCACATGAGGTCGCTACAACTCATCTATTGCTGAAATGGGACAGATGTCCACAGTCCTTGGATCATTCATTTCTGATGTCTCCCAGGGTTCGACAGTCCCTTCAGTGGTGGCTGGAATCAAGCAATCTGATGAGGGGCAGATCGTTCCTGGCCCCTCGTTGGGAGACGGTTACCACGGATGCCAGCCTGTTGGGCTGGGGAGGTTTCTGGAAAGATCAGTTCCAGGGGTTGTGGGGTCCTCAGGAGGCTCACACCCCCATCAATGTCTTGGAGCTCAGAGCTATCCGCTTGGTTCTGTCGCGTCTGACACTACAGGGTTTACCGGTTCAGGTTCGATCAGACAATCGTACTGCGGTAGCTTACATCAATCACCAAGGAGGGACTCGCAGCAGGAGTGCCCTCAGGGAAGTCTCTCTGATTCTGACATGGGTGAAGAGCAATGTTCCTTGCATCTCGGCAGTATACATTCCGGGAGTGGAGAACACGGAGGCGGACTCCCTGAGCAGGGGATTCTCTCGCCGAGGGGAATGGTCTCTCAACCACAGTGTGTTTCGGGCACTGTGTCTCAAGTGGGGGACTCCGGAGGTGGATCTCTTTGCCTCTCGGCACAATCACAAGCTCCCAACCTTTGTATCTCTGTCTCAGGATCCTCTGGCCCTGGCAGTGGATGCCTTGTCCTTTGCCTGGAGTGATCTGGGGTTTATGTACCTGTTTCCCCCCTTCTCCATGGTAGGCAAGGTAGTGCGCAAGCTGGCTCTAGAGGGGGCACCAGCAATTCTGGTGGCCCCAAGGTGGCCAAGACAGGTTTGGTTCGCAGATGTCGTAAGATTGGCGGTAGATCAGTACAGGCTGCCCCTGTCTCCGGATCTGATCTCTCGGGGGTCAACTACGTTACCCCAATTTACAAACGCTTGCTTTGACGGCGTGGCTGCTGAAACCTTCATCCTGAGGGAGGAAGGTTTGTCTGAGGCGGTTATTCAAACCTTGATTAGAGCAAGGAAGAGGTCTTCCTCTACCATTTACTATAGGACTTGGCGGTCCTATATTGACTGGTGTGAGGCTAGGGCCTTACCTTGCAGGGTGTTTTCGATTCCTAGGATTTTGGAGTTTCTACAACACGGTCTGGATCTGGGGTTCCAGCTCTTTTCAAAGGTCTTTTGC
This sequence comes from Gastrophryne carolinensis, assembly GCA_027917425.1. NCBI lineage: Eukaryota > Metazoa > Chordata > Amphibia > Anura > Microhylidae > Gastrophryne > Gastrophryne carolinensis. Next base: position 307,401,534 of record CM051239.1, on the reverse strand, counting down.
TTTGCATTATCTGGTCAAGACTTTTTTCCAAGGGGTCACTCATGTTCGGCCCCCTAGAAAGCCTTTGGTTCCCGTTTGGGACCTAAATTTGGTTCTTTCGGCCCTCCAGGGGCCTCCCTTTGAACCGATGCAGGATGTGGCTCTTTCTGTGCTCAATCAAAAGGTTGCCTTTTTGGTGGCTATTACCTCTGTTCGGCGTGTCTCTGAGTTGGCGGCTCTGTCTATTCAGGCCCCTTACTTTGAGAGACACCAGGATAAGGTGGTTTTTCGCTTTAAACTAGATTTCCTTCCTAAGGTGGTTTCTGCCTTCCATCTCAATCAGGATGTAGTTCTCCCTTCCTTGTGTCCTAAGCCTAGCAATGACAAGGAGAGGGTTTTGCACTCTTTGGATGTGGTTCGTTGTGTGAAGTACTATTTGGTTGCTACTTCTCCTTTTCGTAAGACGGATGCCTTGTTCGTGGTGCCTTCTGGGCCCAGAAAAGGTTTGGCGCCCGCCAAGTCTACCATTAGTAAATGGATACGCCAGGCCATTGTTGGGGCCTATTCTGCTAAGGCCCCATCAATGGCATCATCACCTCTCAATCTTTCTAGCAGGTGGAATTGTATACCTAGCGGGTGGTCACTGTTCTGGAGTCGTACGGCTGGGTGATCACTGTTCTGGAGTCGTACGGCTGGGTGATCAATCACCCCAAGTCTTCCCTGTCTCTGGTGACTTCCTTCCTGGGCATGAATCTGGATACTGTTCATGCCAGGATATTTCTTCTTCAGCAGAAGGTGGACTCTCTGCAAGTTCATTCCCTTCTCTCCTGCCCTCACCCTTCCATCCGGCAGGGGATGCAGCTGGTGGGACAGATGGTGTCCTGCTTCGAGGAGATTCCCTATGCACAGTTCCACATGAGACATCTTCATCTCTGTCTATTGTTGGTCTGGATCCCCTGTTGCTGGATCGGGTCTTTGTTCTGTCCCCTCTGGCTCGGCGGTCCCTCTTGTGGTGGCTGGACTTGAGGAACCTGTTGTGGGGCAGATCCTTCCTGGCCCCCTGTTGGGAGACAGTCACCACGGATGCCAGTCTGTCAGGTTGAGGGGACTTCTGGAAATCCCTACAATTCCGGGGGCTGTGGGGCCCTCAGGAGGCCCATGCTTCTATCAACATCCTGGAGCTGAGGGCGGTTTGGTTGGTTCTGGCCCACTTGACTCTTCACCTTCGGGGCCGGCCGGTCCAAGTTCGCTCAGACAACCAGACAGCGGTTGCCTACATCATTCATCAGGGAGGGACTCTGAGCAAGAGTGCCTTCAAGGAGGTGTCCATGATTCTGTTCTGGGCGGAGGACAATGTCCCTTGCATCTCAGCAGTGTACATTCCGGGGTTGGAGAATCTGGAGGCAGATTTTCTGAGCCGGGGGACTTCTCTGAATCTATCCTGGCAGGGGTTCCATCTCCTGTATCTTTTTCCTCCGTTCCCCCTGCTGGGCAGGGTTCTGCGCAAGCTGGCTCAGTAAAGGGTGTCTGCAATCCTGGTGGCCCCCCGTTGGCCAAGGCAGGTGTGGTACGCAGATGTCGTTCAGCTGGCAGTGGATCAGTACGCTCTGCCCCTGGTCCCGGACCTTCTCACTCAAGGGCGGCTATGCCATCCCAGTTTACAGACGCTGGCTTTGACGGCCTGGCTGCTGAAACCTCCATCTTAAAGTGGACTGTCACCCACCCCTGAAAGGCCCGGGAATCTATAAGATTCACCCACACCGATCACCTCCCTCACCGCGGGACATCCGAGATCGGGATGTCCCGCGGTGAGGGACCCCCCAAAAAACTCACCTCATCATCGCGGCCACCCGTGCCGCTTCGCTGGGTGGATGCGGCACGGGCGGCCGCGATCGAAGGTGTCCCTGCTGTTTACTCCCCACTCCTTATTCTACGTGATATACCCCGTTGCCTGGCTAAGTAGATTTTTTCTCTCTATTTGCTCTGGTGTTTGTGTTAGTCTGTATTGCAATGTTTGTCTGTAATTGGTAATTTTGTGTCCATGACCAGTATTATTTTGAACACTTGCATTTAAACACTGCTAATATGATTATTTTGTGTGTATATATATTCACTTGTATTGTAGATTATTGTGCACTCATGGATTAATAGGATTTATTGTATGAAGTTTATGAATTTTTATGGTTATTGCTGCTATGTTGACTATGCACGGTCACTTTAATATATTTGAGTAGTTAGTTGGAGGCCCCCCCCCCCCTTTTTCCTTCCCTCTTTTTGGGTGGGGGGGTGGTGTTTTTTTTGTGCCGGCACAAAATTAGTAAATATTTTGGGGGATTTTTACACGTATTTATACTATAGGAGTTACCCAGGCAATTTTGGGGATATACAGTATTTTAATGTGTTTGGTATTGTGTGTTGTTGCTGTTCTTGATCTATGTGACTTTGAAATAAATGAAATTATAAATTTGATTGGATTGGTGCTCCTGTTATTTGGGTTTCTGGGCTAGGTCCCATGAGCCCATGTTTCTCTGCGGGATTCTCAGCCTGATGTGTTTTCCAGACTGGCTAGTGTTGAGAAGTTGTTTGCTAATACCTTGGCGCGTAAGGACTCTGCAAAGAAGCTGCACTTAATGCCTGATGTCACTCTTTTCCCTATGGAAGCTGATGAGTATTTGGAACTGTCTGGCTATACCCCTTTGGAAGAAGGGGAGTTATTCTCTGACTCTGAGTCATCTGTTGAGAGGCCCAGGGGTCATGACGATTCTGGCTCTGACCCCTGGGCCACAGATGATACGGATAGGTTGTTGGCTCAGATTTTTTGAGATTCTGTCTTTCTCTCCCGGTTGTGGCTCCCAGGCAACAGGGGGGATTGTTTCATACTGCTAAGCCAGGTTTGGAATTTCCTGAGCATGCCCATTTTAATAATCCTTTGCTCAAGGAATGGGAGCGCCCCAGCAGGCTTCCCGGTGTTCCTAAGAGTTGGGATAAGAGGTATCCCTTTCCTGCTGTTGTGGTGAAGTGTTGGTCATCCCCTCCTGAAGTGGATGCCCCGGTTCTAGGGTTATCTAACACCTCTGTCATGCACTCCCCTGACTCTACTACGCTGCGGGATGCTGAGGACCGGCGCATTGATCAGCTGGCGTCCCATGCTTTTGCATGTGTGGGGACGGCGCTGCGCCCGGTTTGTGCCTCTTGCCATTACAGCTGTGGCTATCAGGACCCTGCTCAGAAGTATCCTTGATGGTGCCCCTGATGATGTCTAGTGAGGATTTTATTGCACTCTCTCGTTGTGAGGTTTTTGTGACTTATGTCCTCTCTGCCTTGAATGATACCATTAGAATGTGTGGCAGAACTTCTGCCCTTGTGGTGGCTATACGCCGCTCGGTTTGGCTGCGCCAGTGGGCTGCGGACAACGCTGCCAAGAAAGCCCTCACTGGTTTTCCCTTCAAAGGACTACGCCTGTTTGGGGACCGCCTGGACCTGTTTGCTAAGAGAGGCAGGTTACCCCAGCGCAGGCGGCAGTCTCGGCCCTTTCGGGGTCAGGGCTCCTTTTCCTCCCCCTACCGTGGTGCTAGACAAGGGAGGGGGGTTTCCCTTACTGGGGCCCGAGGAGACTTCTGGGGTAGGGGCAGAGGACGTGGACGCCCTGGCTCCTCCTGGGGCTCCAAGCTTAATTCTTCTCCCAAGCCACCTCAGGCATGAAGGGGCGCCCTCACCCATCCGGGTGGGGGGACGGCTTCAGCACTTTGCTCACGTCTGGAGGCTTCATGTCTCAGACCAGTGGATTTAGGAGATAGTGTCCTCCGGTTACAAGATAGTTTGCTGGGATTTGAACTTGGTCTTGTCTACCTTGCAGGGTGCTCCCTTTGAACCTGTGCAGGAGGCTGCTCTGGCCATTCTTACTCTCAAGGTTGTCTTTTTGGTGGCTATCACCTCTGTTAGGTGTGTTTCTGAGTTGGCAGCGCTTTCCATCCAGCCCCCCTACTTTGAGAGACACCAGGACAAGGTGGTGTTTCGCTTCAAGCCAGATTTTCTGCCTAAGGTAGTGTCTGCCTTTCATTTGAATCAGGACATTGTTCTTCCTTCCTTGTGCCCTAATCCTAGTAATGCTAAGGAGAGGGTCTTGCATTCTTTGGATGTGGTTAGGTGTCTGAAGTACTATCTGGTGGCTACTGCACCTTTCAGGAAAACTGATGCTCTTTTTGTGGTCCCTTCTGGTCCTAGGAAGGGTTTGGCACCTGCCAAGTCTACTATTGGCAAATGGATCCGTCAGGCTGTGATTCAGGCCTACTCTGCTAAGGGGAAGAATCCTCCCATCCGCCTTACTGCTCATTCTACTCGTGCTATTGGTGCCTCTTGGGCTTTTTAGCACCAGGCTTCTGTTGAACAAGTTTGCAAGGCCGCTACTTGGTCTTCTGTTCATACCTTTTTCAAAGTTTTCAAGGTTGATGTTAGGGCCTCAGCTGATGCTGCTTTTGCAAGGTTCTGCAGGCGGCAGTGGTCTGACCTGTCTGTTACCTTTGGGGATCCCACCCTACTTTATGGACACTGCTATTGGATGTCCCATGTGTTATGATTCTTATCTGGAGCAGGACAAACTGTATACTAAGAATAATACAATTCTGTGATTATTCACCTGTAGAATTGATATTATGAGTATGCAGTACGTCCTGCTCCACCCCACCCTTGGTTTTGCATTATCTTGGATCCCTTGTATGGTGATTATCATTGTTATAGTTACCAGTTTGGTTCGGTTTTAATTCTCCCGGCTTCTCGTTAACTGCTTTTCAATGCTGGGGATTGTGGGAGGTCCCTGGGTATTTGAGGGGCCGGGAGGAGCCTGTTTTCGATGTCTCTGCAGTCCAGCGCCATCTGACGGAGTAATTCCCATGTGTTATGAATCTTATCTGGAGCAGAACGTACTGTATACTCATAATACCAATTCCACAGGTGAGTGTTACAGGAGTGTAATAGGAGAAATATGATATATAATATCTGACAAAAAGCAAGAAAAAGACCGCACCAACAATTTTACCAATAAACCAGTGTGCTAACAATACAGGGCTGAAACAGACCAGCCTGTTGTATATGTAAGAGACAAAGAGTGGGGGTGCCATATCCCCCCAAAAGGCCCTGTATAGAAGCACCACTTACAAAAATTGAAAAAATATATAATCCATTTTATTCATGTATAAACATTTATATTACAGTAATACTAGACAAACATCTTTAAAACACCATTAAAACCATATATACACCAAGATATACAAAAAGGAGGGGGAAGCTAACAAAGGGGGGGGGGGCAAACCCCAAACACACTGTGGTCGCTGCTCTATAATTCCTCCCTGCTTGTGCTCATGGCAATTCAAATGAATTAAGGGGGGTGGGAGCAGCTCAATCACTATTTAGACAAAATTATTATTATTATTCAGGGCCTGGAAACTAATTTACCTCCCAGTTTAACCCTCTCATCAACTAAATATCAAGCAACAAACATGTCTAGCTATGTGGAAAGACAGAGATTTGGTTGCATATATCTGCAGATACATGTGGAAGCCACACTGCCCCAGCAAGGCACTCTGTGTTTAGTGTGGTCCCTACTCTTAATTCTGAGTCCCCAAAGTTGGGACATGCAATGCAGACAAATATCTGAGAGCTTCTCACCTGGGAAGCTGCCAAGCTCGGCCCCCCATCAGGACTCTTACGAATTAGATGTATATTTCATAAAGGCTATAACTCCTACAATATGCATGTTATCAACTTGTAACCAAGAAATTCATGACCCCCATAAATTTCTTAGTTAAATGAGCCCAAACACCAAATGTATACCATCCAGGGTCCAATACTATGTGGATTGTCAGGCCCTGGACAATATATGTACGCCATGTTTGATATCAAATGAAAGGTCTAATAGTTCTGAATGAGAATCTCTCATTAATATCGGCATAACTGACATATTACAAGAGTTACAATACTTCCCAGAAACAGCCAATGCTCAGGTGTCCAATGTATATTGGCCGTCTGGACTTTACAAGGCAAAACACCCCAGCAGTTAGAGGTAGCTTTCTGGCAGCTAGGTGTGATTAGGTGTCTATTGTTCTTATAGGCATGGCAGGATGTGGGACCACTATTTGAATGTTAATTAGGGACAGCGTCCTGTAACGGTGAGTAAACACAGAATTGTATTTTTACAATGTAAGAGGTGGAAATCAAACTCGTAGTTCCTGTAGTGATCACAAGGTGTCAGTAGTTTTATCCTGAATGATTTGTTAAATAATGTATTGGATGGAGAAAATCCGACCGTGCAGGGACTGAGTGAAAAAATCAAATGGAAGTATCCCCTGTTTGTTTTACAGAATGGCTAAGAAGTATAAAATGAAACTGATTTACAAGAAGACCTTTAAGGATTATTTTGAAGAGAAGATTAAAAATGAAGAACAGAAAATGCTGCTGAAAAGAATGCAGGCTTTGGAGGTAATTCATAAAATCTTCATGGGTATATATATTGCCGCCCAGTATTGTATACTCCTGAAGCGCAGTGTCATCAGACTTTTTTTTTCTTTTTTTTTTTTTTTTTTTTCATTCTCCACAATCCTCAATTTGCCACTTAACTTTTTCCTTTGGTGGGGGGGGGGGGGGGGGGGGGGGGATAGATGGCTATTGTTTGCACACACAAATTCTTTGTTCACATTTAACCCATCCATACAGTGTGTATACACATACCTGACTGCCTTAAAGGGGCACTATTGCAAAAATGGCTCAATGATAAAAATCCATATAAATATGCTGGATGGCGGGAGGAGGGGGTCACTTATACACCTGACATCAAAGAATATCATGACAGCCTTGTTTTTGCTTTTAATGGAAAGAAAAGGACATCCAGGGTGACAGGCTCGGTCACCCCTGATAGACTAAACCTGTGACCCCTGGTTTTTATTCCTACCTTGAGAGAATAAACCACAAGCTTGGCAGGACTTTTATTCAGCTTGGGTCTATAAGTGACCCCCTCATCAGCTGACGTGTTTCTATGGATTCTTAATATTACTCAATTTTGTGATAGTGCTCCTTTAATTACTGTGCCCCGGAGCAGTTGGGGGGTGCCTTGCTCAAGAGCACTTCAGTCATGTCCCATGGCCGTGAATCGAACCTGCAACCCTCCGGTCACAAACCCGCTTCCTTACCCCTAGGTCACAGAAGTAAAGAGAAAAACAAGCAGAGGATTTAACTGCCCCTAAAATATTCTAAGTATACAGCACGTCCTGTTCAAGAATATTCCTTAACTTGGTAATACATCCATAAGATGGTGCTGGACTGCCCTATATAAGTCAGGGACCTCCCACAAATTCCCCAGTTCATTTTTAAAGTCTGCGCTGAGAAGATAGAAGATAGCTCTCTTGTGGCGCAGGTGAGCGGGGCTTGTATGCCTGCGGCCCTGCAGGACTATTCCCACCGTTCCGTACTATACATTGCCTCCCAGCCTCGGCTGACAGAGTACGGGTGAAGGTAGGTTTGTAAGCACCAGGGTAGGTGCTGAGGAGCTACGCTCCTACCGCATTCCCTGCTTTAACAGGGTAGGTGGTTTAGGCTGACGGTGAGCCTCTTTGGGATGCCCCTACTGCGTCTTGGATTTTGCCAGGCCCCTCCTGTGCTCTTAATCCTGTGACCATGGTATTCCCCTCCTCCCTCACTTTTCCGGGTGCCCCGAGAATCCCGTATGTAACCCCTCTCGTTCTCCCACTGGGTGATCTCGGGGTGGGCTTCTAGTTGTAAGCTTGTGTTTTAATTTGTGTTTATTTTACTGTATATCGCCGTGCGCTTGTACTGCGCTCCGCGGGCGGCGGCGTCACTCGCCTCAGAGGCCGGCAGGATCACATAGGCGCGTTTCGTTTCGGTCTCCGGACACCATTTTGTTGCCATTGCGGTGTGGGCTGCCTAGCTCCTGCGGTCCGTGAGTAACCCCGGTGGGGTAAAATCTTTCTGGTTTTTCTGGCTGTATGCTCATGGGAATGCTTGTTATGTCTTTCAGGCGGGTTACAACTTCAGCACTGTAGTTTCTCCTGGCCATCTCCCCTCATCTCCCACTTCCTTAGTGGTTCATTGGGGCATCCCCGGTAGCTCTTTAGCGTTAACCCTTACTGGCCTACTGTGCCTTTCAAATCCCCATATGAACGCTTCTGGGGATAATGAGCCCGGGGTTCCTTTGGGACAAGCCCGGCTATGTGTTGCGTCTGGGGTATCCCCAATCGGTGATTATGTCAGAGTATGTGTATCCTGCTCCCAGCAGGTACTTGCACTGCAGTCTGGGTTACCTGTTGTTGGGCCTGCGCCCCCTCGGGCTTCGCCTACCCCCCCCCCACGCCTGCGTCTGACCCCCTACGAGGAGCATACCAGCGGGGAGTCTCAGCCTGATTTGGCTGCACAGGTGGCCTGCATTGAGAAACCTATTGCTGAGTCTGCCTCGCGTAAGGCTTCTGCTAAGAAGCGGCATTTATCTCTCCCTGACTCCCTCTTTCCTGTGGAAACTGAGGAAGTTTTTGACACTACTAGTTATTGTTCTGATTCAGAATCATCTGAGGAGCAGCCTAGGGTTTATGGTGCTACAGGGTCTCCATTTGGGGGAAGATCTATGATCCTCGGATGACACGGACAGGCTTTTGGCTCATATCTTTGAAGTGCTCTGTATATCCCCTCCTGCCATGGCTCTGCAGCAGCAAGGCAAGCTGTTTCATACGGTAAAGCCACATTTGGAATTCCCTGAGCAGTCTCACTTTAATAGTCTGGTGCCCAAAGTATGGGAGCGGCCTAGCAAGCTGCCAGGGGTGCGCAAGAGTTGGGACAAAAGGTATCCCTTTCCTGCTGTTGTAATTAAGCATTGGTCATGTCCTCCCGAGGTGGGACGCGCCCATTCTGGGGCTGTCCAATACATCTGTCATGCATTCCCCTGACACTACTACCCTGAGGGATGGTGAGGACCGGCGTATGGACCAACTGGCTTGCTATGCCTTTGCCTGTATGGGGACCGCGCTACGCCCGGTTTGTACCTCTGCCATTACAGCTTTTGCTATTAAGGGTTTGCTTAAGAGTCTCTTAGAGGGGCCTATGATGACTCGGGAGGAGAAGAGTATAGATCTCTCCTGCTTTGCTATGAATTAGTTGCATATGTCCTGTCTGCTATGGATGATGCCATTAGAATGTGTGGAAGAACTTCTGCCCTGTTGGTGGCTATACGCCGCTCTGTCTGGCTACGTCAGTGGGTAGCTGATAATGGCTCTTACTGGTTTCCCTTTCAAGGGCCTGCGCCTTTTTGGTGAACGCTTGGATTTGCTTGCTTGGGGCGGGAGTTTACCTCAACGTAGGAGGCGCTCCCGGTCCTTTCGGGGGATGGTTACCCTTATCCTATACTTCCGTGGTTCCAGACCTGGCCAAGGAGTCTCCTTTACTGGGGCCCTCGGAGATCACTGGGGAAGGGGCAGAGGACGTGGCCTTCCTGGCCTCTCCTGGGGTCCCAAGCCAAAATCCTCACCCAAGCCCCCTCAGGCATAAAGGGACGCCCTCACCCATCCGGGTGGGGGAACGGCTTCAGGTCTTTCCTCACCTCTCAGATTCAGCAGACAGTGTCCTCCAGTTACAAGATAGTTTGCAGCCTGGCCGCCCCCAAGATTCATCAAATCCCGGATGGCTCAAAACCCCCTGTCAGCTCGGGATCTGTGCCTTGCTGTCCAAAACCTTCTGAAGTTGGGGGTCATCTGCCAGGTGCCTTTTGAGGGAAAGGGGCAGAGGCTATTATTCCAATCTTTTTACTGTTCCCATCAGACCTATCCTTGATTTAAAGTGCCTCAACAAATTTGTCAGATTCAAACACTGTGCTCAGCTGTCAATTCACTACGACCGGGTGACTTAATGACCTCTGTAGACATCAAGGACGCTTACCTTCAGGTACCAATCTTTCCAGGTCATCAGAGATTCCTCACGTTCACTCTGGAGAATCAGCACTATCAATTTGTGGCTTTGCCTTTCGGTATCGCCTCGGCTCCCAGGGTATTTACCAAGATGCTGGCTGGCGTACTGGCTCTGCTCGAGATCTCAGGGCATTCGCATCCTTCCTTACTTGGTGGCTGGACTCAAGAAACCTGTTGGTGGGCAGATCCTTTATGGCCCCGTGCTGGGAGACAGTCACCACAGATGCCAGTCTGACAGGTTGGGGGGACTTCTGGAAATCCCTGAAATTCCAGGGTCAGTGGGACCCTCAGGAGGCCCACACCCCTATCAACATTCTGGAACCGAGGGCGATAAGGTTGGTTCTCGCCCATTTGACTCGACACCTTCAGGGTCGGGCGGTTCAGGTCCGCTCGGGCAACCAGACGGCGGTTGCCTACATCAATCGTCGGGGAGGGACCCGGACCAAGGGGACCCTCAAGGAAGTGTCCCTGATACTGTCTTGGGGCGGAGGAGAATGTTCCCTGCATCTCGGCTGTGTACATCCCGGGGGTGGAGATTCTGGAGGCAGACTCCGTCAGCAGGGGGACCTCTCGTCTGGGAGAATGGTCCCTCAGCAGCAGGGTGTTTCGCTCCCTGTGCCACCGCTGGGGTCAGCCAGATGTAACTGGTGTGAGTCTAAGTCGCTTCCTTGTAGGGTGTTTTCTATCCCTAGGATTCTGGAATTCCTGCAACATGGTTTGGATTTGGGTCTTCAACTTAGTACGCTCAAAGGTCATGTTTCTGCTTTGCCCATTTTCTTCCAAAGATCCTTTGCTCACCATCATTTGGTCAAGACCTTCTTCCAGGAGGTTACTCGCATGCGTCCTCCACGTAAGCCTATGTTACCAGTATGGGATTTGAACCTGGTCTTATCTGCCTTGCAGGGGTCTCCCTTTGAGCCTTTGCGTGAGGCCTCTTTGTCCATTTTGGCGCTTAAGGTAGTCTTTTTGGTGGCTATCACTTCTGTTAGGCGTATTTCTGAGTTGGCGGCGCTTTCCATCAAACCCCCTTACTTTGAGAGACACCTGGACAAGGTGGTGTTTCGTTTTAAGCCAGATTTTCTGCCTAAGGTTGTGTCTGCCTTTCATCTCAATCAGGACATTTTTTTGCCTTCTCTATGCCCTAATTCTAGTAACGCTAAGGAGCAGGTTTTGCACTCTCTAGATGTGGTCAGGACTCTGAAGTTCTATTTGGTGGCTACTGAATCCTTCAGGAAGACTGATGCTCTTTTTGTGCTCCCGTCTGGTCCTAAGAAGGGTTTGGCTCCAGCTAAGTCCACTATTAGCAAGTGGATCCGCCAGGCTGTGGTACAGGCCTATTCTGCTAAGAGGAAGGAGCCTCCCTACCGCCTTACTGCTCATTCTACTCGTGCTATTGGTTCCTCTTGGGCTTTTCAGAACCAAGCTTCTGTTGAACTGAACAAGTTTGCAAGGCCGCTACTTGGTCTTCTGTTCATACTTTTTACAAGGTTGATGTTCGGGCCTCAGCTGATGCTGCTTTTGGTCGCAAAGTTCTGCAGGCGGCAGTGGTTTAAACTGCCCGCTGTTACTTTTTGGGGATCCCACCCTACCTTACGGACACTGCTATTGGATGTCCCAGGAGTAAGGAATATTCTGGAACAGGATGTGCTGTATACTTAGAATAATACAATTCTTTGATTACTCGCCTGTATTGGTATTATACGTATACAGCACGTCCTGTTCCATCCCACCCTTGTTATCATTATTCTTAGTTACCTCTGCATGGTGATTGATCATTTTTGAATTCTGGTTATTTATTGTTTTCCCGGCTTCTTGTTAACTGCTTGTCAATACTGGGGAATTTGTGGGAGGGGACACAAGCTGTTTTCTGCAGTCCAGCGCCATTTTTGTGGATGTATTACCAATTGCAAGGAATATTCTTGAACAGGTCATGCTGTATACGTTTAATGCCAATTCTACAGGTGAGTAATCACAGAATTGTATTTTTACACAGAGCTACGCAACTAAACTTTCTTGTGCTGCTGCTAAATGGTTGAATCCTCTAAAAAATACAGCTACTGTCTTGCTTTTATCCCTTTTTACTACTGTTAATGGCATTGCATATTCTCTGCCTCTAAGTGCCTGCCTTTTCCCTTTTGATTGTCACTGGTTTCAGTCATTAGTCTTCTAATGCATTTAAAAGCATTTTTAAAATTGTTGTCCAAACGCATATGGCTTTCCAGCCCCTGATATTTCTCTTACACTTTATTGGTGACCATTTTCAGTGATTCATTTTGAAGGCTGCATTTTTTTATCACAAGACTTTTATGAGCTTAGCTTTTTCTGTAGCATTATCCTAAAAATGATTGCTGCCTGATATAGTGATGCATTTCCTTGGGAAGACCACTTCTTGTCAGCCACTTTAGAACTCCCTTGGTTATTTTTGAATTAATGACCACTAGTACTTGTATTGGTAAGTGTATTGCCACCATTCTGGTGATTTTTTTTTTCTGTGCAAATCCTAGCAAGGTTCACTGTCTGCAAACTGGATCTCTTACAATTCGCATACAGAACCAGCAGATTCACAGATTAATTGTATGCCTTCCATGGAAGTAACAGAAGCTGCACTTGGGCTAGCCAGGTCCAGAGCAACGTGTTCTTCCATTCTTTACCAGCGTTGTCCCTTTTTTTGATAGAGACTGAACAGCTTTTCTAGGACCAAATAAAAATATACCCTTCGCCCGTGATCCCGCGCTGCCACAGGTACATGGGCGGCAGCCACACAACTGTATAGTGAGTTCGGAATGCCACTTCCTGCAGCCTCTCCAAGATGGCTGCACCTGAGTCCCAAAATGCCAGGGGAACGGCCGTATATCTCCAGGTCTCTGCTTTGGTAGAGGTAGTTTCATGTCATACTCATTTGGGAGCTATAATTATCCCCAGTAAATGGCAGCTTTCATGCTCTTGATTTGGATGTTGTCCCTCCTTCACACTGCTATAGGATGTTGCATGCATTTAAGATTGGTAATTTAGTTGTGTCCAGATGTTTAACAATGGCAACTTGTTAACAAACGCCATAATCCCTTTTTGCCCCTTATAGCTAATCATTTCATTGAGCTTACAAGCTTTTATCGGGTTGTGAGATTGGAGATCAAGTTTGCACAGTGCAGAAATTGAGTCCAACAATCCCACTCCACTCCCCACTCGGCCTCCCAACTAAGTTTGTGACCACCTGAGTACCACCAATCAATAACAAATTGTTTCTTTCTGTGTCTGGACAGTCCCTGAAATTCTTCTAGAATGTCAAAAGTAAAGGTTTACCCTTTTCTGTGACCAGACTTCATTGCTTCTGCCCTCTCAGATGTGGTTCCAGTGGTAGGCTGCAGCCTTCCTTAAACCGGACCAACACCCATTATTATTTTGAATCGGGGAAAGGAGTCCCGCAATTGGCTGCTGAGCGCTGGCTCATAATGAAGGTAATTATTCTCAGTGTTTTGTGCAGTTAGGTGTGAGGGGGACTCCAGCGTTCCCCCGAGGTTCTTGCTGCCAGCAGAGAGAGGGACAAATAGCCGTTAAAGAAAAACGGGTGTTGGTCCAGTTTAAGCAGTTTTGGAGCACATGTCTGAGAAAGCTTTGATCCTGGGATAGCTGTGGGTAAGCCTGTAGGGAAGACTGCTTCCACTTTAGGTAATGGAGGTAATGCACCACTTGGTACCGCACTAACAAGAAATTTAATGGTAAGATGACATCTAGGAAATGGTAGTTTGGAATGTAAAAAATTAAACCGGACCTTCAGCATGATTTATTGAAAAGCCCAAACCCTTAAACGATTCCCTAGCATCTAAAGTTAATATATTTTACGTTTTTTTAGTCACTTATTATTCTTTCTCCCACTGGGCTTCAACTCTGTTCAGGACTTTAAGATACGGGTGCCGCCATCTTGACTCAGAAGCATCACACTTACTGAGGAGAGGAGAGTGCGATACGGTACAGGGGGGCGGGTTATAGCTGTGCTTTGCTCAGACAGAGCAGAGCTGGGGTCAGAAAAAGGTCAGCAATCCCAGAATGCAGAGCGTATAAAATACTCTTATTCAGAGTGAAGGACCGCTTTAACGTTAAATCCATTCTCGAAGTTGACCTTTGCTTTACAGTATTGCATTGTTTTAAAACATTAAATCTGCTGCTATAGTTATTCATGTAGGGGTTTGTAGCGTTTTCTGGTTGTATAGAAGACGTCCCCTCTGGGCGAACTGCATAATGCTAGAATCCTAAAGGGTCTGACTTAATCCTAAAAAAGGGTCTGACTTAATCCTAAAAAAGGGTCTGACTTAATCCTAAAAAAGGGTCTGACTTAATCCTAAAAAAGGGTCTGACTTAATCCTAAAAAAGGGTCTGACTTAATCCTAAAAAAGGGTCTGACTTAATCCTAAAAAAGGGTCTGACTTAATCCTAAAAAAGGGTCTGACTTAATCCTAAAAAAGGGTCTGACTTAATCCTAAAAAAGGGTCTGACTTAATCCTAAAAAAGGGTCTGACTTAATCCTAAAAAAGGGTCTGACTTAATCCTAAAAAAGGGTCTGACTTAATCCTAAAAAAGGGTCTGACTTAATCCTAAAAAAGGGTCTGACTTAATCCTAAAAAAGGGTCTGACTTAATCCTAAAAAAGGGTCTGACTTAATCCTAAAAAAGGGTCTGACTTAATCCTAAAAAAGGGTCTGACTTAATCGCCTCTCTAGAGAATTAAAAAAAAAATCTTCACTTATACATGTCTTTCTAGTCTTATATTTATGTGGTGGGACTGATGATGCTTTGTATCCTCTTATAAGCTGAAAAGGGTTGATTTTATCTTTTTCATGGCATATTCTTTCTGCAGCCATTGCAGCTTCATATTTTCACATTGTAAATGCTGCAGATTTTAATATATGCGTATGTTGTGAAACTGCTCAACCATCAGAATACTTTGGCACATTTATTTAACTAATTTGTTGCAGAAAACACATTAGCTACATTTTAGTTGTTTCAATGCTTTTTAGTCTATAGTAAGTCACTCGAGATCAGTATTGCTATGTACATAAAGCCCATGTTTTGTCTCAATGCGTATTCTTAAACCATTATTTTTGTTGCATAAAGCAGAGATTTTGCAAAGGTGACAAAAACAAACACTGTGATTACAAGACCAATAACCAGACTTTTTTTTTTTTTTTTTTTTTTAAAGCAATTTCCCCCTGCATCAAATACAAGTTTAGCCTCTACAAAGCCTGAGGACTATGATCATGTTAGGAAAATTCAGGACAGTGGCAAAGCAAGATTGCCATTGGTAAGTGTGTGCTTTTTTGCCTATTTATTTATATAGTTATAGCATTGTTTATAACTTTTTACAGGCTGTGTAGAAATATTGAGGTGGCTTCCTGCCTCCTTCCACCTGAGAGCTTAGATTCCCTATTGACCTCTCTTAAACACTCTAGACCCATGGTTTATTGAAAGTACCCTCTAGAGACAAGTTCCAACTGATTACCCCCAGAGCAGTAAAATAAGGGCCTCATAGAAACCAAAAATAAATTGTTTACTGTTAAAATAAGACCCATTAGACCCTTGTTGGTTTCCCTTAAACATCCCCGTGTACCACCTGGGGTACACATACCGCAGGGTGAGAACCAGTGCTCTAGAATCTGAATCCAGCAAAGAATAACCTAGTCTTGGTAGTCTAGTGTACATTCATAAAATAAATCAATTTCCTTACATGTACAACTGGAGACACTATTTGTTTGAAGGTAGGTGGGCTTTACCTTCCAAGAGGGTAGACTTTCTTGTTGTTGGAGTTAAGTTCACCACTAGGGTTCTAAATATTCCGCACACAGGCCTTATGCGTAGACCAAAGGTACTTCCTAACTTACCAACCACTTTGCCCGTATTTGCAGTTATCTGCTGCTGCATTTACCAAACAAAATGTGCCTTGTTCACCTCCTTATGCCCTTGTTTGCTGTTTATATTCTTAGTATACAGTACGTCCTGCTCCAGATAAGATTCATAACACATGGGAATTACTCCACCAGATGGCGCTGGACTGCAGAGGCTGCGAAATTGGCTCCTCCCGGCCCCTCAAATACCCGGAACCTCCCACAAATCCCCAGGCCGCTACTTGGTCTTCTGTTCATACCTTTTCCAAGTTTTACAAGGTTGATGTTAGGGCCTCAGCTGATGCTGCTTTTGGCCGCAAGGTTCTGCAGGCGGCAGTGGTCTGACCTGTCTGTTGTTACCTTTGGGGATCCCACCCTACTTTATGGACACTGCTATTGGATGTCCCATGTGTTATGATTCTTATCTGGAGCAGGACGTACTGTATACTAAGAATAATACAATTCTGTGATTACTCACCTGTAGAATTGATATTATGAGTATACAGTACGTCCTGTTCCACCCCACCCTTGGTTTTGCATTATCCTGGATCCCCTGTAGGGAGAATTAAAACAGAACCAAACTGGCAACTATAACAATGATAATCACCAGGCTTCTCGTTAACTGCTTTTCAATGCTGGGGTTTTGTGGGAGGTCCCGGGTATTTGAGGGGCCGGGAGGAGCCAATTTCGCTGTCTCTGCAGTCCAGTGCCATCTGGCGGAGTAATTCCCATGTGTTATGAATCTTATCTGGAGCAGGACGTATTGTATACTCATAATATCAATTCTACAGGTGGGTAATCACAGAATTGTATTTTTTGTGTAGTTAGGCGAAGACTGGCGAACACTTGAGCAGTACTCCCAGATTTTTTTTTTTTCCAGCGAATGCTATTGGAATCAAAATAAGTTCTGTCAAGATTCTCTTTAGTTGTTGCCTTGAGGAGCCAGACCACCAGCTGCTTAAACCCATGCATTTAGGTAAGTACCCGCGCTGTGGGTCCTATGCTGGTTAGACCCACTTCCCAGCTCCAGAGGCATCCTGCCAGGGACCCAGGATATTGGCCAGTTCCCTTTTTTTTTTTTTTTTTCCTGACCTGGAGGCATTGGGATCACTCCTCCCAGCAGCGCAGTGATGTCATTCCGGGGCACCGCCGAGTTCCCTGCTCGTCGCACATGTTCCCAGTTAGGGGGGAATACAAGTGCGCTAATTGTGCACATCTTTGTGGCCTGCCTCTTGTAGAAATCAGGGGGTTAAAATTTTGAGCACACATTAGTACTCCAAGTTGGTAAGGGAGCTCATGGAGAGCGTTTGGGCACCTCATTCCAGGCATGGCGGACCAGGCAGAGGACATAGTCTCTGCCCCTCCAGTACATGGAACCATGGAGCAAGTGTTCTAAACTAGATGCTCCATTGGGTGAGATTTCCAGAGCAGCGGATTTAAGCTTTGAGGATATATGGGCGCTTCATGATCCTATGGATCATAGGATTGAAGGCGTTCTAAAAAGAGCCTGGGATGCAGCCTCCTTTACTTTCAGACCTATGCTGGCAGGGAGTATTTTAGATACTTTACTATTGTTAGAGAAGTTTCCTACATAACGATTGCTTCAGAAGAAGCTATTGGAGCCGCAGCCAATGGCTAAAATCTTGGTCAGGTGATCTGGTTTCCAAGGCTAAATTATGTGGCATCCCATTCTGTGGTAATCTCTTGTTTGGGGAAGACCTAGACACTGTTTTAACTTGTCCTATTGAGTTGGGTAAAAAGTTCCCAAACAAACTTAAATTTCAGAGTCTTATCTCGCTCAGAAGCAAGATGCCTCTCAGTTTAAGGGTAAACGAAACAACCAAAAGAAACGTTTGGCACAGACTCGGGCTAGTTTGCTTGGCAAGCCCCAAGAGGGCCCCAACCCTCATTAGTGACAGAGAATAGCTCAGCAAATTTGTAGCTGCCTGGTGAGAAATTTCCCAGAAAAAGTTTGTGCTACAGGCACTGGAAAGCGGATACCGAGAGTTTTTATCCATCCCTCAATCTTGTTTTGTGGTAACCAGATTACT
This sequence comes from Gastrophryne carolinensis, assembly GCA_027917425.1. Taxonomy (NCBI): domain Eukaryota; kingdom Metazoa; phylum Chordata; class Amphibia; order Anura; family Microhylidae; genus Gastrophryne; species Gastrophryne carolinensis. The sequence continues at coordinate 307,383,670 of CM051239.1, read as the reverse complement.
CAGACCCCAGAATGAGGTCTCTACATCGGCCCCATCTATAGCAATGAAGGGACTACTAGAACCGCCATTTGATTCCTTGGAAGAAGTGCCGGAAAAATGGCTATGTTTAAATTTTTCTTCCTGTTGGCCGGACGGGTAAGTGAGCGACAAGCTCTATCTATGAAGGAACCTATACTGCACGATTGTTCCAGATTAGGCCATCCTGAGACCTAATCATTTATTTTTACCTAAAATTGCTACATCATTAAACTGGTCCCAGGACATAATGCTCCCGATACAGCGAGATTAGAATAAGATCTATCACTTTTGGACCTAACAAGAGCAATAATTATCTGGAGAGTCTCCACCACAGGTGTCTGCACACTCAACCAGAGCTAAATCTACTTCCTGGGCAAAAGGCCTGGTGCCTCCTATAGAGGAGATCTGTAAAGCAGCAATGTGGTCATTACCCCACACCCTTCCTCATGCACTATAGACTTGATCTCCTGTCTGCAAAGCATCAGGCCTTTGCTAGAAGGGTCTTACTTGCAGCTTCTCACCCCTAAGGTGTAATTAAACAAAGGAAATACCGCGCTAATTATAACAGACAAATACGCTTCCACGTGCAAATGCCGGGGTCCTCCTCCCCAGACAAGAAATACACATAAAATTTTGAAACAAACGCACAGAGCTAAAGTTAGTCTATCCGAAAGTGTTCCTCAAAAGGTTCACGTCACCCAGTGATTTTTACATCCAGTGCAGATCCGCCACCTGATAAATGGGAGGCTTACCAGAACGCCCAGGACATCGAGCTTTTCAAAACAAGGGTCTCAGAGTATTAGATTAACTCATCAGCATATCTTCTTACAAACGGCATAACATGGGGTTTTCTCCCTTCAATGCAGTCATCCAAATCTCCACACTCAGGATAGTATGGTTTAAATATCCAAAAAGCATGGAGGGGGAAATGAAGAACACAATCTAGTGCAAAAACGCTAATATAAAAACCACTTTAATCTAAAATCAATTGCACTCACATATCCTTTCACAAGTAAAAAGCAGATTTGAATCATATACAGCTTCAGTGACTCTCACCGCCAGGGCTCCCAGTCCACCGATCTGCTAGACCAAATAGAAACTGTTTCTGATGATAAAAGGTGCTGCTCACCAACGCGTTTCACCCCGGAGGGGGCTTTAACCAGGTATAATTACTTGCCTAAACCTCTCCGTGATTCGTGCTGAAGGATGAGAGAAAATCCCAGTTAGACTTGCCGATAACGTTTTTTCTATGAATCCTTCAGCACAACCCCTTAATTCCCCGCTGCAGACCCTGGAAAGGGGATACCAATTTCATCCATCCCTCAATCTTGTTTTGTGGTAACCAGAGACCCCAGAATGAGGGAAGCCTTTCCTTTTTGTTATGCGAAAGTTAATCCACAAGAATATAAGACAGCCCTACCTTTGGCAAGGGGGCTTCTATTCACGTTTATTTGGTGCAAAAGCTATCAGGAAAATATTGGTTGACCCAGAATCTGAAGAAGTTAAACAATTTCATCAGGTTCAAAAAGTTCAGGATGAAATCAATATACTCGGTAAGTAACATCCTTATAGAATAGGCCTTCATGGTCAGTCTAGACCTACGGGATGCCTACTTTCACATACCAATCCTTGCATTTCATTGTAAGTTTCTAAGGTTTACAATCCAGACAGAGCCTTTCGTTAGTTCGACCAGAGTGATTGAAATTTTGTTAGACAATCAAAAATCGAGACTCATTTATGAAACGGTCTTGAAATGTTTACCTCTTTTTGTGAAAATAACAAATTGAAGGAATACCAGCAGTTCTTGCATTTCTGGAGGAAGGACTGGCAGTAAGTACACTGAAAACACAGGCGTCTGGATTATCACTCTATCTAGATCATCGGTTGAGACGAGTTCAACTAGTCAATCATTTTGTTAAAAGCAATTATCTGTAGGCCAGTTACCTTTTAAAGGATTTCGTACATACGTCAATAATGTTGAAGGGACTAGTAGAACCTCCTTTTGAGCCCCTGTCTGAAAAATGTCTGTTTTAAAACCTTGCTTCCTGTTGGCAATTACTTCGGCCAGGCAGGTAAGTGAGCTCCAAGCTCTATCTATTAGGGAACCTATACTGCACGATTCTCCGAGAAGGCCATCCTGATAACTTATTCATTATTTTTCCCTAAAATTGTTACATCAGTAAACCGGTCCCAGGACATGGTGCCCTCAACATTGCCAGTTACAGCGGGATCAGTAGATCTAACACTTTTGGACGTAAAAAGAGCATTCATTGGCCTTGATTCACAAAGGGTTGAAAAAAACTCTCATGGTAGTAAAAAATTAAATTAATGAGAAAAAAGCCTGAGAATTTCACTGTTAGTGAATCACCAGATAGGAAGACAATGAAAGTCAATGGCACTTTTTACTACAGGTAAAAAAGGGGTAAAAAGTTCAATACTTTTTCCAGGAGTAAAAGTGCCATTGACTTTTATTGTCTTCCTATCTGGTGATTCACTAACAGTGCCATTCTCAGGCTTTTTTTCTCATGAATTGAATTTTTTACTACCATGAGTTTTTTTCAACCCTTGGTGAATCAAGGCCATTGTCTGCAAAGGTCTAGAGAATGGGAATTAGCAGAACAGATTTTGATTGCCTTCAGTGGCAAAATAAAAGGCCTAGCTTTCTCAGAATCGACTATTGCCAGTTGGTTAAAACAGACTTGTATTTGTACTTCCAGAGGAGAGTCTCCACCGCATGTTTCTGCACACTCAACAATCTGCATCCTGGGCTTAAAAGAACTGGTGCCTCTATAGAAGAGATCTATAAAGCAGCAATGTGGTCATCACCCCACACCTTCATCAAGCACTATAAACTTGATCTCCTGTCTGCAAAGCATTTGGTAGAAGGGTCTTACTTTCCACCCCTAAGGTATTTTTTTAAATTGGTTGCCAAATCCATCCGTGGGTGGTGCTAAAGGATGATGATAGAAAATCCCAGTTAGACTTACCGGTAACTATGTTTCTATGAATCCTTCAGCGAGACCCCTTAATTCCATCCCATGTCCTATGGTTTACCTAGTCTTACTTGCTTAAGACTGAAGTGGGAAGGAATGGGTGGAGCTTTTAACCTCTGTTCAGTTTTGTTTTCTCCAGGGGGTGGAGCCTTGCTCTCTGTGGGTTGTGCTAAAGGAAAAAATGTTACAAGTCTGTGATTTTTGGGGGGCAATTAGGCATTCTAGACCAGTCCACTTAAAGCTGGCACCTCAATGGCATATGACTAAGAACCTGACAGCCATGACTGCTCCCCCATTTGAAACAGTCTTGAATGCACCTATTAAATTTCTTGCTTGGAAAGTTTTTTTTTTTATTTTTAGTTGCAATTACTTCTGCCCACAAAATTGATGTCCTGACGTCGCCCCCTTCTTCAGATTTTCCAGGATCGATTGGTTTTAAGGGTAGACCCCTGTTACCTACCAAAGATCTGGTTTTCACCGAACTCAGGAGATTGTTCTTCCATCTTTGGATAGTAAAGATTCTTCTGTGGACAAATCCTTAGATGTCAGAGCATGTCTTGGACAGCTTATTCATCTCATTCCAGGTCCCAGGAGGGGCTTTCGGGTATCAAAGACGGTATCAAAGACAACTTGGATAAAAAGCGCAATCAATTTTGCCTGTAATGGATACCCTATAGCAGGAGATGTTACAGCTCATTCCACAAGAAGTGTCTCTACAACTTGGGTGGGGCAAGCTGGGGCCTCTATTGAACAGATTTGTAAAGCGGCCTTTCAGCCAATGCATTATTGATTAGATTTACTAACATTAGAGGATCAGTCCTTTGGCAGGTGTGTGCTTCAGGCAGCCTTTCCCACCCAATAGTAGTAGATCTCGCTAATCTTCTCAGGTGTATGCTGCCCTGAGGATGTTTTACGAAAACTTGTTAGTTACCTGGTAACTTCTTTTCTTAACATCCGAAGGGGCAGCATACATGATTCCCTCCCTTAAGCTATGGCTGGATAGATTCTCTTCATGCTTAAATTGTTAGTAGGGTTTTGGTCTGTCTTTGTATTTTGCAGGGATTGAAAAACAACTGGCTGTTGGGAGGAGGAGCCAAAGCTTTATTCTTCTCTGGTGCTCATGTATTCCTATCTATGGGCAGCGAAAACTCATATAAAGCATTTCGAACAACCAAGACAGCATTCCGAACAACCAAGACAGCAAACATATAACATACCATGCTGTAAAAGTGTTACTGGCAAGACTTATTTCATTTCTAAAGGTAGAGCGAAATGACAAAATCCAGTAAATGTTGTAAATCAGGCCCATGGTGTCCTTTTAAAAGGTGTCTGCTTGCACTCCTTGAAGGTTCGCTTGAAGGCACCACATGCCTACATCGAGTTTGTTGAGACCTTTAAATATTTTCCTTTTTTCCCCAAATCCACACTGATTCCCAGCTTCAGTGTGATGGTGTTTGTAGCCTGTATTAGTTGGCACTTCCACTGAAAAGCTATGAAAGTACTGATTTGAATCACAAAGTACTTGGGGCAGATTAGACCGTAGCCCATAAGAGCTTACATATTACTTTGATTTACTGATGTTTGGCTGTTAACTTTGTTTTGTTTTTTATTTACATTATTTTTGTTTTTTCTTTAGGGAACCTTGAGCAAATCAGAATGGGATGCTACAAGTAAGTAATGCCTGTCTGTTATTGGCTTAATTTATATTTGTTATAACCGCAGGGATGCTTAGGGACTTTAATAACACAAAAGCATATGTATTTTAAATAACAGTTAAATGGACCTTTAAGGTGGACCACAACTCTAATTTGAGTCATGGTATACTTTTAATCTTCCTGAGGGACATCCCAATTTAGGATGCTCTGCAGCAGGGGTCAGGGCAGGAACCCGTGCGATTTAAACACTTTCTTCTGGCTTTCCATGACTGGAACAGCAGGGACCATGGCAGACCAGTGACATCTTTGCTATTAACTCTGAAAGCCACTGCTGGGCACGCAGAGCATAAAGACCAGACATGTTGCTGTTCTCAGAAACGGGAGGGGGATGTGCTAGGACAGGCGCAACAATGGCTACTGCGGCAATGAACCCTCTCCTGCAGCCCCAGGATGTGACCCGGGTAGCCATGTTACCACCGAACGGATTGTGGGGGTGCAGCTCCCAGCCTCACTTACTGGTGCTGTTGGAGAGCAATAATCGGCATGCGGGAATGTCAGGTAAGTAGGGAGCCTCTGGCACTCCTCATCTAAGGTCTACGGGAAAGTCAATGAAGGTGGATTTTATCTTTTAAGGAATCATTAAAGGGTTCAATGCTTGAATCACAGGACAAATGCCGCCATTTAGTAAGAGTAAAAAAATCACTTTGTGAGAAAAAAGCCAGAGAATTTTACTGGTGCTGAATCACCAGCTTGGAAAATGATGGTAATGGCACTTTTCATGCCTAAGAAAAGTGGGACATTTTACTGTTTTTACACTGTAGTAGAAAGTGCTGTTGGCTTTCGTTGCCTTCCTAGCTGGTTCAGCAACAATGTGTTTTTTTTTTTTTTTTTGTTTACTGCTACCATGATGATTTTTTTTTCCAGCTCTTACTGAATCGAGGCCCAAGAGTGTATCTAAAATAAGATTGTAGCTTCATTCAAAAGATCTAAAGTGTCACCATTATTTCTAAATCTCATTGTATCCTCTTCAGGAGGTAGTTTATATGAGCCATACTGAAATTACCTAATGAGAACATAGTGGAACACATTTATCAAGCTAGTGTGGCAAAAACTGGAGCAAAATTGAAACTGATGCCCAGAGCAGCCAGTCTTTTCTATTTTTGAAAATGCAATGGCTTTAGAATTATGACTTAAGCTATCTAGCTGGCATATTAGATCTGTCACCATCTTGAACTATAAATGGCTTTTTGCGATCAACAGACACTACCACCTGCTTATTTGCCAAGAGCAATAGCGTTCAGCAAGAGAAAAAGTCAGTTTGCCTTGCAGATTCTGTAAGGGTGGGGGGATTGTCCAAGAATTTTCTATATCGCACTTCGGAACACGGATGGTGGGGAATGGACATGTATTTTAAGGCAAACTCCATTGTTGACCTGTAAATGCTCTTTCGCTTGGAGTAGGTTATAAAGATATATTTGTACAGCTTGGGGACCAGGCTGATTGTGATGACTAATTTATTTTAATACTTTAATATCTAAATTGCTGTTAGTGAAATCTGAATTTAGTTAGTCTTTAAAGTAGATCTATCACATAAATAATTTAATAGTAAAAATCTAAAAACTTTTATATAGGTTTAGGAAATGTTTCCCTAATTTGTTTTTTCTTAACATTTGCATTGGGGCTGCTCAATGCCTTGTTCCCAGAATTGGCCTATGGGGTACCATAGCATTAATCACTTAATTACCTGCCAAAAGCAATATACTCAAATCGCTAGAAATACACTGGCAATAAGCAGTCATTCTAGACAAAACAAGCTAGCCATCTCTCCCTCCCCCTTGAGAGGCCTGATTTGGGCCATCAAATAAAAGCACCATGTGGAGGGGGGCAGGCAGGCAATCTGCTAAAGCTGGCATCTTGAGTGACTAAAACTTACCTTCCCGATGTTGTGCTAGAACGTGCATGGGCTCTCGTCAAATCTGCACTGTGTGCTGGGCATATTCATGCACGGCACAAGTATGCTGATTCAACCAGAGATCCGGCATAGGGTGCTGCCGCAGTCCCAGCCTCCCTGCATGGTGCTCACGCTCCTAAACTATACTGAATGCAGCTGCAAGAAGACAATTCCCCCAAATAAGCAATGCTTTAGAGGACCTTGATCTGCCGGCCCTGGAGTATTTGGTTGGTCCTCTTTAAAGTGGAAGTCCAGCCATCCTTATCTGGCACTGCAGAATAGGTGCCATTGTTTAAAGACAAACGTCCTCCAGGGCACCTTAGCGGAGTAGCTCCTCCCACACAAACTGGACATGGTTTTTTTTTTTTTTTTTTTTTCCCCCCCCCCCCAGGGAAGATGGTAGTCCAGACCTCCCCTGGGGCTAGTCCCGTTGGCAGTCTCCAGGGTAGGGCCTAGGATGCAGTCTGAGCTTGGATTCCACCGTTTTGCCCTACGGGCTATTCGGAAGGCAGGAGGGTTAGTGGAAGCATGAACGGCACCCCCACCTCTCTTCTAGGGAGTCGGGTAAGTACAGGGCTCACCTTTTGGGGTAGGATGAGCCCTCGGTTTTAGAATTTCCGGCTGGTCCAGTATTCTGGAGCTGTAGCACGCTCTGATACGGAGTAGGTTTGAGCCAGTGTGCGGCTTCTGGGGCAGGGTGTGTGTGCGCCAGATCCAGAAAGGTGGGTAACGCCTCTCCAGGAGGCAGTGTGGACTCCTGCTTTTGGGTCTGCGGCAGTGACTGCAAAATCAGGAGGCTGCAGCCCCAGGAAAAAGCCTCGGCTGCGCATCTGACAGCGGGGTGTACGGCTCAGACTGGCCCAGGCATACTGGTGGGCTTCCCAGGCTTGGCGGTCGCCAGTATGGGTGCAGATGACACTTCACTGGATGGGGTAAATCGCCAGCCCCCACCCCATAGACTGTCTTTGGGACCAGGGGAACAGATATTCCCTGATTTTTTTATTTTTTTTTTTCCCCTTGGATTCTTTAGCCTGTAAGGACAGAATCCAGAGATTCTAAGCCCACAAAGGAATCCAGAAAGGATTTCTGAGAGATTAAGGAGCCCAGAGAACAAAGAGCCCAAAGAAACTAAATTGACTCAACCTAGGTTATGTGTAAACTGTCAGGCCACTTTGCCGGAGGGCTTTTCCAAAATTCTATGTAACACTTGCTTGGAGGAGGTAGTGGAGGGCAACTTTTAATGCATGGAGAAGTGTTGCTTTGAAACTTTTGGCCCCCGGAATGGCAGATACATTTGATTTTGTTTTTTATAAAAACTGCATAGCCCAGGAGACTTCCTCCCAGCTGGAACCCCAGTCACTTCTCACTCCTGACCTGCCTGAGACTTTGGGGGGGCCACCAGGGGAGGCTTATTACTTCGGATGAGGAAGAGGAGGTGTGTGCTTTTCAGACGAGTTTGTCCATTCATCAGGCACAGGCAGAGGACCAGAGGCATCGGCCTCCAGGCCTCCTTCCTACCCTAGTAGGTTTTATATTCTTAGTATACAGTACGTCCTGCTCCAGATAAGAATCATTACACTTGGGTATTACTCCGCCAGATGGCGCTGGACTGCAGAGACCGCGAAATTGGCTCCTCCCGGCCCCTCAAATACCCGGGACCTCCCACAAATCCCCAGAATTTCTCTGCAGTCTGGACTGCGAAGGACAAGAAGATGGCTCTCTTCTCGCAGGTGAGCGGGGCTATTAGCCTGCGGCCCTGTAGGACTATTCCCACCCGTTCCATTCTTAATGTGCCTCCCAGCCTTGGCTGCGCTGGTCCGGGTGATGGTAGGCAGCACCGCTGTCAGGTGCTTAGGAGCGCTACTCCACTGCAGTCCCCCACCAAAGGGTAGGCGGTATAGGCATATGGTGAGCCTCTAAGGGATGCCCCTCCCGCCCTATTGCCCCTTGGCCCTGTCTATCGGTGAGCCCTATGTTAAGTGGTCGCTGCCCTCCCTCGCTCTCCCTTGTAGCTCTTGGTGGGGGGGGGGGGTGTATATGCCTTGGTGCTTCACTGTATTATGTGCTTCTTGATGGTGTCAGTCTCCACGCTGACTTGGTTGCACTGGTTGCGTTTTTGGAAATGCCGGCGTGCGCGCTTCCACTGTGTCCCGCGGTTCACGGCGGCATTACCTCAGGCGCTGATGCGCTGTTATTGGCTGCTTGTCGCGTGTGCTGCTTCGCGCTCTTCGGGGGGGGGGGGCGCGGATGGCGCGTTCCGTGTTACTGTCTCCGCGGCCCACCCCTTGAGGTATACCCGGCGCCATTTTTCTCTGGATTCGGCTGCTGCGTGGCTGGCATCTACCTACTGCGGTCCGTGAGTGCCCTCGCGGGCGGCTTTATTTACCCTATGTCATTATACATGTCACTTATGGGGTTCTTTTCGCTTATGTCTTTCTGGCGGGTCGAACTCTATTGGTTTCTCCCGGCCCTACTCCCTCTATTTAGTTATTAAACTTGTGAGGCCTAGTGTGTAAATTACTCCGACTTCCCTAGCGGGCTATTGCGGCATCCTGGGTTGCTTTTATAGCGTGAATCCCTATCGGCCTATTGTGCCGCTATAATCACCATATGGAGGCGTCTCAGGATAATGTGCTCAGGGTTCCTTCGGGACAAGCCCGGCTGTGTGTAGCTTGTGGGGTGTCCCCTACTAGTGCTGACAATGTGCGGGTTTTGTATACCTTGTGCCCAGCAGGTGCTTGCACTGCAGTCTGGTTTACCAGTAGCTGGGCCTGGGCCACGTATGGCTTCACCTACTCCCCCAAGCTTAAATTTGACTGGCTAGTGTTGAGAAGTTGCTTGCTAATACCTTGGCGCGTAAGGCCTCTGCTAAAAAGCGGCACTTTAACGTTTTTTCCCTATGGAAGCTGATGAGTATTTGGAACTGTCTGGCTATACCCCTTTGGAAGAAGGGGAGTTTTTCTCTGACTCGGAGTCCTCTGATGAGAGGCCCAGGGGTCATGATGATTCTGGCTCTGACCCCTGGGCCCCAGATGATACTGATATGCTGTTGGCTCAGATTTTTGAGGTACTGTCTGTCTCTCCCCCGGTTGCGGCCCCCAGGCAGCAGGGGGGAATTGTTTCATACTGCTAAGCCACGTTTAGAGTTTCCTGAGCAAGCCCATTTTAATAATCATAATAATAATCTTGTGCTCAGGGAATGGGAGTGTCCCAGCAGGCTTCCCGGTGTTCCTGAGAGTTGGGATAAGAGGTATCCCTTTCCTGCTGATGTGGTGAAGCGTTGGTCATCCCCTCCAGAGGTGGATGCCCCGGTCCTAGGGTTATCTAACACCTCTGTCATGCATTCCCTGACTCTACTACGCTGCGGGATAGGAGGACCGGCGTATTGATCAGCGGGCATCCCATGCCTTTGCCTGTGTGGGGACGGCGCTGCGCCCGGTCTGCCTCTGCCGTTACTCTGCTTAGAAGTGTCTTAGAGGGTGCTCCTGATGTGTCTAGTGAGGAGTTTCATGCTCTCTTGTTGTGAGGTTTTTGTGACTTATGTCCTCTCTGCCTTGGATGATACCATTAGGATGTGTGGCAGAGCCTCTGCCCTAGTGGTGGCTATATGTTGCTCGGTTTGGCTGCGCCAGTGGGCTGCTGCCAAGAAAGCCCTCACTGGTTTTCCATTCAAAGGACTACGCCTGTTTGGCGACCGCCTGGACCTGTTTGCTAAGGGAGGCAGGTTACCCCAGCACAGGCGGCAGTCTCTGCCCTTTCGGGGCCAGGGCTCCTTCCCCCTACCGTGGAGCCAGACAGGGGAGGGGGGGTCTCCCTTACCGGTGCCTGAGGAGATTTCTGGGGTAGGGGCAGAGGACGTGGACGCCCTGGCTCATCCTGGGGCTCCAAGCCTAAGTCTTCTCCCAAGCCCCCTCAGGCATGAAGGGGCGCCCTCACCCATCTGGATGGGGGGACGGCTTCAGCATTTTGCACACGTCTGGAGGCTTCATGTCTCAGACCGGTGGATTCAGGAGGTAGTGTCCTCCGGTTACAAGATAGTTTGCTCTCTGGCCACCCCCAAGATTCATCAGATCCCGGATGTCTTGGGACCCTATGTCAGCTCAGGCTCTTATTCTGGCGGTACAAAGCCTTCTGGAGCTGGGGGGTCATCTGTCAGGTCCCTTTACGAGAAAGGGGCAAGGGTTTCTATTCCAACCTTTTCACCGTGCCCAAAAGAGATGGGTCAGTCAGGCCCATCCTGGACTTGAAGATCCTCAACAAATTTGTCAGGTGCAGGCACTTTCGCATGAAAACTTTGCGCTCTGCCATCAGTTCCCTGCGTCCAGGGGACTTCATGACCTCTGTGGACATCAAGGATGCTTACCTTCATATTCCTGTCTTTCCAGGTCATCAAAGGTTCCTCAGGTTTGCTCTGGAGGATCATTTGTGGCATTGCCCTTTGGTCTCGCTTCAGCTCCCAGAGTAGTCACCAAGGTGCTGGCAGGAGTGATGTCTCTGCTCAGGTCTCAGGGCATCCGCGTGCTGCCCTACCTGGACGACATTCTCATCACTTCCCAGTCCCTACATCAGGCAGAGCTGGATACTCAGCTAGTAGTGTCCGCTCTGGAGTCATTTGGCTGGGTGATCAACCATCCCAAGTCTTCTCTGTCTCCCTCCTTGGTGACACCCTTCCTGGGACTGAATCTGGATACAGTTCAGGCAAGGATTTTTCTTCCTCAGCAGAAGGTGGACAGTCTGCTAGCGCAGGTTCAGTTCCTGCTATCTTGCCCTTATCCCTCCATCAGGCAGGGAATGCAGCTGGTGGGCCTGATGGTGTCGTGCTTTGAGGCGGTCCCTTATGCCCAGTTTCACATGAGGCCTCTGCAACTCCACCTCTTGTCGGTATGGGACAAGGTTCCTGCGTCCCTGGACCATGTCCTTGTTCTGTCCCCCCTATTTAGGCGGTCCCTCCTGTGGTGGCTGGACTCCAGGAACCTGTTGGTGGGCAGATCCTTTCTGGCCCCCTGCTGGGAGGCGGTCACCACGGATGCCAGTCTGACAGGTTGGGGGGGGGGGGCTTCTGGAAGTCCCTGCAGTTCCAAGGGCGGTGGGGCCCTCAGGAGGCCCACACACCTATCGACATTCTGGAACTGAGGACGATCAGGTTGGTTCTGGCTCACTTGACCCAACGCCTTCGGGGCCGGCCTGTTCAGGTACGCTCGGACAACTGGACGGCGGTTGCCTACGTCAATCAGGGAGGGACCCGGAGCAAGGGGGTCCTCAAGGAAGTGTCTCTGATCCTGGCCTGGGCGGAGGACAATGTTCCCTGCATATCAGCTGTGTACATTCCGGGGGTGGAGAATCTGCAGGCAGACTCTCTGAGCAGGGGGACCTCTCGCCTGGGAGAATGGTCCCTCTGCGACAGGGCGTTTCAATCTCTGTGTCACCGTTGGGGCCAACCAGATGTGGATCTGTTTGCGTCCCGTCACAAGCTCCCGGCCTTGGTCTCCCTGTCCCAGGATCCTCTGGCCTTGGCCACAGATGCCCTAGCAATGTCATGGCAGGACTTTCAGCTCCTGTCTGTCTTTCCCCCATTCCCCCTGTTGGGCAGGGTTCTGCGCAAGATAGCTCAGGAGGGGGTGCCAGCAATCCTGGTGGCCCCCAGGTGGCCAAGAAGAGTGTGGTTCGTAGACGCGGTGCAGCTGGCTGTAAATCGGTACGCTCTGCCCAGGGTTCCAGACCTGCTCACTCAGGGTCATTTACGCCATTCCAATTTACAAACTCTGGCTTTGACTGCCTGGCTGCTGAAACCTCCATCTTGATGGAGAAGGGGCTGTCTGCCTCTGTTACCATGATTAAAGGCTAGGAAGAAGTCTTCTTCTTCCATTTACTATAGGGTTTGGCGTGCCTACATTGACTGGTGTGAGGCTAGGTCTCTTCCCTGTCGTGTGTTCTCTATTCCCAGGATCCTGGAGTTCCTGCAGCATGGATTGGAGCTGGGGCTCCAACTCCGTACTCTGAAGGGTCATGTCTCTGCCCTGGCTGTTTTCTTCCAGAGGTCCTTTGCCCAGCATTCTCTGATCAGGACTTTTTTCCAGGGGGTTACTCATGTGCGTCCCCCACGTAAGCCTATGTTGCCTGTTTGGGATTTGAACTTGGTCTTGTCTGCCTTGCAGGTTGCTCGCTTTGCAGGATGTTGCCCTGGCCATTCTTACTCTCAAGGTTGTCTTTTTGGTGGCTATCACTTCTGTTAGGCGTGTTTCTGAGTTGGCGGCGCTTTCCATCCAGCCCCCCTACTTTGAGAGATACCAGGACAAGGTGGTGTTTCGCTTCAAGCCAGATTTTCTGCCTAAGGTCGTGTCTGGCTTTCATCTGAATCAGGACATTGTTCTTCCTTCCTTGTGCCCTAATCCTAGTAATCCTAAGGAGAGGGTTTTGCATTCCTTGGATGTGGTTATGTGCCTGAAGTACTATCTGGTGGCTACTGCACCTTTCATATACTAAAGGCAATCCCCTATTAAAAATTAAACAAAAAAAATAAAAGGCAATTAACTTGTTTGTCCGTGTTGGTGTCTCTACAGAGTTGGAAACCATTTTCAGCAGATATCTTTAGGGCTATTTTGTTCACGTCGTTTAATTACTTGTAATTGTTTGGGCGATTATTGCCATTTGCCTAATCGTCACAGGGCTTGTTTTGCCTGCTGAAATTGATGCAGCAAGATTTGATATTTTCAAACTACAATAAACTGACACACTGACAATTATAGCCTGCTTTGCTGTTGAATAATAGTGAAAAGGCAATAAAAAGCCATAGCAGTACTGGGGCTATTTATGGATTCGGGTGTTACTAAACAAATGCAACAGGAAAATTAAGGGCAAATTTAGCAACCTTTTTACAGTTTATTTTCAAATAAAGTTTACACAAAGCTTCTCTGCACTGGCAGTACGTTTTTTTTTTTTTTTTTTTTCTTTAGGAAATTGCTTTGAAAACCTGTACTGGCAAAACCAAAAGTTATAGTCTAAGCATACAGTATGTCCTGCTCCATATATAATACTTACACGTGGGTAATCCTCCGCCAGATGGCGCTGTTCACTGCAGACATGCAAAAAACAGGCTCCTCCCGGCCCTTCATATACCCAGGGACCTCCCACAAATCCCCAGATTTCTCTGCAGTGCTGACTACATGAAGTATCACTATCTCGCAGGTGAGCGGGGCTTTTACAGCCTGCGGCCCTGCAGGACTGTTCCCACCCATCCTCTTCGATGATGTGCCTCCCAGCCGAGGCTGCGCTGGTCAGGTGAAGGTAGGCAGCACCTTGTGTGCTCACGGAGCTACGCTCCACCGCAGTCCCCCACCATAGGGTAGGCGGTTTAGGCTGATGGGGAGCCTCTAATAGATGCCCCCTATGAACCCTGGGTGAAGGGTCGCCTTCCTCCCTCGTTTCCCCCTGTAGCCCGGGAGAAAAGAAAGAGGGAGGGGGTATGCGTGTGGCGGTCTCAGTGTAATGTTGTACACGCTTATGGCCGTTGTTTTGTCTTTGAACTGGGTGTCAGAGCCACGCTTCTTGATCCACATAATCCTTGTCAGGTTGCGCGCGTGTTTATTTTTCCTTACTGAAGTGTGCTGCCCGGGCGGCAGTGTCGTTCAGTAGTTACGGCGGTTCCCTTAACTAAATTCTAACTTGTGTGTCTTATCCACTGCTTGTCAATTACCGCTGGATTGAGGCTTCACGCTTTTTGGGGGAGGCGGGGACCTGGCTTGGCGCGCTCCGCGTCACGGCCAGATCGGGCCCGCCCCTCGAGGTTCGCTTGGCGCCATTTTGATGGTCTTCACGCGTGGTTGCGATCCTCCTCCTCCCTTGGTCATGTAAGTGCCCTCGTGGGTGTTTTTTCTTATGATCTTTCGTTCTGCTGCGCATGGCTCTGACACCCCCCTTATTCTCTTTGTCTTTCAGACGCCAAGATTTTGGTGGCTTCTCCTGGCCTGACATATATTATAGCGGGCTGACCTAAAAATTCTCCCACATTCCTACTGGGTCTTGGGGCATCCAGGGTTGCCTGTTGCATAAATCCCTGCGGGCATATTGCTCAGATAATCACCATATGGAGGCATCTCAGAATTATGTGCCCGGGGTCCCTCGGGGACAAGACCGCTGTGTACAGCGTGTGGTCAGCCCCATGCTGATGCTGACAGAGCACGGGTCTGTGGACCGTGTGCTGAACAGGTACTGGCCCTGCAATCAGGTTTACCAGTGGCTGCACCTCTCTTCAATACACCTGTCTCCCCGTGCTTAACTCTCATTCCTGATGAGTCGCACTCGAGCGGGGATGACCAGCAAGTCGTGCCGTGCAGGCTGCCTACGGCTGAGCAGGTGATATCTAGTTTGGCGGAGCGCTTGGGCCCTGGAAAGAAGCGGTCCCTGACGCCTCCTGGTTCTCTGTTTCCTACTGAAACTGAAGAGTCTGCTGCTATGCAGGACCTTGATCCTTCTGATGAAGGTGAGCTGTTCTCCGATTCGGGCTCCTCGGACGAGATGCCTTGGAGCCGTGATGATTCTGGCCCCGGTTCCTGGGGCCTGTGTGACACTGATGAACTACTTATAAAGATCTTTGAGGTTTTGTCAATCTCTCCTCCTGGAGAGGCTCCCAAGCCCAAAAGTGAGAGTTTCCACACAGCGACACCGCACTTGGAATTTCTGGAACTGGCCCTTATATCCAAAGAATGGGAATCGCCTTGTAAACTTCCAGGGGTTCCAGGGGTCTGGGATTGGAAGTACCCTTTTCCCCCTGATGTGGTTGACTGTTGGTCAGCACCTCCCGTGGTGGATGCACCGATCATAGGGGTTGCTAACCCCCCCCCCCCTTCATGACAGCTCCTAATTATCGTACCCTTCGGGATGCTGAGGACCGGCGCATTGACAGACTGGCTTCCCACGCCTTTTCGTGTGCAGGGACGGCTCTGCGCCCGGTCTGTGCCGCAGCCATCACTGCGGTGGCCGCCAGGACCCTCATTAGAAAGCTACTTGATCACCAACCTGAGGATCTCCCGTGGGAGGTCTTTAATGCACTCTCCAATTGTGATGTGTTTGTGAGGTTTATCCTCTCAGCGCTGGACGACACCATTAAGATGTGTGCTAGAACCTCTGCCCTTGTGGTAGCTATTCGCCGCCTGGTCTGGCTGCAACAGTGGGGTGCTGACGATGAGACAAAAAAGGCTCTCACTGGCCTTCCCTTTAGAGGACGACGTCTATTTGGGGCTTGTTTTGGACCTTTTTGGGAAAAAGGGTAAGGCACCCCTACGCAGAAGGCCGTCTCGGCCCCCTCGGGGCAGGGACACCCCTCTCCCTCCCTACGTTAGTGTCGAGCACGAACCAGAGGTGTGCTTCCAACTCTTCGGTGTATATTCCCACCCCAGGGTGGGCAGGCAACGTCCTGGACCCTCCGGCAGGACTTAGTCCAAATCTGCCAAGTCCTCCCAAGCATGAAGGGACGCCCCCGCCCTTCTGGATGAGGGAACTGCCGCAGCACCTGGCTCCTATCTGGGAGCGTCTCGCCTCCTTCTGGTGGATCCAGGAGGTAGTTCCCCTGGATGCAGGATAGAGTTTGCTGGGCGGTCCTTTTCCGAGGTTGTCGGGGTGCTTCTAGTCCCTGTCTCTCTTCAGGAGCTGGTGCAGGCTGTGCTCGGCCTGCAGGGTCTGGGCTCACTTGCAGGTTGCCCTTAACAGGCTGGGGCGATGGCCTTTACATTAACCTTTCCTCGTCAGGCCGAGTGGGTTATTCGGCCGGTGGTGTCCTTTTGGGAGTCATTTGGATGGGTGCTCAGTCACCTCAATCCCTCATTGTCCCTTATTCGGTGTCTCCATTCCTTGGATTCGGTTCAGGCTTGAACCTTCTTCCTTGGCAATAAGTGGACTCCTGGTTACATGGGCTCTGTCCCTCTTTGCTGACACCTTACTTTCACCAGGCAGGATTGCAGCTGGTGGGCCCGTTGGTGGCGGATCAGATGATATCCCTTATATTCAGAGCCTTTGGGCTCTTCGGCACCCTATGTTGTTAATCCTGGACGGGGTTCCAGCACCCCTGGAGCTAGGTCTGTGCTCATACCCCCTTGGTACGGTGGTTCCTCTTGGTCTGGTTAAATTCAAGGAACCTGTCAGGGGGCACCCCCTCCTTTTCTTGCACCTTCCTGTAGATTGTCACCATGGGTGCCAAGTCTCGCAGGTTGACGGGGGGGGGGATTTTCTTCTAAAATCCCCCGCGGTTCCTAGGTAGGGGCCCTTATGGGTCCATTTACCTACTGGTTTTGTTAAAACAGTGAGCCTTCAGTTGGCTCTATCTTGCTGGACTACTCCTCTTCAGGACCTGTCTATTTGGGGACTCTTGGTCTGTCGGAGGACAGTGGCCTGATGATCCTCCAGGAAGGTTTCTGATCCTGGTCTAGGTGGGGGTCAACGTTCCCTGCATCTCAGTGGTATTCGCTCCAATGGATGTCCTTCAGTGGCAGGTTGTGCTATCCTGGTGTCCCTCTGAGATCCAGCTAGAGTGGCTCTGTTGGGCCCCGTCACTATCACAGGGGCTCTGCCCTTGTTTTTACTGTCCCAGATTATTCTGCCTTTGGTCATGGGGGCTTAGTGATTTTTATGTCTGGACATTCTATTTTATGTTTTATCTTCATTCACCCTGCTAGGCGGGGTTCTGCGCAAGATTGCGCTGATAGGGGGACCCGTGATACTGATGGCCCCTGGGTGGCCTAGTGGAGTGTGGTTCGCAGATGTTTCTGCTGAGGACAGCGGACCTGTACGCTCTCTCAGGAGTGCGGTTCTGCCTGTTTCAGGCCCCTTCTTATGTCGCCCCCAATCTACAGGCTCTAGTCTGACGGCCTGACGGTTGATTCATTCACCCTTTTGGAGACGGGTTTATCTTCTGGGTGACTTTGTCTATGTAGGGCTAGGAGCAAGCTTTTTCTTCTTCCGTCTATTATAGGGTATGGCGTACCCATATTGATTGGCGTGAGTCTAGGTCTCTCCCCTGTTGGGACGTTCTCTGTTCCCAGGGTTCTAGAGTTAAAGTGGACCAACACCCAGGATTTTGACTATCCTGGGTCTTGGTCCACTTCGGTGGGGCACCCCCGATCGGGGTGCCCCGCTGTGTGAAACCCCCCCTAACCCCCCGAAAAACTCACCTCTCCCCGCTCCCAGCGCCGACGTACAAGGGAAGATCTGGAACGTCTAAGCGGCGGCGGCCGCCGCCGCCTCCCTCGCTTCACTTTTGACGCGCGCGCGCCCGCCATTCGCAGACGGCCGGCGCGGAGGCGCGCACGCCTACAGGGGCGCGAGGGAGGCGGCGGCGGCCGGCCGCCGCCGAAGATAAGGTAGGTGAGTTGGGGTGTTTGGGGGGGGGGGGTTTCACCCCGCGGGACATCCCGATCTCGGATGTCCCGCGGGGTGGGGGGTGATCGGCCCGGGAATCTTATAGATTCCCGGGCCGATCACCCGTGGGTGTTGGTCCACTTTAATACAGAATGGGTTGGAGTTGGCTCTCCATCTAGGTGCTCTGAAGGTTCAGGTTCTGCCCTGTCCGCCTTTCCGTAGAAGTCTTGTTCAGTCTTCCTTGTTAAGCATTTTTTCGGGGATTGCTCAGGTGCATTCCCCAAGTAGTTCTATGGTCCCTGTTGGGATTAATTTTTATTCTGATTGTCTTGCGGGGTGTTCCCTTTGGACCTATTCCGGATGCTGTCTGAACTGTTCTTACTTCAAGTTGCCCTTCTGGGGGCTGTTGCTTCAGTCAGACGTGTGCCTGAGAGGGCGGCTTGGTTTAGTTAGCCCTCGTTCATTATATATATATATATATATATATATTTATATATATATATATTTATATATATATATATATATATATTTATATATATATATATATATTTATATATATATATATATATATTTATATATATATATATATTTATATATATATATTTATATATATATATATTTATATATATATATATATATATATATATATATATATATTTATATTTATATTTATATATATATTTATATTTATATATATATTTATATTTATATATATATTTATATTTATATATATATATTTATATTTATATATATATATATATATTTATATATATATATTTATATTTATATATATATATATATATTTATATATATATATATATATATATTTATATATATATATATATTTATATATATATATATATTTATATATATATATATATATATTTATATATATATATATATATATATATATATATATATATTTATATATATATATATTTATATATATATATATTTATATATATATATATTTATATATATATATATTTATATATATATATATATTTATATATATATATATATATATTTATATATAATATATATAAAATGATGTGGTGGTGGTGGTCCGCCTTACGCCGGTCCTTTTGCCCAAGGTGGTGTCTTATGCTCATTTATTCAAGATCTTTTGTCTGCCTCTGGGCCTTATTCTTTGTATCGCTGATGTAAGGGGGTCTACATTCCCTCAACAGGTGTTGATGTTTTTCCTGGATTGTCTCTTGTCCCTTAGGGGGACTGATGCCCCTTGGGGTTTGCGGGCGTCTCCATCCGTATGTGCCTGATCTCGTCTGCTTCCAAGGGTTATGCGCCCTTTGGACTGGTCTTGGATGGATTGTCCTTTCTGGTCCTAAGTACAGGTTTCGGCTTCTTGCTGATCCTTGTTAGTGTAGTGGTCAGTATCCCCGCCTGTCAAGCGGGAGACCAGGGTTCAAATTCCCCGTTGTTTTACCGAGGCTACTGTTTGCATTTGGACTGGTCAGGTTGTTACTCTGGCCTATTCTTTTAAGGGGAAGAATCTTCTTCTCTTTTTATTCTGTTTCTACTTTTGCTTGGGTACCTTGGGCCTTTCAGCACCAGGTTTCTGTTAAACAGGTTTTGCTAGACCGCTGCTTTTCTGTTCATACCTTTTCATAGGTTTTTTTTATGAGGTTGACTTTGGAGCCTTTGCTCATGTCGCTCTTGGTAGCAAGGTTTGCAGGTGACAGCGCCTTTACTGTCTGCTGTGCCTTTTTTTGATGGGGATCCCACCCTACTTTATGGACACTGCTATTGGATGTCCCACGTGTAAGTATTATATATGGAGCAGGATGTACTGTATGCTTAGAATAATACAATTCTGTGAAATACTCACCTGTAGAATTGGTATTATACGCATACAGTACGTCCTGCTCCACCCCACCCTGGTTTTACATTTTTCTGAATCCCCTGTATGGTGATTATCATTATTATTACCAGTTTTGGTAGTTGGTTTCTCCCGGCTTCTTTTCTCACTGCTTTTCAAGGCTGGGGATTTGTGGGAGGTCCCTGGGTATATGAAGGGCCGGGAGGAGCCTGTTTTTTGCATGTCTGCAGTGAACAGCGCCATCTGGCGGAGGATTACCCACGTGTAGGTATTATATATGGAGCAGGACGTACTGTATGCGTATAATAACAATTCTACAGGTGAGTATTTCACAGAATTGTATTTTTCCTCTTTGATCCCCACAGCGGCAAATGGTGGCTGGTTTGGGTCTTCTGTACTCTCCTTTTTTTGTCCTGTGGCCTTTTTAGGCAGCTGCCCATGCTTTAAGAGAGCAAACCTGTGGTGGGGAAGCTGCTACAATCTACATGACCGTAAATGAAGTGCACAGCATGATTAACTGGTACAGAATATAGAGATAGACATATTCACTGCACCAATGCCCTCGCTCTGTTAGAGACAGTAGGAGGCATGTGTAGATGCTGAGATCCTCCTGTATCCAAAAGTGCACTTTTACAAAATATCCATTCAGTAGTCTGTATGCAATCTCACCAGTTGAGGTGTCTGAGCCTTACAGTTTAGCGATACGGGTTCCTGGTGGAATAGTTTCTACTCTCACAGACCTCGACTTAAAAGTGGACCAAAACCCATTGCACCCAGTCTTTGAGTCTAAGATGCTCAATATTTGGGTACACTTCTGGTTCTCTGTGTACGCTCTTTGACCTGGCGATCTCACGGGGCATGCATAGGCTGCCTCTGGAACCCCTCCATCCTTTGCTCAAAACACCTGCCAGGTATACTTGAATGGCCAGCAGTGGGTGCACACAGCCTGAAGACTGTTGGCAATTAATTCATGATTCATTGCCGAACATTAATATGCATGACATTGAATGATGGGATTGCCGCACTGAGTTACGTACAGGGCAAACCGGGGATTCACACACGGGCTTCCTGTTTTTGACCAGTTCCAATATTAGTCCTTTATGGTCAATATGATCGAATCAGTACTAAACGTCCACTGGAACCAGTCAATGCGCGGTTATGTAACCTAATAAGGCGATCCAGTAACCATTAGTAATGAGTACAATGCATCCTGAGTGCTGATGCTATCTGAAAGTCCAGATTTGTCTTGCCTGCTCTTTGCTCCCTTCTCCTTGCTCTGCACGGGTTTATGCTCATCTTTGACTGTATATACTTTATTCTAAGTATGTCACACATCCCGCTTCAGATAGTCATTACACTTGGGTTATACCGACCTGTAGAGGGCGATCTTGCAGAGATGTCATGGAAAAAAAGGGAGCCCCTCCCGGTCCATAAATACCTGGTACCTCCCACTCATTCCCCAGTCTTTCATCTCTGCAGACGGCAAGCAAGTCAGAAGATGGATGTCTCCTCCTTGCAGGTAGCCGGGGTAACTCCCGGCCCGCTTGTTAGTCTATTTCTGCCTGGACCCCACTCTCTTAGTATTCACCTTGCCTACCAGCCTAGGCTGCTGGTCCGGGCAAGGGTAGACAGCACCTAATGGCGCTTAGGAGCTACGCTCCACCGTGAGACCCCATACTAAGGGGTAGGCAGTTTTGCCGGGTTGGTGATCCCGGTTTGGGATGCCCCGTCCCTTGCCCGTCTACCTTCCAACGTGGATTTCCTTGCTCCTTAGAGATGGGGGGGGGTCATTGTACGGGTCCCCTTTCTCCCTTAGCGTAATCTTTACTGTGTGTGTGCGTGTGATTCACTGTGTGAATGTTTTTAGTACTCGCCGGTGCTGGCTGTGCCGCAGCGCCGGCCGTTGTAGCAGATTCGGCGGGGGAGCTTCTTCCCCTTCAGGTGCGGTCGGCAGGGGGGCGGGGTCGGCCACTCTTTATTATTGTCAATGGTTAGTGTGCGGTCTTATGAAGCATAGTGTTGGGAGTTCATAACCCAGTCCCCCCAATTAATATTGCAATATAAGTATATCTGCATTGTGTGTGCATGGGCTTGATTGTGGTGCTGAACAGCCTTGTATTCTGTCTTCCAGGTGAACCCTTGTCGGATCCTAAAGGGTCCTCCCTGTCCTAGGGTCCCTGGTTAATTAAGATCTCCCCATAAATCCTCCCACTCGGGACACAGAAGGGGCATCCCGGATCGCTTATATTGCATAATTCCCCTGGGTATTGCGACTACCAATAAAATCACCATATGGAGGCTTCCCAGGATACCGGGCTCGGGCTCCCCTCGGGGCAACCCCGGCAGTGTTTGGGGTGTGGGGCATTTTTTTCCTTTGCATACCATGTGCGCAGCAGACTATTCCGCGGCAGTCCGGCTCCCAGGCGTCTGGTTCTGCGCTGCCGGTCCCTTCTCCTAGACCTCCCCCGCCTGACCTGTACCCCGTGTGATGTCGTCGCGAGTGGGGAGTCGCAATCTGAGGTGTGCACCAGATTGTCCAACCTTGAAAAATTATTTTCTAGCGCTGTGGCCGGAAAGGTCCCGGCTAAGAGAAAGCACTTGTCCCCAGCCACGCTGGCTTCTGATTGTGAGGAGTTTGATTCACTGGACTGGTCTGATTACCCCCCGCTAGAGGAAGGGGAGCTTTTTGAGTCGGATGGTTCTGACGATCAGCAGTTTGTTGGCGCGGATGCCGAGCAGGGTCAGGGGGACTCTTGGGATACCCCTGAGGTCCTGGCTCATATGTTTGAGGTTCTGGCAATCTCTCCTCCTGAAGTGACTCTTCCGCAAAAGGGGGAGTTCTTTGAGGAGGCTAAGCCGCGCTTAGAATTCCCTAATCAAAGGCATTTCGACAGCATTATTCTTAAGGAATGGGAGAGGCCTACTCGGCTTCCGGGTGTCCCTCCAGGTTAAGTTAAGAAATACCCCTGGAAGCGCTGGTCGTCCCCTCCCAAGGTGGACACCCCTGTTCTGGGGTTGTCTAGCACCTCTGTCTTGCATTCTCCTGACTGTTCTACTCTCAAGGACGGTGAGAGCAAACGCATTGACCAGATGGCTTGTCACTGTTTTGCCAGTGTCGGGTCGGCCTTGCGGCCTGTTTGTGCTTCAGCTCTTTTAACAGTGGCTTCTAGGTCGGTTGTTGGACCTGTTGTCTACCACCAGGCTTGACCCGGCTATTGATGAGTTCACCGCCCTTAAGCGGTGCGAATCGTTTTGTCATTTGTGCTAGCCGCCCTGGATGACACCATGGTGATGTGTAGTAGAACTTCGGCTTTGCTGGTGGCTATTCGGTGGTCGGTTTGGTTGCGCCAGTGGGCGGCTGATTTTGTGTCCAAAAAGTCTTACGGCTCTTCCCTTTCTGGGCTTGCGGCTCTTTGGAGAAAAATTGGATTCGGTCGCAAAAGGAGGTAGGTTACCTCAGCGAAGGAAGCAACGTCGTCCCTTTCGGGGGGGGGGGGGGGTGGCTTCATTTACCCCTTCTTTTCGTGGGGCCAGAGCTGGACGGGGACCGGCTGTCTTCCCCTCCAGAGGTGATTCCTGGAACAGGGGAAAGGGACGTGCCCGTCCAGGTCACAGCTAGGGCTCCAAGCCCAAAGTCGCTGCTAAGCCGGCTCAGCAATGAGGGAGCGCCCTCACCCTAGCAGGTGGGGGGGGGCGGCTGCGACACTTCTCTCCGGTCTGGGACCAGGAGGTCTCGGACAGATGGATTCGGGAAGTGGTGTCTTCCGGTTACAAACTGGAGTTCGAGATCCGGCCTCCTCCCAGATTCCTCAGGTCTTGGGTGCCCTTGGATCCTCTGGCCGCGCAGGGGCTCCGGGCGGCAGTAAAAGATCTCCTGGACATGGCTGTCATCTGCCCGGGGCCTCCCTCGGACCGGGGCCTGGGATGCTATTCCAATCTGTTCACGGTGCCCAAGAAGGATGGCTCTGTTCGTCCCATCCTGGATCTGAAGTTTCTCAACAGGTTTATCCGTTACAGGAAGTTCCGCATCAAAGCTCTGCCATAAATTCACTTCGGCAGGAGGACTTCATGACGTCCATAGACATCAAGGATGCTTATCTGCACGTTCCAATCTTCCCGGCACAGGTTCGTGGTGGAAAATCAGCATTTTCAGTTTGTGTCTCTTCCGTTTGGCCTTACCTCGGCTCCAAGGGTTTTCACCAAGGTGCTGGCGGAGGTGATGGCCCTCCTCAGAGCCCAGGGTATCCGCATCGTGCCTTATTTGGATGATCTGCTTATTATGGCATCCTCTCTCAGCCAGGCGGAGCTAGATACCAGGACTGTGGTAGCCACTCTGGAGAGATTCAGCTGGGTGATCAACTATCCCAAGTCCTTCCTCTCTCCGTTCAGGGTGGTGGTGTTCCTGGGAATGTCTCTGGATACTTCTCAGTCCAGGGTGTGCCTCCCCCGGCCCAAGGTTCTTTTGAGTCAGGAATTGACTCGGCTTTTCCTATCCATCCCTCGTCCGTCCATCCGGCTGGGGATGCGACTGGTGGGGATTGATGGTGGCGTCGTTCGAGGCGGTTCCCTTTGCCCAGTTTCACACAAGGACGCTCCAGCTCCATCTCTTGGTGGCCTGGGATGGGTCCCCGCTGTCATTGGATCAGTTGTTTCGGATGTCTCCCCGGGTTCGGCATTCACTTCGGTGGTGGCTGGAACCGAGCACTCTGAGGGGCAGATCCTTTCTGTCCCCTCGTTGGGAGACGGTCACCACGGATGCCAGCCTGTCAGGTTGGGGGGGGGGGTGGTTTGGAAGGATCTTCAGTTTCAGGGACTGTGGGGGCCTCAGGAGGCTCACGATCCCATCAATGTTCTGGAGCTGAGAGCAATCAGGTTGGTTCTGGCTCACTTGACTCATCAGTTACAGGGCTTACCGGTTCAAGTTCGGTCGGACGGCGGCCGCCTACATCAATCACCAGGGAGGGACTCTCAGCAGGCGTGCCCTCAGGGAAGTGTCTTGATCCTGGCTTTGGCATAGAGCAATGTCCCATGCATCTCGGCGGTGTACATTCCGGGAGTGGAGAACACGGAGGCGGACTCCCTGAGCAGGTGCTCATCTCGCCGGGGGGAATGGTCTCTCAGCCCCAAGGTGTTTCGGTTGCTTTGTCACTGGTGGGGGACCCCGGAGGTGGACCTCTTTGCCTCTTGTCAC
Organism: Gastrophryne carolinensis; assembly: GCA_027917425.1. Taxonomy (NCBI): domain Eukaryota; kingdom Metazoa; phylum Chordata; class Amphibia; order Anura; family Microhylidae; genus Gastrophryne; species Gastrophryne carolinensis. Next base: position 307,358,673 of record CM051239.1, on the reverse strand, counting down.
AGTCACAAGCTTCCGGCATTTGTCTCTCTCTCGCGGGATCCACTGGCTCTGGCAGCGGATGCCATGTCTCTGAACTGGAAGGATCTGGGATTTCTGTACCTGTTCCCTCCATTTCCCATGGTGGGCAAAGTGGTGCGCAAGCTGGCCCTAGAGGGCGCGCCAGCAATCCTGGTGGCTCCAAGATGGCCAAGACAGGTTTGGTTCACAGACGTGGTAAGGTTGGCAGCAGATCAGTTAGATCTGCCCCTTCTGCCGGATCTGCTCACTCAGGGTCCACTGCTCTACCCCAATTTACCAACGCTGGCTTTGACGGCGTGGCTGCTCCATCTTGAGGGAGGAAGGTCTTTCTGATGCTGTCATTCAGACTCTGGTTAGGGCTAGAAAGAAGTCTTCCTCTGCCATCTACTATAGGATTTGGAGGTCTTATATTGATTGGTGTGAGGACCGGGCCTTGCCTTGCAGGGTGTTTTCTATCCCTAGGGTTTTGGAATTTCTGCAACATGGCCTGGACCTGGGTTTGCAGCTTAGTACGCTGAAAGGGCATGTTTCTGCCCTGGCGGTTTTCTTTCAAAAGTCTTTTGCTCTTCACCCTCTGGTTAAGACCTTTTTCCAGGGGATTACGCATTTGCGGCCTCCTAGGAAACCTTTGCTCCCAGTTTGGGATTTACATTTGGTTCTTTCTGCTTTTCTCCTTTTGAACCTTTGCAGGATATTGCTCTTTCTACGCTTACTCAGAAGGTTGCGTTTCTGGTTGCCATCACTTCCGTTCGGCGTGTTTCGGAGTTGGCGGCTTTGTCCATTAAGGCTTCTTACTGTGAGAGGCATCAGGACAAGGTTGTTTTCCGCTTCAAGACAGATTTCCTTCCTAAGGTGGTTTCTGCCTTCCATCTTAATCAGGACATTGTTCTACCCTCCTGGTGTCCTAAGCCCAGCAATGACAAGGAGAGGGTTTTGCATTCTCTGGATGTGGTTCGCTGTGTGAAGTACTATTTTTGGTGGCTACTTCTTCCTTTCGTAGGACTGACGCCCTTTTTGTGGTGCCCTCCGGGCCTAGGAAAGGTTTGGCTCCCGCCAAGTCTTCATTAGTAAATCGATTCGCCAGGCCATTGTTGGGGCCTATTCTGCCAAGGGGAAGGTTCCCCCTTTTCGTGTTACTGCTCATTCCACTCGTGCTGTTGGGGCGTCCTGTGCTTTCCAGCATCAGGCCTCTGTTTAGCAAGTTTGTAAGGCTGCTACTTGGTCTTCAGTTCACACTTTTTCCAAGTTTTACAAGGTTGATGTGCGGGCCTCAGCGGATGCTGTTTTTGGCCGCAAAGTTCTGCAAGCTGCAGTGGTTTAAGTTTGTGCATTGTTGCCTTGTTTTGGATCCCCGCCCTTTATGGACACTGCTATTGGATGTCCCAAGTGTAATGACTATCTGAAGCGGGGTGTGTGACATACTTAGAATAATACCATTTTGTGAATACTCACCTGTAAAATGGGTATTATAAATATGTCACACACCCCGCTTCACCCCGCCCTTTGGTATTCTGGATCCTTTCTATGGTGAACCTTTTTTACTGTTACTGGTTATTTTGGCTCTTCCTGGTCCCTTTACTGCTGTCTTAATACTGGGGAATGAGTGGGAGGTACCAGGTATTTATGGACCGGGAGGGGCTCCCTTTTTTTTTCATGACATCTCTGCAAGATCGCCCTCTACAGGTCGGTATAACCCAAGTGTAATGACTATCTGGAGCGGGGTGTGTGATATACTTATAATACCCATAATACCCATTTTACAGGTGAGTATTCACAAAATGGTATTTTTTTAGAACCTAATTTTCTGCATTTTTGTGGGGTTGGCCTGTGTACAGGAAGCTCCTATTGAGATTTTATGGCTTTGTGCACAAGAACTCCCATGTATAGTTCTCAAAAGGAGGCTTCCTGCACACAAGCCATAGCCGCTTGGTTCTGATGCTGTGAGAAAGCAGTGAGAATGAGCCTTCATTATTTCTCTCATATTCCACTCCAGGGCATCGCTGAATGAGATACAAATGGGTTAGTGCGCATCTGAAGATAAAAGGTGTGGTTCCTCCCGGCCTATATATACTACTGGCTGCCCTCTGCAATCCAGTTTCATTCTTGCAGTTGGAATGGGCTGTGAAGGTTGTACTTGGATTTTTTTTTTCCTTAAATGTATTTACTTTTCCTTTTTTATGTAGGTTTTTGTTCAGGACGCGGGGATTTAACCGGTCTTCCAGGCCTTTACGCTAACACTGATCTGGTGGACCCACTGTGTCTCCTGGAGTTGGTTAGGCCGGTAGTAGGATCAGGGGTAAAATTAAAGGTAGGTGCCAGGGTCCTGAGGGCGCTATGGGACATCACTTACATTTTTGTGAATGGGACCAGCAAGGTCTGGTAGATCCTTTCTAAATGGACAACCAGCTGGAGGTTTTGTTTGGTGACCTGCAGGCTGGACCATGACAAACATTGTTCCCCTTTGCTTGTTCTTTTCCACTGGAGCGAAAAGCTGTGTACTTTTATTTTTTTATTAATATTGGCAGGCATGTGGAGGAAAGAGGAGAGTCACAGGGGAATAGTTCAGTGAGCTCTTATAAATTTTTGCGTCATGCAGCACTGCCATTGGTCGAGGTGCAGGGCTAGGACACAGACTTTCTTCTAGCAGGGAGGAGTACTAGGGGTCGCTGCCGGACTGATCTGCTGCCGTTGTTGACTGAACCATGGGCCTCCACCTGTGCCTGCCTTCAAACCCCTCCAGCGCCTGGATCAGGTATCCAGGCATGCTTTTTCCGTAGTGCGATTGACCTTATGGTCAGCCTGCACTGTGGCCATGGCAGGCAAGAAGTGGTTAAAACAGTTCAGTTCTCAGATTCAGGTTGATCACTCCCATGATTGCTCTCAATTGATTAAGTCCAGCATAATCTAAAAGTATGTCATCTCTGATATGGATTATTTTGTTAGACTAAATGCCAAGAGTTTAGCTCTGTTGGTGGCTCAGAGGCATCTCTATGGCTTAAGCTATGGTCCACCAACTCGACTTTCAAGAAGTAGCTTGCGAGGGGATCCCAACCACCCTGATAGCGCACCATTGGCCAAGGAGAAATTGGTTTTCAGACATAGTAAGAATGTTGGAAGGCGACCGCTGGCGGCTGCCCGAGAATCCAGATCTACCCACACAGGGGCCTTTACAGCACCCCAATTTACGAGGTCTGGTTTCCATAGCCTGGCTATTGAAACCTCCATCCTGGCAGAAAGAGGCTTATCTGCCAGGATCATCTGGACAATGATTTGGGCCATAGAAGCAGACTTTGTCAACAATTTATAACAGTCTGGCAGGTTTTCCTCGTTTGTTGCAAATCCAGGGCTTTTGCTTGTAGGAAATTTTCAGAATCCTGGAAGTTTTGCAGAGGGGTCTCGATGAGGGACTTCAATTTGAGTACCCTCAAGAGACAGATCTCTGCTTTATCAATCTTTTTTTCAGAAGCTCTGAAAATAAGCTTATAAGGATGTTTTTGCAGGGGGGGGGGGCACCCATGTGCAACCTCCGCCAAAGCCTCTACTGCCTGTTTGGGACTTGAATTTAGTCTTATTGGCCCTCCAGGATCCTCTGTTTGAGCAGCTGGCAGAAGTTTCACTGGGGTTGATGACACTTAAGGTCATCTTTCTAGTGGCAATTACCTCTGTGTGGCGGGTTTCTGAATTAGCAGCCTTATTCGTTAGGCCTCCTTAGTCCTACACAAAGACAAGGCGGTCTTCTGTTTTTAAAAAGGATCTTCCTAAGATAATTTCCTCCTTCCATCTTAATGAAGAGGTGGTTTTGCCCTCATGTCCCACTCTGGTTAGCCATAAGGAGAGAGTCCTCCACTCCTTGGATGTAGTTGGAGCTCTTAAATATTATCTCTCCGCTACTCCGCTTGTTTATTACATTTTTGACGGGCCAAGGAAAGTCTAGCGTCAGCTAAGTCTACCATCAGCCGGTGGATTAGTCAAGCAGTGATTAAAGCTTACGTCTCCAAGGGGAGGAACTCTCCTTTTCGGTTGAAGGCCCATTCTACCCGGGCTATTGGAGCATCCTGGGCTTTTCAGTGCCAGGCTTCAAAAAGAGCAGGTCTGCAAGGATGCTACCTGGTCCATGCGACCTGGTCCAGATAAGGTTGACACTTGGGATTTCCACCCTGGAAGGGCACTGTTTTGGGAGGTCGGTGACGCCCTGGAGTGGAATATAAGAGAAAATACAATTCTGTGATTATCACCTGTAGAATTGCTTTCTCTCCTCTTCCACTCCAGGGTGTCACACCTACCCTATCTGCTAGGCTACCATATCCATTCCTTAGCTGCCATAGTCCTAGTGAAGCCGGAGAAAATAAGAAAGGAGTTCTAAGAGCTGTCCTTGTTTTCCAGTTAAATGTGGGATCACTTAGGATGCCTTCATCCTCCTGGGCGGCGGTTTCTACTGCTTTTCAGTTACTGGATTGCGGAGGGTAGCCAGTAGTGTTGAAGAGCCACAACTTTTTATCTTGCAGTCCTGCCTTTCGCACGAGAGTTAACACATTTGTATCTGATTGGGCGATGCCCTGGAGTGGAAGAAGAGAGAAAGCAATTCTACTGGTGAGAATCACAGAACTGTATTAATCCCTGTCCCTTGGTCATTCTGATTTGAGATTCATTCCCCTAATGCAAGAAATACACTCGTTTTGCTGCGACTTATCAGCTATGATAACTAAAATTAAACGAAAAGCATAAAAGGCTAAACTGCCGCATACACCTTGGTAAACTTTGAAAATTGCCATTGACTTTCATTGTCTACCTTGGGGCTGATTCAACACCAGCTGATTCAACAGCTCTGGCCATACTCTGTCAAAGCTAAGCTGTGTGTAACTGAATGAACCATTGCAGGAGAGCACCAGGGGGCGATATTGTATGGCCCCCAACAAGACTGCATACTATTAGTGTGTTTATCAATATTGTGCAAAGGCTTTAATGTAAAAACAAAAAAAAAAGCTGTTTTGAGGTACTGTGCTGGGGATAGAACCTTTCTGGCCGTTTTGATTGCTTTAACCCTTTAACCGCCAGCCTACCTTGAGATTTTGTCACCCTTTGTTGCCAGACCATTTTGCACTATTTTGCGCTCCCCTTGTTCAACTGTGATTTTTGAGGGGATTTCCAGGGATTTCCCAGGAAAATGATATATTGTTTTTTTCAGCATAGTCTGGGCTTTAACATGAAATGTCTTGTTTGTCATTTGTTAGGTGTATTCTTAATATTTTTGGGTGAAATATGTGCAAAAAAAAAAAAAAAAAAAAAATTTTTTACATATTGTAGTTTTTTTTGGAATAAAAAATGTAAGTTTGTCAATAAAATCTTATTGCGTGTGAAATCCCAATTTCTCCCGGTTACAGCGGTACCACATATGTATAGGTAGACACCCTTTCCTGCCCAGGAGACTCCCCCAAACTGAAACAGCGCTTTAGGAGATTTTCAGATAAAATACAACTATGCTATGCAATATGCGCACCTTGCGGTTTTTCCAGAAAAACAACCCTTTACATTTAAAATACCCCCAACAAACTATATATTCTCTGGAAGTACACACCTCAGGCTTTCTAGGCGTACCAAGCTTGTGGATGTGGCCATAGTTTTCTGGAAGTAATCCCTCAACGTAATCTTTGGTTGCAAAGAGTTTCCCTAAAAAAAGGATAAAAAAGCAGAATCAAAGCCACATTTTCCTAAAAAAACTATATACAAACAAGAAAAATCAAGTTTAATCTGAAAAAGCAACATCTCCCGAACAGAACGATACCCAACATGCATAGCTTCTGTCAAGGGAAGAGTTGCCAAACACCCCAAAGTAAAGCATGTGCGTAACGGTAATTTTACTTGAAAATTTCAGCTCTGCAGACAAAGTGCGCACCTTGCGATTTTTCAACCAAAACAACCCTTTACATTTGGAATATCCCCCATAAACCATATATTCCCTGAAAGTACACACGTTAAGCTTTCTAAGGGTACCCAGCTTGCTGTAGTGTGCTTATCTTTCTGGAATTAATTCCTCAAAGAATTCTTTGGTTGCGCAGGGTTTCCCTAAAAAATTTATAAAAAAGCTGAATAAAAAACACCTTTTCCTAAAATATAAATATGCAAACCAGAAAAAACAAGCTAAGTCTGAAAGCGCAAGGTCCCCCGAACAGAACAATACCCAACATGCATAGCTACTTTTAACCCTTTTAATTGCCAGCCTACTTGAGATTTTGTCACCCTCTGTTGACAGGCCATTTTTCCCCATTTTGCGTCATGTTTTGCGACATGTTTTGCGCCATTTTTGCTGGAACTTTCAGAAAAATTATATATTTTTTTTGCAGCAGAGTTTAGACTTTAACATGAAATGTCTTGTTTGTAATTTTTTTTTTTTTTTTTACAATATTATTAAGTGAAAAAAAAAATAAATAAATAAAATTTTTTTTTTAGAAAATTGACTCCTTTATTTTAAATAAAAAATGTATTTTATTAAGGAAAATCATATTGCATGTGAAAGCCCCATTTCTACCGATTAGAACGGTACCACATATTTATCGGTAGCCCCCCGTTCCTGCCCAGGAGACCCCCCCTAACTGAAACAAGTATTTTATAACATTCACAAAAAAAAACACAAAAACCATCCACACTACAAAGGGTTAAATCGAGAAAAAAAATGACATAGGGTCCCCCCTCCCAGGGGAGGGAGACCCCATTTTTTTTTTTTGATTTTTAAGGGTTAAAAACCCTTAAAAATCAAAAAAAAAATGACGTGGGGTCCCCCTTACCCACAGTAACCAGCCCGGGACCAGCTATGGGGGCTTGTAGGCACAGAGTGGGGGGGCCAGCTTTTGTGGCCCCCCCACCCTGCAGCCTACGAGCCCACATAGCCCATGTGGGCCCGGGCTCTTCTGCCCCCCCCTGGCCTTTGGGGAGGCAGGTAATGGGGGTGCCGGGGGTTAATGGCAAGCCACCCGCTAGCGCAGGTGGCTTGCCATCCCCCCAGCCTTGTGAACTGGTATAGGGGTCATGGACCCCTTACCAGTTCACAAGGGGTTAAATGTAAATAATTACACAGACACAAGCAGAGAAAAAAATTTTTTATTAATTTTTATTTTTTTTTACACTGTACTCACCTCCCATCCATCCTGGAGCACTCTGTCCCTCGGCGATCACTGGCTTCTGCTCACTTGCTAGAAGCCTTTTATAGCTGCTGGATGACAGAACACAAAGGGTTAATCAAAAAAAAAAATGACAACGGTTCCCCCCTTCCAGGGGGGGCGGACCCCATTTTTTTTTGATTTTTAAGGGTTAAAAACCCTTAAAAATAAAAAAAAAAAATTGACGTGGGGTCCCCCTTACCCACAGTAACCAGCCCGGGACCAGCTATGGGGGCTTGTAGGCACAGAGTGGGGGGGCCAGCTTATGTGGCCCCCCCACCCTGCAGCCTACGAGCCCACATAGCCCATGTGGGCCCGGGCTCTTCTGCCCCCCCCTGGCCTTTGGGGAGGCAGGTAATGGGGGTGCCAGGGGTTAATGGCAAGCCACCCGCTAGTGCAGGTGACTTGCCACCCCCCAAGCCTTGTGAACTGGTATAGGGGTCATGGACCCCTTACCAGTTCACAAGGGGTTAAAAGTATAAATAAAAACAAACACACATGTTTTCAAATATATTTATTAAAAAATAAAAAACATTTTACCTTTACTCACCTCCGATCTTCAGAAGCAATGTCCCGCGGCGATCTGATGCAGGTGACAGCTGGGCAGAGAAGGGGGGAGGCAGGCGATCGGAGGATCGCCTACCTCCCTCCTTCTCCGCCCAGCCGTCACCGGCATCTGAGAGGAGAACTGCCGGGTGCCCCGATGACACCCGGCGGTGACGTCATTAGCCCCGCCCCCGAAGGGGCGGGGCTAAAATCCAAGATGGCGGCCGCCATCGGAAGATGCGACTGAGGGAGGGCTGTTATGCCCCCCTCCAGAAGACAGAAGACCCGGGGGGGGTAATCGGAGCCCCCCCCCCATGAAGAGGAGAGGCGGCGGGAGTCGGCGGGAGCGGAGGTGAGTAACTGTCATTTTTTTTTTTTTTTTTTTTTTTAACAGGGAATCCGGCGGCTGCTGAAACGGGGGGGGGGGCACCCTATTCCGGGCCCTCCCCTGCAGCCGGAGAAGCCCCGATCGGCGATCGGAGCCCCGCTGGCTGAAGAGGAGACCCGGCCGGACCAAACAAGGGGTCAGGTAAGTGATTTTTTTTTATACTTTTTATTTTATTAATGGGGAAAGTCAGGCACGTAAATTTTACGTGGCTGGCGTTTAACGGTTGGAGAGGCAGCCACGTAAAATTTACGTGGCTGGCGTTTAAAGGGTTAAGTTGATCTATAGATGGTACGGTGCTACGGTTTGCCTCCAATTTAGTCAAAAAAAATAAATAAAAAGTTGTACAGAAGTAGCAAGAATAGATTGAAATACCATAGCAAGCTTCAAAATTGGCATCCAAAAGAGGAAATTGTAGAAAAAACGAAGTACACAAAAATGAAGCATAAAAAAAGTGGCATCATTTTCTGAAGAGACATGTATCCTGTTTCCCTACAAATAAGCCCTAATATTTTTCAGGATTTTTGAAGATAATATAAATATAAGCCCCATCCCAAAAATAAGCTCTATTCAGTTATAGGGACAATAACTGCAATTGCCTGGTGCACCAGGACCAGAAGGCTCCCGTCAGGGTAGTTTCCTGCTCATTGCACCAGGTATACATGCACGCTAGCAGCCTGCTAAGGTGTCACGTGACAGCCTGTGATATATTGTGGAGCCTCGCATATGCTAGGGAGCCGCATGCAAAAGCCAGGACTTGTAAGTATACAGCGCACCTCATGCTGCAGACTCTGCAGCCCTAATATATGACCCTGTCTTTTTTTTGTCTAATTGCTTTCCCTTTCTCTTTTCTAGGTATATACTTATTATTTGCATTTGAAAAAGAAGCTTGAATGGACATTTTGGTGTTTTTTTTTTTTTTCAGATGTATTGTGTGTTTTTGTTACTGTGCTCAGAAGTTATACATGTTGGAAATGTTAACTTTAAAATTAAGTGCCAGTTGCAAATGCCGTCCGTGACAGGCTTATTTTGTTTGTAAATTGAAATGAGATCTGAAACTATTTTTTGTATATAAATATATTAAGCAATTTTTGTATGCTTTTATGCATGCAGCTAGGAAAATACTGTATGGCATTGGAACATGTATTTTTTTTTGCGTTCTAATTTAATACTAGGCTACAATTGTCAAAAGTTTAACACTAGCATTTACCGTGAATAAAAAAAAGCCATTTTAACAAAGCCTTTTGTGTTGGCTGTAATTTTTTAAATTTTTTGTTTAAAATGTTTTTTTAAGGGTTCTTGCTAGAATTCTGCTTTTATTCCGCTTTTATTTTTTTGTTTTTTTTGTTTCCGCAGTTCTGCACTGCTGAGCTGCAAGAAATTTCTTCATTAAAAAGCCTTCCATTTAACTAATGCATTTGCAATTCAGAAACACAGGAATTACCATATTTTTCACCCCAAGATGCCCCAAAACAGATGCCATCAGCTGAGGTTGGGAAGCCCACTTGGACAGTCAACAGGTTAAGGGAAAGTGGCCAACGACCTTGGCAGTCAGGTCTTCAAACTTCAGAGAACTCCTGGCACTGACTCACTTTCTGCCAGACATAGCAGGCAGATGTCCAGATACGCTCAGACAATGCTTCCACAGTAGTTTACTTAAATCATCAGGGCAGACCAGATCCTCGGCACTGATAAACCTATCCAGTTCAGTTCTACTTCCATTACAGTAGCAAGTTTGGCCCATTTTGGCAGTCCATCTAAAAGGGACCCTGAAAGTTCTTGCAAATTACTTGAGTCCGGGTTCAGCAGAGTGGTGTCTGAACCAAGAGATTTTCCATCAGATTGTAAATGCATGGGGCCTCTCTTCATAGCTCCGTTTTGGCCAAGAAGAGCCTGGTTCGCTGAACTAAAACGAATGGTGAAAAAGGGCCTCTGGGCTCCTTTCGTGAGGTGATGGATGGCTTTAACGATCTGGATAGCAGATTGCATTGGAAGCAGATCTGGAGGATCAAGTTAAAGTTTGGATTCAATGCTTATGTAATGCAACTTGGAAAGAGGGCAATCCATCCTATGTCTTTATCTTTTGCTTTCTTGATTGTACTGTACCTTTATGTTGAAAACTAATAAACTTGATTATGCAAAAAAAGGGCCTCTGGAAACCTCCAGATATTCCGATTATCCTTCATCAGGGTCCCATTCTAAATCCAGACCGATCAAGGTTTCAACTGACCGCATGGATCCTGAAGGGACCATCTTAAAAAGTAAGAGCTGTTTGGCAAGGATGATAGAAACTCTCCTGGCCAATCAAAAGTTGACCACTAGACTAGGTATGGAAATGTTTTTCTTCTTTTTGTGAAGTCACAATTCTCGAATTTCTGCAGGGTGGTTTCGAGAAAGGACTAACAGTAAGCACACTAAAGATACAGACCTCAGCCTTATCGGTCTTAGACCGACAATTGAAACAGGATGAACTAATTAATCGATTCTTCAAATGAATCACTCGCAAAAGACCAGCACCCTTTAAGGGCTTTCCAACATGGGACTTATCAATCGTGCTAAAAGGATTAATGGAACCCCTTTAAAACCTTTAGAAAAAGTTTCAGAAAAGTGGGTGTCACTGAAATGTAGTTTCCGGCTAGCCATCACATCAGCCAGATGAGGTGAACTACAGGCCTTATCATTGAAGGAGCCTTACTGTTCCGTTCTCCCAGATAAAGTCCTACTTGGTCCTAATCCATTATTTTTGCCATAAATAGTTACTGCTATGAAGTCTTTGGATATAGTGCTTCCAACGTTGCCAGCCAGAGCAGGCAAGGAAGAGGATCTCTCATGTCTAGATTTGAGGTGAGCGCTGATTATTTATCTGGAAAGTTCCAGCGAATGGTGAATAGCGGAACAACTTTTTGTAAACTTCAGTGGAAAAAGACTTTTGCACAGGCGTATTCATCCGGGGGAGTTCCTACCCCATAAGTTTCTTGCCACTCAACGAGAGCCATGTCGGCATCCTGGGCAGAGAGGACAGATGCCTCTTTGAAAGAGATCTGCAGGGGCGTGGCTTGGCAGCTGAGAGTAACCGCTCTGATAGATTGAGAGGCCCTGAGCCATAAATGGCACAGCTGCAGCTCCACAAACTCACCCACAGCCTCAGCAGACATCCAGGAGGCGACCGGACCCCTCACAGACCATGCTCCCAGCCAGCAGCAGGAAGAAGGGCCCCAGGGAGACTTGCAGATCGGCAGCCCCTGGATCCAAGATGGTGGCTGCAGAGGGGAGGACATGCGAGGAGGCTCCCTCAGGCAACACACTGCCAGACACAGGAGTGGTGAGGGCAGAGGACCTCTCCCTAGACTCTGCTGATAGCTGGCCACCCCCTTCCCCAACCTCCCAGCCTAAGCCTCAGATCCCTCATGTCAGCAGTGATATCCTGTCACACCTCAGATCTATTGTTAGAGACGAGATCGCTGCTGTAACAGTAAAACACACTGAGACAGTGTTGAAGGAAATCGGGTACCTGGGAGGGAGGACAAAAGCCCTGGAATCCCGTATGGATGACACTACTACAGTCCTAGAGAGCCAGAGAGCTATGCTGGAACAGCTTCAGGATGAAATATCTCAAAGAAGAATTAGAAAACCGTAACCGCAGGTCCAATTTGAGATTCCGGGGGCTCCCAGAAGCAATGGAGGACTCTGTGGGCACAATCACAGCACTCCTACAAGAGCTGGTCCCAGAAATACCAGTCGAAAGACTGGAGCTCGATAGAGAACACAGAGCCTTAACCAAAAGACCAGCAGACGGCCCTCCACGGGACATTATAGTTAAATATTCTTAGTATACAGTACGTCCTGCTCCAGATATAGTACTTACACTTGGGTTATCCTCCGCCAGATGGCGCTGCACTGCAGAGACATGCAAAAACAGGCTCCTCCCGGCCCCACAAATCCCCAGATTTCTTTGCAGTGCTTACTGCGAACACATGAAGTATCACTCTCTCGCAGGTGAGCGGGGCTATTAAAGCCTGCGGCCCTGTTGGACTATTCCCACCCATCCTTGTGATGCCTCCCAGCCTGGGCTGCGCTGGTCGGGTGAAGGTAGGCAGCACCATGCGTGCTTATGGAGCGCTGCTCCCCCGCAGTCCCCCACCAAAGGGTAGGCGGTGTAGGCTGATGGTGAGCCTCTATGGGATGCCCCGCCCGCATTATTGCCCCTCGCCCCATGTAGCGGTGGGCCCTGTACGAAGGGTCGCCATCCTTCCTCGTTCCCCCTGTAGTCGGGGGGGGGGGAAGAAAGGGGGGGTGTGCCTGTAGTGTCTGTGTATGATTGTACATACGACAATTTTATTATAATATATTGTGTCAGCCGCCGCACCTTTTTGTGTTTTACTCGTATAACTGCCGCCGCACGCGTTTTTTTTCCTTCATTGGATGTTCCGCGCCGGGCGGCAGCGTTACCTCAGGCACCTCTTGTGTCCTCATTGGCGATGTTGGACTTCGCGCTCTTCGGGAGGGCGGGGCCTGGTCTGGCGCGCTCCGCGTCATGGCTCGCTCTGGCCCGCCCTTCGAGGTACATGGCGCCATTTTGTCCGTGCGCGACGCGTGGGACGTTTCTTGCTTACCGTGGTCCGTAAGTTCCCTCTCGGGCGGCTTATACTCATTGTAGTGTTTCGGTTCTGACGCCATTCTTTTCTCATTGTGTCTTTCAGACTGGTGAACACCATTGGCTTCTCCCGGCCCGGTGTATTAGGGGCCTTGTAAAATCCTCCCACTAAAATCCCTAGCGGGTCTTTGGGGCATCCAGGGTTGCTTATAGCATCAATCCCTGCTTGCATATTGAGCCTAAATAATCACCATATGGAGGCATCTCAGAATTATGTGACCGGGGTCCCCCTGGGACAAGACCGGCTGTGTATAGCGTGTGGACAACCCCATGCTGATGCTGACAGGGCACGGGTCTGCGTACCCTGTGCCGAGCAAGCACTGGCTCTGCAATCAGGCCTGCCAGTGGCTGCACCTCGTTTCAATTCGCCTATCTCCCCATGCATAAATCTCACTCCTGCTGAGTCGCATACAAGTGGGGATTTGCAGCCTGTTGTGTCTTCTAGACTGCCTATGGCTGAACAGATTATTGCGAGGTGGTCAGAGCGCAAGGGCCCTGGTAAGAAGCGGCACTTGACGCCTCATGTTACTATTTTCCCTATGGGAACTGAGGAAGGAGAGCTCTTCTCTGACTCGGGCTCATCTGATGGGCCGGGGAGTCATGACGATTCTGTCCATGAATACTGGGCCCAGAGTGACACGGATGATCTGTTGATTAAGGTGTTTGAGGTTCTGGCTATCTCTCTCCCTGGTGAGGCTCCCAGGCAGAGAGGGGAGCGTTTCCATACAGCAACAGCATGTTTGGAATTCCTGGAGCTGGCACATTTCCAGACTCTTGTGCTCAAGGAATGGGAGTGCCCCAGTAAACTGCCAGGGGTCCCAGGGGACTGGGAAAGGAAGTACCCTTTCCCCCCGTGGTGGTTAATTTTGGTCACCCCCCCGTGGTGGATGCCCCGATCATAGGGGTTCCTAACCCCCCTTTATTGCAGCCCCTGCTTATACTACCCTTTGGGATGCTGAGGACCAGCGCATTGATCTGCTGGCCTCCCGCGCCTTTACATGTGCAGGGACCGCGCTGCGCCCGGTCTGTGCCACGGCTATTACTGCCGTGGCCGCTAGAACCCTAATTAGCAAGATGCTTGCTCGTCCCCCCGATGATCTCCCCTGGGATGTGTTTAATGCACTCTCCAGTTGTGATATGTTTGTAAAATTTATCCTATTAGCGTTGGATGACACCATTAAAATGTTTGCAAGAACTTCTGCCCTTGTGGTGGCTATACGGCGCTTGGTCTGGCTGCGACAGTGGGGTGCTGACGATGCTTCTAAAAAGACTCTTACTGGGCTTCCCTTTAGAGGGCTACGCCTGTTTGGGGCCCGTCTAGACCTGTTTGGTAAGAAGGGTAAGTCACCGCAACGCAGGCGGCCGTCTTTCCCCCCCCCCCCCCTTACCATAGTGTTAAACAAGAACCAGGGCTGTCGTTCGCGGGGACTCGCGCAGACTCCTGCCCCGGGAGCAGCAGACAACGCCCTGGCCCCTCCAGTGGGGCTCAGCCTAAATCTTCCACCAAGCCCCCTCAAGCATGATGTGGCGCCCTCGCCCTTCTGGGTGAGGGGATGGCTGCGGCACTTTGCTCTTGCCAGGAGGCATCACGCCTCATACTGGTGGATTCAGGAGGTAGTGTCCTCCGGATACAAGATAAAGTTTGCTGCGCGGCCTCCCCCAAGATTATCAGGTCCCGGGTACTCCTGGTCCCTGCCTCTGTTCAGGTACTGGCGCAGGCCATGTAAGGCCTGCGGGGTCTGAGGGGTCACTTGCAGATTGCCCTTAACAGGCAGAGGCAGGGGCCGCTGCACCAACCTTTCCACAGTCCCCCAAAAGGATGGATCAGTCTGGCCCATTCTGGATTCACAGGTTCTCAGCAATTCTCCAATTACAGGCAGTTTCTGCATGGAAACTCTGAGATGGGCCATCAGCGCCTTGCACCAAGGGGGCTTCTTGCCGTCTGTGGAGCTCTAAGATGCTTATGTTCACATCCCTGTGCCTTCAGGACACCGAGGCTCTTCAGGTTCGTGTTGGAAGTCCAACACTGCTAATTTGTGGCCTTGTTATCTGGCCTCTCTTCAGCTCCCAGAGTGCTCACCTGGCCTCTTCAGCTCCCAGAGTGCTCACCCAAGTGCTAACAGGGGTGATGTCTCTGAGACCAAGGGGCGTCCGCGCAATGACCTACCTAGACGTCCTTTTTCACTTCCCAGTCTCTACGTCAGGATAAGTTGGATACCCGGCTGGTGGTGTCCATTGGGAGTCATTTGGAAGGGTGATCAATCACCCCAAGTCCTCATTGTCCCCTTAATTGGTAACTCCATTCCTAGGAATGAATCTGGATTCGGTTCACATGAGAATCTTCCTTTCTCAGCAATAAAGTGGGCAATCTGGTTGCATGGGGTCAGTCCCTCATTGCTGTCCCGGTCCCTTCACCAGGCAGGGATGCAGCTGGTGGGCCTGTTGGTGGCTTGCTCAGAAGAGGTCCCTTATGCTCAGTTCCCCTTGGGCCCTTCTGCTACTTCTATTGATACCGGACAGGGATCCAGCATCCCTGGAGCAGGGTCTGTGTGCCTTCCCATCTGGTAAGGAGGTCCCTCTTGGAGTGGATGAACTCAAGGAACCTGTCTGGGAGCAGTTCCTTCTTGCCCCTTCCTGGAAACGGTCACCATGGATGCCAATCTATCAGGTTGAAGGGGAGGGGTTTCTTCTGAAACTCCCTGCTGTTCTGGGGGAGGTGGGGCCCTTAGAAGGTCCATATACCTATCAATGTTTGAAACGGTGAGCGTTTTCAGTAGGTTCTATCTCGCTTGACTACTCCTCTTCTGGGCCTGCCTGTTTGGGGGCGCTCGGTCTGTCTGACGACAGTGTCCTACATTAATCATTTGGGAGGGGCCTGGAGCAGGAGGAAGTGTCTATGATCCTAATCTGGGTGGAGACAATGTTCCCTGCATATCAGTGATATTCGCTCCGGTGGGGGTCCCTCTGCAACAGGATGTGCTAATCCCTGTGTCACTATGGGGTTCAACCAGTTGTGGATCTGTTTTTGTCCCATCGCTATCACAAGCGCTCGGCCCTTGTTTCCCTGTCCCAGGATCCTCTGGCCGTGGTCCGGATGCCTTAGTAACGTCATGGCTGGACGTTCTGTATGTCTTTTCTCCATTACCCTGCTAGGCAGGGTTCTGTGCAAGATTGCTCTGGAAGGGGGACCAGTGATTCTGGTGGCCCCCGGGTGCCCTAGAGTGTGGTTTGCAGACGTACCGAGGGCAGTAGTTCTGTACGTTCTGCCAGGAGTGCCAGCTCCGCTCACTCAGGGCCCCTTTACGTCACCCAATCTGCAGACTCTGGCCTAGACGGCCTGACTGCTGAAACATCCATCTTGGTGAAGACAGGCTTATCTGTCTTGGTGATTGAGACTATGGGAAGACTAGGAGCAAGCTTCTTCTCCTCCTTCTTCCATCTGTTATAGGGTATGGCATACCCATATTGATTGGTGTGAGTCTAGGTCTCTTCCCTGTTGGGCGTTCTCAGTTCCCAGGGTTCTAGAGTTATTACAGCATGAGTTGGAGTTGGTTCTCCAACTCAGTACTCGGAAGGGTCAGGTTCTGCCCTGGCCGCCTTACTTTAGAAGTCTTTTGTTCAGTTTTTCCTTGGTCAAGACTTCCTTCTGGGGGTATTCATGTGCGTCCCCCATGTAATCCTATGGTCCCCATTGGGATTGTATTTGATTCTGTCTGCCTTGCGGTTTTTTTTTCCCTTGGTCCTATTCAGGATGCTGTCTGGCTGCTCTTACTCTCAAGGCTGTCCTTCTGGTGACTGTTACTTCGGTCAGTCGTATGTCTGGTGGGCTGCCCTGTCTATCTAGCCCCCATTCTTTGAGATACACCAGGATGGGTGGTGTTCCGCCTGAAGCCGGACTTTCTGCCTAAGGTGGTGTCTTATGTTCATTGTTTCAAAATATTGTTCTTCCTTCCTACCTTATTCCTAGCAACCCTGAGGAAAGGGTTCTGCATTCCTTGAACAGGTGTTGGAAATTTTTCTCCTCGGTAGTCACTGTGTCCTTTAGGAGAACTGATGTTCCTTTGGGCCTACGGCCACTCCATCCTGAATGTGCCTGATCTCGTCTGCTTTCGAGAGTTGGGCGGCTTTGGTCCTGGTCATTACTTGGATGGGATGGTCCCTTCTGGTCCTAGGAAAGGGTTTTTGGCTTCTGCCAAGTCTACTGTTAGCGATTGGATTCGTCAGTCTGTTACTCAGGCCTATTCTTCCAAGGGGAAGAATCTTCCTTTTCGCTTTACTTATTTTACTCGTGCTCTTGGTGCCTCTTGGGCTTTGCAGCACCAGGCTTCGGTTGAACTGGTTTGTTAGGCCGCTACTTGGCCTTCTGTTCATACCCTTTCAAAGTTTTGCAAGGTTGATGTTAGGGCCTCAGTTCATGCTGTCTTGGCCGCTTGGTTATACAGGTGCCAGTGGTTTTAAACTGTCGGCTGTTGTCTTTTTTGTTGGTGATCCCACCCTACCTTATGGACACTGCTATTGGATGTCCCAAGTGTAAGTACTATATCTGGAGCAGGACGTACTGTATACCAAGAATAATACAATTCTGTGAAATTCTCACAGAGGAAGCAGAGGGAAGATACAGAAGGGCCAAACAAAGGTACTACATCTCCACCAATAAACCTGGAACACTTTTTTAGCTTCCCAGCTCAAATGCCAAGACCAAGTAAAAAAGCCTGTAAAGGTCAAAACCCGCTCGGGGCTAATCACTAGTAACCCCGAGAAAGTCCTAGAAGAATTCTCCTTGGGCCTCTCTAAACTATAGGACGCCCCCTCTCAACTGGACAACCCTAAAGCTCAGGCCTTTTTTGAAGACCTCAAAGTACCTTCTCTCACCACAACCCAAGAGGAAATGATGGATGATAATATTAAAGTTGAAGAGGTACTAAAAGCAATTAAAACATTAAAAACCAATAAAAGGCCTGGGCCTGATGGATTCTCAGCGCTCTCCTATAAAAAACTGGCCCCCATCATAGCCCCACATTTGGCTAAAGTGTACAATTATATAAAACAAGGCCATCACGTGGACCCAGATATGCTGAGAGCAGCAATAGTCATGATACCCAAACCGGGAAAGGACCATCAAAATTGGACAAACTTTAGGCCAATATCACTACTGAATATAGATTTAAAAATGCTAACTAAAATATTAGCTAATAGAATTAATGAGTTTCTTGGGGACATAATACACAGGGACCAAGTAGGCTTTGTGCCCAGGAGACAAGCTGGAGACGGAGTCAGAAGAATATTACAACTAATAGAAGGCGTAAAGGGTCTTAACCTTGAAGCCATGCTACTCTCTTGACGTAGAAAAAGCCTTTGACTTCATCTCCTTGCAATACCTCCACTTCACTTTGGAAAAATGGGGTTTTGGCCCCGGCTTCCTCTCCTGGATCTCAGCCATCTACACCCAACTATCCGCCCACATTAAATACGCTGGCTTTAACTCCTCAAATTTTCCCATACAGCGAGGCACCAGGCAGGGCTGCCCCCTATCTCCCATATTATTTATTTTAGCCATGGAGCCTCTAGCAATGAAAATGAGGCAAAACCCCTCCATTAAAGGAATCCCACTAGCTAATCAAGACCATAAGATTTCTCTATTTGTGGATGACATGCTCCTCATGTTGACATCCCCCCACATCTCAGCACCCAATGCCATTAAACTCCTCTCAGACTTTGGACACATCTCAGGCCTAAAACTAAATGCTTCAAAATCAACAGCCTTAGATATCTCCTTAACAAGCAATACCAGGCAAACATTAACTAATAACTTGACCTGGACCCAGAAACTACCCTATTTAGGAATCAAACTTACAAAGAGCTATGATGAGCTCTACAATGCAAACTACCCAGAACTTTTCAAAACTCTTGATAAATTACTAACATCATGGCAAATGGTGAGGCTATCCTGGCAAGGACGAATAGCGTCGTTGAAAATGGTATTCCTTCCTAAGATCTTGTACTTATTCAGGGTCCTCCCAATACTAGTCCCGAAAAAGGCGCTAGATAATTTAGCACAACGGAAAGTTCTAGCATACACCTGGAACAAAGCTAAACATAGGGTTAAAAAAGCCACACTGTTCTACAAAAAGGAACACGGCGGCCTTGCCTTCCCATCTCTACATAAGTAGCTCCAATAGTTCTACTGCACACCTCTAACTATGCTCCCACTTGGATCTCCATTGACAGAATGCAATGTGGTACGACGTCGCCAGCTGCTCTATTATGGATACCCAAAGCACGCAGGCCCAAACTTCTCCCCTCCATACTCTCATTCTCTTTATCAATATGGGACAAAGCAGCAGTTCACTTGACCCCACACACCAGCCGCTCCGTTGTTAGGCAACCCTATGTTTCCTCCGGGAATCACACATCCAACCAGCTTTAACTGGTGGACACAGAAAAATCTTATGATAGTGGACAATTTATGTATACCGACAAGAATGAAATCTATGCAAGAGCTGTCACCCAGAGATCCATTCCCGCCACATGAGATGTTCAGACTATTTCAAATACAACACTTTATTAAATGCTTACTTAAACAATCCTGCCCTCCTTATAGGAGAACAGACTTTGAACTTAGATGCATACGCGATCATTTCAGTGGCGGACTCATCTCTGGTATATACTCAGTTCTGGCCACCCCACCAAACCCGATCAGGCACACCTATATGGCAAGATGGGAGACAGATTTGGGAGATACAAAGCCCCCAGAAGCTTGGCAAAGCATTTGGGGCCAAACTAAAAGTATCCAGTAACGCTCTAGTGCTGGAAAATGCATACAAAGTGATGTTCAGATGGTACTACACCCCTGATCGGATCAATAAATTCTCCCCTTCAGAATCCCCTTGCTGCTTCAGAGGCTGTAACGTCAGAGGTGACATGATGCATGTCTGGTGGGACTGCCCGGTAACTAGAGACATATGGGATAGGGCCTATAAAGTTATATCAGAAGTCCTCCATACACCATTGAACAAAGACCCCTGGGAAGCCCTTCTGTCTCTGAAAATGGGCACATTCTCCAAAGCAGGATGGCATTTAGCCCTCCATATTTTCACAGCGGTGAAAGCCACGATAGCCAGGTGTTGGAAAACGCCCTCCATCCCTTGGTCAGAGATACAAAATAGAATATCTGATACCCTTTGCAATGAAAAAATAACGGCAATAGTAAATGATTCCTATGATAAGTTCAGGAAAGTGTGGGACCCATGGGTGAAATATATAAGCCTGTACAAGACCCGGGTTGACCCGGTCTTCCCGGTGTAATTAATTCCCCTCCTCTGGACTATCCTGAAGAACACCAATACACCATCCCTGGTAATCTTAAGCCACTTCCCCGCCTCCCCCCACCCGCTCCAAACCTATTTCTTCCAACTCTAATTTGTTTGTGTTATTCTTAAAATCTATGTCTATAATGTTTGATATCAGCAAAGACAGCACTTTGGACCAAAGCAAGGATTAAGATCAAGGTTTACCTTAGAAGGTTTAATCCGCAACCAGTTCAACTAAATTTCAGTTAAATTTTCTTTTATATCCTTTTATCCGTCAAATCCAGGACACTAGCGCACAAAATCAGACAACGAGATCCATAATAGTCAGCAGAGAGACACTAAACTTTATTTCAGTTGACAACAGTTTAAGACACATCTGTTAGACAATGTCATAGCATGTGATTTTTGATATGCTGTCTTTTGTACTTGAAAACCTTAATAAAACCTTTGTAAAAGAAAGAGATCTGCAAAGCAGCAATGTGGTCATCACCCCCACACCTTCCTCAAACATTATAGACTTGATCTCCTGTCTGCAAAGCATCAGGCCTACGGTAGAAGGGTACTAATTGCAGCTCCGTTCAGTGGGTCGCGCTGAAGGATGATTGGAGAAAATCCCTGTTACCAGTAATAGCTTTTCTATGAATCCCTCAGCACGACCCCTTATTTCCCATAGTCCTACTGTTAACTTAGGTTACTTGAGTAAGACTGGGGTGGATTTTAACATCTGTTCAGTTTGTTTGCTCCCAGGGGGTGGAGCCTCTCTGTGGGCCTTGCTTCTTAGAAAAGACGTTACTGGTAAGTCTAACAGGGATTTTTTACCTTTAATTTTTTCAATCCCAGAGATTTAAAGGCTGCTCTGTTGGGCCCATTGCATATTGACCATGAATACTGCTTAGACTCTTTGGGCTCTGTGGCAGCAATCGCCATGTTTGTGACATCAGAGCCTTACAACACAGCAGTGGGAGGTGTAGTGGTGTGTTCTAGAGCTTGTAGCCTGGCGAGAGGGGCCCTGCACTGGGAATGTACATTGCAGATGTGTGTTTTAATGTTGCATGTAGGCCAGCTGTAAAGAGCTTCAGTTGGCAGATGCTTCCACCACCCAAGCTTCTCTGTATAGGTCAGGAAGGACCAGTCTGTGGATCGTGAGACCCTTAGCCTCAAGGACCTGGATCCTCATCCTGTGTTGGGAGTTGACGGGACCCGCCATAATGTCTGCCCAGATTTTATCTCACAGGGGTTGCCCCTGCACCCCTAATCATAAGTTTATTTTCAGTGAAATGCTAAGCTTCACCTAGAACCTTTACAGCTGAGTTTTCATAACCCCGCTTAAGAATATTGGACAGTCCTGTAGGAGTTAATTTTGTAGTTAGAGGCTAGGTAGATGGGTTGTGACTCGGCACACTAAAGGAACGACTCTGTCAGACCCTCTAACATAGGCTGGAGGTAGACTGGTGGGGAGAGTGTTCATGCAGGTGTACTGTGCACTCTTTTTCTTCTGGGAGGGTACTTCTGCTTGGGTTAGCATTGTGGGTGGGTTCATTGAAATTCTGTCCAGGGTCCTTGGACAAAAAGGAGTAGTTCTTTAGAGAGATTTATTTTGTCTCCTTAATCAGGAGGCTAAGATAAGTTGTTCTTGTGTCCATGTGTTACTTGTCATAAGGAGTGGTGTTTACACACATTCAACAGTATCTGGACCTTGAGTTCTGAGAGTCAGAGAGCATTGGTACCCAAGGGTGAGACAAAAGAATGGTCAAGATTGTGCTTAGTCATGCAAGGAGGTCAAGTATCTAAACGTGGTACCAAAGGACTAAGATGGCGGTGGTGGTTACGGGGTTACTGTAATTCGGGAAGTGACCTTAAAAGGGAAAATGTTATCCTTATGTTACTGGTGCCACCCAGCAGGTATTGCCCCTTAAAGCGGACCTTTATCATGATTTAATCAAAAGCCCAAATCCTTAAAAAAAAGATACCACAGCATCTAAAATCTATATATTTTAAGTTTTTAGTCACTTATTATTATTTCCCCCACCAGGCTGCAACTCTGTTCAGGACTTTAGGATATGGGCGTTGCCATCTTGACCCAGAAACATCACACATACTGAAGAGAGGAAAGCTGGATAAAGTACTGTGGGTGGGGTCATAGCTGTGCTTTGCACAGACAGAGCAGAGCAATTCCAGAATGCGGTGGGGGAAACAAATAAGATATGCTCTTATTCAGGGTGAAGGTCCACTTTAATAATGTTTTACGCAATTAAATTAAAGTGAGGGCCTTTTCTTCTACTTGCTGGCAAATCTAACTTTCACATAAGATAATGGGGTAATGGGGGTGATAAAAGAACATGAATAAATTAAAGCTAACTCCCTAAAATATATGAACAACATGCCTCATAAGAATTAACTGGATTATAGTCCTCCCTAATGAAGCTAAATTAAATGAAATGCATTTGAGGAATCAAACACAATTTTAAGTGGACCAACACCCAGCCCTATCAGCCTGGGAATCTCCCCCCCCCCCCCCCCCACGGGGCATCCAAGATCGGGATGCCCCGCTGTGTGAAACCTCCCAGGACGCGAGCAAACCTTACCTAACTCCCAGTCCAACGGCGCATGCACGGGCTGCAGCAGTATCTCGAGCTTCTCTTTAGCAGGGCGCGTGCCCGCGTTGGCCATATGTGAATGGCGGGCGTGCTCCCTGTTAGAGGGAAGCGTGAGATGCACCCGCCAGAATGCTCTGACCCGCTGAGGTTAGACGTGGCTTTGACACGCATACCTCCTGCGGCTCAGAGCACGCTGATTGGACGAACAGCTGTGCATGCTCCCTAGCTCCCCGGGGTGAGGTGAGTAGAATTGGTCGATCTGGGGGGTTTCACATAGCGGGGTGCCCCGGGGAAGTGGACCAAAACCCAGGATAGTCAAAATCCTGGGTGTTGGTCCACATTAACACCTGCCAAGCATAAACCAGCTATGTACTTCATATTTTGTAACAATATTTACTGAAGATGTATAGTGATGAATTGTTTACATTGATGTTGTTTACCATAACACATATATACAACAAGAGTATTATGTGGTAGCAGGATACTTGCACTGACTAAGTGAGGTGTTGATGGGTTATCACACTCTAGACATGTATTAATTGGGGAAGCTGAGACAGTCGGTGACAAACACTGAGGTGTACCCTAGCAATAGCTAGAATGGATGTGGACCTTTGGGAAGTGGCAGGCTTTATTCAAATGCTGACCTAACTTGGGCCACGAGTGATTGGTAGGGGCAAATATGTTACCTGTTAATGGCCCTTTGGACCAGGACTGACAGCTAGGGCGCTCCCAACTTATGAGTCCCTCCAGACCTTAAGGGGTTAATACAAGCAACTAGCCACAACAGAGTAGTTTCCCACCCTCTCTAACTTCTTTGTTGCTGTATAGCACCGAGAAAGACAGAGCTGGACATCCGGCTCACATCAGCACGCCCCCCCCCAAACTCGTCTGAAAACTGACAGTACTTCTAAGAATTACAATGTACAAAAATATCTTATAAAACAATCTACAATATAAAAGCTATCTTAAAGTGGACCAAGATTCCCGGGCCGATCCATTCCCTCCCCACGGGGCATCCAAAATCGGGATGCCTGGCTGTGTTAACCCCCCCCAGGACACTTAACCCCAGTCCAACGGCGCATGCGTGGGCCACGGCCACATCTCGTGCTTCTCTCTAGCAGGGCGCGTTCCCTGTTAGAGGGAAGCGCGAGATGTGGCTGCCAGCATGCTCGGTGCTGCTTAGCTAAGACGTGCATAGCTCAGTGGCTCCGAGCACGCTGATTGGACGAGCACCCGTGCATGCGCCGCAGGACCGCGGTGAGGTGAGTTGGTCAGGACGATCTGGTGGAGGGGTTCACATAGCGGGCACCCCCAATCAAGGTGCCCTGGGGGAGTGGACCAAAACCCAGGATAGTCAAAATCCTGGGTTTTGGTCCACTTTAAAACCATACACACAAGACATAACCAAAGTATAACTACAAACATTTCCTGCACAGAGAACTACACCATATAAAGCAATCTATAAAACCAACAAAAACACCAGATGGACAGTATGTTTAATGCACATCTATCACTGAATGATGGGCCAAACCAAATTGACAAGGGTCACAAGAAAGGGGCACTACTCCAAAAATACCATAAAATAATAATATATTACTAAGTGTTACACTATAGCAAAAATAAAAACACACATGCAGCACAAAGACCCTGTTAAAATCAATTCATCCACTATTCCTGTGGTGCTAAAATACTTAGCAATCCATATTATAAAAGACCACAAGGTATCAAAAAGTACAAACAGAAATCAGTATTAAATAGCGCCACAAATAGCCCAGAGAAAAAAATATATATTTTTTCCTGGTATCCTGCTCAGGTCGCTTCATTCTTCACAATTGGTTTATCCACTACAAGGTGGCGCAGCTGACTGCAAGAAACTTGTGGCTCCTCCCGGCTCATATAAGGGCAGCTATTTCCCATAATTCCCAGATTTCTCTTGCAGTCCGGACTGCGAAGATGGACTATTCTTGGTGTGCCACACACCCCGCTTCACTTCTTAAATATTCATCCATTATTGGGGTTAATCCACCGCAGGTGACGTAGTGCAGAGAGGAAGTCTTGTAACGAGCCCCCTTCCGGCCTATATATACCTGGTACCTCCCTTCAATCACCAGTATTTTTTCTCTCTGCTTGCTGACAAGTCAGAAGATGGAGGTCTCCTGCTTACAGGTAGGCTGGGGTATTCTTACCCCGCCACCCCCCTTTTGGTCTATTTCTGCCCGGTTTGAGTTTGTATACCTTTATGGTGAAATGGAAGCCTCCCAGCCTAGGCTGCTCACCGGGCAAATGGTAGATGGCACTTTAAGTGCCTAGGAGCTTATCTCCTACCGCTCGACCTCATGCGTGGGGCAATGCGGCTATCCGGCATGGTGATCCGGAAATGGGATGCCCCTGTCCCGAGGGTCCCCGTAGCCCCTTACTCTCCCATTACGGTCCCTTCTCCCTTCACTATGGGGGGGGGGGGGGTGTGAGAGTGTGCTTTAAGTATGTGTGTTTCACTTGTATCACTGCATGTTAACATATGTGTCATGATTATGCATTCACTGTAGCATGTGTATATTTTTGGGTCTGCTTTAAGGGCAGGCTGCGCTGGGTAAGGGCTGGCCACTTCTCATGCACTCTGTGCTTTGTGGCCCCCTCTCCCCGCCTGGCATTCATGTTTGCGTTGTACAGCACCATGCGGTTTTTACCCTCCCCCCTCCGCCGCCTGGGTGTACGTGCTGTGGCCCAGCTGTAAGTGATTCCAGCTGATCGGCGTCGGGGGCGCGGCGCCGACGTCATGCGGCGTCTACGGCAGGCCCAGCGTCCTTGCTTCCTTCAAAACACAGGAAGTCGCGTGGGCGCACGGCCGCACTTTGTCTTCATGCTGGCTGCAGGCTTGCCGGCTGATGCCTTTGCTGTCCAGGTAAGCGCCCCCTCCCGTTGGGGCCGTTAAGTGGGGAATACTTTTAACAATATAGTGAGAAGTCACTTTTTATTAAGGGGGCGTCATTTAAGGGCACTTGGTGCCATGCTTATATGTTTATACACATGTGAGGATCTGATGGTTGTTTCTTTGCCTTGCAGATCCTGGGATCCCTGCTTATGCTGGCCCTCCGGCTCTATGTGCCTGGCTAATTATTGGGATTGCTTTGAATGTTTATATACATAGACTATATATAAATATATATATATATATATATAGTTTCTATTAAAGGGGACCTTAACTTAAAAAAAAAAAAAAAAATCCTCCCTTCCGGGACATTACTAATAAAGGGGGCATCCCGGGTCGGCTTATGCCTTAAAAGTCCCAGTATTGCGAATACCATAAATCTCCATATGGAGGCTTCCGTAAATTCCGGAAACGGTTCTGCTGAGCCGTTTGGGGGGTGCGTAGGTTGTGGGGTTCCACTCCCAGCTGATGATATCTTTATTTGCATCCCTTGTGCAAAACAGACTATTGCGCGCCAGTCCGTTGCTTCGGCTGCGGGGCCATCGCATCCTTCATCCTCTCCTACCTCTCCCTCCCTATTCCAGACCCCGCATGACACTGTCAAAAGTGGGGATTCGCATTCCGAGGCGGCAGCACAGCCCAGCCCCCGGAAAATGATGCCCGTTAAAGCAGCGTTGAAGGCCGCTGCAAAACGAAGGCACCTGACTCCGGTACCTTCGGCTCCACAGGACCAGTTTTGTGAACCTGTGGAATGGTCCGATGGATCCCCGGACGAGGATGAACTCCCGTCGGAGTCAGATGAGCCGACAGGTCAGCATGTGGCTGATGAGATCGGCGATTGGTCAGAGGGGGTTGTTTTTGACACCCCCTCTATTCTGGCTCAAATGTTTAAAATTTTGAGTTTAGATACGCCTGAGGCGGCCGCCCCGCCAAAGGTTCAGTTGTTTAAAGAGCCTCAGCCGCGTTTGGTTTTTCCCAGACAACACCACTTTGAGAGGGTGGTTCTTAAGGAATGGGAACATCCCACGCGGTTATCTGGAATTCCTTCCAGTTGGGAAAAGCGTTATCCTTTTCCGCCAGAATTGGTGAAGCTTTGGTCTGTCCCTCCGGACGTCGATACCCCTGTACTAGGGCTCTCCAGCTCGGCTATGGTACAATCTGCTGAGACCACTGTCCCCAAAGATGGGGAAGATCGTCGGATTGACCAATACGCTCGACATGGTTTTATCTATTCCGGGTCAGCGTTGCGCCCGGTATGTGCTTCAACCCTTCTTCTATTGGCAATTAAGTCCCTAATTCAGGGGCTATATGAGGATCTTAATACCGCTTGCAAACAGTTCACTGCGCTTAAGCAGTGTGGATCTTTTGTGGCTTATGTCCTGGCCGCTCAGGACGATGCGCTGACTATGAGTAGCAAGGCGGCAGCTATGCTGGTGGCTATTCGCAGGTCAGTATGGCTGCGTCAGTGGTCAGCAGACACGGCTTCCAAAAAGGTGCTCACAGCTCTCCCCTTTTTGGGGTTGCGTCTGTTTGGGGAGAAAATTGATTCAGTCGCAAAGGGTGGTAAGATGCCACAACGCAAAAGGCCTCGTGGTCCCTTCAGGGGGGCAAGTTCCGGTAGGCCTTCCTTTCAAGGATTCAGAGCGGGCAAAGGTGCGTCCTTTCCCGCTACCAGTGGCGCAGGTTGGACTCGGGGGAGGGGCCGTGGCCGGCCCACTCAGTCCTGGGGCACCAAGCCCAAACCTGCTGATAAGCTCACTCAGCAATGAGGGGCTGCCCTCACCCGTGCGGGTGGGGGGACTATTGCGACACTTCTACCATTGGAACCATGTGGTTCCAGGCAGATGGATCCAGGAGGTAGTGTCGCCCCGTTACAACCTGGAATTCGAGTCTCTCCCTCCTTCACGGTCCATTCATGGGTCGGTTCATCCCGGCCTGAACTCTCATCAAGACGGAGTGTGTCTTTCTTTTGCCCAAATTCACACAAGAACGCTTCAGCTATTGCTGTTAGCGTGTTGGGACCAGCAACCTCAGTCGTTGGTTCAGTCCTTCCAGTTGTCCTCCCGTGTACGGCAGTCCCTCCTGTGGTGATTGGTCTCGACCAATCTTGTATAGGGCAGGTCTTTCCTGACCCCCCTTTGGAGAAGTGTCACCACAGACACCAGTCTGTCGGGATGGGACAGATTCTGGAAGGAGCTGCGGTTTCAGGGGCAGTGGAGGCCCCACTTACCCATCAGTATTCTGAATCCGAGAACCATTTGTCAGGTGCTTGCTCTCCTGACTCGGTACGTTCTGGGCCTTCGGGTCCAGATGTGTTCAGACAATCGATCAGCAGTTGCTTACGTCGGTCTTCAGGGAAGGACGCGCAGTCTGAGTACTCTCAGAGAAGTGTCCCTGATCCGGACATGGGCAGCGTTCCATGTTCCCTGTCTCTCGGCGGTTTACATTCCAGAGGTGATGGAACAGGTAGCGGACCGGTTAAACAAGGGCTCTCCCTGTCTGGAAGATTAAGCTCTCCATCCTCGGGTGGTTCGCTTATTGTGTCTCCAATGGGAGACCTCGGAGGTGGACCTGTTGGCCCCTCATCACTATCACAGGCTCCCGAACTTCGTGTCACTCTCCCGGGATCCTCTGGCTCTGCCAGTGGACGCCATGTCCCTGAACTGGGGAGTTCTGGGATGTCTATACCTGTTTCCTCCGATGCCCATGCTGGGCAGGGTTCTTCAGAATTTGGCTCTGGGAAAGGTGTACGCCGTTCTCGTGGCCCTAAGGTGGCCAAGGCGAGTAAGGTTCGCAGACATCGCTCGGCTGGCAGTGGACCAGTTTGTTCTGCCTCTTCGGTCCGGTCTGCGCACTCAGGTTCAATTGTGTTACCCCAATTTACCAGCGCTGGTTTTGATGGCCTGACTGCTGAAACCTCCATCCTGATGGAGAAGGGTCTTTCTGATTCAGTCATTAAGACTTTGATCAGTGCCCGGAAGAAGTCTTCTTCCATCACCTACTATAGGACTTGGAAAGCCTATATCGCTTGGTGTGAGATAAGATCTTTTCCTTGTAGGGTCTTTTCGGTCTCCAGGATTCTGGAGTTTTTACAATCAGGGCTGGACTCTGGTCTCCAGCTGAGTACGTTGAAAGGGCAGGTCTCTGCCTTATCTATCTTTTTTCAGAAACGTGTTGCGCTTAAGCCTTTAGTTAAAACTTTTTTCCAGGGGGTTACGCATGTGCGGCCTCCCAGAAAACCATTACTCCCTGTTTGGGATTTGAATTTGGTTCTTTCTGCTCTTCAGGCTCCTCCTTTTTGAGCCTTTGCAAGATATTGCTTTGTCTACCCTGACTCAGAAGATTGTCTTCTTGGTAGCGATCACTTCTGTCCGGCGTGTCTCAGAGTTGGCGGCCTTAACTATCCAGGCGCCTTACTTTGAGAGGCATCAGGATAAAGTGGTCTTTCGGTTCAAGCCAGACTTTCTTCCTAAGGTTGTTTCTGCTTTTCATTTGAACCAAGATATTGTTCTTCCCTCCTTGTGTCCTAATCCTAAGAATGACAAAGAGAGGGTTTTGCATTGTTTGGATGTAGTACGCTGTGTTAAGTACTACTTGATTATCACGTCTCCTTTTCGTAGGACGGATTCCTTTTTTGTTGTGCCCCATGGGCCTAAGAAGGGTTTGGCACCAGCCAAATCTGCCATTAGCTTCTGTTGAACAGGTTTGTAAGGCCGCCACTTGGTCTTCTGTTCACACTTTTTCTAAGTTTTACAAAGTTGATGTGCGGGCCTCAGCGGATGCTGTTTTTGGCCGCAAAGTTCTGCAGACTGCAGTCATTTAAGTTATGCTTCACCTGGCCTTGAGATGCCCTTCCCTTGTGGACACTGCTTTTGGATGTCCCAATAATGGATGAATATTTAAGAAGTGAAGCGGGGTGTGTGGCACACCAAGAATAATACCATTTTGTGAGTACTCACCTGAAAAATGGATATTGTTGGTGTGCCACACACCCCGCTTCACCCCCACCCTCTTCGGTATTACCGAAGCATTTATATGGTGAAGCCCTTTTTTATTTATATCAAAATTGATTTTGGAGGTTACCGGTGGAATACTGGTACCTTGTCTTTCTGCTTTTTAAATATACTGGTGATTGAAGGGAGGTACCAGGTATATATAGGCCGGAAGGGGGCTCGTTACAAGACTTCCTCTCTGCACTACGTCACCTGCGGTGGATTAACCCCAATAATGGATGAATATTTAAGAAGTGAAGCGGGGTGTGTGGCACACCAACAATATCCATTTTTCAGGTGAGTACTCACAAAATGGTATTTTTTCTCTCTCATGGATTTCGCAGGCGAGCAGGGCATCCCAAGCCCGTCGGCCACTGCAGTCCTATTCTCACCTGCTTCTGGGACCCATTCTGCCTCCCATCCTCCACCTGCCGCGGGTGCCGAAAACGCGCTCCGCGGCGGGGGAGGAGGGAAGGGGGTAGTCCCTCCCTGCTTTCTTAGTCCAGGCGCCATTTTCCTTACTCGGGCGCCCGGAGGGTCGTGCGCTGCGGGGGTCGGGGCCGCGCTCGAGGTGCTGCTGGCCTCTCCTCAGCACTATTTTGCTTCTCTGTATGGGGAGCATCTCTTCTCAACGGGCCAAACTCTGCTCTTTGTCCCGGGCTGGCTGCTGCGCTGGGTCTCCTGTAATTCGCCTGGTCCGTGAGTCCGGTACCTTACTGTTTATCTGTCATTATTGTGTGGCTGCTATGCATGTGCTGTGGGATGCTCATTTTGTTCCCCTTTTGTGTCTTTCAGGTGGATCCCTCATTTCTACTGTGGTTTCTCCCGGTCCATCCACCCCCCCTGCCCCCCCGCCTGGGCTTTTTAGGGATTATTGTGGGGCGATTTTCCGGGTTTGGGCCCTTAGTGCCTGTTACCCGTGGATTCCTGTTTTTTTTTTTAATCACCATATGGAGGCTTCTGGGGATAGCGAGCTTGGGGTCCCATCGGGCGGACTAAGCTGTGTCTCATGTGCGGTACATGCCAATTGAGCGGTCGCAGCGCGATGTGTCCCCTGCGCCGAGAGCATCATTGCGGAACAGGATGGGGCGAGCGCCACTCTCCGCAGTCCTATTTTGCCTGCGGCCTCGCCGACACCCCCGCGCTTGCATTTAGGGCCCAGCGAGGGGGAAGCTAGCCGGGGGTCCCACTCGGATCTGGCGCTGCGGGTGGCCAGCTTTGAGCGGCAGTTGTCCCGCCCGTCCGGCGGCAAGGCCTCAGGTTAGAAGAGGCATTTGTAACCGGTTTATTCCCTCTTGGCCGATGATGATTATGAGGCCCTTGGGGGCCGTGACTCTATGGAGGAGGGCAAATTATTTCATGATTCTGACTCCTCAGGGGGTCGACTGGGTGATTTTGATAATGACCCCGGGTCCTTCTCAGACGAGGACATGTGGCTCCCCGATGACACAGAAAAACTATTGGCTGCGGTTTTTGATACCCTGCACATTGTTCCCCCGAAGGCGGCCAAAAAGAAACAGGGGGATCTTTTTCGTCCTGATAGACAGCGTCTGGTTTTGCCTGAGCAAGGTCACTTCTCCAAAATGGTTTTTAAGGAGTGGGAGAGACCTCGGTGCTTAAGGCTCTGGACAGACGGTATCTCTTCTCGGAGGATCTGGTCCGTCTGTGGTCACTTCCGCCGGAGGTGGTTGCTCCTGTTCTGGGGCTCTCCAACACCTCGGTAATGCCGTCCCCTGACACTACTACCTTGGCCGCGGCCATTGTTTCTATTGCCATCAAAAAGAAGGTAAGGCGCCTTGTGGATGTTGCCAGATCTCGCAAGCGAGCGGACGAGTATAAGGAACTTTTGGCTTGCTTCTTTACCTTTGTGATTTCAGCCATGGATGATGCTGTCCGGCTTGGCGGCAGGGTTTTGGCCCTGCTGGTTGCTCTTCGTCGATCTATCTGGCTGCAGCAGTGGGCGGCCGATGCTGCCGGCAAGAAATCCCTCACTGGCATTCCCTTCCTGGGACTTCGTCTTTTTGGGGAGCGTCTTGATCTCTTGGCGAAGGATGGGCGGCTCCCTCAGCGCCGGAAGCAGGTACGGCCCCTTCGGGGCTCTTCTTCCTTCTCTGGTGGCCGCAGCGACTCCTGGGGTCGAGGTAGATCCTGCGGTCGTCCCAGTCCCACCTGGGGGGCCAAGTCCAAGCCCGCTGTCAAGGCCCCCTCAGGCATGAGGGGGCGCCCTCACCCATCCGGGTGGGGGGCCAGCTTCTGTTTGTTTTTTGCTCACGTCTGGAGACAGAACGTCTCGGACCGGTGGATTCAGGAGGTGGTGTCCTCCGGCTACAAAATAGAGCCTGCAGCTTGGCCGCCCCCCAGATTTCTTCGGTCCCGAGTTTCCCAGAACCCCTTGCTGGCGCAGGGCCTAAGGTTGGCTGTCCAACTACTTCTGTCCGGAGTGATTTGTCCTGTGCCTCATCAGGAACGGGGTCGAGGGTTCTATTCCAATCTTTTCACGGTGCCCAAGGACGGATCTCTAAGACCTATCCTGGACCTGAAGGGTCTCAACAGGTTTGTCAGGTTCAAACACTTCTGCATGGAGACCTTACGGTCAGCGGTGAGTTCACTTCTGCCCGGCGATTTCATGACCACGGTGGACATCAAGGATGCCTACCTGCAAGTTCCTATTTTCCGGGGACATCAGAAGTTCCTGAGGTTCGCCTTGGAGGATCAACACTACCAGTTTGTGGCATTGCCGTTCGGAATCTCTTCGGCCCCTCGGGTGTTCACCAAGGTGCTGGCGGGTGTCATGGTTCTTCTGAGGGTGAATGCTTCTGAGAATGCCAGGGCAGTCGTATTCTTCCTTACCTGGATGACTTGTTGATCAACAAGTCATCCAGGTAAGGAAGAATACGACTGCCCTGGCATTCTCAGAAGCATTCACCCTCAGAAGGGCCATGACACCCGCCAGCACCTTGGTGAACACCCGAGGGGCCGAAGAGATTCCGAACGGCAATGCCACAAACTGGTAGTGTTGATCCTCCAAGGCGAACCTCAGGAACTTCTGATGTCTCTTCAGCAGACCGAGAGCGACACTCAGAAGGCATTCGGTTGGGTGATCAATTATCCCAAGTCTTCAGTCACTCCGTCATTGGTGAGTTCTTTCCTGGGCATGATGTTGGACACCTCTCAGGTCAAGGTGTTCCTCCCTCAGCAGAAGGTGGAGGGTCTTCAGGCGTGGGCCTTACTGTCGTGTCCACACCCATCCATCCGTCTGGGGATGCAGTTGGTGGGCCTCATGGTGTCTTGCTTCGAGGCTGTACCCTTCACCCTTTTCCACATGAGACCTCTTCAGTTGAATCTCTTGACCGTTTGGGATCAAACACAGGAGTT
Source organism: Gastrophryne carolinensis (assembly GCA_027917425.1). Taxonomy (NCBI): domain Eukaryota; kingdom Metazoa; phylum Chordata; class Amphibia; order Anura; family Microhylidae; genus Gastrophryne; species Gastrophryne carolinensis. The sequence goes on along the minus strand of CM051239.1, from coordinate 307,325,713 downwards.
CCTGGAGCAGGATTTTGCTCTGTCCCCTCTGGCCAGACAGTCCCTCTCGTGGTGGTTGGACTCGAGAAATCTTCGAGTAGGCAGGTCCTTTCTGCCTCCGCGCTCCGAGATTGTCACCACGGACGCCAGTCTGACCGGTTGGGGAGGTTTTTGGCAGTCGCTGAAGTTCCAGGGTCAGTGGGGCCCTCAGGAGGCCCATGTGCCTATCGATCTCCTGGAGCTGAGAGCGATCCGATTGGTTCTTTCAGTTGACTCCCCATCTACGTGGTTGTGCGGTCCAGGTCCGCTCGGACAATCAGACGGCCGTCGCCTACATCAATCAGGGCGGGACTCGGAGCAAGCGAGCCCTCAAGGAAGTGTCCCTGATCCTGTCTTGGGCGGAGGAGAATGTTCCCTGCATCTCGGCGGTTTACATCCCAGGGGTGGAGAACCAGGAGGCGGACTCCCTGAGCAGGGGGACGTCTCGTCTGGGGGAATGGTCCCTCAGCAACAAGATCTTTCACGCCCTGCGTCGCCGCTGGGGTCAACCCAACGTGGACCTGTTTGCGTCCCGTCACAATCACAAGCTTCCAAAATCCGTCTCTCTGTCAAGAGTTCCTCTGGCCTTCACTACAAAACTGCTAGCAATTCCTTGGACGGAGTTCCGACTCCTCTATGCATTTCCTCCCTTTCCTCTCCTGGGTCGCGTGCTGCGCAAGATAGCCCAGGAAGGGGTACCGACCATCCTGGTGGCCCCCCGCTGGCCGAGACGGTGCTGGTTCGCGGACATAGTTCAAATGTCAGTGGCTCATTACGTCATGCCCGACGATCCAGGGCTTCTCACTCAGGGACTGTTACGCTACCCCAATTTACAAACGCTGGCTTTGACGGCTTGGCTGTTGAAACCTCCATCCTGACAGAAAAGGGTCTGCCTGCCTCGGTCGTTAGTACCATGATTCAGGGTCGGAAGAAATCCTCTTCCATGATTTATTACAGGGTCTGGCATGCTTACATTGCCTGGTGTGAGTCTAAGAATTTCCCTTGTCGCACTTTTTCCCTTTCCAGGATTTTGGAGTTCCTACACCATGGCTTGGAATCGGGTCTTCAATTGAGTAACCTCAAGGGGCAGGTTTCTGCCTTGGCCATTTTCTTCCAAAGATCTTTCGCCAATCATAGACTTATCAAGACCTTTTTCCAAGGAGTTACCCATGTGTGTCCGCCGCGTAAGCCCTTGCTACCGGTGTGGGATTTGAATTTGGTGCTTTCTGCTCTCCAGGGTCCCCCCTTTGAGCCCTTGTGCGATTCGGATATACCCATTTTGACTCTTAAGGTGGTCTTTTTGGTAGCTATCACTTCGGTGCATCGCGTATCAGAGTTGGCGGCGCTTTGTATAACCCCCTTACTTTGAGCGTCTTCAGGATAAGGTGGTGTTTCATCTTAAACCGGGATTCTTACCCATGGTTTCCTCTGCCTTTCATCTCAATGAGGACATTGTTTTGCCTTCCTTATGTCCGGCGCCTTCTAATTCTAAGGAACGGGGACCCTCCATTCCTTGGATGTGGTCAGAGCTCTTAAATAAGAGTCTATCTTATATGTTTCCCACACCCTGTACATACGGATTGTCCACATTAAAAATCATCCTACCTGCATCTACTGCATGTTATGAGCCTTTAAACATCCAAGATGGCGGCTTATGGAAGCCGCCATCTTATCAAGCAGCCTGCAAACAGGAAGTGCCTCCTGACTGTGCTGCTCTGCATTCTGGGACTGCTGACCTTTACCACAGCTATAACCTGCCCCCCTGTACCTTATCCCACTCTCCTCTCCTCAGTAAGTGTGATGCTTCTGAGTTAAGATGGCGACGCCCGTATCCTAAATTCCACAACAGAGTTGCAGCCCAGTGGGGGAAAGAATAATAAGTTAGTGACTAAAAACGTAAAATATATTAATTTTAGATGCTGGGGAACCGTTTTTTAAGAGTTTGGGCTTTTCATTAAATCACGCTGAAGGTCTGGTTTAAGTACTACCTGGCTTGCTCCAGCCAAATCCACTATCAGCAAGTGAATCAGGCAGGCGGTGGTGCAAGCTTACCCTGCCAAGGAGAAGGAGCCCCCTTTCCGTGTTACTGCTCACTCCACTAAAGCTATTGGTGCTTCTGGGGCTTTTCAGCACCAGGCTTTGGTTAAACACGTTTGTAAGGCCGCTACTTGATCTTCAGTTCATATTTTTTCGAAGTTTTACAAGGTTGATGTTAGGGCCTCAGCTGATGCTGTTTTTGGCCGCAAGGTACTTCAGGCAGTAGTGTCATGAACTACGCGCTGTTGCTCACTGGGGATCCCGCCCTTCTTTTGGACACTGCTTTTAGATGTCCCAATTGTGAAGAATGAAGTGACCCGAGCAGGATACCAGGAAAAATACAATTCTGTGATTACTCACCTGTAGAATTATTTTTGTTGGTATCCTGCTCGGGTCGCTTCATCCCACCCTTGTTCTGTTATCCTTGTTTGCCTTTTTATGGTGATTACCGTTGAGAGAGTTTTCTAGTGGGGCTGTGTGAATTAACATGGTCTCTGGCCTCCCGGCTTGTCTCTGTATTATTGCTTTTCAACTCTGGGAATTATGGGAAATAGCTGCTCTTATATGGGCCGGGAGGAGCCACAAGTTTCGTCTTGCAGTCAGCTGCGCCACCTTGTGGTGGATAACCCAATTGTGAAGAATGAAGCGACCCGAGCAGGATACCAATAAAAACAATTCTACAGGTGAGTAATCACAGAATTGTATTCTTATTATTTTTTATATATTTCTAACTATTCAAGTGAGTGTTCAATTACTCCACACCAATATACCAATTTAAAAAAAACACCAATATAAAAAGGTAATTACTACAAAGAATTCATCAAAACCATTTCCAACTATAAACCAGTGCAATCAATCAAATCTAAAGTGCAAATGCTAGATAAGGAGGCTATATTCACAAGTAAAGCAGGGGATGAGACTCCTAATGTAAACCCAATGCACAAAGGTGCTGGTAGTGCAGGGCTGTTTGAGGGAGCTGAGGTAGTAAGCAATCACTGGAAAGAAAAAATAAAGATCATACTGTCCTTGTGGTCAAACGTGACTAATCATCAGGCAGTGGATTGAAGGCAGGAGACCCCACGCGTTCCGCCGCTCTGCTACGGCTTCTCCAGGGGTGCTGCCTCTTTGAATGGTGATTCCTTTTAAAGTGGACTGTCACCCAGGGGTGATCGGCCCGGGAATCAAGATTCCCGGGCCGGTCACCTCCCTCACCGCGGGACATCCGAGAGGGACCCCCCCCCCCCCCAAAACCCCCGGACCGGGGGTGCCCCCCTGAAGTGGACCAAAACCCAGGATAGTCAAAATCCTGGGTGTTGGTCCACTTTAAGTAGCATGGCAGAGCATCAGGCAAGCATGTGTTATCTTATTTCTCTGTACAATAACAGACATAATTAAATATGCATAGTCGCCATCTATTCAGGTCCACCTGATCTTTTATACATATATGTAAAATACCAGAGGTGCCTCCATAAGTATATATAATATATATATATATATATATATATATATATATATATATATATATATCCCATGCAATAGAGTAAAATATAATGGATCTTTGGGATGTTATAATGACCTTAAAATAATTGCAGGAGTCAACCTAACTCATATGGGCCTAAACAAAAAAAAAAAAAGTTTATATATTGTATCCAAGGTATCTGGGTCCTAGTTTTAGTCATCCAGCGGGCCCGTCTTCTATCACACCGTTGCCGACCGCTATCCAAACGCAAGAAGAGAGATTGAAGTTGTGCACAGAGGGCATCCCACGCTCGCACGCTGAATCCAACCCAGGCATGAACCGTGCCATTGTGCTGTAAACCCTATAGGTTAAAAAAAACATATATGGTGATGATCATATGTACACTAAAAACAAAACAAAAGCATCAAAATGCAACTCAAACGCCAACTAAAGTGCTGTTATGCTGAAGCAAACGTGATAGCAAAAGTGAAAAAGGAAGACCCCAAACATCATGGGGATATGAAGTGCACCCCCCCAACTATAAGATCAGGAACAAGGCTTGTGACATAGGCCTAAAAAGTAAGCACCATTCAAGCCAAAAATGGCACAAAGCTTACATCTTCATTTAGGCCAATGGGTACCTCCGCGTCCAGCTTGTGAATCCATCTCATCTCTTCTTTTAGAAATCTCCCTTTCAAATGGCCCCCTCTGATACCCATCTTTATTTTCTGTACCTCCACTACTCTCATATTTCTTGTTGATCCGCCATGTTGGAGCAAAAAATGTCGTGCCACCGGGGTTAATTGCTTACCTGCTTGTTCATCACGCGCAGCTAATCGAATATTAGATAGATGGGCTTGTATCCACATGCACAGAGTGTTTTTGGTCTCTCCAACGTAAATTTTGTTGCACGGGCATCGCAGGATATAAATCACCGTGGTAGTGCTGCAGTTCACAAACAAATGCAGGGGCAATTTTTTCCTGTATGAGGGTTACATATTTCCATAGTCTTCGCCACCAAGGGCGAGATGGAACAATGTCCACATGGCGAGCAGCCCTTCGCATTTCTCGGGGGCAACCAAGATGTCTTTTGGCTTTCAAAATGACTGTGGCATAGCCTGTCACGTAGATTTTGGGCTCATTTGGCTATCATCTTTCGCCCTTCCGGTAGCCAAGGACAAATATCCACGTCACTCTTGAGGATGTTCCAGTGGCGTTCTAAGATTGTATATAAATCCCTCCACTGCTTGTTGTAACTAGTAGTGAATCTGATATTCTAAGTGTGCCATACACTCCACTTCGATCTTCATGACATGTGGGTAATCTCCAGTAGAGGGCGAACTTCTGCAGAGATGAATATGCAAAAAAGAAAGCCCCTCCCGGTCCATATATACCTGGGACCTCTCACCAATTTCCCAGTTCCTTCTCTGCAGGGAAGGCAACAAGACAGAAGATGAAGACTTCTTTACTTACAGGTAAGCCGGGCCCGCGCCCGGCCGTTTATTGTCCCTATTGCTGCCAGGACCCTTTCTAAATTGCCCCTATTTGAGCCTCCCAGCTTAGGCTGCGGGTCCTGGTGAAGGTAGGCAGCACCCTATGGGTGCGGAAGAAGCATTGCTCCACCATGAGACCTCACTATGGGGTAGGCGGTTACCCAGGTTTTGGTGATCCTGGTGTGGGATGCCCCGCCCCTCTATGCTTATGGCTGGATTCTGGCAGGGTTCCCCCCCCCCCCTTCTGGGTCCCTTACTCCCCTCCGGGGGGGGGGGGTGCCTGACCGTTATTTCGGTTTCGTTCTCCTATGCCCCTGTGTGTGTGGCTGTGTGAGTTTCACTGTGTGTGTGTTGACTGACAGGATGTTTTCACTTCTGAAACCATATCTGGTGCCTTTGATTTAGCCTGGGGAGCTTCTCCCCCTCAGGCTGTGTTCAGGGAGGGGGCGGGGCCGGGCTCTCGGCACGGTAGCCCCGCCCCCTTCTTTGGCGCGATTCTGTGGCTCAATCCTTGGGATCCGCATTGCTGGGAGGGGGGCGTGGCCTGGCGAGCGCGCGTTCCGCGCTGGCCCCCCCTCCCCCTTCTCTTCCTGTCTTTCTGCATGAGGCACTTCTCGGGAGCCATTTTGGATTGCTGTTGCTGAGCTGTGCTCCTGGTGGTAAGGGCCAGATGGCCACTTCCTTAGCTCATGTGGGGGCCCCTCTCTAGCGGGGGGCCCCCACTGATTTGCGGGCATGTGTGTGTGTGTGTCTATTTGTTTTTGGTTATCGCATGTCTGGAGCTGGGATATAGATATATATATATATATATATATATATATATATATATATATATATATATATATATATATAGATTATGTATGTGTTATTGCCTTATATATATATAGGGGATTGCCTGTTTGTGTGTTACAGATTACATTGTATTTGTGTATATTCAGGGGTTCCTCCTGGTCCTGGGGTCCCTAGTGTAAAATTGATCGCCTCAAATCCTCCCACCCGGACTTTAAAAGGGCATCCCGGGTTGCTTAGGCGTAAATTCCCTGCGGTCTTGCGACTGACCACAAAAATCACCATATGGAGGCTCCGCAGGATACTGGGCTCGGGCTCCCTCTGGGACAATCCGGGCCATGTGTGGGGTGTGGGGTATCCCTTACGGGGGAGAATGTGCTGATCTGTATACCATGCGCACAAAAGGCCATAACGCGGCAGTCTGGTACCCAGCCTTCTGGTTCGGCTCCTCCCACTTCATCGCCTTCCCCTCCCCGCCTTATCCATACCCCAAGTGACATTGGTGCCAGCGGGGATTCGCACTCTGATGTTTGGGCTAGGTTGGCCAGCATCGAGCAATTTGTTGCTAGCATGGTGGCCAAGAAGGCCCAGGCTAAAAAGAGACATTTGTCGTCGGCCCAGTTGTCGTCGGCCCAGCCCTTGTGGGATGTTGACGACGATTCCGTTGATTTGTCAGATTATTCCCCGTTAGAGGAGGGGGAATTGTATGAGGAAACAGAGGCTGACTATGTTCAGTCTGGGGATGCCGATGTCGGGCAGGCGCTGGGGGATGCCGTAGATACGGCCACTGTTTTGTCACATCTATTGGAGGTGTTGGATATTGAACCGCCTGAGTCGCCCCCTCTCAAGAAGGGGGAATTTTTTGGGGTCCGCAAGCCCCGTCTGGATTTTCCTACCCAGGGTCACTTTGATGTGCTGATCCTTAGAGAATGGGAGAGGCCCAGTCGGCTTCCTGGTGTTCCTCAGGGATGGGATAAGAAGTATCCTTTCCCGGTGGAGGCGGTTAAGCGCTGGTCTTCTCCTCCCGAGGTCGACGTGCCAGTTTTAGGTTTGACCCACTCTTCTGTGCTGAACACCCCTGACGCCACTTCCCTTAAGGATGGCGAGGATAAGCGCCTTGATCAGATGGCGTGCCAGGTATTTGCCAGCGTGGGCTCGGCCCTGCGGCCTGTTTGTGCTCTGCCCTGGTGTCGCTTTCTACCAGGTCTCTTATCAGGGACTGGCTGAATGACGCTCAGTTTGATCCAGCTTGCGCTGAGTTCGCTACCCTTAAGAGATGTGAATTGTTCATGGATTTTGTCATGGCTGCTATGGAAGATTCTATTGTCGTGTGTAGTAGGACTTCAGCCTTACTGGTGGCTAGGCGCAGATCGGTCTGGCTCTGCCAGTGGACGGCGGACGTTGGGGCCAAGAAGTCGCTCACTGCTCTTCCCTTCTTGGGTACGCAGTTGTTTGGAGATAAATTGGATGCTGTTGCTAAAGGAGGTAAGTTACCTCAGCGGAAGAAACAGCGCCGTCCCTTTCAGGGGGGCTGGCTCGTTCACTCCTTCCTTTCGAGGGGCCAGAGCGGCTAAGGGTTTGGCCTTCTTGGGTGTCGGGCTCGCCCTGGAACAGGGGCAGAGGTCGGGCATGTCCCGCGGCTGCCTGGGGTTCCAAGCCCAAGCCTGCCATTAAACCGGCTCAGCAATGAAGGGGCGCCCTCACCCACAAGGGTGGGGGGACGGCTGCGGCTCTTCTTCCATGTCTGGGCCCAGGAGGTCACAGACAACTGGATTTTGGAAGTGGTCTCCTCCGGGTACAAACTGGAGTTCGAGTACTGGCCGCCCCCAAGATTCTTAATGTCTCGGGTGCCCTCGGACCCTCAGGCTGCACAGGGGCTCCTGTTAGCAGTGAAAAACCTTCTGGACATGGGGGTTATATGCCCGGTGCCTCCGTCGGAGAGAGGCAGGGGTTACTACTCCAACCTTTTCACGGTTCCCTAAAAGGAGGGTTCGGTGAGACCCATTCTAGATCTCAAGGTTCTCAACAGGTTTATCAGAGCCAAAAAGTTCCACATGGAGACTCTGCGCTCGGCCATCAATTCCATTCGCCAAGGGGATTTTATGACATCCATAGAGATCAAGGATGCGTATTTGCATGTTCCGATTTTTCTGGCACATCAGAGATTCCTCCGGTTTGCGGTGGAGGATCAACATTTTCAGTTTGTAGCCCTTCCCTTCGGACTGACCTTGGCGCCGAGGGTCTTCACCAAGGTCTTGGCGGGAATAATGGCTTTGCTCAGAGCTCAGAGCATTTGCATTGTGCCTTATCGACCTGTTGATCTCAGCTTCTTCCCTCCATCAGGCAGAGCTGGACACCCACCAGGTGGTGTCGACCCTGGAGAGGTTCAGGTGGGTGATCAACCGCCCCAAGTCTTCTCTCTCTCCGTCTCGTGTGATTTTATTTCTGGGCATGAATCTGGATACCATTCTGGCCAGAGTGTTTCTGCCCCAGGCCAAGGTGCAGGGGATTCAGGGTCTGATCCGCCTTCTTCTGGCCAATCCTTGTCCCTCTATCCGACAGGGGATGAAGCTGGTGGGCTTGATGGTATCCTCCTTCGAGGCGGTACCGTTTGCACAGTTTCACATGAGATCTCTTCAACTTTACCTATTGACGCATTGGGACAGGTGTCTGCAGTCATTGGATCAACCTTTCAGGATGTCTCCCAGGGTTCGGCAGTCCCTTCGGTGGTGGCTGGAATCAAGCAACCTGTTGAAGGGCAGATCCTTTCTGGTCCCTTGTTGGGAGACGGTTACCACGGATGCCAGCCTGTCGGGCTGGGGAGGTTATTGGAAAAGTCATCAGTTCAGCGGGGTGTGGGGTCCTCAGGAGGCTCACACCCCCATCAGTGTCTTGGAGCTCAGAGCCATCCGACTGGTTCTGGCTCGGCTGACCTCATATTTACAGGGTCTACCGGTTCAGGCTCGTTCAGACAACCGAACGGCGGTAGCTTACATCAATCACCAAGGAGGGACTCGCAGCAGGAGTGCCCTCAGGGAAGTCTCTCTGATCCTGCACTGGGCGGAGAGCAATGTTCCTTGCATTTCGGCAGTCTACATTCCGGGAGTGGAGAACACGGAGGCGGATTCCCTGAGCAGGGGATCCTCTCGCAAAGGAGAGTGGTCTCTCAACCCCGAGGTTTTTCTGGATCTTTGCTGCAAGTGGGGGACTCTGGAGGTGGATCTCTTTGCCTCGAGGCACAATCACAAACTTTCGGCCTTTGTGTCTCTTTCTCAGGATCCTCTATCTCTGGCAGTGGATGCCTTGTCCCTTGCTTGGAAGGAGCTGGGTTTTCTGTACCTGTTTCCGCCCGTCTCCATGCTGGGCAAGGTAGTTCACAAACTGGTTCTAGAAGGGGCACCAGCGATTCTGGTGGCTCCAAAGTGGCCAAGAAGGGTTTGGTATGCAGATGTTGTAAGGCTGGCCGTAGATCAGTACCGGCTTCCCTTGTTGCCGGATCTGCTATCTCAGGGTCAACTACTTTACCCCAATTTACAAACGCTGGCTTTGACGGCTTGGCTGCTGAAACCTTCATTTTGAAAGAGGAAGGTTTGTCTGAGGCTGTTGTTCAGACCTTGATTAGGGCTAGGAAGCGGTCCTCTTCTGGCATTTACTATAGGACTTGGAGGTCCTATATTGATTGGTGTGAGGCTAGGGCCTTGCCTTGCAGAGTGTTTTCGATACCCAGGATTTTGGAGTTTCTTCAGCATAATCTGGATCTTGGGTTCCAGCTTAGTACTTTGAAAGGACAGGTTTCTGCTCTGTTGATTTTCTTCCAGAGGTCTTTTGCCTTACACCCGCTGGTTAAGACCTTTTTCCAAGGGGTCGCGCATGTGCAGCCCCCTCGGAAGGCTGTGGTTCCTGTTTGGGGTTTGAATTTGGTTCTTTCGGCTCTGCAGGGTCCTCCTTTTGAGCCGCTACAGGATATTGCTCTTTCGGTTCTCACTCAGAAGGTTGCTTTCTTGGTGGCAATTACCTCTGTTCGGCGTGTCTCTGACTTGGCGGCTCTGTCGATTCAGGCCCTTTACTTTGAGAGACACCAGGATAAGGTGGTTTTTCGTTTTAAGCCGGATTTCCTTCCTAAGGTGGTGTCTGCTTTCCACCTCAATTAGGATATTGTTCTCCTTTCCTTGTGTCCTAAGCCTAACAATGACAAGGAGAGGGTTCTGCACAATTTGGATGTTGTTCGCTGTGTGAAGTACTATTTGGTGACTACTTCTTCCTTCCGCAAGACGGACACTTTTTTCGTGGTGCCCTGCGGGCCCAGGAAAGGTTTGGCGCCTGCTAAGTCTATGATTAGCAAATGGATTCGTCAGGCCATTGTTGGGGCCTATTCTGCTAAGGGGAGGACTCCCCCTTTTAGGGTCACTGCGCACTCTACTTGTGCGGTTGGTGCGTCCTGGGCTTTTCAGCACCAGGCTTCTGTTGAACAAGTTTGTAAGGCTGCTACTTGGTCTTCCGTTCATACTTTTTCAAAGTTTTACAAGGTTGATGTGCGGGCTTCAGCGGATGCTGTTTTTGGCCGCAAGGTTCTGCAGGCTGCAGTGGTTTGAGTTGGTACATTCTTTACTGTTTCTGGTTCCCACCCATGACGGACACTGCTATTGGATGTCCCACATGTCATGAAGATCGAAGTGGAGTGTATGGCACACTTAGAATAATACCGTTTTGTGAGTACTCACCTTTAAAACGGGTATTATGAGTGTGCCATACTCTCCAATTTGCCCCACCCTTTTTTTTCAGGTATTCTGGGGCTTTTATATGGTGAACCATTGGTTTTTATTGTTAAGGTTATAATTGGTTCTTTCTGGTTCCCTTACTGCTTTTTTACACTGGGAAATTGGTGGGAGGTCCCAGGTATATATGGACCGGGAGGGGCTTTCTTTTTTGCATATTCATCTCTGCAGAAGTTCGCCCTCTACTGGAGATTACCCACATGTCATGAAGATCGAGTGGAGTGTATGGCACACTCATAATACCCGTTTTAAAGGTGAGTACTCACAAAACGGTATTTTCTCAACTCTCGGGTCATCTTCGGCTATGTAGAAGTTGATTACGATCCGCGTGTTTCGCCCTATTCAAGGCCCTATGTATTACGTGCCGTGGATAGCTTCGATCTGAGAACCGCTGTGATAGTTTAGTTGCTTCTTTAATAAAGTCCTGATCTTCCGAGCAGTTCCGCTTAATCCGAAGAAGTTGTCCGGTCGGTATTCCCTTTTTCATAGACATTGGATGAAATGCTTGGTAATGTAAGAGGCTATTGCAGGACGTGCTTTTCCGATATAAGGTAGTCCCGAGTGTATCATTCTCCAACACTCTTTTGGTTAAATCCAAGAAGTTAACCTGAGAAGCAGACATTTTGGAGGTTACCTTTATGTGCGGATCATTGGAATTGAGGTCAGAGACAAATTGTTCACAATTGGAGGTAGACCCCTTCCATAAAATGAAGATGTCATCTATGAACCGATATCAGGCAATGATATTTCCATGGTATCGGCTCAAGGGGTCCCCAGGACCCACTCCCTCTCCCACCAACACAAGAACAGGTTGGCCACTGAGGGAGCACAGCGGGCCCCCATGGCCACCCCCATCTTCTGCCTGTAATGTCTACCTTCAAATACAAAGTGGTTGTGGCCCAAAATAAATTGTAACAACTGGACAATGAAGGTTTGTTTGGCCATCGAGGTACCAGATGACCCATGTTTAGAAAATATTTTGTCGACCTAATAGCATACTCGTGTGTGATATTTGAGTACAGTGCCTCTACGTCACAGGTGACCAATAAAGTCTGTGGGAAGCTGGACCATGTCTAATTTCTTAAGCAGATCTAATGAGTCTGTAAGATAGGAGGTCAATCCAGTTACATGAGGTTGCAGGTGGTCATCTACATAGATACTGATATGCTCCATGAATGACCCTATGCCCGATACAATCGGGCGCCCTGGTGGATTTATAAGGTCCTTGTGGACCTTGGGTAATATATAAAACGTAGGCACTACAGGATGATCCACCTTCAAAAAAGCTGACTTTTTTTGTAATGATTTGATCTTCAACTGTCTCGTCAATAAGTTGTTCCAATTCTTGTTTATATTGAGGGAGCATACCTCAGTTTTATATTGCTCTATTGGTAGTACAACAATATTACCCCCCTTGTCCGCTTCCTTTGTAATTATATCTGTTCGTTTTTCCAGGGATCTAAGGGCCCCCCACTCCTCCCTTGTGGATTGGTTGGAGTGTGCATGTCTAGTTGGTAGCCCTTTGATCTCCTCTTTTACTAGTTGGAAGAAGACTTGTACGGCTGGGCTAGGGCTAGGTGGTGAAAAACTAGATTTTTTGTTGTAAGAAGATGCCTCCATATCAGTCTCACCTTCTGCTCTGAGGTCCTCCAGGGCATTCAGGGTGTATAGTTCCTGTGGGTCTCAGTCAATACCATCCTGTCTGCGCTGGACATTTGAGAAAAACTTCTTAAGAAGTAAGCGTCTGCAAAATAGATATAGGTCTTTGGTAACCTCAAATTTATTAATGTCACAAGTGGGTGAGAACAAGAAGTTCTTTTAGCAATACTGATCTTTCCGCTGATGTAAGGGGTGTTGATGACAAATTCACAATTTCTATGTATCATTCACTGTCTCAGTGGCCATTGCAGGCGTTTCAGGCCTATTGGGAAGATCTAAATGTTGTTGAATTCCAAAGGGGGCCAAGAAATCTTATTTTGTGGGAAGGGAGGGGGGGGGCGATGCTGTTATACCCCCCCTAATGGGATCCCTGTCCCTGCTTCCCATAGCCCCATCTGTTGCAATCCCGCAATCTGAGATCGATATCGTTCCTGTTGTCTATCCTGCCCCCATTTCTTCCCCTGTTTCTTCCCCCGTCTGACTCTTCTGCATCGCTGCCGGATAAAAAAGAACTTTGTGAGCATTGGAGCCTCCCCCTGGACATATAATCAGTTTCATGGTTCGGGCCCTGTTCCCTTTGTTGGTGGTTCATCCTTCTGCGTTCTTGTGGTGTGTATCTCCGATTGTCCTTATGTCACCATTTAAACTCATTATTCTGGGCATCCATTTTGTCTCTGAGGATTTTTTATTCTCTGAGGTTTTATGTTCAAATTTAGCTAGATCGTTTTGTAATGATTGTAAAAACGTATCCACTATCTGGGATTGATCAAATCTGGTCAATTGACCTTCAAGGTCTAAGATCTCCTTTTTAATGGAGCTCATTAATCCTTTATCGTGTTCAATGAGCGTTTCCATAATAATACCAGAACATTGCTTAAGACCATTCTCCCATGTGGCTGTAAAATTGGCAGAGGGTTCCCAAGCGGGAAAGATTTGTACTCCAAGGCCTCTAGGACATAGCCCTTGTTTCTTGTAGACCTCCAAAGTGTGTACATTCCACCATAGCCTCGTGTGATTAAGGTAGGTCTTTAATTGCTGTGATACGAAGATGTAAAAGTATAGCTGCAAATATCTCTGCTTGTGTTGAGCCACAACCAGAATGTTACTTTTCTGTGTTTGAAACTAGGGATGCCACTGTCTCCCTTTTTGTTTTTTCTGCTCATCTTACAGACTGTCTGCAACATGATTCATTTCCTTCCTGGCAGTTTACTTTGCAATGAACCAAAAGAAATGGCAAAACAGAAGACTAGGCTAGGTTCCACCTTTAGACATCGGAAATGGTGTGTCCCACACAGCGTTTTGCAAAGAGGGGGGGTTCCAACCACCTTTTCAAAAAGTGCTCCTGGTGAAAAATGGGGGCTTAACTGAAGACAAAGACTTAGATTTCTTCTAAAACAACTTTATTTAGCACCACAGCATGATCCTTAGGCTGCATGTGAGGTAAGGAAACCTTGCTTTAATTTCACACTTTGACTTTGACCTCCTAATTCTTGAAAATGTTTTATTGTCATGTGCTTTTGGGCCTAGAAATTTGGGAACCTTGCTGACGAGGCAAATCTAACTAGACTAGACTAAATCTAACTTACTACGAGTGATTTTTTTTTTTATCTAGGTAAATCAGGTCTTTGAGTCAGGGCTGGCGTCGGCACTGCCCACACACAGGCAGGTGCCCAGGCCCCTGCACATTGGGATGGCCTACCTCACGAGCTTGATATGTGGGATGGGCCATCTGGAGATTCTTTCTGCCATTCCTTCTATCTTTTCTCTTGCCTTCTATTCCTTATTTCTGTCATTCTATAATTTATTTCTGACTATGCCATTCCTTCTATTATTACTTTCTTTTTTGCCTTCTGTTCTTTCTGTCATTCTTTTGATTCCTTTTTTTCTTTCTTGCCATCTATTCTTTTTATTCTCGCCTTCTATTTTTTTTTTTATGACCTGTCATTCATTATATTCTTTCTGGCATACAGTCTGTCATTCCTTTTTTTTCTTTCTTTCTGTCCTTTCTTCTGTCATTATGTTTAATCTTTCATACATCCTTTCTGACTTTATTTCTTGACTTCTATTCTTTCATACTGCCTTTTTAAAACTTTTTTTTGTTCTTTTTATGTACTTCTTATGTTCTTTCTGCCATACCCTCTTTCTGACATTCCTTCTTTTCTATATTTCTTCCGAGGCTTCTCTCTTTCCCGACTTTCTCTTTCTTTCTCTTGTTGCTTCTTTTCTGGCTTTTCTTTCAATCCCTTCTTCTTTTCTGACTTTTTAAAAGACATGTTTTTCCTGGGGCAGCTAGCCAGCCAGCATTACCATCATGTGCAAAGTTTCATGTCATAAGAGGCCCCTTGACACTGCCGCCCAAGGACCCGCATAAACCTGGAGCCTACCCTGCTTTGAATATCCATATTTTGTAAAAGAAATTCACGTGGACCCAGATTAATGCTAGGAATGACACTGATATTTTACATGCAGACTGTGGCCACTACAAGTAGCTGAAAAGCCACATTGTGCTGAGAGAATATTAATGGCATGGCATAGAGCTGCATAGGTCATTATGATGCTGTTTGTATTGGAATAGCAGTGGCTATGTCTGCCATTTCATAGCCTTTGATTTCACAAGGTTTTCCTAAACGAAGGACTGGAGTGTTGTCATGGTAACATAATATTCACTGGCTAAAATTAGACCGTTTGAAGTAAAGTCAACAGCCAAAGGTAGCTACACAGAGGACATTTTTTTTCACATTTATTGTATGCAGTTATTTAGCTCATGTAGGTGCAGAATGCACTAAACTCAAATGCCCTTTTGCCTTTCACAACGCCTTTCTTGTGTGCAGAGACTACTCCAGAAATAAATAAATATATATATATATATATATATATATATATATATATATATATATATATATATATATATATATAATAGTAAAAGTGTTTATCATAAAAAATGAGGTATTTTAGATAATAAAAAAATTAGCTACTTATTAATCCTCTTGATTACTGTCTATGGAGTGTCCACCTGCAAACTGTTCCTTTACAAATCTTTAACCCTCTTCCAGTCAATAGTGTACATCGCAAGTACATTCCAGGGCTGTTTGGCAGGTTTCTGCAAACCCGAGCCAATAACCAATAGCAAGAAAGTGAAGGACAATGATTAGTGTGGTTATTGAAGCATTACAAGGTAAAATCTAAAGTCCACCTAAAGCCACTAGCTCCAGTCCCTATTTTTCTTTTTCCCCAGGGAAGACGACGGGTCCAGACTCCCTCCCCTCTCTCCAGCAGGCTCAGGTGGTGCTCTGGGGACTCACTGCTGCCAGAGTCAGGGAGTTCCCCTCTTTTTCCATTCCCCCCTGGGAATTCCCTCCCCTGGAGCTAGTCCCGGTGGCAGTCTCCAGGGCAGTCCGGGCTTGAATCCCACCATTTTCCCCTATGGGCTATGCAGATGTGAGGAGGTCAGTGGAAGCAGCCCCCCCCCCCCCACTCCCTCTTCAGGGGGACGGGTAACTACAGGGCTCACTTTTGGGGCAGGTTGGAGCACGATTTCCGGCTGGTATGGTATTCTGGAGCTGGGATGCTGTAAGTCACCAACCAACCCCCCCCCCTCGCAGACTGTCTCCGGGACCAGGGGAACAGCTAGTCCTTGATTTTCCCCTTTGTTTCTGTCCTTACAAACTGAAGAATGCAAGTTCAGAGATTTTAAGCTCACAAAGGAATCCAGAAAAGATTCTAAAGAGACTAAGGGGCATAAGGAGCCCAGAGAGCAGAAAGAGCACAAGTAAACTAAAAAGGTCCAACCTAGGTTATGTGTAAACTGTCAGGCTTCTTTGTCGGAGGGCTTTTCCAAACTTCTACGTAAGACTTGCTTGAAGGAGGTAGCCGGAGGCAACTTTCAATGCATGATAAAGAGTTTCTTTGAAACTTTTGACTCCAGAATGGCCGATACATTCTGGTTATATGAAAATCACATGTCTCAGGAGACAGGTACGAGTTCAGGTGCCGGACCTTCCTCCCATCCAGAACCCCAGTCACTTCTTAGTCCTGACCTGAGACTAGGGGGCAGCCAGGCGAGACTGATTTTTTTTCGGATGAGAAAGAGGAGGTATGTGCCTCTTCGAACGAGTTGGTCCATTCTTCAGGCACCGGGAGAGGACCAGAGGCATTGGCCTCCAGGCCTCCTTCCCAGCCTAGTAGGTTTAATTTTTCCCTTGAGTATACTCCTGACCTGATTAGGGGCATTTTATCTTCCCTAAAGATTGAATCTGAAGATAAGCCAACCTCCATTCAAGATTCCCTCTACTAGGGTTTATTGGAGAAGTAAGGAATCCCTTTTTTCTGATCTACCAGTCGCCCATTGGTCGGGAACGGAGGTCCCGGTTCTTCCTACCTAAGTCTCGCAAGTGGGGATTCCCTTTTGAGGGGTTGGAGATGAAAGCATGGGTTCCCTTATAGATCCTCTAGATAACAGTTCAGATATTCTGCTCAAACGGGCATACTGATTCAAAAATTCTGTATGGAATCAATTTTCTCCAGGATGCATATTGTAATGTTCCTTTTATTCCAGCTCACAGAAGGTTTGTGGTAATGATAGGTGAAGTAACCTATCAATGGCAATTAAGAGCAATGCCCTTTGGTCTTTTGTCTGCGCTTTGGATCTTTACCAAGATTTCTGCGGAAGCAATGGCATATCTGAAATTACATCAGATCGGAATCATGGAATACCTGGATGATCTACCTCTCTTTGCTTCATCCAGGGAGAGTTTGGAGAACAATGTTGAGGATAACATTGCCCCTCCTTTCAGATTTGGGGTGGATCATATACAGGGAGAAGTCAATTCTGTCCCCTCAGACTTCTTGCATTTACTTTATTTACTACGGTATCTGATCTACCGCTTCCTAGGGAGAGCCTTCCTTCCGCAAACCAAGATTGAAAGGATGGTCTCCCTGTACTCTTACATTCAGAATCATCTCGAATCTCCCTAAAACAGATTCTGGTTCTGTTGGGGCTTATGTCTTCAGCCTTCCCAGATGTCATTTGGGCCCAGCTACATTCAAGAACCCACCAGACCTTCTACGGTTACCCTTCCAGATTAGGTTCATCAGTCCCTTCAGTGGTGTTCGGATCAGGAAAATCTGTCCAAAGGTAGACCCTGGCCCTGGCCCAAAGGTAGACCCTGACCCTGGGCCCATACCCTTCACTGCCAGGTTCAGGGAACCTGGTCCGGCACCATGACCCAAAAATCTTCGAACTTTCAGGAGGCAGTTCAGTTAGCCCTAAACCATTTCAAGCACATTATAAGGAATCCAGAGGTTCTTATTGTCTCAGACAATGCCACAGTCATGACTTTTCTCAACCATTAGGGGGGCACAAGATCAATTGAGTTGATGCCTCTCCCAGACAATCTGTACCAAGATAGATCAGTAACCTCCTTTTATTATTATTATTATTGTTTATTTATATAGCGCCATCATCTTCCGTAGCGCCTTACAAAGTAGTAATTACAGACAGGGTAGAAACATACGGTACATATAATAATTCAAATGCAGTTTTACAGAGTTGACAATGGATATTCTGAATACAAGATACAATAGGGGAGAGAGCCCTGCCCTTGCGAGCTTACAGTCTAAAGGAAGAGGGGGGAAGACGAGGGGGAAGGATCTCAAACAGTCAGTATTGAGCTTTGTGGCGTGCGCCCTTGAGAAGATTGGTTACGCCAGATTATATGCTTGTCTGAATAAGTGAGTTTTAAGGGCGCCTTTGAAGGTTTTGAGGGTTGTGGAGTGGCGGATTGGGTGCGGGAGGGCATTCCAGAAGATTGAAGTTGCACATATAGTTCCCTTTGATGTGGACAGCAGTCCACATCAAAGGGAACTATATGTTCTGTGGGCCTCCTCGGTCAAGTTCAGCTCAGACATGCAGAGTGGGAGTTAAGCCATAGTGTCTTCAGGGAACTGGTAGACCTCTGAAGCTCCCCCAAGGTGGATCTCCTTCACAAGAGAAAATTGGGCGCTTCTCTGGAGCAGAGAGATGGTTAGCCACAAGATCTATGGTAAGGTCTGGAAAAAGTTTTCTTCATTTTGTACTGTCCATAACCTGCCTCGTTCAGGCCTAGCATCAGTTTTGGGGTTTTTACAGGAGGGGGTGGAAATGTGCCTAGCTTAAAGGTTTAGGTGGCAGTGCTATCTGTATTCTTAGACTGTAGGCTTAGACAGAAGGTTCTGATCGAGAGGTTTTTTGTTTCTCTGTCTAGAGGAAGACCAGTGAACTCTAAGGCCTTCCCTCTAGAAAAAGGCGATAGAAAAAGGAAATATATGCCTTTCTTTTAAATTGTATAATGACAATGGCTCAGTCCATTTGCTGAATAGGGGGATCTGCTGGGTTGTATTTAGTGAGCTGCTTCATTTAGCCCACTGGTCTCCTAGCAACACTTTACCTCAGAGGCTGACACTAATCAGCGGTAACGGCTGTGTGTGTGTGAGGTGCTGCTTTTGTTATGAGACCAGGTGACTCAAATGTGTAAAATCTATACAAAATAAACTAAACTGACAGAAAATGACTAAAATTCTTCTTCGAATAACTGCAGAAAAATCTAAAGGTATTAAAGTGGAACAAAACCCTGAGTGGCCGACCCTGAAGTCTATAAGACCCGGCCATTGACCTTCCCCCTTGGGCATTCTAAATCGGGATGCCCCACTGTGTGAAACGACCCCTGGATAAACACAGATCCCCCCCCCCCCCCCCCCCCCATTTTTCTGGCGCGCTCACGCAGTCATTTAGACAGGCCGGGCAGCCAAGAAGGTTACTGCTCAGGCTCCCCATCTGCGTGCAAATAGTGCTGATTGGATGAGAGCCCGCTCATGCGCTGTGGGACAGGTAAAGGTACGTTTTCACAGGCGAACTTGGGGATTTCACATATCAGGGCATCCTAAGTCGGGATGCCCCTAGGGGGCACAAAACAAAACTCCAGATAGTGAAAATACTGGGTTGGGCTTTGCTCAAAACACACAAAGCTGAAAGAAAGATCATATGGAAAAATGTGTTGAGAAAAGAGAGAGAAAATGGTAAACTGAAAGATTCTGCAGCAGAGCCAACATGAAGGGAAAACTGTCAAAATCAGCTTAATGACTTCTAGAGCTTTTCTCTCTGTTTTAGATATGAGTTCTGGCCAGGCAATGTTATCTTATGCTGAACGGCTGCCAGCACTGAACAGCTGTTACATTGTTTCCCCCTCTCCTCAGCGTGGAACAGGCCAGAGTGTCGGGCTCCGACACTCAGCAGACATAAACATGAGCTATTAGTCTCCAGCTGCACAACACAGACATAATTTTATTCTAAGTATGTCACACACCCGCTTCAGATAGTCATTACACTTGGGTTATACCCACCTGTAGAGGGCGATCTTGCAAAGATGTCATGAAAAAAAGGGAGCCCCTCCCGGTCAATAAATACCTGGTACCTCCCACTCATTCCCCAGTCTTTCATCTCTGCAGACGGCAAGCAAGTCAGAAGATGATGTCTCCTCCTTGCAGGTAGCCGGGGTAACTCCCGGCCCGCGTGTTAGTCTATTTCTGCCTGGACCCTTTGTCTTAGTATTCACCTTGCCTCCCAGCCTAGGCTGCTGGTCTGGGCAAGGGTAGACAGCACCTAAGGGTGCTTAGGAGCTACGCTCCACCGTGAGACCCCATACTAAGGGGTAGGCGGTTTTGCCGGGCTGGTGATCCCGGTTAGGGATGCCCCGTCCCTTGCCCTTCCAGCGTGGATTCCCCCTTCCCCCGGATGGCCCTTGCTCCTTAGAGGGGGGGGCAGTGTAGGGTCCCCTTCTCTCTTAACGTGTGTTTATTCAGCTGTGTGTGTGGGTGAGTGCATTCACTGGGCGCATCTTCCGTTTAAACGAACGCGTTTTTGTCTCAGCTGTGCGTGTGTTCACTGGGCGCTTTTTTTTTCTTTGAACAGTATCAGCCGGCGCTGCGGCACAGCCAGCGCCGGCTGATACTGTTCAAAGAAAAAAAAAAAGCGCCCAGTGAACACACGCACCCACACACGCACAGCTGAGACAAAAACGCGTTCGACATTCGGCGGGGAGCTTCTTCCCCTCAGGTACGGTTCGTGCAGGGGGCGGGGTCGGGCGCTCTGCGCGCTCGCCGACAGCCCTCCCCCCGTGCTCTTGGCGCCGCTGCGGAGCCACTGGCCTGGAGCAGCCTTGCCTTCAGGGGAGGGGGCCGGGGCCGGGCACGTTGCACGCACCGCGCCGGCCCGCCCTTCTCTCCCTCTGCTTCTCAGGTCTCCAAGGCTGATCGCGTGAGTGGCCCCTGCTGCTTCATTATTTCAGGCACTGCCTGCTAACTGTGCATTATTCTTTAGCGTTTTGTTATTATATGAACAGCCATTGCTTGACCTGCACATGTATATATACAATTCATCTGTTTTCCTTGCATTGTCAGTATGTCTGCGTTGTGTGTGCCTGGGCATGATTGAGGTGCTGAATAGCCCTGTATTCTGTCTTCCAGGTGGACCCTTGTCGGAGCCTAAAGGGTCCTCCCGGTCCTAGGGTCCCTGGTTTAAGCTTAGAATACCCATAAAATCCTCCCACTCGGGACACAGAAGGGGCATCCCGGGTCGCTTATATGGCGTAATTCCCTGGGGTATTGAGAGTACCTATAAAATCACCATATGGAGGCTTCCCAAGATACCGGGCTCGGGCTCCCCTCGGGGCAACCCCGGCAGTGTTTGGGGTGTGGGGCATCCCTTACAGGGGATGATGTTTTCCTTTGCATACCATGTGCGCAGCAGACTATTACGCAGCAGTCCGGATCCCTTGCGTCTGGTTCTGCGCCGCCGGTCCCTTCTCCTACCCTTCCCTGCCTGACCCGTACCCCGTGTGATGTTGTCACGAGTGGGGAGTCGCAATCTGAGGTGTGTGCCAGATTGTCCAATCTTGAAAAATTATTTTGTAGCTCTGTGGCCAGAAAGGTCCCGGCTAAGAGAAAACACTGCCACGCAGTGCTTCTGATTTTGAGGAGTTTGATTCGCTGGACTGGTCTGATTACCCCCCACTAGAGGAAGGGGAGCTTTTTGAGGAGTCTGAGGGTTCTGACGATCAGCAGGTTGTTGGCACTGATGCCGAGCGAGGTCAGGGGGATTCTTGGGATACCCCTGAGGTCCTGGCTCATATGTTTGAGGTTCTGGCAATCTCTCCTCCCGAAGTGACTCTTCCGCAGAAGGGGGAGTTCTTTGAGGAGGCTAAGCCGCGCTTAGAATTCCCGAATCAAAAGCATTTCGACGGCATTATCCTCAAGGAATGGGAGAGGCCTACTCTGCTTCTGGGTGTCCCTCCGGGTTGGAATAAGAAATATCCCTTTCCGTTGGACGCGGTGAAGCACTGGTCGTCCCCTCCCGAGGTGGACGCCCCTGTGTTGGGGTTGTCTAGCACCTCTGTCTTGCATTCTCCTGACTGTTCTACTCTCAAGGATGGTGAGGACAAACGCATTGACCAGATGGCTTGTCATTGTGTTGCCAGCGTCGGGTGGGCCTTGCGGCCTGTTTGTGCTTCAGCGCTTCTTATAGTGGCTTCTAGGTCAGTTGTCGGGGACCTGTTGTCTACTTCCAGCCTTGACCCGGCTAGCGATGAGTTCACCGCCCTTAAGCGGTGTGAATTATTTTTGTCTTTTGTGTTAGCTGCCCTGGATGACACCTTGGTGATGTGTAGTAGAACTGGTTGCGCCAGTGGGCGGCTGATTTTGTGTCCAAAGCTGGACGGGATCGGCTGTTTTCCCCTCCAGAGGTGATTCCTGGCACAGGGGAAGAGGACGTGCCCATCCAGGTCACAGCTGGGGCTCCAAGCCCAAAGCCGCTGCTAAGCCGGCTCAGCAATGAGGGGGCACCCTCACCCTCGCGGGTGGGGGGACGGCTGCAACACTTTTCCCAGGTCTGGGACCAGGAGGTCTCGGACAGATGGATTCGCAAAGTGGTGTCTACATGTAAACAGATGTTTGCTGAGCATTACATATGAACGTCAAACGGGGGGGGAGAGCCCATGCATGCCGTAAGACTAGGGAAAGTGGATTTGACCTCCCATGTATCATCCTTTGAGCCTTAAAGGAACAACCAGAGTATATATAATTTATGCTTAAACTGATGAGCGTGTGATCAACGTTGGATTTTATTATATATGTCATTTACCCTCCACAGTCTGGTAAGAGTTTGAGCCTTTCGGTGCTGGGAACGCTTGCTATAAAGTGTATGGAAAAGTGGTGGATGGGGTCTATTTTTCCCATAAGTTTTCAGGCAGGCACGATCCATGCCGGGATATTGGAGATCCAATCCACATCTCGGGTCCTCTACGGGTTTTTCCCCTATTCACAGGTCTTCCCAGGTGATGAGACTAATTGAATTGAAGCCCTATAAAAGGAATTTCTGAGGCTTTTAGAGTGGAGATGAAGGGGCTGGGATGAGGAGCCTGTGCCTTGCTGCTCCCAATACTGACAGTGGTGAATTGCAGCCGAAGGACTTTGTGTTATCCGTTCTTGGAACCTGTGGATTAACAGCCTGGACTTGTATGCCCCTGAAAGAGGACCTATTATATCAAGGACTTGCAATAGGCTGTAATTATCCTAAACTGGACATTGCTAAAGTTGGTTAGGTAACCGCTTGCTGTACTGCATTGTTCCTGCATCATACTCTGAAGTTAAGAGATTTTTATTTTCAATAAATTGATTATGATTTGATTACGAACTGTCTTCAGAGTCATTTCCGTTGGCCCACAGATCCTGACAGGGCGCTTTGGGGTGTCACTTTTGTTTTTCAAAAAAGTTGGTCACTCCTGGGCTGCAGTTCCGCTTTAAAAAAAAAGGCAGTGCAGGTTTTTGTCTGGTGAGCCTGATTGGGGGAACCAGGGGAAGAATATTACCTCTTGTATTGCCTGTTTTTCCTCTTGTATTGCCTGTTTTCTCACAATGTTGTTTGTGTATTAGGTTCCTTCCTCTGGGCAGGGATGTTCGCTGCCTCGTCCGCCGCCTTAGGCTGTGCATCGGGTTAGTTGTCCTTTCTCCGCCACGGTGCCGACCCTGCCGGTTCTTCTCCGGCTTGAGGCACTGTTCCTTACCCGCGTGCTGGGTCCTTTCTTCTTCGCTGCAGCTTTGGTCACTGGCAGGTTCGGGGGTTCTGGGCGCATACTGCACCTCTCCGCTGACGGGGCTATACAGGGGCTGTTGCGGTCTGTCTGGCCGACAGCGGAGCCGCTTCTTGAGCCACTGCTGCAGTCAACTTCAGGTGGACTTAAACTACTTAGGTATGTGTTAAGTATGCTTTACATGTTTAATTATGTTTACTATTATTATTAATTCTGTTTTTTGTTTTGTTTTTATAGATTGTGGGAAAGGGCAGGCAATATTTTGGTGTGGTTCACCCCTTAGGTCTCAGAGTAGTCCCTTGTGACTATCGAGGCCTGTTTTTATACCTTGGTCTTAGATCCTCAGGAAATTAGACTGTATATATAGTTCACCATGACGGGGGCATCTAGGGCAATTGGATCTGTTTTTTTTTTAGCAGACAGGTTCTGTCCAGTATGCATGCAGGTGCCACTGGACAAGGATCGTATGGTTTGCAGGGTTTGTGCTACTGTAGTAGTTGCAAAGTATGGAAGACAGTTGTCTCCTCCTGCAAGGGATCTGACCCCTGTTGCTGGGCCCTCAGAACCTAGCTTTCCCTTGTTAGCCCAGCTTCAGGAGGACAATCGGGGCAATAAAGTCCTCCAGGAAGTTGCGGATAGGTTAGCCTAGAGAGTAGTTCAGAATCACCGGCTCCAAGGAAAGCTTCACAGAAAAAGAAGCATTTCATTGCCTCTGATTCCAAAGAGGATATTTTTGCTGCCATTGTCCCCCAGGATGAATTATCCAGAGGGAATGTTCATCCAATAGGGACTCGGATTCAGAGTCCTCTACACAAAGGGGTGCTCATTTTGAGAAACAGATGTATAGTTTGATTACATCCATTCTGGAGATTTTGGATATTTCGGCCCCAGAAGCCCCCAAAAAGAAGGGGGATTTGTTTAAGCCGGAAAAGGCTATTTTTTCTGGTGCAATCACATTATTATTATTCTAATCAGATTCAAAAGGAATGGCAGAAGCTGGATAGTCTTCTGCCCATTCATAGATTACTAGATATTAAGTTTCTTTTTCACCCAGATCAGATTGAATTATGGTCCCTCCTTTGTAGACGCTCCGTTTTCAGGTCTTTCTAAAACTTCCATTATGCCATACTCTGATAGTGTTTCTCCAAGGGATCCAGTGGATAAGCACATAGATCTGGTGGCACGTCATGCTTTTTCTTTTATAGGGTCGATCTTGCGGCCGGCCTGTGTCACATTCATAGCATCTTTGGCGGGCAGGAGGTTGTTAAAACAACTGGACTCTAAGACTCCAGTTCACGTAAGTCATGCTCCCAGTTAATTAAGACCAGTTTGGATATCAACAGGTATTGGTTATCTCGGCTATGGATGATTTGAGGTTAAGTGCCATAGGCCTAGCTCTGGTGGTAGCTTTAAGGCGTGCTTATGGTTAAAGCAATGGTCAGCTGACGCAGCATCTATCAAGAATTTGACGGGACTCAGAGGTTCCTGATGGGGAGCATTTGGATGACACAGTAAAGGAAGCTACTGGGGGTTAGTCTACTATTCTTCTACAGAAGAGGAAGTCTAGCACTTTTTTTTCGCAGGGCCTCCAATCCTCGGCCTTTTTGTGGGGGTAGAGGTTCCACCTCCTAGGGTTACTGAAGAGAATTTTCGAATAAATCAAAGTCCCAGGGCAAGAGGTTTCTGGCAGAACAAGGAAAAGCTCCCATCAAAGCCCTCTCATACATGAAGGGACGCCTCCACCACTGCGGGTGGGGCGAAGGCTTCTGCATTTTGCTCACTTTTGGAGGCTTCAAATAACAGATTTTTGGACACAGGAGGTTGTATCCTCAGGTTACAAGATCGAATTAGGAGCCAGAACTTCTCAGAGATTCTTTTGGTCAGGGATATCCCGAATTCCGTAGAAGCAATACGATCCGGCGTATCCGCCTGTTCCTCGCTTAGAGAGAGGTCAGGGGTTTTACTCTAATTTGTTCATAATTACCAAGAAGAACGGTTTGTTGCACCCGATACTAGATCTCAAGGGCCTCAACAAGGACACAAGAAATTTCGCATGCAAGATCCACAGTGAGGTCACTCCAGCCGGGAGATTTTATTACCACATTGGATATAAAGGATGCGTACCTACACATTTAGATTTTTCCAGGCCATCAGAAATAGCTGTGTTTTGCAGTAGATGGTCTACATGTTCAGTTTGTGGCTCCACCCTTCCGCCTGTCATCAGCACAAAGGGTGTTTACCAAAGTGTTGGCAGGTCTCATGGCTTTTCTAAGAAGTCAGGGGATACATATAATCCCTTACTTAGACAATCAGTTGATATGGGCTCTTATCGATGTTAGAAGAGTTCGGCTGGATAGTCAGCTATCCAAAGTCAGATATCATTCCTTCAAGGCTTATATCTTTGCTGGTAATATCATTAGACACATCTCAGGCAAAGTGTTTCTTCCGGTCAGGGTACAGGAGCTCTTGTCTTGTCCTCACCCGACAATTTGTCAATGAATGCGTCTGTTGGGCCTGAGGGTGTCTTGCTTCGAGGCAGTGCCTTTTGTGCAGTTTTACACAAGACCCCTGTAGATGGAATTGCTCTCAATCTGGGATCGGACCCACAAACTCTGGATTACACCTTTTACATGACACATTCAACAAGGCTGTGCCTAGCCTGGTGGTTGAATTCTCAGTCTCTTCAGATCTGCAAATCCTTCCTTCCGGTACAATAGAAGATCGTTACCACGGATGCCAGTCTAACAGGTTGGGGGGGTCATGGGGTCACAAACGACCCAGGAACAGTGGAGTCCGGAGGAGAGCAGACGTCCTATAAATATCCTGAAACTGAGAGCGATTCTATTGTCTCTCAAACACTGGACACTTCACCTGAGGGGTCATCCCGTCAGGATTCAGATGGCGGTGGCATATATCAGTGAATCGGTTCTTACTTTGGGCTGAGAAACATGTTCCATTGTTCTTGGCAGTACACATACCAGGAGTGGACAACTTGCAGGCCGAACATCTCAGCAGAAGGGTTCTGCATCAGGCGGTATGGTCTCTCGGTCAGAGGGTCTTTCAATCTCTAAGCATGCACTGGGGGGTTCCAGACGTAGATCTCTTTGCGTCACGGGATAATCAGACGGTTCCAAAGTTTGTGTCCCGGTACAGGGATCCTCTAGCAATAGCAACAGATGCCCTGACTCTTCAGTGATCATCATTAAGGCTTCTTTATGCATTCTCTCCGGTTCCACTTCTAGGTCGAGTACTAAAAAAAAGATAGCTCGCGAGGGAGTCCCAACCATTCTGGTTGCTCCTAGGTGGCCAGGAGAAGCTGGTTTTCAGACATAGTAAGGATGTCAGAAGGTGACCTTTGGAGGTTGTCTGACAATCCAGATCTTCTCACACAGGGGCCTCTAAGGCATCCCAATTCACGAGTTATGGCTTTGACGGCCTGGCTATTGAAACCTCCATCTTGTCAGAAAGAGGTTTTCATCAATTATCTACTAGTCTGGCAAGCATTTATCGCTTGGTGTGAATCCAGAGGGTTCATTTGTATAACTTTTTCTGTTCCCAGTATATTAGAATTTTTGCAGAAGGGTCTTCTATTGAGTACTTTATAGGGACAAATATCTGTTTTAGCTATCTTTTTTCAGAAATCCATTGCTGAGAATAAATTTATTAGGACTTTTTTACAGGGAGTTACTCGTGTGTCCTCCCCGTAAGCCACTTCTGCCAATCTGAGATTTCTATGTGTTCTATATGTTGTCGTTTGTTCAAAATTTTCCTGAGATGTACAATTGCATTTGGCTTGCAAGTACTCACAAAATGGAATATTGCAGATAAGTGACTGTAGACTTTCTATACAGATTTGTTGAAATTTCGCCCTGAGTCAATTGAGATAGAGATATTAAAAAGCAACTGTGCAGGTGTTAAAAGTTAATTTTAGGTTATCACAATTACAGTTTAGGGTCTCAACGAATTCCTTCAGGAGATCCGGGGTGCCTGTCCAGAAAAGGAGGATGTCATCAATAGATATGTGCCACAAATTATATTTATAAAGATCATCCCTGCCCCACAACCTCCCCTCCCAACCACCCAGGTACAGGTTTGTCATGATGTGATGGGGCACACAAGGGCGCGGTGGCAATCATCTTCCGTCTCCCCTGCCTGGTTAAGTGGTACGGCGGCGAATTGCAGAATCGGAGCGGCCAGCGGTGCAGTGTATGCCATCCAGTGGACGTCTCTCTCCTGAGGGGTAGGAGCACTGTCTAGGTCCCGTTCTCCATTCCATCAACAACAAACCACTGCCCAGCTCTCACCCAGGATACTAACCCAAATCCTTAGGTAAGTTCCTAACAAATCCTAAATAAATGAGACATCTATATTTTGAATAGAGTGTACATTTTATTATAATCCTTTATTCTTTGATTATGACAGACAAGGACTTGACCCCTTCTATCATGAATGCAGGGGTTCTTTCTGTGACCATATATTTTGAACGACTGCAGGTATGCCTAATATATGTATTGTAAACAACTGAGATAACCTAAGCATATATACTAAGAGCTATCAGTATTTGACCTTGGTTATCTCTTCTCTCTTAGCTCTTTAATTAGCCCAATAGGAGCACTTTAAGTTGAAAAAGTCCTCCCAATAAACAAGGGCGAAACTGGTACATGTCACAGAGCTCCATCTGAAGCCCTCTAAAGAGAGATAAAATGATAAATCAAGCATCCTTTGAAGGACTGGTTCTCTCTTCCATTTTACTTCAGGCCATCAGAAGAATTCAGAGATGAATGGGTTAACATTTCCCGAAGGGCGTGGACTGCACGGCCTATATCCACCTGGCTGACTTGATCCACTTCAGTTTTCTTTCTTGCAGTGGAACTGCAAGGATGTATCTGAACTCCTCTCCCATTTACTTTTTGTTTTTAAAGGAATTATGCCCTGAACGCAGGGGTATTGGAAACCTGAGTGTTCCTTGGCCCTTATACTCCTCTGATCTGAATGGACCCACTTTGCCTGCGCAGCTAAACTGCATTCGGATCAGGATGGTAAGGTAAGCGCCAGGGTCTTGGGGCGCTGTGGGGTGTCACCTTTTTGTTTTTTAAAAAAGAGTGACACCCCTGGCTGAGAATTCCACCACAGGACAAAGCAGCCATAGGTTTTTGTCTGGTGAACCTGATTGAGGGGAACCAGGGGAATTAATTTCCTCTTTATTGCTCTTCCCATGTGTTAATTATGTGTTTTTACTGGTTGAAAAATTCAAAATTTGCCTTCTTTTTAACCAGTGCCAGCCTACCTAGATTTTTTGTCACCCTCTGTTGCCAGACTACGTTTCACTTTTTTGCGCTACACATGTTCAATTTTGATTTTTGAAGGGATTTCCAGAGATTTTCCAGGAAAATGATATATTGTTTTTTTCAGCAGAGTCTGGGCTTTAACATGAAATGTCTTGTTTGGCCTTTTTGAAAAAAATCAATTTTTTTCAATTTGTAGTGTTTTTTGTAATAAAAAAATTAAAGTTTGTCAATAAAATCTTATTGCGTTTGAAAGCCACATTTCTCCCGGTTACAATGGTACCACATTTGTATTGGTAGACACCCTTTCCTGCCCAGGAGACTCCCCCAAACTGAAACAGCACTTTTTCAGATAAGCTACAACTATGCTGTTAATTTAAAAGAAAAACGACATTGTCTCCCCCCTCCCGGGTGGGGGACCCCATTTTTTGGGGAATTTTAAGGGTTAAAAACCCTTAAAATCCCCCCCAAAAAATTACGTAGGGTCCCCCCTACCCAGCATAACCAACCCGGGACCAGCTATGCAGGGCTTGTAGAACAGGGTGCAGGGGCCAGCTCTGGCCGTTGGGGAGGCAGGTAATTGGTGAGCCGGGGGTTAATGGCAAGTCACCCGCTAGCAGCAGGTAACTTGCCAGCCCCAGCCTTGTGAACTGTTACAGGGATCTCACAGATCCCTTACCAGTTCACAAGGGGTTAAATAGAAAAAAATGACACTGACAAAGAAAAAGTCATTTTTTTACTTTACTTACCTCTGGTCATGCTGTGTTCTCTGTCCCTCGGTGATCCATGATGACAGCTGCTGGGTGCTCGGTGGAGAAGGGCTGGAGGGGGAGAGAGCGATCACAACCCTCCCCCCTCCAACCTGAGCATCCAACAGCACTGATCATCGGCATCAATGTGGATGGAGATGTAGGCTGCTGAGTGACGTCATATAGACGTCACTTTTCCCCGCCCCCAAGAGGCGGGGCTAGCAGCCGACATGAGGAAGGGAAGGAGAGGGCCATCTTGGCCCTCTTGTTCAATACAGAAGAGCCTGGGGGGGGGGGGGGGGCGATCGGAGGCCCCCCCAGTGAAAAACAGAGGCAGCAGGAGGGATCACGAGCGCAGGTGAGTAAATGTCATTATTTTTTTTTTCTTTACAGGAAAGAAAATCGCCAAATCGCGGGGGGGAGGGGCGCTATTAAGGGCTATTTGCTCCCTGGGTGAAGAGAATCTCTGGCACTATCAAACGAGGGGTCAGGTAAGTCTTTATCTTTTATAGTGTTTTTTTATGGGGGT
Source organism: Gastrophryne carolinensis (assembly GCA_027917425.1). Taxonomy (NCBI): domain Eukaryota; kingdom Metazoa; phylum Chordata; class Amphibia; order Anura; family Microhylidae; genus Gastrophryne; species Gastrophryne carolinensis. Next base: position 307,295,800 of record CM051239.1, on the reverse strand, counting down.
TTAAAGTCAGCTACGTGAGTCTCACGTAGTTGCCACTTAACGGTTGGAGAGGCAGCTACATGAGACTCACGTAGCTGGCACTAGAAGGGTTAAGGGGGTGGAGTTAAGCAGCAAGAAGAAAGCAAAGGCTTCTTTCCGCCGATCAACGAGGATCATTCGTCTCCTCCGACTCAAAGCATTGAATCTATCTGCCAGTTTAGCAGCGGTGTGTGGCTCTTTTCTTACCCTGCTCTCACTGGAAGATTTTCGGACGGGTGAAGCGCCAAGTACCGGTGACATCGCTGTTCTTCTCCAGCCGTCTTCAATGGATAATTGTCGGCCGGGCGGAGCGCCAAGTACCGCTGAGAACGCAGTTCTTCTCCGACCACCTTCACTGGAAGATTTTTGGTCGGGCAATGCACAAAAGTACAGCCGATTTTGCGGTTCTTCTCCGGCGTACGCTACTTATTCTACCCACTGCCTCTGGAAGATTTTCGGCTTGGCTAGGTAGGTAACATCGCTGACATCACTGTTCTTCTCCAGCAGCGCTTGATACTGGGGTTGTTGGCCGGCAAAAGGGCTGCTTCTGAGCCGCTGCCACGGCCACCCTCAAGCGGACCTAAATCTTTAGGTAGGTCATTTTTTAATTGTGTATTAATATGATATTTTATATATATATATATATATATATATATATATATATATATATATATATATATATATTATCAATATTAATGTTTTTTCATTTGTTCTTTTCTTGTTTTTAAAAAATATATAAAATTGTGGGATAAGAGTGGTAATATATTGATGTGGTTCACCCTCTGAGCTCTCAGAATAGTCTTGCATCGGGAACTGTTCACATACTAGGTTACAGACCCCCTGGGAGGTAATCTAGTATTAATAACCATGACGGAGGCATCTGGGGTAATCTGATATGGTCATTTAGCAGATAGATTCACCCCATGTCCAGTATGCGAACAGACAATGGACGAGGATAGCACGGTGTGCAGGGTTATGCTACGGTAAAGCCTCCTTCTGAGTCTTTAAAATCTGTCAGCAGCCCTCAAGTGGTCCTAAACCTTTAGAAAGTCTTTTAGAAGGATTGGCTACTAAAAAGGTTTTTAAGATTTTTCCTCTAACTTGAAGAGGATTTTGTAGCTGCCATAGTCCCATAGTCGTATTCAGAGTCCTCTACACAAGGGGGTGCTCAGTTAAGATGGATGGATGGTTTGATTTTCTCCATTCTGGAGGATGTTGTGGTGCAGATGCATTATTCTAATCTGATCAATAGGGAATGGCAGAAGTCAGGTTGTCTTCTGACCATTCCTAAAGTTCTAGATACTATGTATCCCTTTCCTCCAGAACAGATTCATTTTGGTCTCACCTTCCTGTGGTGGACGCTCTGGTGCCAGGTCTATGGGGTCGACCTTGCGGCCGGCCTGTGCTACATCCATAGCATTTTTGGGGAGCAAGAGGTTGTTAAAATAACTGGTATATGATACTGGCTATGGAGGATTGAGCAGGATAAGTGCCAGAGGCCTAGCTCTGGTGGTCGCCTTCAGGCATGCTTTATGGCTTAAGCAATGGCCATAGCCTCCAAAAAAGAATGACAGGACTCCCCTTTAAGGTGGGGCGTCTGTTTGGGGATTGCTTGGTTGACATGGTAAAGCATGCTACTAGTGGTAAATAATAAATAAAGTCAGACCCCCTTCAAAGCCTGCTCAGGCATGAAGGGACACCCCCACTCTTGCAGGTGGGGGGAAAGCTTCTGCATTTTGCTCATATTTGAAGGCTTCATGTAACAGATATTTGGATACAGGAAGTTGTATCCTCAGGTTACTAGATCAAGTTAGGAACCAGACCCCCTTGGAGATTCTCTTGGTCAGGGGTATCCCGAATTCCGCAGAAAGCAGAAGCATTGAGATATGTCGTATCTCGCCTTTTTAGAGTTTGTTGTTGATCCACAGTGCAGTTACTCCAGGTGGGATTTTTTTTATAACCACAGTGTGTATATATAAGGATGCATACCTACATTGCTGTAGGTGGCCTACATCTTCAGTTTGTGGCGTTACCCTTCGGTCTATCTTCAGCACCAAGGGTGTTTACCAAGGTGTTGGCAGGTCTCATGTTTTCTCTAAGAAGTCAGGGTATACATATAATCCCTTACTTAGACTATCTGTTGATATGGCCCCCATCATGTCAGGGGGCCCAGAAGGATACACAGACTGTCTGATCGACATTGGATAACGGACTATCCAGTCGAATTCTTAAATAAAATATCATATCGTCGCTTCAAGAGTTATTCTTTTCTGGGAATGTCATTAGACACGTCTCAGGCAAAAGTGTTTTTCACACACATAAGTGACTTACTTCAGGCCAGGGTACAGGGCCTCTTGTCTTGCTCTCACCCAACGATTCATCAAGTAATATGTCTGTTGGGCCTGATGGTATCTTGCTTTAAGTCAGTACCTTTTGCACTGTTCACACAAGACCCCTGCAGATGGAATTGCTCACAATCTGGGATCGAGATCCACACACTCTGGATCACTCTTTTTGCATGACACAGCCAACAAGGCAGTCTCTAGCCTGGTCCTCAGCCTCTTCAGACTGGCAAATCCTTCCATCCAGTACAGTGGAAGATCATAACCACGGATGCCAGTTTATCTGGTTGGGGGAGTGTCATGGAGTCACAAACGATCCAGGGACAGTGGAGTCCGAAGGAGAGCAGACTCTCCATAAATATCCTGGAACTGAGAGCGATTCTATTGTATCTCAGACATTGGGCATCCCGTCCGGAACAGACAATTGGACGGCGGTGGTATATATCAACCACCATGGGGGCACCAGAAGCAGTAAAGCCCTCATGGAAGTGAGCTGGTTTTTACTTTGGGCCGAGAAACTGGTTCCATGTATCTTGGCTGTACACATACCTGGAGTGGACAACTTGCAGGTCGATCATCTCAGCAGAGCAGTCCTGCATCAGAGGAAACGGTCTCTTAGTCAGAAGGGTTTTCAATCCCTATGCATGTGCTGTGGGATCCCAGACGTAGATCTCTTTGCATCACGGCACAGTCGGAAGGTTTGTATCCTGGTCCAGGGATCCTCTAACAATAGCAACAGATGTCCTGACTCTTCAGTGGTCAGCATTCAAGCTTCTTTATGCATTCCTTCCGATTCCACTCCTGGGTCGAGTACTAAAAAAAAAAAAAAAAAAAAAAAAAAAAGTGGTCAGCTCACAAGGGAGTCCCAACCATTTTAGTGGCTCCTCAGTGGCCAAGAAGAAGCTGGTTCTTAGACATAGTAAGGATGTCAGAGGGCAACTCATAGAGGTTACCAGATGATCCAGAGCTTCTCACACAGGGGCCTCTAAGGCATCCCAATTCACAAGTTCTGGCTTGGACAGCCTGGCTACCCCAATTCACAATCTTTATAAAATGATCTACTATAGAGTCTGGCACGCATTATCGCTTGGTGCGAATCCAGAGGGTTCGCTTGTAGAACTGTTCCCAGAATATATTGATTTTTGCAGAAAGGTCGGTCTTCAATTGAGTACTTTAAAGGGGCAGATATCTGCTTTATCTGTCTTTTTCAGAAACCCATTGCTGAGAATAAATGTATCAAAACTTTTGTATAGGGAGTTGCTCATGTGCGGCCTCCTCGTAAGCCACTTCTGCCGGTTTGGGACCTGAGCTTGGTTTTATCAGCTCTTCAGGGTCCTTCCTTTGAACTATTGGCAGACACGTCATTCAGTTTATTGACTCTTAAGGTTATGTTTTTAGTGGCACTAACCTCGATAAGGAGGGTTTCTGAATTAGCAGCTTATCACTTAAGTCCTTTTATTTAGTGTTACATAAGGACAAGGCCTTCTTCTATAGGATGTTTTTCCTAAAGTGGTTTTTCATCTTAATGAAAAGGTGAATTTGCCTTCCTTATGTCCTACTCTAGTGTCCGATAAAGAGAGGATTATTCTAAGTATGTCACACACCCCGCTTCAGAATATCCATAACATGTGGGTAATACCGACCTGAAGGGGCGTTCCTGCAGAGATGATAGCAAAAAAGAAAGCCCCTCCCTGATCCATAAATACCTGGGACCTCCCACTCATCACCCAGTTTTCCATCTCTGCAGACGGCGAGCAAGTCAGAAGATGATGGCTCCTCCTTGCACAGGGGGATTTCAGGTAGCCGGGTTGACTCCCGGCCCGCTTTTTATTTATTTCCGTTTGGACCTTTTTCCCCAGAAATCCATATGCCTCCCAGCCTCGGCTGAGGGTCCAGGCGAGGGTATTTCAGCACCTCAGGTGCTCAGGAGCTATGCTCTACCGTGAGACCCTATATGAGAGGGTAGGCGGTATTACCGGGTTGGTGACCCCGGTTTGGGATGCCCTGTCCCTTCCTTTCATACAATGGCCCTCCCAGGATCCCCTTACATAGGGGGGGTGGGGGAGTGTTCGTCTTTTCATTAATCTATTAGTTTATTATTTTACAGGACAGCATACTTGTGTGTGTGTGTGGGTGTTGTCACTTTAAATTGAAAGCGCTGCAGCCTGTGCGGTGCTGGCTGCCTTCTTTCCCCCCTTCTTCCCTTCATCTCTGTTAATGGCGGAGGTATTCACCTCACGCCATGTTGCTGTGCTTCAGGGGGGGGGGGGGGGCGGGACTTGTCCCTCCCGTTTTTCTCCCTTGTGTGTGTGTAATGTCTTTACTTTTGGCCGGGCCGGCGACCACGTCTTACTATTGCGGCGCCGGCCGGCTCTGAGCACTTTTCTCTGAGGTGATTTTTCTACAGTTGCCATGTTCCCCTCACGCAGGCTGGGGGGGGCGGGGCCGGAGTGACGACGCGTCACCGCTCCCCGCCTCCTGCCCTCGCTGGTGCCACTGCGGAGCGCTTGGAGGGGAGAGGGGGGGGCGTGGCCTGGCCTCACGCGCGTCCCGCGCTGGCCACGCCCCCTTCTCCCTCTCTGACTGCAGCCCTGCCTGTTGCTGTGGAGCGTCTGGATCTTCCCTCACGGTCGCCATTTTAAGTCGATGGTTCTGTAAGTGGCCTCTGGCCATTCTTCCTTTTCCTGTATGCTTGATGTTTCTTCATTAGCCTTATCTAAAACAGTCCCTCTGTTCTGTTTTTCAGATGGGTTTCAGGAGGTTCGCCAGTAGCTTTTAGGGGGTCCCTCCTGATCCTTATCACTGGGTTAATTGTTGCCATAAATCCTCCCACTCGGGACATTAAAGGGGCATCCCGGGTTGTCTAACGGCGTAATTCCCTGGGTCTTAGCGACTATTCCTAAACAAAAGTTCACCTTATGGAGGCATCCCCGGATACTGGGCTCGGGGCCCCTGCGGGGCATCCCCGAAAGTGTATGTTATGTGGGGTATCCATTTCTGGGGACGATGTACTTCTGTGTATACCATGTGCACAGCAGACCATCACACGGCAGTCCGAACCACAGGCGTCTGGGTCAGCACCGCCGGTCGCTTCATCTCCTCCTCCCGCTTTGACACGCGCCCCGTGCGACGTCGTCATGGGCAGGGAGCTGCAATCTGAGATGTGCGCCAGATTGGCTAACCTTGAAAAAATTATCTCTGGCTCGGTTGCCCGTAAGGCTCCGGCTAAGAGAAAGCATTTGTCGCCGGCTCCGCTGGCGGAGGACCTGGAGGATGTTAATAATCTGGATTGGTCTGACTATTCCCAGCTAGAAGAAGGGGAAGTTTATGAGGATTCTGATTTTTCGGACGATGAGCAGTCCTTTGGCGCTGATGCTGAGCTGGGGGTTTTGGGGAGATCCTCTGATACTCCCCACGCTCTGGCTCTGATGTTGGAGGTGTTGAATATTTCCCCTCCTGACGAGGTGTCACAGCAGAAGGGTGAATTGTTTAAGGAATCCAAGCCGCGCTTGGAATTCCCTACACAAAGGCATTTTGACAAAATTATTGCCAAAGAATGGGACAGGCCGGCTCGGCTCCCTGGCATCCCTCAGGGATGGGATAGGGAATATCCCTTCCCTTCGGAGGCAGTTAAGCGCTGGGCATCTCCCCCCGAGGTGGATGCGCCGGTTTTGGGGTTGTCCAATTCCTCGGTTTTAAATAGACCTGATTGTTCTATTCTCAAGGATGGAGAGGATAAACGGATTGACCAGATGGCTTGTCATGGTTTTGCTAGCGTTGGGTCAGCCATGCGGCCTGTTTGCGCATCGGCGCTAATGGTGTTGGCTGCCAGGTCCGTGGTTAGGGACCTGTTGACCTCTTCCGGGCTGCGTCCCGGTAGTGCTGAGTTCCTTAGCCTCAAACGGTGTGAGCTGTTTTTATCTTTTGTGTTGACAGCCTTGGATGACACTTTGATGATGTGTGGTAGAACGTCGGCGCTGCTGGTCACTATTCGGCGTTCGGTGTGGCTGCGCCAGTGGGCGGCAGATTTTATGTCCAAAAAGTCACTAACGGCTCTACCCTTTGTTGGGTTACGGCTTTTTGGAGAGACATTGGACTCTGTCACCAAGGGGGGTAGGTTACCTCAACGCAAGAAACAACGCCGCCCCTTTCGGGGGGCCCCTTCCTTTACCACCTCCTTTCGTGGGGCCAGATCTGGCAGGGGATTTGCATTCCCTTCTTCCAGAGGAGATTCTGGGAGCAGGGGCAGAGGTCGTGCCCGTCCAGGTTTCAGTTGGGGCTCTAAGCCCAAGCCGGCTGCCAAGCCGGCTCAGCAATGAGGGGGCGCCCTCACCCTTGCGGGTGGGGGGACGGCTGCGACTCTTTTCCCAGGTTTGGGATCAAGAGTTCTCGGACCGATGGATCCGGGAAGTGGTGTCTTCCGGTTACAAGCTGGAGTTCGAGCTCCGCCCCCCTTCCAGATTTTTCAGGTCTCGGATGCCTTCAGAACCTCTGGCGGCGCAGGGGTTTCTGTCGGCAGTGCAGAACCTTCTGGACATGGCTGTCATTTGCCCAGTGCCTCCTTCGGATCAGGGCAGGGGTTTTTATTCCAATCTGTTCACGGTACCCAAGAAGGACGGATCGGTCCGACCCATCTTGGATCTGAAGTTTCTCAACAGGTTCATCCGGCCACGGAAATTCCGCATGGAAACAATACGTTCGGCCATTCACTCTCTTCGTCAGGGAGACTTTCTGACGTCCATAGACATCAAGGATGCTTATCTACACGTTCCAATTTTTCCAGCACACCAGAGGTTTCTCAGGTTCGTGGTGGAGGATCGGCATTTTCAGTTTGTAGCACTCCCTTTCGGCCTCACCTCGGCCCCTCGGGTGTTCACCAAGGTGCTAGCGGGGGTGATGGCTCTGCTAAGGGTTCAGGGCATCCGCATTGTGCCCTATTTGGACGATCTTCTGATCATGGCCTCCTCCTTCAACCAAGCGGAGTTGGACACCAGAATGGTGGTGTCCACCCTGGAGAGGTTTGGTTGGATGGTCAACCACCCCAAGTCTTCTCTCTCTCCGTCCAGAGTAGTGACCTTTCTGGGAATGTCTCTGGACACTTCGCAGGCCAGGGTGTTTCTGCCTCAGGCCAAGATTCTTTTGATTCAGGAATTAGCTCGGCTTCTCTTGTCGGCCCCTCGTCCGTCCATCCGGCTAGGGATGAGGCTGGTGGGGTTAATGGTGGCCTCATTCGAGGCAGTTCCCTTTGCGCAGTTTCATACGAGGACGCTTCAGCTTCATCTGTTGAAGGTTTGGGACAAGTCTCCTCTATCGTTGGATCAGTCCTTCCTGATGACTCCCCGAGTTCGTCGATCCCTGCAATGATGGCTGGGGTCGGCCAATCTGTCGCAGGGCAGATCCTTTCTGGCCCCGTGCTGGGAAACAGTCACCACGGATGCCAGTCTGTCAGGTTGGGGGGGTGTTTGGAAGGACCTCCAGTTTCAGGGTCTGTGGAGTCCGCAGGAGGCTCACGAGCCCATCAATGTTCTGGAGTTGAGGGCCATCAGGTTGGTTCTGTTTCGCTTGACTCATCAGTTGAGAGGCCTGCCAGTTCAGGTCCGGTCGGACAACAGGACGGCGGTTGCTTACATCAATCACCAAGGGGGGACTTGCAGCAGGAGTGCCCTCAGAAGTGTCTTTGATTCTGGATTGGGCGGAGAGTCACGTCCCGTGTATCTCAGCAGTCTACATTCCGGGAGTGGAGAACACGGAGGCGGACTTGCTGAGCAGAGCCTCCTCTCGTCAGGGGGAGTGGTCTCTCAGTCCCACGGTGTTTCGTTCGATATGTCTCAGGTGGGGGTTCCCAGCGGTGGACCTCTTTGCCTCTCGTCACAATCACAAGCTTCCAGTCTTTGTGTCTCTCTCGCAGGATCCTCTGGCTCTGGCAGTGGATGCCATGTCTCTGAACTGGAGGGATCTGGGGTTCCTTTACCTGTTCCCTCCGTTTCCAATGGTAGCCAGAGTGGTGCGCAAGCTGACTCTGGAGGGCGTGTCAGCGATTCTAGTGGCACCAAGGTGGCCAAGGCAGGTTTGGTTCGCAGACCTGGTAAGACTGGCAGAGGATCAGTTCGTTCTGCCTCTTCTGCCGGACCTGCTCACCCAGGGTCGGCTGCGCTATCCCAATTTACCTTCGCTGGCTTTGACGGCGTGGCTGCTGAAACCGCCATCTTAAAGGAAGAAGGTCTTTCTGACGCGGTGGTTCAGACTCTCATTAGCGCCAGGAAGCGCTCTTCCTCTACTATTTACTATAGGACTTGGAGGTCCTATATTGACTGGTGTGAAAGTAGGTCTTTCTCTTGTCGGGAGTTTTCCATTTCCAGAATCCTGGAGTTTCTTCAACATGGTCTGGATTTGGGGCTTCAACTTAGTACCTTGAAGGGGCAGGTTTCTGCCCTGGCGGTGTTTTTTCAAAGGTCATTTGCTCTTCATCCCTTAGTCAAGACCTTTTTCCAAGGAGTTACGCATGTACGGCCTCCTAGGAAGCCCTTTGTTCCAGTTTGGGATTTGAACCTGGTTCTTTCTGCTCTTCAGGGTCCCCCGTTTGAGCCCTTGAATGAGATTGCTTTGTCTTCACTTACCCAAAAGGTGGCCTTTTTGGTGGCCATCACTTCGGTTAGGCGTGTTTCTGAGTTGGCAGCTTTATCCATTAAAGCTCCGTACTTCGAAAGGCATCAGGACAAGGTTGTCTTTCGTTTCAAGACGGATTTTCTTCCTAAGGTGGTCTCTGCCTTTCATCTGAATCAGGACATTGTTCTGCCTTCTCTATGTCCTCATCCCAGCAACGACAAGGAAAGGGCGCTGCATTCCTTGGATGTAGTCCGTGTTGTGAAATATTATCTGGTGGTTACGTCTTCCTTTCGTAAGACTGATGCTTTTTTTGTCGTGCCCTTTGGGCCTAGGAAAGGTTTGGCTCCTGCCAAATCTTCCATTAGTAAATGGATTCGTCAGGCCATCATTGGGGCCTATTCTGCCAAGGGGAGGAGTCCCCCTTTTCGTGTTACTGCTCATTCTACTCGTGCGGTTGGAGCGTCCTGGGCTTTCCAGCACCAGGCCTCTGTTGAGCAAGTTTGTAAGGCCGCTACTTGGTCCTCTGTTCACACTTTTTCCAAGTTTTACAAGGTTGATGTTCGGGCCTCAGCGGATGCTGTTTTTGGCCGCAAAGTTCTGCAAGCTGTTGTGGTTTAAGTTGTGCATTGTTGCCTTGTTTTGGATCCCCGCCCTTGTTATGGACACTGCTATTGGATGTCCCACATGTTATGGATATTCTGAAGCGGGGTGTGTGACATACTTAGAATAATACCATTTTGTGAAATACTCACCTGTAAAATGGGTATTATAAGTATGTCACACACCCCGCTTCACCCTCCCTTCTTGTATTCAGGATCCTTTATATTGTGAACTTTGCGTTATTTTGATTTATATTTGCCTCTTCCTGGTACCTTACCTTACTGCTTCTATATACTGGGTGATGAGTGGGAGGTCCCAGGTATTTATGGATCAGGGAGGGGCTTTCTTTTTTGCTATCATCTCTGCAGGAACGCCCCTTCAGGTCGGTATTACCCACATGTTATGGATATTCTGAAGCGGGGTGTGTGACATACTTATAATACCCATTTTACAGGTGAGTATTTCACAAAATGGTATTTTTCATTGCTGGATGTAGTGAAGGCACTAAGATACTATCTCACTACTACACAATCTTTCTGTAGGTCAGACTCCTTATTTGTCATACCTGACGGTCCATGGAAAGGTCTTCCACCATCTAAGTCTACCATCAGCCGATGGATTAGACAGGCAGTGGTAAGAGTCTATATTCCTAAGGGGAAGGATCCTCCTTTTAGGACTACTTCTCATTCAACAAGAGCAATTGGAGCATCTTGGGCATTTTAGCATCAAGCTTCAGTAGAACAAGTATGCAAAGCCGCTATTTGGTCTTCAGTTCATACATTTACCAAATTCTACAAGGTAGAATTTACATACAAGGTATTACATACAGTAGTACTTAGATGGTTTTGGAATGTCTTATTCCTGAAAGGGATAAGGGTTTTTGGAGTGTCTTATTTCTGAAAGGAATACGAGTTTTTGGAGTGTCTTTTTCCCGAAAGGAATAAGAGTTTTTGGAGTGTCTTATCCCTGAAAGGAATAAGGTTTGGGGATCCCACCCGAATTAGGGTACTGCTTTTGAAGGTCCCATCCATCACTGAATTCTTCTGATGGAAATGGAAGAGAAAATTCTGTGAGTACTCACCTGTAGAATTAATATCTCTTCCATTATTACTTCAGGACATCAGACCCTCCCTGTCTGCTAGGTTACTATGTCCATATCTTGGATGCCTAGTTTTAGTGGAGTGGTAAATATGTAAACAGTTGCTGTAAATAATGATCAACATAAAAAAAAATAAATAAAAATTAAACGGAGAGAGAAGTCTTGTATTTTGTCTCCAGCCTTTTGTTTCCAACAGGAGATATAGGTATGCCTCCTGGGCGGCTGGTTCTACTGCTTTTTAATTAAACTGAAATGGATCAAGTCAGCCAGGTGGATATAGGCCCTGGAGGTGGAGGCACGCCTTTGGTCTTGCAGTCCACGCCCTTCGGGGAAAGGTTAACCCATTTGTCTCTTTATTCTTCTGATGTCCAGAAGTAATAATGGAAGAGAAATTAATTCTACAGGTGAGTACTTACAGAATTTTCTTTTTAGTAACACAACTTCCACATTCTATCCCTGCTCCTCGCTCTCAGCCCTCTGTACCCACTCCCACTGTATCCACAAGCCAGGGAACCTCAGCCCCCAATGTGATAGCCCCAGTATCATGGTGTGGGGTGGGTCTCAACAGGAATGTCTTGGGCTGGCCATAGGCCCCAACTGCCACTGCATCCAACCTAAAACAAAGCATTTAACAACGTGCCAATTTTAAAATGCATTGAGACATGAAAGAATGTCAATTAAATTTTATGCAAATACCCTGCAATTCAGAATGAATATTCACACCAGCTTTATATCACATTATGTCTGAGGAATTAATTGTGCTTGCTCATTCTTGTTTTTTTCCTGACAAGAAACAGACACCATCAAGAGTTAATGTTGACTAGTCATGCCTGACTTATTTTAATTTTGTCTTGTATACTTGTACATAACTTGCTCTAAATGACCATCTTTTTTACATTTTATCCACAATAATTTGGAGTGGGCGTGCAAAGAACACACCAATCTCCCAAAGGAAGCACCACTACAATCAACAGTATATATTAATGATTTTATTAGTACAAGAGAAACCAAAAAATTAAAATACATACACCACAAGACAAATTTAAAAACAACCAGTATGGCCAACTTTATCTATGTCAATGTGTATGGCCCCTAAGGGCCTCTTAAATAACTGCCCTATGGGTGAATAATATTAATTATCCTAGAATAGTAATAACCCATCCTTTTTGTGCCGGCACAAAAAATCCTAACCACATGTAAATATATGTGCAAATTCATAAAACCAATACTACAAAAATATTAATAATATATATGGCAAAAATATGTGCAAAAAAAGTGAATATACAATAATCCAATATAAACAAAAATATCAATATATAAAGTGCAAATGCAAACCTAAAACACTACCTAATATTGCACAGGGAAACCCATACCAATAATGCTGCTTGTCCTTGAAGCAGCATGGGGGCTGCGTGCGCAGACATTTTTCATTGAGGTTGGCCTGACTGTTGCCCTGGGTGTTATCTTATGACGTGAGATTTAACCATTTATTTTCTCTCTGCTGGCACTTGCATTTATATCATATACTGTTATTGTCTGCACTTTAAAGTCTTATTGGTATGGGTTTCCCTGTGCAATATTAGGTAGTGTTTTAGGTTTATGTGTTTTTCATGCATTTGCACTTTATATATTGATATTTTTGTTTATATTGGATTATTGTATATTCACTTTTTTTGCACGTATTTTTGCCATATATATTATTAATATTTTTGTAGTATTGGTTTTATGAATTTGCACATATATTTACATGTGGTTAGGATTTTTTGTGCCGGCACAAAAAGGATGGGTTATTACTATTCTAGGATAATTAATATTATTCACCCATAGGGCAGTTATTTAAGAGGCCCTTAGGGGCCATACACATTGACATAGATAAAGTTGGCCATACTGGTTGTTTTTAAATTTGTCTTGTGGTGTATGTATTTTAATTTTTTGGTTTTTCTTGTACTAATAAAATCATTAATATATACTGTTGATTGTAGTGGTGCTTCCTTTGGGAGATTGGTGTGTTCTTTGCACGCCCACTCCAAATTATTGTGGATTGCATTTTTGATGGGTGAGCACACAGTTGTATACATTTTGTAGGAAGATTTGGGCGGTGCACCCTTTGTTAGTAAGTTTTTTACATTTTATGTTAACATTTTTTGGTGTGTTCTGGTTTAGGTGTATAAATGTCTGTGGCTTTTTGGTTCCTTGCACAACATTGTGTTTAAAGAAGAGAACTGAGTATTCTTGAACGCTCACCTTAAAATACACACACATATATATTTATATATATATATATATATATATATATATATATATATTTAGGAGACTTGTCAGGTAGACTGCCCCTTAAATCTTTCAGAATTTACACTATTTTCAAAATGTTATCTAATTAATTAACATGGCCATAGGAGACAGGGTTCAATCTCATTATGTTTAGTACATAAGCTCCTGTCCAGGATTGAGAGCCTATACTTTGTCAGTTCTCTCTGCATGTGTACTTAATAAAAGAACATTATATTCTATCTAACTAAATTGGCTTCACTGATTAACCACTGAAAATTTCCCTATTAAACTGCTGACTCATTCAAAGGCACATCTACTTTTTTTTGCAAATGCTGCATAACAGAATCAGCTTAACAGTAAGCTAATTGTTGCTGAAACAAATATACCCATGAAGAAAGCATAGAGATGCTTAGCTAGCATATGTGAACTCTAGTCGATTGGAGAGGACATAAAGGACTAGCATGTGACGGCCATGCTGTTGTTGTACAGTTTACATTTTTCACAGTTTTCACGCAGTATCCTAATTAATGCCCTGGAGACATCGCCTTAAGTTGAATTGACACTACATTTTCTTAGAATTAAGCTCTTAGTTGAATACTGGTGCAGAAAATTAAAAGCAAACAATAACTGACTGAGAATTTTTGAGACAGTCTAAAATACAGAAATTTACAGAAATAAGTGTTTGAGTACATTAACCACTTAAGTGGACTTACCACCACTAGTGGACATCCCCCACTAAAGTGGACAGCTCAGCCTCAGATGAAGATCTCCCGTGCTCGGACATAAGCTTCTCCATGCTTGTAATGCAGGAAAATTAATATTGGTTGTCCAGCAATCTCATTAAAATCGCCATTAAAATCATTTTCTTAGTTAGATAATCTTAGTACCAATTAACACCTTCAAACTTTCCATTCTGTGCAAGTAAAAAAATTGTAATTTAGCTTTTTTTCCCCTGATCCTTCTTTCAGCTGGTGCTTTCCCTAGTGGTTGAAATCAGGCAACAGATTACCAGCTCTCTGCTACAACGTGGCCTAGATTAATGGGACTAATAGATAGAAATAAAAATATATGTGAACATTTAAATATATGAAGTCAAAATCAAATAGTACAACACCAAAAATTAGCTAGTTGTCCCTTTTTCAGTGCCAAAATAAATTCGATCATCCGATCTTCAGCAGTACAGAGAACACTGATTTTTTTTACATGAACCTTTGTGAACTGGTATAGGGGTTCTTGAGACCCCAATACCCGTTCAAAGGGCAGGAGGGGACAGAAAGTAATCTGCTGGCAGGAGGATGACTTGCCAAAACCCCCCACTATATTATCTGCACCCCCAAAAGCCAGGAGGATACAGACGAGCCCGGTATCCATGTGGGCTGATAGCCTTCCAGCCCACATAGATGGTGCCTAGGCTGGATTTTCTGAAGAGAAGTGGACCCCACACCATTAAACAAAAAAATGTAAGGGTTTAACTGTTAAAAATAAAAAAAGCATGTCCCCCCCCCCCCCCCCCAGGGAGGGGAGACCCCAAGACGCTTTAGAAAAAAATGTAAGGGTTTAACCCATGATAGTTAACTGCAAGGTGCAGTTAGTTATATTTTATTTGAGAATCTCATAAAACGCTTTTTCTGTTTGTGCTGTCTATTGGCCAGGAATGGATGTCTACCATTACATGTCGTCATACTTAGGAGGAATTGGACATTTATAAGCAAGATGATTTTCTTGAAAAATGTACATTTTTTATTATATAAGATTCTACACTCCTTAATGTTCCCTAGCTATGAATGCTGGATCTCTTTGGCCTGCTGAAGTTTAGGTTTCTGACCTTTGGGCCAAGCAGACCTAACCTGAATTAGAGTTAATGTTGTTTCTCTAGCCTATATAAACGTCTATAGTTACCACTTCATGCTTTTCCTAATACACTCACTATATAGAGATCTCTTTACTTTACCCTAGCTATAGAGGGGAGATCTCCTTGTCCCATTCAGTTTTACATTATCAGCTCTGGGACAGGCAGACTTACCCCAAATATTTGAAAACTATTTTTCTCTCCCAATCTACTCCAGGCTTTCAGTGTTCAGTAATGAATGGGTTAACTCTTGACCGAAGTGCGTGGACTGCAAAACAGAAAGGTGAGGCTACTCCCAGCATCTCCACAATCCATTTTCATTTTTGCAGTTAGACTGGACTGCGGAGGTTGATTAGATTTACTTTCTCTTTTTACAAGGAAGTGGGAGAATTTAACCCTGCCTGTCTTACAGGCCTCTATAGCACACTGATCTATTTGGACCCACTATGCCTCTTCAGCTTTGTTGTTATATGGATCAGGGTGATAGGGGTAAGCACCAGGGTCTTGGGGTGCTTTGGGGTGTCTCTTTGGTTTTTTTAAAGTTTCCACTGTGGGGCTGAGGTTTTCACCTTAAGAAACAGTCGGCCACAGGTTTATGTCTAGTGAGCCTGCAGGGGGAACCTGGGGATATATACATATCCTCCACTTTTATTCCTTCTCACAATACCTGTTATTTATGTATCTTATTCTAGGATGCCCGAAGCATATAGATCAGGCGGCTTGTCATGCTTTCTCTATTTTAGGGTCAACTTTATGGTCAGCCTGTGCCACTTCAATATCATCTTAGGCGAGCAGAAGGTTGTTAAAACAACTGGATTCCAAGAACTGGTCTCGGAGTCATTCATTAAATTCCTTTCTTTATAGTGACGTTAAGGTGTTCATTAAGGCTAAAACAATGGTCTGCGGGTGCGGCCGCCAAGAAGTCCCTGATGGAACTCCCCTTTCAGGGGGCACATTTGTTTGACGAACGTCTGGATGATATGGTAAAGGAGGCGACAGGTGGTAAGTCTATTAAACTTCCACAAAAGAGGAAGTCTACCCCCTTTTTTCGCAAATCCTCCAATTCCCGTTTTTTTTGTGGGGGTAGAAGTTCCACCTCTTTGGGATACCAAAGGGAATTCTGGAGCAAACCAAAGTCCCAGAGTAAGGAAAGATCATTTTGGCAAAATAAGACAAAGCCCCCTGCTAAGCCCTCTCAAGCATGAAGTTTGCTCCCATCTGGAGGCGTCATGTGTCAGATCTTTTGATACAGGAAGTTGTGTCCTCAGGTTACAAGATCAAGTTGGTAGTTAGGCCTCCCCAGGGGTTTCTTTCATCAGGGGTATCCCAAAAACCGGTGAAAGCAGAAACCTTGAGAACCGCTGTAACGCACTTTTTACAGATTGGAGTAATCCAGGTTCCCTTCTCAGAGAGAGGCCGGGGGTTTTACTCCAATTTGTTCACTATCCCCAAGGAGGATGGTTCTGTGCACCCAATATTAGATCTCAAAGGCCTCAATAGGTTAGTTTTTGCATGGAGTCCTTGAGATCCACAGTGATGTCGCTTAAGCTGGAGAATTTATGTCCACAGTGGATATAAACGATGTGTACCTACACATCCCGATTTTTCTGGGTCATCAAAGATATTTGCAAGATGGCCTACATTTTTACATTTTTTACATTTACATTTTCAGTTTGTGACTCTGCCCTTCGGTCTGTTCTCAGCGAGGGTATTTACCAAGGTTTTGGCAGGCCTTATGGCCTTTCCGAAGAGCCAAGGGATACATATAATCCCTTACCTAGACAATCTGCTGATCAGGGACCCATCTTTTCAGGAGGCCCAGAAGGATACACAGACAGTCTTGGCGACGCTGGAGGGGTTCGTCTAGATAATCAACTATCCAAAGTTGCATATCATCCCTTTAACAGTGAGGTCCTTTCTGGGGATGTTGTTAGACACAACTCAGGCCAAGGTATTTCTTCTGGAACAGAAGAGACTCTTGATTAAAGCCAGAATACAGGCTGGTGCACCTGATGGTATCTTGCTTTGAGGAAGTGCCCTTTGCACAGTTTCACACAAGGCCACTGCAGATGGAGTTGCTCTCGATCTGGGATTGGACCTCAGAGCCTCTGGATCACCCCTTTTTTATGACACGATCAGCCAGGCAGTCCCTAACCTGGTAGCTGAATGTGCAGCATTTTCTGGTAAGCAGGTCCTTTCTACTGGTTCAATGGGAGATAGTCACCATGGATGCCAGCCTAATGGGTTGGGAGTGTCTGGAGGTCACAGACGATCCAGGAACATTGAGTGCCGGGGGAGAACAAGCTCCCTATAAACATCCTAGAACTGAGAGTGATTCTCTTAGTCCTCACACATTGGACTTCCAACCTGAGAGGGCATCCTGTCAGGATTCAGTCAGACAACCTGACGGTGGTGCCATACATTAACCACCAGGGGGGCACCAGGGGCAAGAAAGCTCTCAAGGAGGAAAGCCGGATATTTCTCTGGGCCAAAAAGCATGTTTCATGCATCTTGGTGATTCACATACCAGGAGTAAAAAACTTGCAGGCCGATTGTTTAAGCAGAACAGTCCTGCATCAGAAGAAATGGTCACTCAGTCAGAGGGTGTTTGAGTCCCTTTCCTTTTGTGCCTCAGTCCAGGGACTCTCTAGTTATAGCAACTGATGCACTGATCCTTCCTTGGTCACATTTCAGACTTCTTTATTCATTCCCTCCATTTCCACTCCTAGGTTGTGTACTAAAGAAAGTAGCTTGTGAAGAGGTTCCTAGAATTCTTGGGCTTCTCACTGGCCAAGGAGAAGCTGGTTCTCAGACATAGTAAGTATTTCAGAGGGCAAGCATTGCTCCCCGATGATTCAGATCTTCTCACACCCCAATTAACGAGTTCTGGCTTTGACATCCTGGCTATTTAAACCTCCATGTTAACAGAGAGGTCTTTATCGACCAGTGTTATTCAGACCATGATTCAGGCCTGGAAACAGACTTCTTTAAAGATTTACTACAGGAGTTGGCATGTATTTATTGCCTGGTGTAAAGGTTTTGCTTGTAGGAAGTTTTCTGTCTCCAGAATTCTTGAATTTCTGCAGAAGGGTCTGGATGAGGGGCTTAAATTGACCACTCTAAAGGGGCAGGTATCTGCTTTATCTATCTTTTTCAGAAGCCCATTGTCGAGAATAAGCTTATTAGGGCCTTTTTGCAGGGGGGGGGGCACTTATGTGCACCCTCCATGTAAGCCTATTCGGCCTGTATGGGACTTGAACTTGGTGTTGTCAGCCCTCCCTTTGAACCTCTGACAGAAGCATCTCTGAGCTTAATGACACTTAAGGTAATTTTTCTAGTGGCAATTACTTTGGTACGACGGGTTTCTGAATTACCAGCTTTATCGGTTAAACCTCCTTATTTAGAGTTGCATGAGGACAAAGCTGTCTTCCGCTTTAAGCAGGAATTTCTTAGGTGGTTTTGTCCTCCTTATGTCCAGCTCCAGAAAGACTTGAGAGGGCCCTTCATTCTTTGGCTGTAGTAAGAGAATTAAAATATTATATCTCTGCTACACAAGCCTTCCTTATTTGTTATAGCTAGAGCCATGGCTGGGTCTTCTGCTAGCTAAGTCGACCATCAGCTGATAGAATAGACAGGTGGTAAAGGGCCTATACCTCCAAGGGTAGGAATCCTCCTTTTCAGGGCTTTTCAGCACATGCATGTACATTCATGCAAAGCTGCTACTTGGTCTAGATGTTAGAGCTTCGGTAGATGCCATATTTGGTAGGAAGCAAGGATGTTTTTGGCTTTCAGTAAGCTTACTCTTCATTAATTCTTGGCATCTCACCCTGAAGTAAGGGCACTTCTCTTGGAGGTCCCTTTTGTTACAGAATTCTTGAATGTAAATAGTTGTTCAGCAAAAAAAAAAGAGAGAGAAAATAAGCGGAGAAAGGCGAAGAATATTTTCTTGTCGTCTTTGTCTTCGTCATATGGCTTCTTAGAATGCCTTAGCCTCCCGGGCGGCTGTTCTACTGCTTTTCAATTACTGGATTGCGGGGATGCAGCCGGAAGTATATAGAGGCTGGGAGGAGCCATACCTTTCTGTCTTGCAGTCCATGTACTTCGGTCGAGAGTTAACCTATTAATTGCTGAATGCTGACGGCCTGAAGTGGATGTAGAATAGAAAAAAATCCCCTATTAACATAGTCTATTGTGGCTGGATTCAACTACTCAGACACATGGTCCCTCTTCTTTTTTATTAATGACAATCCATCACACACTTTGCCACACATGTGGCATATGTCAAGGTGGCCATCTCCACTACTGTGCAGAAGTCACTGATTCCATTTGTATATAATTTTGTGTTTTTGTTGATCCCTGCCCTATCTTCCTCCTTTCCCCAACTTTCCCTATCTAACCTCTTCTTAGCTTCTCCTCCAACTACCCGAGCCTGCTCTCCAATTCTTGAAATCAGCAAATGTATATTGTCACCTTCTAGCTTGCCTACTCAAAGATCCCAAGCAAAATCTTAACCTCACCTATTGCCTAGCAGTTTTACTATACTTATTTGTAAGTGACATAGGAGAAGGCTTGGCAGGAAAGGTTTGCCTGTTTGCCGATGATACAAAGGTTAGTAGTAGGGTCGATATTCCTGGAGGTGTCTGCAACATGGAAAATGATTTAGCTTTACTGGATAGATAGTCAAAACTGTGGAAACTAGAGTTTAATGTCTCTAAATGTAAAATCATGCACTTGGGTAGAAGGAATCCCTGCTCTGAGTGCCGTAGTACTGTGTTAGCCAGGACCTCGGAGGAAAGAGATTTAGGGGTACTGATAGCTGCAAGATAAGTGGCCAGTGTAGCCAGGCAGTGGGAAAAAGCAAGCAGGATACTCGGCTGCATAGCTCGAGGCATCACCAGTAGGACGAGGGAGGTTGTGATGCCGCTGTATTATTCAAATAGAACATGTCCAAAGGCGGGCAACAACAATGGTAGAAGCACTTAAACTTAAAACTTATCAGAAGAGACTTAAAGAACTTAATTTGTACAGTCTGGAGGAAAGATGAGAGAGGGGGGACATAATTGAAACCTTTAAATATGTGAAAAGATTGAATAAGATTCAGGAGGGAAGTGTTTTTAAGAAGAAACTTAATGGTGGAACAAGAGGGCACAACCTGAAGCTAGTCGGAGGGAAGATCAGGAGCAATGTTAGAAAATATTATTTTACAGAAAGAGTAGTAGATGCTTGGAACAAACTTCCAGCAGTGTTAGTTGAAGAATCAACAGTCATAGAAACATAGAAACAGAAAGTTGACGGCAGAAAGAGACCATACGATCCATCTAGTCTGCCCTTAAGTGTTTACTGTATGGGCTCTTTATCAGTTCAGTCACTGAATTTAAACAGGCCTGGGATAAGCACACATCTATCCTAAGATAAAGAGTATATACAGTATACACATAAGGGCAGACTAGATGGCCGTATGGTCTCCTTCTGCCGTCAACTTTCTATGTTTCTGTGACTGTTGATTTTTCAACTAACACTGCTGGAAGGTTGTTCCAAGCATCTACTACTCAACCTTCTATTTTTCTTTACTTACCCATAATGTACAGGGGTTTAATTCTTCCTTTAAAAGATCCAAAGCTTTTTCCTACTCTAAGTCCTGTCACACTATATTTTTAGCCTCCAGGAGATTTTCCTCTGCAACACAGCTTTGGTTTCTATCCAACCACTACCCTCAATTTTATTCAGCCTCATTTGCAGAAAAAGGGAGGGGAGTACTTTTGTGTTTGGAAGGAACTTTCCAATGCAACCTTGAGGTGTCTGACCCTGTGGGGTCTTCATGGCAATATCATTGACATAGAAATTACACTGGTTTCTTACTATGCTCCAAAGACCCATATTTCCTCTTCCATCTACTCAAGGTAATTGCAGAACACCAGAAAGGTGTTTTAATTCTAAGCGGGGACTCAAACTTGATCTTGGACTCTGGTCTTAGATAGATCCAATTTCAAAACAGACTCTGGTCCTGGTCCGGAGGTGTCAGACATGCAAAGCTTACTACGTCACCACAAGTGATAACTTATTCTACTGTGCCCTTCTTTGCTTTCTGAAGTGCAAAAATCCTTACTACCACAGGTCGGATCATTCTCCAGTTACAGACACACAGCTCGCCCCTACACACACAGTGAGGGGGTGGGATGGGGTCCATACACAGGCTGTATGAGAGGATGGTGAGAGCAGAACTGTTGGTTCCAAGTTTGGAATGCAGACTCCAGTACATAAATGAAGTTCCCCAAGAGATAGTACCAAATAAATTCATGGTCATGGCTTCACACAACATTGAAACTTTTACAGATGCGACAGTGTACAGTGAACAGTAGACCCTTATTTGGGAATTATGGGCAATCTAATGAGAACATTTTAAGTTGTTTTTGCCCTAGAACCTATTCTGGAAGATCAAGGCTGGGGGGCTGACTAGTTTATTGATATTTTCCAGTCTGAGTGGATGGTGAAACTGTATAATGCCAAACCTGAAAATACCATAGATTTGCTAGAGGGACAAGGCAATCACCCTCTGGATGATTTTACTGTGATTGGTCAAGAGGTGCAAAATGCTTAAAATGGTTTTGCAACAAGCGGTGTGAAAATCTCTAGATAGGCTGGCAGCTAAATAGTTATTTAACTTTTTTGAAAGGATTGCGTAGTCTGGTAAAGTTCCAACCCTTCAAATGATATTGGCAGAGCATTACTTTCATAGGTTTTCTAAGTGTCATATGATTAGCAAAAGTACGACAACCTTGTACACTAACTGTTTTGTTTACTGAACATGTCGTTTTATAGCTATGTGTTTGCTTTTCCATCATCTTTCACAAACTGACACAATCATCACCATTAGTGACATCAAGACAAATACGAAGTCTACAGAACATATTCAGCCTTCTGATGGTCTTGCCTATATTGTTACATTCCTCCTCAAATCAATTGGTAGCACAACATAAGGTGCTAAGCCTTTATATCACTATGGAAACTGGCTGGATTTTAAGCCCTAAGTGCATCATACCATCCAGACTATCTTATATTTTATATAAGAATCATTTTTGTGTATAGTACATAACACTATACATAAACATTACTTGTTCTACTAAATGCCATTTGCTTGATTTAGGTCTCAGACCTGACATTTTCTTTAATAAATCTAGGTTCAAGATCTGATTTTCTTTATACTGTTTTATCTATATTTAGGTTAAAATGTCAGCATTCCATGAAAGACTGACAAATGTCACCCATACAGATGATAGTATACCTTATATACATATTTATGTAGTTTCAATGTAATGGAAGGAAGGAGGAAAGAAAGGAAGATGGTCTTTCTTGTTCTTGGGATATAAGAGTTAAATGATCCTGTGGACCACTGATAGCTACATAGGCCACCCTGAGAAATGGGATTACACATAGTAAGGGTGCAGGGAAAGACAATTACTGTGCGCTGTTTAGTTAAACCAGCTTATGCTGTAAGTTCCTAACAATATTTGTATTTTAACCCCCAAGAATATTTTATTAAAGAGAAGCAACCACTGGCCTAAAGTCTATAAAACACAAAGGAGATGGTAGTTGATTTCAGCAGAGGAACTGCCAAAATGTCATGGGCAGAGGAGCTTCTGTGATAAGAGTGACCACCATCAAATACCTTGGTGTTCATAAAGCTCAAGATCTGGTCTGGTCCTGCCACATTATCTATATAGCCAAGAAGGCCTGTCAATGCCTCGTCCACCTAAGAAAACTTCAAACTTTTACATCTGCATCATCGAGAGCAACCGAGAAAATCACTGCCTGGTTTGGGAACAGCACCAAGCAAGATAGTTGGTGTGGGTGGTAGAGTGCATTATGAAAGTGTCAAAAACATCTGATCAACAGGCTTTTCACCAAACTGAAATCAGGCAAGCATTTCCGCCATGTGAGAGCAAACACATAAAGGAGTAGGAGGGGCTTCTTCCCAGAGGCCATCCGAACTCTCAACAATAAACATCATGGATCACTGCGAATTGAACAGGCATGGATGCATAATATCATATTGTACATAGATCAGAATATGAACCGCCTGGAATCTAATGTGCCTTGCATATTTAATGTGTGCAGCAAACAGCTCTAATTGGATGAGAGCCCACGCATGCGCCATAGGACCAGGAAGAGGTGAGTTGTTCTGGCCAATCAAGAGAGGGATTCACACTGTCGAAGCGATGGGAGTAATCCTTTGCCCTTTATCTTCCTGGATGTATGCACTGAAAAGCAAAGTTGTATAGGGGGACAGGACAGTGATGCTACATATATTTAAATATATTAAACAATTATTTCTATAGGGTTATATGCTATATGACACAACTTGTACTTTAGATGTATTATTACATTACACAGTGTTTATAATGCATTACAAAATAATGTCTTATATAATAGTTTTCTTTTATTATACCTGACTCCATTGTCTTTTTGCTTTTTTGTCATAGCAAGTATTCTAAGACTGGCTGGATGGCGCTGATCTTTAGAGGCCCTCAGTGCAATGTCTGAAAAACATGCTTTATTCAAAGTTAGGTTGAAACATGGCACAGCACGTCAGCTTTGTTGATATTTAGAGTTATCCTGGCTGTCCTGCATACAGCTGTACAGCACAGTCAGTATGCAGCTTATGAAGTGTGCAATCACAATCATTGATTAATAGGTCTGTAGTCCAGCAGGGTTAATTGAAAATTATGTAGTTATAGTTGCCTGCGGCATAACTGGACTGCTTTTCTTCTACAAAGGAAAGTACAAAGATACTGTATATCATATAAGCACTTCTATAACTCTATAGTTGTTTTTACCACTATTTTTGCTTGGCTTATGCAAGGTGTCCATTGTGCGGTGTGCCCTGTTCAGGTAGGTCATGTCTCATTGTCTTTAATATGATCTGGGGAACTTGAGATTTTCTTGCCTTATGCCGGGGGTTCTTGACTTTTTTTTAAGAGTGCAGGCCACTTACTGTAAGTGATTTGATTACTGGTTGTGCTCCACAATTTTTTTTTTCTTTACTGCCTCCATTATATGTCACAACACAGTGAGATCATGCAAGCCAACGAACTCTCACTACAACCTCTTACACGCACGACCCTGACTTAGAGGCCGATTCATTAATAGCGCCAGGTAGCGACAGATGAGCGCCAGTAGCGTGATTTTCACAGCGCCAGCTAGTATTCGCTGTGCTTGGCCGGGGTTTGCTTGTTGACAGCGACTCAGTCGGTGTGCGGTAATGTTGAATACGGGGTTAGGGGTCGCTGTTTCACAGGTTCCGCGTTGTATGGGTGCGCCTGACAGCGAATGGCCAGAGCGAACGGCTTGCTGCAGATGCATTAACAAATCACGCTCAAAAATTTCTCGCGCTGTGAATTCCTTGTTTAAACCCCAGAGCGCTGGCGGCGATGTGTGTAAAGTAGTTTTTAACCCCCAAACAACCTTTTTTATATATGTAAAAATTATACAAGTTTTTCTAAACATTTTGTAATATGAATACATGAATATCAGACCTGTAATATCAATTCTGCACATTTTTTATTTTTTTTTTTTTTTTTTACTTAAAAAATCCTAACATTGCAGAAGTGGTCACAGAATTTTTAACATTAAAAAAAAAAAAAAAAAAAAAAAAAACATTAATAGCAATTAATTATGATTTGGGGATTGCTCCATTGAAATGCATTGGACCACGCCAGGGAGCGCCAGGTCATACCTGTCGCTGTGATGGGATTAGCAGCGGCGCTGTTCGTTGCAGTCGGCTGCATGATGAATCCCGCGCTAGCTGACGCTCTCGCCGGCGCTAGCCTCATTTAGCGTGATAAATGCGTCATTGTGACCGCCGCCGGGCGCACTTGATTCGGTACCTGGCGCTCGTCAGACACTACCTGGCGCTAGCCCTTGATAAATAAGGCCGTTAGACTCTCATTACAAGCTCCAATGACTCCCTAACAGTCCTAGTAAAGATGTTAAACTACCTCCCAAACATGTCACCCTCCTGCTTCCATTAGCAGAGACAGATATGTTTTCAGCAGCAGAGGGCAGTATGGGTCAGTCCCTATTAGGGCAAAACTGTAAGCTCTTTTTATCACTGCCCAAGCATGGCTTTGGCAAGACTGTAAGGGGGTTAAACTGATTAAATACTTTTCTTTGTTCCACTCCATCACCCTATTACCTCCATGATATTTAACATGCTAGCAATACATAAGCTGATTACCTTAGTCTCCTTATTATATGGGATCTATATTTCTAACCCTTTGCCTTCAGTCCCATATCCTATCAGGGCCAATCTTAGGATTGAAGGCACCCTGTGCGAGACTACAGGATGGCGCCCCCCAACACACTTCTGCTTTTCCTCACTACTGGCCAGTAGTGAACTGGCAGCCGGTGGAGATGCAACACAGAAGTGGGGGAATTCCTCCTCATTTTTGACAGCTGGCCCATTGTAAAGTGGACCAAAACCTGTATTTGCCAGTCCTGAAGTCTAAAAGACTCCTGGTTGATTCCCTTTCTTTGGGGCATCCCAACTGTGTGAAACCACCCTGGATTGCCTGTATACTTACCTCGCAAACGTTCCTCTGGGCACATGCATGTGCCATGGGCTGGCTTTCCAGGATGATGTGCTGGCGTGCTGGAGGGAAACTGAGCATTTAAACTATTCCCCACTGTTTATGCAGATAAGGATGTCTGCCTTATGCAATTAATATTGGGGTCTGGATGATTTTCTGACACTCTTTATATTATGATGTCCAGAGGACCTACCCACATCCAAACTTTAATTCAGACTGATTGATTGGGATCACAAATTATTGTGGGCATAGGGGGCTGTGGTAGGGAATTCACTTATCTCTGGTTGAGGGAGCAAGGTGTGGTGGTACCTATTGTACTGTTGTTTATCTTACCTATTAGGTGATATATATATATATATATATATATGTAAAAACAATTATTATTAATGTTATTATTATTAGATTAGCTTAGCAACAGTCATATTAATTGTCCCAAATAGTCAGGTTGTACTGTAGTTAAATTAAATGACCTGCGGTATTTGGTGCTTCGAAAGACTTCTAAACTACATGGTAACTAGGAGTCACAAGGAGTCCAAAGTGTAAGGGATGAACAGGAGATCAGAAAGACTCTTTAAGTTCCTATGCAGATACAAAGCAGCAAAGCACAGTTAGCCTGCAAGCCTGTTTCAATGGCTCTAGTAATTCGGAGTTAAAAGGAAATATAATCTCTGATAACATCTGAACTATTAGTCAAGGAGAATAATTACATTTTGATGAATTAAAAGCCACACAACACTACCAAGCATATTGATTTTAGGTGTAATGAAACTGTACCAAATGTCCTGAACTATTGTCCCAAACACCCTGGATCGAGGTGAGACTTAACCATAAAAGTGAGCTGTTAAAAACCCAACTTCTGGCCCAGCTGTCACGATGGGCTGGTCAGTAGAACCCAGGGTCACTAGGCCCTAACCCCTAGTCAGTGTGCCAAACTCAGTCTTACATTGCTGCTGCCACCTGCAGGCTATCTGCTTCTGCTAGGTCTACTCTAATGCCATACTGAGCCTGTGGACAGCTACATTGCATCCATCTTTGATGCATGTCATGGCCCCCACTCACCTATTCCCTCTGGAACCCACTGAACCAGTCCAGTCTAGAACATACCTTTGAAAACCCACCAGGTCACCCCTCAGATACCCCCTTTGTGCTGCTTTCTAGCTGAAACAGGGTGGGCAGTGTTTGTCGGTGGAGCTTATGGTGGTGCTGTGGTCTTTTGATGTGCATCTGTATCACCATCTAGATGCATTAAATATTAGTATAACTACTGTTCATTTATATAACTCCATCTTTGCCATGTTCTGTACAAGGTGATAACTACAGACAGGATAGACCAGTGATGGCGAACCTAGGCAGCATTCAGAGCCCTCTCTGCACCTGCCATCTTTCCAGTACACGCATTTTGGGTTTTTTCATCTCCCCTGGCACTAGAGCCATCAGGTTGGCACTTAAGTACATTTTTGGGTTGCAGTTTGGGCACTCTAAAAGGTTTAAAAGGTTTGCCATCCCTGGAGTAGACTATCCCAGACTGTAGCTTGGGGGCCTGGCTTTCAGATCCCTGTTGTGCAGGGTTTCACACACTTATGTAAAACACTTGTGGAGATTCAGCACATCGCTAAGGCAGGCGGTGGATGGGGGCTATATAACACCCAGAGCTTGGCATTGCACATGGTTATTGCAAATTTGGGGGAGGGCAGACCTGCATTCCTGCTGACCTGTCTCACATTTGAACTCTTAGGAACTAGGGGAATCACATGTGCAAGGCAAGGGTGGGGTCAAGTGATCAATGGGTAATTTGCAATTTTTAAGGGCTGGGAGAGGATCTGTGTATATTCTGGGGGGCAGAATGTCCACAAGTTACACAAATTAACCCCCATTCCCACCCCAAAGCATCTCAAAATCTCTGAATATATGCACATCTTCTACATTTTCTAAGCAAAGGCGCTTTCTCTGTTTTAATTCCTGGGCATGGCTGAGCTGGTAAAGGCATTTTATGCAGCTTTATGAGTCATAAGCATGCTCTTCTTGTGGTCAGAGACAGCTTCGGGACCTCTGGTTTGCCCTGCTTCCTCGCACAGAGTACCAAGGGACAGGTTGGCTGTAGATGTTGGACCACCTTTTTGCGTGGTCCTGGATGAATGAAATTATAAGGAAGGCAAATTGCATTGGCATTTCATTGCCATTTGCATTGGGTGTGGACCTGAGTATCTCTTGGTGGTAAATGTGGCTTTTATGGTACGAAAGTTTGTGAACCTCTGCGATAAACACACAAAATGCAGAAATACCAAGATGGCATATCATTCAGTGGGAGTGAATGTTGGCAGCAGATTGTACACGACACTCTTCCAGCGTACAGGGACAATGGCTGTTTATTCAGCAACCATCGGGAACATAAACATGAACAGGATACATTCACAACACATATCTAGTAATGGAGCAAAGGAAACAGCTCCTTTGTGTTAGGAGGTTAAACACACTATGCATACAGTCAAATGGGTGTTGATTCAGAGCCAGGTGAGAATTATAAGAGGAAAAACTGCCAATGACTTTCATTGTCTACCTTAGGGCTGTTTAAGAGCCAGGTGAAAATTTACATCCAATAGACAATGAAAGTCAATGGCAGTTTTCTCTCTTAAAAAGGCTCTAAATCGACCCTGTGGTCTGCCTAAGACTTTCTGGTTTTCTTTTAAACTACATTTATCAATAGCATAACAAGCAGACAGTCATATATAGGATGTGGTTGTTGCATTAAAGCTATTCCAGCAGTAAGTTATTACAAGCTCACAGGATGATGAGAGGAGACAAGAGGTAGAGTCAAAAATAGTCTGTAGTATGTTAGCATGTGCTCTTGTAGTTGGTTAGTGTAGGACAGGGGATGGAATGTTAGATTTGCTTAAACCAGCACTTCTGAAGAGTTTTGAGAGCACCTTTAAAAGTTTGAATATTAGGGACAGGAGAAAGTTTCACAGAACGTGTTTGCCAACTTCCTCTTTCTATGCAATCAACCAGGTCAGTATGCTAAGGCATGAGAGCAGGGGAAAGCCAGGCTAAGACCATAAATCATTGTAAACTGTGGGTCAGGGTTTGGTGCAGACAGCAGCATGCAGCATTCCGAGGCAAATGACCCATTTCATGCGTAATGATTAGCAAATGAATTATCATTAAATTAAAGGCAATTAAGCAATGATTGATCTGTGGAAATACCCCGAGAATTTGCTCATTGGACGAGCGTCGTATAATCCTGGCTGATTATTGGGGATGTAGAAACCGAAATCTGCTAAAAATAGAACTATACAATGTAATCTTAATGACTATCACTTTAACAAACAAAAGACAAAACATTGTACACATGGGAACGCAAGTTGTCTGATCATTCATGGCTCACATGTTCAACGATTTAGCGATTTGGTTTGCAAATCATACCGGGTAAATGCAGAATACAGTAATTCACATAGTGTCTTAGCAAGGCACAGAGCCTTCATTTTTTCTGTTGTATTCATTTTAATTGAAAGGTATTAGTATACAGAAATTATAATTATGTAACTAAGGTTCAGAAGAGTCTTGGCAAAGGAATATATCTTTTCAGAATGCAGTGGCATAAATATCAGAAATGCAGGAATTGGCAATGAGTGGTTGTTTGTTTTGTACACAAGGTGACTCCAGGTCAAGGAGTCCCAGTGACCAACAAGGTCTATTCTTTTGTATTATTTGTGGAAATATGACCTAACCATTTTGAGAGTGCATTAGCTTTAATAGGTCCAGACTGGGGACAGACATCTTGGAGAATCTACCACTATACAATAAAATAGAATGAATTACAATGTATACAGGTTTTTTACAATGCAAAACACATATAACATTGAAGTATCTCTCATAAAGAGTTCAGGGTCACAGAATTGACAAGTCTTATGACAAACCTAAGTAGTGGAGCCGTGGGTAAAGCAGTCTGAAGCCTCTTGTTCAGCAGCTAATGCTTTTAATAGACATTCCAGGCAAAGGGTTCATTAGCATTTTTGTTTTTCTAGAATTTCACATAGATGTGTAAGAGTTACATTTCCTACATGAATTGGCAGTACGGTTACATTTTATACTAATTAATATTGTAGACATTATATTTTTTACATAGGAGTCCCTGCTCATTTATAGCAATAGCAGGTAATTCTATATGTATTATTATTATTATTACATACAATGTGATCAAATATTCACTGCTACACTGCGCTAAATTATTACAAACAATAAAACAATTTATATATCCAGTACTGGGAGTGTAAGGAAATTTTTCCAAATCAATCCTATCAATGATTAATAATCAAAAAGTCTATGGATAACCATAGGGATACTCTGCGGGAAGACAACTTGTGTGTTAGATATTCTTCAATACTTTTAAACTTTCACCCACAGTGTTCCACTTCAAGAATAGTGAAACACTTGAAGTGGAACACTGTGGGTAAAAGTTTAAAAGTATTTAAGAATATCTAACACACAAGTTGTCTTCCCGCGGAGTGTCCCTATGGTTATCTATAGACTTTTTGATTATTATTGGCAGTTTATTCTTAGTATACAGTACGTCCTCCAGATAGAGTACTTACACTTGGGTTATCCTCCGCCAGATGGCGCTGCACTGCAGAGACATGTAAAACAGGCTCCTCCCGGCCCCTCAAATACCCGGGACCTCCCACAAACCCCCAGATTTCTCTGCAGTGCTTACTGCGAAGACATGAAATTATCACTCTCTCGCAGGTGAGCGGGGCTATTAGCCTGCGGCCCTGTTGGACTATTCCCACCCGTTCCTCGTGTGATGTGCCTCCCAGCCTGGGCTGCGCTGGTCGGGTGAAGGTAGGCAGCACCATGTGGGGCATTATTGCCCCATGCCCCGTGTAGCGGTGGGTCCTGTACAGAGGGCCACCATCCTCCCTCATCCTCCCTGTAGCCTTCGGGAGGGAAAGAAGGGGGGGGGTGTGTGGGTGAGCGTGTAGCGTGATTCGTGCATACGGCGTTTTGTCATGTCTTTTGACTAGTATATGTGGTGTCTGCCGCCGCGCTGACTTGTCTTTTTTACTATTGCAAATCCCGCTGCCCCGCGCTTTTTTACCTTCATTTGGATGTTCCGCGCTGGGCGGCGGCGCTACCTCAGATGCTTCTGCGTTATCATTGGCTGCTTGTCTGTGGGTTTCGCGTTCTTCGGGGGGGCGGGGCCTGGCTTGGCGCGCCCTGCGTCACGACCCGCTCTTCGAGGTACTCTCGGTGCCATTTTGTCAGCGCACGCGCGCATGTGGCGGTTATACTTACCGCGGTCCTTAAGTGCCCTCTCGGGCAGTTTTATATTGTAGTGTGTTTGGTTCTGACACCCCTTCTTCCCACTGTGTCTTTCAGACGGGTGAAGCCATTGACTTCTCCCGGCCCGGTGTAATTGATAGTTGGGACTTGTATAATTACTCCCACTTCCCTAGCGGGTCATTGGGGCATCCAGGGTTGCTTATAGCATAAATCCCTACTGGCATATTGTGCCTAATAATCACCATATGGAGGCATCCCAGGATAGGTTACCGGGGTCCCTTTGGGACAAGACCGGCTGTGTGTAGCGTGTGGGCAGCCTCGTGCTGACGCTGACAAGGCACGGGTCTGTGTACCCTGTGCTGAGCAGGTGCTTGCATTGCAATCTGGCCTGCAAGGGGCTGCACCTCGTTTCACTTCACCTACTCCCCCAAGCTTAAATCTCACTCCTGTTGAGTTGCATACTAGTGGGGATTCTCAGCCTGATGTGTCTTCTAGACTGGCTACTGTTGAACAGATTATTGCGAGGTCTTTAGCGCATAAGGGCCCTGGTAAGAAGCGGCACTTGACGCCTAATGTTACTGTTTTCCCTATGGGAACTGAGGAGTTTATGAATCTGTGTGGCTATACCTCGTCTGATGAAGGGGAGCTCTTTTCTGATTCAGGCTCATCTGATGAGAGACCAAGGGGTCATGACGATTCTGGCTCTGACCCCTGGGCCCTGGATGACACTGACAGATTATTGACCCAGACCTTGAGGTTCTGTCTATCTCTCTCCCTGTTGAGGCTCCCAGGCAAAAAGGGGGAGCTTTTCCATACAGCAAAATCACGTTTGGAATTTCCAGAGCAGGCACATTTCCATAACCTTGTGCTCAAGGAATGGGAGTGCCCCAGTAAACTTCCCGGGGCTCCAAAGATTTGGGTTAGGAAGTATCCCTTTCCTGCTGAGGTGGTTAAATGTTGGTCACCCCCCCTCGAGGTGGAGGCCCCGATCCTAGGGCTATCTAACACCTCTGTCATGCATTCTCCTGATTCTACTACCCTGCGGGATGCTGAGGACCGGCGCATTGACCAGCTGGCCTCCCACGCCTTTACATGTGCGGAGACGGCGCTGCGCCCGGTCTGTGCCTCTGTGCTATTACTGCTGTGGTCACTAGAACCCTTATCAGAAATATGCTTGATAGTGACCCTGATGATTTGCCTTGTGAGGTGTTTAATGCACTCTCTAGTTGTGATGATTTTGTAAATTTTGTCCTGTCAGCATCGGATGACACCATCAGAATGTGTGCCAGAACTTCTGCCCTTGTGGTGGCAATGCGCCGCTCGGTTTGGCTGCGCTAGTGGGCCGCTGACAATGCTGCCAAGAAGGCCCTCACTGGTTTTCCCTTTAAAGGACTGCGTCTGTTTGGAGACCGCCTGGCCCTTTCTTGCTAAGGGAGGCAGGTTACCCCAGCGCAGGTGGCAACCTCGGCCCTTTAGGGGTCAGGGTTCCTTCTCCTCTCCTTACAGTGATGCAAGACAGGGAAGGGAGGTATCCTTCCCTGGGGCCCGGGGAGATTTCTGGGGTAGAGGCAGAGGACATGGACGTCCTGGCTCCTCCTGGGGTCCCAAAAGTGAAATCCTCTCCCAAGCCCCCTCAGGCATGATGGGGCGCCCTCACCCATCCGGGTGGGGGGATGGCTGCAGCACTTCGTTCAGGTCTGCAGGATTCATGTCTCAGACCGGTGAATTCAGGAGGTAGTGTCCTCTGGTTACAAGTTGGAGTTTGCTGCCGATCCCCCTCCAAGATTCATCAGGTCCCGGATTCCTTAGGACTCTGTGTCAGCTCAGGGGCTAGTGCAAGCAGTGCAAGGCCTCCTGGAACTGGGGGTCATCTGCCAGGTGCCATTAAGAGAAAAAGGCAAGGGCTTTTATTCCAACCTATTCACAGTACCCAAAAAAGTATGGTTCTGTTAGGCCCATCCTGGACTTAACGATTCTCAACAAGTTTTGTCAGGGGCAGGCGCTTTCGCATGGAGAGTTCCCTGCGCCAAGGGCATTCATGACTTCTGTGGACATCAAAGATGCTTACCTTCATATTCCTGTGTTCCCAGGTCATCAAAAGTCCATCAGGTTTGCTCTGATGGATCAACATTACCAATTTGTGGCCTTGCCCTTCGGCCTCACTTCAGCTCCCAGGGTGTTCACCAAGGTGCTGGCTAGCGGGATGTCTCTACTCAGATGTCAGGGTGTCAGCGTGCTTCCCTATCTGGATGACATCCTCTTCACTTCCCAGTCTCTACATTAGGCAGAGTTGGATACTCAGCTGGTGGTGCCCATTCTGGAGTCATGTGGATGGGTGATCAACCACCCCAAGTCCTCACTGTCCCCTTCCTTGGTAACTCCATTCCTAGGAATGAATCTGGATACAGTTCAGGAAAGGATCTTCCTTCCTCAGCAGAAGGTGGACAATCTGATTGCACAGGCTCAGTCCCTCCTAGCTTGTCCCCATCCCTCCATCAGGCAGGGGGTGCAGCTGGTGGGCCTGATGGTGGCGTGCTTCGAAGCGGTCCCTTATGCTCAGTTCCACTTGAGGCCTCTGCAACTTCACTTATTGTCTGTATGGGGCAAGGACCCAGCGTCCCTGGACAGGGTCTGTGTGCTCCCCCCCCCCCGGTCAGGAGGTCCCTCTTGTGGTGGATGGACTCAAGGAACCTGTTGGGGGGCAGATCCTTTCTTGCCCCTTCCTGGGAGACGGTCACCACGGATGCCAGTCTATCAGGTTGGGGGGGGGGGTTCTGGAAGTCCCTGCGGTTCCAGGGGAGGTGGGGCCCACAGGAGGCCCACACATCTATCAATGTCTTTGAGCTGCGAGCGATCAGGTTAGTTCTGGCTCGCTTGACTACTCATCTTCAGGGCCTGCCTGTTTATTGGCGCTCGGACAACCAGACGGCAGTTGCCTACATCAATCATCAGGGGGGGCCCGGAGCAAGAGGGGCCCTCCAGGAAGTGTCTCTGATCCTGACCTGGGTGGAGGCCAATTTCCCCTGCATATCAGCGGTGTACATTCCGGGTGTGGAAAATCTGCTGGCAGACCCTCTGGGCAGGGGGCCTCTCGCCAGGGAGAATGGTCCCTCTGTAACAGGGTGTTCCAATCTCTGTGTCACCGTCGGGGCCAACCAGATATGGATCTGTTTGCGTCCCGTCACAATCACAAGCTCCCGGCCTTTGTCTCCCTGTCCCAGGATCCTCTGGCCTGGACCACGGATGCTTTAGCAATGTCATGGCAGGACATTCAGTTCCTGTATGTCTTTCCTCCATTTCCCCTGCTGAGCAGGGTTCTGTGCAAGATTGTTCTGGAGGGGGTGCCAGCAATTCTGGTGGTCCCCAGGTGGCCAAGAAGGGTGGGGTTCTCAGACGTGGTGCAGTTGGCAGTAGACCAGTACGTTCTGCCAGGGGTGCCAGATCTGCTCACTCAGGGCCCCTTACGCCATCCCAATTTACAAACTCTGGCTTTGACGGCCTGGCTGCTGAAACCTCCATCTTGATGGAGAAAGGCTTGTCCTCCTCGGTGGTTGATACCATGGTGAAGGCTAGGAAGAAAACCTCTTCTTCCATCTATTACAGGGTATGGCGTACCTACCTTGACTGGTGTGAGTCTAGGTCTCTTCCCTGTCGGGTGTTTTCAGCCCCCAGGGTTCTGGAGTTCTTACAGCATGGGTTGGAGTCGGGACTCCTCCTCAGTACTCGGAAGGGTCAAGTTTCTGCCCTGTCTGTTTTCTTTCAGAAGTCTTTTGCTCAACATTCCCTGATTAAGACCTTTTTTCCAGGGGGTCGCTCATGTGCGTCCCCCACGTAACCTGTGGTCCCTGTTTGGGATTTGAACTTGGTTTTGTCTCCCTTGCAGGGTGCTCCCTTTGAACCTATGCAGGATGATGCTCTGGCTGTTCTTACCCTCAAGGTTGTCTTTCTGGCAGCCATTGCTTCGGTCAGGCATGTGTCTGAGTTGGTGGCTCTTTCTATTCAGCCCCCATACTTTGGGAGACACCAGGACAAGGTGGTGTTCCGCTTTAAGCCAGTTTTTTCTGCCTAAGGTAGTGTCTGCCTTTCATTTGAATCAAGATATTGTTCTTCCTTCTTTGTGCCCTAATCCTAGCAACGCTAAGGAGAGGGTTTTGCATTCCTTGGATGTGGTCAGGTGTTGAAGTATTACCTGGTGGTCACTGCGTCCTTTTTGTGGTCCCTTCTGGGCCCAGGAAGGGTTTGGCTCCTGCCAAGTCTACTGTTAGCAAATGGATCCGTCAGGCCGTGATTCAGGCCTATTCTGCTAGGGGGAACAGTCTTCCCTTTCGCCTTACTGCTCATTCTACTCGTGCTATTGGTGCCTCTTGGGCCTTCCAGCACCAGGCTTCTGTTGAACAAGTTTGCAAGACAGCTACTTGGTCTTCTGTTCATACCTTTTCAAAGTTTTACAACGTTGATGTTAGGGCCTCAGCTGATGCTGTTTTTGGCCGCAAGGTTTTGCAGGCGGCAGTGGTTTAAACTGCTGTTACCTTGTTGTTGGGGATCCTACCCTACTTTATGGACACTGCTATTGGATGTCCCAAGTGTAAGTACTCGATCTGGAGCAGGACGTACTGTATACTAAGAATAATACAATTCTGTGAAATGCTCACCTGTAGAATTGGTATTATAAGTATACAGTACGTCCTGCTCCACCCCACCCTTGGTTTTGCGTTATTCTGGATCCCCTGTATGGTGATTGTTATCATTGTTATAGTTACCAGTTTGGATGGTTAAATTCTCCCGGCTTCTCGTTCACTGCTTTTCAATGCTGGGGATTTGTGGGAGGTCCCAGGTATTTGAGGGACCGGGAGGAGCCTGTTTTACATGTCTCTGCAGTGCAGCGCCATCTGGCGGAGGATAAACCAAGTGTAAGTACTCTATCTGGAGCAGGACGTACTGTATACTTATAATACCAATTCTACAGGTGAGCATTTCACAGAATTGTATTTTTGTTTTGTTTGTCTTATGTTTTTACTAATAAAGTGGACCAAAACCCATGCCCCAACAGCCCTGGAATCTTTAAGATTTCAGGGCCGCTAGATTCCCTCCCCCTGGGGCATCCAGAATCCTGATGCTCCAAAGTGTGAAACCCTCCAAGAAAATGCACCAAGAAACTCACCTTCTTTCTCAGTCCAATGGCGCCTGCGCGAGCAGCAGCTGCATTCTCGTTATCCATTTAGCAGGGCGTGTACCTGCGCCAGGCATTTGTGAATGGCCGGTGCGGGCATGCTTCCTGCTAGAGGGTAGTGGGGGAATGCGGGCGCCAGTGCGCTCAAATCCCCTCACTTAGACGAGCTCTTAGACGAAGGGGTGCAGACGGATCCGATCACGCCGATTGAATGAGAAGAACTAAAACCCAGAATTGTCAAAATCTTGGGTTTTGGTACACTTAAAGCAATAAAAGGTTTATGTTTATTTCATTCGATGGGGTATCACTGAGGGGCACTACAATGAAGTCAATTGAGTTGGTGTACTTGCTGAGGTGCCTGTGATTGGCGATCGTGCCTGGGTGGAGCAGGACTTTATCTGTTGCTAGAAGTTTTTCTTCTTTCCATTTGCCTGTATCTAAACTTTTCACCCGTACTAGTGGCCAACCTAGGGTGAACCTCTGCTGGCTTTAAAGAACCACAGCATTGGTAAAAGTTAGCTTTCAGAATGTCTGTCTTTATCATCTCTCCAGTTCCTTGTAACATGGTGGTGGACTCTTTTCTGATTCGAGAGACTAAAAAGACTGCTCCCACATTTGCTGCTTCCACCAACTACTTGACATTTGCCTTTTCATGATCTGTATTTTCATGTGCTCAAAAGAATGAGCATCTGAAAGGAGCTGTCTGGAATTGACCTATTTATTACTAAATATTTTACTTTAATGGGAATTAAGTAAACATGGCTCACCTCCTCAGACACAGTCTCACCTGCTGCTCTCTTACATGGGGGGCTACAAGTCAGCCACACCTCAAGATCAAATTACAAACATAGTTGGGAGGTCGGCATCCTTTTTTCTACATGTTGCCCTACCCTCCTCCTCTTTAAAGTCCACTTCGTCTGCCTATACTCTCTCTCTCACCTCAATATTGCTCTTATCATATCATCTATGCTCTATTCTTTGAAAATTTTTCCACCTGGCTCCTCCGGTTCATGTCCACAGATATCCCTGCATTAATCATGCAACGTACCATAATTCAACCAAACCAGTCGACAGCAACAACCTCCCTGCCACCAGACTACTATCGCTCACCTCCTTTTGGCCTCACACAATGGTCTGCCCCCACCACCCATAAAGATGGTCACACATTTGACCTCCTGTTCACTAACCTAGTTTCTGTATCTAACCTCTCATCATTCCCATCCCCCCTCTATGGCCACAACCTCCGTACACAGACACACTCCTTCCTCCCTAACACTTCTGCTGCACACACACCTGCATACGTACGCAGGAAACCAAGAAACCTAGGCAATCGATCTCCAACCCCTTCAGAATCTGTCAAATTTCACTGACACAGACCCTTTGTTTGGAACATAGCTCTGGCAAGGGAAGTGGCTGCATCCCCTATGGTCTGCAGTGCCCTACCTCCAACATCTAAATGGCTGGACACTGGAGACTACTTCTGCTGTGAGATATTGGGGATGTGGCTACCGGGGCTTGCCTGCACCATTGGACTGCCAGAGAGGTGAGTTTTGTGGGTGATCTTGGGGTTTCACATATCCCGAAGCTGGAAAAAGTCCGGCCTGGAGTATTTTGGATTTTGGTCCACTTTAGGGCAGCTAATTAAAATTGTATGGCTCTGTGGTCCCCTGAGGCTAGTTTAAGTCCAAGGGACAAACTGCTGCATACTAACTTTGTGTATCAAATCCCAGCATTCCCTTGTCTGTGGATTGTAAACTAAGGGCCTGATTTACAATATTCCCCTGATTTTCAATAGTGTGTGCTACCTTTGGCAGGCAAAGATAGAACACTTTCACAACTAGCGTGAGACACATCTCGAAGCTGAACTTGGAAACACAGGATGGAGAGCGAAAAGACAGAAATGTTCACAGATACCTGAATAGGAATAAAGAACTCAGCATCACACAGGAACTCCACAGGACACTGGAATATAGGAACTCAAAATAACACAGGATTTAGTGCTAGGCCCCTCTGCCACTGGCACGGCGAAGGGGCCTAACACTAAATCCTGTGTTATATTAAATGTGTATATTGTTGTGTCCTGCTGAGTTCCTGTGTGAGAACCAAGGGTTGGATTACACTGTTTAGCTGTGGTGTGGGCGGCGGGGCACCTTCTCTTCCAGACAAGACTCCAGTTGCAGGAAAACACAAGTGCATTTCATTTTTTTTTTAGCTTGCATTATAAAGCAGATGTTTTAAATAATCCACATCTTCCATCTGTACTATAGCTCCATGCTGAGGTCTTAGCCTAGATGGTTTGTTGACCACCAACTCTCTCTTTGGCCTCCTGCTGAGCTGGATTCCCACTGCTGCTACTTTCACTTCTTCTCAGCTAACATTGTCATCTCCCCTTTGGGCAACTAATTAAAGGGTTCGCTTTAATTAATCTCCTAAATGTTTCCTTCTGCTAACAGGATTTCTCAAGACCACGCCCACTCACCTGCCATGATGGTGCGGGACTCAGAAGAACCGCTGGACCCGAGGAAGATGGCGTCTGGTGGGGGACAGAAGATGAAAGATGGGAATGGGTGAGTATAAGTTAAAATTAGAACAATAAAAATATTTGTGTGTGGTGTTATTTCTTTTTTAACTTGGAGTGAACTGGTAAGAAGACCCCTATACGAGTTCACTATGGTCAGGACCTGGCCTAGGCTAGTGCCATGCGGTAAAATGACACAGCCATTCAGAACATCGGGGGTGCTGAAGACCTTGGTGCCCATTGGTGTTGCCCCAAGTCCATACCAAAGGGCATAGGGGGTTGTAACTTGCAGGGACAGAGGCCGCCAATAGCACAGCCTCTGAACCCTAGGTTACAAGCCCTTAAGCTTGGAG
This sequence comes from Gastrophryne carolinensis, assembly GCA_027917425.1. NCBI lineage: Eukaryota > Metazoa > Chordata > Amphibia > Anura > Microhylidae > Gastrophryne > Gastrophryne carolinensis. Next base: position 307,257,111 of record CM051239.1, on the reverse strand, counting down.
CTTGGGCTGGTAGCCTTTGGGGAGGGGGGCCCTCCTTTTTTTTAAATGTAAGAAACATTAAACTTCTCTGGCTTTAATGAATGGTGGTTCAATAAAACAAGGGAAAGTGACAAAAAGGACACATTATTTTTCATTAGATACATATTGTATCTAACCAAAAATGCCAAAAAATTACCCAAAAATATAAAAAAGTAAACCTGCAGACAGTTTAAATGGTAAATGGGATGCCTTTAAAACTTGTATTTCGTAAAACACTTAAAACTGAAAAAATACAATTAAAAAATAAAAAAGTCAGCCTATTGTTGGTTAGATAAAAATTGTATCCCAAAAATCCCAAAAAGGGCAAAAGAATTACCAAAAAATATAAAATCCGCAGGCATTTTAAATGTTAAATAGGATGCCTTTAAATACATTTGAAGGGTAATTTATTGCTAGTGCCACTGAGCACCAATTTTGCTGCTAAGGAGAGACGCTGAGATTGTCCACAGCGGAATACTACAGAAAAGGCGCTATTGCCGGTTAGCATTTCTTGTTAAGTGACGCTGCATTATTCTGTCCACCAAGTAATGAACGCTGGGCACTAATGATGTGGACTCCCTGTGTTATATCCTGTCTCTGCCATTTAATGCTGCTGCTTGCTCATAGCCATTTCACAGCAGTGTCCTCTACTACTACAACAATCAATACAGATCACACCCATTGTTTAGGTATATACTTTTATTAACCATGTTTTGTAACTAAAACATTTCCTTATTTCAACAAATAAACAACAATAATAAAAATGAATGTGCTTTATCCACTTTGTCCCTAGAAAGCAATCACTTTCACTTTTGTTCATTTAACCTGTCTATGGTTTCACTAACTCTCTAGGGGTTCTCTAGCTATAGCTGTTATCCACTGTTTGATTGTTGACAGTTTAAACTAGTAGTTTAAACTACAGTTTTTTAGCATAATTTTAGGTCTGTTTTAGCTGGGTACACATATCATCTTGTCCACTCATGTCCATCACCTTAAGGTCTCACAAAAATCAAAAATTGCCACATTCCAATATTAACATACTTCAATGAGGTATAGACCTGGACACACACAGAAGTGTGGTCCCCTCATATGCATCAGGACAAAACAAATTGGGAGATGATGCGTTCACATAAGACCCAATAAGATTCATTATCTTTGAGTAACTGTCCTTTGTTGTATTGTTTTCACCCTCCATTGGTGTTAGCTGGGGAGCCAGAAAGGCCTCCCAGTAGTGTCCAACTATTTTAACTGGTTAAACAAATACTGGATGCAGAAAATAGGCAACAAAGACAGGCAAATGGCCCAAAGAGTGAACGTCAATGCCCTCGAATTCGTTTTTGTAGGAAATCCTTTGGACTCACATACAGCACTGGTACAGGAGCAATGGGTGGAGCTACAACTGCAGACAGCACGTGCAAAAGAACTACATGTGACTGTAATAGCAGCAATACAGGAGAGTCTGAGAGAAATAGCAGATTTACTCTAGGTACTCAACCAGCAGGTGCAGCAGCCAAGCATTTTTTTGGTAGGCACTGTTTTGATCCCGGGCCAGCCTGGGAACAACCCACCAGCAACCAATGGCCAAATTACAACCACAACAATATCACTTTTTCATCCAGGCTGCTAATCTCTGGATGTAGCAAACCATGATGGTCAAATTACATATAGGCATGATGGGGCATGGTAATGTTGTTAGTTGAACAATCACATTTGTGGGCGTAGTTTGGCCACTCAATTTTAGATTTTCACAAGCAAGACAGTTTAAGTTGTTTATGGGAAATGGGAATGTGAAAATAATGTCTTTAGTAGGACAAAACACTCACACAAGACCATAAAGGTAAGTCACATAAGTCGAAAGGTTTTGTAATTTTGGGGGGGGGGGTTTATTTACCAAAAAGGCCAACATGGGCCAGCATTAAAATATTATTATTTTTTGCCCCCACCCAGCATCTTCTCATGCAGGTCCAGCAGCATCGCTTGTGACACAAGCACATATTGCCAGAGTCTGTGATGCTCCTGTATGTAAGCTGTGGAGAAAAAAATTTAAGCAAATGTTAACTCAAACATTTCAGTTACAAAATGTCCTGACCAACTAATAGTGTATTGAGCTAACATTTGATATACATGGCCAAGTGCACAACAAGAAACAAATTACAAATAAAACATGATACACAAAATTCCTCTAAGGGACAAAGACAGGTGTCATCAGTTAAACACACAAATGGTCCACACACAATGGTGCACAGGCCAAATATGACGTCAAGGCAGTTTTATTTGATTTGTGCAGGGGTTTTTCGACTTCTAAATGGATCCTGTATTAAATACAACATTGGTCAAGATATTAAGATAGACACAACTGATTAGACATTTTAGCATGGATCCTACACAGTGATGAACTATGGACCATACATATGGAGTGCTGCAGTATGCATTTTACACAAAGCCGATACTCCAGAACTGCACATCGGAAAGATGTACAGCTAGAGCCCTGGTTCCGCAAGCCTTTTATGCAACTCAACCAGATATTTGCACATGCCATCCCCAACTAAAGGGTGACCAATCCTTTAATAGGTTTGGCTCAGAACATGTTAAATTGGGAACCCATAATAACACCTATACCAATCCTTAATAAACTCTTAAGAACATGTAGACCCTAGAGGCCCTGACTACTTCTGACTAAGGTACATCTTTTCTATGCATAAACATTTCAAAAAATATGGTAGGGAATCAATTTTATTACAGCTTTACATGTACTCTTGATTCTTGACTACACATGTATACACGGAGGCTTCTCCTCCCCTCATCCTATTTGTCCATTGTGTTGCTGGGTTAAACACACGCTGGGCAGCAATGTTTATTAGAAGTAAGGGCTGGTGATTTAGCTTTATAATTTTTAAAGGACAAACAACACTACAGAGAACAGATAGATTTACAAAAAAGAGGACTAAAGATTTCCGGTCATTTTCTCTCCTCTGTGTTAACCTGAAATTTACACCAGTATTTGTGCTGCCACAAATTTGTGCAACAGAGGGTCAGCCTTACATTGGAATGTGGCCCTTCTCGACAATACTAATTGTCCTTAATACTAAATCCCTAACCTAATAAATAAATCTTACAGAAGTGAGCAGGTGGCAAACACAATCAGCTCCTCAGTGAAGCATGGTTACCTAGAGCAGCAGCCGCTATCAGCAACACTACAGCAATGGGAGATTGGGAGAAGCTGCCAGACTAACCTGATTGGCTTCTATGAGGAGATGAGTAGAAGCATGGACAGAGGGACGGCTGTGGATATAGTTTCTCTGGATTTTGCAAAAGCATTTGACACTGTCCCCCACAGACACTTATTGGGCAAATTGAGATCTTCGGGATTAGAAAATACAGTTTGTAACTGGATTAAAAACTGGAGAGTTGTGCTTAATGATACCTACTCAGAAAGGTTACCGGTTGTAAGTGGCGTACCCCAGGGTTCAGTGCTGGGCCCACTATTATTCAACTTGGAATTGAACTTGGAATGGAATTAAAAGCACTGTCTCTATTTGTGCAGATGACAAAGATATGTAGCACAGTGCAGTCTATTGAAGATGTTCACATACTTCAAGCTTACTTGGACACTTTGAGCAAATGAAGTTCATTGTGGAGAAATGGACCTTCCCCATGTACAGAGGCGCATATTGAAGTCAATAGGAGTGCTTCAAACTTTGGCCAAGCCGATGGGCTGGCTTCTGTCAGTGCTGTGGGTGAGAGCTGTGTGGCAATGGTGGCAGGTAAGCGGAGAGTCTCATGTCCTTTATATAATCCTTGAATGTCTTCCCAGTGAGATGCCCAGGACAGAGCAGTAGTGGTAATGCTAGGGAGTCTTGGGAAGTACAGGGGAAACCCAACTCTCACAGCAATCTCATAAATAGGGCCATGCCATTTGTATGATACTCAAATCACACCTAAGTACTCTTGAAAGCTTACTTTTAAATATACTATCACCATACATTATAATAGTATTTCTGATAAAGGTAAATATGTAAGTCATTAAAAAGTAATTTACTGAGTTTTTTGTCTTATTTATTACTAGTGATGAGCGAGTAGTATTCGACCGAGCCGGTATTCGATCGAATACTACGCTGTTCGTCATACTCGATTTCGATCGAGTACAGCGGCGATGGCGCACTCACAATTCGTTTCCCCTCCCACCTTCCCTGGCGCGTTTTTTACACCAATCACCATGCAGGGGGGGTGGGACAGGTCCTGGGAGGACGCTGGCATCGCGAAAACGGCGTCTACACGCATTGGCTGGAAAAACCATGTGACCTCGAATATACAAAACTCAGCACTTCCTCTTCGTCAGCATTAGCAGCTTGAACTTAGTGAGGGACAGACGCTCACAGCAGGGAAAGACAGGCTGTCGCTGGCAGGGCCCCAGAAGCTCGGAATATCGCTTTTACCACCATCTATACCAGCTACCAGAAGACAAGACAGTCCTTAATAGCCCTTATTAGGGCTGCTACGCTGAACAGTATATAGCTCATTTTCTATTTAGTCAGGCAGGGCCCCAGAAGCTCAGAATATACCTTTTACCACCATATATACCAGCTACCAGAAGACAAGACAGTCCTTAATAGCCCTTATTAGGGCTGCTACGCTGAACAGTATATAGCTCATTTTCTATTTAGTCAGGCAGGGCCCCAGAAGCTCAGAATATACCTTTTACCACCATATATACCAGCTACCAGAAGACAAGACAGTCCTTAATCCCTTATTAGTGCTGCTACGTTGAACAGTATATAGCTCATTTTCTATTTAGTCAGGCAGGGCCCCAGAAGCTCGGAATATCGCTTTTACCACCATCTATACCAGCTACCAGAAGACAAGACAGTCCTTAAGAGCCCTTATTAGGGCTGCTACGCTGAACAGTATATAGCTCATTTTCTATTTAGTCAGGCAGGGCCCCAGAAGCTCAGAATATACCTTTTACCACCATATATACCAGCTACCAGAAGACAAGACAGTCCTTAATAGCCCTTATTAGGGCTGCTACGCTGAACAGTATATAGCTCATTTTCTATTTAGTCAGGCAGGGCCCCAGAAGCTCAGAATATACCTTTTACCACCATATATACCAGCTACCAGAAGACAAGACAGTCCTTAATAGCCCTTATTAGGGCTGCTACGCTGAACAGTATATAGCTCATTTTCTATTTAGTCAGGCAGGGCCCCAGAAGCTCAGAATATACCTTTTACCACCATATATACCAGCTACCAGAAGACAAGACAGTCCTTAATCCCTTATTAGTGCTGCTACGTTGAACAGTATATAGCTCATTTTCTATTTAGTCAGGCAGGGCCCCAGAAGTTTAGAATATACCTTTTACCACCATATATACCAGCTACCAGAAGACAAGACAGTCCTTAAGAGCCCTTATTAGGGCTGCTACGCTGAACAGTATATAGCTCATTTTCTATTTAGTCAGGCAGGGCCCCAGAAGCTCAGAATATACCTTTTACCACCATATATACCAGCTACCAGAAGACAAGACAGTCCTTAATAGCCCTTATTAGGGCTGCTACGCTGAACAGTATATAGCTCATTTTCTATTTAGTCAGGCAGGGCCCCAGAAGCTCAGAATATACCTTTTACCACCATATATACCAGCTACCAGAAGACAAGACAGTCCTTAAGAGCCCTTATTAGGGCTGCTACGCTGAACAGTATATAGCTCATTTTCTATGTAGTCAGGCAGGGCCCCAGAAGCTCAGAATATACCTTTTACCACCATATATACCAGCTACCAGAAGACAAGACAGTCCTTAATCCCTTATTAGTGCTGCTACGTTGAACAGTATATAGCTCATTTTCTATTTAGTCAGGCAGGGCCCCAGAAGCTCAAAATATACCTTTTACCACCATATATACCAGCTACCAGAAGACAAGACAGTCCTTAATAGCCCTTATGAGGGCTGCTACGCTGAACAGTATATAGCTCATTTTCTATTTAGTCAGGCAGGGCCCCAGAAGCTCAGAATATACCTTTTACCACCATATATACCAGCTACCAGAAGACAAGACAGTCCTTAATAGCCCTTATTAGGGCTGCTATGCTGAACAGTATATAGCTCATTTTCTATTTAGTCAGGCAGGGCCCCAGAAGCTCAGAATATACCTTTTACCACCATATATACCAGCTACCAGAAGACAAGACAGTCCTTAAGAGCCCTTATTAGGGCTGCTACGCTGAACAGTATATAGCTCATTCTAGCTATATACACACTGCACACAACGGCTGCTTTAGTGAGGGGTAGCTGCTGCTGCTGGAATAGGGACAGAAAGACTTCAGTGGTGTATTAGCACCTATATACAAAACTATATACACTCTGCTCAAAACGGCTGCTTTAGTGAGGGGTAGCTGCTGATGCTGGAATAGGGACAGAAAGACTTCAGTGGTGTATTAGCACCTATATACAAAACTATATTTTGCACTACTGTTTTGTGTCCTCTGTGCCAACAAAACCTTGTTATATACCCGGTGCGTATAGGCACCATTTCACCTTCTGGCAGTATACGGCTGTATAGCCAGGTGTTTTTCTTAAAAATATTTTTATATTTGGCACTACTGTTTTGTGTCCTCTTTACCAACAAAACCTTGTTATATACCCGGTGCGTATATAGGCACCATTTCACCTTCTGGCAGTATACGGCTGTATAGCCAGGTGTTTTTCTTAAAAATATTTTTATATTTGGCACTACTGTTTTGTGTCCTCTTTACCAACAAAACCTTGTTATATACACGGTGCGTATATAGGCACCATTTCACCTTCTGGCAGTATACGGCTGTATAGCCAGGTGTTCTTAAAAATATATTTATATTTGGCACTACTGTTTTGTGTCCTCTGTGCCAACAAAACACTGTTTTATACACGGTGCGTATAGGCACCATTTCACCTTCTGGCAGTATACGGCTGTATAGCCAGGTGTTCTTCTTAAAAATATTTTTATATTTGGCATAACGCGTGGCCAAAAAAGTAAAACGTCTGAAATGCGGAGGGCTAGCGCAAAGGGACGTGGACGAGGACGGGGGCGCGGAAATGCTGGTGGGGGCACAAACCGCGTTGAAGCCAGTGGGGATACAATGCGTGCTGGTGAGGGGCAGCCAGCATTACGCTCATCCAGCTTCCCTGCCTTTATGGGACAGTTATGCGGGGGGCGGGGTACACCTCTGTTAAGGCCTGAGCAGCGTGAACAGGTGGTGCAATGGATGGCCGATAACGCTTCCAGTCACTTGTCCACCACCCAGTCATCCACACAGTCTCACTCTGACCCTCCTTCCTCCCAACCTGGCCAACAGAGTCAGCCCAACCTTGACCCCTCCCAGGACCTCTTTTCGGGTCCTTTTCCAGATGTGCTGCAAGAATCCCAGGAGCTAGCAGAGGAATTTGTTTGTAGTGATGCCCAAACACTTGAGTATCCGCCATCTGCTAGTGATGTGGACCCGGAACCAGCATCTGCTATCATGAGCGATGATGATGAGACGCAGTTGCCATCAAGGGAGGCTGTTGGAATGTCCAGTGGGCAGGAGGAGGAGCAGAGAGAGGAAGTGGAAGAGGAGGTGGTGGACGACGAAATGACCGACCCCACTTGGACAGGGGTGATGTCCAGCGGGGAAAGCAGTGGAGATGCGGTCTGCGCATCACTGAATAAGGCACCAAGAGGCAGAGGACAGTCCAGAGGCAGAGGACAGTCCAGACAGAGAAGGCAGGCCACAGCCAGCAGGGCCGAAGCTCTTCCCGGCAGCAGGCAGTCGCGCGAAGCTCCCCCATCGAGGCCTCGTACTTCTGTGGTGTGGAGATTTTTTAACGTTTGCGCGGATGACAAACTGAGCGCGGTTTGCGCAATCTGCCACTCAAAACTGAGTAGGGGCTCTGAGAAGAGCAATCTGACCACCTCAGGCATGCGCCGTCACTTGGAATTCAAGCACTGGGCTGAGTGGGAGAGAGCAAACGCAATACAACCTGCGCCCCGTCTTGCTGCCACTGCCTCTTCCCCTTTGTTGTGTGCTGCCACTGCGGTCCAGACCTCCAGCCAGGACACCTCCACATCTGCCTCTGCCTCGGCTACTTTGGGGCCTTCTCCTTCAGCCCCACCTTCCCCCGCATCTTCGTCTGCACCTTCCATCTCTTCGTCCCATCAACTGTCCATCTCGCAGGCGTTCAACCGCAGGCGGAAGTACGCCTCCAGTCACCCCCAAGCCCAAGCCTTAACCTGCCTCATCTCCAAACTGCTGGCCCTGGAGATGTTGCCGTTTAGGCTTGTGGAGACGCAGGCCTTCCGCGACCTGATGGCGGCTGCCGCACCTCGCTATTCCGTCCCTAGCCGCCACTATTTTTCCCGGTGTGGCGTCCCCGCCCTGCACCAGCACGTGTCGCGTAACATCAGGCGGGCCCTGAGGTACGCAGTCAGCGCAAAGGTCCACTTGACCACCGACTCGTGGACAAGCGCTTGCGGCCAAGGACGCTACATCTCTTTGACGGCACACTGGGTGAATGTTGTGGAAGCGGGGACGGGGTCGCAAACAGGGACGGCCTACATACCACCCCCGCCCAAGATTGCCAGCACGGGTTCTGATAGACCCCCCTCCTCTTCCTCCTCCTCCTCCTCCTCTGCCTTAACATCGCCCTCAGCCCCTAGCTGGAAGCGTTGCAGCACTGGCGCGGGGAGACGTCAGCAGGCGGTGCTTAAGCTCATCAGCTTGGGCGACAGGAAGCACAGCGCCGCAGAGGTGAGGCACGCCATATTGCAGCAGACAGAGATGTGGCTGTCGCCGCTGCAGCTAGGACCAGGCATGGTCGTGTGCGATAACGGCCGTAACCTGGTGGCGGCTCTGGAGCTTGCAGAACTCAATCACGTACCATGCCTGGCCCACGTTTTTAATTTGGTAGTACAAAAGTTTCTAAAGACTTACCCCAACCTGGCAGAGCTACTGGTCAAAGTGCGGCGCTTGTGCGCTCACTTTCGGAAGTCAACTGTAGCTGCTGCTAGCTTAAAAAAAATCCAGCAACGCCTCCATTTGCCTCAACATCGGCTGTTGTGCGACCTGCCCACTCGCTGGAATTCCACCTATTGCATGTTGGCCAGGGTGTGTGAGCAGCAGAAAGCATTGATGGAGTACCAGATGATGCATCCACGCGTGCCTCCAACTCAGCTCCCTCAGTTTGCCAACCACGAGTGGCCATGGATGGCAGACATATGCGATGTATTGCGTATCTTTGAGGAGTCCACTAAGAAGGTCAGCAGCGAGGACGCTATAGTGAGCGTAACCATCCCGCTCCTATGCGTCCTTAAAGAATCGCTCATCGCAATAAGGGAGAACGCATTGCACACAGAGGAGACGGGGGTAGGAGGAGACGCAACGCAGGTAGACAGTCAGACCACACTTTTGTCTGCTGCTCGGTGGCAGTTGCAGGAGGAGGAGGATGAGGAGGAGGAGGACAACGTGGAGGTGGCTGTGGAAGAGGATGCTGGCGGCGAGGGTAGCAGTCAGGCTGTGTGCGTCCCATTGGTTCAGCGCGGATGGGGCGGAGAGGAGGAGGAAGAGGAGGAAATGGAAAATGATCCTTCTGGTGGGGGCAGTGAGGTCATGCCTACTCAGAGTCTGGCACACATGGCTGACTTCATGCTGGGCTGCTTTTCCCGGGACATACGTGTTGTCCGGATATTGGAGAACAAACTATACTGGGTCTTCGCACTCCTGGACCCCCGGTATAAAGATAACTTCTCCTCTTTTATTCCGGTAGAGGAGAGGACGAATCGATTACTGGAATACCAGAGGGAACTCTTTCAGAACATGATGCAGATTTTCCCACCCAGCATCGCTGGCGGCAGAGAGGAGAGTGTCTCCCAGAGTCTGACAACATCGATCAGGCCCACAGCCACCAGGGGAACACTCTCCAAGGTGTGGGACACGTTCATGTCACCCCCTCGTGCAACTTCCATCACTGCGGGGCCCGCTATCGGCAGGAGGGACAAGTATCGGCGGATGTTGCGGGACTACCTGGCAGACCACACCCCTGTCCTCCCCGATCCCTCGGCGACCTACACTTACTGGGTCTCCAAGTTGGACACGTGGCTGGAACTGTCCCTGTACGCCTTGGAGGTGCTTGCCTGCCCTGCCGCCAGCGTGCTATCAGAAAGGGTGTTCAGTGCAGCCGGGGGCATTATAACCGATAAGCGCAGCCGCCTGTCAACCGACAGTGCCGACAGGCTGACGCTAATCAAAATGAACAGCAAGTGGATTGACCCGGACTTTGCTTGTACAACAGTGGAAAGCAGCCAAGAGTGAAGTGCCATCTGTATGAAGTGCCATTTCCTCCTCCTCCTCCTCCTCCTCCTCCTTAACCGCCGTAGAATTGCTGTATTAATAAAAAAAAATTATGGCTCACCTCTTGGGCTTAATACAATCAATTTTTAAGAGGTCTCAGCTCGTGGGACTCCACACAATTTTTAAGAGGTCTCAGCTCTTGGGACTCCACACAATGTTTGAGAGGTCTCAGCTCTTGGGCCTCCACACAATTTTTAAAAGGTCTCAGCTCTTGGGCCTCCACACAATTTTTAAAAGGTCTCAGCTCTTGGGCCTCCCCACAATTTTTAAAAGGTCTCAGCTCTTGGGCCTCCACACAATTTTTAAAAGGTCTCAGCTCTTGGGCCTCCACACAATTTTTAAAAGGTCTCAGCTCTTGGGCCTCCACACAATTTTTAAAAGGTCTCAGCTCTTGGGCCTCCACACAATTTTTAAAAGGTCTCAGCTCTTGGGCCTCCACACAATTTTTAAAAGGTCTCAGCTCTTGGGCCTCCACACAATTTTTAAAAGGTCTCAGCTCTTGGGCCTCCACACAATTTTTAAAAGGTCTCAGCTCTTGGGCCTCCACACAATTTTTAAAAGGTCTCAGCTCTTGGGCCTCCACACAATTTTTAAAAGGTCTCAGCTCTTGGGCCTCCACACAATTTTTAAAAGGTCTCAGCTCTTGGGCCTCCACACAATTTTTAAAAGGTCTCAGCTCTTGGGCCTCCACACAATTTTTAAAAGGTCTCAGCTCTTGGGCCTCCCCTACTGCTGGGGTGACACACTGTAACAAACCTCCTCCTGTAAGCTTCCCCTACTGCTGGGGTAACACACTGTAACAAACCTCCTCCTGTAAGCTTCCCTTACTGCTGGGGTGCCACACTGTAACAAACCTCCTCCTGTAAGCTTCCCTGACTGCTGGGGTGACACACTGTAACAAACCTCCTCCTGTAAGCTTCCCTGACTGCAGGGGTGCCACACTGTAACAAACCTCCTCCTGTAAGCTTCCCCTACTGCTGGGGTGACACACTGTAACAAACCTCCTCCTGTAAGCTTCCCTGACTGCAGGGGTGACACACTGTAACAAACCTCCTCCTGTAAGCTTCCCTGACTGCTGGGGTGCCACACTGTAACAAACCTCCTCCTGTAAGCTTCCCTGACTGCTGGGGTGACACACTGTAACAAACCTCATCCTGTAAGCTTCCCTTACTGCTGGGGTGACACACTGTAACAAACCTCCTCCTGTAAGCTTCCCTGACTGCAGGGGTGCCACACTGTAACAAACCTCCTCCTGTAAGCTTCCCCTACTGCTGGGGTGACACACTGTAACAAACCTCCTCCTGTAAGCTTCCCTGACTGCAGGGGTGACACACTGTAACAAACCTCCTCCTGTAAGCTTCCCTGACTGCTGGGGTGCCACACTGTAACAAACCTCCTCCTGTAAGCTTCCCTAACTGCTGGGGTGACACACTGTAACAAACCTCCTCCTGTAAGCTTCCCTTACTGCTGGGGTGACACACTGTAACAAACCTCCTCCTGTAAGCTTCCCTGACTGCAGGGGTGCCACACTGTAACAAACCTCCTCCTGTAAGCTTCCCCTACTGCTGGGGTGACACACTGTAACAAACCTCCTCCTGTAAGCTTCCCTGACTGCAGGGGTGACACACTGTAACAAACCTCCTCCTGTAAGCTTCCCTTACTGCTGGGGTGCCACACTGTAACAAACCTCCTCCTGCAAGCTTCCCTGACTGCTGGGGTGACACACTGTAACAAACCTCCTCCTGTAAGCTTCCCCTACTGCTGGGGTAACACACTGTAACAAACCTCCTCCTGTAAGCTTCCCTGACTGCTGGGGTGACACACTGTAACAAACCTCCTCCTGTAAGCTTCCCTGACTGCAGGGGTGCCACACTGTAACAAACCTCCTCCTGTAAGCTTCCCCTACTGCTGGGGTGACACACTGTAACAAACCTCCTCCTGTAAGCTTCCCTGACTGCAGGGGTGACACACTGTAACAAACCTCCTCCTGTAAGCTTCCCTGACTGCTGGGGTGCCACACTGTAACAAACCTCCTCCTGTAAGCTTCCCTTACTGCTGGGGTGACACACTGTAACAAACCTCCTCCTGTAAGCTTCCCTGACTGCAGGGGTGCCACACTGTAACAAACCTCCTCCTGTAAGCTTCCCCTACTGCTGGGGTAACACACTGTAACAAACCTCCTCCTTTAAGCTTCCCTTACTGCTGGGGTGACACAATGACACAAGAGGACATGTCTGACCACATCTCACACACACACACACACACAATGACAATTAGGGGTGGGGTCTATTTATTTTCCCCCTTGCCTATGCCATCTGTGGTTGTCATTAGGCAACGTGATTTTAAGGGGTGCAGAATTTTGTTCTTCTTTTTTGTACAGTTTGGCTTGGGGTCCATGGCAATGTAGAGGAAAGAAGGTTTCCTTGTCTTGTCTCACTTTACGTAGAAGTAATATTGTGTTTGGAGTGTATTGTTGAGAGGCTGTGATAGTGGCGTAATAGTGCAACTTGGGCGCGTTATATGCACCCAGACATGCTTCCCCTGCTGTCCCAGTTGCATTCCAGCAGTGTTGGCATCATTTTCTGATGTTTCAGGGTGGACTTGGTGACCTCCAAGTGGTCGAATTGAGATTTCCAAGTGTCGAGCATTTTTTTCCCATAGACTATAATGGGATTCGATATTCGGTCGAGTAGTCGAGTAACGCGGTCTATTCGAATCGAAATTCGAAATTTCGAATATTTCACTACTCGCTCATCTCTATTTATTACCTTCTAAAAACATTAAAAAAACATTTGTTTATATATATATATATATATATATATATATATATATATTATAAATGCAGTTGTTAATTAATATCTATCTATAATGGTGGGAGTTAGGATGTGCAGAATTAAAGCATGGGCAGGCGCACACATTTCTGCCTGGAACCCCTTGCAATACACCAATTAACCATTAGGTTACAGCTTACATAAACATGCAATGTGGAAAAATAAAAAAAACAACATTATAGTCTTGTTATGGTGATATACCACTGCTTTTCATTTGGTTAACAAATGTTATGTAAATCAAACAAAGGTTTCATCCTTCATCCTACTCATGAGATTTAATTTTATACAGTGCTAACATCATATTATAGAATGGTAGCTCATTGCTGCTTCAAAGAAACATAATTATGTAATGCTATGCTGTCTAAGCTAAAACCCAGTAGAATGTTTCTATAACATTTTAAACCAGAGCAGCGTTCATTTTTCACAAAAATGGTGACGCTCATGCTTCAATCAGTGCAGGGGTTGATTGCCCTTCCCACGCATTAACCCCTTTCAAGGTAGGCCTTTTTTTCTATCCTTTCTCCTCATTCCTACTTTACTTTTGAAACCGCCAAAGATAATGTGCAAACCCCATATGCTTTTTAAGCATTTATATATTGTATGTATGTCCTTTAGGAGGTGTGTTTCTTTTAATTTGGTTGTATGTGAGCATTTATGCTTGGGGGCTAGTTTGAGAGTCATCCTTCGACAATGCCAGCAGTCACGCCATCACAATGGGTGTACGCCAGAACTTTAAATTTGGTTTCTGACATTGACTTTTGGTATCAAATCGGGTCTCAGAACACAATCAAAACATTGTCTGTCTGAGGAATTTGCCAGTGGAATGAATGGGAGCGCTATCCTCCCTGTTGGGCTATCTTGCTGACCCTGCCTTGGTACGCCCCTAATACGCCCCTAGTGGATGTGCTTTAGGGTGTAAACCAGTCACGCACACAGTTTTTAGACTGGAGAGCACCAATAGAGAGCTTGTTCTCCACTTTTCAAAAGCTTTACAACAGCAGTAGCCTGGGTGGTGGAGTGGCATGGGACAAAAGGTGAAATAGCTGTTTTTTGTCTGGACAATCCATTATTCAGCTAGCAGGCTATATTGATACTTTGGCCTCAGTAAACGTGCTTTAAAGGTTAAAACCCGCAGTTGCCAGCCCTGGAGTCTATTGTAAACCCAACGGTAATAATAAGGCAATACGTAGCTCATCTGACCCATTTGCCTCTCCTCCATTTCCTGTAAAGCGAGGTAGAAGTTGTAGCAGGGCTCCAAATTTTGCCCTCCTTTCAATTTAATTTCTCCAGGACCATGCAAAAAAGTGGTCACTCTGTCCCTTGGGACTTTGAGCACAGCAAGCCACAGTGGTTCCACAGCTGTCTCTGATTACAGCAAAGCATGCTCAATACTGTAAAAGCTGCACCATGACATGCCCTTCCAAACCCAGTCACGACCCAAGATTTAAAGCAAAAAAAGCAGCTTAGCATACATAATATTATTACATATAGTCAGAGATTTTGAGATGTTCTTGAATCTTATATACACTTATATACGCTAATATTACACTGTTTCCAATGGGGATAAGGTGGGAGGAAATTAGCGTGTATCTGGATAGGGAAAGTCCACTTTCGATGGCATTTATTTTTGTGTGCCAAAAGGTGCTGAGCTTGTTCTGTTCTTTTTTCATATATTGGCAAATGTATGTCTTATTGAAGAAGTTTTCACTAACTGCAATCTGTTGTCATTGGCAACTTACAACAAGTCCGTACACCAAGATCTACTAGTGCTTCTTTAAAGTGGACCAACACCGAGAGGTGATCGGCCCGGAAATCTATAAGATTCCCGGGCCGATCACCTCCCACCCCGCGGGACATCCGAGATCGGGATGTCCCGCGGGGTGAAACCCCCCAAAAAACCCCTTACCTGATCTTCCCCTTACCCGCCGCCGCCTCCCTCGCGCCCCTGTAGGCGTGCTCGCGCCCGCGCCGGCCGTCTGCGAATGGCCGGCGGGGGCGCGCGCGCGCCGAAAGTGACGCGAGGGAGGCGGCGGCAGCCGCTTGGACGTTCCTGATCCCCGCCTGGATGTTGGCGGGGATTGGACCGTCCAGTCACGTGGGAGCGGGGACAGGTAAGATTTTGGGGCTTTCTGGGGGGTTTCACACAGCGGGGCACCCCCGATCGGGGTGCCCCGCCGAAGTGGACCAAAACACAGGATAGTCAAAATCCTGGGTGTTGGTCCACTTTAAGGATCAAAAACGGTTGTGAATATTGTTATTCAAACCTGAGTTGAGATGTAGCTTCCTAATAACACTTTTTGTTTTTGGAGTTTCTGCAGCTTTAATGTAAAGACAGACAAGAGCCGCCTTTCTTAAACTCTAAAAATAAATTTTTTGGTCAACAATAGACCTTTCTTTATTCTTTAAAGAAGAACAAAACAACATATTTTCACTATCCTGGGTTTCGTTTCTCCTGCTGGGGGCATCTTAATTTAGGATGTCCTGCTGTGTGTATTCCCCCAGATTACTTCAGCTTATGTAACTGAGGGGATGCAGTTATGGCCTGGAGATGCACCATGGGACCATTGGCAAGATGAGAGTACCAAGCAATTTCCAGGGGTTCACACAGCGAGGCATCCCATTTGGAAGAAGGAGACCACTACTCCTAGAATCTTATACACTCCAGGGAGGTTTAGTAGAATGATGTTTCATCATTCAGTGTTTGCTGGACTTTATGTATAGTTCAGATATTCTTTTCTTTTCCATAATTTTTATTGAAGATATCTATAAACACTTTTGGTCTATCTGATATAACAGATCATAAACATCCTTATATAAAATGTGTGCACATAAACACATCATTTAAATTCTATATTCTAAGTATAAAGGCTTATGTCATAAAACCTAGACACACCACATCTTATCAATTTCATGAAATCTAACCCCTTCTCACACATTAATTAAAGTAAAAAAAAAGCATAAATTATAACAAAGAAATCAGCATGTAACACCACCTTATAATAATAAAAGGTTAGAATTAAAATTTGAAGGTAAGAAATTTTCTATCCATGGAGCCCAGACCTCTCGAAATCCCTCAAGGTTTGCTGACAGTTTTTCCATGGCCATAATATTATTAACTTTAACTGTTGATAAACTCACTAAAACTTAAATCTTGTGATTTCTAGGCACTAGCAATGACCATTTTTCTTAATGCAACCTTTACATTGGCTTCAATGGCCATAACCGAAGCTGAAGTACCAAAGGATGCTTTCCACATTTTCTGCCAGGATTCATGGTCTCTCTCCACCTTTAGCTCTCGCTGCCATCTCTTTCTATGCATCAGCTCCCCTTCATCTGTTCCAGAACTCAAGAGATCTATCTATCTATCTATCTATCTATCTATCTATCTATCTATCTATCTATCTATCATATTTGCTAGCCTTCCAGAGACCAGAACCATAGGACAGTTTTATACCCCATCTCTCTCATCTCAATATTTGTTCTACCAAAATAATGTAGCATCTTGTTAAAGGATTTCCTATAATAAAAGGAAAGTTGCTTTAGCTATTTAATTCCATTAGAGGAAAACTCATGTGTTTTTTCCTTCAATGGAATTGAATAGCTAAAGTAACTTGCCTTTTTTTTATAGGAAATCCTTTAACAGGATGCTACATTATTTTGGTAAAACTAATTTGGGGATGAGAGGGATGGGGGATAAAACTGTCCTATGGGTCAATTTAAATGGAACTGCATTTAAAAAGTGGATAACTGTCAGGTACGGCCATGGCACTTATAATTGATTCCTAAAACCTAAAGCCACTGAAATAGTTTCATCTATTTAGTACTATCTTTTGCTTGTTTGGGATTCTCTCTGGGTGCTGTCACTGTATGTTCAGCAGTATGTCAACAAAAGTCTTAACCCTTTAAATGCCAACCACGTAAAATTTACGTGGTTGCCTCTCCGCCACTTAAGTGCCAGCCACGTAAATTTTACGTGCCTCTGAAGATCGGAGGTGAGTAGAGGTAACATTTTTTTTTTTTAAATAAAAATGTTAAACAACCTGTGTCTGTGTTTATTTTTTAGACTGTTAACCCTTTGTGAACTGGTAAGGGGTCCATGAGACCCCTTATACCAGTTCACAGGGCTCGGGGGTCTGGCAAGTCACCTGCGCAAGCGGGTGACTTGCCATTAACCCCTGGCCCCCCAAATTACCTGCCTCCCCAAAGCCCAGGGGGGGGGCAGAAGAGCCGTGGCCCTAGGCTATGACGGCTTGTAGCCGCAGGGCCAGGGGCCACTAAAGCTGGCCCCTGTGCCCTGTTCTACAAGCCCCCATAGCTGGTCACAGGCTGGTTACGCTGGGTAGGGGGGACCTCACGCCATTTTTTGGGGGGATTTTTAAGGGTTTTAACCCTTAAAAATCCCCCCAAAAAATGGGGTCCCCCTCCCTTCGAGGGGGGACCCTATGTCATTTTTTTTTTTTAATTAACCCTTTCTTACCTGTAACCCAGTAGGTATAAAAGGCTTCCAGCAGCAGCAGGAGAGCAGAAGCCTAAGTGATCAGCGTGGGACACAGGGATGGATGGGAGGTAAGTATTAAAAAAATATATTAAAAAACATTTATTTTTTTTTAATAAAGATATTTTTTTAAAAGTGTGTCTGTGTGTTTTTTTTTACTTTTAACCCTTTGTGAACTGGTAAGGGGTCCATGTGACCCCTATACCAGTTCACAAGGCTCGGGGGTCTGGCAAGTCACCTGCGGCTGGCGGGTGACTTGCCATTAACCCCTGGCCCCCCAAATTACCTGCCTCCCCAAAGCCCAGTGGGGGCAGAAGAGCCGTGGCCCTAGGCTATGACGGCTTGTAGCCGCAGGGCCAGGGGCCACTAAAGCTGGCCCCTGCGCCCTGTTCTACAAGCCCCCATAGCTGGTCACAGGCTGGTTACGCTGGGTAGGGGGGACCTCACGCCATTTTTTTTTTGGATTTTTAAGGGTTTTAACCCTTAAAAATCCCAAAAAAAAATGGGGTCCCCCTCCCTTCGAGGGGGGACCCTATGTCATTTTTTTTTTTTTTAATTAACCCTTTGTTATGTGGATAGTAGTTGTATTTTATTTGTAAATGTTATAAAGTGCTCTTCTAAGTTTAGGGGATCTCCTGGACAGGAACGGGGGGCTACCAATACATATGTGGTATCATTGTAATCGGGAGAAATGGGGCTTTCACGTCCATTTGGTTTTCTTTAATAAAATAAATGTTTTTGTTAAAATAAAGGAGACAATTTAAAAAAATATATATATATTTTTTTTTTTTACTTATTTACTTAAAAATATATAAAAAAAGTAGAAAAAATATATAAAAAAAAAATAAAAAAAAATACAAACAAGACATTTCATGTTAAAGTCTAAACTGCCACAAAAAGAAAATTTGCAATTTTCTTGGAAATTCCTGCAAAAATCACAGTTAAGCATGGCGCAAAATGGTGAATAATGACCTGTCAGCAGAGGGTGACAAAATCTCAAGTAGGCTGGCAGTTAAAAGGTTACAGGTACCTATGCATGTTGGGTATTGTTCTGCTCAGGGGACCTTGCGCTTTCAGATTTAGCTTGTTTTTTCTTATTTGCATATTGATATTTTAGGAAAAGGTGTTTTTTATTCTGCTTTTTTATACAATTTTTTGTGAAACCCTGTGCAACCTAAGAATTCTTTGAGATATTACTCCCAGAAAGATGAGCTGGGTATGCTTAGAAAGCTTAACATGTGTACTTTCAGGAAATATATGGTTTATCAGGGATATTCCAAATGTAAAGGGTTGTTTTGGTAGAAAAAGCACAAGGTGCGCACTTTGTCTGCAGAGCTCAAATTTTGAAGTAAAATTACCATTACGCACATGCTTTACTTTGGTGTGTTTGGCAACTCTCTCCTTGACTGAACCTATGCATGTTGGGTATCGTTCTGTTTGGGGGATGTTGCTTTTTCAGATTTTCAGTTTTTTTATGGTTTGCATATAGTTTTTTTTTAGGAAAATGTGGTTTTGATTCTGCTTTTTTATTAATTTTTAGGGAAACCCTTTGTAACCAAAGAATACATTGAGGGATTACTTCCAGAAAACGGCACCTATGTCAACAAGCCTGGTACGCCTAGAAAGCCTGAGGTGTGTACTTCTAGGAAATATATAGTTTGTCGGGGTATTTCAAATGTAAAGGGTTGTTTTTCTTGAAAACCTGCAAGGTGCGTATATTGCAAAGCATAGTTGTATTTTATCTCAAAATCTCCTAAAGTGTTGTTTCAGTTTGGGGGAGTCTCCTGGGCAGGAAAGGGTGTCTACCTATACATATGTGGTACCGCTGTAACCGGGAGAAATTGGGGTTTCACACAAAATAAGATTTTATTGACAAACTTACATTTTTTATTACAAAAAAACACTACAAATTGTAAAAAAAAGGTTTTTTTTATTTTTTTGCACAATTTTCACCCCAAAATATTGGGAATACACTTAGAAAATGACAAACAAGACATTTCATGTTAAAGCCCAAGCTCTGCTGAAAAAAACAATATATCATTTTCCTGGGAAATCCCTGGAAATCCCTTCAAAAATCACAGTTGAACATGGGGAGCGCAAAATAGTGCAAAATGGTCTGGCAACAGTGTGACAAAAACTCCAGGTAGGCTGGCACTTAAAGGGTTAAAGGAGCCACAGCACTCAACCCTGTTAGCTTGCAGGCCAGCCTATAATCTGTCTCTAAACTTGGTTAAAAACAGAGGGCTCGGTCACACACATCTGCAGAAGTATGTTTAAGCTGCACCACTACGCCAAAGTGCCTCTGTGGGGTGCAGTCCTAACTCTAATCTCTGAGAGCCCATTTGGGACATACAGTGCAAGTCGTGGTGGTGCAGCTTAAACATACTTCTGCAGATGTGTGTGACCGAATCCTCTGTTTTTAACCAAGTTTAGAGACAGATAATAGGCTGGCCTGCAAGCTAACAGAATTGAGTGCTGTGGCTCCTTTAAGACTTTTGTATCCTAATTGCCCTGCTAACGTGCACCTCCCAGGTTAGTTATAAAATGGTCTGAGCGGCTGCCGCCCCCCCTTTGTTTCAGCAGTATGTCCACACAGCAAGCTGCTTTAACACCATTCGTAGACACACAGCAGTACCATTCCACTTTAACTGTACAAAAGATCGAAACATAATATATAAAGTATGATTCACTGCTTACTAATACTTAGACGCCAACTCTCATTTTCTTTCATGACAGATAATTACTTTAGAGGACAGCTTTTATTCACTAAGAAACAGCAGCATTGCGTTAGCTTGGCCTATTCAGAATATTCATTTTAAAAAAGAATTGAATTGGATTTTTTGGCAATGGGACTTTTTGAGTTAATAACATCACCTGGACCTCACCTTCCACCCCTTACCAATTCAACACTGTTACCTTTTTATTTTAAGTGGCTGGGCTACTGCCATAGGGTGGTGGACTAGCCATCACACCAATTAAGTTTGTTGGATAGATTAAGGAACGTTTACTCAATTTTGGAGTTTTGAAGAAGGGACTGGATTGAGGATGTAAGGACAATAGCAGCAGCCGGAGGGATCCTGGGGATGCAGCTGTAGCACATTTATGTGTAGAACCCCCTTCTGGTTAATTAGTTCTGTAAGCGGAGAGGAGGGATTTCCTAGTCCCTCAGTATTTAGTTTGTATCTATGAAGAAGTTGCTGCATACAAGTTGTCTGACTGTCAGCATCAGATATAGTAACATAGTAACATAGTATGTAAGGCTGAATAAAGACTTTAGTCCATCCAGTTCTGCCTGGGCATATATTCCTGGGCATTCTGATGTAGGATCTGTCGTGATGTAGAGAAATTGATTACAAAATCAGTCCACCCAGGCTCAGGTGGTGCAGAGAAGAGGTCCCAGCTCAGCAATCTCCATAACAAAATAGCATTTATTAGGTGTTCTTACATGAAACAGGAGTTCCCAAAATGGCAAAATCCAAATATAGTCATATGGCTGATGAGTTTTGGGGGGTAGCCCCTTAGTGTTACAAGGCTTGGGGCTGCCCTGTGGAGTACTGAAGAGGATGGTGCTCCCCATGATGTAGAGAAGGTAATTACAAAATAAGCCCACCCAAATCAGGTGGTGCCCTAGGAAGCACTGGGGTGCTCCCCAGGGGAGAAGATTCCAGCTGTGTTTTAGCTGGTATGGATTGTACTTGGTCCTACTGGTTAACAAGTGAATACAAATGATACACCACAATGTGGCCTGTATCCTTCCACCCACTATGCAAAGACCTGAAAAGCAAGACTAGACACCTGGAAAGACTAATGTAAGTATGCCAAGAATGCCTGTGGGGGCCTGGAGAGAGGGGTAGAGAATGATGGCTGACTGTGAACCATCATCATCAGCAGAGTAAATGAACTGTTGCAGTTCTAGACTTGTCTTCACCAATGGAGGCCACAAACCAGTTAGAAGAATTGAAATTCACCATCAGGACTTTTCTAGGGGAGGGCGAGCTGGACGATTGAAGCCATTGAGGGTGCCCTTATTCCAGCCATCCTGTTTTCCTCAGATGAGTCAGGGCCACTGTTAGGGACACAGGCCAAGTCCGTCATCCCCCCACATTGGGCTCAGTCATGGGGACAGGGTACTGCATGACCCATATCTTGTATGGGGCAGCAGCAGCAATATAGGATGGGTGAGGTGGGAGCACAATTTTTTCTTCCTGCACTGAGTGCTATCTTGCCTGGAATCTGCCCTGTGCACCATCATTAACTGTTGCAAATTGCACTTCTTAGTAAAGAAGCCCATGTGTGTCTCCCATGTGAGGTGGTCCTCGGTGATGATGATGTTTCCTGGAAAGCAATGCCGAATGGAAAGCTACACAGATATATGCAGAGACCACCTTTAGCCAAATAATGTATTTACCGTATTTTCGCCCTATAAGACGCACCTATTTTTCACCAAAAGTGGGGGGAAATGTCCATGCGTCTTAACGGGGGAATGTAAAAAAAACGTATACTCCGTCGAACCCCTGCAGCCTTGGTAGTTGCCTGCCTTCTCCTTCATCTGGTTCCAGCCCCTGGGTAGCGTGTGGCCTGTGACGCTGACAGGCATCACAGGCCACGCCCACCCAGAAGCTGGAACCGGCTCGCTGTGAACTTGCAGTCAGCCGCAAGTTCACAGCGAGCACAGTGAGCCAATATCCTACCAGCGTGAGACACAGGCCACGCCCACCCTGGCCGATATTGGCTTACTGTGAACTTGCAGCTGACTGCCGCTCCCCGCCGCCTCACCCCACCGCCTCTTACACTCTTACAGAGGAGGTGGGGAGCGGCGGCGCGAAGCGGCAGTCAGCCGCAAGTTCACAGCGAACCCGTTCTGGTCAGGGGGTGGGTGTGGCCTGTGACTCCTGCTAGCGTCATTGGCCACGCCAGGTGGGAATCGGCCCAATCGGAGTACACGGTAAGTTTTTTTTTTTTAAATGCTGCACAGTTCATATTGGGGATGCCTGCACATTGGGGATGCCTGCACACTGCCTGTATTGGGGATGGCCACACACTGCCTGTATTGGGGATGCCAGCACACTGCCTGTATTAGGGATGCCTGCACACTGCCTGTATTGGGGATGCCTGCACACTGCCTGTAATTTGGGATGCCCCTCGCTGTCTGTAATGTGGGATATTGCTCACTGCCTGTAATGTGGGATGTCCCTTACTGCCTTTAATGTGGAATACTGCTTACTGCCTGTAATGGTGTGATCGGGGGGAATTCTGCACACTGTCTATAATGGGGTGATTGGTAGGGGATATTTTAGCATATCATTTGGTTCAGAATATTTTTTTCAAATTTTTCTCTTCCAAATTCAGGGTGCATCTTATATGCAGGTGCGTCTTATATGGCGAAAAATACGGTATTCAGAGAAAAGAAATAGTACATTTTAGTAACATTTAGGGAAAGCTTATAGCACCAATGGTTGACATTTCTTCTGCATAATAACAAATGGAAGATTCCTAACTTTTGTATTCATAGTATTTTTTAGATTTTTCTGTGATGTCTTTTTCTGTGATTATATATATATATATATATATATTATATTGTTTTGTTCAGCAGTGAACTGAGCTATTTGACAACATAATTAAGCAACATGTTTCAAAGTTTCTTCATAACTGTAACTGGGTGAGTCACTGAAATTTTAAAGGCACAAGGTGACCCTGAATACACCGGTCTTCGTCTCTCCTGGTGTCCTGGCTTCAATCAAGTCATATAGCCTGATCACAATAGCACTTGTGGAGCACAAGGTGAACGCCTAATGTGGTTTCAGCACTTGCCTGAAAGGAATAAAATATTATAGCAAAAAATAATAAACAAGAAAGGAAAATTGAATTCTCCTTAACAAATGTTTAAAGAAAATATAAGGTTTGATTCACTAAATGTACAAAGCAGCCGACTAGCTGGTTGGTAAGGCCAGTTAAACCAGACTTTCACCCTGTATGTTCTCCCCACTCTGTACGTGCAGATTGCCGACATTAAAAATGATCCCACCTGTACCTTGTGCATTTTCTAAGCCTTTAAACATCCAAGATGGTGGCCCATGGCATCTCAGGCTGCCTGCAGAAAGAAAGTATGTCTTCTGACTATGCTGCTCTGCAAGATGTCGCGGACGTATTTTGGAGCCCTGAACAGGGTTGCAGCACAGTGGGGGAAAGAATAATACATGAGTGACTAAAAACTTAAATATATTAATTTTAGATGCTGGGAAAACGTTTTTTTGAGATTTGGGGCTTTTCATGAAATGATGTTGAAGGTTTGGTTTAAGGCCTACATGAGGGTTTGGAAACTGTCAAAAGGAGGGGATCCCACAGCCATTGGCTATGTTCACAAAATGTGATGAAGGCAATCATGTTATGGCTAAAAATAGAGGGCTAAAACTTAACTTTAGAGAGCAGACCAGGAAAGCTCATCTAGATATGATATACAGTAACTGTGAGTTTAAAGTCCCTGTCCACAAGCTCAATCCAATCAATGCTGTGGGCTACACTGGTCCTGTTTCAGCTGTGGTGCTCATAGCACACTCCATGAAGAGCAGGAGAAATATAAAATGAAGTAAGTTTACGAGAGAAAATGGAAAATAAGGAGAGGAAATTAAAGGCGATGGGGGCTGAGCAAGACTCATTCTTTGCCAGTAGGTCCTTAATATGTTAAAGTGGATGGAAACCCAAAAATGTGTCCACCGCCCAATTAATGGGCCCCCCCAAGCAGCCAGGTGCTGTTGTTGGCTCAGTGGTGGCCCGTTTTTTTTAACGAAAACCTGTTTTTCCACTGCAGAAGCCACTTTTGGGGAAAGACAGTTGGCTCTCTCAGAAGTGCGTCTGCGACAAGGTACAGCTGGCTGGCCGCATCCCAGGCATGCTGATCAGGTGCTCGGGCCCCCGTGCCCACTTATTCAGGAAGGCTGGGTGTAGTAACACACATGGTCAAAGAGAAGCTGGAGATGCGGCGCCGACGTAGATCATGTCACGCGACCCGGGGGGGAACACAGCAGGGAAACCGATGTAGGATGCCCCAGGGGCAGGCTAGTGGCGGGGCATGGAGTTATTTAGATTCCAGGGCCCGGTCAGAGAGTTTTGACCCACTTTAAGATCTGCAGATGTCCATCCAGTGATACCAACTTTAGGGTTGATTCAGCACTGTGATTATTTTTTTACTCATGTTTTTTTGTGAGTAAACACAGTTGAATATGATGCTGAATTGCACCGAGGGAGAAACCCATGAGAAAAAGTGTTTACTCACAAAAAAAGTGAGTAAAAATAATACTCACAGTGCTAAATCAACCCTTGAGACTATTTGAGCGATTATGTAATGTGACCGTAAGGCCTCTAGGCCTTGATTCACTAAGAGCTAAAAAAAATTAATGGTAGTAAAAAATTCAGTTCATGAAAAAAAGGCTGAGAATTTCAATTACCAGATTAGAAGACCATGAAAATCAATGGCACTTTTTACTACAGAGTAAAAAGGAGTACAAATGTCAATACTTTTTTCTGGAGTAAAAAAGTGCCATTGTCTTTCATGCTCTTCCTATCTGGTAATTCACTAAAAGTGACATTCTCTGGCTTTTTTCTCATTAATTAAATATTTTACTACCATGAGAATTATTTTCAACTCTTAGTGAATCAAGGCAATAGTGTCCTGTATCTTGGAGAAGCAGAGTCCCAGGGATGGTCAACTAGGTTGATGCAATAAAGTTCTGAAATTTATTTTATTAACTATTTCTTGCATTGTAAGTATCTGCATTGCAGTATCTACCCCATGTTTTCACTGGCTTTGTCCAACCTCGACAAGAAGAAAATATCATTTATTCATTTAACAGTATTAGTAAAAGTAATGCTTAGGAAAGGTCCGTTTGTGGAAAATGTCAACTTCTGGCCTTATCTGATAGACTTTGATGGACAGTGTTGGACTGGGATGCCTGAGGCCCACCAGTAGAACTGACTCTGGCTGCCCACCCCACATTTAGATGCAAGTATTACTGGCTTACATTCAGGGCCCATACACAGAAACATTATGCAGACTTTATTGTCTGTGTGTGTGCACTTGGGATGGCACAAATAAGCCAGACATAGTTCAGGTTTGGTGATGAAGATCCTCTAATGGATTCCTGGGTCCAGTGGCCACCGTGTTTTTTTTTTCTGGTAACCCTGTGGGCCAGTCTGGGCCTGTTGATGGCTATGTATCAATAACCCTTATAGTTTCAGAAGACAAACCAAAATGCATGACTTCTAAGTCAACTACAAGGACTTGGTTGGCATCTGGAGGCTGTCACAAAACCCTGGTGTGCTGGCCTTGATGTACAAAAAAACGGTTGCCTGTGCCCATGGCATCCAAAACCGGGATGCCCCTCTGAGGGAACCTCCCCCCCGGTCTCTGCAAAACTAACCTTTAGCAGTGGCTTCCACGTCGATGTAAACACCCCCAGCATCTCAGGGATGAACGTGGGTGCAATCTGCAGGGAAACCTGAGTTGCAGCTGCTCCCACTCACTATTGCCCAGCTCGGCATCTAAACAGAGCTGTATTACCAATCATTAATAAGTACTGCATATGGCACTGATTGGACAAGTGCCCCTGAATGTGCCATGGACTGGCGAAGGGTATGTTTCTATAGATGATTTGGGGGGTTCACATAGCAGGGCATCCCAAATCAGGATGCCTCTGAGGCAAAGAACAAGACCCGGGATAGTGAAAAGCCTAGGCTTTGTTTCACATTAAGGCAACATGGATTTGGGTCTCCCAAGTATTGGGCTTGCTGCTAGGTTATGCACAGGGGGGCATCCCCAACGCAGGAATGAACGAACCAGCAATCACATTTGACTGTGTCTACCCTTTTAATGCTCACCTCTAACTTAAAATCTATGAATGTCACTCACATAAGGCCAGTGTTGCTGGTCAAAAAGCCTGATATCTTACATCAACATCCAGCCTAGGCCCTCCAACTACACTTGCACCTTGCTCTTTGACCTCCTGCCAGATGCGCTAAATGGAGAGGGCAGGGATGCAGAATGCACATATCTATTACCAAAAAGGTATATTTATTTTCCCCTAACCCCTCACTTAGTATCAATGACATATGACTATGAAATAAGTAGCCTGAGATTCACAGACCTAAAATAATCACATACTAATACCTCACAACTTTTGAAAATAGGAAATAGGGACAGGTGCAGTGGCGTGCGTAAGGGACTTTTTTTTGCACTTAAACCACGCCCTTAAAGCAGCCAGTCATTGTGCAGCATCTCTAAATTACAGACAGTGAGGAGCATCTCTCAGTACAGCCAGGCAGTGTGCAGCATCCCTCAATTACAGACAGTCATTATGCAGCATCTCTAAATTACAGACAGTGAGGGGCATCCCTCATTACAGCCAGGCAGTGTGCAGCATCCCTCAATTACAGACAGTCATTATGCAGCATCTCTAAATTACAGACAGTGAGGGGCATCCCTCATTACAGCCAGGCAGTGTGCAGTAATCCCCATTACAGCCAGTCAGTGTGCAGCATCTCTAAATTACAGACAGTGAGGAGCATCTCTCAGTACAGCCAGGCAGTGTGCAGCATCCCTCAATTACAGACAGTCATTATGCAGCATCTCTAAATTACAGACAGTGAGGGGCATCCCTCAGTACAACCAGGCAGTGTGCAGCAATCCCCATTACAGCCAGTCAGTGTGCAGCAATCCTCTTTATAGCCAGTCATTGTGCAGCATCCCTCAATTACAGATAGTGAGGGGCATCCCTCATTGCAGCCAGTCATTGTGCAGCATCTCTAAATTACAGACAGTGAGGGGCATCCCTCATTATAGCCAGTCAGTGTGCAGCAATCCTCATTACAGCCAGTCAGTGTGCAGCCAGTGAGGGGCATCCCACCCTACCTCCCCTAGAAAATAAACACACACACCTTACCTTCCTTCTACGGCTCAGCTGGGAAGACCCCAGGTGAGAATTCTCACTCCTTTTTTAGGAGAGAAAATTGCCATTGACTTTCATTGTCTACAGTGTGTACATTTTCACCTGGCTCTATATCAGTCCCAAGGCAAACAATAAAAGGCAATGGCAATTTTCTCTCCTAAAAAGGAGTGAGAATTCTCACCTGGCTCTGAATCGACCCCATGGTTGCTAAGGAAAACGGTTTTCAAACAGTTTGCAAATAAATCGAAATGAAAAAAAAAAATAACATAAGCCTAGCACATCATTTTGACATACAATAATGGAACTTTTAAAAATAGTATAGAAAGTGGAAATGCACTTAAAAATACCTGCCCCCTTCAATTTCCGCCCTACTATGCTGCTTATGTGATTATATCATGAGGCATCCTTTGGGCCTCTAGAACAGACCAGGTAAGTATATTTTTTAATTTATTATTGTAATTGGTGTGGAAGGATTGGATGTTACAATACAGGACACACATTCTAGAGGAACAAAACCCAAGATTTTTCTTATCCTAAGTTTTGTTCCTCCCACTAGGGACAGGATATGGGATGCCACACTGTTTTCCCCCGGATTTCCCAAAAACTCACCTTTCTTTCTTTTCCGGGGCACATGCGCAAGCTGCTTAGCCAGTTGAACATCTCTTAAATGCAGGAACCATCCCTGTCTTGGTAAAGTAGGAGTGTTTTTTTTGCCTTTTAGTAAAGCTCTTAGTATCCTACTATAACTCCCAGGTTTCTTCCACTGTAACAGGTGAGCTCATTAGCAGCTTTGGCTTAGAGGCCGATTCAATAATAGCGGCAGGTAGCGACAGTTGAGCGACTGTAGCGGTATTTTCACAGCGCCCGCTAGTATGTGCTGTGCTTGGCCATTGTTCGGTTGTTGATAGCGACTGAGTCGGTGTGCAGTAATGTTGAATACGGGGTTAGGAGTCGCTATTTGACAGGTTCCGCGATGTATGGGTGCGCACGATAGCGACTGGCCCTAGCGACCGGCTCCCACCAGATTCATCAAAAAATCACGCTCCCGCTGCTAAGACTTGCATCCCCACTTGCTGGAAATCGTCAGATCCACCCACTACGGCTATGTGGCTGTCGCGGATTGGGGACATCTGCAGGATGGAGGAGCTCACGGCCTCTCTTAGGGACGACGGTGGCATTGGGAGACCTGGCGTTCCTGTGCCCAGTTCACGTTATCTGCAGATTACCTTAAATTCCTCCAGGAGTGACCTTGGGGGCGGCTATGGGGGAGCCCCCTTTCTTACCTTTCGTCCCTTCCCCTTCCTCTCTCCCCTCCCTTCTTCCATTCTTCTTTGTCTTCTCTGGCGCACCACTGGTGTGTCCTCGTTTCTGTCTTTAGTTTGTGCATGTGTCCTTATCCTTTAAAAATGTTATAAGGAGAGGCAGGACGCAGCCTATGTCCGGAAAAGCTTTATTATACACCATGTGATGTTGTTCTGGGCTATCAATAGATAATAACTCAGTTGTCATATAATCTCATGCTCACTTCTGATGCCTTTCTGATTGTTTCTGTTGATGTTGGCCTGTGATTCGTGTCATCCTTAATAAAAACTTTCAATTCAAAAAAAAAAAAAAAAAAAATCACGCTCCAAAAATTCAAGCGCTGTGAAATGACTGTTTAAACCCCAGAGCGCTGGCGGCGATGTGTTAAAAGTAGTTTTTTAACCCCCAAACCACCATATTTTTGGAAAAAAAAAAATTTTTTAAAGAATTTAGTAATATGAATACAATAATATCAGACCTGTAATATAAATTCTGCACAAATTTTTTTTTTTCCCTTAAAAAAATTATCTAACATGGCAGAAGTGGTCACAGAATTTTTCACATTGAAAAAAAAAATACATTAATAACAATTAATTATGAATATTTAAAGATTGTTCCATTGAAATGCATTGGAGAGCGCCAGGTAGCGAGAGGTCATACCTGTCGCTGTTCAAGGTCGGACGCTGGCGCTGTGGGCTGAGGCTGGAATAATGATGAATGAGTGGCTATATGGCGCTATCTCAGTCGCTAAGCCGGATCGGCTTGATAAATGTGTGATTGTGGTGGGGAGCCGGCGTTCTCATGGCGGTGCCCGTCATTACCGGTCGCTCACCAGTCGCTACCTGTCGCTATTCCTTCATAAATAAGGGCCTAAACAAAGCAGCAGCAATTTTCCTCCCCAGCTGAGAATCCTGGCAGTAACCCTCCCATCTGAAGAGGTTAAATTAGAGCAGAAGGGGCCAATATTTTGGCTATGCCTCAGTCAATCAGATGATTAGAAAGCCAGGAAGTCTCTGATCTGTACTTTTAACACACTTTAATGTACATTGCTAAGGTTAAACACATGGGGGTCTATTCAGAGCCAGGTGAGAATTCTCACTCCATTTTTAGGAGAGAATACTGCCATTGAGTTTCATTGTCTACTGTGTGTAAATTTTCCCCTGGCTCTGAATCAGCCCCAAGGCAAACAATGAAAGTAAATGGCAGTTTCCTCTCCTAAAAAAAAAGGAGTGAGAATTCTCACTTGGCTAGTTTGAATATAAATAGAAATGAGGTAAGTATATATATTAATTCATTGTTGTAATTGGTGTGGAAGGATCAGATGTTACAATACAGGACACGTATTATAGAGAAACAAAACCCAAGATTTTCACTATCCTAAGTTTTGTTCCTCCCACTAGGGGCAGGATATGTAATGCCCCACTGTTTTTCCCCCGGATTTCCCAAAAACTCACCTTTCTCTCTTTCCCAGGGCACATGCGCAAGCTGCTTAGCCAGTTGAGCATCTCTTAAATGCAGGACCCATCCCTGTTGAACTCTAGGTGTGGGCATGCCCCGCCAACTATTCAGAAATGGCTGGCATGGTTATGTGCCTAGGCTAATGGTATAGCAGGGATTCGGTGTGGGATCATCAAGGTGAAAGCACTGGGCAATCCCCAGGGTTTCACACAGCAGGACACCCCATTTTCAAATGCCCCAAAAAGGGGAGATCACTGGCCGCAGAGTCCTGTAGACACTAGGGAGGTTTTGCTCCTCTTTAAAGTGGACCAACAGTCAAAAATGGCTTAAACCAGACCAACACAACAAACAATTTAGATTGCTACACATAATTCATTTACCTTTTTCTAACGCCTACTGTAGTAAATTTTAGAAACAAAATGACAGCTCATGTATTTACAGGTCACCCGTGAACAGGAAGTGCTGCTGGGCTTCCTGTTACTGTGCTTTGTCAGTTATGTCAGTTGAATCCAGACGGCGGCATGGCTGAGATGCTGGGATAGGAAGCTCCAAAATGGCCAATGCCTTTCTTTTCCAACTGTGTCAGGTTGTTGGTCCGGTTTAAGTACAAGCATACATTTTTAAAATGTATAGTTGACTCAATTTAAAGCTACAGGTTTTGAGTTTTTTTCATATTACAAGATTTTAAAAACTTGTTATTGATTAGAAGGACTTGTTTCTAAAGCATTATACTGTTAAATATTTCTGCCAGTTCAAAAAGTTTAGGTACTTTTGATTAAACTAATGGAACTTTTTTTTTGCTTAACATGTTTCTCGCAGTTTTTTTCAGTGGGTAGTCCACTTCTATTAAAGAAAAGCTGTCAGCAGTATCTTGAAAAGGTAAAAAAGGTATATTTATATGCGTCAGTATATGAAACTTCTTGTACAATAATTATAAGAACATGTTTTAAGCAACAGAAAAGTTCTAGCACTTGGTAATAATAGATTAATAACTTTATTAATTAAAGAAGACTAACAACCTTACACAGTTGAAAAATAGCTCCATTTAAAGTGAAATTATTTTTTATGTGCAGCAATCTTAGTTGCCCTGGGAAGGGATGCGATGCATATGAGCACTGCTTCTTAGGTCCAGGGTTGGTCCTGTGAATTATTTAATTATTTGCCGTATTTTTGGTTCTACTCATCAACATAACTTCCAAACAAAATCAACATTACACATTTGCACAGAATTTTTCCTAATAAAACACAAAAGAGGCTTAAAAGGACAGAGACATCCAAATTATTAATATTATTATTTATTTTTGATAGAGTAACCAAAGTATAAACATTTTGGAAAGTATTGTGTTTGATATGAGAAGAAAGCAAATGCCTTCTTATAGAGGAACATCAGAAGGTTTGGGGTAGTGTAGGCGGGCAAACAATCAGCAGTGACGGACAACGGATCTGAACGGCAAAACGGCTTTTATTCAGCAAAATTCAGTAGATAATCCAAATGCATAAATGCAGTAAGCAAAAAGGGTTACTTCACCAACCAAATAGTCCTGGGCTGGGTACTCCAGCAAGCTGATCAGTTCAAGTCCACTTTACAGGGCGTATCAGCCCTCTGCTCAATGTCCAGTGCTATCCTTCACCACGGTGCAGCTCAGCCTGGGCTCACTCCAACAGGCTGGTCATAGACAAAGGAAAGGCTGTGTGCTCTCTTCTTATACAGGCTTCCCCTGTAATCAGCGTGCACACTTGTGGAGGGCCTTAGAACAAGTAACAACCCGTTAGGGAATTGGGGAAGTGACCTGGGTCCTGAAAACCCGGCCCGGATTGTGCTTTATACAGCCGAGCAGGGGAGAAATAGACATTTTGATACAATTTACCACAGTAGTTAATAAAACCCCCCAAACTTGGCTTGCCTGGCCCCCCTTCTCCTCCGGTTTTTATTTTAGCATTTTTATACTTACCATTCCGAGGGCATTGTGCTCCACCATCCCTCGTAACCCCTGTGCCATCTTAAGAGCCTTCAGCCTCCCAGCAGACACAGAGCTGCCTGCCGATCTCACACATGCACAGTGTCAAGTCATAGGCTGGTGGGGTGGGACATGTAAAGGTGCAGGATCTTGGCATTTTAGATAATGCAGACATCCACAAGGTAGTGCGGGGGGGGGGGGGGAGTTTTGAGAGGAAGTCATCAGCAGATCTGATGTTTCTCTTTTAAACATTATAACATTACATGCTTACTGTGCTTACTGTTTGAATAGCTCATGATGGAGCCATGATAATCATGTCATTTGAGATTACATGTTATTTGAGCAGTTGCAAGGCCGCAAATTCACCCACTTGCAGATACATTATTCACAGTTTAGGTCCATTCTAAAACAAAGTAGTGAGTTTATGGCTCTGTGGTGTAGAGCTTGGTTGAGGGGTATAGCAAGGTTAGTAAGTCATCCTATGAGGGTCAACCAAGGACATAATCCTAGGCCTAAAGGGCAGTAAATAAGAAAAGAAAACTGTCCTGCAGTGGTGGTGTTTTGGATATACCACCTGCCTTTGCACTCTCATCTGGTGCTCAGCTACATATGGAAGACAACTTCAGAATGCATATTGGCCAGTGTTGCTCATATGATGCTCCCCCTCCCCCTGAGGCCAATCAACGATAGTATGTATCACGGAGCCAGAGATTACAAAGGCAGGTGGGGTTTGTTGGTGCAAGATGTGGCTATTTAACCATGTACTATTGGCACCCATGGCCACCTGAGAAAGGAGGATAGGCTCCCAAAAGCTTTATTAGTGAAAGAAAAATATATATGGCTAGCCCATGAAGCTGTACAGCGTGCCCCATTATGTATTTTTTTTAATGCAAGGTGATCCAATAAGTCCTAAAGTTGCTGGAACAGCAAGGCAGGATCACAGCCTTATCAAGACGAGTGATGTGCCGTAGCAAGGTCTATCTGGTTAGGAAGCCCTCCGGCCCGATAGTCCCCAGTTTTCAGCATTTGGTACTCCATAATACAAATAGTTCAGATTCCTACTACCCTGTGAACTGGTATAGGAGTTCCTTGGACGCCTTAGCAGTTCAGAAACAGTTAAAAGATCACATTAAAATAGATAAATATACTTGGGGAAAGAACTTGATTGGGTCAACTGGCTGTTTATAAGGGGGTCCTAGAACATATAGGCCTGGGTCCAAAAGCTTTAACTTTCATAATGTCCCTTTACTTGAACTACTTCGGTGAGAATTAAGATCCAATACTCATTGTCAGACCAGGAGGAAATAAGAAATGTCGCGAGGCAAGGTTGTCCCCTCTCACGCTTGATCTTTGCTGTTACCATGGAGCCATTTCTTTGCACAGTCAAAGCATAGCAAGTTATTCAAAGAATTGAAGCAGGGGGCAGACATCACAAGAATGCTGCATCTCTTGTTCTTCATATCTACTTCTGAAGTAAGCATACCAGTACTCATGACGGAATTTGAATGATTTGGCAAATGATCCTATCTCAAAATAAACTATAAGTCCGAGGCTCTCGGGGTTAACCTCCCATAAGATTCAGCAGTTTGCTTGAGATCCTCTTTCCCCTTTAGATGGGCAAGCCTGGCCATTACCTATTTGGGGATTAAGATCTCCAGTATCTTAGGTAGCTGCAACTCCCTGAACTTTGTGCCACTCTTCAATAAAATTAAATCTGAACTGACTAAATGGGACCTCCCAACGTTCTCATGGCTGGGAAGGATTAGTATTATCAAGACCTTCCCAAGCTACTCTACCTTGTCGAGATCCTGCCAATTAAGATTTTGTGTGCATACTTCAAGTCGTTCAACTCTCACTTTATCCAATTTACATGGCAGAAACGTAAACCCAGGTTTAAGCTACAGCTCCTTAGACCCAAATTCGACCATAAATGGGAGTCAGACGTGTCTTTTACCCTAAGCGATGGGAGCAGATTTTCAAAATCACTCACTGCTAAGCTACAGTAAACCAGTTATAATTCCTCACCCGTTGGTACCTCAAACCAGAGTGACTAAATTCTTTAATGCCTACCTGTTTGTATACCTGCTGGCATCGTTTGGCAGGCCAAGGCTCCTTCATTAACATCTTTTGGAGCCGTCCCAAAATCCTCCCTTTCTGGAAATAAGTTTCTGAGATAATCTCAACCATTAACTCAACCAAGAAGGCATTTGGGGAAGCTGCCAGCATAATTGCATGGACTGAAAGGCATGTTCCATGTATTTTGGCAATGCACATACCTGGCATAGACAATGCCTGTGAAGACTCAGCATAGAAGTAATGAGTCAGGGAGAGTGGGCCCTCTATCTGGAGGTGTTCCTGATTGTATCCATATACAACGGGAATGTGACAGTTCTTTCCCAGGACCTCCCAACATTTGCTGTGGATGTATTCTCTTGGGTAATAAAAAGATGGTCATCACCATTCTAGTAGCTCCTCGCTGGCCAAAACAAAACTGGTTTACAGACATGTTCAAGCTAGCCTACAAACTACTGCTTCAGCTTCTAGACAGACTAGATCTACTGTCAAAAGGCTCGCTGTTTCATGTCCGATTGAATACCAGGTATTGAAGGTCAGGGAATTCAACCCTCAAGTAGTGGCCAATGTAATTCATGCCAAGAAGATCTCTTTGGCCGGCATCATTTGTCGAACTTGGTGGACCTATCTCTCCTGGTGCTAGTCGCAGAGTCACATTCTACAATGTTTTTCCGTCCCTTGCATCTTTTCTGCAGAAGGGTTTGGATGAAGGGCTGCAGTTAAGCAACCTTAAGGACTAGGTCTTGGCCCTATTCATTCTTTTTCAGCATCTGATTACACAGAACTCCTTGGTCCATACGTTCATGCAGGGAACAGCACACACCCATCCTCCCCTGAAAACCCTTGTTCCAACTTGAGATCTCAGTTTGGTCCTTTTCACTTTTCATGGACCGCCTTTTGAGCCTATGGCTGAGGCATCTTTTATTTCTGTTAACCCTAAAAGTGGTGGCCATCACTTCAGTTCGCAGGTGTACCATGTAATAGCTCATTCTACTAGAGCTGTGGGTGCATCCTGAACTTTTCAGCACAGGGCAACTGTGGACTAGATGTGCAAGGTTGCCACCTGGTCATTTATCCACACTTTCACTTCTTTTTAAAAGGTGAAAGTACAATCATCTGCGGATGGGGTGTTCTGAAGAAAGATGCCTCAGTGCAGTCCTCATCCATGAGTTCTGCACAATAACTTATGCAGTCTGTATTTGGCACTTTTTTTGCACATGTCCCACAATTTGCACAAGGTTTTTGTTTATATTTTTACTGGTGCAGTTAGTCCCTCATAATCGTAATGAAGCATTGTCCCTGTATGGACAGCCTGACAGGAAAAATACCATTTTTGCACTTACCTTTGTAAAATGGTTTTCCCTTAGGCAATACAGGGACACTGCACCTGCCCAAGGATGTTGCGACTATGCCTAGTCCTTTGCCATTTACAGGGTTGTCTTAGGCTGTTGCCAATTTCTCTGGCTTTTTTTGTTAAAACATTTTTTCATTATTATCTTTGGTCATTTATCCCAAATACCTGGTCTTGACTGCTTGTGTACTGGGAAAGTTCCTAGCTTGCCAGCTCTTATAACTGTGGATGGGGGAAGAATCACAGCTCTCTTCTTGCTCTAGACTTGCTCTGCCCTCTCGGCTCAGAGTAATATCCAATTGTAATAAAGAGGTGTCCCTATATAGACAACTAAGGGAAAACCTTTTACAAGGTTTTTTTTTTAATTAATTTAACAGCTTGTTAACTGTGATTTTTCACAGATTTTGCTGGTTCCCAGGATATGTCAGATCTGAAGCCCATCATTAACAATGACTTTAGTATCACTTTAATGTATAAATTTATTCTTGCATAATGTGAAATGTTGTTTATAGAATCATTTTTATTAAACAATATTTGATCATAAATGCAAATTAAATTCTTGTTTTAAATTAAACCTGATTTGCTCAATTAAATATTCATATAGAACACGTTCATTTTATATGCATGCAAGCATCAATGAAACCCTGTACAGATAATAAAGCTTTATTAAATATTTATATTATAGATGCTAATAACCATGTTCTTACTGACTGCTTCTACTTGATATGTAGGTCCTCTAATTGTAACCCTTTCCATTCCTTGGTAAGGCATTTATTTTCAATATAAGCAACCATTATGCTAGATTTTTTTATTACCTACCATGAAATGCCTCAATATTTATCACACCATTTGCACTTGTTACAGTTAATGCTCATAGCTAGAGATACCTTGTTCAATCGACCCCCCCGAAGTTCGGGTTTGGCAAGTTAGGCCGAATTTCGGATAAATGTTTGGGTTGAAATCAATGAGGACCTGAACTTTGGGGGGGGGGGGTGGCGGGGGGGTGCAGAGTGTGCAGCAGAAGTGCTGCTGATCCCATAAGTGAGGACACTGCTAGTGCCAGCACTAGCAGTGTCCTCAATCATGGGAGCCAGCTGCCATCTTTTTTAAGTTCTGGCTGGGGTCAGTTCAGAACACCACTGCTGCTCCATCGTCGCTGGAAGAAAAGGATCAGACTCAGGTAAGTTACAGCACTGTTGTTGCAACCTTAGGTTAAGCTGGTTGGTGGGCTTAACTGTAAATATTAGACTCTGGCCTATCTACTCTAAATAGTAGAGGTAGACATTCTAAATACTAATGGTAGACATTAGATTCAACATTTCAGGATTAATAGTAGAATTAAAGTGGACCAACAGTCAAAAATGACTTAAACCAGACCAACAGTGCTCATATGCACCCCTCCCCAGGGCAATTTTGAATGTTGCACATAAAAATTAATTTACCTTTTTCTAACTCCTTCTGTGGTCAATTTTAAAAACAAAATGTCGGCTTGTGGATCTGCAGGTCACCTGCAAATAGCAAGTGCTGCTGGGTATCCTGTTATTGTGCATTGTCAGTTGAATCCAGGCAGCAGCATGGCTGAAATGCTGGGAAAGGAAGCTCCAAATTGGCTGCGACCACTAGAAAAACGGTGATTCAGCATTGAGTGGATGCAGGAGCAATCGTAAGTGCTGACAATGATTCTGTATCATAAATGCAGATGGGGCAAGTGAGTTTGGAGGATTTTTTTTCTAACAGTGCCAGGCTGTTGGTCCCGTTTAAGTAAACCTTTCACCAGAAGGTTATTTATTAAAGTGAATGAATAACATCTTCACCTCATTGGAGAATCTTTTCGCCTGTTATTACTATTCAGGAATACATTCTAGACTTTACCCGGAGAAATTAAAGAAGTGCAGCTGATATGAAAAAACACATTTTAAAGTTTTCGGACAACTGACCATCTAAGAGATATTATATAGTGAGATAACATTGCTTATATTGTTTATTTCAAAACCTTTTAAGTGACACTGTGTCAGTTGGCAACTGCTTTGTTTTATGGAAGCAGTTTTCACTGCCTGCAATCTGTTGCCGTTGGCAACTATACACCAAGAGGCCGATTCATTAATAGCGGCAGGTAGCGACAGTTGAGCGACTGTAGCAGTATTTTCACAGCGCCCGCTAGTAGTCGCTGTGCTTGGCTATTGTTCGGTTGTTGATAGCGACTGAGTCGGTGTGCAGTAATGTTGAATACGGGGTGACGAGTCGCTATTTGACAGGTTCCGCGATGTATGGGTGCGCATGATAGCGACTGGTCAGAGCGACCGGCTCCCACCATATTCATTAACAAATCACGCTCAAAAAATTCTCGCGCTGTGAAATGCATGTTTAAACCCCAGAGCGCTGGCGGCGATGTCTTAAAAGTAGTTTTTTAACCCCCAAACCACCATATTTTTGGAAACCAAAAAAAAAAAATGTTTAAAGAATTTAGTAATATGAATACAATAATATCAGACCTGTAATATCAATTCTGCACAAATTTTTTTTTTTTTTTTTACCTTAAAAAAATTCTAACATGGAAGAAGTGGTCACAGAATTTTTCACATTTAAAAAAAAAGAAAAAAAAAAAACATTAATAAAAAATAATTATGAATATTTAAAGATTGTTCCATTGAAATGCATTGGAGAGTGCCAGGTAGCGAGAGGTCATACCTGTCGCTGTTCAAGGTCGGACGCTGGCGCTGTGGGCTGAGACTGGAATAATGATGAATGAGTGGCTATCTGGCGCTATCTCAGTCGCTAAGCAGGATTGCCTTGATAAATGTGTGATTGTGGTGGGGAGCCGGCATTCTCGTGGCGGTGCCCGTCATTACCGGTCGCTCACCAGTCGTTACCTGACGCTATTCCTTCATAAATAAGGGCCTAAGTTTTGGTACTCAAAGCAATGTTTCTTCTGTGCTTGTTGAGGATGCAGCTCACTCTGTGGTTTTTTAGCTGCATATTTCCCTCACTGGATACTGAGATTGTTTCACACAACATTTAATCACAACAACATCATTTAATGAAAAGCTCAAACCCTTAAAAAAACTATACCCCAGCATCTAAAATTAATATATTTTTATATGATATATTTTTATATGTTATATTCTTTCCCCCATTGGGCGTCAACTCTGTTCAGGACTCTAGGATACAGGCCATCTTGCCGCAGAAGACAGCAAAAGGACAGCAATCCCAGAGTAGCATAGTCAGACGACACTTCCTGTCAGGCAGCCTGAGACTTCATGGGCCAACATCTTGGACGTTAAAAGGGTCAATGCAATAGGTGCAGGTAGGATTGTCGCGGTTTATGAAGCAAAGCTCATAAGGATGAATCTATAGCTAGGGTTAAATTTCTAAGGCGGACATAAAACACCTTATAAAAGAGATCTCTTGAGGTAATTTAGTAGTGCAATAATAAAATCTATTAACGGTTAAAGATAAATAACAAGCATTTATTATAAATACAATTATAATAATCAATAAAACAATAACCAATAAAACAAAACAATCAGATCAAAATCATATATCCTGCACTTATCAAATTTAGCCACAAGATGGCTCACTACTATTCCATAAAGTATCCTTTTAACCAATCAATCCTAAATCGATCTAATAGACAATTTAACTTAATTGCTATACCAAATTTAAAGATAAAAAATCTTAAAAAAAATAATTATCCCCAGAACACAATGCTCCGACAAGTATAAAATTCAACCAAAGATATTTTGATAGTATAGTTCAATTACTGGACTGGAATTTAGCTCACGGGAAGATGTGTTCCAGTAAGAAATTTCACAATGCCCAGCTAATTAACTATTAATAAATAGAACTATACATTACCAGAATCTCTATGGTAGGTCAGTCTTCAATTATGCAAGGCCTGTGGGATATGTAGATCTGATATGCAGTCACAAGATTAGCTAGGAGCTGAGAGAGTTGAGAGCTTGAATGCTGTCACTGAGATTGGGATCTTTCTGTTGACCTCTGCTGATGATCTCTGCTGGTGAATCCTGCTCTCTCTTGATGATCATCTCATGCTGCCAAGAATTATCCCCATTATATTTAAATTTCTTATCTAAATCCATCCCTCTAGCAAACATGACGTCATTGGGGAAT
The DNA here is from genome assembly GCA_027917425.1 of Gastrophryne carolinensis. NCBI lineage: Eukaryota > Metazoa > Chordata > Amphibia > Anura > Microhylidae > Gastrophryne > Gastrophryne carolinensis. Next base: position 307,217,189 of record CM051239.1, on the reverse strand, counting down.
GGCTAAGTGTCCGGTGACTTGACCAATTCCATCTCCCGCCACAAGGGGTCATTGTAGGATAAGAAATGAATTTTGCACTATGTTGGAAAAATATTTAAAATCTAGGATAGGGAAATTACATATACCCATATATATCCAGGTATATGGACTTATTTAAAATGTATATAGATATACCCAAAATCTATATATATATATACATACTCCCACATATCCCAGTATCGTCCCCACATAATTATTCAGCATTAACTGGAACTAAATGAATAATTATTTGTCTTAAATGACATTCTATCGACTATAGAATTGTTATCCTGGGGGTAATTATCATGGTGAATATTTAATACATTTAAAATCCTATAACATATCTATTAGTCACAAAAATATGATTTAGTAATACTATAAATCTATAATATAGATCATTCCATCTATAATAAATTAGTTAAAAGTCATAACATTACACTCACATAAATTTCAATATATATATAGCTATGAAAATAGCTGCTAAGCCTACTTAATTGAGGCATCAATTCTTCATAAAATATGATCATTATTCCTACCCTGGGCATTAAATATGCTATCTAGATATATATATAAGTAAATGGTATAAATGGCATATCCTAAAGGATGACATTATGAACAACATTAATTTTAACTGGCAAAGCATCCCTTTCCGGGAATCCCCAAACAAACTCAGTTTTGCTGAAAAACATCATTCCCTTGAAATTGTGTAACCATTTCAGTCTAGAAAGGTGTTTATTTGTCTTGTAAAAGAAGAAAAAATCTCAGGGTCTTGTCTTACAGCGGGGCTTGTGAGCTTTTCGTTAGTCAACAACCATCTATTTGGCTAGTGAGATGGCTTCATGTGAAACTCCATGAAACTGTGTGATTACCCAGTTCATTGTCTTATGAAGGCCATCAGGCCTAAAAACATTCTATGCTAACTTACATATTCAACCTTTCCACCTCTTGTCCAAATCCTACATTTGTTAATTCTAGACAGATACACCAGGAATGGATTTAGTTTGAATCCCTACAAACAAGGGATCCCAACTACCCATGTGTATCTTTCTCAGACAAGGCAAACAGCCAACTTACACCCTTCTTTGTTTCACTTAATGAAACAAACTTGCAGGTATGTGAATCATAAAACATGACCTTGCAGTATACTAAACACAGAATTTACAAGAAAATGCCAGTTCAATTTTAGTTCATGGCATCTGCTAAAAAGAAAAATCATACACGAATATATATATGGATATCGAGAAATAGCCTGACATAATCCCCCTTCGTTCCAATTTAATATTTGAGCATAAAATATGAAGTTGGAACGCTAGAGGAAGGCTTTTCATATTAGTTCGAGAACCATTGTGTCCAGTTTGGTTTATAATGTTCAAGCCATAATTTCGCCAGTGTGCTTTTTACGAATTGTATCCATCGTAGCATCTTGATAGTTAGATAGCTCAACTATCTGATAATCATAAGGAACAACACGCTCCCAACGTAATCAATCCGGATTTGTTGAATCTAAAACAGTGAATATAACTTGTTGGTAAAGATGGTATCCTCCACGTCGAATGTAGACCCGATAAGCGTCGTCTCTCGGCGATTCCACGTTCCGCTGGCCTCGTTCCTGGGAATGGTCGTCACACGCTCGATCTCCGTCTTCCTCTCGGACGATTGGATGATCCGGCTGATATAGACCCTCTCGGACAAAACCCTCGCGTTCGTCAGACTGGATCCTGTAGTTTTCTGCGACACGATTCCAGACGATGGTCCTGGTACAACGATCGGCTCGACTTGGCACTCTTTCCCCGTCATCAGGATGATGTATGGGATGGCGACACGTCTCAACGTCATCTCGGCTCCGTTTACTGTAAAATATTGTATGACACATATGAGCATATACATCTTTTCATATTCCTTCTTATCAATCGGGTACTAAAATAGGATTATACTATGACAATTCTCCAACTCATATGGCTTGTTATGGAGAAAATTCTCGGTATTTTAATTTAATTAAGATTATAATTATTTATTATAATTGTAATAAATTTTTATAATTACTAAAAATCTATTAAGAGATATAAAAGTACGGAGGAAAATCTAAAACAAAATAAGTTAGGTCGATACAGCATACTACACCAATCCTGATTTTCCGTCTTCAGCTGGATTCCAATATCTCTTTATTCTTCTTCATCCGGTCTTCTTTCCAGTCTTTGAAGTTGTGACCTAGGATGACAAGCTCGCAATTGATTAATATGGATCCATTTATCCACAAATTCATCCCCCTTTGGAATCTTGACCTTATAGACCACAGGAGATAATTTATCAATAATGCTATATGGTCCTTTCCATGAAGGTAAAAATGTATTTTCCTTTACCTGATCTCGGGCAAAGTTGTAAAGATATACCTGATCGGAGACTTGATACTCCTTCTTTGTAGTCTTCAGATCATAATATGTTTTATTGCTCACAGCAGCTTTCTCCAGATTCTTCTGGGCAAACGCAAAAGCCTGCTGAAGATGCTTACGTAGATTCTCCACGTATTGATGAGCATTTGAAGCGTTTAACAGATGATCCGTTGTCCTATAAAGCAAATGTTGTGGTAGTACCATTTTCCTACCAGTGATCATCTCAAATGGGGAAAATTTGGTAGCACTGCTGGGCGTGGCTCTAATAGCCATCAAGACTAAAGGCAACTTCACATCCCAGTCCTTACCAGATTCATTGACAAACGTCTTTAGGATGTTTACAATGGACTGGTTGTAACGCTCTACTCCACCACTAGAGGCTGGGCGATATGCTATATGTAGCTTCCTCTTTACACCCAATATTTCCCACATTTTTGTCATCACCTCACTGGTGAAACTGGATCCACGGTCGCTCTCAACCCATTGGGGCAACCCCCATCTGGAAAATACGTGGTTAATGAGCAGAGATGCACAAACACTAGAACTACATGTTTTGCACGGCAAGCATTCCACCCATTTCGTGAATAGACAAGTTACGGTTAACATGTACCGATTTCCTTTTGATGAGGTTGTTACTGGCCCAATAAAATCGATTTGGATATCTGACCATGGCATAGACATTCCTCTTTTCATCAGCGGTGCCCGATGAGTGGGTGCTTGTGGCTGGAATTGAGGACAAATTAAACATCCTTGACAATATGTGCGAACATCTTGCAACATATGCGGCCAATAAGCATAATCCCGTAACAATTCGTATGTTACCTTCTCACCTCGATGTCCAGCAGTTGGAGCATCATGGGCATGCTGTAGCATCAAACCTCGGAATGCTATGGGAACCACCCATTGAGATATGCCATTTTTCGACGTTCTGACTATCAACCCATCTTGTAAAGAAAATTGGGACTTACACTTCATCAAGATCCGTAACTCTTCCTTGTCTTTACAATCTTCCATGGTTATGGAATGGTTCTGTGGATCTTCGATATGTTTATAAAATACCCCAATGACAGGATCCCCCTTTTGGCTTTCAATGAGATCCTCACTAGGGAAATCCTGGCTCCACTGGGCCACATTGGCTTCGGCCTCCTTTCGGGCCTGCCTCCTGGTTAATGCCTCTACCTGTATGGTACCCATGAGGTCATCAATATCCAGGACTTCTCCTTCAAGAGCTCCTCGCTTGGCTAGGGAGTCTGCCAAGTCATTTCCCTCTTTATCCATACCTGGATATTTTGAATGGCCCCTGGTCTTTTTCCAATATATGGTAAGTCCATGAGTGGTAACCATCTCATCAATCCTGCAAAACATTTTACCATGTTTAACTGGTTTATTATTGCTTCTTACCATATTGGACCTTTTCCATCCAGGGAGGTATTCCACAAAACTGTTACGAATATAATTAGAATCTGTAATTATAACAAACTCTTTAATATCATATTCGATAGCCATCTGTACGGCTTTGTATACAGCAGTAAGTTCTGCAATCTGGCTACTTTTTGGACCAATACTATATCCTACAGAGATCTCTGGGAAGTTGTTATTCCACACTATTCCAATACCTGCAACCAACTTACGTTCTGATCTCACAGTTGTATGGAAAGAACAACCGTCAACATAGACACAGGGTAAAGATTTGCAATACTCTTCTTCAAATGTCTTATAGGGAGACAAAGATTGTTCTATTAGGAAATCATTTTCCGCTGGTTCATCCTTAGGGCCTGTATCGGTACAATCATGAAGATCAGCTAACCCTTGGTGATTGAAAACCAATGATGTTTCTTCAATATGGCATGTACCTTCTTTAGAACTGAAAGGATAAATAGAATGAATATTAAATAACCCTTCTGGTGTTGAGAAAAGGTGTTGTTCCAATAGTTCTTCCTCTGATAGATATTCATCAGGGATAAGTCCAATAACCTGATTCTGAAATCCAAAAGTGTAATATTCAGAATCCATACCTAAACCAAGTATAGTTCCTTTCTGTAAAGCTATACTATGGGAAGCCATGTTATGAATAATTATATTCAATGGTTTATGATGGATATTTACCATAGGAGTATGTGTTACCTTAAGTCCGAGTTGTTGTATCCTGTTAGACAAATAGATCAAAGCGTCTGTATTCTTTAATGTCTGTCCCTTCTTTACCTGTATGGGAAGAAGAAAAGGCTTACCTCCTTCAGGGATCTCGACATCCTCAGCAACCAGAATACTTACGGCATAAGGCATCTGTTGTTCCCACTTCAGGGTTTGTTCCTCATTTTGAAATCCCTCTGGATCTCCAGATAATCTAGACCACAAATTATTGTTCACCAGATCAACCTGCGCAGCAAATCTGTGTAACAGGTCGTTACCTATATATATCTGGTGCCGTGGTTCATTCAACACAATGAATGAATGTTCAGTGGTCTTATCTCCTATGGAAATAGATAATAAACATCTCGCAATTACATTATGACTCTGGGAATCACCATCCAGATCATGATCCCATTGGTCTTGTGGAGAGAAATATCTAATCATTTCAGGATTGGCGACCTGTTTCAAAAGACCTAGGCTAATATAACTGGCTTCGGATTTCAAATCCAGCTTGGCATATTTTATCCGAGCCATATTGTTCACCTGTACGGGAATCAATAGGTTATTACTTACCTTTTCAATCCGGGTCATGGATTGAGTATGCCTGGTCAGGTCTGCTACCTCGGAACATCTCCCTTTAAGCAAAATGGTTAACACATCCTCATTCAGGGTCACCTTTTTAATCCTATCCTTCTGGATGGTTATAGTGTGTTTTGTATCCCTGATATCTTTCTCAGGATCACCATTTTTCAGGATCGTAATGTCCGGAATCTGATTGTTCCTAAAATGAACTTCTATAAGGTTAGACCTCTCTTCAATCACATGGCAGTTATAGTGGGTTTGTATATTGCAAGATCGGTCATAGGAAATAGGTGCCTTCACTTGAGTCCAAATTGCTTCATTAATGAAGTCAATAATGGAGCTCAATCTTTTCAAAATGTCAACTCCTATGATTAATTTATCATTAGGAATATCTACAATGATGGTGGGATGTCTTATTCTTTTCTTGCCAATCGTAAACTTTAACCATGCTGTGCCTTTTACCTGTAAAGCGTCTCCCCCTACACTTATCAAAGAGCCATCAAATGCTTTTAATTTAGGCTTTTTCTCTGTCCTATCCACAATTTGTTGGAAATAATTAAAGGATAGTATGGTCGCTTGTGATCCTGTATCAATTAAGCCTCTGATGGGACCTATACATTCATCTTGGAGATATGAATTAATATAATATCGGCCATCATCGTTAAACAGGTCACATAAATAATTAGAATGCTCTCGCATTTGATGCTTTTTAAGGCTATGGTTCTTCTGTAGGGATAAGACCTCTGATGAAGCTATGTCATTCCTGCTGCACACAGCAGCCCCCACCTTTGGGGATACCTGGATTACATCACAGTTTACAGACAATAGCTCACAGCTTGACGCTGACATCAGCTTTTCACTCTTTGTAGAGGAATCTTCAGCACACACCTTCTCATGGTTAAGTTTCAAGATAGGTAACATGTTAGCCACATCCCCCTTCTCAGATGAGGGGACAACAATTTGACACACACCATCTTTGGCCACTATTTTAGGATCAACAGCATTGCAAGGCAAAACAATAGTAGAAATCGCATCAGATTTACCTACAACCAATTCAGTAACCTTGCACAGGCCTAAGCTTTGATCCTGCCCTGACAATTTTATACAGTTGGACTGGGACCTGCAGCTGTTGCTAAAAAAGGATTTGACCTTCCTTCAGTGGACCCTTGGGACATTTTATTAACCATTTCCGTTAACTTGGCTACCTGATCGGCCTACTTATCGAAACGGTCGCTAAATTTAGGCCTATCTTGGTTTTGAGGCCTTCTCCTGTTATCAGTAGGTGACCGACCCCTATGTGAGGTATGTGATTCAGGCCTATTATCCTTTTGTGATCTAGGTTTATTATCCCAGCACCTGTATCTTGGGGGACCCCCATTGTTATACCAGGGATGGTAGAAATACCTTTTATTACCGCTATTTTCCCCCTCTGACCCATTGGGACTACGGGGTTTTATTGGCCTGGGTCCTGATTGGTTCTGCTGGGGCTGATTGGATAGTTCTGCAGGCTTAGGATACTTACTGCGTTTCAAAACCTAATTTTTGATCTATCTTAGTCTCAGCGTCATGTTGATCTGAGGACCGGTCATACCTTCTCTCACCTGTAGGGTTACACTCACTGATATTATACAGTGTAGTGGCAGCAGTCACTAACCTGTCTAATGGAACATCTAGATCAAGATCTCTGGCCAAACTAAATTTAATTTGAACTGGCATTGCGTCATAAAACAACTGCTTAAACTCACAGGACTCCCAATCAGGATAACTATATGCTAAACCATAAGCATTTTTAAGAACATACAAAAACTCCCGGGGACTTTGATGAGGTTTGCATCTTAATTTATAGATGTCACGTCTGGCTGCCGTAATGGATTTGAAAGGTCCAAATTCCATCTTAACCTCATGTAAAACATCCTGCCATTTCCTAATCCCCCTTTCTCTGAATGAGGTGAAATAATGGCGGTACCTGTTTTCAAATGCCCATGGTAAAAACCTGATTCTATCTGCATCAGCATATAATTGCAATGAATCCATAGTAGATTCATACAATTCCAGATGGTTAGCAATTTCTATAGATCCCTTTTTAGAAAACTTAGGAACAGTGGCATTTAAGAATTTGATAATCCCAGATGAATTCTGATCCCCCTTTGGAGTCTGAGTGTCCCTCTTTCTAGGGGAAGCCTGATTATCCCGTCATAAACTCTCATCCATCTTACGGGCAAATTTGTCCCTGCGGGTTGATGAATATTCTTTACTCCTCTCCCTGTCAGTATCAAAATCACTACTGCTTTCCTCATAGTAATAAGATACAGGTGATTTAATCCTTACAGCCCTCTCTGGGGAAGAGTGAGATACTTCATGCCTTAAGCCCTTTGTGTCATTAGCACCTTGTAATGCCAATACTGCTTGACACGCCTGGGTTAACTGAGTCATTAATTCATTGGTATCTAAGCTATCATTTTCTGAGGTCTGACTAACAGGATTTTGGTCTGATTTTGCTTTAAGAGCATATGATTTTGAGGGAATATTTTGGGGAGTAAGAGTGGGCGGTTCTGGGAAGCTTCCACTGTCTGGCAAAGCACTTTCCACTTTGAATGCAGTGGGGCTTTGTCTTGCTTGCTGCAGCCTATAATAACGATGATTAATTTCATCAGCTTCTTGCTCTAATTTTTGATATGCCATTTTACAATGGTCAATCTTACTTTGTAATTCTTTAACTGCTAACTTTCCTGATTCTACTTCTTTTTCTAAACTGTCTATATAAACTTGTACATTACGTAGATACATATCCTTTTTAGTCAAATAGTTATTAACTTCTAGAAGTGTGAATAAAATTATTGGTACCAATCTCAATAAGTGTAGATCCTTATTAGTATTGCTTTTAAGTGCAGACATATATGTTAAATGTCTTCTAACCGTTCCAGACAATGCCCATACATCTGTACATTCTCTCTTGGAATCTTGGCATAAACCCTGTTTCCAAGCTTCTATATCCTCACTTAAATTCAGTCTCTCATGTACATATTCCACGATACTATAGATTAATTGTTCTGGGCTAGATGGACCACCCAGAGCGGCTTCACAGGAGCCGGTATCGCTATTGACGGTACTCATTTTTACTACTGATAATTTCAGATTACAAATATGTCAATATAAATATAGAATCAAGATGAATATAGAATATAGTATAGAGTTTTACTATTGCACAAACAAATTAACGCTACAAGATCTCGCTGGGGCCTCCAAATTATGTCGCGGTTTATGAAGCAAAGCTCATAAGGATGAATCTATAGCTAGGGTTAAATTTCTAAGGCGGACATAAAACACCTTATAAAAGAGATCTCTTGAGGTAATTTAGTAGTGCAATAATAAAATCTATTAACGGTTAAAGATAAATAACAAGCATTTATTATAAATACAATTATAATAATCAATAAAACAATAACCAATAAAACAAAACAATCAGATCAAAATCATATATCCTGCACTTATCAAATTTAGCCACAAGATGGCTCACTACTATTCCATAAAGTATCCTTTTAACCAATCAATCCTAAATCGATCTAATAGACAATTTAACTTAATTGCTATATCAAATTTAAAGATAAAAAATAAAATAATTATCCCCAGAACACAATGCTCCGACAAGTATAAAATTCAACCAAAGATATTTTGATAGTATAGTTCAATTACTGGACTGGAATTTAGCTCACGGGAAGATGTGTTCCAGTAAGAAATTTCACAATGCCCAGCTAATTAACTATTAATAAATAGAACTATACATTACCAGAATCTCTATGGTAGGTCGATCTTCAATTATGCAAGGCCTGTGGGATATGTAGATCTGATATGCAGTCACAAGATTAGCTAGGAGCTGAGAGAGTTGAGAGCTTGAATGCTGGTCACTGAGATTGGGATCTTTCTGTTGACCTCTGCTGATGATCTCTGCTGGTGAATCCTGCTCTCTCTTGATGATCATCTCATGCTGCCAAGAATTATCCCCATTATATTTAAATTTCTTATCTAAATCCATCCCTCTAGCAAACATGACGTCATTGGGGAATGGCTAAGTGTCCGGTAACTTGACCAATTCCATCTCCCGCCACAAGGGGTCATTGTAGGATAAGAAATGAATTTTGCACTATGTTGGAAAAATATTTAAAATCTAGGATAGGGAAATTACATATACCCATATATATCCAGGTATATGGACTTATTTAAAATGTATATAGATATACCCAAAATATATATATATATATATATATATATATATATATATACATACTCCCACATATCCCAGTATCGTCCCCACATAATTATTCAGCATTAACTGGAACTAAATGAATAATTATTTGTCTTAAATGACATTCTATCGACTATAGAATTGTTATCCTGGGGGTAATTATCATGGTGAATATTTAATACATTTAAAATCCTATAACATATCTATTAGTCACAAAAATATGATTTAGTAATACTATAAATCTATAATATAGATCACTCCATCTATAATAACTAACTTAAAAGTCATAACATTACACTCACATAAATTTCAATATATATATAGCTATAAAAATAGCTGCTAAACCTACTTAATTGAGGCATCAATTCTTCATAAAATATGATCATTATTCCTACCCTGGGCATTAAATATGCTATCTATATATATATATATATATATATATATATATATAAGTAAATGGTATAAATGGCATATCCTAAAGGACGACATTATGAACAACATTAATTTTAACTGGCAAAGCATCCCTTTCCGGGAATCCCCAAACAAACTCAGTTTTGCTGAAAAACATCATTCCCTTGAAATTGTGTAACCATTTCAGTCTAGAAAGGTGTTTATTTGTCTTGTAAAAGAAAAAAATCTCAGGGTCTTGTCTTACAGCGGGGCTTGTGAGCTTTTCGTTAGTCAACAACCATCTATTTGGCTAGTGAGATGGCTTCATGTGAAACTCCATGAAACTGTGTGATTACCCAGTTCATTGTCTTATGAAGGCCATCAGGCCTAAAAACATTCTATGCTAACTTACATATTCAACCTTTCCACCTCTTGTCCAAATCCTACATTTGTTAATTCTAGACAGATACACCAGGAATGGATTTAGTTTGAATCCCTACAAACAAGGGATCCCAACTACCCATGTGTATCTTTCTCAGACAAGGCAAACAGCCAACTTACACCCTTCTTTGTTTCACTTAATGAAACAAACTTGCAGGTATGTGAATCATAAAACATGACCTTGCAGTATACTAAACACAGAATTTACAAGAAAATGCCAGTTCAATTTTAGTTCATGGCATCTGCTAAAAAGAAAAATCATACACGAATATATATATGGATATCGAGAAATAGCCTGACAGGATGATTTTTCATGTGGGCAATCTGTATGTACAGAGTGGGGGAAACATATATAATAGACTTTTATTTAGGGTGAAGGTCCGGTTTAATGTGCCTGGGATCAAAACAACATTTATCATAGTGTCCGCATTCTGCTATTAATATCTCAACAAAACCCATTGTTTAGAAAAAAGCAGTTTGCTGAAGAATGCCACTGGGGCAAGTGGCAAAGTTGGGGCGGCACTGATATAATTATTAATCCTAGGTGCACTGCCCTGTGGAGTGTGCCCCACAATGATGCACACAATATGGAATGGCCTCCACCCATTCCCAAATCCAAACCCCACAGGGACTGACTCTTGCACTCAAATAGTAATGATCTAATGTATTTTATTATACATGATTAAAACCACACATGATAAAAACAAACTAACTGTGCCATAAGAAATAGCGGGAGCCTGCACTCCTATCAGATACCTAATAAGTATACAGTGTTAATGGGCCATATAACTGAACTATCTCTATACCACATATACATATACTAAATCCTAAAGTGACAGTGCTTCTCTACAGTGCATACATCTCAAGAAAATCATCAAAAAATAAAACCTGCTGGTACAAGTTAAAAAAAAGGCCACAGACAAGATTAAAGTGCAACAGTGCCAAACAGTAATAAGTGAATATGCTTACTGATAACTGAGGTAGGGTGGCCCCCCCAGGCTGCAGCCAACGCGTTTCGAGCCTTGCCAGGTTCTTGCTCACGGACAGTAATGGTGTATCCCGTCGGGTTTAGATAAAAGCAGTCCAGCTAATGTGTCCATAACGTGCACATAACCTTTACAATGAGTTCTAAAACTATTTTTTTAGACTTTTTTAGGCCATTGTGGTAAGTCCCTTGTGTGGTTTGTCCTCTCTACTGTGTGGTTTGTCTTCTTTCCTGTGTGGTTTGTCCTATATTTCCGTTTATAGTTCATTTTAGCACATGAAATGTGTTGTGAAATGTGAAACATATGTGTTGTGATGTAATATAGATCATAGTAAGTTAATAAATCAAAGAGTGATTATTGAAAATGGGGCATCCTGGTCCTTGGACAGAGTCAGAGGCTTATTAGTTGAAGATTACACGTACCAGCCATCATGACAGACCTTCTATAACCATACAATCACATTCCTTTTTTTTACAAGACGATCTCTATTCATTTTTGCTACGAGATCTCTCTGTGCTCTTAAAATAACTTTTTCTATATATGTGAGTCTCTCTCTCTCTCTCTCTCTCTCTCTCTATATATATATATATATATATATATATATATATATTTGTTTTTATTTATGGCCCAACTTAGTAAAATGTAACACTATTTAGCATATTGCTCTGCAACCTGTTTGATAATTCAGATACCAATCTAATTTACATCAAAGAGACCCATGGAAACAGTCAAGTCAAGAATTAGCATGTGAAGGCTGTGTGATGTGCAAATCTTACACACTACACTGTAAACAGGTCCAAATAACCTCCCACAGCATTTATTGAATGGTGTTACAGTCATAACATTAATGAAATCTCCTGACTGCAGTGTTTCAGCTACCATTCTACTACTCGTAACATTTTGTTTTGATTATAATGATCGATCCCAATTGTTACACAATAACAATTGTAGCAGCACAGAACAGTATGCAATGCTCTATAATGGCTCTTTTAAATGAATAACTAAACTAGTGTAATCCACGGGTCCCTGGTGGGGGACAAGAAAATGTAGTCACTGCACAAGGACACCATTCTGTTCAAAATGCACTGTGCATTTTGTGGGGATTGCAACCCTTTTTAGCGTTTAGCCAGAGAGAAGTGCAAAACAAATGTTTTAATCTATCCTTATTTCACAGAAAATGATCTTTACCTCTGATGTGGCCAGTTTTACAGGTGAGGTCCATCATATATCCAAAAGTATAAGCATTTTTTGGAAATAACAGCATCCTATGGGCTATGTTAAAGAATTTAGCCAAATATTTCTGCATAGTCCAGGGTGCTGTTGTTTTCCAAACTCTAAAAAACATCTTTAACACATAGGAAAAAACAATGTGCCTCACCTATAAAAATGCCCCACCACAGGTACAGGTCATTTTGTTGCGAAAAAAGGTAGAAAAAATTTTTTTTTACCACTTTCTTTGTGTAAATGCTAAAAAGGTCACTGATATGCAGGTTGCAATCCACACTGCAAGTCACACTGGCTTCACCAAATAATTAGCGTGAATCCATAAAACACAAACAGCCCCTTGTTAAAGTGGACCAACACCCAGGGGGGATCGGCCCGGAAATCTATAAGCTTCCCGGACCGATCAGATCCCTCCCCGCGGGGCATCCGAAATCGGGATGTCCCGCGGGGAGGAACCCCCCAGGAGGCCCACAAACCTTACCTCAGCCCCGTTCCATCGGCGCATGCCGCGGCCGCGTCTCGCGCTTCCCTCTAGCAGGGCGCGCACCCGCGCCGGCCGTTTGTGAATGGCTGGTGCAGGCGCGCTCCCTGTTAGAGGGAAGCGCGAGACGCGGCCTACAGCGCTCAGAGCCAGTTGAGCTGGTATGCGCATCCAGGCGGCCTTGGACGCGCATACCACAGCGGCTCTGAGCGCTGTGATTGGCTGGCGCGGTCACGTGGGAGCGGGGAGAGGTGAGTTTTTTTGGGCTTTCTGGGGGGTTTCAGACAGCGGGGCACCCCCGATCGGGGTGCCCCACCGAAGTGGACCAAAACCCAGGATAGTCAAAATCCTGGGTGTTGGTCCACTTTAAGGTCAGTTTACCAATGGCCCTATGGTGTTTCACACCAGATTTTGGATGCCTCAGGGCTGGATAGCAGCCAGCCCTGGAGTCTTTTAAACTCCAGGACCAGGCCGTGAAGCTTTGATCCTTATTTAAGAAGCATCAGCACCACACAGTGCAACTTTTTTGGCCTCAGCAGCAGATTTAACAACAGAAAAAATGCCAATGCTGCTGCAGGCTAGATTCTCATTTAAAGTGGACCAACACCCGGGGGGGGGGGGGGGATCGGCCCGGGAATCTATAAGCTGTGTGAAACCCCCCAGGACGCCCCATTCACCTTACCTGCATCCCGATCCAATGGCGCATGCGGGGGCCGCGGGCGCATCTCTCGCTTCTCTCTAGCAGGGCACATGCCAGCGCCGGCCATTTTCCCTCTAACAGGGCGCGCTCCCTGTTAGAGGGAAGCGCGAGATGCGGCCGCCAGCGTGCTCGGAGCCACTGAGCTATGATGGTGCTTAGACGCGCATACCTCAGCGGCCCTGAGTGCGCTGATCGGACGAGCGGCTGCGCATGTGCCGTGGAAACGAGGTGAGGTGAGTTTTATTCGGCGATCTGGGGGTTTCACATAGCTGGGCACCCCTGATCGGGGTGCCCTGGGGAAGTGGACCAAAACCCAGGATAGTCAAAACCCTGGGTGTTGGTCCACTTTAACTATAGTGCCGGGTGTTCTGGTTGAAGCAGCACCAGATGAAACCTGGCGCTGAAACTCAAGATCCCATAGAGCACTATAGGCAGAACTGGATTGCAGTGTTGAATTATTTAAATTACATTAAACACATGTGTTTGTTCAGAACTTGCTGTAAGAACCTTACCTGATCCGCGTGGCCCACAGCGAGTGTCCCCCGCAGCGCTCCCCGCTGGGCTGACACAGGGCACTCAGCTTCCCTGCGCCACTCACAAAGGTTGCAGCGTGTGGCCGCCTCTCTTGCTCCTCTTCTGCAGTGTGCTCAAACAATGACAGCGGACTCTTAGAAGACGCTGCAACTTCAGTTGCAGGCAGACTCCAGGGGCAGCTGAGAATAATCAGGGTCTGGTCCGCCTTACTGGCTAGAACTGAGCAGCCCCTGGGAATAGGATGGTCAATACAGCCAGGGATACTGGGCCGGCCAATTACTCCCCACCCGCAGCGTGACCACCCACAGCTCCCTATAGCCCAGTTTCCCCTTAAATGGGAATCAGGCCTAAGCCACAATGGCCTTGATAGCTTTAAAGTTTCTCCCCTTTGTCACCAGCAGTGATGATGAAACACTGACCAGTTCCGCAAAAATACAGCGCCAAGGAGGAAAAAAATCATAAATATGCTGGGAAACGCCGGCACTGGGCTAATCAGTCAGCGGGTCCAACAGGCGCTGACATAGGTCGGCCAATACCTCAGTGCAACAATCCAAGCTAATTAATTAGCATTCAGCGCAACACGTGCCAGCATCAATGTGGTACCCAGCACAGCGCCAGATTGGATGGGAATGCCTGCGCTCCGAAGCTGGTGCTATAGCCACAAAACAGTTGCTAACAGACGCACCTCATAAATGAATGCCCAGGTAAATTAGCTGGTGTATAACTTGCTTGATTTAGCCACCCAGCTTGTTATTAGCAATAAATAGAAATGTATTGCTAATAACAAGCTTATATTAACAATAAAAATACCTATTAAAAATGAGAACCATATTCATTCTTTATGTCAGAATAAGACACAAGATATAATAAAGTGTGATTGAAAGACAAAAAAACACTACAAGACTTATGATTCTAATTGTGCTAATATATTATTTATCAACACCCCAAATGCTCGGTTTGGGCCCAAAGCCCCATGAATCCCACAGGAAGTGGCCATGTAACTTAAAGGGAAAGTATATATTTTTATGTGTGCCAACAGAATGTTCTCATTGTGCTGGACTTATCTAGAAATGTTTGAATGTTTTTGTTAGCAAATGTGTGTTTTATGGAAGCTGTTACTCTCTGCAATATGTTGCACACCAAGATCTAAAAAAAGAAAGAATTAAACCTTATACAAACAGAATGCTGCTATTATGGTTGCTGCTGCTGCTTACTTATGCTTACATATACCCAGCAGCAGCATTCTGTGTATAAAGGGCTCACTCCTCTTTTCTTGGTGTACAGACTTGGTGTACAGTTGGCAATAGCAACAGATTGTGTAAAAGACACATTTGCAAACATAAAAAAAAAATAAAAAACTACTAGATATGCTCAGTAGTACCTTAAGGACATACTCTAGACAAGAGAAAACAAATATATACACTTTGTCCACCAAGGAGAGGAGCTGACAGCTTCCCAGCCGGAATGCTGCAGACAAGCCAATGGCGCTATTGCTTTTTAGCACTGCTGTCCAAGTGCAACGGGGGTGTCTATGTCCTACTTTGATAAAAGTAATGTCCAATGGGCGCTCATCAAGCATCCTCCCTGTGTATCACTGTGCAGAAATGTGCCTAATACAATCCAGCCTTGCAGTGTACTCTGCTTACCCCAGCAGATGTAAGAACACAAGGAAACGCAACTGATGTCACCACATACGTATGCACATTACGCCACTTCAAATGCAATAGCAGACAAATCCACTTTTCCAGCAAGACAGCGTTTCTTCTATGCAGGTGTGTGGGAAAAGGTCAGCGCCTGTTTCTCCCCGTTAATGGGCTTTTCCTGCTCATTACACATCTGCTTACTCCATGCTTTCAGCTAATGAGAAATGCTTATTTGTTTTGGAAAAAAGTTTCAAGCTGCTCTGCACTAGTGGCCATTTCCTGCTGTTCACTCACAGCATCCTCCTTACTGCTCTTTGATACTGATTAACTATTTTTGCATTTTCTAAAAACCATTACTGTTGGGGTTCCTAAGGGTTGTCTGGCCTCCCTTGTCCAAGGTCTGTCAGTGTCAGTCAGCAGCTGCTGGAGATACACAACATGCACACGAGATGCGGTTGAAGGAGCTATCTTTATTTAGAGATCATTTACACAGTTATACTAGCATGTCAGTAAGAGAGTGAGTACTCTGACCCCAACTGTAGGAATACATCCACAGTGTATCACACAGAAGGTTTAGTAATACATTCCACACTTATCAGAGAAATAATATATCTTACTGGTTTGACCATTTCTTTCAATATTTCAGTACACTCCTAGCTTACCCATCCATTAATCAGTTACGCTGTATGCCCAGACTAGTTATCTTATATTATAAAAACAAGCATTCCAATATATTTCTTAATATTTAAATAACATGGAAGCTGAAAATCAGAATGGCACAGAAGATCAAAATGGCGGTGCTGTTGCTAAGCGTATCCTCTCCAGTTACAGCATGCTGAAGTGCGCTATTGGTCGTTTGCTGTGTCCACATTGTCTAGACCAGTGGTTCCCAACCCTGTCCTCAAGGCACACCAACATGTCATGTTTTTTGGATCTCCAAATAGCCAGCTCTATTGCTCTGCAGCTGCACTAATTACTCCACCTGTGCATCTTTGTGGAGATCTGCAAAACCTGGCCTGTTGGTGTGCCTTGAGGACAGGGTTGGGAACCACTGGTCTAGACAACCCCCTAGCGTTTAGCTTGTTAGACCTGCTCATCGAGCATGGTGAATAGGATGGCCCCATGAATAGGTACCATGAATAGGAGGTCATGTTGAATCTCAAGATCCCTTTATGTCAGCTTCAAGGTGTTGATGTGCGAGATGACTCAACAGCTTTAGTTGATGGTAAGTGCTTTGATAATGTTAGTGCTACAACTGTATCCTTGGTGTCCACCCTAGTTGCAGATGCAGGATCGAAATCGGAGGATGCAGACGATCCAGAATCACAATCTGCCAACAGCTGGAATTCAATGTGGAAGTCACTAGTCAGCACTAGTCAGCAAGTCTACACATCCACAGCCAGCTCTTCCTTCAGCCAGAATGTCTTTAAGTGCCCTCTTCAACCATTATTTCCAATGCATGTGTTCCAGTTGCCTTGGTCCATGCTTTCATCTGCTTTCATGCTTTTGTCTTTACATTGTCTTGCTCTCCTCTTGTTTGTAGGTCAAAGTGTTCCACGCTCTTCCTCCAGCCAACTGGAGCTTGTGTGTAAGCCCTCTTCATTGGCTAAAATGAATTTGTATGCTCCTATTGCTTGGTACCATGCCTGCTGAAAGCTTTAGTTGTTACACTTGATAGTGATGCTTTGCCCTTCTGATTTTAGTCCACACTGTTCCACGCTCCACACCCAGCACCAGCTTCTCGTTCAGCCAGCCTGAACCTGTTTGTGAGTGCCTTAATGTGTTGATGTTGCCTTTTGTCGTTTTTATTGTGGTCGTTGCACATTCTGAACCTTTTCTTTTTCTTTGTCTATGTTGTCTAAATGGTTTATCCCTGTGTTTGTAGGCAGCATTGATGGGCTCAACAACTATGGCTGTTAGGAAACCTCCAGCCAAGCTCAACGTGCCTACCCTGTCTGTAAGTGCTACTTTGGCAGGTGTCTTCTACTGGCCAGTTTAGACATGCTGGTTATTGCTCCCCTACTTGGTCATGTCATGTGATCTGTTTTGCTCATTTATTGGTAGGCTTCCCTTCGGGAATTCCAGTTCTGCCACAGAGTATGGAGGAGATAACCGGTATGTGAGTAAACACACCTGTATAGCACATTTGCATTTTGATGTTTGTTCCACATTGCCTATGATGTCGCCGTTCTGGGGCATAGGCCACATAATACATTGCGGTGGACTGGCTTTGTGTTGGTTCTTGCTGGTGGGTATGCAATGTTTTTATGGCGTTGCCATACTTGATGTTCTATTGTTGTAACTTTCAAGGTGTCAGCAATCTTCTTTTGTGCCCCCTCCTCCAGTGCGCTATACCGACCCTTAGCTGAGGAAGACCAGCAGTCCCCGCCACAGATGTCACAAGCATCAGGGAATGAGGCTACGCATGTATTTGAGCAGTGATTATACATCTTGGCTAAAGCAACACATTCAGGTTCAAATGTGTACATGTTGCTGGCCTACTTTGGCATACACATTTTACATTTCAGCATTTGTGTAATGTAGCTTTGCTCTCTAATTTTCAGACTCCATTGGTGGTTGTTGTGGAGCCGGAATGGTGTCCCAGTAGCGCACAGCTATATGAGCTTGGTACGTGAAAGCTTCAAGCCAAAAGGCAACAATGAGACGGACAACTGGCAGAGAGAGTGAGCTGCAGGCATTGAAGGGCAACTGCAACAGCTTCAGCAGGCAGGATGGTACAGGAACAATGAGCAGAACTGGAACAGCAGGCAGCATGTGCACAGGAACAACATGTGGCCATTATTGCAGCAATCCAGGAGAGCGAATTGGCTGATTTGCTGCAGGTCCTCAACCAGCAGGTGCAGCAGCAAAACATCTTTTCCAGGCCCTGTTTGGAGCTGGAGCAGTGCCTTAAAACAACCTTCCTGCTCAAGGACAAACAACAGCAGCCAACCACTACATGCCCAACATCATGATGGCCCCTTATCATATGTCCATGATGTGACCTGGTAATTGTGTGTATTTTTGTAGTTTCCTTTTGTGGGCAGATTGTTGCCAATACATTTTGAGTTATCACAAGCAATACATTGCAATGTGTTTATGCCCAATGGAACTGTGAATGTTGTGTGTGTTTATGTGAAAAATGTGGCTAATGCAGTAACCAAAGTCACATAAGGAAACAGAGGCAAACACTTTTTAGATATAAGAAATATTTTAATATTCTTTTAAACAAAAAGGCCAACATGGGCATAAAAAAAATCAAAGTTACACAGCAGCCAAACCATTTCTTGCCCCCACCAAACATCTTCTCTCGCATGTCCAGCAGCTTTGCTCTGGACTCTAGAACATAAACATGGGCCGGCAGGAGCATGAAGATCTGTAAGAAGAAAATGTAACAGGCGCAGAGGCAACACATTCGCTTTTATGATTTTGTTTGTGGATGCCACAATTACCTGAAAGAGGCTTGGGCAAAAAAACTGGAGGGGTGTGGAGGAGGTCACTGGCCTATGATGCAGTGAAACAATATGGAAGCAAACACAAGACGCACAACAGACTTGTCAGTTCAACACTAGTCAGCAACATTACAACACAGGCTACAGGATAAGGGGCTGCCCTGAAACCAGGGAGGGCTGCAAGGGAGGGAAGTGAGGACAGTGCTCCTCCAAATTGGACCTTCAGAGCTTAACTCCGAGGGTGCAGACTCCTCCAATACCACACCAGCACCCTCATGGAGTAGTGGGGAGCCAACCATTTCCACCTCTGGACTCTCCACTTGAAACTGGCCCCACTGGTAGCTAAACTCTGCCGTATCTGATGCTGATGACTAGCACATCCTCCACCTCACGGGCCGACTCCTCTGGGACATCACCCTCCGCTTTCTCCCCTGCGTCCTCCACCTTGGCATAACGTGAAGGTTCCTCCTCCATTGAGCTGTTGGAGTCCTGCACTCGGGTGTGGGGAGAACCTCAAGCAGGGGAGGCTGCTTATCTGTGGAGACCAAAAAACAGTAAGAGCCATTAAGGGCAAGTCCTTGCTGTAGTTAGAATCTAACCTAGGTTGTCCTGCATTCTTAACTTACTGGACGCATAGGCATCATAGACCATTGGTGGAAGGATTTGGGACTGAGCTTCACTTCGAAGTGCCGGGCCACGGTCATTTTAGGCTCCTCCACAATGCTTCCCTGCCGGGTCGGGGGGGGGGGGGGGTCAGGCATAGTCATACTTTAGCTGTCACATGTCCTACATGTAAAAATAAACAAAAACAAAATAAAGAAAAAAATTAACAGAAAAACAACCAAAAAACAGAACAAAATAAAGAAAACACTAATAGATGTGTATTTATATAAAAATGCATTGCCGCATGCTAATATATGAGACTACTAAATAGAAGAAGGGTCCACATGGAAATACACACCGACAGAAAGATTACATGTGCAGAAAATACACACAAAACTGGCCTCAAGAGGCCAAAAGGCAAGATGAAGAAGACACGCCCACAGGAGAAAGACGTGCAAAAAACACAACACTTATTTTGACTATCTGGCCTGATGAGCTGGGAGGGATTGGGGTATGTCTGCACTTTGGGGGGCCATCTTCTCACCTCAGAGGCAAACCAGAAGTGCACAGAGCGAAACCGAAAGCAGAACAGTGATAGCGTAAATGAACTGACAGTGAGTTTGCCAATCACGGCAACGCAGTTAAGCCTGAGAAGAAAGGGCTAGGTAGCGCCATTGGGGAAAGCCAGACACAGGCCGCCGCCAGCAGAGCGGCAACAGAGCGCAGAAGAGAACCATATGTAGCGCCATTGTGGAATGCAAGAAACCAGGTGCACCAGCCCGCATTTACACAAAAAACAACAGTGCCAGCTTGGGCGCTCAAAAACATGACAGTAAGGCGCTAAGCTCCTTGTGCAATTCCAAAATAGCCTGTTAAACAGGGGGAGGATAGCGATAACACCGGAAATTACATTGGGGACACACTAAGGACCTGCCACGTAAATGACAGGCCATAAAACGCAATTTTGCAGACGGACTCAATCGTACTAGATATGGGGAAAAACATTTGGAGCAGATTCAGGGATTCTTTATCAGTTGATCGAGCCACAAAATATAAAAAAGCACAAAAAGAGGTAGATAAAATAACATCACTGCAAAGGTCCATTGAGGTGTATGGTTGAACAACAATGAGCGCCTGATGTGATGTGGTGCTGCAGAACACACAGCACCAGCGCACTAACAACTGCCTGTGCTACAGGGCATTATGAGAAGCCCTACACTTTTTTGCCCTCATAAATAGGACGTTCTCCTGTTTATCTCGCCAGATAAACACCTGCCGCTACGTGCTGCTACTTGGCATTAGCATTTCTTAAATAAGGCCCTTAGTTTTACTTACAAAACAGAAAATTACAGTACGTAAACTTTAACTTAGTATCTTTTTTTTTTTAGCTTTCTTTTTTTTAGCTTGCCCTTGCCCCCAAGTGTACCTCCCCGCTTGAGTACCCTGAGCAATGCTGCTGGCTCAGCTGTGACCACCACTGAAGCCACGTCCTCTGGGAGTTTTGAGATCACCAATTGGCTGTTCACAGTGTCACCGGAGCAGGGAGATGACACCGTGGATCATCTCCTGGGGGTGAACAAGTTTAGGCGAGTAGCATTCTACTTTTACAGGCAAGGAATGCTAAACTTTTGCTGCCTCTTTTAAGCCTGTGCTGAATTGACAACTTGTTACTATTGCAATTCTGTTGATTTGTGTAGACACTTTTACCCATCATTTTTTTGCCTTTCAGTAGATGCAAAATAAGCTTGTGAGAATACTTTTTATGCAAGGTGTGCCATCTTGCATGCTTATTTACATGTTAGCCCATTTTCATGAAAGACCTGGCCAACCACAGCCTTGCCCATATTGGCAGACCATCTCAGCAGCAGCTTTACCGTTCAACCAAATGTCGAACCCCAACACAGACATCTGTCTGAAGAAACCTCCAATGTTCAGCATGGACCCTAACAGTGTGGTTCGGGTCCGCTTATTATTAGCCTATTAGTCAGTTTGTGGATTTTGGCCAGCTAATATTGCAAATGGATGGGGATCTTTGGTGATACAATTAACAAATGTTTTTTTTTTTTATTGTTTTAATATTCCCCAACTTTCATTCTGTATTGTTCATTTAAAAGAATGACGTGCAGAATCCAATTACTTGGCACTATTTTCATATTATTTTGTGTTTTTTTCAGTAGGTTTGAAGATTTCACTTCTTTTTGTTTTTAGACACTAGCTTGAGTCACAGAGGATTTTCTGTACTCAGTATATGATCCTTTATATGAAATCTACAATTGCTCTTTGCGAATTTAGAGAAGGCAAAAACTTTGCTGTTAAACCTGACGTCAAAGCAAACTTTTTATTTAAAGTTAGAATAGTCTCCTTATAAAACCTTCAACAAAATCATGTGCTGATTTAATGGGGGGGGGGGGGGGGACACAAAACTAGGTAAAAGTATTTTCTGGGAAGTTTTGTGACAAGAGTGGAGTTGTTTGTGACTATTGAAACATACAGTTAATTCACCTGCAAGGTGAACACACTCAACACTAGTGACAATAAAACAATGGCATTAGTGGTTTTAAAGCATGAGCTGTTGTCATAAAGTGAATGCAGCTGTGCATGCAGCTACAAAACATTCTGTGCGGCAGTAGATAGACAGTCAATCAAGAGACAGTTCACCACCCGATGTAAAAAGTGCACTGTTTTTGGAGTAAAAAGTGCATTTCCCTTTCATTTTCCACTTAGAGTTCCCTTTTACTCCTGGTGCTGATTTGACCTCAAGGTCCCCAGTTAGGCAGATACAAGAAACACTTACCATAGATGAATATGACACTGGAGACAAGGGTGTTAAAATCTTACCTGAACCAGGCGTCCCTTGGTGAGCGTCCGCAGGTCCCTCCGGCTACGTTGTGTTCCCCGGCAGGCCGACTCGGGGCGGAAGTTAAAGTGCGAGGCTGGCTGCACTGGCCACTGTGGCTGTGCGTGCGTCCACAGCCAGCAGCTGAATTTTCCCTGAGGAACCACTGCGCTGTCAGTGGTAGGCGGCACAGCCTCCCAGGCAGGTGTAACTGCCACTGACCAGAGTTAACCAGCCCCTGGCATCACTGTGGCCAATTGGCCAGTGGATCCTATGCCATCCAATCACCCATCACCACTGGTGAGACCTGTTTGCAGCTCCCATTGGCCATTGACCCATTAAATAGAAACTGAGCCTAGGCCACAATGCATGTGATAGTCTTTCTGAGATAGGGTGTGCTCCATAATCTCTGTGAATTACTATCTGTTGCAGACTCTGCTAAGTCTGACCATCCCTGCTTGCTGCCTGGACCAACTTCTGCCCGTTTGACTACAATTCTACATGACATTCTGGATACTTCGATGCCTCTTACTCCACGGCTTTGACCCCTCAGCCATCCTCGACCATCCAACTGCTCAATCCCTGTGTCTTGACTCCTGTAGGACTGATACCTTGTGAATGACTCCGGCTTCCCGACCATTCCCTCTGAATGCCCTTGGTTCATCCTCCTTCAACTGTAAGTTGGCTTCCTTTGTGCTAAATAAGACCTGGGGCAACCGGTGAGGCGTTTCCAGTGTCCCAGCAAATGGGGGCTTGTCTATAGGCAAAAGCAGCAGTGGAGACTGGGGGTCACCAACTCACCTAGAGGCAGGTGTCCTGTGGGGCATACCATTATCACGAGCCAGTTTAAAGATGGACCAAATTTTGTCACAGGTGCAGGCCCTGACAGCAGCCATTGAACCCCTAGCATATTGTTCGGTTGCCCAAGAGAGTTGTCCACCTCCTACATCCTCCTCGTTCCAGGGGGTGGGAGCTGCCTTCCCAGATCCAAAGATTCCTCTCCTGGAAAAATTCTCGGGGGACCGGGGGCAAGTTTCTAATTTTCGGACTGTTTGCAAACTTTATTTACAGTTACGCCCACAATCTTCCGGGTCATTACAACAGCGAGTGGGCCTCATAATCTCCCTTCTGTGTTGGGCCTTTGGGCTATTGCCTCAGAACTCTGCCTGACAGACTGTGGACAACTTTTTTAAAGCTTTGGAGATTCTATATGATGACCCCGCCGATGCCAAGTTACACTCCCTGAGAAAGGGCCAGCAAATGGCGGAAGATTATTGCCCGAGTTATGGCTCTGGTCAGTAGACTTCCACTGGAATGACCCAGCTTTGTGTGGGCAGTTTTGGTTAGGTCTGGCAGAGGCTATTAAAGATGCCATCATCAATCATTCTCTACTTGGCACCTTGGACGAAACCATGCAGGTTGCCATTTGTATCAGCTGGCAAATTTAGAAGAGATGCCCGGAGAAAGTAATCCCTTCTGAGACATCTGTTAAGGCCGAAGCCCTGGCCTCACTAACCCCCTAAAGTACCCATGCAGCTTGGGGCCAACAAGGTTACTGAAGCTGAGAGACGGGGACGCCGTACAGAAGGTCTGTGTCTTAATTGTGGTGGGGCCGGTCACCTGGTCAGATCTTGCCCTAAGAAACAGTCTCTGGAGACCTCCAGAGCCTAGATGGGGTCGAGTAGACCCCTTTAGGGTACAAGGCATCTCCTCTTAGGTCTGTGAGCACCGTATTAAACTGTGGTGCCGCAGGTAATGTCATGAATTGGGATCTGGCCCAATCCCTGGGAATTCCACTGCAATTCTTACCTCATCCCATTAGTGTGCTGGTCATAGATAACACCTCCCTTATCAGGGGCCTGATTCAGCATAATACCCCACCTTTGTTGATTAGAGTTGGGGCTAGTCATACTGATCAGATTAGTTTCCTATTATTGAAGATGTGTGAAGATTGTGTTGTGGCTTCCCTGGTTACAAAAACATAACCCCAAAATTGACTGGGTCACAGGGCAAGTGGTTAGGTTAGGGATCCCAGTGCTTTCAGGTTTGTCTGGAATTATTATGTACCTTCCCCATAAGCTGACTTTGTGGATGTCTATGAACAGGCGGCTGACTCTCTCCCATCTCATAGGGCCTTTAACTGTCCCATCAATCTTCTTCATATAATGCACTTTTCATGCACTTTAAACGGCTGCTTTGTGCATTTTTTACACAGGTTTAGGTGACTGGTAACCCATAACTACCATCCTGGGGGTGCTTGAGATAACTTAAAAAATGAAAGTGGTTCTCAAAAAGAAGGTTGGGAGCCCCTGTTCTTCTTGGTCTTAAATGTGTAGGAAATATGCATAAAAACAGAAAGAAACAAAGAACTCAAAGCCTGTGATTTGAATTGTAAAAAATACTGAACCTTTCATAAAAATAGCTAAGATATCTTGTTTGTAATCAGACGTTTCCTATTCTGAATCAGAAAGAATGTATAGTTCTGTTTATTCTGCTGCATGATATATTATCAAAAGACCCACAGTGCTTTGTGGAAGCAAAGGGATGTTGTGCATACAAAGTTCAGAACTGCAGAGAAATGGGACTCAGATGGTCAAATAAAAAAATCAAAGGCAGGTGTTGTGCTCTGTGATCCGCAACAGCAATGAAATAGATCAGTGAATAAAGGAAATTCCCAAATCCCAAAGGAAATATTTTGAAAGGGTCTTATTTGGACTAGTTGCACAGATACAGAGAACACATTCACATTATTTATCAATCAATAATATTATCTAAATACTGTCCAAAATGATTCCAATATATTTCCAAAATATCTCCTATACATAATGGATCCATTATGAATCAAGTCTAGAGGTGAGGTAAGCATTTAGAAAAAGAGACAATCCAGTTTTGAGTTATATTCAATTCAATTCATTTTCAGGCTTGCCAGTAATTTGATCTATTGATTTGAAAGTAGTGGTGGAAAAATAAAACACCACGTCCCACCTTTTTTAAAAAAATACTTTAAGTAGACTAATGGGTCCTAGGCTTTACTAGAGGATCCAGAGCAAGGCCAGCCTTAGGATGGAAGACGCTCTAGGTTAGCGCCCTCCCAACACACTTCTGCGCTTCCTCACTACTCACCTACTGTCCCACATGGTTGCCACTAGGGTTAGCCGGAAGTCCCCTGCAAATTAGCTAGCATTAGGCCTGATTCCTGACACAGGTACCCACTCCCAGAAGCAGTCCCTGCTATTTGCTGCCAGTTCATTGCCCTATGTCGGGTGGTGAACTTGCTGACATTGGGGAAGTTCCTTTAATATCACGCATGATGCTAAGAGCAAGTGGCCCAGCAGTCATTTTTAAAGGTTCACTTTTAAGTGGACAAAAACCTGTATTACCTGCAAGCTAACAGGGTTGAGTGCTGAGGCTCCTTTAAGTCTTTAGTAACCTAATTGCCCTGCTGACTTGCACCTCCCAGGTTAGTTATAAAATGGTCTGAGCAGCTGCCACTCCCCTCTTGTTCACTTTGAATTTGTGCAAGCACATGGGGTGTGGGGTCTAGGCTGTATTGCAAGGTCTTGACCCTTCCACCCCATGGCTTGCACATGAGGTTTAGGGCAACCTCAGGTAAGCTGCTCCCATTTTATCTCTTGCATTGTATGTCCCAAATGGGGCTCTCATAGATTAGAGTTAGGACTGCACCCATAGAGGCACCTTGGCGTGGTGGTGCAGCTTAGCATACTTCTGCAGATGTGTGTGACCAAGCCTCTGTTTTTACCAGGTTTAGAGACAGATTATAGGTTGGTCTGCAAGCTAACAGGGTTGAGTGCTGCGGCTCCTTTAAGTCTTTAGTAACCTAATTGCTCTGCTGACTTACACCTCCCAGGTTAGTTATAAAATGGTCTGAGCAGCTGCCACTACCCTCTTGTTCACTTAAAACCTGTATTTGCCAGCCCTAAAGTAAAAAATAATTCAAAGTTGACTGATTCTCTACTCCCCATGTGTAAAGCCACATGGGATTCCTGGTCTACTACCCTCAAAAGTGTACCTATGGTGCACAGATGAGAGAAAATGGGGTGCCAGCTACTTCCTGCTATCTATGTCAGGCTCTTTTGAAAAAAAGATTAATATATACAGAATAGAATGCTGATTGGATGAAAGCCTGTGCATGTTCTGTGGGATTGCTTGCAATGTGGGTATGTCGGTAATCCCAGGGGGGTTCACACAGTGGGCCATCCCACATGGGATGCCCCAGGGTTAGGGAATCAAATTTTGTCCACTTTAAAGGGCGGAACATAGGTGAGTATGGCACCCTTT
Source organism: Gastrophryne carolinensis (assembly GCA_027917425.1). NCBI lineage: Eukaryota > Metazoa > Chordata > Amphibia > Anura > Microhylidae > Gastrophryne > Gastrophryne carolinensis. The sequence continues at coordinate 307,190,237 of CM051239.1, read as the reverse complement.
CCCTCTGACCCAACCAACCGTGCACCGACAACCAGCTCCAACTGACACCCCCCACCCAAAGAAGACAGTAAACGTGTCAGGCAAGTGAATGGCGAACCAGTTAACTGAGCAGATTGCGGGCGAGCCAGCGGTCTGGCAGGTTAGGGCATTGAGCAGGCAGGTGCAGCTGCATGGTGTCACTCTGACAGGGGCCCCTCAATCACCCCACATCAAGCAGGATGCAGAATGTACCCCGATTACCCTATAACTGACAGTGCACAGTATTCCCCACCACAGTGAGCATTTACACTTACATAGTAATGTAAGTTGACTTTTCCTTTACATTCACTCCACAAGACGCAAGCATAACAATTTTGGATCCAAGCTAATAGACACCCCATCCAGTACCGTTTTTATTTAGAATGATCTACTCTTTTTTATATAAAATTTCACCAGGCTCAGAAATTATGTGTATTGACCTTTACATGGGATTTGAGAATTCACTGTTTTTGGTTAAGTTAATGCTTAAGCTAATTTGCATGCAATTTATACAGTAATATATACTTGTAGTAAAATAGCTTCTTTAATATTTCCTGCCGTGTTTCCTTTGCTGTATTCCAACTTCCTCAGAGGCCTCCTCAGCATAAAATATAGTAATTTAACTATACAAATGTATCATATCTGGTATTTGGTTTACAAACCAGGTTTTCAACTGATGTTTTCTTGGATTGTCTGGCTTTGTAATATTTCCATTGGCATTTGGGAATCTGATTTAGAGTGGAGGGTGGCTAGGGGAGTAAAAAATAAATACATATTTTTCACACCATAAGACACACCTAGGGTTTAGGGGAGGAAAATAGGAAAAATAAATATTCTGAACCACATGATGGGCTAAAATACCCCTTCCAAGAACCCAATAGCAGGCAGTGTGCAGAATATCCCTCCCCTCAAAAATACCCATAACAGGCAGCATCCAGAATCTCCCATATTAACCCCATAAATGCAGTGTGCATATTCATTTGCCCTATAACAGACAGTGTTGACAATCTCCCCCAATTACCCCATAACAGGCAATTGCACAGAATCCCCTCCAATCACCCCATAGCAGGCTGTATGCAGTATTTACCCCAATCACCCCATGATGGGCAGTGCACAGTATCCCCGCCCCCTCTCCCCACCAGAGGGAGTGCAGCAAACCCCCTGAGCTGACAGAGAGCAATTACACTTACAAAGTATGGTGAGTGGACTTTCTATTTTTTTGGGGGGGGGGGGGGCATCTTATGGAACAAAGAGGCTGATTTATTAATAGCGGCAGGTAGCGACAGTTGAGCGACTGTAGCGGTATTTTCACAGCGCCCGCTAGTAGTCGCTGTGCTTGGCCGTTGTTCGGTTGTTGATAGCGACTCAGTCGGTGTGCAGTAATGTTGAATACAAGGTGATGAGTCGCTATTTGACAGGTTCCACGCTTTATGGGAGCGCATGATAGCGACTGGCCATAGCGACCGGCTCCCACCATATTCATTAACAAATCACGCTCCAAAAATTCTTGCGCTGTGAAATGCATGTTTAAACCCCAGAGCGCTGGCGGCGATGGGTTAAAAGTAGTTTTTTAACCCCCAAACAACCATATTTTGGGAAACCAAAAACAAGTTTATAAAAACATTTTGGAATATGAATACATTAATATCAGACCTGTAATATCAATTCTGCACACATTTTTTTTTTATTTTTTTCTTACCTTAAAAAAAATATCTAACATGGCAGAAGTGGTAACAGAAATTTTCACATTAAAAAAAAAAAAAAAAAAATTAATAACAATTAATTATGAATATTTAAAGAATGTTCCATTGAAATGCATTGGAGAGCGCCAGGTAGCGAGAGGTCATACCTGGCGCTGTTCAAGGTCGCTCGCTGGCGCTGTGGGGTGAGGCTGGAATAATGATGAATGAGTCGCTATCTGGCGCTATCTCAGTCGCTAAGCAGGATCGGCTTGATAAATGTGTGATTGTGGTGGGGAGCCGGCGTTCTCGTGGCGGTGACCGTCATTACCGTTCGCTCACCAGTCGCTACCTGGCGCTATCCCTTGTTAAATAAGGGCCAAAATGTTTGTTACTGAAAAAAATCTATTTTAACACAACTAAAATGTTTTGATTGCGTCTCCATGTCAACAGCAAGCCTAACAATTTGGCAATCCAGCTAATTGCCACCCAAACAGTACAATTTTTATTTGGCAAGGAAGATCTTAAAGTGGACCAAAACCCAGCGCAATCGACCCTGTAATCTATAAGATTATTGGGCCGATCAATTCTCTCCCCCTGGGGCATCCAAAAATGGTCCAACGGTGCATATGCGAGCTGCGCCTGCATTCCCTACTATCCCTTTAACACCGGCTGGCCTTAGACGCCGACTTAGATGGTGTGACGTCAGCAGCTTTGAGTGCGCTGATTGGACGAGCAGCCACTCATGCACCATAGGACCGGAAAGAGGTAAGGGAGTTAGGCCGATCTGGGGGGTTTCACACAGCGGGGCACCCCCGATTGGGGAAAGGACCAAAACCCCGGATAGTCAAAATTCTGGGTTTTTGTCCACTTTAAGAGTGATCTACTCTTTTTCTATACAAAATTTTAACAGGCTCAGAAACGAAGCCTATTGTTGTATAAGTTGTATACGTTGTATTCCAACTTGAGGAAGTTAGGAATGTGTGTATTGTTTTTGACCTCCCTAAAATATAGTAATTTAACTACCGTATTTATCGGCGTATAACACGCAGTTTTAAAACTAAAATTGCAAGCTTAAACCCTGCCTGCGTGTTATACGCCGATACTGCGTGTTATACGCCGGGTCCCAAACTACCTGCTCCAGCTGATTCACCGGCGCCCATGATACTCATAGAAGTGCAGCATCCATTTCATGGCAGCGTCGGCGGCTCTCTAGCTACCCTGCCTGATATAACCCCTACCTTGCAGCAGTGGCGGCAGCTCTCCAGCCACCTGCTGTTCGCTTTAAACCAATCATTGAACAAGCGGCGGCTGGAGAGCCGCCCGCTGCCTGATTTAACCCCATCCTAGCAGCAGCGGCTCGCAGCGGCCATAGAGCCGCCCGCTGCCTGTATTTTTTCTCCATCATTGCGGGTGCTTACCTTTTCGCCCGCCTGCTCTCTGGTCCCAAGTGTACGCGCCGGCATTCTCCCAATCAGCTGTGAGTCCGCAGCCGCCCGCGCTGCTGTTTTAAAGGCTGCTCCTCAGGACCCTCCGAGGCCACCGTACTTCTGACGAGTAACGTCCCTGACGTTACGCTGAGGACGTTACTCGTCAGCGCAATTAAAGAGTGACCTGAGCCTGCTAGCGACACAGGCCAGGTACTGTGGTGAAAACAAAAACATAAAGAAATATGGGTTTATGTGGGGGGGCTTGTTATGTGGCGCAGGGGGAAAGAGTATGTGATATGGGGGGTGGGGTTATATGGTACAGGTGGTATCAGGACTATGTGGTACAGGGGGATTAGGTTGTACAGGTGGATCTGGGGGGGGGGGATTAGGTGGTACAGGGGGATATTAGGTGGTACATTTATTTTTAATGAAAAAAATTTTTACTCAAATTGTTGTGTTAAAATGGGGAATGCGTGTTATACGCCGGTGCGTGTTATACGCCGATAAATACGGTATACGAATGTATCATATTTGGTATTTGGTTTACAAACCAGGGTTTAACTGATGTCTTCTTGGATTGTCTGGTTTTGTAATATTTCCACTGCCAATTAGGGTTTGTAATATATATATATATATATATATATATATATATATATATATATGTGTGTTTGTTAATATCTACTAATAGATTCTTTTGTTTTATATCTTTGTGGTATTCAATAGTTGCTTTAAATGGGTTTGGGGATTGTACATTATTAATAAAAAAACCCAAGCTCTAACCTCTGTAACCTTTAGATAGTTATTTAATATATATATTTAATATACATTTTTTTAATAACTTCAGAAATTAATTGCTTGAATATTCCTTTAAAGCAGACCTTCACCCTAAATAAGAGCATATCTTATATGTTCCTCACCCTGTACATACAGATTGCTCACATTAAATATCATCCTACCTGCCTCTACTGCATGTTATGAGCCTTTAAACATCCAAGTTAGCGGCTCATGGAGCATCAGGCAGCCTGCAAACAGGAAGTGTCTTCTGACTGTGTCGCTCTGCATTCTGGGATTGCTGACCTTTCCCTGACCCCAGCTCTGCTCTGAAAGCACAGCACTTTATCCCTCTGTCCTCTCCTCAGTATGTGTGATGCTTCTGAGTCAAGATGGCGGGCCCGTATCCTAGAGCCCTGAACAGAGTTGTGCCTAGTGGGGGAGAGAATAATACGTAAGTGACTAAAAACCTAAAATGTATTAATTTAGATGCTGGGGAATAGTTTTTTAAGGGTTTGGCTTTTTCATTAAATGATGCTGAAGGTCCAGGTTAAAGTGGAACAAAATCCAAGTTTTTGAAATGGGATGCCCTGCTTTGTTAAATCCCCCAGTTCGCACAGTAAAACTCACCTCTCCTCAGTCCAACAGCAACTGCATGGGCTCCCATCCAATCAGAGCCCTTTGCCTTGTTTACATCCTTCAGCAAAGGGCTCTCGATAATTTCAACGGGGAGGGGGCAGGAGCGTGCGTACAGCTCAAGGATGCACCGGCTACGGCACTTTGTCAAATTGGGAAGACCAGTGGCCGGCCCTGGAATCTTTTAGATACAAGGACTGGCCGCACAGGGTTTTGTTCCGCTTTAAATCATGTTTTTTAAACATCCATACAACTACTTGACATTGAATTTAATAAATATATGTCTTTTACAGGCTATATATTTTTTACATTTGCTACTATAAGTCTTTTTACATAAAGATAGCATATACTAAAAATTATATAAAATTCATTATAAAATGAATTATATATACAAAATTAGTTCTCTCACTCTTTTATGATAACTTGCTTAAATTTTAAACTGCCTATATAAATAATGCATCGACTATAATAATGATAATGAAAAAATAATTCATTATTAATATTCACAATTTTAATAAGAATGTACATTCTATAATATATGGAAGATTTAAATATTTATAGTTTTACAGGTTCTAATAAAACAAATTATACCATCTGCATAAAAAACATTTTATGTTTATCATCTTTCTGGAGGTAATTCTTTGGTTGCACAGGGTTTCCCTAAAAAGTGTATAAAAAATCAGAATAAAAAACACATTTTCCTAAAATATCAATATGCAAAAAAACAAGTTAAATCCGAAAGCGCAAAATCCCCTGAGCAGAACAATACCCATATCTTGTTTGTAATTTTTCTACTGTTTTTTAAAATATTTGTAAGTAAAAAAACTAAAAAAAACGAAAAAATTATTCTTTTTTTATTTTGTCTCATTTATTTTAAATAAAACATCTATTTTATTAAAGAAAACCATATGGAATGTAAAAGTCCCATTTCTCCTGATTACAAAGGTACCACATATGTATCGATAGCCCCCCGTTCCTGTCCAGGAGACCCCCCAAACTGAAAAGAGCACTTTATATTATAAAGAGGACCAAAACCTGTTTTGCCTGGCCCTATGGTTGGGCAGGCTGATTCATTATTAGCGGCAGGTAGCGACAGATGAGCGTCTGTAGCAGGCACTTTCAGAGCGCCCGCTAGTAGTCACTGTGCTCAGCCGTGGGTCGCTACTTCATAGCGACTCAGTCGCTGTTCAGTAATGGTGAATACATTGTGAGGAGTCGCTATTTGACCAGTACAGCGCTGTATGGGAGCGCATGGTAGCGACTGCTCATAGCGACCGACTCACACCATATTCAGCAAAAAAACAGCTTCACAAATCTCTGGCGCTGAAAAATAGTTGTTTGAAGCCCAGAGCGCAGGAGGCGGTGTGTTTAAAGTCTGTTTTCAAGCATCTATCAACTAGTAACAAAGCGAAAACATATGGAATTACATTGTAGTAACATTGTAACATGAACACTTTAATGGCAGACCTGTAATGTCATTTTTGAGGAAATATTTTAAAAATGAAAAAATTATGAAAAAACTGCTATTTCAATGCCTAAAGAGAAGAAAAGGATCGTCCATTGAAATGTATGGGAGAGCGCCAGGTAGAGAGAGGTCATACCTGGCGCTGTGCAAGGCTGAACGCTGGCGCTGTTCGCTGAGGCTGTGAAAATGATGAATCAGACGCTACATGGCGCTATCCCATTCGCTAACCAGATTCTGCTTGATAAATGTGTAATTGCGTGCCGTGTCCGGCGTTGACCAGTCGCTATCTGTTGCTACCTCTCATTAACCAGGCGCTACCTGACGCTATCCCTTCTTAAATAAGGGCCTAAGTGTGAAGGTAAAATCCAAAAGGATCCCCCTGTATACTCACCTTGACCCACACTGCGTGTGTGGCCCTCGCCTGGGGCCCCTGCTCTGCCAGCTTGCCATGGCCCTCAGAATGAAATGCCTGACAGTGGGGGTGTGCAGGATTCAATTGGTGATATGGCTAAGCAGAGCAAAGCTTAGCAACAGCAGCCAGCTGCACCCTCTGCCATGTTTGGTTCTACTTCAAGACATTAGAGTCTGCTGGTCAAAGCTAGCATGAAGATTGGGAAGACCCTCGGAGGCCCACACATTCACCGGGCAATAGATGATCAAGATGGATACTGGTATATGGTGAGGCCTGGGCTTTCCACACTGTGGGGCATCTCAAATCGGGGGTGGGGGTACTAAAATAGTATTTTTATCCACTGTAAATAAAATATGGAACTTAATGTGTTAATGTCTCTTTACATACAGTTAATTTTCATGTATCCTGCTCTGTGTCTACTAAATTCATTAAATACATTAACATCTCTTTTGTGTTTGTTAGGACTGAGAGCAACTTGACCTTTTCAAAAATACATTTTTCTGAGGAAATTATTATGTTCTTGTGGTTTACTTAGGACTTTCTGGGAATGAAATAGCCCTGTGTATTAGCTGTACACAAAAAGCATGTTTTCATTTGTTCTTTTAATATTCATTCTTAGTGACTGTCCAGGCAAATGAAAATAACTAGCACCATATATCTTATTGCCCGAGGGCTGCATCCCTTGTAGTCTCGTGGGCTGAGCCAGTCTAGTTGCAGTGCTCTCAGCCCCAAAGCTGAGTGTGAGATCCTGGGGTTTGGAGGCTGACGTCATTTATTACCCGGCCCGCAGTTTTGACAGCCACCAGCGGGTGTCAGCAGAGCCCTGGCTGTTCTTTCTTCCCCTCTATTGCTGCACCTGGTGTGAGGCTTAATTAAGTGGATCCGCCCTTAACCTGGTGCAGCAGGATTTTGGTTTGTGTGTTTGTTTGAGTTCCTTGTGGTCTGTGCCTCTAGTTCTCTGAACCGGGCAGGCTGATTCATCACTAACGCCAGGTAGCGACAGATGAACGTCTGTAGCAGGCATTTTCAGAGCGCCCGCAAGTAGTCACTGTGCTCAGCCGTGGGTCGCTACTTCATAGCGACTCAGTCGTTGTTCAGTAATGTTGAATACATTGTGAGGAGTCGCTATTTGACCAGTACAGCGCTGTATGGGAGCGCATGTTAGCGACTGCTCATAGCGACCGACTCACACCATATTCAGCAAAAAAACAGCCTCAGAAATCTCTGGCGCTGAAAAATGCTTGTTTGAAGCCCAGAGCACAGGAGGCGGTGTGTTTAAAGTCTGTTTTTCAGCATCTATCCACTAGTAACAAAGCGAAAACATATGGAATTACATTGTAGCAACATTGTAACATGAACACTTTAATGGCAGACCTAGAATGTCATTTCTGAAGAAATATATAAAAAATTAAAAAATTGTGAAAAAAATGCTTTTTCAATGCCAGGAGAGGTCAAAGAATTTTGATTGTGATTTTTTGAAAAAAAACAAATACCCCGTTTAAAGAGAAGAAAAGGTTCGTCCATTGAAATGTATGGGAGAGCGACAGGTAGCGAAAGGTCATACCTGGCGCTGTTCAAGGCTGAATGCCGGCGCTGTTCGTTGAGGCTGTGAAAATGATGAATCAGACGCTACATGGCGCTATCCCAGTCGCTAAACAGATTCTGCTTGATAAATGTGTAATTGCGTGCCGTGTCCGGCGTTCACCAGTCGCTACCTGTCGCTACCTCTCATTAACCAGCCACTACCTGACGCTATCCCTTCTGAAATAAGGGCCTAAGTCTCTGTCGGAAACTAGTGGCAAGCAGGCCTCTTCCTGACATCCCTGAGGCTGCTTGGCTGCCTTTGGTGAGTATAGAAGCATCTTAGGGTTTCCTCTGTTTGCTTGTATGTTGTACTTATGTAAGTTAGCTTTGTTTCTTTGCTACTGTTGATCTGAGCTTTTTCTTTCCTTTTGCCTTCATTTAATAGACCATCTTTTAGCCACATTTAAGAAAATGAATCTGGTCAGCTCCTCTAACAGCGCCATGTAGCATCACATGTATAAATCCAGGCGGCTCAGTGTATAGCGCCAGCACTCTAGGCTCAGGAACGCCATGTAGTACCTGTCGCTCTGTAGCGCTCTCCCATACATTTCAATGGGGCTTCATTAGTTGTGTATAAATAGCGTGTTTGGCAATTAAAAATTGGGGTTTTTTTTGCTCGAAACATTGTGTGACCTCTCCTGGCTGCAAACAAACACTTTTATACATTTTTGGGACTTTTTATATTTTTATACAGAATTGTTATTACAGGTCTGGCACTAAAGTGTTATTGTCTCAGTGTTAAAACAATGTCATTCCATGTGTTTTCGCTTTGTTACAGGTGTATATGTGTTCAAAAACACTTTAATCACACAGTGTCTGGCACTGTGACCAGATTAGTGACCAGATTTAGAGTGCCGACAGTGTGTGTGTCTTTTTTTGATAAGTATGGTGTGGAGTGCCGAGAGACGGTTGCACTGAGCTGGAGCTACCTCTCGCTCGCTGCAGCGCTGTACTGGTGTTAGAGCGCCCAACACACATCACATTCATCAATGACAGCCAGGTTTCCTCAGCGACTGAGACACTCTGTTACAGTGTCCGATACCCGCTTACAGCGTCGACTAGCAGTCGCTGTAAGTGCCGCTATACAGACGCTCATCTGCTCATACCTGGAGGCCGATTCATTAATAGCGCCAGGTAGCGACAGATGAGCGCCAGTAGAGTGATTTTCACAGCGCCAGCTAGTATTCGCTGTGCTTGGCCGGGGTTTGCTTGTTGACAGCGACTCAGTCGGTGTGCGGTAATGTTGAATATGGGGTTAGGGGTCGATGTTTCACAGGTTCTGCGTTGTATGGGTGCGCCTGACAGCGAATGGCCAGAGTGAACGGCTCCCAGCATATTCATTAACAAATCACGCTCAAAAATTTCTCGCGCTGTGAATTCCTTGTTTAAACCCCAGAGCGCTGGCGGCGATGTGTGTAAAGTAGTTTTTAACCCCCAAACAACCTTTTTTTTTTAAGTAAAAATTATACAAGTTTTTCTAAACATTTTGTAATATGAATACATTAATATCAGACCTGTAATATCAATTCTGCACAATTTTTATTTTTTTATTTTTTTACTTAAAAAAAAATCCTAACATTGCAGAAGTGGTCACAGAATTTTTGACATTAAAAAAAAAAAAAAAAAAAAAATAGCAATTTATTAGGATTATTTAAAGATTGCTCCATTGAAATGCATTGGACAACGCCAGGGAGCGCCAGGTCATACCTGTCGCTGTGATGGGATTATCAGCGGCGCTGTTCGTTGCAGTCGGCTACATGATGAATCCCGCGCTAGCTGACGCTCTCGCCGGCGCTAGCCTCATTTAGCGTGATAAATGCTTCATTGTGACCGCCGCCGGGCGTACTTGAGTCGGTAGCCGCCGTTAGCTGGCGGTACCTGGCGCTCGTCAGACACTACCTGGCGCTAGCCCTTGATAAATAAACCCCCTGGCGCTAGTAAGGGATCAGCCTCCATGTAAAACCTTAGCATTGCAGCAATCTACAAAATGTAGATTCTATTTCTTGCCAATTGTGATTGATAAACCAGCCCTATTTATCAGACAATGGTATCTAGAGATAAATGAACCAGAGTGAACAATGGCATTAGAGTCCAGAGAAAAACAATGGTATTCACAGATGAATCTGAGTTACAACCTTGGGAAAACATGCAAAATGTCCCTATTAGCCCAATTGTCTAAAACTGGCGTGTAACAACTAAAATAAATCATCTGAGTAATGCAAGACCTAATTGAGAAAACAATATTGTTACCTAGGCAGGAATTTCCGGAAAATGATACATTATTTTGCTTTTGTTCAGCAGAGTTTGGACTAAGAAATGTTTTGTTTGTCATGGGGTCCCGCTCTCGCCCTTAAAAATAAAAAAACCTGGCTTGGGGACCCTTTTCACCAGCAAAACCAGCCTGGGAACAAGCTATGTGGACTGGTAGACCAGGGTGTGGAGGCTGAGTGGCCGACCCCTGTCCTGAAGGCTACTAGCCCACATAGCCCACATGGGCCATGGGCTCTTCTGCACTCCCCTGGGATGCAGTTAATAAGGCAGGGCATTTTGGCAAGTCATCCACTTGCTCGGAGGTGACTTGCCAGCTCCTCCTGCTCTGTGAACTGGTATAGGGGTCTCAAGGACCCCTTATCAATTCACAAAGTGTTCAATGTACAAAACAACACACACACACTTTCAAAGTCCTTTATTCATGTTTTTTAATTACTACCTACCTCTGAGTGCTGTCTCGTGCCATCCGATCTCTGGTGTCATCCTACTTGCTGGTGAAAAATCCCCCCTCTCTGTGTCAGTGAGCAAGATTTCAGAAGCTGGCCCTGTTCTCTGCCCGCTGAAGACCCCAGAGGAGACCCCCAGCACTATATCCTGGATGGATATTTTTGGCTCTTAAAGGGGTAAACGCCAAGCATTTTGCATCTACTTAATCTGTTAAAGGGTTTAAGGGACTTTGCTGCTGTGAGTTTAAATAGCAGCAGTTACAAGCAAAAATTTAGAGCAGAATTTGATGCACCTTTAAGTACTTCACATTTTGTATTCACTGCGGTTTTATTACCGGGACAATGGCTAGCAACATTGCAGGTCTTGTTTAGTGTACAATGTGACATGTATGTACAACTGGAGCAGCAGTTTCTGGTTTAATACTGCTTTGAAGTCACTTGTTGAGAAGGATATCTGCAATGCAATGAAATGCTATATCAAGGAGAGTAAAATGTGGCAGATGCTCTCATTGTCTCCCTAAGGGGTGATTCAGCACTAAGTGAAAATAGAACACTACTATTTTTTTCACTTAAAGGGAGGTTCTTTATAACCTCAGCAGTCTGCAGAACTAGTTTCGCATCAGGCTTTGTCAAATGTTCTTCTGCAAACTTCTGGCCCTGAATTTTGTGTTGAGGCTACAGGAGATTTTCTTCTCATCCATGAAGACAATATTCGTGCATGTGTCGCTGAAAAGTAGAACAATGTACCACAACTCCAGAATCTTCTAAGTCTGCCTAAATGTCTTGATTGGGTGTTTGACTTGCATTGAAGCAATCCTACAAATAGCTATTTTATTTTGAACATTTTTGTTCTGCAGATTAAGGAACTGCAAAGTGCCACAGCATGGTCAGGAGGCAGTTATTCCCTGGATGATGAGGAAAGCACCACTGAAAGTAAAGATATAGAAAGAATAAGAGGAACACCTTGTACCAGGTGTCTTCCACTCTGACAGCCATTCTATTTCAGGTGCCACTTGGTGAGGGTCCAAGTCCAGGAAGTTGAGATTAGCATGAGATAAGGTTAGACTGTAGAGTAGTAGCACAGCAGGGTAGAAAAAAGGGTGGGGGGAGATGGGACCTATGTTGGAGGCAGCATAATACTACATGGGAGCACTGGGGGGAGGGATATGGGACACAAGGAGAGACAGCTTTGGGGCACCCCATCCATGCCATGGAAGCAGCTCCTCACATTTCTGGGCCTCAAAACGTCACTGGTCCACTATTTTTAGTTCCATGTGTGGCCAATTTGCTCTTCTAACTCTTCCAACTTCCTCAAGACTCCACGCACAGCCGATTCTCTGCTGCTTCGACACTGTCGCCCCACTGGCATCTTTTATTCTGGAGGAAACAGATCCCCCATTCCTGTACCTTGGTGCCCTGTCAAGGGTGATGGTGGGCCACAGGGTAAAAAACTTTAATACAAAAGAGGTGGAGATTCCATGTCCCTCCCCTCCAGTGATATAGATAGTCACATGGGGGGATTCCACAGAGGCTCTAGTATAAAAGCTTCCCTCTCCTACAGCCTACCATTAACCTTGGCTGGACACCAAGGTGCAGAGTAGGACCTCAGCCCACTGGACCAGGAGAGAGCCTTTGAATGAGTGGACCATAGCAGAGGATACTGGTAAATTTAGTTCAATATTTTTTTTTCTATTTGGTGTCTTTTTTTAACTACTTATGAACGGGACCCCATACTAACTTAAATGGTAGGGGTGGAAAAGAATATTTGTATAGAGCAATTGCTTCCTCTACATTAGTAAAGATCAACAGCGGCTCTGCTCCTACTACTCATCCTTGAAGACAAAGCAGAGCTGCTGTTCCTCTGCTACAGTTGGTATACTGCTAAAGTTGCTTCTTTTGATGTCCGTCCCATATGTACTGCATAGGCATTTGACAGCAAATCTGTCTACTCGCTTATGGCCCTGAGTGTAACACACGCTTCCTAACTGACCTTCTGACTGACCTGCTCAGCTTTCCAGGTCCTAGATACTGACCTGGTTTTGTGGAAAACTCTACTTCCTAAGATTGTCCATGCAAAAATTATACTTGTATACCTTTTGTCAGCAGGTTTTGTGCCATCCGGCTTGATCTCTTTCTCATTTTTGACAGTGCACCATCAGTCAGTGATGCTTAAACGCCCCGAAGAAGGAAGTGTACCTGGCAGACCCCTTCCATTGCAGTGAATACTCTGTCTAGAATGAGGAAGAGATGGACAACCGGGCCTGGGTGGCATGGGATTTAATAAGACTTAGAGTGCCAGAGTAGGATCTATCATCTGTGGGGGACAACAGGTGGTGAGTATAAAGGTTGTTTATTTTTCCTGGACAATGAGTTTAATAAAAGTCCTCATTTTATCTCTAGTTTCCTAATAGCTTCTATGAGCCTTAGACATTTATGCCTACCCTTAATGGGTAAACCTAATCGCAATAATTCGCCAAAAATCAGCTGACATGATGCCTGTCTCATGTGCCTCTCCTCCATCTCCAGCAGTGCAGGGTAAATGCCATTGCAGGGCTTCAAAATTTGCCCCTTTTTCGATTTCATTGTTCGAGGACCAGACAAAAAAGTTGTCCTATAGGCGCCCTTGGTTCTCCCAGCGTGAGCGAGCACAGCAGGTCACAATGGTCCCTCAGCTGTTTCTGACATGCCCTTCCCAGCTCAGTTACAACCCAGAAATTGAAACAAAGAAATTAGCTTGAATATGGGTATTTCAGATCAGATCAGAGATCTTCTGGTGTTTTGAAATGGCTCATTTTATACTGTTCCCAAGGGTGATAAGGAGAGAAAGTTAATTTGTGCCTGGACTGGAAGTAGTTCACATAGGTCTGACCAAATGATTTATTAATAGAAATAAATGCAAACCTCCTTTTTATCCACCACATTTTTGATGAATCCCTATTCTAGGTAAGATTATGGAGCACAATATTCAGTTAGAGGTCATTGAGAGATTGCAAATATGTTTTAAATAAGTGGACAGGTAACACATTCAATTCCCCTTTCTCTGCTTCAATTTGGTCAGCTCTCCATAAATAGGAATCCATATAGCATACTATACTCTCCTGGAAACCCCTAGAAATCACGCATTTCTTCAATATATAGGCACTGAGAGGACCACCTCTCCAAAAGGAATCAGATTTTGACCCACCTCTTACAGTAAAAACTTTAGTAAAAACTTACAGTAAAAATTCTTTTTGTGTAAAGGTAAAGGGAACCAGATACAAAGTCTATATCAGATAGCATTATTCCACTCCTTGATTAAGTACATCCAGCCCTATATAACATAGTATTATATCATAGCTAGATTAAATAAACCCTTACCTACATTTTGCATGCAATGAGAAATACTTCACATGTGGTAGATGGTTCCTAAAGGAATATAATTATATAGAGTGGTTCATTAAGAAAAACTTAAAAGCTCCTTTGGACTACCCTTGTGGGTAGCTTTACCCCGTCTCCCCTCAGCGTAATCCCAGCATGTCAAATGCTTTGTTTCAATTATTTCTGTAGCCAGATGGACTATAGTTAGCAAATGGTAGTCTCATGATGTCTTAATTCCCGAGAAATTAATTAAGATTAAAGAAATTCAGACCAGTGAAGGCCCCTAGGGTGTTGCAGACAAATGTTTAGATAAAAACAGTGAGGTTTGGAGTGAGGTTTTGCAGTGAATTCTGGAGGTGTTCACTGAACATAATGTATTCCATGAAAGCTGGAACAGAATATGTTTACAGACCTGTATGTGTTATGTTCTTCTTTCTGAAGAACATAGTTTGCTTGGGTAACAATCATTGTTAGTACAGTTGATCAGGCTGGTTCATCTGATGGGTGTGGTACAACGGAATTTCATGGTAGGTCTAGTGATGCTTAAAAAACTTGTGGCGGGGGTCCGGTGAGTCCAATACGTATAGCTGACTGAAAATCTGGATGATTATTCGTGATCAGGGAAGTGTAGCCTGATAAGTGGTAAACATCTTAAAGTGGACCAACACCCGATGCTGATCTTATAGATTCCCGGGCCGATCAGCATCGGGCCTGCGGGGCACCCCGGAGCGGGGGAGGTGAGTTTTTGGGGCTTTCTAGGGGGTTTTACACAGCGGGGCCCCACCGAAGTGGACCAAAACCCAGGATAGTCAAAATCCTGGGTGTTGGTCCACTTTAAATGGCCTGAAAATGGTCTGATGGGTGACAAGATTGCTGCTTAGGTTAGAGGGCTCTTGTGGGTGGCAGTAAAGCTAATAGGACTGGAATTGTGGTCTGTTGAGTAACAAATTAGATTGAATGGTCTGGTTGCTTAGTGGGTGACAGTAGCGCTGGTTCTAATTCTAATTGACTTGGGGCCTAATGGCTTGGCAGTAATGGGCTGGGGGTGCTCTAGTGGGTTACAGTACACAATATTTATAATCATCATATCTATCATATACGTATATTGTATACTATAATCCAGGGGAGTTCATTGTGCACCTATAAAGCCCATTTAAAGCCTGGAATGCACTCAGGTTTTTTTTTTCAACCTGGTGAATATGCCGAATGTCATGGGGGCCATCAACCACATGCATTTGGTATGCCCTGTGGGTGACCTGATTAGAGTCGGTAGTGTGGCTTGCAGCAGGGGGGTGCCTGTACCCCGAGTGGTTGTGCCTGGGCCTAGGGCTGTGCTGCCTTGGCCGGGGTGCTGCGTTCCCATGTACCATGCTTGGCTTCCAGGCTCTGGGGTGGCATCAACCTCATGGCATGGGGAAGGTCGGAGTAAGCACTGCTACAAGTACAGGTGTCAGGTGAGTGCTTTTATACATATATATATTTTGGGTAAATGGGCACCAATTTAGACTTCATGGACGTATGCACGACGGCCAGCACACTTCCAGAATCTGTCACAGTGCTGGAAGAGACCCTCTGCAACATGCCAGCATTCCTGTTCACTGCTATGAGCAGGAATACATAATGCTGGTAAAAACCCATGCTATGCCATGCTTTGTCAAAACAGGCGAAGCATGGCTATTATGGCCACAGAGCACCGAGATTCAAGGACTCTGTAGCAACATACGGTTGGAAACGGGTACCAACTCGGTTTCCAAGGCCAGTTCACAGGCAAAAAGTGTAATTGCTTGGCTAAATCGAAAGCTTACGATTGTGTATGCTTGACCAAGAAATTCTCAGGGTGCGGCTGAGAATAATACAAGAGTTTGCAACTTCCCTGTTTCCAAGTTGGCTTACGCAAAAAAAGATGCAATCGCGGAGAGGCTTCTTGTGTTCAAGGCAAACAAGCTGCACAAATCATTTTCTTATAAAGGATTAAATGTATAGATGAAGTACAGTCTGTCTGGGTCAGTTTTCTGTCCCTTTCTACTTTTGGTTTCTTGTGTTCAGAGTAAAATTTGTCAGCTAATTGTTCATTAGAGTGATTGTAAATAAGATAGTTCATGCTGTGTGAATTCAGGAAGCAGCAGCCACCCTCTGGGCATGTGGCTTGCCTCTCCCTTTCCTCTGAACTCGTATAGGGGTCTTGGACTCATAAGCAGTTAACCAGTAGTAATGTTTTAAAAAAAGGCAACACACAAAACACTTTATTCCATTTACCAATACTCAACTCTCCATGTATCCCTGCCTCTGTTCCCTGCCATGCAACGTTCTATCCAAGGTCTGATGGGTATGGGGCTCCCTCCAGGCCTGGAGGGTCTGCACCCCCCCCCCAAGGGTAATGGTGGGGCCGTCGCAATGGATGGTTTTATACTCCAGAGACAGGCCTCTGGTGTCTCCCCTCAATTCTCTGTGTAACTGTGCCGAAGTGCATATTTGTCTGGCCCAGGGGCCAGCTAATCAGTTTGTGAGCCCTGAGATACTAGGCTTTATTCCTGGTGCATGGGGCTGGTAGCCTAGAAGTGTTGGGAATATGTTTATGCCTGCACAGTGCACACATACACATACAGTATATACGCACATGGGAATGCATCTGTGCTCTGTGTTGGACCTGCTTTCAGGAAGTTTGCATTTGTTCACATGTTCATTTTTTAAAATTAAAATAGACTTCTATAAAAGACAAAAGTCTGCTCTTTTTTCTCACAAAACACACTATTTTTTAATGACCTTTACCAAATTAGGCCCCAAGCCTTTACACCACCAATTGCTACCTAAAGAAAGGTTACACTGACATCCTTAAAACAAATCTGTAATTTTATCCTGCTTTTAGTTTCATGTGCTTAATCCTAATTACAGCAATTTGTCAACTCAGAATAATGAATTAACTAGATGTTGTCCTGTTTTTTTATCAATACTGAAGACTGATCACTTTTTACAATTTCCTAAAATGAATAAAAATTTCCAAAGAACCTGGTAAATTAGCACTAAAAATACTTTTTCTTCCTTAAACTGAACATGCTTGTCATGCCATAGATAAAAAGTTTTGCATCAGTCATAAATTGTGTGGATACTCTTCTCATATATATTCTTTCTGTTAATGGGAAATATAGCTTTGCCTGATGTATGGGAAGTATGACTGCTGCAGAACTGCAAGTTTCATAGTCTCACTGCTCTTAAAGAGAAGAATCCCCTTCTATGTTGGTGGAGAAAGCACCTTTCCTCTAACCTTAGTGGATGCCCTTAAACAGATTGTGGGACAGTTTTGTATTGACCCCAAATATATTTATACATAGTTATTAGATCACCCCTCAGGCATCTTTTTTCTAAACTAACTTTGACACTATTTCAGGGTACTCTAGCCCCCCCACTCCTTTTATTAACTTAGTTGCCCTCCTTTGAACGTGCTTCAGTTATAATATGTCCTTCTTAAGCACAGGTGCCCAGAACTGTACACAGTGTTCCATATGGGGTCGGACCAGTGACTTGTACAGGGGTAAAATTATGCTCTGGTCATGAGCACCTATGCCCCTCTTGATGCACCCCATGATCCTATTTGCTTTGGCAGCTGCTGCCTGGCATTGGTTACTACAGTTAAGATTATTGTTAACTAAAACCCCTAGGTCCTTTTCCATTGTTGTTTTGCCAAGTGTTTCTTTATTTAGTGTGTAATTATAGCAGATATTTCTCCTTCCCATGTGCATAACCTTACATTTATCTGTGTTAAACTTCATTTGCCATTTAACTACCCATGCTCCCAATTTATCTAAATCTGTTTGTAGCTGCCTTCTGTCCTCTTTTGTTTTAATTACTTTACACAGATTAGTATCATCTGCAAAGATTGAGAGTTTACTGTTTAATCCGTACCCAATGTAATGAATATATATATATATATATATATATATATATATATATATATATATATATATTGAAGAGAATTGGTCCCAGAACTGACCCTTGTGGTACTCCACTAGTAATGGTGACCCAATCTGAATATGTACCATTGATAACCACCCTCTGCTTCTGATTATTAAGCCAATTTCTCACCATTCTGCTCATGATTTCCCCCAGTCCAAGCATTATCATCTTTTGTACCAGTCTTTTATGTGGCACAGTATCAAATGCTTTAGCAAAGTCAAGATTTATGATATCCAATGACTCCCCCTGATCCAATCTTGAACTTACCTCCTCATAAAAGCTGATTAGGTTTATCTGGCAGGAGCAATTCCTCATAAATACATGCTGATTTGGAGTAATAAGTTCATTTTCCCCAAGATGCTCCCTTAAAAAAACCTTCAAACAGCTTGCCCAGCAAAGATGCTAAACTTACTGGTCTGTAGTTCCCAGGTTCCCCTCCTAGATCCCTTTTTGAATATTGGCACCACATTTGCCAAGCGGCAATCCCTCGGAACAGCTCCTGTAATTATTGAATCCACAAATATTAGAATAACGGTTTGTCTGTACATAACTCCCCTGAAACACAAGGATTTATGCCATCTGGCCCCGGTGATTTATCAATTTGTATCTGCTTGAGATGGTGCTGGACTTCTTTCTTGGTTAGACCAGTGACATTTAATGGAGGGTTTGGGTTATTGCTCTGCATTTTACCTGGCATGTCACATTCTTTAGTAAATATAGAAGCAAAGAAGTTATTTAGTAAATTAGCTTTCTCCTCATTCCCCTCAATAGGTGTTCCCCTCCTTGCTTTTCAGGGTGCTCACATCCTTCATTTTTTTACCTTTTTAGTCAAAAAAGTTGTTAATCCAAAGTACACATTGACCCTGAGGCATGATTTCTAGAACTATATACCGCAGATGGTCCTGAAATCATTTATGTCATTTAGATATTTAATGAATACTTACCTAAATACCTTTAATATTTTTTTCCCATATTTCTGCTTTGATTTTAACCTTCAACACAAAAAATAAAGTCAAATGTAACATTTTTGACATTTAGCGAACATAATAAGAAGGTCTACTTCCACTTAGCAAAATTCATAAGGTGATGCTTTGTTAAATGACAACTTCTATCCCATTGGTTTTAAAAATTCTCTTTTCTCAGACCAGTGCTGGCAGATACAAAAAATACATTCTGACAGATCACTTTCTTGTTTTACTCCTCTTCAAAAAAAGAAAAGATTTGAATATTGAAGGTCGGACATGGTATAAAAACTTTTAACAGAGAAGCTTTATTTACTTCACACATTTAATGTAATTCAGATAATTACTCTCTCAGGTAATGCAGTCATCCAATACTAACGTAATCTCAGCAAAGTGCTCTTGTGATTTGTGAGATGCAATGTCCTCAAAATGTATGCACTCCCCTATCTTTTGTATTCTATCCAAGTTCTGGAGATCCTCGGCCACCTTCCTACTTCAAATCTATTAGGACTAAATGTATACAATTTGTATGGGCAGAAAAAAACTCAAGAATCTCACAAGACCCTCTTACATGTCTAATGTAGGAGCCCACCACTCTTAGTATTTGTATACTTACTGCACAGCTGAGTTAAGGGCATTGGAAGAATATCGATGTGTGTGCAAGCATACCATGGCCATACATGCCACCCCAAAAAGGACGGAAGGACACGGAAGGACAGACTGAGCTGCAGGACACAGGGGATCGTCTACCTGGCAGTACTGGGCACCAGGGCCTGGGCACGGCTTTAGGTAGATGGAAAGTGGTGAGAATCAAATATGAAAGTCCAAGCAACATGTTGAGGCTGGAAGCAAAGAAGCATAGTCAAAACTAGTCGTAGTCAAAATACAGAGAAGCAGTCCAAGGGTGACCCAGAAAACAAAGTCCAAAAAGTCCAAAGCCAAGGGTTAAAACAAGGAATCCAATAAGAGAAAGGACAATCCAGGAAAACAGAAATCAAGGGGCAGAGAATATCCAAAGACAATCCAGAAATTTCATAGTGCAAGGCACTTCCTTATAATGTAGGTTGGAGCCGATGAGGAGGCATGCATGCATCATGTGTTCACACTAATCACACCAAATACAGCACATCTAAAAGTGGACCAAAACCCAGGATTTTGACTATCCTGGGTTTTGGTCCTTTCCCCCAGGGCACCCCGATTGGGGGTGCCCCGCTACGTGAAACCCCCAAGATCGCCCGAGGAAACTCACCTCATCGCGGTCCTACGGCGCATGTGCGGCCGCTCGTCCAATCAGTGCGCTCAGAGCTGCTGAGCTATGCACAACTGAGCGAAGTCTTAGCAGAGCTCTAGCAACTGCACCACCTGCTTCCCTCTAACAGGGAGTGTGCCAGCGCCGGCCATTCACAAATGGCTGGCGCGGACACGCACCCTGCTAGAGGGATAGCAGGGATGTGGACATGGCCCGTGCATGCGCCGTTGGACCAGGAAGTAAGGTAAGTGTAGCGGGCGACCTGGGGGGGTTTCACACAGCGGGACATCCTGATTTTAGATGCCCGGGGGGAGGGAATGGATCGGCCTGGGAATCTTATAGATTCCCGGGCCGATCCCGCTGGGTTTTGGTCCACTTTAGATGCAATGAATCCAGATGGAGCACAGGAAAGGCAGTACTGGCCACCTCTGTTACCAGAGGGTAAATTAATAATACTTGATATTGATATTTGCACGTTATTAGTTTCAGACTACATGCAACATTGTTTTATCTTATATCTGATAATAAATTCTATGGCCTCGATTCAATAAGGTAGAAAATAGGTAGAACAAAATTCTCATGGTAGTAAAAAATTCAATTCATGAGAAAAAGGTCTGAGAATGTCACTGTTACTGAATCACTAGATAAAAAGACAATGAAAGTCAATGGCAGCTTTTACTACAGTGTAGAAAGGAGTAAACAGTTCTCTACTTTTCTTAGGAGTAAAAAAGTGCCATTGACTTTCATTGTTTTCTTAGCTGGTGATTCAGAAACAGTGGAACTCAGGCTTTTTTTCTCATGAATTGAATCTTTTACTACCATGAGAATTTGTATCTACCTTTATTGAATCAAGGCCCCTATATGTGTATAGTATGTATTTTATTGTATGTATGTGCATATGGGTGTGTACCCTTTATGCTACTCTTGAATACTGAGCAATTTAACATCCCTTTGAAATAAGCACATGTCCAGCATTGCCTTCTATAACGATGCGCAGCCATGGAGCGCCTCTTCAGGGAGATTGTATAATAATGTTTATGGTTAGCCATAAGGTGAGTTCTAGACTGGTACAGGGTAGTGACACGTCTCCCTGTAGTCAAAAATGTTAACTTTATTCAGGCCAAGGAGGGCGGGGGTCCCTGGGTTCTTCTTTGAAATAGTCACCAAAGCTACTGTAAGCATAATACATTTTTCATTTTTCTATTTCAGCCTTCCTTCAGTCCTTCATTATATAGTATACCCAGATAAAAATCACTCATTTTAAAAACATATCCAACATAGAATGATGGCACAGCAGCACCAATAAACTTAAAACACAGAAAGACTGCCCACCAAAACACACGTGTATGACCAGTGACAGGTTTCGGGAATCAGATCCTCTTAAGATTTAGGGGATCTGATTCCCAAAATGCATCAACGGTCATATTAAAATTGATGTTTTATTAAATCTGTTTAGAGCAGGATATTTTCTTGCCACGGTCTCCAAGGATCTTAAACATGAGTGCCACTCTCATGATGATGTGCTCTTTAAGTGGACCACAAGTCCAAAATTATTTATTCATCTTTTAACAAATGCCCCCTGAGGGATACTGATTTATAGAGTTGAAGATCCTTAGGAAATCACAGTTGGCCTTGGAACTCTGTATTTTCAGGCATAGGAAATAACCCTGCACTGCAATAAAACCCATTGAGGGAAGTGCGGCAGCTGCATGTGTGCATAGCTGGAAACCATTGAGTATCTGTAATGCTTGGTTCACTGATGGCATAAAGGGTTAGGTTAGATTAGTTTAATTACCCTGTGGACCACATAGATCAACTTTAAATCCCCTTTGGTACTCCCTCATTTGAGGTCTGGGTCTAAGGTCCCCGAGGCAATTCAGATAGCTTCACATCATTTTTTAAAATTCCTGCCATGGTCTATTTTCCTCCACTTAATTGTGTCCTATGCATCTGCCAGTGGCCTGCA
Organism: Gastrophryne carolinensis; assembly: GCA_027917425.1. Classification (NCBI taxonomy): domain Eukaryota; kingdom Metazoa; phylum Chordata; class Amphibia; order Anura; family Microhylidae; genus Gastrophryne; species Gastrophryne carolinensis. The sequence goes on along the minus strand of CM051239.1, from coordinate 307,168,040 downwards.
AGGTGCTGCTGGGTTTCCAGCAGCTTTGCATTGTCAGTTATGTAGATTAAAACAGACCAAAACCCATGAAACCTGTGAAATACATTTGACCAAATGCCCTGCCGATACTCTCTTCTTAGGATTTAGAACTAGAAATTGATAAATTCACTCTTCTATTGTCCTGTAACACTATACTTTTTGCTGTCCCTCTCTGTCGGATGGCAGGGGATCAGTCATTGCATAGGTTGGGCAATGACGTCACACACAACAGGGACAATTTAAGGAGGGAGCTGAGCTTTACAACTAAAACAGGCGGCATTATGTGGGATTAGATTGAAGCAGGAGCAGAGAGAATTGGCAAAAGGTACTGTTAATGGTGGGAGCAATTCAGGGGATGCTAGTTAAAAATGTCGCTTCAAATCCAGGCAGCAGCATAGCCGGGATGCTTGAAAATAAAAAGCCTCCCAGGTGCTCCAAGATGTACGCAGTCATACAACCAGGTGAAAATCGGTAAATAGGAGGCATTTCAGCTTTGAATGGATGCAGGAGCAAATGTAAGTGCTCACAATGATTCAGTATCGTGCATGCAGATGGGACAAGTGAGGTTTGGAGAGTTTATTTTCAACTGTGGTAGGCTGCTGGAACTGCTCAAGTTTTGGAATGTGACTATAAGAACACCACTATTCAATGCATGCATATGGAAAGATAACAGTGCCAGAAAACAAAAAGCGGACGCACCTGGGCAAATGCAAATGCCAGGAAAATGATGCAAAATGGCACAGTTTATAAATTGGGCTCTAAATGTTGTTGACAAAGAAACAGCACAAGATTTCACAGCTCCTAAGCATTCTAAAATGTTGCTGAACAGTGTTGGTACGGATTTGTTCTTATTTTCAGCCATCCTACAAAGTTCATTCCATTGTTAATTTGTCAAACTTTGTCCATTTCCAGTTTCATTACGACAAACTTAATGTTTGAGAAAATGGCAAAGCCTGATTTGAAGCTGAATTCTGATTAGCCTTTTGGAATGAGTCAGTGATAAGTTTTTTATAAAAACCCATTTGCTTACAAAAGTGTAATCAGCTTGAATGTATCCTAATCAACTGTGTATAAATTCACATGCTTCTTTTGCGATCATAAACAGATAGAACATGCAAAATATCTTTTGTATCTTTTATAGTTAACGCATAAAACATTTTAATTATGAATTCATTTATTATGAATTCACTTTCAAGTTCATTTAATCAACTGTTTAGGCTGCCTAATGCAAGTGTTTTTTTACATGGAGAATAATGTTCTTTTACTTTGATAAAGTTTAATAAAGTGATATAAAAGAGCGTGAAAGACATGTTTATGAAATGACTTTTATTTTACAATTAATGATTTATGCAGAAGGTCACAATGTCAATTTTAGAAGGTGGCATGCAGTACACCAGACTGCTGCTCCCATTTTTTATTTACCACCTGTCAAATACTGATAATTATTAGAGATGAGCGAGTAGTATTCGACCGAGTCGGTAGTCGATCGAATACTACGCTATTCGTCATACTCGATTTCGATCGAGTACAGCGGCGATGGCGCACTCACAATTCGTTTCCCCGTTTGGCCCGTTTTTTAAACCAATCACCATGCAGGGGGGGTGGGACAGGTCCTGGGAGGACGCTGGCATAGCGAGAATGGCGTCTAGACACATTGGCTGGAAAAACCATGTGACCTCGAATCTACAAAACTCAGAACTTCCTCTTCGTCAGCATTAGCAGCTTGAACTTAGTGAGGGATAGACGCTCACAGCAGGGAAAGACAGGCTGTCGCTGGCAGGGCCCCAGAAGCTCGGAATCTCGCATTTACCACCATATATACCAGCTACCAGAAGACAAGAGAGTCATTAAGAGCCCTTATTAGGGCTACTATGCTGAACGGTATATAGCTCATATGTAGGCAGGCAGGGCCCCAGAAGCTCAGGATATCGCTTTTACCACCATATATACCAGCTACCAGAAGACAAGAGAGTCATTAAGAGCCCTTATTAGGGCTACTATGCTGAACAGTATTTAGCTCATATGTAGGCAGGCAGGGCCCCAGAAGCTCAGAATATCGCTTTTACCACCATATATACCAGCTACCAGAAGACAAGAGAGTCATTGAGAGCCCTTATTAGGGCTACTATGCTGAACAGTATTTAGCTCATATGTAGGCAGGCAGGGCCCCAGAAGCTCAGAATATCGCTTTTACCACCATATATACCAGCTACCAGAAGACAAGAGAGTCATTAAGAGCCCTTATTAGGGCTACTATGCTGAACAGTATATAGCTCATATGTAGGCAGGCAGGGCCCCAGAAGCTCAGAATATCGCTTTTACCACCATATATACCAGCTACCAGAAGACAAGAGAGTCATTGAGAGCCCTTATTAGGGCTACTATGCTGAACAGTATTTAGCTCATATGTAGGCAGGCAGGGCCCCAGAAGCTCAGAATATCGCTTTTACCACCATATATACCAGCTACCAGAAGACAAGAGAGTCATTGAGAGCCCTTATTAGGGCTACTATGCTGAACAGTATTTAGCTCATATGTAGGCAGGCAGGGCCCCAGAAGCTCAGAATATCGCTTTTACCACCATATATACCAGCTACCAGAAGACAAGAGAGTCATTGAGAGCCCTTATTAGGGCTACTATGCTGAACAGTATTTAGCTCATATGTAGGCAGCCAGGGCCCCAGAAGCTCAGAATATCGCTTTTACCACCATATATACCAGCTACCAGAAGACAAGAGAGTCATTGAGAGCCCTTATTAGGGCTACTATGCTGAACAGTATATAGCTCATATGTAGGCAGGCAGGGCCCCAGAAGCTCAGAATATCGCTTTTACCACCATATATACCAGCTACCAGAAGACAAGAGAGTCATTGAGAGTCCTTATTATTAGGGCTACTATGCTGAACAGCATATAGCTCATATGTAGGCAGGCAGGGCCCCAGAAGCTCAGAATATCGCTTTTACCACCATATATACCAGCTACCAGAAGACAAGAGAGTCATTGAGAGCCCTTATTAGGGCTACTATGCTGAACAGTATTTAGCTCATATGTAGGCAGCCAGGGCCCCAGAAGCTCAGAATATCGCATTTACCACCATATATACCAGCTACCAGAAGACAAGAGAGTCATTGAGAGCCCTTATTAGGGCTACTATGCTGAACAGTAAATAGCTCATATGTAGGCAGGCAGGGCCCCAGAAGCTCAGAATATCGCTTTTACCACCATATATACCAGCTACCAGAAGACAAGAGAGTCATTGAGAGCCCTTATTATTAGGGCTACTATGCTGAACAGTATTTAGCTCATATGTAGGCAGGCAGGGCCCCAGAAGCTCAGAATATCGCTTTTACCACCATATATACCAGCTACCAGAAGACAAGAGAGTCATTGAGAGAACTTATTAGGGCTACTATGCTGAACAGTATATAGCTCATATGTAGGCAGGCAGGGCCCCAGAAGCTCAGAATATCGCATTTACCACCATATATACCAGCTACCAGAAGACAAGAGAGTCATTGAGAGTCCTTATTATTAGGGCTACTATGCTGAACAGTATATAGCTCATATGTAGGCAGGCAGGGCCCCAGAAGCTCAGAATATCGCTTTTACCACCATATATACCAGCTACCAGAAGACAAGAGAGTCACTGAGAGTCCTTATTATTAGGGCTACTATGCTGAACAGCATATAGCTCATATGTAGGCAGGCCGGCCCCCAGAAGCTCAGAATATCGCTTTTACCACCATATATACCAGCTACCAGAAGACAAGAGAGTCATTGAGAGCCCTTATTAGGGCTACTATGCTGAACAGTATTTAGCTCATATGTAGGCAGGCAGGGCCCCAGAAGCTCAGAATATCGCATTTACCACCATATATACCAGCTACCAGAAGACAAGAGAGTCATTGAGAGCCCTTATTAGGGCTACTATGCTGAACAGTATATAGCTCATATGTAGGCAGGCAGGGCCCCAGAAGCTCAGAATATCGCTTTTACCACCATATATACCAGCTACCAGAAGACAAGAGAGTCATTGAGAGCCCTTATTATTAGGGCTACTATGCTGAACAGTATTTAGCTCATATGTAGGCAGGCAGGGCCCCAGAAGCTCAGAATATCGCTTTTACCACCATATATACCAGCTACCAGAAGACAAGAGAGTCATTGAGAGCCCTTATTAGGGCTACTATGCTGAACAGTATATAGCTCATATGTAGGCAGGCAGGGCCCCAGAAGCTCAGAATATCGCATTTACCACCATATATACCAGCTACCAGAAGACAAGAGAGTCATTGAGAGTCCTTATTATTAGGGCTACTATGCTGAACGGTATATAGCTCATATGTAGGCAGGCAGGGCCCCAGAAGCTCAGGATATCGCTTTTACCACCATATATACCAGCTACCAGAAGACAAGAGAGTCATTAAGAGCCCTTATTAGGGCTACTATGCTGAACAGTATTTAGCTCATATGTAGGCAGGCAGGGCCCCAGAAGCTCAGAATATCGCTTTTACCACCATATATACCAGCTACCAGAAGACAAGAGAGTCATTGAGAGCCCTTATTAGGGCTACTATGCTGAACAGTATTTAGCTCATATGTAGGCAGGCAGGGCCCCAGAAGCTCAGAATATCGCATTTACCACCATATTTACCAGCTACCAGAAGACAAGAGAGTCATTGAGAGCCCTTATTAGGGCTACTATGCTGAACAGTATTTAGCTCATATGTAGGCAGGCAGGGCCCCAGAAGCTCAGAATATCGCATTTACCACCATATATACCAGCTACCAGAAGACAAGAGAGTCATTGAGAGCCCTTATTAGGGCTACTATGCTGAACAGTATATAGCTCATATGTAGGCAGGCAGGGCCCCAGAAGCTCAGAATATCGCTTTTACCACCATATATACCAGCTACCAGAAGACAAGAGAGTCATTGAGAGTCCTTATTATTAGGGCTACTATGCTGAACAGTATATAGCTCATATGTAGGCAGGCAGGGCCCCAGAAGCTCAGAATATCGCTTTTACCACCATATATACCAGCTACCAGAAGACAAGAGAGTCATTGAGAGCCCTTATTAGGGCTACTATGCTGAACAGTATATAGCTCATATGTAGGCAGGCAGGGCCCCAGAAGCTCAGAATATCGCTTTTACCACCATATATACCAGCTACCAGAAGACAAGAGAGTCATTGAGAGCCCTTATTATTAGGGCTACTATGCTGAACAGTATTTAGCTCATATGTAGGCAGGCAGGGCCCCAGAAGCTCAGAATATCGCTTTTACTACCATATATACCAGCTACCAGAAGACAAGAGAGTCATTGAGAGCCCTTATTAGGGCTACTATGCTGAACAGTATTTAGCTCATATGTAGGCAGGCAGGGCCCCAGAAGCTCAGAATATCGCTTTTACCACCATATATACCAGCTACCAGAAAACAAGAGAGTCATTAAGAGCCCTTATTAGGGCTACTATGCTGAACAGTATATAGCTCATATGTAGGCAGGCAGGGCCCCAGAAGCTCAGAATATCGCTTTTACCACCATATATACCAGCTACCAGAAGACAAGAGAGTCATTGAGAGCCCTTATTAGGGCTACTATGCTGAACAGTATTTAGCTCATATGTAGGCAGGCAGGGCCCCAGAAGCTCAGAATATCGCTTTTACCACCATATATACCAGCTACCAGAAGACAAGAGAGTCATTGAGAGCCCTTATTATTAGGGCTACTATGCTGAACAGTATTTAGCTCATATGTAGGCAGGCAGGGCCCCAGAAGCTCAGAATATCGCTTTTACCACCATATAAACCAGCTACCAGAAGACAAGAGAGTCATTGAGAGCCCTTATTAGGGCTACTATGCTGAACAGTATATAGCTCATATGTAGGCAGGCAGGGCCCCAGAAGCTCAGAATATCGCTTTTACCACCATATATACCAGCTACCAGAAGACAAAAGAGTCATTGAGAGTCCTTATTATTAGGGCTACTATGCTGAACAGTATATAGCTCATATGTAGGCAGGCAGGGCCCCAGAAGCTCAGAATATCGCTTTTACCACCATATATACCAGCTACCAGAAGACAAGAGAGTCATTGAGAGCCCTTATTATTAGGGCTACTATGCTGAACAGTATTTAGCTCATATGTAGGCAGGCAGGGCCCCAGATGCTCAGAATATCGCTTTTACTACCATATATACCAGCTACCAGAAGACAAGAGAGTCATTGAGAGCCCTTATTAGGGCTACTATGCTGAACAGTATTTAGCTCATATGTAGGCAGGCAGGGCCCCAGAAGCTCAGAATATCGCTTTTACCACCATATATACCAGCTACCAGAAGACAAGAGAGTCATTGAGAGCCCTTATTAGGGCTACTATGCTGAACAGTATATAGCTCATATGTAGGCAGGCAGGGCCCCAGAAGCTCAGATTATCGCTTTTACCACCATATATACCAGCTACCAGAAGACAAGAGAGTCATTGAGAGTCCTTATTATTAGGGCTACTATGCTGAACAGTATATAGCTCATATGTAGGCAGGCAGGGCCCCAGAAGCTCAGAATATCGCTTTTACCACCATATATACCAGCTACCAGAAGACAAGAGAGTCATTGAGAGCCCTTATTAGGGCTACTATGCTGAACAATATTTAGCTCATATGTAGGCAGGCAGGGCCCCAGAAGCTCAGAATATCGCATTTACCACCATATATACCAGCTACCAGAAGACAAGAGAGTCATTGAGAGCCCTTATTAGGGCTACTATGCTGAACAGTATATAGCTCATATGTAGGCAGGCAGGGCCCCAGAAGCTCAGAATATCGCTTTTACCACCATATATACCAGCTACCAGAAGACAAGAGAGTCATTGAGAGCCCTTATTATTAGGGCTACTATGCTGAACAGTATTTAGCTCATATGTAGGCAGGCAGGGCCCCAGAAGCTCAGAATATCGCTTTTACCACCATATATATCAGCTACCAGAAGACAAGAGAGTCATTGAGAGCCCTTATTAGGGCTACTATGCTGAACAGTATATAGCTCATATGTAGGCAGGCAGGGCCCCAGAAGCTCAGAATATCGCATTTACCACCATATATACCAGCTACCAGAAGACAAGAGAGTCATTGAGAGTCCTTACTATTAGGGCTACTATGCTGAACGGTATATAGCTCATATGTAGGCAGGCAGGGCCCCAGAAGCTCAGGATATCGCTTTTACCACCATATATACCAGCTACCAGAAGACAAGAGAGTCATTAAGAGCCCTTATTAGGGCTACTATGCTGAACAGTATTTAGCTCATATGTAGGCAGGCAGGGCCCCAGAAGCTCAGAATATCGCATTTACCACCATATATACCAGCTACCAGAAGACAAGAGAGTCATTGAGAGCCCTTATTAGGGCTACTATGCTGAACAGTATATAGCTCATATGTAGGCAGGCAGGGCCCCAGAAGCTCAGAATATCGCTTTTACCACCATATATACCAGCTACCAGAAGACAAGAGAGTCATTGAGAGTCCTTATTATTAGGGCTACTATGCTGAACAGTATATAGCTCATATGTAGGCAGGCAGGGCCCCAGAAGCTCAGAATATCGCTTTTACCACCATATATACCAGCTACCAGAAGACAAGAGAGTCATTGAGAGCCCTTATTAGGGCTACTATGCTGAACAGTATTTAGCTCATATGTAGGCAGGCAGGGCCCCAGAAGCTCAGAATATCGCATTTACCACCATATATACCAGCTACCAGAAGACAAGGGAGTCATTGAGAGCCCTTATTAGGGCTACTATGCTGAACAGTATTTAGCTCATATGTAGGCAGGCAGGGCCCCAGAAGCTCAGAATATCGCATTTACCACCATATATATCAGCTACCAGAAGACAAGAGAGTCATTGAGAGCCCTTATTAGGGCTACTATGCTGAACAGTATATAGCTCATATGTAGGCAGGCAGGGCCCCAGAAGCTCAGAATATCGCTTTTACCACCATATATACCAGCTACCAGAATACAAGAGAGTCATTGAGAGCCCTTATTATTAGGGCTACTATGCTGAACAGTATTTAGCTCATATGTAGGCAGGCAGGGCCCCAGAAGCTCAGAATATCGCTTTTACCACCATATATACCAGCTACCAGAAGACAAGAGAGTCATTGAGAGCCCTTATTAGGGCTACTATGCTGAACAGTATATAGCTCATATGTAGGCAGGCAGGGCCCCAGAAGCTCAGAATATCGCATTTACCACCATATATACCAGCTACCAGAAGACAAGAGAGTCATTGAGAGTCCTTATTATTAGGGCTACTATGCTGAACAGTATATAGCTCATATGTAGGCAGGCAGGGCCCCAGAAGCTCAGAATATCGCTTTTACCACCATATATACCAGCTACCAGAAGACAAGAGAGTCATTGAGAGCCCTTATTAGGGCTACTATGCTGAACAGTATTTAGCTCATATGTAGGCAGGCAGGGCCCCAGAAGCTCAGAATATCGCATTTACCACCATATATACCAGCTACCAGAAGACAAGAGAGTCATTGAGAGCCCTTATTAGGGCTACTATGCTGAACAGTATATAGCTCATATGTAGGCAGGCAGGGCCCCAGAAGCTCAGAATATCGCTTCTACCACCATATATACCAGCTACCAGAAGACAAGAGAGTCATTGAGAGCCCTTATTATTAGGGCTACTATGCTGAACAGTATTTAGCTCATATGTAGGCAGGCAGGGCCCCAGAAGCTCAGAATATCGCATTTACCACCATATATACCAGCTACCAGAAGACAAGGGAGTCATTGAGAGCCCTTATTAGGGCTACTATGCTGAACAGTATTTAGCTCATATGTAGGCAGGCAGGGCCCCAGAAGCTCAGAATATCGCATTTACCACCATATATATCAGCTACCAGAAGACAAGAGAGTCATTGAGAGCCCTTATTAGGGCTACTATGCTGAACAGTATATAGCTCATATGTAGGCAGGCAGGGCCCCAGAAGCTCAGAATATCGCTTTTACCACCATATATACCAGCTACCAGAAGACAAGAGAGTCATTGAGAGCCCTTATTATTAGGGCTACTATGCTGAACAGTATTTAGCTCATATGTAGGCAGGCAGGGCCCCAGAAGCTCAGAATATCGCTTTTACCACCATATATACCAGCTACCAGAAGACAAGAGAGTCATTGAGAGCCCTTATTAGGGCTACTATGCTGAACAGTATATAGCTCATATGTAGGCAGGCAGGGCCCCAGAAGCTCAGAATATCGCATTTACCACCATATATACCAGCTACCAGAAGACAAGGGAGTCATTGAGATCCCTAATTAGGGCTACTATGCTGAACAGTATATAGCTCATATGTAGGCAGGCAGGGCCCCAGAAGCTCAGAATATCGCATTTACCACCATATATACCAGCTACCAGAAGACAAGAGAGTCATTGAGAGTCCTTATTATTAGGGCTACTATGCTGAACAGTATATAGCTCATATGTAGGCAGGCAGGGCCCCAGAAGTTCAGAATATCGCTTTTACCACCATATATACCAGCTACCAGAAGACAAGAGAGTCATTGAGAGCCCTTATTAGGGCTACTATGCTGAACAGTATATAGCTCATATGTAGGCAGGCAGGGCCCCAGAAGCTCAGAATATCGCATTTACCACCATATATACCAGCTACCAGAAGACAAGAGAGTCATTGAGAGTCCTTATTATTAGGGCTACTATGCTGAACAGTATATAGCTCATATGTAGGCAGGCAGGGCCCCAGAAGCTCAGAATATCGCTTTTACCACCATATATACCAGCTACCAGAAGACAAGAGAGTCATTGAGAGCCCTTATTAGGGCTACTATGCTGAACAGTATTTAGCTCATATGTAGGCAGGCAGGGCCCCAGAAGCTCAGAATATCGCATTTACCACCATATATACCAGCTACCAGAAGACAAGAGAGTCATTGAGAGCCCTTATTAGGGCTACTATGCTGAACAGTATATAGCTCATATGTAGGCAGGCAGGGCCCCAGAAGCTCAGAATATCGCTTTTACCACCATATATACCAGCTACCAGAAGACAAGAGAGTCATTGAGAGCCCTTATTATTAGGGCTACTATGCTGAACAGTATTTAGCTCATATGTAGGCAGGCAGGGCCCCAGAAGCTCAGAATATCGCTTTTACCACCATATATACCAGCTACCAGAAGACAAGAGAGTCATTGAGAGCCCTTATTAGGGCTACTATGCTGAACAGTATATAGCTCATATGTAGGCAGGCAGGGCCCCAGAAGCTCAGAATATCGCATTTACCACCATATATACCAGCTACCAGAAGACAAGAGAGTCATTGAGAGTCCTTATTATTAGGGCTACTATGCTGAACGGTATATAGCTCATATGTAGGCAGGCAGGGCCCCAGAAGCTCAGGATATCGCTTTTACCACCATATATACCAGCTACCAGAAGACAAGAGAGTCATTAAGAGCCCTTATTAGGGCTACTATGCTGAACAGTATTTAGCTCATATGAAGGCAGGCAGGGCCCCAGAAGCTCAGAATATCGCTTTTACCACCATATATACCAGCTACCAGAAGACAAGAGAGTCATTGAGAGCCCTTATTAGGGCTACTATGCTGAACAGTATTTAGCTCATATGTAGGCAGGCAGGGCCCCAGAAGCTCAGAATATCGCATTTACCACCATATATACCAGCTACCAGAAGACAAGAGAGTCATTGAGAGCCCTTATTAGGGCTACTATGCTGAACAGTATATAGCTCATATGTAGGCAGGCAGGGCCCCAGAAGCTCAGAATATCGCTTTTACCACCATATATACCAGCTACCAGAAGACAAGAGAGTCATTGAGAGCCCTTATTATTAGGGCTACTATGCTGAACAGTATTTAGCTCATATGTAGGCAGGCAGGGCCCCAGAAGCTCAGAATATCGCTTTTACCACCATATATACCAGCTACCAGAAGACAAGAGAGTCATTGAGAGCCCTTATTAGGGCTACTATGCTGAACAGTATATAGCTCATATGTAGGCAGGCAGGGCCCCAGAAGCTCAGAATATCGCATTTACCACCATATATACCAGCTACCAGAAGACAAGAGAGTCATTGAGAGTCCTTATTATTAGGGCTACTATGCTGAACGGTATATAGCTCATATGTAGGCAGGCAGGGCCCCAGAAGCTCAGGATATCGCTTTTACCACCATATATACCAGCTACCAGAAGACAAGAGAGTCATTAAGAGCCCTTATTAGGGCTACTATGCTGAACAGTATTTAGCTCATATGAAGGCAGGCAGGGCCCCAGAAGCTCAGAATATCGCTTTTACCACCATATATACCAGCTACCAGAAGACAAGAGAGTCATTGAGAGCCCTTATTAGGGCTACTATGCTGAACAGTATTTAGCTCATATGTAGGCAGGCAGGGCCCCAGAAGCTCAGAATATCGCATTTACCACCATATTTACCAGCTACCAGAAGACAAGAGACTCATTGAGAGCCCTTATTAGGGCTACTATGCTGAACAGTATTTAGCTCATATGTAGGCAGGCAGGGCCCCAGAAGCTCAGAATATCGCATTTACCACCATATATACCAGCTACCAGAAGACAAGAGAGTCATTGAGAGCCCTTATTAGGGCTACTATGCTGAACAGTATATAGCTCATATGTAGGCAGGCAGGGCCCCAGAAGCTCAGAATATCGCTTTTACCACCATATATACCAGCTACCAGAAGACAAGAGAGTCATTGAGAGTCCTTATTATTAGGGCTACTATGCTGAACAGTATATAGCTCATATGTAGGCAGGCAGGGCCCCAGAAGCTCAGAATATCGCTTTTACCACCATATATACCAGCTACCAGAAGACAAGAGAGTCATTGAGAGCCCTTGATAGGGCTACTATGCTGAACAGTATTTAGCTCATATGTAGGCAGGCAGGGCCCCAGAAGCTCAGAATATCGCATTTACCACCATATATACCAGCTACCAGAAGACAAGAGAGTCATTGAGAGCCCTTATTAGGGCTACTATGCTGAACAGTATATAGCTCATATGTAGGCAGGCAGGGCCCCAGAAGCTCAGAATATCGCTTTTACCACCATATATACCAGCTACCAGAAGACAAGAGAGTCATTGAGAGCCCTTATTATTAGGGCTACTATGCTGAACAGTATTTAGCTCATATGTAGGCAGGCAGGGCCCCAGAAGCTCAGAATATCGCTTTTACCACCATATATACCAGCTACCAGAAGACAAAAGAGTCATTGAGAGCCCCTATTAGGGCTACTATGCTGAACAGTATTTAGCTCATATGTAGGCAGGCAGGGCCCCAGAAGCTCAGAATATCGCTTTTACCACCATATATACCAGCTACCAGAAGACAAGAGAGTCATTGAGAGCCCTTATTAGGGCTACTATGCTGAACAGTATATAGCTCATATGTAGGCAGGCAGGGCCCCAGAAGCTCAGAATATCGCTTTTACCACCATATATACCAGCTACCAGAAGACAAGAGAGTCATTAAGAGCCCTTATTAGGGCTACTATGCTGAACAGTATATAGTTCATATGTAGGCAGGCAGGGCCCCAGAAGCTCAGAATATCGCTTTTACCACCATATATACCAGCTACCAGAAGACAAGAGAGTCATTGAGAGCCCTTATTAGGGCTACTATGCTGAACAGTATTTAGCTCATATGTAGGCAGGCAGGGCCCCAGAAGCTCAGAATATCGCTTTTACCACCATATATACCAGCTACCAGAAGACAAGAGAGTCATTGAGAGCCCTTATTATTAGGGCTACTATGCTGAACAGTATTTAGCTCATATGTAGGCAGGCAGGGCCCCAGAAGCTCAGAATATCGCTTTTACCACCATATATACCAGCTACCAGAAGACAAGAGAGCCATTGAGAGCCCTTATTAGGGCTACTATGCTGAACAGTATTTAGCTCATATGTAGGTAGGCAGGGCCCCAGAAGCTCAGAATATCGCTTTTACCACCATATATACCAGCTACCAGAAGACAAGAGAGTCATTGAGAGCCCTTATTAGGGCTACTATGCTGAACAGTATTTAGCTCATATGTAGGCAGGCAGGGCCCCAGAAGCTCAGAATATCGCATTTACCACCATATATACCAGCTACCAGAAGACAAGAGAGTCATTGAGAGCCCTTATTAGGGCTACTATGCTGAACAGTATATAGCTCATATGTAGGCAGGCAGGGCCCCAGAAGCTCAGAATATCGCTTTTACCACCATATATACCAGCTACCAGAAGACAAGAGAGTCATTGAGAGCCCTTATTATTAGGGCTACTATGCTGAACAGTATTTAGCTCATATGTAGGCAGGCAGGGCCCCAGAAGCTCAGAATATCGCTTTTACCACCATATATACCAGCTACCAGAAGACAAGAGAGTCATTGAGAGCCCTTATTAGGGCTACTATGCTGAACAGTATATAGCTCATATGTAGGCAGGCAGGGCCCCAGAAGCTCAGAATATCGCATTTACCACCATATATACCAGCTACCAGAAGACAAGAGAGTCATTGAGAGTCCTTATTATTAGGGCTACTATGCTGAACGGTATATAGCTCATATGTAGGCAGGCAGGGCCCCAGAAGCTCAGGATATCGCTTTTACCACCATATATACCAGCTACCAGAAGACAAGAGAGTCATTAAGAGCCCTTATTAGGGCTACTATGCTGAACAGTATTTAGCTCATATGTAGGCAGGCAGGGCCCCAGAAGCTCAGAATATCGCTTTTACCACCATATATACCAGCTACCAGAAGACAAGAGAGTCATTGAGAGCCCTTATTAGGGCTACTATGCTGAACAGTATTTAGCTCATATGTAGGCAGGCAGGGCCCCAGAAGCTCAGAATATCGCATTTACCACCATATTTACCAGCTACCAGAAGACAAGAGAGTCATTGAGAGCCCTTATTAGGGCTACTATGCTGAACAGTATTTAGCTCATATGTAGGCAGGCAGGGCCCCAGAAGCTCAGAATATCGCATTTACCACCATATATACCAGCTACCAGAAGACAAGAGAGTCATTGAGAGCCCTTATTAGGGCTACTATGCTGAACAGTATATAGCTCATATGTAGGCAGGCAGGGCCCCAGAAGCTCAGAATATCGCTTTTACCACCATATATACCAGCTACCAGAAGTCAAGAGAGTCATTGAGAGTCCTTATTATTAGGGCTACTATGCTGAACAGTATATAGCTCATATGTAGGCAGGCAGGGCCCCAGAAGCTCAGAATATCGCTTTTACCACCATATATACCAGCTACCAGAAGACAAGAGAGTCATTGAGAGCCCTTATTAGGGCTACTATGCTGAACAGTATTTAGCTCATATGTAGGCAGGCAGGGCCCCAGAAGCTCAGAATATCGCATTTACCACCATATATACCAGCTACCAGAAGACAAGAGAGTCATTGAGAGCCCTTATTAGGGCTACTATGCTGAACAGTATATAGCTCATATGTAGGCAGGCAGGGCCCCAGAAGCTCAGAATATCGCTTTTACCACCATATATACCAGCTACCAGAAGACAAGAGAGTCATTGAGAGCCCTTATTAGGGCTACTATGCTGAACAGTATTTAGCTCATATGTAGGCAGGCAGGGCCCCAGAAGCTCAGAATATCGCATTTACCACCATATATACCAGCTACCAGAAGACAAGAGAGTCATTGAGAGCCCTTATTAGGGCTACTATGCTGAACAGTATATAGCTCATATGTAGGCAGGCAGGGCCCCAGAAGCTCAGAATATCGCTTTTACCACCATATATACCAGCTACCAGAAGACAAGAGAGTCATTGAGAGCCCTTATTATTAGGGCTACTATGCTGAACAGTATTTAGCTCATATGTAGGCAGGCAGGGCCCCAGAAGCTCAGAATATCGCTTTTACTACCATATATACCAGCTACCAGAAGACAAGAGAGTCATTGAGAGCCCTTATTAGGGCTACTATGCTGAACAGTATTTAGCTCATATGTAGGCAGGCAGGGCCCCAGAAGCTCAGAATATCGCTTTTACCACCATATATACCAGCTACCAGAAGACAAGAGAGTCATTAAGAGCCCTTATTAGGGCTACTATGCTGAACAGTATATAGCTCATATGTAGGCAGGCAGGGCCCCAGAAGCTCAGAATATCGCTTTTACCACCATATATACCAGCTACCAGAAGACAAGAGAGTCATTGAGAGCCCTTATTAGGGCTACTATGCTGAACAGTATTTAGCTCATATGTAGGCAGGCAGGGCCCCAGAAGCTCAGAATATCGCTTTTACCACCATATATACCAGCTACCAGAAGACAAGAGAGTCATTGAGAGCCCTTATTATTAGGGCTACTATGCTGAACAGTATTTAGCTCATATGTAGGCAGGCCGGGCCCCAGAAGCTCAGAATATCGCTTTTACCACCATATATACCAGCTACCAGAAGACAAGAGAGTCATTGAGAGCCCTTATTAGGGCTACTATGCTGAACAGTATTTAGCTCATATGTAGGCAGGCAGGGCCCCAGAAGCTCAGAATATCGCTTTTACCACCATATATACCAGCTACCAGAAGACAAGAGAGTCATTGAGAGCCCTTATTAGGGCTACTATGCTGAACAGTATATAGCTCATATGTAGGCAGGCAGGGCCCCAGAAGCTCAGAATATCGCTTTTACCACCATATATACCAGCTACCAGAAGACAAAAGAGTCATTGAGAGTCCTTATTATTAGGGCTACTATGCTGAACAGTATATAGCTCATATGTAGGCAGGCAGGGCCCCAGAAGCTCAGAATATCGCTTTTACAACCATATATACCAGCTACCAGAAGACAAGAGAGTCATTGAGAGCCCTTATTATTAGGGCTACTATGCTGAACAGTATTTAGCTCATATGTAGGCAGGCAGGGCCCCAGAAGCTCAGAATATCGCTTTTACTACCATATATACCAGCTACCAGAAGACAAGAGAGTCATTGAGAGCCCTTATTAGGGCTACTATGCTGAACAGTATTTAGCTCATATGTAGGCAGGCAGGGCCCCAGAAGCTCAGAATATCGCTTTTACCACCATATATACCAGCTACCAGAAGACAAGAGAGTCATTGAGAGCCCTTATTAGGGCTACTATGCTGAACAGTATATAGCTCATATGTAGGCAGGCAGGGGCCCAGAAGCTCAGAATATCGCTTTTACCACCATATATACCAGCTACCAGAAGACAAAAGAGTCATTGAGAGTCCTTATTATTAGGGCTACTATGCTGAACAGTATATAGCTCATATGTAGGCAGGCAGGGCCCCAGAAGCTCAGAATATCGCTTTTACCACCATATATACCAGCTACCAGAAGACAAGAGAGTCATTGAGAGCCCTTATTAGGGCTACTATGCTGAACAGTATTTAGCTCATATGTAGGCAGGCAGGGCCCCAGAAGCTCAGAATATCGCTTTTACCACCATATATACCAGCTACCAGAAGACAAGAGAGTCATTGAGAGCCCTTATTAGGGCTACTATGCTGAACAGTATATAGCTCATATGTAGGCAGGCAGGGCCCCAGAAGCTCAGAATATCGCTTTTACCACCATATATACCAGCTACCAGAAGACAAAAGAGTCATTGAGAGTCCTTATTATTAGGGCTACTATGCTGAACAGTATATAGCTCATATGTAGGCAGGCAGGGCCCCAGAAGCTCAGAATATCGCTTTTACCACCATATATACCAGCTACCAGAAGACAAGAGAGTCATTGAGAGCCCTTATTATTAGGGCTACTATGCTGAACAGTATTTAGCTCATATGTAGGCAGGCAGGGCCCCAGAAGCTCAGAATATCGCTTTTACTACCATATATACCAGCTACCAGAAGACAAGAGAGTCATTGAGAGCCCTTATTAGGGCTACTATGCTGAACAGTATTTAGCTCATATGTAGGCAGGCAGGGCCCCAGAAGCTCAGAATATCGCTTTTACCACCATATATACCAGCTACCAGAAGACAAGAGAGTCATTGAGAGCCCTTATTAGGGCTACTATGCTGAACAGTATATAGCTCATATGTAGGCAGGCAGGGGCCCAGAAGCTCAGAATATCGCTTTTACCACCATATATACCAGCTACCAGAAGACAAAAGAGTCATTGAGAGTCCTTATTATTAGGGCTACTATGCTGAACAGTATATAGCTCATATGTAGGCAGGCAGGGCCCCAGAAGCTCAGAATATCGCTTTTACCACCATATATACCAGCTACCAGAAGACAAGAGAGTCATTGAGAGCCCTTATTAGGGCTACTATGCTGAACAATATTTAGCTCATATGTAGGCAGGCAGGGCCCCAGAAGCTCAGAATATCGCATTTACCACCATATATACCAGCTACCAGAAGACAAGAGAGTCATTGAGAGCCCTTATTAGGGCTACTATGCTGAACAGTATATAGCTCATATGTAGGCAGGCAGGGCCCCAGAAGCTCAGAATATCGCTTTTACCACCATATATACCAGCTACCAGAAGACAAGAGAGTCATTGAGAGCCCTTATTATTAGGGCTACTATGCTGAACAGTATTTAGCTCATATGTAGGCAGGCAGGGCCCCAGAAGCTCAGAATATCGCTTTTACCACCATATATACCAGCTACCAGAAGACAAGAGAGTCATTGAGAGCCCTTATTAGGGCTACTATGCTGAACAGTATATAGCTCATATGTAGGCAGGCAGGGCCCCAGAAGCTCAGAATATCGCATTTACCACCATATATACCAGCTACCAGAAGACAAGAGAGTCATTGAGAGTCCTTATTATTAGGGCTACTATGCTGAACGGTATATAGCTCATATGTAGGCAGGCAGGGCCCCAGAAGCTCAGGATATCGCTTTTACCACCATATATACCAGCTACCAGAAGACAAGAGAGTCATTAAGAGCCCTTATTAGGGCTACTATGCTGAACAGTATTTAGCTCATATGTAGGCAGGCAGGGCCCCAGAAGCTCAGAATATCGCATTTACCACCATATATACCAGCTACCAGAAGACAAGAGAGTCATTGAGAGCCCTTATTAGGGCTACTATGCTGAACAGTATATAGCTCATATGTAGGCAGGCAGGGCCCCAGAAGCTCAGGATATCGCTTTTACCACCATATATACCAGCTACCAGAAGACAAGAGAGTCATTGAGAGTCCTTATTATTAGGGCTACTATGCTGAACAGTATATAGCTCATATGTAGGCAGGCAGGGCCCCAGAAGCTCAGAATATCGCTTTTACCACCATATATACCAGCTACCAGAAGACAAGAGAGTCATTGAGAGCCCTTATTAGGGCTACTATGCTGAACAGTATTTAGCTCATATGTAGGCAGGCAGGGCCCCAGAAGCTCAGAATATCGCATTTACCACCATATATACCAGCTACCAGAAGACAAGAGAGTCATTGAGAGCCCTTATTAGGGCTACTATGCTGAACAGTATATAGCTCATATGTAGGCAGGCAGGGCCCCAGAAGCTCAGAATATCGCTTTTACCACCATATATACCAGCTACCAGAAGACAAGAGAGTCATTGAGAGCCCTTATTATTAGGGCTACTATGCTGAACAGTATTTAGCTCATATGTAGGCAGGCAGGGCCCCAGAAGCTCAGAATATCGCATTTACCACCATATATACCAGCTACCAGAAGACAAGGGAGTCATTGAGAGCCCTTATTAGGGCTACTATGCTGAACAGTATTTAGCTCATATGTAGGCAGGCAGGGCCCCAGAAGCTCAGAATATCGCATTTA
Organism: Gastrophryne carolinensis; assembly: GCA_027917425.1. Classification (NCBI taxonomy): domain Eukaryota; kingdom Metazoa; phylum Chordata; class Amphibia; order Anura; family Microhylidae; genus Gastrophryne; species Gastrophryne carolinensis. Next base: position 307,149,188 of record CM051239.1, on the reverse strand, counting down.
CCACCATATATATCAGCTACCAGAAGACAAGAGAGTCATTGAGAGCCCTTATTAGGGCTACTATGCTGAACAGTATATAGCTCATATGTAGGCAGGCAGGGCCCCAGAAGCTCAGAATATCGCTTTTACCACCATATATACCAGCTACCAGAATACAAGAGAGTCATTGAGAGCCCTTATTATTAGGGCTACTATGCTGAACAGTATTTAGCTCATATGTAGGCAGGCAGGGCCCCAGAAGCTCAGAATATCGCTTTTACCACCATATATACCAGCTACCAGAAGACAAGAGAGTCATTGAGAGCCCTTATTAGGGCTACTATGCTGAACAGTATATAGCTCATATGTAGGCAGGCAGGGCCCCAGAAGCTCAGAATATCGCATTTACCACCATATATACCAGCTACCAGAAGACAAGAGAGTCATTGAGAGTCCTTATTATTAGGGCTACTATGCCGAACAGTATATAGCTCATATGTAGGCAGGCAGGGTCCCAGAAGCTCAGAATATCGCTTTTACCACCATATATACCAGCTACCAGAAGACAAGAGAGTCATTGAGAGCCCTTATTAGGGCTACTATGCTGAACAGTATTTAGCTCATATGTAGGCAGGCAGGGCCCCAGAAGCTCAGAATATCGCTTTTACCACCATATATACCAGCTACCAGAAGACAAGAGAGTCATTGAGAGCCCTTATTAGGGCTACTATGCTGAACAGTATATATCTCATATGTAGGCAGGCAGGGCCCCAGAAGCTCAGAATATCGCTTTTACCACCATATATACCAGCTGCCAGAAGACAAGAGAGTCATTGAGAGCCCTTATTATTAGGGCTACTATGCTGAACAGTATTTAGCTCATATGTAGGCAGGCAGGGCCCCAGAAGCTCAGAATATCGCATTTACCACCATATATACCAGCTACCAGAAGACAAGGGAGTCATTGAGAGCCCTTATTAGGGCTACTATGCTGAACAGTATTTAGCTCATATGTAGGCAGGCAGGGCCCCAGAAGCTCAGAATATCGCATTTACCACCATATATATCAGCTACCAGAAGACAAGAGAGTCATTGAGAGCCCTTATTAGGGCTACTATGCTGAACAGTATATAGCTCATATGTAGGCAGGCAGGGCCCCAGAAGCTCAGAATATCGCTTTTACCACCATATATACCAGCTACCAGAAGACAAGAGAGTCATTGAGAGCCCTTATTATTAGGGCTACTATGCTGAACAGTATTTAGCTCATATGTAGGCAGGCAGGGCCCCAGAAGCTCAGAATATCGCTTTTACCACCATATATACCAGCTACCAGAAGACAAGAGAGTCATTGAGAGCCCTTATTAGGGCTACTATGCTGAACAGTATATAGCTCATATGTAGGCAGGCAGGGCCCCAGAAGCTCAGAATATCGCATTTACCACCATATATACCAGCTACCAGAAGACAAGGGAGTCATTGAGATCCCTTATTAGGGCTACTATGCTGAACAGTATATAGCTCATATGTAGGCAGGCAGGGCCCCAGAAGCTCAGAATATCGCATTTACCACCATATATACCAGCTACCAGAAGACAAGAGAGTCATTGAGAGTCCTTATTATTAGGGCTACTATGCTGAACAGTATATAGCTCATATGTAGGCAGGCAGGGCCCCAGAAGCTCAGAATATCGCTTTTACCACCATATATACCAGCTACCAGAAGACAAGAGAGTCATTGAGAGCCCTTATTAGGGCTACTATGCTGAACAGTATATAGCTCATATGTAGGCAGGCAGGGCCCCAGAAGCTCAGAATATCGCATTTACCACCATATATACCAGCTACCAGAAGACAAGAGAGTCATTGAGAGTCCTTATTATTAGGGCTACTATGCTGAACAGTATATAGCTCATATGTAGGCAGGCAGGGCCCCAGAAGCTCAGAATATCGCTTTTACCACCATATATACCAGCTACCAGAAGACAAGAGAGTCATTGAGAGTCCTTATTATTAGGGCTACTATGCTGAACAGCATATAGCTCATATGTAGGCAGGCAGGGCCCCAGAAGCTCAGAAGATCTCTTTTACCACCATATATACCAGCTACCAGAAGACAAGAGAGTCATTGAGAGCCCTTATTAGGGCTACTATGCTGAACAGTATTTAGCTCATATGTAGGCAGGCAGGGCCCCAGAAGCTCAGAATATCGCATTTACCACCATATATACCAGCTACCAGAAGACAAGAGAGTCATTAAGAGCCCTTATTAGGGCTACTATGCTGAACAGTATATAGCTCATATGTAGGCAGGCAGGGCCCCAGAAGCTCAGAATATCGCTTTTACCAACATATATACCAGCTACCAGAAGACAAGAGAGTCATTGAGAGCCCTTATTATTAGGGCTACTATGCTGAACAGTATTTAGCTCATATGTAGGCAGGCAGGGCCCCAGAAGCTCAGAATATCGCTTTTACCACCATATATACCAGCTACCAGAAGACAAGAGAGTCATTGAGAGCCCTTATTAGGGCTACTATGCTGAACAGTATATAGCTCATATGTAGGCAGGCAGGGCCCCAGAAGCTCAGAATATCGCATTTACCACCATATATACCAGCTACCAGAAGACAAGAGAGTCATTGAGAGTCCTTATTATTAGGGCTACTATGCTGAACGGTATATAGCTCATATGTAGGCAGGCAGGGCCCCAGAAGCTCAGGATATCGCTTTTACCACCATATATACCAGCTACCAGAAGACAAGAGAGTCATTAAGAGCCCTTATTAGGGCTACTATGCTGAACAGTATTTAGCTCATATGAAGGCAGGCAGGGCCCCAGAAGCTCAGAATATCGCTTTTACCACCATATATACCAGCTACCAGAAGACAAGAGAGTCATTGAGAGCCCTTATTAGGGCTACTATGCTGAACAGTATTTAGCTCATATGTAGGCAGGCAGGGCCCCAGAAGCTCAGAATATCGCATTTACCACCATATTTACCAGCTACCAGAAGACAAGAGACTCATTGAGAGCCCTTATTAGGGCTACTATGCTGAACAGTATTTAGCTCATATGTAGGCAGGCAGGGCCCCAGAAGCTCAGAATATCGCATTTACCACCATATATACCAGCTACCAGAAGACAAGAGAGTCATTGAGAGCCCTTATTAGGGCTACTATGCTGAACAGTATATAGCTCATATGTAGGCAGGCAGGGCCCCAGAAGCTCAGAATATCGCTTTTACCACCATATATACCAGCTACCAGAAGACAAGAGAGTCATTGAGAGTCCTTATTATTAGGGCTACTATGCTGAACAGTATATAGCTCATATGTAGGCAGGCAGGGCCCCAGAAGCTCAGAATATCGCTTTTACCACCATATATACCAGCTACCAGAAGACAAGAGAGTCATTGAGAGCCTTATTAGGGCTACTATGCTGAACAGTATTTAGCTCATATGTAGGCAGGCAGGGCCCCAGAAGCTCAGAATATCGCATTTACCACCATATATACCAGCTACCAGAAGACAAGAGAGTCATTGAGAGCCCTTATTAGGGCTACTATGCTGAACAGTATATAGCTCATATGTAGGCAGGCAGGGCCCCAGAAGCTCAGAATATCGCTTTTACCACCATATATACCAGCTACCAGAAGACAAGAGAGTCATTGAGAGCCCTTATTATTAGGGCTACTATGCTGAACAGTATTTAGCTCATATGTAGGCAGGCAGGGCCCCAGAAGCTCAGAATATCGCTTTTACCACCATATATACCAGCTACCAGAAGACAAGAGAGTCATTGAGAGCCCCTATTAGGGCTACTATGCTGAACAGTATTTAGCTCATATGTAGGCAGGCAGGGCCCCAGAAGCTCAGAATATCGCTTTTACCACCATATATACCAGCTACCAGAAGACAAGAGAGTCATTGAGAGCCCTTATTAGGGCTACTATGCTGAACAGTATATAGCTCATATGTAGGCAGGCAGGGCCCCAGAAGCTCAGAATATCGCTTTTACCACCATATATACCAGCTACCAGAAGACAAGAGAGTCATTGAGAGCCCTTATTAGGGCTACTATGCTGAACAGTATATAGCTCATATGTAGGCAGGCAGGGCCCCAGAAGCTCAGAATATCGCATTTACCACCATATATACCAGCTACCAGAAGACAAGAGAGTCATTGAGAGTCCTTATTATTAGGGCTACTATGCTGAACGGTATATAGCTCATATGTAGGCAGGCAGGGCCCCAGAAGCTCAGGATATCGCTTTTACCACCATATATACCAGCTACCAGAAGACAAGAGAGTCATTAAGAGCCCTTATTAGGGCTACTATGCTGAACAGTATTTAGCTCATATGAAGGCAGGCAGGGCCCCAGAAGCTCAGAATATCGCTTTTACCACCATATATACCAGCTACCAGAAGACAAGAGAGTCATTGAGAGCCCTTATTAGGGCTACTATGCTGAACAGTATTTAGCTCATATGTAGGCAGGCAGGGCCCCAGAAGCTCAGAATATCGCATTTACCACCATATTTACCAGCTACCAGAAGACAAGAGACTCATTGAGAGCCCTTATTAGGGCTACTATGCTGAACAGTATTTAGCTCATATGTAGGCAGGCAGGGCCCCAGAAGCTCAGAATATCGCATTTACCACCATATATACCAGCTACCAGAAGACAAGAGAGTCATTGAGAGCCCTTATTAGGGCTACTGTGCTGAACAGTATATAGCTCATATGTAGGCAGGCAGGGCCCCAGAAGCTCAGAATATCGCTTTTACCACCATATATACCAGCTACCAGAAGACAAGAGAGTCATTGAGAGTCCTTATTATTAGGGCTACTATGCTGAACAGTATATAGCTCATATGTAGGCAGGCAGGGCCCCAGAAGCTCAGAATATCGCTTTTACCACCATATATACCAGCTACCAGAAGATAAGAGAGTCATTGAGAGCCTTATTAGGGCTACTATGCTGAACAGTATTTAGCTCATATGTAGGCAGGCAGGGCCCCAGAAGCTCAGAATATCGCATTTACCACCATATATACCAGCTACCAGAAGACAAGAGAGTCATTGAGAGCCCTTATTAGGGCTACTATGCTGAACAGTATATAGCTCATATGTAGGCAGGCAGGGCCCCAGAAGCTCAGAATATCGCTTTTACCACCATATATACCAGCTACCAGAAGACAAGAGAGTCATTGAGAGCCCTTATTATTAGGGCTACTATGCTGAACAGTATTTAGCTCATATGTAGGCAGGCAGGGCCCCAGAAGCTCAGAATATCGCTTTTACCACCATATATACCAGCTACCAGAAGACAAGAGAGTCATTGAGAGCCCCTATTAGGGCTACTATGCTGAACAGTATTTAGCTCATATGTAGGCAGGCAGGGCCCCAGAAGCTCAGAATATCGCTTTTACCACCATATATACCAGCTACCAGAAGACAAGAGAGTCATTGAGAGCCCTTATTAGGGCTACTATGCTGAACAGTATATAGCTCATATGTAGGCAGGCAGGGCCCCAGAAGCTCAGAATATCGCTTTTACCACCATATATACCAGCTACCAGAAGACAAGAGAGTCATTAAGAGCCCTTATTAGGGCTACTATGCTGAACAGTATATAGCTCATATGTAGGCAGGCAGGGCCCCAGAAGCTCAGAATATCGCTTTTACCACCATATATACCAGCTACCAGAAGACAAGAGAGTCATTGAGAGCCCTTATTAGGGCTACTATGCTGAACAGTATTTAGCTCATATGTAGGCAGGCAGGGCCCCAGAAGCTCAGAATATCGCTTTTACCACCATATATACCAGCTACCAGAAGACAAGAGAGTCATTGAGAGCCCTTATTAGGGCTACTATGCTGAACAGTATTTAGCTCATATGTAGGCAGGCAGGGCCCCAGAAGCTCAGAATATCGCATTTACCACCATATATACCAGCTACCAGAAGACAAGAGAGTCATTGAGAGCCCTTATTAGGGCTACTATGCTGAACAGTATATAGCTCATATGTAGGCAGGCAGGGCCCCAGAAGCTCAGAATATCGCTTTTACCACCATATATACCAGCTACCAGAAGACAAGAGAGTCATTGAGAGCCCTTATTATTAGGGCTACTATGCTGAACAGTATTTAGCTCATATGTAGGCAGGCAGGGCCCCAGAAGCTCAGAATATCGCTTTTACCACCATATATACCAGCTACCAGAAGACAAGAGAGTCATTGAGAGCCCTTATTAGGGCTACTATGCTGAACAGTATATAGCTCATATGTAGGCAGGCAGGGCCCCAGAAGCTCAGAATATCGCATTTACCACCATATATACCAGCTACCAGAAGACAAGAGAGTCATTGAGAGTCCTTATTATTAGGGCTACTATGCTGAACGGTATATAGCTCATATGTAGGCAGGCAGGGCCCCAGAAGCTCAGGATATCGCTTTTACCACCATATATACCAGCTACCAGAAGACAAGAGAGTCATTAAGAGCCCTTATTAGGGCTACTATGCTGAACAGTATTTAGCTCATATGTAGGCAGGCAGGGCCCCAGAAGCTCAGAATATCGCTTTTACCACCATATATACCAGCTACCAGAAGACAAGAGAGTCATTGAGAGCCCTTATTAGGGCTACTATGCTGAACAGTATTTAGCTCATATGTATGCAGGCAGGGCCCCAGAAGCTCAGAATATCGCATTTACCACCATATTTACCAGCTACCAGAAGACAAGAGAGTCATTGAGAGCCCTTATTAGGGCTATTATGCTGAACAGTATTTAGCTCATATGTAGGCAGGCAGGGCCCCAGAAGCTCAGAATATCGCATTTACCACCATATATACCAGCTACCAGAAGACAAGAGAGTCATTGAGAGCCCTTATTAGGGCTACTATGCTGAACAGTATATAGCTCATATGTAGGCAGGCAGGGCCCCAGAAGCTCAGAATATCGCTTTTACCACCATATATACCAGCTACCAGAAGTCAAGAGAGTCATTGAGAGTCCTTATTATTAGGGCTACTATGCTGAACAGTATATAGCTCATATGTAGGCAGGCAGGGCCCCAGAAGCTCAGAATATCGCTTTTACCACCATATATACCAGCTACCAGAAGACAAGAGAGTCATTGAGAGCCCTTATTAGGGCTACTATGCTGAACAGTATTTAGCTCATATGTAGGCAGGCAGGGCCCCAGAAGCTCAGAATATCGCATTTACCACCATATATACCAGCTACCAGAAGACAAGAGAGTCATTGAGAGCCCTTATTAGGGCTACTATGCTGAACAGTATATAGCTCATATGTAGGCAGGCAGGGCCCCAGAAGCTCAGAATATCGCTTTTACCACCATATATACCAGCTACCAGAAGACAAGAGAGTCATTGAGAGCCCTTATTAGGGCTACTATGCTGAACAGTATTTAGCTCATATGTAGGCAGGCAGGGCCCCAGAAGCTCAGAATATCGCATTTACCACCATATATACCAGCTACCAGAAGACAAGAGAGTCATTGAGAGCCCTTATTAGGGCTACTATGCTGAACAGTATATAGCTCATATGTAGGCAGGCAGGGCCCCAGAAGCTCAGAATATCGCTTTTACCACCATATATACCAGCTACCAGAAGACAAGAGAGTCATTGAGAGCCCTTATTATTAGGGCTACTATGCTGAACAGTATTTAGCTCATATGTAGGCAGGCAGGGCCCCAGAAGCTCAGAATATCGCTTTTACTACCATATATACCAGCTACCAGAAGACAAGAGAGTCATTGAGAGCCCTTATTAGGGCTACTATGCTGAACAGTATTTAGCTCATATGTAGGCAGGCAGGGCCCCAGAAGCTCAGAATATCGCTTTTACCACCTTATATACCAGCTACCAGAAGACAAGAGAGTCATTAAGAGCCCTTATTAGGGCTACTATGCTGAACAGTATATAGCTCATATGTAGGCAGGCAGGGCCCCAGAAGCTCAGAATATCGCTTTTACCACCATATATACCAGCTACCAGAAGACAAAAGAGTCATTGAGAGTCCTTATTATTAGGGCTACTATGCTGAACAGTATATAGCTCATATGTAGGCAGGCAGGGCCCCAGAAGCTCAGAATATCGCTTTTACCACCATATATACCAGCTACCAGAAGACAAGAGAGTCATTGAGAGCCCTTATTATTAGGGCTACTATGCTGAACAGTATTTAGCTCATATGTAGGCAGGCAGGGCCCCAGAAGCTCAGAATATCGCTTTTACTACCATATATACCAGCTACCAGAAGACAAGAGAGTCATTGAGAGCCCTTATTAGGGCTACTATGCTGAACAGTATTTAGCTCATATGTAGGCAGGCAGGGCCCCAGAAGCTCAGAATATCGCTTTTACCACCATATATACCAGCTACCAGAAGACAAGAGAGTCATTGAGAGCCCTTATTAGGGCTACTATGCTGAACAGTATATAGCTCATATGTAGGCAGGCAGGGGCCCAGAAGCTCAGAATATCGCTTTTACCACCATATATACCAGCTACCAGAAGACAAAAGAGTCATTGAGAGTCCTTATTATTAGGGCTACTATGCTGAACAGTATATAGCTCATATGTAGGCAGGCAGGGCCCCAGAAGCTCAGAATATCGCTTTTACCACCATATATACCAGCTACCAGAAGACAAGAGAGTCATTGAGAGCCCTTATTAGGGCTACTATGCTGAACAGTATTTAGCTCATATGTAGGCAGGCAGGGCCCCAGAAGCTCAGAATATCGCTTTTACCACCATATATACCAGCTACCAGAAGACAAGAGAGTCATTGAGAGCCCTTATTAGGGCTACTATGCTGAACAGTATATAGCTCATATGTAGGCAGGCAGGGCCCCAGAAGCTCAGAATATCGCTTTTACCACCATATATACCAGCTACCAGAAGACAAAAGAGTCATTGAGAGTCCTTATTATTAGGGCTACTATGCTGAACAGTATATAGCTCATATGTAGGCAGGCAGGGCCCCAGAAGCTCAGAATATCGCTTTTACCACCATATATACCAGCTACCAGAAGACAAGAGAGTCATTGAGAGCCCTTATTAGGGCTACTATGCTGAACAGTATTTAGCTCATATGTAGGCAGGCAGGGCCCCAGAAGCTCAGAATATCGCTTTTACCACCATATATACCAGCTACCAGAAGACAAGAGAGTCATTGAGAGCCCTTATTAGGGCTACTATGCTGAACAGTATATAGCTCATATGTAGGCAGGCAGGGCCCCAGAAGCTCAGAATATCGCTTTTACCACCATATATACCAGCTACCAGAAGACAAGAGAGTCATTGAGAGCCCTTATTATTAGGGCTACTATGCTGAACAGTATTTAGCTCATATGTAGGCAGGCAGGGCCCCAGAAGCTCAGAATATCGCATTTACCACCATATATACCAGCTACCAGAAGACAAGGGAGTCATTGAGAGCCCTTATTAGGGCTACTATGCTGAACAGTATTTAGCTCATATGTAGGCAGGCAGGGCCCCAGAAGCTCAGAATATCGCATTTACCACCATATATATCAGCTACCAGAAGACAAGAGAGTCATTGAGAGCCCTTATTAGGGCTACTATGCTGAACAGTATATAGCTCATATGTAGGCAGGCAGGGCCCCAGAAGCTCAGAATATTGCTTTTACCACCATATATACCAGCTACCAGAATACAAGAGAGTCATTGAGAGCCCTTATTATTAGGGCTACGATGCTGAACAGTATTTAGCTCATATGTAGGCAGGCAGGGCCCCAGAAGCTCAGAATATCGCTTTTACCACCATATATACCAGCTACCAGAAGACAAGAGAGTCATTGAGAGCCCTTATTAGGGCTACTATGCTGAACAGTATATAGCTCATATGTAGGCAGGCAGGGCCCCAGAAGCTCAGAATATCGCATTTACCACCATATATACCAGCTACCAGAAGACAAGAGAGTCATTGAGAGTCCTTATTATTAGGGCTACTATGCTGAACAGTATATAGCTCATATGTAGGCAGGCAGGGCCCCAGAAGCTCAGAATATCGCTTTTACCACCATATATACCAGCTACCAGAAGACAAGAGAGTCATTGAGAGCCCTTATTAGGGCTACTATGCTGAACAGTATTTAGCTCATATGTAGGCAGGCAGGGCCCCAGAAGCTCAGAATATCGCATTTACCACCATATATACCAGCTACCAGAAGACAAGAGAGTCATTGAGAGCCCTTATTAGGGCTACTATGCTGAACAGTATATAGCTCATATGTAGGCAGGCAGGGCCCCAGAAGCTCAGAATATCGCTTTTACCACCATATATACCAGCTACCAGAAGACAAGAGAGTCATTGAGAGCCCTTATTATTAGGGCTACTATGCTGAACAGTATTTATCTCATATGTAGGCAGGCAGGGCCCCAGAAGCTCAGAATATCGCATTTACCACCATATATACCAGCTACCAGAAGACAAGGGAGTCATTGAGAGCCCTTATTAGGGCTACTATGCTGAACAGTATTTAGCTCATATGTAGGCAGGCAGGGCCCCAGAAGCTCAGAATATCGCATTTACCACCATATATATCAGCTACCAGAAGACAAGAGAGTCATTGAGAGCCCTTATTAGGGCTACTATGCTGAACAGTATATAGCTCATATGTAGGCAGGCAGGGCCCCAGAAGCTCAGAATATTGCTTTTACCACCATATATACCAGCTACCAGAATACAAGAGAGTCATTGAGAGCCCTTATTATTAGGGCTACTATGCTGAACAGTATTTAGCTCATATGTAGGCAGGCAGGGCCCCAGAAGCTCAGAATATCGCTTTTACCACCATATATACCAGCTACCAGAAGGCAAGAGAGTCATTGAGAGCCCTTATTAGGGCTACTATGCTGAACAGTATATAGCTCATATGTAGGCAGGCAGGGCCCCAGAAGCTCAGAATATCGCATTTACCACCATATATACCAGCTACCAGAAGACAAGGGAGTCATTGAGATCCCTTATTAGGGCTACTATGCTGAACAGTATATAGCTCATATGTAGGCAGGCAGGGCCCCAGAAGCTCAGAATATCGCATTTACCACCATATATACCAGCTACCAGAAGACAAGAGAGTCATTGAGAGTCCTTATTATTAGGGCTACTATGCTGAACAGTATATAGCTCATATGTAGGCAGGCAGGGCCCCAGAAGCTCAGAATATCGCTTTTACCACCATATATACCAGCTACCAGAAGACAAGAGAGTCATTGAGAGCCCTTATTAGGGCTACTATGCTGAACAGTATATAGCTCATATGTAGGCAGGCAGGGCCCCAGAAGCTCAGAATATCGCATTTACCACCATATATACCAGCTACCCGAAGACAAGAGAGTCATTGAGAGTCCTTATTATTAGGGCTACTATGCTGAACAGTATATAGCTCATATGTAGGCAGGCAGGGCCCCAGAAGCTCAGAATATCGCTTTTACCACCATATATACCAGCTACCAGAAGACAAGAGAGTCATTGAGAGCCCTTATTAGGGCTACTATGCTGAACAGTATTTAGCTCATATGTAGGCAGGCAGGGCCCCAGAAGCTCAGAATATCGCATTTACCACCATATATACCAGCTACCAGAAGACAAGAGAGTCATTGAGAGCCCTTATTAGGGCTACTATGCTGAACAGTATATAGCTCATATGTAGGCAGGCAGGGCCCCAGAAGCTCAGAATATCGCTTTTACCACCATATATACCAGCTACCAGAAGACAAGAGAGTCATTGAGAGCCCTTATTATTAGGGCTACTATGCTGAACAGTATTTAGCTCATATGTAGGCAGGCAGGGCCCCAGAAGCTCAGAATATCGCATTTACCACCATATATACCAGCTACCAGAAGACAAGGGAGTCATTGAGAGCCCTTATTAGGGCTACTATGCTGAACAGTATTTAGCTCATATGTAGGCAGCCAGGGCCCCAGAAGCTCAGAATATCGCATTTACCACCATATATATCAGCTACCAGAAGACAAGAGAGTCATTGAGAGCCCTTATTAGGGCTACTATGCTGAACAGTATATAGCTCATATGTAGGCAGGCAGGGCCCCAGAAGCTCAGAATATCGCTTTTACCACCATATATACCAGCTACCAGAAGACAAGAGAGTCATTGAGAGCCCTTATTATTAGGGCTACTATGCTGAACAGTATTTAGCTCATATGTAGGCAGGCAGGGCCCCAGAAGCTCAGAATATCGCTTTTACCACCATATATACCAGCTACCAGAAGACAAGAGAGTCATTGAGAGCCCTTATTAGGGCTACTATGCTGAACAGTATATAGCTCATATGTAGGCAGGCAGGGCCCCAGAAGCTCAGAATATCGCATTTACCACCATAAATACCAGCTACCAGAAGACAAGGGAGTCATTGAGATCCCTTATTAGGGCTACTATGCTGAACAGTATATAGCTCATATGTAGGCAGGCAGGGCCCCAGAAGCTCAGAATATCGCATTTACCACCATATATACCAGCTACCAGAAGACAAGAGAGTCATTGAGAGTCCTTATTATTAGGGCTACTATGCTGAACAGTATATAGCTCATATGTAGGCAGGCAGGGCCCCAGAAGCTCAGAATATCGCTTTTACCACCATATATACCAGCTACCAGAAGACAAGAGAGTCATTGAGAGCCCTTATTAGGGCTACTATGCTGAACAGTATATAGCTCATATGTAGGCAGGCAGGGCCCCAGAAGCTCAGAATATCGCATTTACCACCATATATACCAGCTACCAGAAGACAAGGGAGTCATTGAGATCCCTTATTAGGGCTACTATGCTGAACAGTATATAGCTCATATGTAGGCAGGCAGGGCCCCAGAAGCTCAGAATATCGCATTTACCACCATATATACCAGCTACCAGAAGACAAGAGAGTCATTGAGAGTCCTTATTATTAGGGCTACTATGCTGAACAGTATATAGCTCATATGTAGGCAGGCAGGGCCCCAGAAGCTCAGAATATCGCTTTTACCACCATATATACCAGCTACCAGAAGACAAGAGAGTCATTGAGAGCCCTTATTAGGGCTACTATGCTGAACAGTATATAGCTCATATGTAGGCAGGCAGGGCCCCAGAAGCTCAGAATATCGCATTTACCACCATATATACCAGCTACCCGAAGACAAGAGAGTCATTGAGAGTCCTTATTATTAGGGCTACTATGCTGAACAGTATATAGCTCATATGTAGGCAGGCAGGGCCCCAGAAGCTCAGAATATCGCTTTTACCACCATATATACCAGCTACCAGAAGACAAGAGAGTCATTGAGAGCCCTTATTAGGGCTACTATGCTGAACAGTATTTAGCTCATATGTAGGCAGGCAGGGCCCCAGAAGCTCAGAATATCGCATTTACCACCATATATACCAGCTACCAGAAGACAAGAGAGTCATTGAGAGCCCTTATTAGGGCTACTATGCTGAACAGTATATAGCTCATATGTAGGCAGGCAGGGCCCCAGAAGCTCAGAATATCGCTTTTACCACCATATATACCAGCTACCAGAAGACAAGAGAGTCATTGAGAGCCCTTATTATTAGGGCTACTATGCTGAACAGTATTTAGCTCATATGTAGGCAGGCAGGGCCCCAGAAGCTCAGAATATCGCATTTACCACCATATATACCAGCTACCAGAAGACAAGGGAGTCATTGAGAGCCCTTATTAGGGCTACTATGCTGAACAGTATTTAGCTCATATGTAGGCAGCCAGGGCCCCAGAAGCTCAGAATATCGCATTTACCACCATATATATCAGCTACCAGAAGACAAGAGAGTCATTGAGAGCCCTTATTAGGGCTACTATGCTGAACAGTATATAGCTCATATGTAGGCAGGCAGGGCCCCAGAAGCTCAGAATATCGCTTTTACCACCATATATACCAGCTACCAGAAGACAAGAGAGTCATTGAGAGCCCTTATTATTAGGGCTACTATGCTGAACAGTATTTAGCTCATATGTAGGCAGGCAGGGCCCCAGAAGCTCAGAATATCGCCTTTACCACCATATATACCAGCTACCAGAAGACAAGAGAGTCATTGAGAGCCCTTATTAGGGCTACTATGCTGAACAGTATATAGCTCATATGTAGGCAGGCAGGGCCCCAGAAGCTCAGAATATCGCATTTACCACCATATATACCAGCTACCAGAAGACAAGGGAGTCATTGAGATCCCTTATTAGGGCTACTATGCTGAACAGTATATAGCTCATATGTAGGCAGGCAGGGCCCCAGAAGCTCAGAATATCGCATTTACCACCATATATACCAGCTACCAGAAGACAAGAGAGTCATTGAGAGTCCTTATTATTAGGGCTACTATGCTGAACAGTATATAGCTCATATGTAGGCAGGCAGGGCCCCAGAAGCTCAGAATATCGCTTTTACCACCATATATACCAGCTACCAGAAGACAAGAGAGTCATTGAGAGCCCTTATTAGGGCTACTATGCTGAACAGTATATAGCTCATATGTAGGCAGGCAGGGCCCCAGAAGCTCAGAATATCGCATTTACCACCATATATACCAGCTACCAGAAGACAAGAGAGTCATTGAGAGCCCTTATTAGGGCTACTATGTTGAACAGTATATAGCTCATATGTAGGCAGGCTGTGCCCAGAAGCTCAGAATATCGCATTTACCACCATATATACCAGCTACCAGAAGACAAGGGAGTCATTGAGAGTCCTTATTATTAGGGCTACTATGCTGAACAGTATATAGCTCATATGTAGGCAGGCAGGGCCCAGAAGCTCAGAATATCGCATTTACCACCATATATACCAGCTACCAGAAGACAAGAGAGTCATTGAGAGCCCTTATTAGGGCTACTATGCTGAACAGTATTTAGCTCATATGTAGGCAGGCAGGGCCCCAGAAGCTCAGAATATCGCATTTACCACCATATATACCAGCTACCAGAAGACAAGAGAGTCATTGAGAGCCCTTATTAGGGCTACTATGCTGAACAGTATATAGCTCATATGTAGGCAGGCAGGGCCCAGAAGCTCAGAATATCGCATTTACCACCATATATACCAGCTACCAGAAGACAAGAGAGTCATTGAGAGTCCTTATTATTAGGGCTACTATGCTGAACAGTATATAGCTCATATGTAGGCAGGCAGGGCCCAGAAGCTCAGAATATCGCATTTACCACCATATATACCAGCTACCAGAAGACAAGAGAGTCATTGAGAGCCCTTATTAGGGCTACTATGTTGAACAGTATATAGCTCATATGTAAGCAGGCAGGGCCCCAGAAGCTCAGAATATCGCTTTTACCACCATATATACCAGCTACCAGAAGACAAGAGAGTCATTGAGAGTCCTTATTATTAGGGCTACTATGCTGAACAGTATATAGCCCATATGTAGGCAGGCAGGGCCCCAGAAGCTCAGAATATCGCATTTACCACCATATATACCAGCTACCAGAAGACAAGAGAGTCATTGAGAGTCCTTATTATTAGGGCTACTATGCTGAACGGTATATAGCTCATTCTAGCTATATACACACTGCACACAACGGCTGCTTTAGTGAGGGGTAGCTGCTGCTGGAATAGGGATAGAAAGACTTCAGTGGTGTATTACTTACCACCTATATACAAAACTATATACACTCTGCTCAAAACGGCTGCTTTAGTGAGGGGTAGCTGCTGCTGGAATAGGGACAGAAAGACTTCAGTGGTGTATTAGCACCTATATACAAAACTATATTTTGCACTACTGTTTTGTGTCCTCTGTGCCAACAAAAGACTGTTTTATACCCGGTGCGTATAGGCACCATTTCACCTTCTGGCAGTATACGGCTGTATAGCCAGGTGTTCTCCTAAAAAATATATTTATATTTGGCACTACTGTTTTGTGTCCTCTTTACCAACAAAACCCTGTTATATACCCCGTTGCGTATAGGCACCATTTCACCCTCTGGCAGTATACGGCTGTATAGCCAGGTGTTCTCCTTAAAAATATATTTATATTTGGCATAACGCGTGGCCAAAAAAGTAAAACGTCTGAAAGGCGGAGGGCTAGCGCAAAGGGACGTGGACGAGGACGGGGGCGCGGAAATGCTGGTGGGGGCACAAACCGCGTTGAAGCCAGTGGGGATACAATGCGTGCTGGTGAGGGGCAGCCAGCATTACGCTCATCCAGCTTCCCTGCCTTTATGGGACAGTTATGCGGGGGGCGGGGTACACCTCTGTTGAGGCCTGAGCAGCGTAAACAGGTGGTGCAATGGATGGCCGATAACGCTTCCAGTCACTTGTCCACCACCCAGTCATCCACACAGTCTCACTCTGACCCTCCTTCCTCCCAACCTGGCCAACAGAGTCAGCCCACCCTTGACCCCTCCCAGGACCTCTTTTCGGGTCCTTTTCCAGATGTGCTGCAAGAATCCCAGGAGCTAGCAGAGGAATTTGTTTGTAGTGATGCCCAAACACTTGAGTATCCGCCATCTGCTAGTGATGTGGACCCGGAACCAGCATCTGCTATCATGAGCGATGATGATGAGACGCAGTTGCCATCAAGGGAGGCTGTTGGAATGTCCAGTGGGCAGGAGGAGGAGCAGAGAGAGGAAGTGGAAGAGGAGGTGGTGGACGACGAAATGACCGACCCCACTTGGACAGGGGTGATGTCCAGCGGGGAAAGCAGTGGAGATGCGGTCTGCGCATCACCGAATAAGGCAGCAAGAGGCAGAGGACAGTCCAGAGGCAGAGGACAGTCCAGACAGAGAAGGCAGGCCACAGCCAGCAGGGCCGAAGCTCTTCCCGGCAGCAGGCAGTCGCGCGAAGCTCCCCCATCGAGGCCTCGTACTTCTGTGGTGTGGAGATTTTTTAATGTTTGCGCGGACGACAAACTGAGCGCGGTTTGCGCAATCTGCCACTCAAAACTGAGTAGGGGCTCTGAGAAGAGCAATCTGACCACCTCAGGCATGCGCCGTCACTTGGAAGTCAAGCACTGGGCTGAGTGGGAGAGAGCAAACGCAATACAACCTGCGCCCGGTCTTGCTGCCACTGCCTTCCAGCCACGTGTCCAACTTGGAGACCCAGTAAGTGTAGGGCGCCGAGGGATCGGGGAGGACAGGGGTGTGGTCTGCCAGGTAGTCCCGCAACATCCGCCGATACTTGTCCCTCCTGCTGATAGCGGGCCCCGCAGTGATGGAAGTTGCACGAGGGGGTGACATGAACGTGTCCCACACCTTGGAGAGTGTTCCCCTGGTGGCTGTGGGCCTGATCGATGTTGTCAGACTCTGGGAGACACTCTCCTCTCTGCCGCCAGCGATGCTGGGTGGGAAAATCTGCATCATGTTCTGCAAGAGTTCCCTCTGGTATTCCAGTAATCGATTCGTCCTCTCCTCTACCGGAATAAAAGAGGAGAAGTTATCTTTATACCGGGGGTCCAGGAGTGCGAAGACCCAGTATAGTTTGTTCTCCAATATCCGGACAACACGTATGTCCCGGGAAAAGCAGCCCAGCATGAAGTCAGCCATGTGTGCCAGACTCTGAGTAGGCATGACGTCACTGCCCCCACCAGAAGGATCATTTTCCATTTCCTCCTCTTCCTCCTCCTCTCCGCCCCATCCGCGCTGAACCAATGGGACGCACACAGCCTGACTGCTACCCTCGCCGCCAGCATCCTCTTCCACAGCCACCTCCACGTTGTCCTCCTCCTCCTCATCCTCCTCCTCCTGCAACTGCCACCGAGCAGCAGACAAAAGTGTGGTCTGACTGTCTACCTGCGTTGCGTCTCCTCCTACCCCCCGTCTCCTCTGTGTGCAATGCGTTCTCCCTTATTGCGATGAGCGATTCTTTAAGGACGCCTAGGAGCGGGATGGTTACGCTCACTATAGCGTCCTCGCTGCTGACCTTCTTAGTGGACTCCTCAAAGATACGCAATACATCGCATATGTCTGCCATCCATGGCCACTCGTGGTTGGCAAACTGAGGGAGCTGAGTTGGATGCACGCGTGGATGCATCATCTGGTACTCCATCAATGCTCTCTGCTGCTCACACACCCTGGCCAACATGCAATAGGTGGAATTCCAGCGAGTGGGCAGGTCGCACAACAGCCGATGTTGAGGCAAATGGAGGTGTTGCTGGTGTTTTTTTAAGCTAGCAGCAGCTACAGTTGACTTCCGAAAGTGAGCGCACAAGCGCCGCACTTTCACCAGTAGCTCTGCCAGGTTGGGGTAAGTCTTTAGAAACTTTTGTACTACCAAATTAAAAACGTGGGCCAAGCATGGTACGTGATTGAGTTCTGCAAGCTCCAGAGCCGCCACCAGGTTACGGCCGTTATCGCACACGACTATGCCTGGTCCTAGCTGCAGCGGCGACAGCCACATCTCTGTCTGCTGCAATATGGCGTGCCTCACCTCTGCGGCGCTGTGCTTCCTGTCGCCCAAGCTGATGAGCTTAAGCACCGCCTGCTGACGTCTCCCCGCGCCAGTGCTGCAACGCTTCCAGCTAGGGGCTGAGGGCGATGTTAAGGCAGAGGAGGAGGAGGAGGAGGAAGAGGAGGGGGGTCTATCAGAACCCGTGCTGGCAATCTTGGGCGGGGGTGGTATGTAGGCCGTCCCTGTTTGCGACCCCGTCCCCGCTTCCACAACATTCACCCAGTGTGCCGTCAAAGAGATGTAGC
Source organism: Gastrophryne carolinensis (assembly GCA_027917425.1). Taxonomy (NCBI): domain Eukaryota; kingdom Metazoa; phylum Chordata; class Amphibia; order Anura; family Microhylidae; genus Gastrophryne; species Gastrophryne carolinensis. The sequence goes on along the minus strand of CM051239.1, from coordinate 307,130,489 downwards.
GTCCTTGGCCGCAAGCGCTTGTCCACAAGTCGGTGGTCAAGTGGACCTTTGCGCTGACTGCGTACCTCAGGGCCCGCCTGATGTTACGCGACACGTGCTGGTGCAGGGCGGGGACGCCACACCGGGAAAAATAGTGGCGGTTAGGGACGGAATAGCGAGGTGCGGCAGCCGCCATCAGGTCGCGGAAGGCCTGCGTCTCCACAAGCCTAAACGGCAACATCTCCAGGGCCAGCAGTTTGGAGATGAGGCAGGTTAAGGCTTGGGCTTGGGGGTGACTGGAGGCGTACTTCCGCCTGCGGTTGAACGCCTGCGAGATGGACAGTTGATGGGACGAGGAGATGGAAGGTGCAGACGAAGATGCGGGGGAAGGGGGGGGCTGAAGGAGAAGGCCCCAAAGTAGCCGAGGCAGAGGCAGATGTGGAGGTGTCCTGGCTGGAGGTCTGGACCGCAGTGGCAGCACACAACAAAGGGGAAGACTGTCCCTGTACGCCTTGGAGGTGCTTGCCTGCCCTGCCGCCAGCGTGCTATCAGAGAGGGTGTTCAGCGCAGCCGGGGGCATTATAACCGATAAGCGCAGCCGCCTGTCAACCGACAGTGCCGACAGGCTGACGCTAATCAAAATGAACAGCAAGTGGATTGACCCAGACTTTGCTTGTACAACAGTGGAAAGCAGCCAAGAGTGAAGTGCCATCTGTATGAAGTGCCATTTCCTCCTCCTCCTCCTCCTCCTCCTCCTTAACCGCCGTAGAATTGCTGTATTAATAAAAAAAATTATGGCTCACCTCTTGGGCTTAATACAATCAATTTTTAAGAGGTCTCAGCTCTTGGGCCTCCACACAATTTTTAAGAGGTCTCAGCTCTTGGGCCTCCACACAATTTTTAAGAGGTCTCAGCTCTTGGGCCTCCACACAATTTCTAAGAGGTCTCAGCTCTTGGGCCTTAATACAATTTTCAAGAGGTCTCAGCTCTTGTGCCTCCACACAATTTTTAAGAGGTCTCAGCTCTTGGGCCTCCACACAATTTTTAAGAGGTCTCAGCTCTTGGGACTCCACACAATTTTTAAGAGGTCTCAGCTCTAAGCTTCCCTTACTGCTGGGGTGACACACTGTAACAAACCTCCTCCTGTAAGCTTCCCTGACTGCTGGGGTGACACAATGTAACAAACCTCCTCCTGTAAGCTTCCCTGACTGCTGGGGTGACACACTGTAACAAACCTCCTCCTGTAAGCTTCCCTTACTGCTGGGGTGACACACTGTAACAAACCTCCTCCTGTAAGCTTCCCTGACTGCTGGGGTGACACACTGTAACAAACCTCCTCCTGTAAGCTTCCCTTACTGCTGGGGTGACACACTGTAACAAACCTCCTCCTGTAAGCTTCCCTGACTGCTGGGGTGACACACTGTAACAAACCTCCTCCTGTAAGCTTCCCTTACTGCTGGGGTGACACACTGTAACAAACCTCCTCCTGTAAGCTTCCCTGACTGCTGGGGTGACACACTGTAACAAACCCCCTCCTGTAAGCTTCCCTGACTGCTGGGGTGACACACTGTAACAAACCTCCTCCTGTAAGCTTCCCTTACTGCTGGGGTGACACACTGTAACAAACCTCCTCCTGTAAGCTTCCCTGACTGCTGGGGTGACACAATGTAACAAACCTCCTCCTGTAAGCTTCCCTTACTGCTGGGGTGACACACTGTAACAAACCTCCTCCTGTAAGCTTCCCTGACTGCTGGGGTGACACAATGTAACAAACCTCCTCCTGTAAGCTTCCCTTACTGCTGGGGTGACACACTGTAACAAACCTCCTCCTGTAAGCTTCCCTGACTGCTGGGGTGACACACTGTAACAAACCTCCTCCTGTAAGCTTCCCCGACTGCTGGGGTGACACACTGTAACAAACCTCCTCCTGTAAGCTTCCCTTACTGCTGGGGTGACACACTGTAACAAACCTCCTCCTGTAAGCTTCCCTGACTGCTGGGGTGACACACTGTAACAAACCTCCTCCTGTAAGCTTCCCTTACTGCTGGAGTGACACACTGTAACAAACCTCCTCCTGTAAGCTTCCCCGACTGCTGGGGTGACACACTGTAACAAACCTCCTCCTGTAAGCTTCCCTTACTGCTGGGGTGACACACTGTAACAAACCTCCTCCTCTAAGCTTCCCTTACTGCTGGGGTAACACACTGTAACATACCTCCTCCTTTAAGCTTCCCTTACTGCTGAGGTGACACAATGACACAAGAGGACATGTCTGACCACATCTCACACACACACACACACAATGACAATTAGGGGTGGGGTCTATTTATTTTCCCCCTTGCCTATGCCATCTGTGGTTGTCATTAGGCAACGTGATTTTAAGGGGTGCAGAATTTTGTTCTTCTTTTTTGTACAGTTTGGCTTGGGGTCCATGGCAATGTAGAGGAAAGAAGGTTTCCTTGTCTTGTCTCACTTTACGTAGAAGTTATATTGTGTTTGGAGTGTATTGTTGAGAGGCTGTGATAGTGGCGTAATAGTGCGACTTGGGCGCGTTATATGCACCCAGACATGCTTCCCCTGCTGTCCCAGTTGCATTCCAGCAGTGTTGGCATCATTTTCTGATGTTTCAGGGTGGACTTAGTGACCTCCAAGTGGTCGAATTGAGATTTCCAAGTGGCGACCATTTTTTTCCCATAGACTATAATGGGATTCGATATTCGGTCGAGTAGTCGAGTAACGCGGTCTATTCGAATCGAAATTCGAAATTTCGAATATTTCACTACTCGCTCATCTCTAGTAATTATCTTTGAAAGGCTAGCACTGAAAAAAATGTCAGACTTGCACCTAAAAGTCTTGCTGGGAAACCTACCCCTCTCCATATTGTGACATAGCTAGTTAAGCTCCCCACCCTGTTTCTCCAGCCAATCTCCAAGTGCTGAAGGTACGTAATGGAACAGCAAAGTTGATCTTTGTTCAGGGGCTTCAGACTATGGAAGCGGGTTTTGCCAGAATGATTTATTTTCCAATGGTTCTTGAAAGGCTGGCTAGTTCCCTTCCTATATAATGGCAGGCACTGAGGCCAGAAGCTCTGGGCTTTACAAGACTCTAGCTCTAACGATTTAGACAACACTAATAGCCCCACAAGTTTTTTTTTTATAAAACATCCCAAATCTAGGTGAATAGACATCTGATGTAACCCCCAACCCTGGGATTTTCAGTTTGCAATTCACATCCAACCACAACATTGGGCAGAAGTTGTTGTACTGTGGTTTGTTGTGCCGGCTGGACTGAGGAGGGAGTGTATGCAGTAGCAGTCACTAACAGGGCTTGCTGGGTGGGTATACATGGGCCGTCTATGCCTGTCTGGTAAACCCCATTGACCACAGGTTAGCTGGGAACATGGACATGGTGAGTTCTCCCCTTCTGGTTTTCTGGTCTGCTGTATTTTTTTTAAATTTTTGCCAGATCTTCAGATGGTGGGAATCCCAGTTCTGGATTTCCCTTCATAATTTATTGTGTGTATGCTTTAGTGTGAACATTTTTATCTGGTACCCCTGGTTTACCATGTAATCCATAACTGGCTGTTTCAACTATGTAGATCTTAAATGTAATTATGTAATTATACTCGGGACATGTCATGTATTATGTATGGTTATGCATGTGACAAAAACCCTTGATTTGGTTTGTTTGTGGGTATGATATATGCTAAAGAATTCATATTTTTTTCTGCATACCCCATAGATAGCTGGTTTTGTTCGAAACCTTCGAAAATTATATAACGCTCCTGCAAAAGTGTCCCATTGCAGGTGCAAGTGATTGAAAAATTATTTTTATTGCCCTTCTATTTGTGCTTAAGTTTCAGTTTACACCCTCAAGAACACCCAAAGTTGTTTTACCTAATAATTAGCATGATTCCCATTAATTCTCTCATCTTATAACAGATGCTAAAGCTACAGGGGAAGAAATGGTATTTTGACTAAGAATGTAGATAGCATACATGCACATACACCAACATGTCTGTATCTACAGAAGAGATAGCGCCAGGTAGTGCCTCATAGCAGCAGGCAGCGTCTGGTGAACGCCGGGCGCTGTACGCAAAATCACAGAGATTCTGGTGAGCACCTCTAACAGTGCCATGTAGCATCACATGTATTAATTCCAAGCGGCTCAGCGTATAGCTAGGTTCCAGAGTGCCATGTAGTACCTGTCGCTCTGTAGCGCTCTCCCATAGCTCTCAATAGGCTTTCAGTAGTTGTGTATAAATAGCGAGTTTGTCATTTTCTTTTTTTTGCTCAAATCATTGTGTGACATCTCCTGGCTGCAAACAAACAATTTTAGAAACGTTTTTGACTATTGAATATTTTTATGCAGAATTGCATTTACAGGTCTGCAACTAAAGTGTTATTGTCACAGTATTAAAACAATGTAATTCCATGTGTTTTCGCTTTGTTACTGGTGTATATGTGTTCAAAATCAGACAGCATCTGGCGCTCTGTGTTACAGCGCCCAGCTTTAGAGCGCTGACGCTCTGTGTGTCTAGTGTTTTGTTAAATATTGTTTGGAGCGTTGAGTGCCTGACGCACTGAGCTGGCGCTACCTGTCGCTCGCTGCAGCGCTATACTGTTGTTACAGTGCAGCGCCCAATATACATCACATTCATAAATGCTGGCCAGGTTACTAGAGCGACTGAGATGCTCTGTTACAGTGCCCGATACCCGCTTACAGCGTCTACTAGCGGTCGCTCTGAGCGCTGCTATATAGACGCTGATCTGGCAATACCTGGCGTTAGTAGTGAATCAGCCTCCACGTTGTAGTACTAAGCCCAATTTTGGCATTTACAGCTGGACAGACATTTATAATAAGAATCCGCAAGGGTAGAGGGTCCCCTTTATTTTGTTCACACATTCAAAAATGTTATTGCCTGTCTTCTGCTTTCATGTTGTACTTGAATCTTTCAGTGTCAAGGCTTTAAAGATTTGTTAATAAGCACAGGGATTTCTGTTCATTTCTTAGCTGATTATCATATTATGTCATGATTTCAAATGTGCAAAAAACTTTGTCGTCCCCACGGATCTTTATAAGAAAGCATTACCGGTATATGTCAATCTCGTGTTTTACAATCACATTTTCCACTGGGGCTCCAGAACTTTACAGAAGCGCTGCTTGCGTTCTTCACATAATGACTAATAAATAGAAGAGCTGCTTCTCAAGAGCTTGTTCTCACATGTTATTAAACTGAGCTTATCCATTAAACTGTATAGATTCACTTTCAACATGATGTTTTTAAGGAAGTTCATAGGAGTCTCAAGAACAGTCTAACCATTTTGTTACCAGATGGAGAATATGTAACCTTAACCAGTACTTAAACAGTCCATAAAATGCTACTTATTTAGTCTCATTCTTTTATGTATGTGTTTTATATCGGTATGACTCACTATTATGTGTAATCTGACAAGTTAATAATGCACATATCCATTTTTGTTGTCTACAGACTTCTTTTTGTACGGCGTGTACATTTTACAACAAGAGACATTTAATGGCAAGGTAATGATTTATTCCAAAGCTGCAGGGGAATAGAGTGTGGACTTTCTCGCCTGTGCCTCTGTGCATTGATTCTCAGATAATATTAACAACAGCGCTATTTTTATGCCAGTTGTCATGGGAACTGGGGAACAAATGGTTGTGGTCAAAAAAGGGGAGTGGCTGCCTGTAAAGATATATGATCAATGATTTATGCTTAGGATGACATAGACCTTAACAGGCCATCTTATACCACAAGAGCTTATTAAAATAACATTTTTACAAGGAATATAGCTTCTAACTAAACAGTCATCTTGTCCACTATGAACACCCTTCATAAAACACTCCAATTTATTTGTTACCATATTAAAATCACAAGATTTGTAAAAAAAAATACCAGTTAAAAATGAATATGGATGAACCCAACACGCTTCAGGCTGCTGGTCCTTACTCATACACAACATGTCTACTGTCCACTGTCTACTACTACTACTTCTACTATTGTCTACATGTCTACTTAGCCATTGAAAGTGTCCCATGGGTGGGGCCTGAAGCCTATAGTGGGATTATAATCTGGAAAAAGGGATTATGCTCTTGTAAGGGCCAGGTTCTCCTACACATGGCTTTGTGGCCATTTCTCCTGATTTTAGTGGACCTCTATGGACCCAGACCCGGTCGGGGTGGGGATGATGCATTTGCAGGAACCCAGCCCCTGCCAGTGGGACTCTTTAAATGGAATTTAACTGGTTAATGGGTAGTTTAATAGGTTACCAACTTTTCAGGGATCTTTGATTAAATGTGATTTTTACATGGCAAGGCTTTTTTTTTTTATATTTCTCTAGTGCTTCTCAGTTAGCTTTCAGGTCTGTTGTAGTTTTTACTGGCCATTCATATTTGGATATGTTTAATGTGATATCTTTTGTCATTGTAAAATTAGTAGAAGTTTTAGCTTTCAGTGTCTGTGGTGTATGAGCTCAGACCAAGGCTCTCATAAGTCTGGATGGGCTCCCCGGCCTGATCTTGAACTTCAGTGTAAATAAACTGACCAGATGTCCCCTTTTTGGTAGGACAGTCCCACTTTGAGGCCCCCTGTCTGTCTGAAAACTCTGGGGACAACCAAATGTCCCACTTCGTCCCACTTTGCTGACATATGGGGAAGACTGTTCCACCAAATGCAAGCTATCAGGTCACTTTACAACTGCTCTGAATCTTTGGCTGCATGTTGGTAGTGGAATGCATAGATAGGCTTTTATGATGATCCCTAAAGCATGTGACTGGGGATGTGGCTACACCTAATTTTACACATGAGAAGCATAGAATGCTGTAGATATCTGTTTCTAAAAGGCCTGTAAAAAAGTGCAATATAAACTATTTGTTCTAATTTTCCTTAAAAAACATGTGAAAGGGCGTGTCAACTGCTGAGGTGCATCATTTTTCAATTCTTATTGCACTTTTTCGTGTTAAAATTAAAAAGCTCACCTAGATGCAGGCGGCAATTCCGTTGACAGGAAATGGGCAGTATGCATTTAGGATAGCAGTGAAAATTGGAGCAAGCCTTATTAAGTGTGATCTTTGGTAGCAAAATAAGCTTTCAAAGTTAGTCAGGATATGTAAAAAGCTGTTGATCTGAACTTGTATCTTGACAATCTGATGGTTTTAAGTTCAGCACCTAATTTAGCCTTGTCAATTGTTTCCTGTTGCATTAGGCATTGATGTACTCGTAATATTGCAAGCCTTTGAGAATCTGATGTTGTTCTTTACGAAGACTCAAATGTAAGTCAGGGTTCACAGTGATTGCCAGCATAAGAATCATAGATTTGGATATGGATTTATTTGTAATAAGATTTAGGAAGGCCCTCAATTATTGCACATCTTATTGTCTGCAATAATCTTTGAAAATATTTATTATTCCAGGAATAGACTATACTGGGGGGCAACGTGCCCAGTTCAGCTTTGACCCACATATCATCTTCCTGTTGTTGCCAAAAAATGGCCCTGTGTATAATGTTAGCCCTGAAATAGATAAAAAAAAGTTTGATGCATCCATCCCTCGGATGGATGGATACTGGTCATTAGGGTATGGATACCCAGTGGCATTCGTTTCTCCAAATAAAATCTGCAGTGTAGGTAGCTAACAATATTAAACAAGGAGGTTGGGATTAGGGATGAGCGAATCGATCCGGACGAACCCGGATTCGATCCGAATTTCAGGAAAAATTCGATTCGGATCGAATCCGAATTTCCCCGCGATTCGATCACTCGAAGTTTTCCTTTAACATCCATTCATTTACATTACAGGCATTCTAAGATGGCGGGCGGGACATGTCTGGACATGTATCCCGCGCCAGTGCAAGCTGGGGCAGTCACATGCAGCCTATCAGCAGCCAGCAAGCCCGGTGACGTCACACAGCGGTATTTAACGGCGGCCATCTTGCTTTTCCTCATTTCTCTATTGCATTCGTGACAGACAGAACGCTGTGTAGCTGAGGCACTTAGACAGGCAGGGACAGACAGGGACAGGCTGGAGACAGGCAGGAGACAGGCAGGAGACAGGCAGGAGACAGACAGGAGACAGACAGAAAGCCAGGGAAAGGTAGGAAAAACGGAGGCTGTGACAGGGAGATTTTTTTTTTTTCATCCAGCCTTTGTTAGCGTTTTCAGGCTGCTTATAGTAACTAACTGTGCATATATACTGAACTGATCTTAAGTCTGCTGTGAGGCATCCCATTCTGTGACTAAAGCAGCCTCTATTTAATAGCATAATAAACATTTGCACTTATTCTCATAGAAATCAGGCCTGACAAAGACACTTTTGCTGTGCATGCTCTCTGGTTTTTGTGGCACTGGCATCCCATTCTGTGACTAAAGCAGCCTCTATTTAATAGCATAATAACCATTTGCACTTATTCTCATAGAAATCAGGCCTGATAAAGACACTTTTGCTGTGCATGCTCTCTGGTTTTTGTGGCACTGGCATCCCATTCTGTGACTAAAGCAGCCTCTATTTAATAGCATAATAAACATTTGCACTTATTCTCATAGAAATCAGGCCTGACAAAGACACTTTTGCTGTGCATGCTCTCTGGTTTTTGTGGCACTGGCATCCCATTCTGTGACTAAAGCAGCCTCTATTTAATAGCATAATAAACATTTGCACTTATTCTCATAGAAATCAGGCCTGATAAAGACACTTTTGCTGTGCATGCTCTCTGGTTTTTGTGGCACTGGCATCCCATTCTGTGACTAAAGCAGCCTCTATTTAATAGCATAATAAACATTTGCACTTATTCTCATAGAAATCAGGCCTGATAAAGACACTTTTGCTGTGCATGCTCTCTGGTTTTTGTGGCACTGGCATCCTATTCTGTGACTAAAGCAGCCTCTATTTAATAGCACAATAAACATTTGCACTTATTCTCATAGAAATCAGGCCTGATAAAGACACTTTTGCTGTGCATGCTCTCTGGTTTTTGTGGCAATGGCATCCCATTCTGTGACTAAAGCAGCCTCTATTTAATAGCATAATAAACATTTGCACTTATTCTCATAGAAATCAGGCCTGATAAAGACACTTTTGCTGTGCATGCTCTCTGGTTTTTGTGGCACTGGCATCCCATTCTGTGACTAAAGCAGCCTCTATTTAATAGCATAATAAACATTTGCACTTATTCTCATAGAAATCAGGCCTGATAAAGACACTTTTGCTGTGCATGCTCTCTGGTTTTTGTGGCACTGGCATCCCATTCTGTGACTAAAGCAGCCTCTATTTAATAGCATAATAAACATTTGCACTTATTCTCATAGAAATCAGGCCTGATAAAGACACTTTTGCTGTGCATGCTCTCTGGTTTTTGTGGCACTGGCATCCCATTCTGTGACTAAAGCAGCCTCTATTTAATAGCACAATAAACATTTGCACTTATTCTCATAGAAATCAGGCCTGATAAAGACACTTTTGCTGTGCATGCTCTCTGGTTTTTGTGGCAATGGCATCCCATTCTGTGACTAAAGCAGCCTCTATTTAATAGCATAATAAACATTTGCACTTATTCTCATAGAAATCAGGCCTGATAAAGACACTTTTGCTGTGCATGCTCTCTGGTTTTTGTGGCACTGGCATCCCATTCTGTGACTAAAGCAGCCTCTATTTAATAGCATAATAAACATTTGCACTTATTCTCATAGAAATCAGGCCTGATAAAGACACTTTTGCTGTGCATGCTCTCTGGTTTTTGTGGCACTGGCATCCCATTCTGTGACTAAAGCAGCCTCTATTTAATAGCATAATAAACATTTGCACTTATTCTCATAGAAATCAGGCCTGATAAAGACACTTTTGCTGTGCATGCTCTCTGGTTTTTGTGGCACTGGCATCCCATTCTGTGACTAAAGCAGCCTCTATTTAATAGCATAATAAACATTTGCACTTATTCTCATAGAAATCAGGCCTGACAAAGACACTTTTGCTGTGCATGCTCTCTGGTTTTTGTGGCACTGGCATCCCATTCTGTGACTAAAGCAGCCTCTATTTAATAGCATAATAACCATTTGCACTTATTCTCATAGAAATCAGGCCTGATAAAGACACTTTTGCTGTGCATGCTCTCTGGTTTTTGTGGCACTGGCATCCCATTCTGTGACTAAAGCAGCCTCTATTTAATAGCATAATAAACATTTGCACTTATTCTCATAGAAATCAGGCCTGACAAAGACACTTTTGCTGTGCATGCTCTCTGGTTTTTGTGGCACTGGCATCCCATTCTGTGACTAAAGCAGCCTCTATTTAATAGCATAATAAACATTTGCACTTATTCTCATAGAAATCAGGCCTGATAAAGACACTTTTGCTGTGCATGCTCTCTGGTTTTTGTGGCACTGGCATCCCATTCTGTGACTAAAGCAGCCTCTATTTAATAGCATAATAAACATTTGCACTTATTCTCATAGAAATCAGGCCTGACAAAGACACTTTTGCTGTGCATGCTCTCTGGTTTTTGTGGCACTGGCATCCCATTCTGTGACTAAAGCAGCCTCTATTTAATAGCATAATAACCATTTGCACTTATTCTCATAGAAATCAGGCCTGATAAAGACACTTTTGCTGTGCATGCTCTCTGGTTTTTGTGGCACTGGCATCCCATTCTGTGACTAAAGCAGCCTCTATTTAATAGCATAATAAACATTTGCACTTATTCTCATAGAAATCAGGCCTGACAAAGACACTTTTGCTGTGCATGCTCTCTGGTTTTTGTGGCACTGGCATCCCATTCTGTGACTAAAGCAGCCTCTATTTAATAGCATAATAAACATTTGCACTTATTCTCATAGAAATCAGGCCTGACAAAGACACTTTTGCTGTGCATGCTCTCTGGTTTTTGTGGCACTGGCATCCCATTCTGTGACTAAAGCAGCCTCTATTTAATAGCATAATAAACATTTGCACTTATTCTCATAGAAATCAGGCCTGATAAAGACACTTTTGCTGTGCATGCTCTCTGGTTTTTGTGGCACTGGCATCCCATTCTGTGACTAAAGCAGCCTCTATTTAATAGCATAATAAACATTTGCACTTATTCTCATAGAAATCAGGCCTGATAAAGACACTTTTGCTGTGCATGCTCTCTGGTTTTTGTGGCACTGGCATCCCATTCTGTGACTAAAGCAGCCTCTATTTAATAGCACAATAAACATTTGCACTTATTCTCATAGAAATCAGGCCTGATAAAGACACTTTTGCTGTGCATGCTCTCTGGTTTTTGTGGCACTGGCATCCCATTCTGTGACTAAAGCAGCCTCTATTTAATAGCATAATAAACATTTGCACTTATTCTCATAGAAATCAGGCCTGATAAAGACACTTTTGCTGTGCATGCTCTCTGGTTTTTGTGGCACTGGCATCCCATTCTGTGACTAAAGCAGCCTCTATTTAATAGCATAATAAACATTTGCACTTATTCTCATAGAAATCAGGCCTGATAAAGACACTTTTGCTGTGCATGCTCTCTGGTTTTTGTGGCACTGGCATCCCATTCTGTGACTAAAGCAGCCTCTATTTAATAGCATAATAAACATTTGCACTTATTCTCATAGAAATCAGGCCTGATAAAGACACTTTTGCTGTGCATGCTCTCTGGTTTTTGTGGCACTGGCATCCCATTCTGTGACTAAAGCAGCCTCTATTTAATAGCATAATAAACATTTGCACTTATTCTCATAGAAATCAGGCCTGATAAAGACACTTTTGCTGTGCATGCTCTCTGGTTTTTGTGGCACTGGCATCCCATTCTGTGACTAAAGCAGCCTCTATTTAATAGCATAATAACCATTTGCACTTATTCTCATAGAAATCAGGCCTGATAAAGACACTTTTGCTGTGCATGCTCTCTGGTTTTTGTGGCACTGGCATCCCATTCTGTGACTAAAGCAGCCTCTATTTAATAGCATAATAAACATTTGCACTTATTCTCATAGAAATCAGGCCTGACAAAGACACTTTTGCTGTGCATGCTCTCTGGTTTTTGTGGCACTGGCATCCCATTCTGTGACTAAAGCAGCCTCTATTTAATAGCATAATAAACATTTGCACTTATTCTCATAGAAATCAGGCCTGACAAAGACACTTTTGCTGTGCATGCTCTCTGGTTTTTGTGGCACTGGCATCCCATTCTGTGACTAAAGCAGCCTCTATTTAATAGCATAATAAACATTTGCACTTATTCTCATAGAAATCAGGCCTGATAAAGACACTTTTGCTGTGCATGCTCTCTGGTTTTTGTGGCACTGGCATCCCATTCTGTGACTAAAGCAGCCTCTATTTAATAGCATAATAAACATTTGCACTTATTCTCATAGAAATCAGGCCTGATAAAGACACTTTTGCTGTGCATGCTCTCTGGTTTTTGTGGCACTGGCATCCCATTCTGTGACTAAAGCAGCCTCTATTTAATAGCACAATAAACATTTGCACTTATTCTCATAGAAATCAGGCCTGATAAAGACACTTTTGCTGTGCATGCTCTCTGGTTTTTGTGGCACTGGCATCCCATTCTGTGACTAAAGCAGCCTCTATTTAATAGCATAATAAACATTTGCACTTATTCTCATAGAAATCAGGCCTGATAAAGACACTTTTGCTGTGCATGCTCTCTGGTTTTTGTGGCACTGGCATCCCATTCTGTGACTAAAGCAGCCTCTATTTAATAGCATAATAAACATTTGCACTTATTCTCATAGAAATCAGGCCTGATAAAGACACTTTTGCTGTGCATGCTCTCTGGTTTTTGTGGCACTGGCATCCCATTCTGTGACTAAAGCAGCCTCTATTTAATAGCATAATAAACATTTGCACTTATTCTCATAGAAATCAGGCCTGATAAAGACACTTTTGCTGTGCATGCTCTCTGGTTTTTGTGGCACTGGCATCCCATTCTGTGACTAAAGCAGCCTCTATTTAATAGCATAATAAACATTTGCACTTATTCTCATAGAAATCAGGCCTGATAAAGACACTTTTGCTGTGCATGCTCTCTGGTTTTTGTGGCACTGGCATCCCATTCTGTGACTAAAGCAGCCTCTATTTAATAGCATAATAAACATTTGCACTTATTCTCATAGAAATCAGGCCTGATAAAGACACTTTTGCTGTGCATGCTCTCTGGTTTTTGTGGCACTGGCATCCCATTCTGTGACTAAAGCAGCCTCTATTTAATAGCACAATAAACATTTGCACTTATTCTCATAGAAATCAGGCCTGATAAAGACACTTTTGCTGTGCATGCTCTCTGGTTTTTGTGGCACTGGCATCCCATTCTGTGACTAAAGCAGCCTCTATTTAATAGCATAATAAACATTTGCACTTATTCTCATAGAAATCAGGCCTGATAAAGACACTTTTGCTGTGCATGCTCTCTGGTTTTTGTGGCACTGGCATCCCATTCTGTGACTAAAGCAGCCTCTATTTAATAGCATAATAAACATTTGCACTTATTCTCATAGAAATCAGGCCTGATAAAGACACTTTTGCTGTGCATGCTCTCTGGTTTTTGTGGCACTGGCATCCCATTCTGTGACTAAAGCAGCCTCTATTTAATAGCATAATAAACATTTGCACTTATTCTCATAGAAATCAGGCCTGATAAAGACACTTTTGCTGTGCATGCTCTCTGGTTTTTGTGGCACTGGCATCCCATTCTGTGACTAAAGCAGCCTCTATTTAATAGCATAATAAACATTTGCACTTATTCTCATAGAAATCAGGCCTGATAAAGACACTTTTGCTGGCCAAAGGCCTACTGGACCCTGCCAGCTCGATTCCTGCCCGGGGCATCCCATTCTGTGACTAAAGCAGCCTCTGTTTAAGACCATATAAGCATTTGTTCTTATCATATTTGAAATTAGGCCTGATAAAGACACTTTTGCTGGGCATAGCACTACTGGACCCTGCCAGGTGCACTCCTATTTGGGGCATCCCATTCTGTGACTACAGCAGCCTCTGTTTAAGACCATATAAGCATTTGCTCTTATCATATTTGAAATTAGGCCTGATAAAGACACTTTTGCTGGCCAAAGCACTCCTGTACCCTGCCAGCTCGATTCCTGCCCGGGGCATCCCATTCTGTGACTAAAGCAGCCTCTGTTTAAGACCATATAAGCATTTGCTCTTATCATATTTGAAATTAGGCCTGATAAAGACACTTTTGCTGGGCATAGCACAACTTGTCCCTGCCAGGTGTACTTACTGCTGGTTTTTAGGGCATCCCATTCTGTGACTACACCAGCCTCTATTTAAGAACCTAACCATTTGCACCTATTCTAATTGAAATTAGGCATGATAAAGACACTTTTGCTGTGCATAGTCTTACTGCTGCCTGCCAGGTGCTCTCTGGTTTTTGGGACATCCCATTCTGTAACATACCATTAGCCTCTGCATTAACTGTAAGCTGCACAGTTATTTAAAGAAATTTGGCCTGTATGAGCCTGCTAACACACTGCTGCTGTGTGCATATATACTGATCTCAAGTCTGCTTTGGGGCATCCCATTCTGTAACATACCATTAGCCTCTGCATTAACTGTAAGCTGCACATTTATTTAAAGAAATTTGGCCTGTATGAGCCTGCTAACACACTGCTGCTGTGTGCATATATACTGATCTCAAGTCTGCTTTGGGGCATCCCATTCTGTAACATACCATTAGCCTCTGCATTAACTGTAAGCTGCACAGTTATTTAAAGAAATTTGGCCTGTATGAGCCTGCTAACACACTGCTGCTGTGTGCATATATACTGATCTCAAGTCTGCTTGGGGCATCCCATTCTGTAACATACCATTAGCCTCTGCATTAACTGTAAGCTGCACAGTTATTTAAAGAAATTTGGCCTGTATGAGCCTGCTAACACACTGCTGCTGTGTGCATATATACTGATCTCAAGTCTGCTTTGGGGCATCCCATTCTGTAACATACCATTAGCCTCTGCATTTACTGTAAGCTGCACATTTATTTAAAGAAATTTGGCCTGTATGAGCCTGCTAACACACTGCTGCTGTGTGCATATATACTGATCTCAAGTCTGCTTTGGGGCATCCCATTCTGTAACATACCATTAGCCTCTGCATTTACTGTAAGCTGCACATTTATTTAAAGAAATTTGGCCTGTATGAGCCTGCTAACACACTGCTGCTGTGTGCATATATACTGATCTCAAGTCTGCTTTGGGGCATCCCATTCTGTAACATACCATTAGCCTCTGCATTAACTGTAAGCTGCACAGTTATTTAAAGAAATTTGGCCTGTATGAGCCTGCTAACACACTGCTGCTGTGTGCATATATACTGATCTCAAGTCAGCTTGGGGCATCCCATTCTGTAACATACCATTAGCCTCTGCATTAACTGTAAGCTGCACAGTTATTTAAAGAAATTTGGCCTGTATGAGCCTGCTAACACACTGCTGCTGTGTGCATATATACTGATCTCAAGTCTGCTTTGGGGCATCCCATTCTGTAACATACCATTAGCCTCTGCATTAACTGTAAGCTGCACAGTTATTTAAAGAAATTTGGCCTGTATGAGCCTGCTAACACACTGCTGCTGTGTGCATATATACTGATCTCAAGTCTGCTTGGGGCATCCCATTCTGTAACATACCATTAGCCTCTGCATTAACTGTAAGCTGCACAGTTATTTAAAGAAATTTGGCCTGTATGAGCCTGCTAACACACTGCTGCTGTGTGCATATATACTGATCTCAAGTCTGCTTTGGGGCATCCCATTCTGTAACATACCATTAGCCTCTGCATTTACTGTAAGCTGCACATTTATTTAAAGAAATTTGGCCTGTATGAGCCTGCTAACACACTGCTGCTGTGTGCATATATACTGATCTCAAGTCTGCTTTGGGGCATCCCATTCTGTAACATACCATTAGCCTCTGCATTTACTGTAAGCTGCACATTTATTTAAAGAAATTTGGCCTGTATGAGCCTGCTAACACACTGCTGCTGTGTGCATATATACTGATCTCAAGTCTGCTTTGGGGCATCCCATTCTGTAACATACCATTAGCCTCTGCATTTACTGTAAGCTGCACATTTATTTAAAGAAATTTGGCCTGTATGAGCCTGCTAACACACTGCTGCTGTGTGCATATATACTGATCTCAAGTCAGCTTGGGGCATCCCATTCTGTAACATACCATTAGCCTCTGCATTAACTGTAAGCTGCACAGTTATTTAAAGAAATTTGGCCTGTATGAGCCTGCTAACACACTGCTGCTGTGTGCATATATACTGATCTCAAGTCTGCTTGGGGCATCCCATTCTGTAACATAACATAACCTACCTACCATACTAAGCAGCTCTCTTATTTAAACTAAGCAGGCCTCTTGGAGGCTGAGTGTCCACTTTTGGGTGTGCATTTATATTCGGTTTCATATACAGTGGGGTATCCCAATTTGTAAGATAACCTACCCCAACCATGTAAACTAAATAGGCCTGTTGCAGCCTGAGTTTCTCTGCTTGCGTATGGCCTGCATTACAATCTGTCTCTTTCAATGACACTGCTGCCTGTGGTATCCCAATTTGTAAGATAACCTACCCCAACCATGTAAACTAAAGGTTACGTCCTTCCAGAAGGAAAACTTATGCCGAACACTATTTTTGTTAGGGGCATTGACCTTTGGATTGATCGGCATGAAATTAATTTTTTTTTTTCAAAGTATGGCGCTGTGAAGAAGGTCAAAATGATGTCTCATACTTGGATTATTGTTACTTTTTGTTCAGCTTGAAATATAACAGGCCACACGGGCATCCCAAGGCACATGCTATTTTAAACCTATCTGTTATACAACATAAGCGTTGATCAGGCTACTTCAGTTTGCACTTGTTTTTGACTGATTTTAATAAACCAGGCCGCAGGGCACCCCAAAGCTGCACCTTGCACCCTATCTGGTATACAACATAAGCGTTGATCAGCATCAGCTTCATTAAGCTACTTCAGTTTGCACTTCCTTTTTGACTGCTTTCATTTAACCAGGCCGCAGGGCACCCCAAAGCTGCACCTTGCACCCTACCTGTTTATACTAAATAAGCATCTACAGCCTCAGCTTTATTAAGTTATTGCATTTTGAATTGGTTTTGGTCTGCTTTAAATACACCAGGCCGCAGGGCATCCCAAACCTGCATGTTGCACCCCATCTGTTATACTAAATAAGCGTTGATCAGCATCAGCTTTATTAAGCTATTGCATTTTGCATTGGTTTTTGTACTGCTGCCAAAACACTAGCCCATATGGGCATCCCAAACCAGCACATGTCACCCTATCTGTTATACTAAATAAGCTTCTACAGGCCCTTTTTTTATTTATTTATTTTTATTTATATAGAGCTGCAATAGCTTATATTGTGAGGTTAATTTGCCATTTTGCAGCATAATATAGAGCAGCCCCTGTGTAAATCTGAGGGGCAATAGCTTATATAGTGAGGTAAATTTGCCATTTTGCTTCGTTATATAGAGCAGCCCAGTTGCCATCTAAATCAACTACTGTCCGGCCAGTACAGCTTTTCCAGGGCAAACTCTGCTAGTTGCGGGCACAAGTCAAGTTTGGCTTCCCAGCAAATCCAGTGGATCTTGAAGGTGTGTTGGCATGGTCATGTCAAGGTATGACATGACCTGCTGTTTGAGGTCCAGCTCCAGGTCTTCCTGCTGCTCATGAGTAGACTCACTATGCGGGTGTAGAAAGCTACTCACTAGCGACTGAAGACTGAGGCTGCTGCTGATGGAGCTGCTGCTGCTGCTCCTTCCACCCCCCCAGCAGCCATGGCAGTGGAAGGTGATCGCAGAGGTCCCCCCGAGTCAGACCTGCGGGAGTATGGGCCATGGCGCAGATAGACATCGCCCAACTGACTACGTGGGATGTCTCTGTAGTAGGTCAGTTTGTCCTCCCTCTCAGTGGGCGTAAAAAATGCCCCCATTTTGTGCCGGAAGCGAGGGTCCAATAAGTTGGAGAGCCAGAAGTCTTCCCGCTGACAAATGGAGACAATTCTGCGCTCACTAGTACGCAAGCATGTGAGCATGCATCGTGCCATTTGTGCAAATGACTCGGAGGGACTACCTGTCTCCATCTCCACTGTAAACTGCCACGGTGTGTCTGGGTCCTCTGTCTCACCTTACTCACAACCCTCTAGCTCCTGTGGCTGCTCCTGCTCCTCCTCTTCTGTCAGATGACTAGATAAAATGGTCATTTTGTGAAACCTAAACTGTGGTTTGCTTTGCCCCACCCCCTCCTCCTCCTCCACTTCAGCCCCCACAGGCTTCATGTGGCTGTGAAATGTATGTGCCATGTCTCCAGTGCCCTGACCAGCCATGGTTTCCAACATGTGTTGTAGTACATGAAGCAGTGGAATCTCATCGTTCATCTCATAGTCCTGGCAACTGACTAATAACGTAGCTTCCTCAAAGGGCCTGAGCAAACGGTCGGTGTCACGTATGAGCTGCCAATGGTTTACATTGAATTTACACAGGTGTCCCCCTATCCGTTTGGATCATCCAGAAATCCGTGATGGCTTTTCTCTGTTCCTATAGTGCAGTGGTCCTCAACCCTGTCCTCAAGGCCCACCAACAAGTCATGTTTTTTGGATCTCCAAATAGCCAGCTCTATTGCTCTGCAGCTGCACTAATTACTCCACCTGTGCATCTTTGTGGAGATCTGCAAAACCTGGCCTGTTGGTGGGCCTTGAGGACAGGGTTGGGGACCACTGCTATAGTGGATCCTGCATATGGAGGGTGGAATTCCAACGGGTGGAAACATCGCAAATCAGACTATGGTGGGGTACACCGTTGTGACGCTGAGGCTCAATAGGGTTGTGCTTCGTGGTGTAGGAGTGCCAGAAGTGCATGCTAACTTTCTTTCCTGTTGTTCTTTCAGATGGGGGCAAGACTTAAAAACTAGACTGAACACGTGTGCCATGTGAGGACGCATGACTTTGGCTTCCTTGTCGCAGCGCAAACAAGATGTTCTTCCAAGTGTAATGCAGCAGGCTGGACTTATGGTGACGCTGTCTGAGAGGAGAAATCCCTCAGACATCAAGATTAAAAATTCCAAGAATTTTTGAGGGCTAATTATTCAGAGGCAAATGATAGCTAGTTGTTTCTGATTTAATTACAAGGTGGAAACACACCCTCAAACAAAACTTCACTTTGGCAATACTATTGCATTTGTCTATTCATAATTTTATGTATATACACTAACTAACCTACTTTTTCTCCCCAGGATGCTGCATGAAACACTGCCACATCGCTGAGTAGCTGATTTTTCCGAACAACAGTCCGCAATAATCTGCTGCTGCTGCCGCCGCCACCGCCGCAGACTCCAGGGACCCTCTTCCACTACCTCGGCTTGCAACACCTCCTCCCACGACACTCTCCTCATCACTAATTGCCGGCTACTGGAAGAAGAGGCGAGTGTCTCCTCCACTTCTTGGCTGGGCAGTAGCTGCTGAATTTTATGATTATCAGATCTTCATCAATGGATAGTGGAGCTGAACCCAAAGCATAACAGACAGACAGTTGACTGGGGGTGTCAGATGCCACTTGTGATGCAGTGGACTGCTTTTGCAGCACTTCGAGACAAAGTTGCTTCATTGGCTGACACAATGACTGGTAAATCTGTGGAACATATGGTTTACAAGCAAGAATAACCATTTGTTTTTATATGAAAAAGACCCTGGTTTATACAGACTTTTTTTTTCCAGAGACTGCCCTGCGTGGAAATGAATGGCGCTTGGATCATCCAAGCTTTCCTCCCAACAATGCCTGATGTATTCCAGTAGATTGATGACGGGGCCAGACCTACACTAAAGAAAGATGGATCGTGCAAAACAGATTTAAGGCGCTGCTCTCCAGTTACAGACATTCCTCCGCATCGGACCACAAGTAAGTATTGATAAAAAATCCTTTCCGTTACTCTTACTTTTTATTAATATTCTTCGGATAAGACGGATCAGACATGATTCCAGATTAAAAATTCCAAGAATTTTTGAGGGCTAATTAGTCAGAGGCAATGATACCTTCTTGTTTCTGATTTAATTAAAAGGTGGAAACACACCCTCAAACAAAACTTCACTTTGGCAATACTTTTGCATTTGTTTATTCATAATTTTATGTAGATATTACTAACTAAGCTACTTTTTCTCCACATGACTCTCCACAGGGTGTGATTCATCCAATTTTTGGGCTCCTGAAGCCAACCCCAGTGTCTCTTTAAAGTAATATTTGGGCTCCTGCTGCTGCCAACTCCAGGGTGTGATTCATCAAATTTTTGGGCTCCTGAAGCCAACCCCAGTGTCTCTTTATAGTAATATTTGGGCTCCTGCTGCTGCTGCTGCCAACTCCAGGGTGTGATTCATCCAATTTTTGGGCTCCTGAAGCCAACCCCAGTGTATATTTGGGCTCCTGCTGCTGCTGCTGCCAACTCCAGGGTGTGAATCATCCAATTTTTGGGCTCCTGAAGCCAACTCCAGGGTCTCTTTAAAGTAATGTTTGGGCTCCTGCTGCTGCTGCCAACTTCTGCCAACTCCAGGGTGTGATTCATCCAATTTTTGGGCTCCTGAAGCCAACTCCAGTGTATATTTGGGCTCCTGCTGCTGCTGCTGCCAACTCCAGGGTGTGATTCATCCAATTTTTGGGCTCCTGAAGCCAACTCCAGTGTATATTTGGGCTCCTGCTGCTGCTGCTGCCAACTTCTGCCAACTCCAGGGTGTGATTCATCCAATTTTTGGGCTCCTGAAGCCAACTCCAGTGTATATTTGGGCTCCTGCTGCTGCTGCTGTCAACTCCTGCCAACTCCAGGGTGTGATTCATCCAATTTTTGGGCTCCTGAAGCCAACTCCAGTGTATATTTGGGCTCCTGCTGCTGCTGCTGTCAACTCCTGCCAACTCCAGGGTGTGATTCATCCAATTTTTGGGCTCCTGAAGCCAACTCCAGTGTATATTTGGGCTCCTGCTGCTGCTACTGTCAACTCCTGCCAACTCCAGGGTGTGATTCATCCAATTTTTGGGCTCCTGAGGCCAACTCCAGTGTATATTTGGGCTCCTGCTGCTGCTGCTGCCAACTTCTGCCAACTCCAGGGTGTGATTCATCCAATTTTTGGGCTCCTGAGGCCAACTCCAGTGTATATTTGGGCTCCTGCTGCTGCTGCTGCCAACTTCTGCCAACTCCAGGGTGTGATTCATCCAATTTTTGGGCTCCTGAGGCCAACTCCAGTGTATATTTGGGCTCCTGCTGCTACTACTGTCAACTCCTGCCAACTCCAGGGTGTGATTCATCCAATTTTTGGGCTCCTGAGGCCAACTCCAGTGTATATTTGGGCTCCTGCTGCTGCTGCTGCCAACTTCTGCCAACTCCAGGGTGTGATTCATCCAATTTTTGGGCTCCTGAGGCCAACTCCAGTGTATATTTGGGCTCCTGCTCCTGCTGCTGCCAACTTCTGCCAACTCCAGGGTGTGATTCATCCAATTTTTGGGCTCCTGAAGCCAACTCCAGTGTATATTTGGGCTCCTGCTGCTGCTGCCAACTTCTGCCAACTCCAGGGTGTGATTCATCCAATTTTTGGGCTCCTGAGGCCAACTCCAGTGTATATTTGGGCTCCTTCTGCCCCTCATAGTGATGCCACTTCAACTCTCTGCAATTGTGCCGCTCTGCGATTCTATTAGCGATGCCTCTGATCTGCATGTGATATTTCTTCAAAGTATTATTTAACAAACCCAGCACGCATCCTGTGCGTGTTACAGCAAGGCTGAATGGTTTACAACCCTATTGAGGCTGTAGGAGGCTCAGAAATAGCCGTTTTTAATAGCGATTCGTCGCGAATTTATTCGGGTCGAAACGATTTTTGTCGGAAAATTCGGCGAATCAGTCGAATCGAATTTTTCAAAAGTTCGCTCATCTCTAGTTGGGATAGCTAATGGTAAATTCTGTATTAGATAGATTTTGGTAGGGGGTCATTTTACCAAATAAACTCTGACTAACACATTTGGATGTAGAATTTTCCAAGTTGCTCTTCTATATGCTGGAGAAAGGGGGTACAGTTTAGGATAAATCAATTCTTAAGGTTAGATGAGATGTTAATACTGAGATATTTTATTGTATCTGTCCACTGGAAAAAGAATTCCTGTCTTAGTTGCATTCTGATGGCTTTACTAATATTGATGGGGATTGCATAAGATTTAGATATGTTTATTTTAAAATTGGAGCATGCTCCAAATTCTGTTAAGTGGTGCATGCAATAGGACACAGCTTTAGAAGGGTTGGATAGACATAAGCTAATATCATCAGCATATGCCACTGCTTGGATTTCTGAATTATTATTTTTAATCCCCTTTATATTCACATTTTGCACGATCTGAGCCAAGAGCACTTCTAAGTGCTTTTGCCTGATGCCCTGGCCCTTTATGAAGCTGACCTGGGCAGGGGAGGTAATCAGAGGAACGACAGATTCCAGCCTTTGCGTTAAGATCTTAGCATATATATATATTTTTTTTTACAGTAAATCTTTATTGAGGTAGAAAGGGTAGCAAGGCAGTCAAATACAAAAATCTGGTTCATAGAGCAGATAAATCCAGAATGCATATTACACATTCACAACGTCAAAAACCCCCCGGCCCACGCCCCTCCAGGGCCGCCCCGTGCCCCATCCAGACCCGTGCTCCCCCGCCCGGACCAGACATCTCGTGTCGTCGTTCACCCATCAAGCCTAACCCCTTGCGGTCATACTGAGTTCCACAGTTTCTTGCGTTCAGCTGACTCTATGAACATGTCCCAAGGCAACCATCGATATCTATGCTTTTCCTCCGAGCCCTTGAGCAGGGCTGTCAAGTCCTCCATGCGTAGCATATATTTTTAAATATATGTTAATTAAAGATATTGTCTTAAAATTTAAAACTCTACTATGATCCTTCCCCGGTTTTGCAATCAGTGACTCATTGATGTTTGCAGAGAATGATGTGTCTTTGTCAATTATTATAAAATGTTTTCATATGGTCAGCAAGTTCCATTTGTAGTGATTTCTATAGTTCAGATGGCAGGGCATCAGGGCCTGATGATTTCCTATTTTAGATTGTTTTATTGCTTCTATTATCTCTTTACTATTACATAAGATGCACCTACCCATAAGACGCACTTGGGATTTGGAGGAGGAAAATTAAAAAAATATATTCTAAACCAAATGTTGTGCTAAAACACCCCATTACAGACATTGTGGTATCCCCCCCACCCCATTCCGCATAGGAATTGTGCCATTTCCTTATACCATTCCCATAGGCAGTGTGTCATTCCCCCAATCCCATAGGATGTATAGTATTCCCTACCCATCCCATAGGGAGTGTGGCATTCCCTCATCCCATTCCCATATGCAGTGTGGCATTACCCCACCCCATTCCCCATATGCAGTGTGGCATTCCCCCCCCCATCCTATTCCCCATATGCAGTGTGGCATTCCTCCCATTCCCATAGGCAGTGTGGCATACCCCCATCCCATTCCCCATATGCAGTGTGGCATCCCCCCCATCCCATAGGCCGTGTAGCATACCCCCATCCCATTCCCATGGGCAGTGTGGCATCCTCCTCCCCTCCCATAGGCAGTGTGGCATTCCCCTCTCCCATAGGCAGTGTGGCACCCCCATTCCGTTCCCCAAATGCACTGTGGCATCCCCATCCCATTCCCATAGGCAGTGTGGCTGAATCCCCCCCATCCCCACCCCACGGTGGACATATGAGAAAAAAAAAAGATACTTACAGTCTCACCTAGAGTCAGCGACGGGCAGAGAGGGCAGGTTTACTGAATCCCACCCACTGTATCCGCTGCCGGCACCACCGGTATTTCTAGGGCTGGCGTGCGCACACACCCGGTCTGTGCAGCCAGTGGCCGTGGCCTGCGTCCACGTCCCGGCTGCATGGACCAGGTGTGTGCAAATGCCGGCCGAGAAATACCGGTGGTTTTGGCAGTGGCCAGAGCTGGGACAGTGGGCGGGGTTCAGTTACCTTGCCCTCTCCCTGCCTGCCACTCTTTCATTGGCCTCGCGCTGCTGCGCCCCCCGGTTCACCAGGGAACGAGAGAGCGGCAGGCTGGGAGAGGGCAGGGTAACTGAACCCAGCCCACTGTCCCTGCTCCTGGCACCGCCACTGTTTCTCAAGCGTGCAAACACCCAGTTCATGCAGCCGGGATGCCCGCTGGCTGCATGGAACAGGTGTGTGTGCATTGTGGCCCAAGAAGCAGCGATGTTGTCGGGAGCGGCAGGAGCGGGGACAGTGGATGGGGTTCAGTTACCCTGCCCTCTCCCTGCCCGCCTCACAATCATCGGCTGGCGTCCCGGGGGCCGTAGCGCGAGGCTTATGTAAGTATATCTTTTTCTTTTTACTTGTTTTTTTTACAATCACCCAATGACATTTTCCCCCCACTTTTGGTGAAGAATTTGAGGAAAATTTAGTGGGTTGTTTTACGCATTCACGGTGATGTGTAGTGTTAGCTTTCCTCCACACATAACATTAGGTATTTAAGCCAGGAAGATCAACTTGGGTCTCATCTGTCTCATCAGAACACTTTCTTTGACACACTTGCTGTGTCCTACATAACTTCGAGGCTAGCTGCAAACAGTTTTCACCAATATATTCAAACAAACCTATGAAGCCCACGCAGTTCAGCTGTAGCTATAATGAGACTTACATACGGGTGGACTTAGGGGTATCTGAAGGCTAGATACACACTTTTCAGTTTTTTATCTTTTGCAAATTAGAAACAGCATGTATCATTTTCTTTTTACTGGGAAAGGTGAGTTTACTGGCAACCCTATGGGTTTCACACAGCAGGGTATCCTGCTATAGGATGCCCCATGGGCAGGCTAACGGCTGGCACTGGAGTCTTTTAGATTCCTGGCCCAGCGGGCAAGGGTTTTCATCCACTTTAAGAGATTATCCCCTCGATTCAAAGAGCAAAAGTTAATTGATTTCGTATCGAGAATCGTAAGTTTGGGTGGGTGTTTGTCATTTTTTCTTGTTTTTTTGCCCATTTCGTATTCGCACGATCGTTCGCGCATAGACGTATATGAACATACGCATTTCGTACGAGAATCGTATAATTTGCGTTAGTTCGTGTGTTTTTCCCGTCCAAATCGTATTATTTGCGTCCGATCCTATTTTTTACGTCCTTCACATGGGCTTGCGACCAATTCAGAGAGGTGATTGCTAATTGTTTTGAAGCCCATTAAAGAGCTGCTTTACGAAATGTTTGCCGGCAGCTATTTGGCCTCGGGAGTAGGATGGAGCGGAGCGAGTTTGTGGCACATCAAGGGCTTATGCTTTTTGGCATTGAGTTGATCGAGATGTCTGAGAGCAGATTGCCCCTGCGTCGTCGCATGAACATCGATAGCATGAATGATGTTGAGCTGTTCGAGCTGACCAGGCTTAATCGCGCTTCCCTCCATAAATTATATAGTGAGCTGCAGCCATGGTTAGCCCGCACCACAAGGAAGGGGCATGCAATTTCAGGTATGACCAAGATGCTTGGCTGCCTGCAATTTTTGGCGAACGGCTCGTTCCAGAGGCTGGGTGCCCTCTCCGTGGGGATGTCACAGCCTACGCTGAGCCGCGCACTATCTAAATTTTTGGAAGGCATGGCTGCCATAACTCCAAAATATATTTATTTTCCGGATGATATGGCAGCCAGAAACGCCATTAAGCTTGGGTTTTATAATGTGGCCGACATGCCCAACGTTATTGGTGCTATTGACTGCACACATGTGGCACTCGTACCTAGGGCTGCCGACGAGTATATATATAGGTATTGAGATTGGTTATTATGTTGGCCAACGTGTAATGTAACCTGTTTTCCTTTGCGGCAGCATATTTGTTTATCCCTCATTTGTGTAGCTGCTTTATCTAGGCTTTTCATTAGTCTTTCCCAATAGAGTGCAGACATGTTTTTGTTTTTTTTTTTTTTTTTGGGTCAAATATCAATTACCCTTTTTGTATGTTTTTGCCTTAAGGAATCGAAAAATGGGACACTCCCTTAATGTCCAGGCCGTGGTTGGTCCGGACATGCGTTTTATGAGTGTCCTTGCCGGCTACCCAGGATCGTCCCACGACTCATATATCCTCAGGCGATCTGGGTTGTTTCGGAGATTTGAGGCAGGTGAATTTTCGGGGGCATGGCTGCTTGGTAAGTGTGTCCTATTTGTGTGCTATTAAATGTGGGATTAATCTTGTATTTGTTGATATGTTTGTATTTGAATTCTTTACATAAGCCAGAAACTGCCTTTTTCTTGGGTCATATATTATGAACTTCCAAAAAAAATGCTTGCCTCGCTTTGTCCTTCAGAATGTTTTCCCTTTAGTTAGGATGTCTGTAAGTTCCATGTCCCTAAATATATTGGTTGGGAGTTTATACCCAAGGATCTGTGAGCTTTGGCTCCTTTTGTAGTATTGGTCTTTAAATGTCAAAGTGGACTTAAACTGCATACATTGTAGTTTTCATCTAAATGTGGATAGCCCCTCAGCAGCATCCTAATTGTAACATGTCTGAAAACTAAAAATATATTTAAATTCCAACTACCCTTGGCCGTGCAGATGTTTGTTAATTAATTGGTATATTGAAGTGCCATTTTTAATTATGTACTACATTAGTGGCAATATTTATTTTGCTAATGTGCCCTGGGTGTTTTTTTTGGCCCTTTACCTTACATCATTATGATATATGTAAATTTCTTTGTGTTTGTTGTGTTGCCTTTTTAATTTTGATTACATTTAATTGTCTGTTTAAGGTGATTCCGGGTACCCACTTCTACCCTGGCTCATGACGCCTGTGCTGCGGCCCCAGGATGCCTCTCAGGAAGCGTACAACCGTGCGCACCGCAAGACCAGGGCTGTTGTGGAGAGGGCCTTTGGGCTGTTGAAGACACGTTTTCGTTGCTTGGACCATACTGGGGGCGCCCTGCAATATGATCCCAAGAAAGTGATCGACATAATCATGGCATGTGCTGTTTTGCACAATTTTGCAATTATCCTGGAACGTGTCCCACGTTATGTGGATAGCCTGCCCTCTTCAGCCGTAGAGGATGATGTAGAGAATTTTGTTGGGCCACCCAGTGAGTCTGCCCAATCAGTTAGAGCCAACTTGATCTTGCAGCATTTTAGTTAATTTTATTTCGTGTCTCAACATTCTGTGTGTCTGTGTTATCCTTTTTGTTAAATATGTTGTTTTGCCGTAATGTGGCATTACCTCAAAGTAAAACATTTTTACCTTAATTGTTGCCTAATGTATTTCATGTAGTTTCCTTAGCTTTAGATTTGCATTGTTACACCTCTTCAAACCAAAATTATCTGGTTTAGCCCAAGCTGTTTAAAATGTGTTCCCACTAAAAACGCCACAAGTATTGTAAGTGAGAATATTTTTTTACTTAGAAAAGTAAAAATTATTGTGCTTAACAGAAAACATTCCACATACATCTGTGGTTACAAATGGATGACATAACAAAAAAAACATCGAGCACATCTACACCTGGAAGTGAGTGGCACAACCAAACAAGGACACCCAGTCCAAAGGCCAGCCTAGTCCAGTCATTAATATTGCCTGTGCCCAGGGATATTTGGGCATGGCCATAATGTCACACAAACATGTCTGCAAACAGGAGGAGCACCAACCAAATACATATTTAAAGCCATAAGTGGCCAGATACACTCCACATAGACCTATGGCATTGGCTAGTGGCCTTAAGCATTACTCTAAGGAGCTATATGGGAGCAAATACAAAACACAACCTGCATGAGCAACACAAAATGGATTGTTTGAAACCTCAAAGGACAAGTAAATACAGTGGGGGTTAAGAGAAAAGATGTCCCACACACCCATGGCTTAATAGGGTGGCTGCCCATAATACCCAGGTGGAGGTCCAGGTGGAGGTCCATGTGAATGGGACCTAGCCTGGGCCATGGCAGCATTGTGAATTTGAAACTGCTCCACAATGTTTCTCTGCATATTGGTCATCTCAGCCATGGCTGACTGGATGCCATTACTTGCAGTGACCACGTTGCTGTTGAGGGTACGCAACTCCGCGAGGATGCCCTGTAGACTGGTATTGATGGTGACCATGTCGGCATGCCTTTCCTCACGCTCTGTAACGAGCTGTGCCTCATAAGAGTCCCTTTCTTGGGTCCATAATTGAAGCAGGGCACTCTGCCTCCCCTGGGAAATTGTGGGGCGGCGTAATGGAGTCCGCCGCACAATTACCCTGGCTCTTGGGCGTGCCCTGCCGCGTGGTGTCGTCCCCTCAACAGCAACAGGCCTGCTTTGCAAATCCTCAGCAGCAGAGTGAACACTGGGGACTGTTGTGTCAGTCTCCCCATGTGCATGCACAATGGATGGAGATTCACTCTGCTGCTGAGGATTGGCCAGAGAAACATTATGGAGCAGTTCCAAATTGGGACCCAGGGGGAGGTCATCCGACGTGCCCTGCATGGAGACATCATCATCTTCCTCCATTTCCTGGATCTCTTCCATGAGTGTGCGGGTCTGTAGGGACATATAAAAAAAAAAGTGTAAGTTGGCGTCCAAATTTGGGATTCCCACAGTTTAACACATTCTTAAGCACTTGGTAGTATTTATGGTACTAAATTAACTTACCGGAAATCTCGGATCTGGGCTCCTATGCTGTACGGACCTGGTAGGCATAACCAAACTGGGGGGTGAGTTTACCCTTGCTGAGGGATCATGCTGGGCTGAAGAAGAGAAAAACAAACCACGTAAACACACACATAACCATTTTTGGGATAGGTAATCAAATAAACCTCTATTTGTAATATTAAGCAACTCTAGAGCAATGGGGACATTTGTTAAAAGACACGCAAGTTTAGATAGGTGCAATGGCTCGCGAAAACTGCTAACTGACCTCAGTTCTAAGTCAGGAAGTGTACCCAGTCAGCATACAACTTGCAACGCACATTTTTGGATTTAGCCTACCATTCGCTAGGTCCGGGGTACTCAAACAATTGTTGTAAAGGTCCATTTAAAGGTATGTGGTGAGAGGTGAATGTCTGGCCATGGGGCTGACGCAGGGGGTGTCTAGTTAGAAATAAACACACTGGTGGAGGGGCTTGAGATTTCAAAGTGCAAACTAATAAAGGCTGCTTGCCCTTGCTGGGCTGGATGGGGCAGAGCTGAGGGGACAGGGATTGGATGGCTAAAGGGGGGAGTTAACGAATTGATGGTGATGGGATGGATGGAGCAAATCTGTTACAAATGTATGGGGCTTATGTGGGGGGGGGGGGGCATGGGGGGACTGTGGCAGATGGGGCAGAGCAGGGGCAGCGGGACACGATTGTGCCAAGAGAAAGATGTACCAAGTTACTGTGTACCTTGCAATGCCACTTCCTGTGCAGTACTTCATATTGCAATGCTATGTTTCAGGGAGCCATGACATTGGGCAGGAGAACAACCACTACATCGCCGATCAAGGGGGCAGCTCTGAGCACGTCAACACAGAAGTAACTGAGTGCAGGGCTGTCTGGGCAGGGGTCCTGGAATCTGGTGCCAAGGTCCGCATTGGTACCCCGGCCCGCCAGTTGAGTCTCGCTGCTCTAGGTCAGATATGTTTGGGGGTGGCTAATTAAATTGTTAACTCAAACACAACTCACACAACAAATAGGCAACCCATCCATAATGATGTGTGTTTTGTGATTGATTCAAAATATATCACTTTTCAGGAGAAACTTCATGACTTTACCAATACAATTGGAAATTTGATCTTTGCCATAATGGATGTGGTCCTATATGTGTGATTCACAGGGACCAAAAGAGGACACAAACAGGCACAGTAGTGCGAGGCCAAGCAAGGCAAACCATAGGGGCATCCCGTTATCTTGTTACTAGTGAACTTTAGATTATTTAGCAAACAGGCAAACATGCAGATTTAAGAGTACTCACCGTGGGTACGGGTCGGTGAGTCTGTGTCCCTTAGACCAGCATGTCCACCGACCGCGACCGGATGGAGAAGTCCCAGCACAATCTCCTCAGCAGGGGTAAACTCCAATTTAGAAGGAAAGCCACCTCCAGTTTTCAGGCTGAAAACAGAAAATCGTTTGGTACTCAGAAAAGGTGCATACAGTACATCCGAAACATTATATTTGGCGAAAACATTTATTTACCTGTAATTATGCCTTTTAATTTCTTTTTGCCGTACAGCATACTTCAGATCAGAGATTTTCTTCTGAATTTGGGACACATCTTTCCTCTCTTCCCCCGCTGCATTTACTTGTCGTAGGATGGTTTCAAACAATTCCATCTTGCGCTGCTTTGTGGTGTGTTTTGATTTGCTCCCATAGAGCTCGTCATAGTATAATGTAAGGCCACTAGCCAATGCCATATTTTGGTCATGGGAGAATCTCCCACTCAACTGGCCGCGGCGCAATGTGCGGCCAGATGGTTGGCTTGGCTGCTCCTCCATGTGTGCAGACACATGTGGTGACATTATGGCCTGGGGCTGGGTAGGGGAATGGCCGGATTGTTGGCTTCCCAATGACTGGACTGGACTGGCCAAGGGACTGGGTGTTCTTGCGTGGCTGGCCACCGAACTTCCAGGTGTAGATGTGGTCATGGTTGAAATTCTGGGCCCTCTTGGGGGGCTATGTTCCCGGCTGGTGCCAGGTCGGGGGCTCTGTTCCCGGCTGGTGCCAGGTCGGGGGCTTCTGGCCCTGGATGGGGTTCTTCGGGCCCTGTAGGGGCTTCTGGCCCTGGATGGGGTTCTTCGGGCCCTGTAGGGGCTTCTGGCCCTGGATGGGGTTCTGCGGGCCCTGTAGGGGCTTCTGGCCCTGGATGGGGTTCGGCGGGCCCTGGCTGGGCTTCTGGCCCTGGATGGTGTTCTGCGGGCCCTGTAGGGGCTTCTGGCCCTGGATGGGGTTCTGCGGGCCCTGGCTGGGCTTCTGGCCCTGGATGGGGTTCGGCGGGCCCTGGCCGGGCTTCTGGCCCTGGATGGTGTTCTGCGGGCCCTGTAGGGGCTTCTGGCCCTGGATGGTGTTCTTCGGGCCCTGGCTGGGCTTCTGGCCCTGGATGGGGTTCGGCGGGCCCTGGCTGGGCTTCTGGCCCTGGATGGGGTTCGGCGGGCCCTGGATGGGGTTCGGGCCCTGGCTGGGCTTCTGGCCCTGGATGGGGTTCGGCGGGCCCTGGATGGGGTTCGGGCCCTGGCTGGGCTTCTGGCCCTGGATGGGGTTCGGGCCCTGGCTGGGCTTCTGGCCCTGGATGGGGTTCGGGCCCTGGCTGGGCTTCTGGCCCTGGATGGGGTTCGGGCCCTGGCTGGGCTTCTGGCCCTGGATGGGGTTCGGGCCCTGGCTGGGCTTCTGGCCCTGGATGGGGTTCGGGCCCTGCTGCGGGGCCTGGGTTGCCGAACTGCCCTACTTGAACCCATGGCCGGTGTGGGCTCCCTTGTGCGGCCTCTTCTGGGGGCAGAGGTGGTGGGTGCTGCAGTTGGCTGCTTTTTGGCTGCAGGGGCACGTGGCTTGGGGCCCCTTTTTTGGGTTCCTGAGGGTCCAGTGTCCCTTGGTGGGGCAGAGGTAGTAGTCTTGCCTCTCAGCTTTCTCCTACCTTGCTGGGACCTTGTTGTTGGGCCCTCCGCGGTCTGGCTTTGCTGGGGTCGCTTGGTCATAGGCTTTTTAGGTGCCATCTTCCACAAATGCTCAAAGAGAATGAGCTTTGGGTGCAGGGACCTTTAAATAATGAGCCCAGCGTGTGACGCCTATGCGCACGACTACGCGCTCGTACGAACGTACGTTCGAGCGGAACCAGGAAACCGCTGGGGTTTCACTTATCTGCTGCCTTGAAGAAGCATAAAGATGGCGCCCACTATCTTCACCCGTCAACAGGAAGAGATCCTCATGCTGGTAATTGGCTGCCTGTGCATTTTAATCTAATAGTCAATGATGGCCTAAATGTAAATGATGCGTTTGGAACTAGTTTGGGGTCTCTTAATGTTTAATAACTGGCTCCTCACACTTCATCCTCAAGGGCCGAGCCTGGCCACGTTTTCACCTGTCTATGCTGATGTCCTAATTCGGGCAATTGCTCCGGCTTAGCAACAGTTAATTAACCTGTGGAGTAGCGGGGCTAGCTGGCAAACCTGGCCTGTCTCGGACCTTGATGCGGATGTTTGAGGAACACTGTTTTCCTAAGCCATAAAAACACAACGGGAAGCCACACACGTGGTCCAAAAGCCTAAGCATAAGCCTACATCTTGGATGTTTAAACCATCCTAACATGCCATAGATGCAGGTGGCCTGATTCTTGATGTTGGCTATTATCTGTATGTACATGGTGTGTGATACATATAACATAAGACCAGACTCTCATTCACAGTCAACGTCCTCTTTAAGGCACTCCCCAAAAATGGCTGCCACTCTAAATGTGTGTGTTAATGACATGAAATTCTCAACTTGTGATGCAACACATATGGGTCTGTGTGTAAAAGTAAAAGCTCGGTGTCCATTATGTTTTTCAGATCATGCTTCAGCGCCGGTATGACTTCGCGCCCAATGTGTGCGAGAAAAGGGACATCGCCCGGGAGATCATCGCGGAGATACACCGTGTCACCAGCACCACCTTCACTCACACCCAGATAATGCAGCATTGGTCGGACCTGAAACGTCTGCACATGCCCCGGGTGCGGAGGTTTTTTGGAATCCATTTCCCAAGTAAGTACCAAGCAATTGCATGGTATATGTTCCAAATGTATAAGTTATGCCTTTATTTATAATGACTTTTCTTTGGTAGTGTTGGAAATGGATTTCAGAATTCGCCGCACCCGGAGGCGTACAGGCCGACCAGTGCTGCATGAGTCTGCATCTGTGAGTGAAGGTGGTGGATCTCCCGGGCGACGGACCTACCCCTCCTCTGTGGCCTCCTCAGACCAGCCCCTGGACCTTACCACAGAGGAGGGGCCCAACCGCGTGGGCGTGGAGTCATACCTGGCCAGGCATGGGGAAGGCTCTGGTATGTCACTCTTCATGTATAGGCACAAAGATATACATGGCAGCCCAAAAACTAAGTTATCCTTTATTATGTATTTGTAGAAGCTTCTGGTGCGGGTGAAATAGTGGAGGAGGAGGCAGCAGAGATGCTTGAAGTCGATCCTGGCGAAGGTGAGTGATGTCAGCCAGACTGGGAGCCAGATATGTTGGGAATAGTGACTCTATACAAGTACTAACCAAATGTCACATGTTTCTCCAGGGACTTCTTCACAGCATAGCCAGGACCAAGGGCAGCCTGTTGGCCCCAACCAGCCATCTGTCGGCCACCAACTCCGTAAGTCTCCATGCCATTATTCATATTAATGTTTGGTTAGCTAATAACACACACATAACTAAAGGCGTAGCCAATGTGTAGTTCACACTTTCATGTGGGCACTTCGTTAGCTTAAAGAGGACCCTAACTTGTATTAAGAACCTAAGAATTAGCCAACACACTGTACCTACAGATTAGAAACATGGAAAAACACCCTTCAGCCATCTAATGCATGTTATTAGACTGAACAAAACCAATATTGCGGAATATGGAATGCGCAATATTTACAGGCAGCATGGGATACAGATTGAAAAAAGGAAGGTGCTGCCATGCATTGTGGGAGTGATGACCTTTCCCTCAACCCAGCTATGCTCTGGATTCCCAACGCACCACTGTAACCTACTCCCCTGTACTTTATCCAACTCTCAACTCCTCATTAAGTGTTATGCTTCAGAGTCCAGATGGCGGCGCTGTAATAAAAAAAAAACCCAAATTTACTTTGATCTGGTGCCGAATCATTTGGGAATAGTTAGTGGTTTTCATAAAATAATGTTTAAGGTCCGGTTTAAGGAGTTTAAAGACTTACCTGTGGGAAATGCATTAACTGTATCCCTTGGAAGAATGACATATGTCATGCATTTACATGTATTTGATTAACCCCAAATCTATTTCCAGCATACAAACCGGTCTGGGACTCCTATTTATGTTTCTTTCTCTATTGGTTACAGGGATGATCCCCAAAACATTGGCGGCCAAAAAAAAAAGAATGAAGGAGTTGGTGGCCGAGCTGCTGGCCATACAGGCGACGTTGGGGCCAACAGATGAAGAAGAGGAGGAGGATTAGTGCCCTTGGTCCTGGCTACTTTGGTTACAAGTTTTAAAAAGTTTGATATTGTTTTAAATTTTGTAAAGTTTTGGGTTTTTCCCCAAAAAAAAAATTTTAACTCTGTTTTTAAGGCAAGGCCAAAAAAATTTTAATATGTTTGTAAAAAAAAAAAAAAAAAAAAAAAAAAAAAAAAAAAAGTGGTTTTAAACCAAACACCCCAATCCAAAAAAAAAAAAGAAACAAAAAGATATCCCAAATCCACCAAAAAATTTTAAATAAATTTTATTTGAAGACTTCATAAATGTGTCTTTTCTAATATGCGCAAACACAAACAATTACACAAACCAGAAAAAACACGCTTAGAAACATATAGACATATGTACATTATGTGGTTTGGGTAAGTTTTAGGGTCGTCAACATGAAGAAGGATGCAAGCGCGAAGGGGTTTAGGTAAGTTTTATGGACCGAGAAATGAAGTTGGATGCAGCCGCTAAGGGGTTTAGGTAAGTTTTAGGGACCGAGAAATGAAGTTGGATGCAGCCGCTAAGAGGTTTAGGTAAGTTTTAGGGACCGAGAAATGAAGTTGGATGCAGCCGCTAAGGGGTTTAGGTAAGTTTGAGGGACCGAGAAATGAAGTTGGATGCAGCCGCTAAGGGGTTTAGGTAAGTTTTATGGACCGAGAAATGAAGAAGGATGCAAGCGCTAAGGGGTTTAGGTAAGTTTGAGGGACCGAGAAATGAAGTTGGATGCAAGCGCTAAGGGGTTTAGGTAAGTTTGAGGGACCGAGAAATGAAGAAGGATGCAAGCGCTAAGGGGTTTAGGTAAGTTTGAGGGACCGATAAATGAAGTTGGATGCAGCCGCTAAGGGGTTTAGGTAAGTTTTATGGACCGAGAAATGAAGAAGGATGCAAGCGCTAAGGGGTTTAGGTAAGTTTGAGGGACCGAGAAATGAAGTTGGATGCAGCCGCTAAGGGGTTTAGGTAAGTTTTATGGACCGAGAAATGAAGAAGGATGCAAGCGCTAAGGGGTTTAGGTAAGTTTCAGGGACCGAGAAATGAAGTTGGATGCAAGCGCTAAGGGGTTTAGGTAAGTTTGAGGGACCGAGAAATGAAGAAGGATGCAAGCGCTAAGGGGTTTAGGTAAGTTTGAGGGACCGAGAAATGAAGTTGGATGCAGCCGCTAAGGGGTTTAGGTAAGTTTGAGGGACCGAGAAATGAAGAAGGATGCAAGCGCTAAGGGGTTTAGGTAAGTTTGAGGGACCGAGAAATGAAGTTGGATGCAAGCGCTAAGGGGTTTAGGTAAGTTTGAGGGACCGAGAAATGAAGAAGGATGCAAGCGCTAAGGGGTTTAGGTAAGTTTGAGGGACCGAGAAATGAAGTTGGATGCAGCCGCTAAGGGGTTTAGGTAAGTTTGAGGGACCGAGAAATGAAGAAGGATGCAAGCGCTAAGGGGTTTAGGTAAGTTTGAGGGACCGAGAAATGAAGTTGGATGCAGCCGCTAAGGGGTTTAGGTAAGTTTCTGGTTGAGGGTGCGCATGCGCAAGATCTTATAAACATACGAACGCACGAATCTAAGAGGCCAAAAACCAATGAAAACCAGAGGCAAACGCAAGTAATTGGAAGAGGTGGACGATGGAAGCAGCCGAAAAAACAGGCTGCCGCCGCAACAGGTGAGCACATGAACGTGATTTTTACGATTGCCAACTGACTGAGGCAAGTTCGGGAGATATCATACGAACGGACGTATATTTTAGGATTTGCTTATTGAATCACTCGCAAGTTCATACGAACGCACGAGCGGACGTGAAAAATAGGATGATCGTGACCCAAATCCAAGCTGTTACATGTTTCTTTGAATCAACCCATATGTCTCTACTTAAAGTTGTCATGATTACTAGTCGGTATTTGTTTACTGTTCGTAAACATTACCTATGATGCTTAGAGATGAGCGAATCGATTCTGACGAACCCGAATTCATTACGAATTTCAGGAAATATTCGATTCGTTACGATTCCGAATATCGCCGCAATTCGATCGCTCGAATCGCTTCCTTAAAACTCCATTTACTGCTATACAGTCCATCTAAAATAGTGGATCCACATGTCAGGACATGTCCCATGGGGCAAGGAGTGCTGGGTAGGTGTCACATGCTACCTATCAGCAGACAGGCTTACCGATCATGTCACAGCCCAATATAAACAGCGGCCATCTTGCGGAAGATCATTCTGACACTGTATTGCGGCCAGAGCAGATCAGGCAGGGAGAGAGCGAGAGATAGATGACAGAGACAGATAAAGACAGGGACAGTTTAAACTGTTTGCATTAGCTTTCAAGACTTTTTTAGTGTTTAGTGTTAATAACACTCCTTTAGCTTTTCCTTTACCTGGTGTCATTCTTTAAAAAGCGTGCTAGCATTAATATTTCAAGACTACCTGTGTAATAACTGCTTGCATTTTATAATTAACGGCACTTTTCCACAATCAAGGGAGGCCTCCTCTGTATGTGAGCAGGGGGCATCCCAAACACTAGCATAAATATTTCAAGACTACCTGTCTAATAACTGCTTGCATTTTAGAATCAACGTCACTTTTCCACAATCAAGGGAAGCCTGCTCTGTATGTGAGGAGGGGGCATCCCAAACACTAGCCTAAATATTTCAAGATTACCGGTCTAATAACTGCTTGTATTTTATAATTAACGTCACTTTTCCACAATCAAGAGAGGCCTGATCTGTATGTGAGGAGGGGGCATCCCAAACACTAGCATAAATATTTCAAGACTACCTGTCTATTAACTGTTTGCATTTTATAATCAACGTCACTTTTCCACAATCAAGGGAGGCCTGCTCTGTATGTGAGGAGGGGGCATCCCAAACACTAGCATAAATATTTCAAGACTACCGGTTTAATAACTGCTTGCATTTTATAATTAACGTCACTTTTCCACAATCAAGGGAGGCCTGATCTGTATGTGAGGAGGGGGCATCCCAAACACTAGCATAAATATTTCAAGACTACCTATCTAATAACTGCTTGCATTTTATAATTAACGTCACTTTTCCACAATCAAGGGAGGCCTGATCTGTATGTGAGGAGGGGGCATCCCAAACACTAGCATTAATATTTCAAGACTACCTGTGTACTAACTGCTTGCATTTTATAATCAACGTCACTTTTCCACAATCAAAGGAGGCCACCTCTGTATGTGAGCAGGGGGCATCTCAAACACTAGCATTAATATTTCAAGACTACCTGTGTACAAACTGGTTGCATTTTGTAAGCAAAGTCACTTTTCCACAATCAAGGGATGCCTCCTCTGTATGTGAGCAGGGGGCATCCCAAACACTAGAATAAATATTTCAAGACTACCTGTCTAATAACTGGTTGCATTTTGTAAGCAAAGTCACTTTTTTTAGCAAAATTTGCCTTTCGCCGGGGGGGCATCCCAAATACTAGCATAAATATTTTAAGAGTACCTGTCTATTAACTGCTTGCATTTTGTAAAGAAAGTCACGTTGTCAAATTGCCAGCAGCCATTGCCTTTAACCGGGGGGCATCCCAAATGTGCTAACATGTGTCTTTTAAGAGTACTCACATTGGAGTTGGCAGCAGCAGCATTAGGAGCCCATATATTGCCTGAAAGACGCACATATGAGCTGGCAGCAGCAGCATAGGGAGCCCATATATTGCCTGAAAGACACACCCAGGAGTTGGCAGCAGCATAGGGTGCCCATATATTTTCTTAACATGACTTTAATCTTTTTTAACAATGGATTCATGATAAATTCACGACTAATGACATGTATACTTAAGGGAAATCAGTGGAGTGCTGCTTCAAGTGCATAATTAGGCTATTATGTAGTGTATGTAAAAAAATCATGTATTTGGTTGTCATATAAATATATAAAGGTCGCAGGTGTCCCCGCGAGATATAACAATATGACGCCTAGAATGCTTGTGCAAGTTTATTGAAAGTTGTTTGTCCCTGGAAGGGCAGTTCTGGCTCCACAAAAAATTATTTTTCCCTTTTTTCCCCTTTTTTTTTCCCTTTTGCCTCCCCCTAGAACAAGGTTTCAGGCAGATGGCACCATAGGGATTGAGTTGGGATGCCGATTTGAATGGGCCCCGTTCTCCGTCGGGTGTTTAGTCCCCGACGGAGCAGCGTGCCTTCGAAAAGATGGCACCCCTATGCTGTATATGTTGTGGAGCTGGACCAGCGGCGCCGGCCGCTTTGACATTTCCGGCTTCTGGCGTTGGTGCGCTTCACGGTGTGGTGCGCACGGTCACTTCCGACAGGGACCGGCTGTTGACGGGGATGCGTCCCACATGTGGTGACGCGCTGCGTCATTTCCGCCGGATGCTGTCTCTGGCGATCGGTGCGCTCCACACACACGCGCGCCCAGCCATCTCCGGCGGAAGCCGGGCGTGTGGGCGGCCGCGTCCCCACCGAATTGGGGTACATAAATGAGCGTCGCTGGCGCGTTGCCAGGTAAGTAACCACCCGGCAGGTTTCAGACATAGGAGGAACGCCTCAAGCGCGGGGGAGCCACGTGAAAGGAATCCTGATACAGGACAAAACGCGCCCGCCCTGGTTAGCAAGACTTACCTGCCACCGCGACTGCCCCACAAGGGACCTAATTCCAACATACAGGCAAGTCACAATTTATCTGGCTTTATTTAAAATGTTCAAACTGTTATGTAGGCACGGGGGCATGACTTCCCTTTTCCTCTCCCTATTTTTTCAAATATACAAAGATCACGGCGGGGGTATGGGACTTCCTTTGTTGTGAAAATTGTTCCTTGCGGACCCATGGGTTAATCGCCTAGAGATGATCATAATCATACCAGGTACCTAGACCTAATGACAACCATAAGAGTATCTTTAACTACAATAGTATGTTTTCAAACTAATAATTGGTATGGGATTTAATCAACAAATAGGAGAACGCACACCACCGGTTCACCTTGTGAAATATGTAATTCATATGTGAGATAGGACTATCATCTGTGAAAGACATCAGAATCAGGTATTGTCATGTTGAATTCCTAAATGAACATAGTAAGAAGTTACTGACATTGATTAATTGATACTAACCAACTTACTAACAATATGAAATGTCTATCTGCTTGTTACACACAGAGGGCATTGAGGAAGCCGGATACATGTCTGCCCCACTGAAAAAACTGATGATACAGTGTATTCTATACTCAGTTTCTATTGTAACAAGGAAAGATAGGTTTTTATAATACTATTATGCATGTTGTAAATAATATGGATTGTAAATATGGCCACAGATGTGGATAATTGGTTTTTTACACACATGTATTCAAATAAACTGAGATAAAAATTATATCAATTTCTTGGTGTGGTTATAGCTCTGAGCCCTAACAAATTCTTCAGGTATACCTAGCCTGAAAAAAAGTTGTGCTTTATTCTAAGGGCCAGGTTATGTACCAACCAAGGAAAAAAGTAGTATAGGGGGGATCTGGGGTTACTCAATAGGAACCCACTTAGTGGTTCCAAAAGTAGTGCCCATATATTGCCTGAAAGACACACCCTGGAGTTGGCAGCTGCATAAGGAGCTACCATGCATCAGCTACTACCATGGATCAGCCATTGGTGGCTGGACATCCTGGCTGAACCATGCCTGATTCATCTTCACAAAGGTGAGTCTCTCCACATTTTTCGTGGACAGACGAGTTCTCCTTGGCATGACTATGGCCTCCGCCGCACTAAACACCCACTTAGATGGCACACTACTCGCTGGGCAGGACAGCTTTCCCAGGGCAAACTCTGCCAGTTGCGGCCACAAGTCAAGTTTGGCTGCCCAGAAGTCCAGCGGGTCCTCAAGGTGCATTGGCATGGTCATATCAGGGTATGACACTACCTGCTGGTTCAGGGCCTGCTCCAGGTCTTTCTGCTGCTCATGATTAGCCTCACTATGCGGGTCGCTTGTGATTAGGATGTGATTCTGTTAGTTGTTATCTGATTCCGACCCGGCTTGATCTACCATTCCTGTCTGCTGCCTGTACCGACCTCTGCTTTGTCTGACCACGAACCTGCCTGCCCCTCTGGATACCCCCGCGATCTCATACCTCCCGGCTTGACCCTTTGGCTACTCCTGACTACGCACATGTCTCATCCCTGTACTCTGACGCACACTCCGGATTGACTACCTGTGAACGACCTTGGCTTCGGGATACCCTCGTGGTTCATCGGCCTTCGCCATAAGCAGCCATCCTTTGCGCCTATTAAGACCTGGGGGCAACCATGTCTGGTGAGGTGTACCTAGCGTCCCGGCAAACAGGGGCTTGACTA
Source organism: Gastrophryne carolinensis (assembly GCA_027917425.1). NCBI lineage: Eukaryota > Metazoa > Chordata > Amphibia > Anura > Microhylidae > Gastrophryne > Gastrophryne carolinensis. The sequence continues at coordinate 307,090,038 of CM051239.1, read as the reverse complement.
TAGGCAGAAGCGGCGGTGGAGATTGGGGGTTGCCTGCTTACAGAAGGCTGGTGTCCCGCTGGGCATCACAGTATGGACCATGGCGCAGATAGGCATCGGCAAACTGACTACATAGAATGTCTCTGTAGTAGGTCAGTTTGTCCTCCCTCTCAGTGGGTGTAAAAAATGCCCCCATTTTGTGCCGGTAGCGAGGGTCCAATAAGGTGGAGAGCCAGAAGTCATCCCGCTGACAAATGGAGACAATTCTGCAGTCACTACGCAAGCACGTGAGCATGCATCGTGCCATTTGTGCAAGTGACTCGGAGGGACTACCTGTCTCCATCTCCACTGCATACTGCCACGGTGTGTCTGGGTCCTCTGTCTCGCCTTCCTCACAACCCTCTAGCTCCTCTGGCTGCTCCTGCTCCTCCTCTCCTGTCAGATGACTAGATAAAATGGCCATTTTGTCAAACCTAAACTGTTCTTTGCTGTGCCCCACCCCCTCCTCCTCCTCCTCCAGTTCCCTGACCAGCCATGATTTCCAACATGTGTTGTAGTACATGAAGCAGTGGAATCACATCGTTCATCCCATAGTCCTGGCGACTGACTAATAATTGGCTTCCTCAATTACACAGGGGAGTCCCCCTATCCGCTTGGACCATCAAGAAATCAGTGTTGGCTTTTCTCAGTTCGTATAGTCGATCCAACATATGGAGGGTGGAAATATCGCAAATCAGACTATGTTGGGGGATACCGTTCTGACGCTGTAGCTCAAGAAGGGTGTACTTGGCGGTGTAGGAGTGGCTGAAGTGCATGCAAAGTTTCCTTCCCGTTGTTAGGATGTCTTGCAGATGGGGGGAAGACTTCAGAAAATGCTTGACAACTAGGTTGAACACGTGTGGCATACAGGGCGCATGACTCAGGCTTCCTTGTCGCAGCGTAGACAAGATGTTCTTCCCATTGTCAGTCACCATGGTTCCCATTTGCAGTTTTGGTGGAGATTTATGATTTTTAGCAGTTCCTCCCATGTGTGACTCCGTGGCTCAAGGCAAACCATGTGAAGAACAGCGTGAAACCGCCGTGTCCTGCACACATGGTAGTCTGGAAGGGCACTGAAAAAAATAAAAAAAAATACAGAAATAAAAATATTTAGAAATAAAAATATTTAGACAAAACAAAATACAAAAAAAATAAAATAAAAAATGAACAAAAAATGTGTAAAAAAAATTAAAATATATTAAAAAAAGACAATGGAAAAAAATATATATAAAAAAATACAAAAAAATCAAGCAAGTGGTCTACCCCAAGCACATTTGCCTCCATACTTTCCCCTTCTGCCACCATGCTGACCGCTAAATCTGTCATTCTCCATCACTCCAAGCCTTTAAAAGTGCCCTCAAAACTCACTGATGTCCTCCTCAGGTTCCTCAACAGTGTCTGCTTAAGGAGCCAAAACGCTTGCAACACCACCTCCCACGCCACTCTCCTCATCATTACTTGCACGCCTAGTGGAAGAAGCGCCGAGTGTCTCCTCCACTTCTTGGCTGGGCAGTAGCTGCTGATTTTTCTGATTATCAGATCGTCCTCACTGAATAGGGGAGCTGAACCCAAAGCATAAGATATAACCGACAGTTGAATGGGGGTGTCAGATGTCACTTGTGATGCAGTGGATGATCGTGTTAACCAATGGATGACAGCAGATGGGTTGCTGGTCAAGACACGACCGCTAGCTGATACTGGGAGATCAGGCCTCTCACTGAGACTCCTGCTGCCACTCACCCCTAGTCTGCTGAGACCTCTGCTTGATGAATTTAGGCCTAATATGTTACTATGTTACTAATATGTTACTTAGTTACTAATATGTTACTATGTTATTAATTACTAATATGTTACTAATATGTTACTATGTTACTAATATGTTACTAATATATTACTATGTTACTAATATGTTACTATGTTACTAGTATGTTACTATGTTACTAATTACTAATATGTTACTATGTTACTAATATGTTACTAATCTGTCACTCTCCATCACTCCAAGCCTTTAAAAGTGCCCTCAAAACTTTCTGATGTCCTCCTTAGCTTCCTCAACAGTGTCTGCTTAAGAAGCCAAAACGCTTGCAACACCACCTCCCACGCCACTCTCCTCATCACTGTTAGGGCGAGCGCTGCACGCCCATCTCGCAGCACTTCACTTACCTCCATGGCTGTATCCAGCCGTCATCCATCTCACAGCATTTCCCTCACTTCCATGGCTGCTCCCAGCCGTCTCCCTTCCCCCCATGCTTCCTCCTCGCATGGTCAGGTGCGTGCACGTCCTCGTCCACTAGAGGCCTGTACAGCACTGATTGGTGCCTGGTCATCCAATCCTGCATCCACTTCCCCTATTTAAAGAGGCACTTCCTTTCCTTCAGTGCCGGATCTTGGTCTTTCCATGGCAGTTGTAAATCAGTTGCTTTTGGATTGCTCACCCATGTACCGACCTCTGCCTGTCCCCGATGCTGAACCTTTGCCGCCTGCCCCAACCTTGGATACTCACCTTTACTACGAACCTCTGCTGCTTGCCCTGACCTCTGCCTGTGTGTACTACACCTTTTGCCTGCCTCTTGTGTACCCCACTGAGCCTCAGCTAGCCGTGGGACTGGGCCGCTGTTTGGGGGTAGCGACCTGGGGGTCACTCGCCGCACAAGACCAACCTGCCTTGCGGTGGGCTCTGGTGAATACCAGTGGCCTCTTAGACTCCGCTCCCCTGACGCGGTACCTGCCATTTGTTCCACAGTTAAAGCGAATCCACACCCGGACCTGGTCCGTGACAGTAAGATCCGGCCATGGATCCCGCTGAGGTGCCGCTGCCTTATGCCACTGAATTGCCTGCTATTGTGGCTATGCAGTCCCGCCAAATTAATCAGCTCTCAGCTATGATGCAGCAGTTACTATTGATTCAGCAACAGCAAGTGCCACAACCGGCCCCAGCTTTGCCGCCACAGCCACCTGTAGCATCTACAGCTAGAATCTGTCTCTCCTTGCCGGCTAAATATGACGGGGATGCCAAGTTATGCAGAGGCTTCCTTGCCCAGTGCACTCTACATTTAGAGTTGTTGGCGGATCAATTCTACACTGAACGAGCTAAGGTAGCATTTTTCATTAGTTTGCTTTCTGGAAAGGCCTTGGCCTGGGCCGCTCCTTTGTGGGATCGCAATGACCCTGTCACTTCTAGTATTCACACCTTTGTTTCAGAGTTTCGCCAGGTCTTTGAGGAGCCTGCCCGGGCTTCATCTGCTGAATCGGCCCTATTGAACTTGGTCCAGGGCGAATTGTCCGTTGGTGAATACGCCATCCGGTTCCATACCTTAGCATCTGAACTGTCTTAGAATAATGAGGCCTTGTGTGCCTGCTTCAAGAAAGGACTTTCTAGTAAAATTAAAGATGCTCTAGCTGCACGTGACTTGCCTTCGTCTCTCACTGATCTCATCCATCTGGCCACACGCATTGATGTGCGTTTTATTGAAAGGCGTGAGGAATTCCGCCAAGAAAGAGATACTCAGCGCCCTAGGAGGGCATACCATCTGGCCCCTTTGTGTCAACACCCTTTGTCCGCGCATGTACCTCCCAGTGAGGAGGCCATGCAGGTCGACCGATCCCGCCTGACCCAGTTGGAGAGAACTCAAAGAAGGAACGAGAATCTTTGTTTGTACTGTGCTGCCTCTGAGCATTTTTTAAAAGACTGTCCTATTCGCCCTCCTCGTCAGGAAAACGGGCGCACCTAGTGGATGTGGGAGAGGTGTCCCTGGGTGTATGTGCTTCCTCTCCACGTCTCACGGTTTCTGTGCAACTTACCATCGCACCTACCACCTCTTTGAATTTGTCAGCCTTTTTGGATTCAGGCTCTGCAGGAAACTTTATAGAGGCCTCCTTGATTAATAAATATAATATCTCTGTGAACCGCCTCGCAAAGCCCTTATTTATCACCTCAGTCAATGGTGACAGGCTGGACTGTACTGTGCGTATGTTCCCCTTGTTCTAAAGGTTGGACTTTTTCATCAAGAGAGTATTGAATTCTACGTCCTCCCTAATTGTACATCTCAGATTCTTCTCGGTTTACCTTGACTTCGACGTCATGATCCCACGCTTGATTGGAACACCGGTGACATCAAGACTTGGGGTGCGGCTTGCTTTAAGAGGTGTTTGAGGTCTGTTCCTGTTCGACCTATTCGTGCTTCAGCTCCTTGCTTACTTGGCCTGCCTGAGGTCTACCGGTCTTTTTCCGATGTATTCTGCCAAAAACAAGCATCGGTACTTCCGCCTCATCGCCCTTACGATTGCCCTATAGACCTCTTGCCGGGTACCACTCCACCTCGTGGTCGTATTTACCCCCTCTCGGCTCCGGAGACACAAGCTATGTCGGAGTATATTCAAGAAAATCTGCAAAGAGGGTTTATACGGAAGTCTTCCTCTCCAGCAGGTGTGGGTTTCTTCTTTGTGGCAAAAAAAGATGGCTCTCTACGCCCCTGTATTGATTACCGTGGCCTCAATAAGATTACCGTCAAAAACCGTTACCCTTTGCCTTTGATTGCTGAATTATTTGACCGTCTGCGTGGGGCCAAGGTTTTCACCAAACTTGATCTGCGAGGGGCCTATAATTTGATACGTATACGCGAGGGCGATGAATGGAAGACAGCCTTCAATACCCGTGATGGCCACTTCGAATATTTAGTGATGCCCTTTGGTCTTTGCAACGTACCCGCTGTATTCCAGGAATACGTAAACTACATTTTTCGGGACTTGCTTTACTCCTGTGTAGTTGTATATTTGGATGATATACTCATCTTTTCATTTAATCTGGAAGAACATCACCGTCGCGTCCGGCAAGTTCTGTCTCGCCTCCGTCAACACCACCTTTACGCCAAGTTGGAGAAGTGTCTTTTTGATCAAACCACCTTACCCTTTCTTGGATATATTGTCTCTGCTCGTGGTCTCCAGATGGACCCCAGCAAATTGAAAGCAGTTTTTGACTGCCCACGTCCTACTGGCCTACGAGCTATTCAACGCTTCCTGGGCTTCGCAAATTACTATTGACAGTTTATTCCCCACTTTTCTACTGTAGTGGCGCCCATTGTGGCTCTCACGAAGAAGAACGCCAATTCTAAGTCTTGGCCTCCTCAGGCGGAAGAGGCCTTCATTGCCTTAAAAAAGCCTTCTCCTCTGCTCCGGTGCTGTCTAGGCCAGATCCATCTAGGCCTTTTGCCCTTGAAGTAGATGCCTCCTCCATTGGAGCCGGAGCTGTGCTCACTCAAAAATCTTATACTGGCAGATTTCTCACCTGCGGGTTCTTTTCGAAGACCTTTTCTCCGGCCGAAAGGAATTACTCCATTGGAGATCGGGAGTTACTCGCCATCAAATTGGCATTGGAGGAGTGGAGACACCTCTTAGAAGGTTCCGCCCATCAGGTGTCCATCTATACTGATCATAAAAATCTGTCTAATTTAGAAACTGCCCAGCGACTGAACCCACGATAAGCTCGTTGGTCATTGTTTTTCGCCCATTTCAACTTTCAAATCCACTTCCGGCCAGCTGCCAAGAACATCAGGGAGGACGCCATTTCTCACTCCTCAGACATCTCTGGTGTTGAATCCACTCCACAACACATTATCTCGCCTGAATGCCTTGTCCACTCCGCACCTGCTGCCTTTGTACAGGCACCGCCGGGAAAGACTTTCGTGCCAGCTCGCCAACGTCGCAAAATATTAAGATGGGGCCATTCTTCACATGTAGCCGGCCATGCCGGCATCAGAAAATCCTGTGCTATCATTTCTAGATATTATTGGTGGCCTTCTTTAGAAAAGGATGTGACGGAATTCATTCAAGCCTGTACCATCTGTGCACGTGACAAAACTCCTCGCCAAAGACCTGCTACTCCTCCCTCTGCCTATTCCAAATACCCCATGGGCACACATTGCTATGGACTTTATTACTGACCTCCCTTCTTTGCATGGCAATACTGTTACTGTGGTAGTGGATAGGTTTTCTAAGATGGCGCACTTTGTTCCTTTGCCTGGCCTCCCGTCAGCTCCTCAGTTGGTGAAATACTTCCTGATGCATATCTTTCGACTTCATGGGCTTCCTACACACATTAGGGTCGATTCAAAGAAACATGTAACAGCTTGGATTTCGGTGCCGATCATCCTATTTTTCCCGTACGCTCGTGCGTTCGTATGAACTTGCGAGTGATTCTATAAGCAAATACGTTTCTATCCTAAAATGTACGTCCGTTCGTATGGCAGTTCGGGAATCAGACCTATGTCAGTTTCCATCCTGAATTTTCCGTTTCATTTCTCAGGTTGCAACATTGGTTTTGCCCTTTTTCCTTTTTTGTCTGGACGTAAATCCTTCTGATCTTGCGGCTGCGCACTACAAACTTACCTCATTAAAGTGCATTCTAAATATTTGGTCTTTTATTTTTCTTTATTTCATTCATTTTGTAGTAACCAACCATTAATGAATGCATTTGCATAAGTAAATCTTACTTTGTTTAATTTTTAGTTAACTTGCATTTGTTACTTGTGGATTTAATTTTAATATTTAGGCTTCAAATGGTACAACTTAAAATTTTGTGTGTGGTTACCCACACCCTCTACATACAGATTGCTCTCAAATATAAAAAAACACCCAGCAACTTCTGCATGTTATGAGCCTAGAAACAGCCAAGATGGCGGCTCAGGTATTATCGGGCAGCCTGCAAACAGAAAGGGCCTTGTGACTGTGTTGCTCTGGATTCTTTGATTTCTGACCTTTCCGTGCCCCCAGCTCTGCTGTGTCTGTGCAAAATACAGCAGTAACCCACATCCTGCACTTTATCCCGCTCTCCTCTCCTCAGTAAGTGTGATGCATCTGACCAAAGATGTGCTTAAATAATTAAACAAAGCAAAGGTAAACAACTACACCAATAAATGCAATCTAAAAATATTATTCTAGTACATCAATTTAAAAATAAATACCAAAGGACATAAGTTTCTTTAATTAACGCAAATAGATTGCAAAATAAAGGTTTACATGCAAAGGACTAATTAAGGTCCACATTAAAATGCTTTTATAAGGCATACATGAATCAGGTATGCATTGCCATACAATTTATGGCCTCGGCCATGCTGATACATGCAGTTCATTGGAGCTCAAGACGCGCAGACTCCTCCACATAGCCAAAAAACCTGTTCAAGAACAGCAATCCGACTGCTAAAAGGTGTCGGCAGTGGCTTTCTTTTAAAACGTCTTTAGAGGTTTGAAAACTGTTCTCTGAATCACACCTAAACCCATTCGATTATCCTAAGTTTTACGTTTTGATCCTAAGTTTTAGGATTTGATCCTAAGTTTTACGTTTTGATCCTAAAATTTAGGAACCAACTTGTGATGATCGTAAGAGCATATACGCATTCGAACGTAGGCTCGTGCGAGTCGTAAATGGCCAAAAAAACAGGAAAAAATGACTAACACCCACCCAAACTTACGATTCTCGATCCGAAATCAATTAACTTTTGCTCTTTGAATCGAGGGGATTGTGTCTGACAGAGGTGTGCAGTTTGTTACCAAATTCTGGAGAGCCCTTTGTAAACAAATGAAAATTAAACTGGACTTTTCCTCTGCTTATCACCCCCAGTCAAACGGCCAGGTGGAAAGAGTTAATCAGATTCTCAGGCATTATCTTCGCCATTTTGTTTCTGCCCGTCAAGACGATTGGGTCGATCTTCTGCCCTGGGCGGAATTCTCATATAATTTCAAGGATTCTGAGTCTACGAGGAAGTCCCCGTTCTTGGTGGTATACGGTCGGCATCTTCTTCCGCCTCTGCCCTTGTCCACCTCCTCTGGAGTACCCGCCGTGGATGACATCACACAGGATTTCTCTACCATCTGGCAAGAGACCCAACGTGCCCTTTGTCAAGCTTCCGCCCGTATGAAAGTTAGCGCTGATAAGAGGAGAAGAGCTCCGCCTGTCTATTCTCCAGGAGATAAGGTGTGGCTGTCGGCGAAATACATCCGCTTCAAAATTCCTAGCTACAAATTGGGCCCCCGTTACCTGGGTCCTTACAAGATCAAGCAACAGATCAATCCAGTTTGTTATAAGCTACACCTACCAACATCACTGCGAATTCCCAATTCTTTCCACGTTTCCCTGTTGAAGCCTGTAATTGTCAATCGGTTCTCTCCTAAAACCTTGGTGCCTGCTCCAATCTCTGGTACCGAGGATGCCTTTACGGTGAAAGAGATTCTGGCCTCTAAGCTCTCCAGAGGTAAAAGATATTTTTTAGTCGACTGGGAAGACTGTGGACCTGAAAAAAGATCTTGGGAACCCGAAGGGAACATTCTGGACCGTAGTCTCATCTCGGATTTTCTTGGTCCCAAGAAGAGGGGGAGACCCAGGGGGGGGGGGTACTGTTAGGGCGAGCGCTGCACACCCATCTCGCAGCACTTCACTTACCTCCATGGTGGCATCCAGCCGTCGTCCATCTCACAGCATTTCCCTCACTTCCATGGCTGCTCCCAGCCGTCTCCCTTCCCCCCATGCTTCCTCCTCGCATGGTCAGGTGCATGCACGTCCTCGTCCACTTGAGGGTGAGTGCACTGGATTAGTGAGATTTAAAGGGCCTGTACAGCACTGATTGGTGCCTGGTCATCCAATCCTGCATCCACTTCCCCTATTTAAAGAGGCACTTCCTTTCCTTCAGTGCCGGATCTTGGTCTTTCCATGGCAGTTGTAAATCAGTTGCTTTTGGATTGCTCACCCATGTACCGACCTCTGCCTGTCCCCGACGCTGAACCTTTGCCGCCTGCCCCAACCTTGGATACTCACATTTACTATGAACCTCTGCTGCCTGCCCTGACCTCTGCCTGTGTGTACTACGCCTTTTGCCTGCCTCTTGTGTACCCCGCTGAGCCTCAGCTAGCCGTGGGACTGGGCCGCTGTTTGGGGGTCACTCACCGCACAAGACCAACCTGCCTTGCGGTGGGCTCCGCTCCCCTGACGCAGTACCTGCCATCTGTTCCACAGTTAAAGCGAATCCACACCCGAGTCCGCTCCACCCTGTCCGTGACGATCACTACTTGCATGCCTAGTGGAAGAAGCGGCGAGTGTCTCCTCCACTTCTTGGCTGTGCAGTAGCTGCTGATTTTTCTGATTATCAGATCATCCTCACTGAATAGTGGAGCTGAACCCAAAGCATAAGATATAAACGACAGTTGAATGGGGGTGTCAGATGTCACTTGTGATGCAGTGGATGATTGTGTTAACCAATGGATGACGGCAGATGGGTTGCTGGTCAAGACACGACCGCTAGCTGATACCGGGAGATCAGGCCTCTCACTGAGACTCCTGCTGCCACTCACCCCTAGTCTGCTGCAACCTCTGCTTGATGAATTTAGGCCTCTGCAACTTCTCTGTGCCCATCCTGGCACTTCTCTGCCTAACATACTACTGCGTATATGAGGGGAGGACAAAACGCTACACTACACTTAAAACAGGATTTGTCGATAACAGCAGCAGGTGTGTAACTATCTATGGCCTTTAACTAAGTAGTTACTAGGCCCTGAAGACTTTAACAGGAACAAAGTGATGAAACTCTTAGATGTGCGTATGTGATGCTCTGATGAGAGCAATTCAATGTGCTCCAGTACGCTTGAAAAATGTTTTTTTGAGAGACTGGCCTGCGTGGAAATGAATTGGGCATGGATCAGCCAAGATTTCCACCCACCAATGCCTGATGCATTAGAGTAGATTAATCATGGGGCCAGACCAACACTAAAGAAATATGGATAGTGCAAAACAGATTTAAGGCAATATATGATCTCCCTATGCTGCTGCCAACTCCACTGTGTGTCTTTCAGGCAATATATGGGCTCATCATGCTGATGCCACCTCAAGGCTCTGTAATTGTGCCGCTCTGCGTCAGCGAATCTAATAGAGACGCCTCTGATCTGCATGTCATTCTTCTTTACAATTATTAAGACTAGACTGTAGGGGCACCACTCAATATGCTATACTGCAATGATTTCCCCAGGCGGGTGCGCCTTGGATTCTAAGAAATATATGTGCAAGCAACAAAACCAAGGAAAACATAGAATCCAAAAGATTTTTTGGGGCACACCACCAGGTCATGTAAAAACAATAGATTTTATTTTAAAAAAAATTTTTGTATATATAAATATATATTATTGAAAAAGATTTTTTGTCCCGCACTGCTAAATTAAGTATACTAATCTATGTAAATGCTGGTGCTGGCTGATAAAGGGACATCTAAATGTACACAAACAGAAAAGGTGGTGGGGCTGCCAGCACAGTCCCAAAAGCCTTTATCAAAGTGAGCCGCACTCAGTAGTTTAAAAACTGATACACCATGCCTTTATTGAAAAAATATACATATACAAGACTGACAAAAGTTTAAAAAACATTTAAAATGGTGTTGGAAAAGGGGGGCTTAATTTTATGGCTCTAATACAACAAATGCAAATATCATGATGAATGCAGTCAATTAAAGTGAAAGTAAAGACAAAATGTCAAATGCTATATAGATACCAAGTGCTATACAACATACATTGTGACATGACTACAAAAATTTTTTTTTTCTCTGGTTCTGCAAAAACTGTGCAATGTGCACGGTAAAGTGCAAATAGTGCTATCCAAGGTGCAACCAAGTAAAGTGTCAAGTGCTATATAGATACCAAGTGCTATACAACATACATTGTGATATGACTGCTAAAAATAGGTATCACCAGGTCAGTGGAAATGGAGCCAAGTCCCCTCACCAAACAGCCTCATAGACGCGTTGCGTGTGGGGTCACCCAGCACTTCGTCAGGACGTGTGATATTTCTCGCTCTTCTCGCTATCAGCCGTGGCCTCTCAGGGATCCAACCCTCCAAGATGGTGACAAGATGGTTTTGACCGCCCCCCTCAAAACCATCTTGTCACGCCATTGGAATATCCTTAAGAGTGACAGGGATCTGGAGGGTTGGAGAGGAGCCCATGGAAATAGAAGAGTGTGCCAAGAACCCAAGAAGGAAAACCCACGAATACTACAATATTATTATTATTTTTTTTTTTTTCCTGGGCCATAGGAGTATAATAAATATTGCCTAAATGCTAGATTGTGGATTACTATTGTATTTTGGGGTATATTCAGGAAATAGTTATCTTTGGTACATAGGTAATGGATACATTTATGTATGGTGCCCTTTAAGATGTCCTGTTTCACGTAAAAAGAGCCAATATTGGCTCTTTAGGCATGAGCTAATACTGTATATTTAAGACCCACAGGGAGAACATGTAAATTATATCAAGGTGCACTGCCCTGTATCATCACGGGCGCCCATAAACCTAAAGAATACTGATTACAAAAAACACCTACAAGACAAACGGTTCACATAGGGCTGGCATTTTCAAACAAGAAATCACATGGCGTGCATATTACTATCCAGCGTGTGTCCACAGATGCATCTGAAATTTCCCTTGCTGCTATATATCCATGAATTGATTTTGGACTACCACTAGCACGAAGCACTTTACTATTTATACAGTTGGACATTGCTGCTATTTTGCTATCTGCCGCTGAAGCCCAGAATTTGTTTATAGCATTGCACCTAGCACTCTATACAAGTATGACATGGCCCGTACAGGATAATGACTCTCCTTCGAATCACGCCTAAAATAGATAATGATATACTGGCTGGCCAACCATTTACCCTTAGGGATGTGTGGTGGTTTGTGTGAGACAGAGAGGGTGTGGTACGTGTGGGGAGTAGAGATGAGCGAACCGGTTCGGACGAACCGGAATTCGCTCCGAATTTCAGGAAATATTAGATTCGGCACGAACCCGAATATTTTGTGGTTCATGCCGATCGAATTATTCCTGAAATAAAAAAAAAAAAATGCCGGCATGGTGGGAGCGGGCCGGTAAAGCCGGCCGGCCCGCTCCCACCATGCCGGCATTTAAAAAACAAAGAAAAAATAAAAAAATAAAAAATGCCGGTATGGTGGGAGCGGGCCGGCCCGCTCCCACCATGCTGGCATTTAAAAAACAAAAAAAAAAAAAAAAGCATTTTTGCCGGCATGGTGGGACGCGCCCTCAGATGACAGCTGAGAGCGGCGCCGGCCTCCACGCTCCGGACCTGCAGGTAAGTGTTTGCCTTTTTTCTCAAATGCCGGCATGGTGGGAGCGGGCCGGCTCGCTCCCACCATGCCGGCATTTTTGATGGGGAACTTCGTAAAAGTTCGATTCGGCCGAACCCGAATTTCTTTGTGAAATTCGGCGAATCGGCCGAATCAAACTTTTCAAAAGTTCGCTCATCTCTAGTGGGGAGCCCCCATATCTATTTAGCTATGCTAGCTTTTTAAGTTGAGGGACATGGGTTTTTTCATATGTAAATGTGCCATATTTAATAAATTAATGTGTTGTGGTTAAGCAATCGTTCATGTGATTTCTTGTTCGAAAATGCCAGCCCTATGTGAACCGCTTGTCTTGTAGGTGTTTTTTGTAATGAGCTAATACTGACATTGTCTCCAAGATTTAGATATGTTCAATGCATTGAACTACTAGCCGATTTGTCTGCGAAATGAGCAGATTCATTTATTGTATTATGTATTTACACTGAATGTGACATCTGGAATTGTTGTATGTGAGATGTTATTGAAGAAACTTGCTGGCTCTTGCTGGATCTAAGTGATCTGCTGATGACGGCGGCCGGGTCATCAGGGGGCAGGGTCACCGGGCAGGGAGGATAGTGCATCAATTCCCGGATGTTCGGTAATGAGCACCTGGCGCAGCACAGCATGTGACTTGCCCCATGGACATAAAAGAGACAGCAGGTCAGTGTAACATCACCCCCTTTGAAGCTGTGGGCACATGGTGGAGCGCGTGGGGGCAGCTTGGTGGCCTCCAAGGTTCCTGTATCTTACAATTGGCGGTATTGTTGTAGCTATTTGTAATGTTTGATTCAATGTATGATTAAGCTTTTTTGCAAGCCCTTGCTTCATATCTGCTCGTTAGAGCACCTTATGTGTGTTATATGCTTATCTATAATTGAATGTTGATAGAACAGTACTAAGCACTTTATTGGTATTGTGTGTCAGTTGAATCTAGTTTTATTAGGTTTTAGGATTTAGTTATGGAGTTTTACACTCCCTCCTAGTTGCACTGTTAGCTACTTTGTCACTTATATAGAGCACATTGTCTTGCATGTATTTGCTTATACGTTTGGGTGCTGGATTAGTTATATAAAGGGATACATTGTTATAGAGGGCTTGCTTCACAGCTAATATATACTGTATTTATATATACAAAAAGTTTTTTTGATACCTATTTTTAGATTAGCTTTTCTAATAATTTTATTTTTTTCTTTCCGCCAGTATATATATATATATATATATATATATATATATATATATATATATTTGATGTGTAGATAGAGTCCATTTAAAGAAAATGTGGTATATATTGAATGTCAATAAAAAAGCACTGTATGTGCGATTCTCCGCGGGACAATTCAGATACAATTTCTTTCTTCTATTCACCACGTGCTTATCTTTCTCAATTAGCTACATGTGTATCCATCACCAGTTACACCACACACGTACCAGATAATAAAAGACAAAGCGCTTCTCTGTATATCAATACTTCTTCTTGTATAGGGTCTTAATCATATGGCTACAGGAATATATCTCCTTTTTCTCCAAAGCCACTTATTTTTCTCTCTCAGAATTATCAAGACTTAGGTTGTATGAAATAAATCCTCATTTATTCAAATATTGACATGTGGAAATATAACAAAAGCCACACATTGCATAATACCGTACTGTTAAATTCTATGCACAGCGTTTTTACATGACCTGGTGGTGTGCCCCCAAAAATCTTTTGGATTCTATGTTTTCCTTGGTTTTGTTGCTTGCACATACTTCTTTACAATAGTATTTCACTAACCCAGCATGCATCCGATGCATGTTACAGCCAAGTAAAACGTTCTGCAACACTATGGAGGTTCTCGGACGCCCAGAAATAGCCGTTTTTAATAGCGATTCCTCGCGAATAAATTCGTACCGAAACGATTTTTCCCTGAAAATTCAGCGAATCAGCCGAATCGAATTTTTCAAAAGTTCGCTCATCTCTAATGATGATGTTCATGATTTTGCTGTTTTTTGTTGATTTTTTTGTTTTCATGTGTACTTTACATGTTAAAGGCATTGACACCATTATGTAGAAATAGCATCAATCATCTCAATGTTCCTTTTCATTTTGTGGGGAGCACAAGTTCGTCAGCATGGTGTGTAATACATAGCTTAGAATAACTGACTTCACAAAAAAAAAAAAAAGATTTTTTGGAACCTGTTTGTAGAAACCTTCCTGAACAGGGCATGGAAAATCTAAAGGCAGGTATACTGGATAGACCACAAATACAAGAACTTGCATGCTTGATATGGCTTAGAATTGCCACTTACTATGGACGCTACCATAGACATTTCACTTTTTTTCTAACATTAGTTTCCACATAATCTCCACAGCCTTTTGGGTTGTTTTGGTTATGTAAGTGATGAACAGAGTGACCAATTCCAGCAGAAAATATGGATGATGGAAAACTGTAACCATGGACGATGGGATATGCATATGAGGCAAGAAACCACAAACGATTTAGCACCATGTCCAAGGCTTTTTGGGATTTATCTTCGTACCTACAACTTTTGATCAGGATTCATTGTGAGCATTTATGTATAATACAATATGTAAACATGTATATGGATACATACCTTAAGTATGGATAAACAGTTCTTAAGACAAATTTTCAAAAGACCCCATAAAAATTTCAGTCACCAAAATGGTGTTTCCAACTGATCTGACATATTACTGTGAGTTAATGCTGAGGTAGATTAAGATTTAATGAGAGCTGCATAATGTAATGAATATAGAATGTTAAGGTCCATGTGTATGTAATAGAATGTTACTGCCATTTGTAAAATACAATGTTTAAGTATTTACTAATATTTGCTATTACAGACATATCACTTGGCTAATGTTGAACTATTGGGTTACAGTAGGATAGTCATATTAGAATCCCCAGACATAATCCCCTATGTGTAGCAGCTCCAGGCTGTACGGAGAAGCCCACAGACAGTGTGATGAATTTCTTCTTTAAGAGGTTTGCAGTGCCTCTATACATTTCCAATGGAATCTTGCCCAGTGACTGATGACAGATGGGACATACATATTTTATGGATGGCTCAAGATTGGCTTGATGGCTCAGGTCATTGGCAATATGTGTTCAGTGATATAAGTGTCAAATCTTTTTTCTGAATTTGATAGGGAGCAAATGTTGCATGCGATCTGGTATACAATGAACAGGCAAATATCCTAATGTAAGCATCCACTTACCTGCAAGTTGCTCTCCTGGTGGTCTTGGGTGACCAGTGTTCTGGCACTTACATGCTGATCAGTAATGCAGCAGACGGTCAGATAGATGCGAAAAGAGTCTGCCATAGAAGACCATGCGGATGCATACAGGTGCTCACTACAGTTATGCCCTCTGGTGGCCCATTGGCCCTTTGCTGTATTATAGTCAATAGTGTCTTAACTTGACAAAAATAAGGCATCCACTTATTTGGTCTTGGGTGTCCGGTTTCCTAATGCCAGCATGCTGCTCTGTAACATCTGCTAACAGGGCCCCATGGCAGTTGCTAGGGTGCACTTCTCACTACTTTCTACCAACCATGTGCAAAATAAAAAGAAGCAGAGAAAAAGTTAATAGTATCACTGGATAGGTGAGGAGCTGCAACTACAGGTGGTCTATGTCCAAAAGACGGGCATGCCTGAAAGAAGAATATTAGTCATGTGTGTAAAATTATGTTTAAATGTATAGTAAATGTCAGGGGGTAGTCTTAGGATAAAGATGGGGAGAAAAGGAAAGAGTAGAATGGCTAGTTGAAAGACTGACATTTCAGCTGAGATTTGTATTTATTTTCAAACAGAAGTGTTCAAATCTGTCTCCTGGAGTCCAAGTGATTCTTGAATAAATCGACAAGTATGTTGCCTTATAGGGATGAGCGAATCGATCCGGACGAACCCGGATTCGATCCGAATTTCAGGAAAAATTCGATTCGGATCGAATCCGAATTTCCCCGCGATTCGATCACTCGAAGTTTTCCTTTAACATCCATTCATTTACATTACAGGCATTCTAAGATGGCGGGCGGGACATGTCTGGACATGTATCCCGCGCCAGTGCAAGCTGGGGCAGTCACATGCAGCCTATCAGCAGCCAGCAAGCCCGGTGACGTCACACAGCGGTATTTAACGGCGGCCATCTTGCTTTTCCTCATTTCTCTATTGCATTCGTGACAGACAGACAGAACGCTGTGTAGCTGAGGCAGTTAGACAGGCTGGAGACAGGCTGGAGACAGGGACAGACAGGGACAGGCTGGAGACAGGCAGGAGACAGGCAGGAGACAGACAGGAGACAGACAGAAAGCCAGGGAAAGGTAGGAAAAACGGAGCTGGCTGACAGGGAGAATTTTTTTTTTTCATCCAGCCTTTGTTAGCGTTTTCAGGCTGCTTATAGTAACTAACTGTGCATATATACTGAACTGATCTTAAGTCTGCTGTGAGGCATCCCATTCTGTGACTAAAGCAGCCTCTATTTAATAGCATAATAAACATTTGCACTTATTCTCATAGAAATCAGGCCTGATAAAGACACTTTTGCTGTGCATGCTCTCTGGTTTTTGTGGCACTGGCATCCCATTCTGTGACTAAAGCAGCCTCTATTTAATAGCATAATAAACATTTGCACTTATTCTCATAGAAATCAGGCCTGATAAAGACACTTTTGCTGTGCATGCTCTCTGGTTTTTGTGGCACTGGCATCCCATTCTGTGACTAAAGCAGCCTCTATTTAATAGCATAATAAACATTTGCACTTATTCTCATAGAAATCAGGCCTGATAAAGACACTTTTGCTGTGCATGCTCTCTGGTTTTTGTGGCACTGGCATCCCATTCTGTGACTAAAGCAGCCTCTATTTAATAGCATAATAAACATTTGCACTTATTCTCATAGAAATCAGGCCTGATAAAGACACTTTTGCTGTGCATGCTCTCTGGTTTTTGTGGCACTGGCATCCCATTCTGTGACTAAAGCAGCCTCTATTTAATAGCATAATAAACATTTGCACTTATTCTCATAGAAATCAGGCCTGATAAAGACACTTTTGCTGTGCATGCTCTCTGGTTTTTGTGGCACTGGCATCCCATTCTGTGACTAAAGCAGCCTCTATTTAATAGCATAATAAACATTTGCACTTATTCTCATAGAAATCAGGCCTGATAAAGACACTTTTGCTGTGCATGCTCTCTGGTTTTTGTGGCACTGGCATCCCATTCTGTGACTAAAGCAGCCTCTATTTAATAGCATAATAAACATTTGCACTTATTCTCATAGAAATCAGGCCTGATAAAGACACTTTTGCTGTGCATGCTCTCTGGTTTTTGTGGCACTGGCATCCCATTCTGTGACTAAAGCAGCCTCTATTTAATAGCATAATAAACATTTGCACCTATTCTCATAGAAATCAGGCCTGATAAAGACACTTTTGCTGTGCATGCTCTCTGGTTTTTGTGGCACTGGCATCCCATTCTGTGACTAAAGCAGCCTCTATTTAATAGCATAATAAACATTTGCACTTATTCTCATAGAAATCAGGCCTGATAAAGACACTTTTGCTGTGCATGCTCTCTGGTTTTTGTGGCACTGGCATCCCATTCTGTGACTAAAGCAGCCTCTATTTAATAGCATAATAAACATTTGCACTTATTCTCATAGAAATCAGGCCTGATAAAGACACTTTTGCTGTGCATGCTCTCTGGTTTTTGTGGCACTGGCATCCCATTCTGTGACTAAAGCAGCCTCTATTTAATAGCATAATAAACATTTGCACTTATTCTCATAGAAATCAGGCCTGATAAAGACACTTTTGCTGTGCATGCTCTCTGGTTTTTGTGGCACTGGCATCCCATTCTGTGACTAAAGCAGCCTCTATTTAATAGCATAATAAACATTTGCACTTATTCTCATAGAAATCAGGCCTGATAAAGACACTTTTGCTGTGCATGCTCTCTGGTTTTTGTGGCACTGGCATCCCATTCTGTGACTAAAGCAGCCTCTATTTAATAGCATAATAAACATTTGCACTTATTCTCATAGAAATCAGGCCTGATAAAGACACTTTTGCTGTGCATGCTCTCTGGTTTTTGTGGCACTGGCATCCCATTCTGTGACTAAAGCAGCCTCTATTTAATAGCATAATAAACATTTGCACTTATTCTCATAGAAATCAGGCCTGATAAAGACACTTTTGCTGTGCATGCTCTCTGGTTTTTGTGGCACTGGCATCCCATTCTGTGACTAAAGCAGCCTCTATTTAATAGCATAATAAACATTTGCACTTATTCTCATAGAAATCAGGCCTGATAAAGACACTTTTGCTGTGCATGCTCTCTGGTTTTTGTGGCACTGGCATCCCATTCTGTGACTAAAGCAGCCTCTATTTAATAGCATAATAAACATTTGCACCTATTCTCATAGAAATCAGGCCTGATAAAGACACTTTTGCTGTGCATGCTCTCTGGTTTTTGTGGCACTGGCATCCCATTCTGTGACTAAAGCAGCCTCTATTTAATAGCATAATAAACATTTGCACTTATTCTCATAGAAATCAGGCCTGATAAAGACACTTTTGCTGTGCATGCTCTCTGGTTTTTGTGGCACTGGCATCCCATTCTGTGACTAAAGCAGCCTCTATTTAATAGCATAATAAACATTTGCACTTATTCTCATAGAAATCAGGCCTGATAAAGACACTTTTGCTGTGCATGCTCTCTGGTTTTTGTGGCACTGGCATCCCATTCTGTGACTAAAGCAGCCTCTATTTAATAGCATAATAAACATTTGCACTTATTCTCATAGAAATCAGGCCTGATAAAGACACTTTTGCTGTGCATGCTCTCTGGTTTTTGTGGCACTGGCATCCCATTCTGTGACTAAAGCAGCCTCTATTTAATAGCATAATAAACATTTGCACTTATTCTCATAGAAATCAGGCCTGATAAAGACACTTTTGCTGTGCATGCTCTCTGGTTTTTGTGGCACTGGCATCCCATTCTGTGACTAAAGCAGCCTCTATTTAATAGCATAATAAACATTTGCACTTATTCTCATAGAAATCAGGCCTGATAAAGACACTTTTGCTGTGCATGCTCTCTGGTTTTTGTGGCACTGGCATCCCATTCTGTGACTAAAGCAGCCTCTATTTAATAGCATAATAAACATTTGCACTTATTCTCATAGAAATCAGGCCTGATAAAGACACTTTTGCTGTGCATGCTCTCTGGTTTTTGTGGCACTGGCATCCCATTCTGTGACTAAAGCAGCCTCTATTTAATAGCATAATAAACATTTGCACTTATTCTCATAGAAATCAGGCCTGATAAAGACACTTTTGCTGTGCATGCTCTCTGGTTTTTGTGGCACTGGCATCCCATTCTGTGACTAAAGCAGCCTCTATTTAATAGCATAATAAACATTTGCACTTATTCTCATAGAAATCAGGCCTGATAAAGACACTTTTGCTGTGCATGCTCTCTGGTTTTTGTGGCACTGGCATCCCATTCTGTGACTAAAGCAGCCTCTATTTAATAGCATAATAAACATTTGCACTTATTCTCATAGAAATCAGGCCTGATAAAGACACTTTTGCTGTGCATGCTCTCTGGTTTTTGTGGCACTGGCATCCCATTCTGTGACTAAAGCAGCCTCTATTTAATAGCATAATAAACATTTGCACTTATTCTCATAGAAATCAGGCCTGATAAAGACACTTTTGCTGTGCATGCTCTCTGGTTTTTGTGGCACTGGCATCCCATTCTGTGACTAAAGCAGCCTCTATTTAATAGCATAATAAACATTTGCACTTATTCTCATAGAAATCAGGCCTGATAAAGACACTTTTGCTGTGCATGCTCTCTGGTTTTTGTGGCACTGGCATCCCATTCTGTGACTAAAGCAGCCTCTATTTAATAGCATAATAAACATTTGCACTTATTCTCATAGAAATCAGGCCTGATAAAGACACTTTTGCTGTGCATGCTCTCTGGTTTTTGTGGCACTGGCATCCCATTCTGTGACTAAAGCAGCCTCTATTTAATAGCATAATAAACATTTGCACTTATTCTCATAGAAATCAGGCCTGATAAAGACACTTTTGCTGTGCATGCTCTCTGGTTTTTGTGGCACTGGCATCCCATTCTGTGACTAAAGCAGCCTCTATTTAATAGCATAATAAACATTTGCACTTATTCTCATAGAAATCAGGCCTGATAAAGACACTTTTGCTGTGCATGCTCTCTGGTTTTTGTGGCACTGGCATCCCATTCTGTGACTAAAGCAGCCTCTATTTAATAGCATAATAAACATTTGCACTTATTCTCATAGAAATCAGGCCTGATAAAGACACTTTTGCTGTGCATGCTCTCTGGTTTTTGTGGCACTGGCATCCCATTCTGTGACTAAAGCAGCCTCTATTTAATAGCATAATAAACATTTGCACTTATTCTCATAGAAATCAGGCCTGATAAAGACACTTTTGCTGTGCATGCTCTCTGGTTTTTGTGGCACTGGCATCCCATTCTGTGACTAAAGCAGCCTCTATTTAATAGCATAATAAACATTTGCACTTATTCTCATAGAAATCAGGCCTGATAAAGACACTTTTGCTGTGCATGCTCTCTGGTTTTTGTGGCACTGGCATCCCATTCTGTGACTAAAGCAGCCTCTATTTAATAGCATAATAAACATTTGCACTTATTCTCATAGAAATCAGGCCTGATAAAGACACTTTTGCTGTGCATGCTCTCTGGTTTTTGTGGCACTGGCATCCCATTCTGTGACTAAAGCAGCCTCTATTTAATAGCATAATAAACATTTGCACTTATTCTCATAGAAATCAGGCCTGATAAAGACACTTTTGCTGTGCATGCTCTCTGGTTTTTGTGGCACTGGCATCCCATTCTGTGACTAAAGCAGCCTCTATTTAATAGCATAATAAACATTTGCACTTATTCTCATAGAAATCAGGCCTGATAAAGACACTTTTGCTGTGCATGCTCTCTGGTTTTTGTGGCACTGGCATCCCATTCTGTGACTAAAGCAGCCTCTATTTAATAGCATAATAAACATTTGCACTTATTCTCATAGAAATCAGGCCTGATAAAGACACTTTTGCTGTGCATGCTCTCTGGTTTTTGTGGCACTGGCATCCCATTCTGTGACTAAAGCAGCCTCTATTTAATAGCATAATAAACATTTGCACTTATTCTCATAGAAATCAGGCCTGATAAAGACACTTTTGCTGTGCATGCTCTCTGGTTTTTGTGGCACTGGCATCCCATTCTGTGACTAAAGCAGCCTCTATTTAATAGCATAATAAACATTTGCACTTATTCTCATAGAAATCAGGCCTGATAAAGACACTTTTGCTGTGCATGCTCTCTGGTTTTTGTGGCACTGGCATCCCATTCTGTGACTAAAGCAGCCTCTATTTAATAGCATAATAAACATTTGCACTTATTCTCATAGAAATCAGGCCTGATAAAGACACTTTTGCTGTGCATGCTCTCTGGTTTTTGTGGCACTGGCATCCCATTCTGTGACTAAAGCAGCCTCTATTTAATAGCATAATAAACATTTGCACTTATTCTCATAGAAATCAGGCCTGATAAAGACACTTTTGCTGGCCAAAGCCCTACTGGACCCTGCCAGGTCGATTCCTGCCCGGGGCATCCCATTCTGTGACTACAGCAGCCTCTGTTTAAGACCATATAAGCATTTGCTCTTATCATATTTGAAATTAGCCTGATAAAGACACTTTTGCTGGCCAAAGCCCTACTGGACCCTGCCAGGTCCATTCCTGCCCAGGGCATCCCATTCTGTGACTAAAGCAGCCTCTGTTTAAGACCATATAAGCATTTGCTCTTATTATATTTATATTATAAGACACTTTTGCTGGGCATAGGCTTACTGCTGCCTGCCAGGTGCACTTCTGTTGAGGCATCCCATTCTGTAACATAGCATACCCCTCTTTATTTACACTAAGCAGCTCTCTTATTTACACTAAGCAGGCCTGTTGGAGGCTGAGTGTTACTGCTCACTTTTGGTGTGCATTATATTCTGTTTTATATAGACCCACTGCTGCCTGGGGGTTCTTAAAATATCACCTACTACCACGCCAGTTAGACTATGTCGGGCAGACAAGTGCCTGGAAGTGAAAAGAGGAGTGGCAGAGGCCAAGATTCCGCAGGCAGAGCTCGCATCAGACTGGGGGCCAGTAGCAGCAGGAGTCACGCTGAGAGACCTAATCTGCCAGTATCTGCTAGCGGTCGGGTCTCCACCAGTAACGCATCTGCCGTGGTAGATTGGCTGACGCGCTCATCAACAACATCATCACAACTTACATCTGAGACCCCCAGTCTAGGGTCGGTAGGTTCCTCTGACACAACCCTGAGTTGGCATGCCCCGAGAGCAGTCCCTGTCCTCCCATTGCCTCTGTCCTACGCCGTTCCCTCCCCCAGCGACGTATCCTATGCTTTGGGTTCAGCTCCACTCTTTAGTGAGGAGGACGATCAGATACAGGAGGACAGTCAGCAGCTACTGCCCAGCCAAGAAATGGAGGTGGCTTCTTTAGCTAGGCAGACAAATAGTGATGTGGACAGTGTCGTGGGTGCTGCGAGCGTTCCAGCTCCTGCGCCAGACACTGTTGACTAATCCACGAACATCAGTGACGTACAGCCACAACCCGGTGATGATGATGATGATGACGATGAAGCCGATCGCACTTGGGAGCCGGGTGATGAAGGGGCTTCATCGTCATCATCAGGAGAAGAGGGGCGCAGGTTGCCCCGGAGTCAGCAGCTGAGGCAGCAAGGTGGTAGCAGTCAGCATGGGGGCACAATTCCAAAGGCTGGAGCCGGCCGGGGCCGGGGCCGGGGTAGAGCACCTGCTGTGCGGCAGTCTACCTTATCGGGAGGTAGTGGAGCAGGGGTTCCTGGAGTTGGCAACAGCAGCAGTGAATCAGTGAGGCCAGGGGGTGGGAAAAGTAGCTACTCGGCAGTGTGGCAGTTTTTCCTGAGGCATCCGCAGGAGGGTAACATGGCCACATGCAAGATATGTAGGCAAAAGGTGAAGCGTGGCCAGGGTCCAAATGTTGGCACCACGGCCCTGCGTCAACATATGATGCGTCACCATAAAACGACCTGGGAGAACCGAGGCTCCCAAGGGGTGGTCCAGTCTGCTTCCTCACCAAGTGAGCTCCCAATTTCTGCCAGCCAAGGCTCCAGCACCTCAGCCGAAGGCAGCTGTGCGTCACACCCATCCTCTGTCGCTCCTGCTCCTCCTCCTCCTCCTCCAAGTCATGCATCCCGCCAGCAATCCATCAGCGAAGCCATGTCCAAGAGACAGCAGTATGCGCCCACTCATCCTACGGCGCAGAAGCTGAATGTGCTCCTGTCCAAGTTGCTGGTGCTGCAGTCGCTCCCTTTTCAGGTGGTGCAATCTGCACCTTTCAGAGAACTGATGGCTTGTGCCGAGCCGAGGTGGAGAGTCCCAAGCCGTCATTTCTTTGCCAAGAAGGCAGTACCAGCGCTGCACACTTTTGTTGAACAGAAGGTGGGCCAGTCCTTGAGCCTGTCGGTGTGTAGCAAAATACATGGCAGCGCCGACATCTGGAGCTGTAACTACGGTCAGGGGCAGTACATGTCGTTTACGGCCCACTGGGTGAATGTGGTCCCTTTGCAGCAGCAACTTGGACAGGTCACGCCGCTTCGGCCTCCGCGCTCTCTGCCCATTGGGCCTGTGACACCGTGCGACTCGGCCTCCTCATCCTCCGCCATCTCCTCACCCTCCACTGTAGGCTCAAGTCTCAGTGCCCCTCCAGTCTACCATGTGTGCAGGGCACGGAGGTGTCACGCAGTGCTTCACATGGTTTGTCTTGGCGAACGGAGTCACACAGGGGAGGAACTGCTTAAATGTATTCATCAGGAAATCCAAACATGGCTTACTCCGAGAAAACTTAAAATGGGAATCATGGTTACCGACAATGGGAAGAACATTTTGTCTGCGCTGCGCCAAGGAAGCCTGACCCATGCCCCCTGCATGGCTCACGTCTTCAATCTGGTTGTCAAGCGGTTTCTGAAGTGTTCCCCCCATCTGCAGGACATCCTAACAACTTCACGGAAACTTTGCATGCACTTCAGCCACTCCTACACCGCCAAACA
Organism: Gastrophryne carolinensis; assembly: GCA_027917425.1. NCBI lineage: Eukaryota > Metazoa > Chordata > Amphibia > Anura > Microhylidae > Gastrophryne > Gastrophryne carolinensis. Next base: position 307,065,709 of record CM051239.1, on the reverse strand, counting down.
CACCCTTCTTGAGCTACAGCGTCAGAATGGTATCCCCCAACATAGTCTGATTTGCGATGTTTCCACCCGTTGGAATTCCACCCTTCACATGTTGGACCGATTATATGAACAGAGAAAAGCCATCACGGATTTCCTGATGATCCAAGCAGATAGGGGGACTCCCCTGTGTAACTTCAATGTCAACCAGTGGCAGCTCATACGTGACACCTGCCGTTTGCTCAGGCCCTTTGAGGAAGCCACTTTATTTGTCAGTCGGCAGGATTACGGGATGAACGACGTGATTCCACTGCTTCATGTACTACAGCACATGTTGGAAACCATGGCTGGTCAGGGCACTGGAGACATGGCGTTTACATCTTACGGCCACATGAACCCCGTTGGAGCTGAACTGGAGGAGGAGGAGGAGGAAGAGGAGGAGGAGGAGTTGCCCAGCGAAACACAGTTTAGGCTTGGCGAAATGGCTGGTTTATCTAGTCAGCGGACAGGAGAGGAGGAGCAGGAGCAGCCAGAGGAGCTAGAGGTTTTTGAGGAAGGAGAGACAGAGGACCCGGGCACACCGTGGCAGTATGCAGTGGAGATGGAGACAGGTAGTCCATCCGAGTCACTTGCGCAAATGGCACGAAGCATGCTCACATGCTTGCGTAGTGACCCCAGAATTGTTTCCATCTGTCGGCGGGATGACTTCTGGCTGTCCACCTTATTGGACCCTCGCTTCCGGCACAAAATGGGGGCATTTTTTAAACCCACCGAGAGGGAGGACAAACTCAACTACTACAAAGACATTCTACGTAGGCAGTTGGCCGATGCCTATCTGCGCCATGGTCCATACTCTCGCAGGTCTGACTCGAGGGGACCTCTGCGCTCACCTTCCACTGCCATGGCCGCTGGGGGGGTTGGCAGCAGCAGCAGCAGAAGCTCCATCAGCAGCAGCAGCCTCAGTCTTCAGTCGCTAATGAGTAGCTTTCTACACCCGCATAGTGAGGCTACTCATGAGCAGCAGGAAGACCTGGAGCAGGACCTGAACCAGCAGGTCATGTCATACTTTGACATGACCATGCCAACACACCTTGAGGATCCGCTGGACTTCTGGGCAGCCAAACTTGATTTGTGGCCGCAACTAGCAGAGTTTGCCCTGGAAAAGCTGTCCTGCCCGGCAAGTAGCGTGCCATCTGAGCGGGTGTTTAGTGCGGCGGGGGCCATAGTTACGGCGAGGAGAACTCGTCTGTCAACTAAAAATGTGGAGAGACTCACCTTTGTCAAAATGAATCAGGGATGGATCAGCCAGGATTTCCACCCACCAATGCCTGATGCATGCGACTAGATTCAGCATGGTGCCACGTTTTACACTTTACAAATGGTGCAAAACATATTTATGTCTTTAGGCCATTTTTTGGGCTCCTGCTGCTGCTACTGCCAACTTCTGCCAACTCCAGGGTGTGATTCATCCAATTTTTGGGCTCCTGAGGCCAACTCCAGTGTATATTTGGGCTCCTGCTGCTGCTACTGTCAACTCCTGCCAACTCCAGGGTGTGATTCATCCAATTTTTGGGCTCCTGAAGCCAACTCCAGTGTATATTTGGGCTCCTGCTGCTGCTGCTGCCAACTTCTGCCAACTCCAGGGTGTGATTCATCCAATTTTTGGGCTCCTGAAGCCAACTCCAGTGTATATTTGGGCTCCTGCTGCTGCTGCTGCTGCCAACTTCTGCCAACTCCAGGGTGTGATTCATCCAATTTTTGGGCTCCTGAAGCCAACTCCAGTGTATATTTGGGCTCCTGCTGCTACTACTGCCAACTTCTGCCAACTCCAGGGTGTGATTCATCCAATTTTTGGGCTCCTGAGGCCAACTCCAGTGTATATTTGGGCTCCTGCTGCTGCTGCTGCCAACTTCTGCAAACTCCAGGGTGTGATTCATCCAATTTTTGGGCTCCTGAAGCCAACTCCAGTGTATATTTGGGCTCCTGCTGCTACTACTGTCAACTCCTGCCAACTCCAGGGTGTGATTCATCCAATTTTTGGGCTCCTGAGGCCAACTCCAGTGTATATTTGGGCTCCTGCTGCTGCTACTGTCAACTCCTGCCAACTCCAGGGTGTGATTCATCCAATTTTTGGGCTCCTGAAGCCAACTCCAGTGTATATTTGGGCTCCTGCTGCTGCTGCTGCTGCCAACTTCTGCCAACTCCAGGGTGTGATTCATCCAATTTTTGGGCTCCTGAAGCCAACTCCAGTGTATATTTGGGCTCCTGCTGCTGCTGCTGCCAACTTCTGCCAACTCCAGGGTGTGATTCATCCAATTTTTGGGCTCCTGAAGCCAACTCCAGTGTATATTTGGGCTCCTGCTGCTGCTACTGCCAACTTCTGCCAACTCCAGGGTGTGATTCATCCAATTTTTGGGCTCCTGAAGCCAACTCCAGTGTATATTTGGGCTCCTGCTGCTGCTACTGTCAACTCCTGCCAACTCCAGGGTGTGATTCATCCAATTTTTGGGCTCCTGAGGCCAACTCCAGTGTATATTTGGGCTCCTGCTGCTGCTACTGTCAACTCCTGCCAACTCCAGGGTGTGATTCATCCAATTTTTGGGCTCCTGAAGCCAACTCCAGTGTATATTTGGGCTCCTGCTGCTGCTGCTGCTGCCAACTTCTGCCAACTCCAGGGTGTGATTCATCCAATTTTTGGGCTCCTGAAGCCAACTCCAGTGTATATTTGGGCTCCTGCTGCTGCTACTGTCAACTCCTGCCAACTCCAGGGTGTGATTCATCCAATTTTTGGGCTCCTGAGGCCAACTCCAGTGTATATTTGGGCTCCTGCTGCTGCTACTGTCAACTCCTGCCAACTCCAGGGTGTGATTCATCCAATTTTTGGGCTCCTGAAGCCAACTCCAGTGTATATTTGGGCTCCTGCTGCTGCTACTGCCAACTTCTGCCAACTCCAGGGTGTGATTCATCCAATTTTTGGGCTCCTGAAGCCAACTCCAGTGTATATTTGGGCTCCTGCTGCTACTACTGCCAACTTCTGCCAACTCCAGGGTGTGATTCATCCAATTTTTGGGCTCCTGAGGCCAACTCCAGTGTATATTTGGGCTCCTGCTGCTGCTGCTGCCAACTTCTGCCAACTCCAGGGTGTGATTCATCCAATTTTTGGGCTCCTGAAGCCAACTCCAGTGTATATTTGGGCTCCTGCTGCTACTACTGTCAACTCCTGCCAACTCCAGGGTGTGATTCATCCAATTTTTGGGCTCCTGAGGCCAACTCCAGTGTATATTTGGGCTCCTGCTGCTGCTGCTGCCAACTTCTGCCAACTCCAGGGTGTGATTCATCCAATTTTTGGGCTCCTGAGGCCAACTCCAGTGTATATTTGGGCTCCTGCTCCTGCTGCTGCCAACTTCTGCCAACTCCAGGGTGTGATTCATCCAATTTTTGGGCTCCTGAAGCCAACTCCAGTGTATATTTGGGCTCCTGCTGCTGCTGCTGCTGCCAACTTCTGCCAACTCCAGGGTGTGATTCATCCAATTTTTGGGCTCCTGAAGCCAACTCCAGTGTATATTTGGGCTCCTGCTCCTGCTGCTGCCAACTTCTGCCAACTCCAGGGTGTGATTCATCCAATTTTTGGGCTCCTGAAGCCAACTCCAGTGTATATTTGGGCTCCTGCTGCTGCTGCTGCTGCCAACTTCTGCCAACTCCAGGGTGTGATTCATCCAATTTTTGGGCTCCTGAAGCCAACTCCAGTGTATATTTGGGCTCCTGCTGCTACTACTGCCAACTCCTGCCAACTCCAGGGTGTGATTCATCCAATTTTTGGGCTCCTGAGGCCAACTCCAGTGTATATTTGGGCTCCTGCTGCTGCTGCTGCCAACTTCTGCCAACTCCAGGGTGTGATTCATCCAATTTTTGGGCTCCTGAAGCCAACTCCAGTGTATATTTGGGCTCCTGCTGCTACTACTGTCAACTCCTGCCAACTCCAGGGTGTGATTCATCCAATTTTTGGGCTCCTGAGGCCAACTCCAGTGTATATTTGGGCTCCTGCTGCTGCTGCTGCCAACTTCTGCCAACTCCAGGGTGTGATTCATCCAATTTTTGGGCTCCTGAGGCCAACTCCAGTGTATATTTGGGCTCCTGCTCCTGCTGCTGCCAACTTCTGCCAACTCCAGGGTGTGATTCATCCAATTTTTGGGCTCCTGAAGCCAACTCCAGTGTATATTTGGGCTCCTGCTGCTACTACTGCCAACTCCTGCCAACTCCAGGGTGTGATTCATCCAATTTTTGGGCTCCTGAGGCCAACTCCAGTGTATATTTGGGCTCCTTCTGCCCCTCATAGTGATGCCACTTCAACTCTCTGCAATTGTGCCGCTCTGCGATTCTATTAGCGATGCCTCTGATCTGCATGTGATATTTCTTCAAAGTATTATTTAACAAACCCAGCACGCATCCTGTGCGTGTTACAGCAAGGCTGAATGGTTTACAACCCTATTGAGGCTGTAGGAGGCTCAGAAATAGCCGTTTTTAATAGCGATTCGTCGCGAATTTATTCGGGTCGAAACGATTTTTGTCGGAAAATTCGGCGAATCAGTCGAATCGAATTTTTCAAAAGTTCGCTCATCTCTATTGCCTTACATAACTTGAGACATACAGTACAACTAGCGATTGTAGACTGTGGAGGTCCTTGAGTACGAAATTATGAATAGCCTTCCTGGTGTCCCTGAAAAATGTTTCCTATAGGTAGAAGAAGGCCACAGTTGGTTGGGTCCTGAGTCCATAACATATTCATTTACACACATGCCTCTCTGACAGGCAAAGGGCAGACAATGGGTTGCTATGCGCTTCCCTTATTTATATAAAATAAAACTACTGCATAATGAATTTCTTTTTTAACCTGACTCAATGCAAATGATTAAGGGCTGAAATGTCACAATACAAAATGTTAATTTGATAATACTTTTTAGAGTGGCAAAGTATGTTTATTTTATAATTATTTTCTTGTTCTGTAGTTCCTGGCATCAAAAGTCAAGGTTCAGCAATCAAAGCAACACCAAAGGGGGCCTTGTGTACTGCTTTTTAAACTAAATATAGACAGGCAATTATTGCTGCAGCACACAGAGAAGTAGATTGTTTTTTTCAAGCTAAACACAAATTAAATGGAGGATAATCCTAGTGGCAAAATTTGTGGCTTATTTACTTTCACTTACTCCCATGGGAAATCCTCTAGAAACAAGAAAAAGAAAAGAAAATAACAGAACAAATGGACATGGAAGGGTGATAACTGTGGTACATGGAAGTTGGAACTTTCAGAAATTACTACCTGGAGGAAGGGGTTGTTTGTTCTGAAATGTTGGGTAAACCAAACAATCACCCCAATGTTATATTGGTATTTTCATTGGTGTGGTTAGCCATCACGCATAACATGAAAATGCATGGGCCACCACCTGCCATGGAGTCTCCAGAGTCAGATCTGTGGCAATTTTTTGGTTTAAAAAAAAAAAAAATTAATAGGGGTTGAGTGTGCAGCACATAGGAAATGACTGTACACCTACCTGAGCCAGTGATTAGGGTTAGCATATTTTCATATCACTAAATGTCTATGGCAGGGGCTACAATAAGATGACCACCCCCGTGAGTGGTGGTTCACTCCCCTAAGCCTAAACAAATGTGCATTCTTGCTTTCCTGGTGCAGCGAGCGCCTACACTGGGGTTGCTGCAAGCTGGGGGGGGGGGGTTACAGAGTGGGTCATCCCAAATCAGGATGCCCCAGGGGCAAGCTGTAATCTCACCCTAGAATCTTTAGGGTTCTAGAGCCAGGATATGTGTGTTTTGGTCCACAAAGGTTCCACAGGTTAATCAGCGGATTGGCATCCCAAATCAAGATGCCTGGAGTATTGGAAATGCAGAACTGGAGTTCCACACACACTGAAAAGAATCTAAATATCAAGAGTTTTCTTAATCTCAGGCTCACCAGTGTACATAACTCAGTTTAGAGTATAATGCCCAATCTCCACTCCTGAATCGTCTACAGTAAGCCCCCATTCGCCGGGACACCTATGAAGCCTCACTGGACATGGTCCAAGTCCAGGGCTCATTAGCCACCACTATCTCCAGCACAGAACAAATACAGGGGCTAATAGCCCATGTCATAATATTAGGGCTCACTGGCCCTTTCCACAGGCTAAAAGCCCATGTAATAATATTAGGACTCACTGCTAATAGCTCATGTCATAACATTAGGGCTCACTGGCCCTTTCCACAGGCTAATAGCCCATGTAATAATATTAAGGCTCACTGCTAGCAGCTCATGTCATAATATTAGGGCCCAGTGGCCCTTTCAACTCTGTTTGCCACCTGCTGCACACTGTCCCCAGAAGGCAAACAACATGTGAAGTTGCGCACATATGGAAGGATGCAGGGGCGGCCAAAGGACGCAGCTGCTGTCTGAACTGGCGCCCAAGATGGATGCGTCAGCTGGGCAATGGTCAGGGTTGGTTAATGGATCTCCAAGTCACTTAATTTCTAGATGTTTCATTATTTCACACCCACACACAAAGTACCCAAAGCAAGCTGATATCCCACACCAAAATATTGAACACAAAGCTAAAAGTCCAATTTTCTTCACCCACAAGGCCTTAAAGACTTGATTACCCCTCACAGCCACAGCAGGGTGGCATCACAATTTAGGATGCCCTGCTGCATCTCCAGTCATTGCAAGCCTGAGAATGGACATCAGGTTCACCAGGGAGGCGTGTTGTGCCACTCCTGCCTTGTGAATTATATTGGTCGTTAATGGCTGTCCTTGAAGTAAATGCAGAAGTGGTAAAAATGGGCCATCCGGCATTGGTCAGCAAGGGGATCCCCAAAGTGGCAGGGGTGAGAGAAATGACTTGATTGATTACTATTAAAGTTTTTGAATAAATGCATTCTCGCTCAGTTTAATTTTGTGTCTCAACCAATTCCACATTGACCTTTTTTATGTTTTTTTAAGATTAAATTGGCGCCTGAGCCGAGACACAAGGAAGTATTTTAGTTTTAAGTTTATCCCTTGTATGAAAATACTCACAAATGCAGTTGCGTGATTGGGAGAGCACAATTAACCATAGAGACAAAGTATTAAAGCAAGAAATTGGTGTGAGAATTCCCCCATATTTTTGCTGGTGACAATGGTGCTTTGGTGTGTACCATTTTTCGAGAAAAGGAGCCTTTTGATAAATACCTTGCAGAGAGATTGATGAATCTTGACTGGGATTTTTTAATTTTTCTGATTTTTTGTATAAGCCTTCAAAGTTCCACTTCAGGAAACTGTCACGCTCGGGGTAACTCCAGCCCTCTTGGTAAGCTCACAACCCCCAATCTCCGCAGCCAGCTTCACCTGTAGGAGCCCCCGCTTGCCGGGACGCAGAATACGCCTACCCAGGATCGGTTGCCCCCAGGACTTAATGGCTCAAAGGATGTGAGCTTATATGTAGGAGGTCTGGAGAACCAATAGCTAGAGCGTTGGCAGAGGAAGTCCAGAGACAGGCCAGAGGTCGACAGCGGGAAGACAGAGATCGTAGCGGCACCAGGGATAAGGCAATTCGAAGTCAGGATACAGGCAGGGGTCGGCAACAGGGTTTCAGATTGAGAGTGGTCGGTACAATCAAGGTCAGCAACAGGAGTTCAGATTGGCAATATTCACAAGACAGCTAGGTACTAGACGCTATCACAGGCGCCGAGCAACTGACCGACAGAAACCTTTATAGGGACAGACAGATGGATAGGAGTGTGATTGGTGCACATGGAAAGCAGCGTGTGATTGGGTCAGGGCGTATAGCCTAATATTCCCTAACTTAGGGCTCATTGGCCCAGCCCTGAACTCTGGGCTCATTGGCCCATAACTGTGAGGGGGAACTTCTCCCCTGGCTGAGCCCGTCTACAGTTTCTTCCTCTGGCGGGCGCGCAGACAGCAGCGCCGCCGGAGGGCATAAGAGGCACATGCTCGCGCACGCGCACGATGCAGGGAGGCAGGAGGAAGGACGGCCGTGCGCGCGCGCGCAGCAGCCGGCGTGGCCGCCGAGCAGGAGCTGCTGCTGCGGCCGGCCGCCCGGAGACGCCCAGGAGACGCCCAGGTAAGCGCCGATTCCTGACAGAAACTATGTGGGCTGAATGCTGGGATTGGAGGTGCCACACTCCTGCCTCTAGAACTAAGAGCACCATTTTAGCCAAACAGGGAAGATACCACGTCTTCCTGAGAATTTAGGCTTCTCAATTCCTTAAAGTGGACCAAAACCCAGGATCTTGGGTTTTTTGCCCGCCTGTGTGAAACCCCCCAGGTCGCCCAATCTCACTTACCCTTCCCTGGTCCTACAGTGCATGGGCAGCCCTCTCGTCCAATCAGCACGCTCGGATCAACTCGAGCCCCTTTGTCCAGGAGCTCATTTAATGCGAGCAGATCTGAGTGCACTGGTGGCCGCATCACCCTTTAACAGGGAGCGTGCCCACACTGGCGATTCACAAATGCCTGCCATGGGCATGCTCCCTGCTGAAGGGATAGCAGGGATGCGGCCACTGCTTGTGCATGTGCAGTTGGACCAGAAAAGAACAGTGCCCCAGAGGGGAACCAATATGCCTGTCCTGGAGTCTCATAGACTGCAGTGTGGGTTTTGGTCCTCTTTAAGTAGATTGTTGCGGCTGCATCTAAAAAAAAATAATGCATCAGGATTCCTTCAGGGTGACATCTGCCACTAGAAGTCCTTTGAAACCTGTATCAGCCTAAAAAAGTACTAATAATGCAATAAAGTATTCTGCCACATATTAGCATTAAAATCATATGAAACAAGTAGATTAATTCGGTTAACTTATTAGCACATGGAAATACTGTCATACAGTAGTCACTAAGCACTGTACCATTGCGCAGGTATTACTTTTCGATCTTATCCTCCTTTAGTGGACAATAAATGCACTGCAATGCAAGATAGTAATGACATCGCTCGTAAATTGGCCAGTGAAGGAATGGCAGAATATTGTAACCTTAAATTTCTACCCCATTCGTATGTTGCTGCATTTGTTGTGTGTTGTCGGAGCTTGAAGCTCCTTTTAGGGCTTCTGGTTTATGTGAAATGGTTGCTGTTTCCTTCTCTACTGCCACCATTCTGCACTTTCAGGGACACCTTTGTAAAGCTGTGAGTTTTCCAAACCTTTGAACTTCTAGCCAGGTTTTTTTTTTCTTCTGTATTTCTTGTTTAGAAAAGGAAGTATGTGTTGCTTTCACTTAAGTGTTAGCTGTGTTGCCACATTCTTAAGACCTTGGTTTGCATAATGATGTATGACTGTCAATGAGTTGAACTTGAAGCATTGTACGTGTATGTACTCATCTCCCTATAGATATACACAGCCCAGGCAAATTTACTGCCAATCACTTAGGGCCTGATTTATCAAGCACTTCTGCCAGACAATGCCATTTCAGTGAAAATTAGAGAAGAGCAAAGTATGATTCGTAATTTTTTTGTATGTTGCAGCACCTCCATTGTTTTAGTAAATGTGTTCCTTGCAGTGCAAGAACATGCACAAGTGTTTACATTTTTTTAATTAAGTTAATTAATAAAAATTAAATTATATTTTGCATCACTCTAATTTCCACTGATGTGGCAATGTCTGGCAGAAGTGCTTGATAAATCAGGCCCTTAGTAATAGCGGTCATGCTAATGATTTAGAGTACTGTAGCAAGTTTAAGTTTGGATGTGAACAGAAACTTACATATGAAACGCAAAAAAGCTTCACGTTTCCCCAAAGAAACACTGTACAATGTAATTGTGATTGAGCACTTTTACAGGTGGGGTAAATAATTATTCCAATTTGATAAGAATGATATTTTAAAAGGTTGTAAACAACAATTTCCTATGGACTCTGCTAAACATTTCCCAATTTATTACTGCATGGACCAAAGGTGCTTTGGATTCTAAACTGTGAAAAGTGCCTCATTGCCTATGCAGGTGACATTTTTATTGCACTTAAAAATCTCGCTGATATGCAGGTTGTGATTCGCACCCAAATGTGCACCCAGAGTTAATTAATTGGTTTCTACAAATAATTAGCATCACCCTCAATGTGTGCATTATTACGGTCGCATAGCACAAAATTTGACTATTTGAAATCAATCCTTCTTTTGAGGCCCTGGATATTGCACTTGAACTAAAACATCTGATCCTTGACCGACCTTTATCTGATCTAGTATTTTTTTTAAAAAAATTCTAATGTTAGCAAATGTGTGTTTTATAGAGACAGTTTTCACTATCTGTAATCTGTTGCTATTGGCAACTGTACAAGTGCCGACTTGGTGTATGTTGCCAATAGCAACAGATTGCAGATCGTTGCACAGAACACTGCTGCTGGGCATGTAGGTGAGTGAGCTCCCTCACCTCAGCAGTGGCCATAGCAGCAATGTTCTGTGTACAAGACTCACTTCTCTCCTCTTGGTGTAAAGACTTTGCGTACATCGCCAATAGCAACAAATTGCAGGTAGTGAAAACAGCTTCCATAAAACATACAACTGCTAAAATAAAAAAAAATATAAATCAGCTCAGCACCTTAAGCACATCTTTTTGGCACAAAAAAACACTTTCAAAAATTCCATTGAAAGTGGACTTACCATTTAAACACAAATGGTCTGATCATAAGTTAAAACCGCAAAATGTATGTTCCGAAAAACCTTTTTTTTTTAAATTAAAACATTTGTGTACATTTTTAAAATTCTAATTACAACACAATTACAAAGCAATTGTAACCCAAGGAAAGTTTATTATTTTGTTGACATGCTTTGCCTAAAATATAGGGCTTCTCTAGAATGTTTGCATAATTTATATGTTAATGGTTAAACATACAAAAATGTGAGACAAAATTATGTCATTCTAACTCAAATTCATTTGCATACTTTGATATTGTACATTCATTTTGGTTTCTTATTGTCAGCTTTTACGCTTAAAGTTCAAGCATCTTCTGACAAACTTACAAACAGGGTCCCAGTGTCGCTTGCTGCTCTCCGGCCTGCATGGCTCACATTAGTGACATAAGTTGGATGGGCCTATGATCTCTATGACAGATACCAGTTTGACAATGGTTCCTCTACTGTCAGGGGCTCCTTTCTCACACATACAATGTCCAATCACCTTATCTGTACTCCTTGCGCCACTAATCATCCTCCAATAACTCTTGTTCCAGCTGGCTGGCAGGCCTGTGCATGTAATCTCCAATAGATGCTGGCAGTGCCCACCTGCTGGAACCAGGGCTGCAGCAGCAGGATCAGCTCCACAGGAGCACCGTTAAGGAATGCTTACTTTTACTTTACCAGTCCCACATTCGCTCCACTTATGGAGCGAAAAATATGGTATTACTTTTCAATTTGGTGTTTAATTAAAAATATATACATTCTAGCTTTTAACCTTTTAAGTACCAAGCCCGGGGTTGCTTCTCCGTCTGTTAAGTTCCAAGCTCGTAGTACCTACGGGCTGGCTTTCCCCCCTGCTAGTTAAAAAAAAATAATGTAAAAAAACACTCACCTGACCCCTCGTTCGAACCTGCCGGGTCTTCTCTTCACCCTGGGGGTATCCGATTACCCCCCAGGGTTCTTCTGGCTTCAGGAGGGGGCAACAAATAGCATAATACCCGCTTCGGCAGCCGCTCCTGTTAAGTAAAAAAAAAAATAAATAAAATGACAGTTACTCACCTCCGTGCCCGATACCTCGGGCCGGGTCGCTTCTTCTTGGAGCTGATCACCGGAGACAGGTTGGAGGGTAGGGGGCTGGGGAGGCAGGGGACCACATTTTTACTTAATATTTTAAAAAACAATAGAAAAATTACAAACAAGACATTTCATGTTAAAGCCTATACTCTGCTGCAAAAAATATATATAATTTTTCCTGGAAATTCCTGCAAAACATGGTGCAAAATGGTGAAAAATGACAACAGAGGATGTGAAAAACTCAAGCAGGCAGTTAAAAGGGTTAAAAGTAGCTCTGCATGTTGGGTATTGTTCTGCTCGGGGGACCTTGTGCTTTCAGATTTAGCTTGTTTTTTCTTGTTTGCATATTGATATTTTAAAAAAGGTGTTTTATATTCTGCTTTTTCATACATTTTTAGGGAAACCCTGTGCAAGCAAAATATTTTTAGAGGGATCACTTACAGAAAGATGAACCCACTACAATTAGCTGGGTAGTCTTAGAAAGCTTAACATGTGTACTTTCAGTCAATATATGGTTTATGGGGGATATTCCAAATATAAAGGGTTGTTTTGGTTGAAAAAGGTGCGCACTGTCTATTTAAGGAAAATTACAGTTACGCACATGCTTTACATTGGGGTGTTTGGCAACTCTTCCCTTGACAGTAGCTATGCATGTTGGGTATTGTTCTGTTCGGGGCATGTTGCTTTTTCAGATTTAACTTGTTTTTTCTTGTTTGTATATAGTTTTTGTAGAAAAATGTGGCTTTGATTCTGCTTTTTTATCCTTTTTTTAGGGAAACTCTTTGCTACCAAAGAATACATTGAGAGATTACTTCCTTACTTCCAGAAAACTGTGGCCACATCAACAAGTCTGGTACGCCTAGAAAGCTTGAGGTGTGTACTTCCAGAGAGTATATAGTTTGTTGGTGGTATTTCAAATGTAAAGGGTTGTTTTTATTGAAAAACTGCAAGGTGCGCATAGCGCATAGCATAGTTGTATTTTATCTGAAAATCTCCTAAAGCGTTGTTTCAGTTTGGGGGAGTCTCCTGGGCAGGAAAGGGTGTCTACCTATACATATGTGGTACCGCTGTAACCGGTAGAAATTGGGATTTCACATGCAATAAGATTTCATTGACTTTTTTTTTATTACAAAAAAAACAAAATTGATTTTTTAAAATTTGTTTGCACATATTTCACCTAAAAACATTGAGAATACACCTAAAAAATGACAAAAAAGACATTTCATGTTAAAGCAGAGACTCTGCTGAAAAAAACAATATATAATTTTCATGGGAAAACCCTGGAAATCCCTTCAAAAATCACATTTGAACATGCGTAGTGCAAAATAGTGCAAAATGGTCTGGCAACAAAGGGTGACAAAAACTCCAGGTAGGCTGACACTTAGGGTTAAACTAATTGCAGCTGCTGCATTGTCTGATCCAGAGGTTACATCAAGGACACAGCTCCTCTTCTGCCATAAGGGACGAGCATTTCTTTTTTTCTTTTTTTTAAATCAGGCTTTGCTCAGGGATGGGGCTGTGCATGGGGTGGCTGGGCCTCTTTTAAATGTATCATTTTAAAGCAGTTTAACTATAAAATAAATAAGGAACTTATCTACTAATCTTTTTGTTTTCTCAACAAATTTTTGTTAGTCCTTTTTGACTGAATTGCAATGAAACTTCTATATTTACAGAAGAAAATATCTATTTCCTCAGAAAGATTACAGGAGGCCTTCTGTAATTTCTATTTCTGTGAAAGCAACGACAGGAAAAAGATCTGATGTGCGACATTTATACCATTACATTTGTTTTTATGTACTGACCATCAGATGTTCTTACAAAGGTTACACATCCCCTTAGTTTTTTTTTATTAGACTATATGCTGCCTTCCTTGAGTGATGTTGTTGTTTAAAACTGAAAACATTTAGTTAATGTTACACAATTTAAAATGCCTGTTAGGAGGAGGCTGTGCAATGAAGATGAATGAATGCTCTCCAGAAGCCAATCTAATCTATGAATATAAAATGCATCTTTACATTTAAGCTGGACTGGAAAGAATCACGGAATATCAAAACACACAAGCGCTGCTTATGGTAAACTGCTTTACTGCATTGAAATTTACGCTGTAATATATTTTACATGTCTGCACAGAAAGAACATTCATATGAGCACATGGAGCATAGTAAATAATGAAACAAAATGAAATGAAACATTGAATGTATTATTTGCATTAGCTTGAGAAATAGGATTTTCATTTAATAAGCCATGGCATGCATTCATTTTTAAACAAAGGATTTATATCAGAATATGGGGTCTCCATTTTATTCAAGATTACCTTTGGTTTTATAAAATAATGTGTCTTTCAGCAGAGGATTAGCTAGGCTTTCTAGCATCCGGGGCAAAGATTTGAATTGGCGCCCCCATCTCTGCTCAGACCCCCCTTTGGTGCCCCCTGACCTGCTGCACCCAGGGCATGCGCTCCCCCTGCCATCCCCTGGCTATGCCCCTGCTTTTGATATGGGTCTGGTGATGCCAGCCCCTATTCCTGGTACCAGGACTAGTTAGCTCTGGGAGATTGATTTATTTATTCAAGATAACCTTTGTTTTTTTAAATAATGTGTCTTTCGGCAGAGCAGTAGCTAGGCTTTCTGGCAACCGGGGCAAAGATTCGAAATGGCGCCCCCATCTGTGCTCAGGCCCCCCTTTGGCACCCCCCTGACCTGTTGCACCTGGGGCACGTGCCTCTTGCCCTAGCCACACCTCTGCTTTTGGTATGGATCTGCCGATATGAGCCCCTATTCCTGGTACCAGGGATAATTAGCTCTGGGGGAATAGGAGACACTTTTTAAATTTTTTAAATAATAATAATAAAGTTTACTAATGACATTTGAAAAAAAATATGCTGGAATTTTCAGTTTTGAATCGGCAAGAAATGCAGCACACAAAAACTCGAACTCACACGAGTTTACATGTTTTGCTAAATATTTCACGGGATATATTGCACAAAGAGAAAATTTGTGCAAATTTTACCAGAAAGAATGTTTGTTAAAGAGAGAGAGGGGGAGATGGGAAAAAATTAGTTTTTGCACCTGAAACCGTGCTGAATCACCCCCATTGTAATGAAACACACAACATACTGCATTTAGCAACAAGAAAAGGTTTGAAAGAGCACATCTGTAGATTTACTTTGGTACTTAAAGATTTGAAAAAACAAAGCAACCTTTTCTTTGCCAGGTGTAGGTGTACATATTTCAAATGGTCTGGGCTATGCCTGTAACTTAAAGGAGCACTATCACGAAAGTGTGTAATATTAGAAAATACATATAAACACGTCTGCTAATGAGAGGAGGGGTCACTTATATCCCCGAACTGAAAAAAACTCCCGTCAAGCTTGTGGTAGGAATAACATCCAGAGGTGACAGGTTAAGTCTAACAGGGGTGACAGAGCCTGTCACCCTGAATGTCCTTTTCCTTTCATTAAAATAAAGAAAAAACAAGCCTGGCTGGATATTTCTTGATGTATATCAAGATGTATATCAAGGGTGTATAAGTGACCCTTCCCCCCATCATCCAACAAATGTATATGGATTTTTATCATTGGGCCAATTTTCGCAATAGTGTTCCTTTAAGAGGTACTTCCATTTATTATTATTATTATTATTATATGTTAGAAAATCAAGTAATTTTTGTAATCCTTTGGCATTCTTGTTTAAACCATGAGAAGAAACATAAAAGGTCTTACAAGGTTGTTTCTTTTGCAACATAAATAACAATGTAACATTCATTACCGCTGTTGGGATAACCATCTGCTGCAGATTGTATATTTTCAAAAGGAATAATCATAGGAAGAGGGATAGAGGATTTTCTAGCAAAGAAAATAAATTATAGTAATATCATTTTTGGAGAAATACAATTATAGCTTTAGAATTGAGCAGCATTAAGCTTCTTATTTCATATAGCATGCTCATAAAAAATAATATGCATTCTGTATGGATCATCCCTATAGTCAATTACACACCCTGCTATTAAAAAACAGAAGGCACCTTTTCAGGATGATTTACCCAGCCCCTCCTAGAAACACAAGACCCCTCCTTTTTAGAGTAGGTTTTAAAGTTAAAGAGGGAAAAGCAAAGTCATAGTGAGAATCGAGAATTGAGGGGCTCGATTCTGCAGAGAAACTCTGCAAATTTGCTAGTTAATATGCAAGTTTGTTCTAAATGTTCCAGACACTGTACAGAGATAAATGAAAGCCTACATTCCAATTGATTTCTGGTAATCTAAACTTTCAAGAGAGAATGGTTGGGATGATTTCTTGTCTTCTTTCAGCCAAGTCTGTCTCTTCCTATATCTGAGTAAGGGATAGATTGGGAATGTTGGAATGTTTCTCCATCTGTAATTCCATCACTAGATGGCACATGGGTCAATGTTCCATTAGCCACCAAGCTCAATCAAAAAAAAAATGAAATGTTTGTGTACATGCTTTGAATGCAGACATGCAGCTAAAATCAGATGCAAAGCCTAACCTGCCCAAACCCTGATTACATCAAAAATACTCAAGGAATCAGATGTCCTTGGCCCCATACTGGGGTCTTGGCTACCCTGCCCTGATGGCCTTGAAATATTTCGTCTGCTCTTTAGCAAATTTGTGTTTTTCAAGAAAATGTTTGTTCTAAGGTTACTTTGGGTTTGGCTTGGGGTTTCCTGCTTTTATCTATTTTAACCCCAATAATGTGCTCTGTCTCTCTAAGTTGAATATGTCTTGTGTATCATTTCATCTACATATCTTTCCTTCTTTGTAATTAGAGATGAGCGAACTTTTGAAAAATTCGATTCGACTGATTCGCCGAATTTTCCGACAAAAATCGTTTCGACCCGAATAAATTCGCGACGAATCGCTATTAAAAACGGCTATTTCTGAGCCTCCTAGAGCCTCAATAGGGTTGTAAACCATTCTGCCTTGCTGTAACACGCACAGGATGCGTGCTGGGTTAGTTAAATAATACTTTGAAGAAATATCACATGCAGATCAGAGGCATCGCTAATAGAATCGCAGAGCGGCACAATTGAATTCAAGAGAGTTGAAGTGGCATCACTATGAGGGGCAGGAGCCCAAACATTACTTCAAAGAGACCCTGGGGTTGGCTTCAGGAGCCCAAAAATTGGATGAATCACACCCTGGAGTTGGCAGGAGTTGACAGCAGCAGCAGCAGGAGCCCAAACATTACTTTAAAGAGACCCTGGGGTTGGCTTCAGGAGCCCAAAAATTGGATGAATCACACCCTGGAGTTGGCAGAAGTTGGCAGCAGCAGCAGGAGCCCAAACATTACTTAAAAGAGACACTGGGGTTGGCTTCAGGAGCCCAAAAATTGGATGAATCACACCCTGGAGTTGGCAGGAGTTGACAGCAGCAGCAGCAGGAGCCCAAATATTACTTTAAAGAGACCCTGGGGTTGGCTTCAGGAGCCCAAAAATTGGATGAATCACACCCTGGAGTTGGCAGGAGTTGGCAGCAGCAGCAACAGGAGCCCAAACATTACTTTAAAGAGACCCTGGGGTTGGCTTCAGGAGCCCAAAAATTGGATGATTCACACCCTGGAGTTGGCAGCAGCAGCAGCAGGAGCCCAAACATTACTTAAAAGAGACACTGGGGTTGGCTTCAGGAGCCCAAAAATTGGATGAATCACACCCTGGAGTTGGCAGGAGTTGACAGCAGCAGCAGCAGGAGCCCAAATATTACTTTAAAGAGACACTGGGGTTGGCTTCAGGAGCCCAAAAATTGGATGAATCACACCCTGGAGTTGGCAGAAGTTGGCAGCAGCAGCAGCAGCAGCAGGAGCCCAAATATTACTTTAAAGAGACCCTGGGGTTGGCTTCAGGAGCCCAAAAATTGGATGAATCACACCCTGGAGTTGGCAGAAGTTGGCAGCAGCAGCAGCAGGAGCCCAAAAAATGGCCTAAAGACATAAATATGTTTTGCACCATTTGGAAAGTGTAAAACGTGGCACCATGCTGAATCTAGTCGCATGCATCAGGCATTGGTGGGTGGAAATCCTGGCTGATCCATCCCTGATTCATTTTGACAAAGGTGAGTCTCTCCACATTTTTAGTTGACAGACGAGTTCTCCTCGCCGTAACTATGGCCCCCGCCGCACTAAACACCCGCTCAGATGGCACGCTACTTGCCGGGCAGGACAGCTTTTCCAGGGCAAACTCTGCTAGTTGCGGCCACAAATCAAGTTTGGCTGCCCAGAAGTCCAGCGGATCCTCAAGGTGTGTTGGCATGGTCATGTCAAAGTATGACATGACCTGCTGGTTGAGGTCCTGCTCCAGGTCTTCCTGCTGCTCATGAGTAGCCTCACTATGCGGGTGTAGAAAGCTACTCATTAGCGACTGAAGACTGAGGCTGCTGCTGCTGATGGAGCTGCTGCTGCTGCTCCTGCCAACCCCCCCAGCGGCCATGGCAGTGGAAGGTGAGCGCAGAGGTCCCCTCGAGTCAGACCTGCGAGAGTATGGACCATGGCGCAGATAGGCATCGGCCAACTGCCTACGTAGAATGTCTTTGTAGTAGTTGAGTTTGTCCTCCCTCTCGGTGGGTTTAAAAAATGCCCCCATTTTGTGCCGGAAGCGAGGGTCCAATAAGGTGGACAGCCAGAAGTCATCCCGCCGACAGATGGAAACAATTCTGGGGTCACTACGCAAGCACGTGAGCATGCTTCGTGCCATTTGCGCAAGTGACTCGGATGGACTACCTGTCTCCATCTCCACTGCATACTGCCACGGTGTGCCCGGGTCCTCTGTCTCGCCTTCCTCAAAAACCTCTAGCTCCTCTGGCTGCTCCTGCTCCTCCTCTCCTGTCCGCTAACTAGATAAACCAGCCATTTCGCCAAGCCTAAACTGTGTTTCGCTGGGCAACTCCTCCTCCTCCTCTTCCTCCTCCTCCTCCAGTTCAGCTCCAGCGGGGTTCATGTGGCCGTAAGATGTAAACGCCATGTCTCCAGTGCCCTGACCAGCCATGGTTTCCAACATGTGCTGTAGTACATGAAGCAGTGGAATCACGTCGTTCATCCCGTAATCCTGCCGACTGACAAATAAAGTGGCATCCTCAAAGGGCCTGAGCAAACGGCAGGTGTCACGTATGAGCTGCCACTGGTTGACATTGAAGTTACACAGGGGAGTCCCCCTATCTGCTTGGATCATCAGGAAATCCGTGATGGCTTTTCTCTGTTCATATAATCGGTCCAACATGTGAAGGGTGGAATTCCAACGGGTGGAAACATCGCAAATCAGACTATGTTGGGGGGTACCATTCTGACGCTATAGCTCAAGAAGGGTGTGTTTGGCGGTGTAGGAGTGGCTGAAGTGCATGCAAAGTTTCCTTGAAGTTGTTAGGATGTCTTGCAGATGGGGGGAACACTTCAGAAACCGCTTGACAACCAGATTGAAGACGTGAGCCATGCAGGGGGCATGGGTCAGGCTTCCTTGGTGCAGCGCAGACAAAATGTTCTTCCCATTGTCGGTAACCATGATTCCCATTTTAAGTTTTCTCGGAGTAAGCCATGTTTGGATTTCCTGATGAATACATTTAAGCAGTTCCTCCCCTGTGTGACTCCGTTCGCCAAGACAAACCATGTGAAGCACTGCGTGACACCTCCGTGCCCTGCACACATGGTAGACTGGAGGGGCACTGAGACTTGAGCCTACAGTGGAGGGTGAGGAGATGGCGGAGGATGAGGAGGCCGAGTCGCACGGTGTCACAGGTCCAATGGGCAGAGAGCGCGGAGGCCGAAGCGGTGTGACCTGTCCAAGTTGCTGCTGCTGCTGCAAAGGGACCACATTCACCCAGTGGGCCGTAAACGACATGTACTGCCCCTGACCGTAGTTACAGCTCCAGATGTCGGCGCTGCCATGTATTTTGCTACACACCGACAGGCTCAAGGACTGGCCCACCTTCTGTTCAACAAAAGTGTGCAGCGCTGGTACTGCCTTCTTGGCAAAGAAATGACGGCTTGGGACTCTCCACCTCGGCTCGGCACAAGCCATCAGTTCTCTGAAAGGTGCAGATTCCACCACCTGAAAAGGGAGCGACTGCAGCACCAGCAACTTGGACAGGAGCACATTCAGCTTCTGCGCCGTAGGATGAGTGGGCGCATACTGCTGTCTCTTGGACATGGCTTCGCTGATGGATTGCTGGCGGGATGCATGACTTGGAGGAGGAGGAGCAATAGCGACAGAGGATGGGTATGACGCACAGCTGCCTTCGGCTGAGGTGCTGGAGCCTTGGCTGGCAGAAATTGGGAGCTCACTTGGTGAGGAAGCAGACTGGACCACCCCTTGGGAGCCTCGGTTCTCCCAGGTCGCTTTATGGTGACGCATCATATGTTGACGCAGGGCCGTGGTGCCAACATTTGGACCCTGGCCACGCTTCACCTTTTGCCTACATATCTTGCATGTGGCCATGTTACCCTCCTGCGGATGCCTCAGGAAAAACTGCCACACTGCCGAGTAGCTACTTTTCCCACCCCCTGGCCTCACTGATTCACTGCTGCTGTTGCCAACTCCAGGAACCCCTGCTCCACTACCTCCCGATAAGGTAGACTGCCGCACAGCAGGTGCTCTACCCTGGCCCCGGCCCCGGCCGGCTCCAGCCTTTGGAATTGTGCCCCCATGCTGACTGCTACCACCTTGCTGCCTCAGCTGCTGACTCCGGGGCAACCTGCGCCCCTCTTCTCCTGATGATGACGATGAAGCCCCTTCCTCACCCGGCTCCCAAGTGCGATCGGCTTCATCGTCATCATCATCATCACCGAGTTGTGGCTGTACGTCACTGATGTTCGTGGATTCGTCAACAGTGTCTGGCGCAGGAGCTGGAACGCTCGCAGCACCCACGACACTGTCCACATCACTATTTGTCTGCCTAGCTAAAGAAGCCACCTCCATTTCTTGGCTGGGCAGTAGCTGCTGACTGTCCTCCTGTATCTGATCGTCCTCCTCACTAAAGAGTGGAGCTGAACCCAAAGCATAGGATACGTTGCTGGGGGAGGGAACGGCGTAGGACAGAGGCAATGGGAGGACAGGGACTGCTCTCGGGGCATGCCAACTCAGGGTTGTGTCAGAGGAACCTACCGACCCTAGACTGGGGGTCTCAGACGTAAGTTGTGATGATGTTGTTGATGAGCGCGTCAACCAATCTACCACGGCAGATGCGTTACTGGTGGAGACCCGACCGCTAGCAGATACTGGCAGATTAGGTCTCTCAGCGTGACTCCTGCTGCTACTGGCCCCCAGTCTGATGCGAGCTCTGCCTGCGGAATCTTGGCCTCTGCCACTCCTCTTTTCACTTCCAGGCACTTGTCTGCCCGACATAGTCTAACTGGCGTGGTAGTAGGTGATATTTTAAGAACCCCCAGGCAGCGGTGGGTCTATATGAAACAGAATATAATGCACACCAAAAGTGAGCAGTAACACTCAGCCTCCAACAGGCCTGCCTAGTGTAAATAAGAGAGCTTCTTAGTGTTAAAAAGAGGGGTATGCTATGTTACAGAATGGGATGCCCCAACAGCCAGCAGTGCACCTGGCAGCAGTAAGACTATGCACAGCAAAAGTGTCTTTATCAGGCCTAATTTCTATGAGAATAAGTGCAAATGGTTATTATGGTATTAAATAGAGGCTGGTGTAGTCACAGAATGGGATGCCACAAAAACCAGAGAGCATGCACAGCAAAAGTGTCTTTATCAGGCCTAATTTCTACGAGAATAAGTGCAAATAGTTATTATGGTATTAAATAGAGGCTGGTGTAGTCACAGAATGGGATGCCACAAAAACCAGAGAGCATGCACAGCAAAAGTGTCTTTATCAGGCCTAATTTCTATGAGAATAAGTGCATATGGTTATTATGGTATTAAATAGAGGCTGGTGTAGTCACACAATGGGATGCCACAAAAACCAGAGAGCATGCACAGCAAAAGTGTCTTTATCAGGACTAATTTCTATGAGAATAAGTGCAAATGGTTATTATGGTATTAAATAGAGGCTGGTGTAGTCACAGAATGGGATGCCACAAAAACCAGAGAGCATGCACAGCAAAGGTGTCTTTATCAGGCCTAATTTCTACGAGAATAAGTGCAAATGGTTATTATGGTATTAAATAGAGGCTGGTGTAGTCACAGAATGGGATGCCACAAAAACCAGAGAGCATGCACAGCAAAAGTGTCTTTATCAGGCCTAATTTCTATGAGAATAAGTGCAAATGGTTATTATGGTATTAAATAGAGGCTGGTGTAGTCACAGAATGGGATGCCACAAAAACCAGAGAGCATGCACAGCAAAAGTGTCTTTATCAGGCCTAATTTCTATGAGAATAAGTGCAAATGGTTATTATGGTATTAAATAGAGGCTGGTGTAGTCACAGAATGGGATGCCACAAAAACCAGAGAGCATGCACAGCAAAAGTGTCTTTATCAGGCCTAATTTCTATGAGAATAAGTGCAAATGGTTATTATGGTATTAAATAGAGGCTGGTGTAGTCACAGAATGGGATGCCACAAAAACCAGAGAGCATGCACAGCAAAAGTGTCTTTATCAGGCCTAATTTCTATGAGAATAAGTGCAAATGGTTATTATGGTATTAAATAGAGGCTGGTGTAGTCACAGAATGGGATGCCACAAAAACCAGAGAGCATGCACAGCAAAAGTGTCTTTATCAGGCCTAATTTCTATGAGAATAAGTGCAAATGGTTATTATGGTATTAAATAGAGGCTGGTGTAGTCACAGAATGGGATGCCACAAAAACCAGAGAGCATGCACAGCAAAAGTGTCTTTATCAGGCCTAATTTCTATGAGAATAAGTGCAAATGGTTATATGGTCTTAAACAGAGGCTGCTGTAGTCACAGAATGGGATGCCTCACAGCAGACTTAAGATCAGTTCAGTATATATGCACAGTTAGTTAGTATAAGCAGCCTGAAAACGCTAACAAAGCCTGTCAGGCTGGATGAAAAAAAAAAAAAAAAACTCCCTGTGACAGGCTGACAGCCTCTGATTTTTCTACCTTTCCCTGTTTTTCGCTGACTTTCTGTCTGTCTCCTGTCTGTCTCCTGCCTGTTTCCAGCCTGTCCCTGTCTGTCCCTGCCTGTCTAACTGTCTCTCTCCCTGCCTACAGCAGCGTCCTGTCTCTCACGAATGCAATAGAGAAATGAGGAAAAGCAAGATGGCCGGCCTTAAATAGCGCTGTGACGTCACCGGGCTTGCTGGCTGCTGATAGGCTGCATGTGACTGTCCCAGCTTGCACTGGCGCGGGGTTGATGTCTGGACATGTCCCGTCCGCCATCTTAGAATGCCTGTAATGTAAATGAATGGATGTTAAAGGAAAACTTCGAGCGATCGAATCGCGGGGAAATTCGGATTCGATCCGAATCGAATTTTTCCTGAAATTCGGATCGAATCCGGGTTCGTCCGGATCGATTCGCTCATCCCTATTTGTAATACTCGTGTCACGCTACTTACATTAAATGTACTTCAGTAGACTTTTTTGTGTCCTTTTTTTGACATTTTGCCCTTTTTCTACTAGTGTCACTGCTTCCCCTTAAACATTTCATTTTGAATATAGTTGATTGTACAGTATGTGGTTGCACACTATATTTAATGTACATGCTTTTACAAGGACATTGCTGTTAGGTTCTAATTATTTCAGCATTTCCAAGCACCTACATTATATAGGGCGAGAAATGACATGCAAATTATTGTGATTATTCTTCATTCTTCAGCAATACTAATTAACCATGTCATACAGTATCTTACACATATTTTTCAAAGATGTAGATACTGGATGAATATGTTGCTAATGTAAAGAAATCATTCAATATTTTTTTTCTTCATTGGTGGGATTTTACTGTACATTCTGTTTAGTAGCTCTTCATTATTGGTTTCAGCTACCATCCAGGGATATTTTTATTAATAGTCCATGTCTTTTGCGGACTCATAATTGCAAATAGTAATTACTGTATTTTTCGTCCTATAAGAGGCACCTATTTCCCCCAAAAGGTGGGGGGATGT
This sequence comes from Gastrophryne carolinensis, assembly GCA_027917425.1. Lineage (NCBI taxonomy): Eukaryota > Metazoa > Chordata > Amphibia > Anura > Microhylidae > Gastrophryne > Gastrophryne carolinensis. Next base: position 307,041,987 of record CM051239.1, on the reverse strand, counting down.
CAATGCGTCTTATTGGGCTAATGTAAAAAAAAAAATAGTAAACTTACATATATATCGCTCCCGCGCTGCTGGCCGGGCCATCACAGTCACGGGAGGCGAAATGATGGAGGAGCATCAGGCGGGCAGGGTAACTGATCCCTCTTCGATGTCCTTGCTAGCATCGCTGTCCACAACATCCACGACTCTCGCTGTCCCCGCCGCCACAGCTTCTTCAATGGAGGCAAGCACACAGAGCAAACACCATTGGGCAGGGATCAATTACCCTGCCCGTCTGCCTACCGCTTCTCTATTTTTGGCCTCCCATGACCTGCCAAGCAGCGCCGAAGCATTATATATGTGAGTTTACTTTTTTGTTTTGTTTTCTCTTTTGCCTATGGGGATGGGAGGGGGGATGTCACACTGCCTATGGGAATGGGGGGTGCCACACTGCCTATGGCAATGGGAGGGGAGGATGCTACACTGCCTATGGGAATGAGAGAGGTAATGCCACACTGCCTATAGGAACTGCTCTGACCTTTAGGTTGGTTTCACAACAGGCTGATTGCAGAGTGCTCATGCTTTCGGGTGAGTCCCCTGCAATTGCTGTGTTTGAGCGTTCTGCGCTAGTGCTCTCCACTCACATGAGCCCTCAGGATGCTGCTGGCAGGGCTTTTGCTAGATTACTATGGGCAACTTTTCACAGGCAGCTGCGGGTGCCCACCCAAAAGCATGAGTGCTCCGCATCCACACTGGTGTGAAACCAGCCTTAGGCAGAATGACTGGACATCCACTTTAAAAATGTTCTTCTAATAGACATATGTAATTATAAACACAAGGCCCTTTTTTTTTGGGGGGGGGGGGATACTTTGCTACAGAGCTGTGTGCACAAAGCTGGTCTTTTTTGGTACCACCTGGTTACCTTTGTATTAACAGTTTTACAGGAAACAGGAAAACATCTCGTCTCCTGAAAAGGATCGTACATAAAGACTTCATTATACAGAATAGGACAAAAATGCATATACGTTGGAAAAATGTATTTTTCAAGAATGTGAAATTCTTCACACAAGAATATGAAAGTTGGCCAGAGAAAGGCTTGAATTCCCCCAGAGGGGCTTCAGTAGACTTCATTATCCCACTAGAAAGTCTCTTATCTCTTTTAATATGTTATAGAGATAAACTGCTCAAATACACCCAGGAGGCGTTCTAACTATCCAAGCTCCAGATTTTTTTCTCCAGACTCTTCTAATACAGACTATGTTTTAAAAAGTGCATTTTTATATGCCATTAATTTAGATTTTACAGGTGCAACAGATTCTTTTTTATCTAATAATATCAATGTTCAAGTGAAAACACCAGCAGAATTGCTAATAAAATTAGTGAATGCAAGGAAATAATATAATGATCATGTGATCGCACATGAGCATATATTTATGCTAATGTTTGTGAATGCTGCCAGCAGCTCTTCTTGCATAACAACAATACACTGAAAGGGTAAGTATAACTAATGAAAGACATAAGCAATGTGCATACATGTGATGAGTAGGACTGGTAGGGGGACCCCTAGTTAGCAGAGCCATGAAGGGACATCTCTGCTGAAAGGTAATATTTCCCCTAAACAAACTTTATTGTCATCACATGTTGTAGTGCTAAAGTTGGGCATGAAAATAGTTAAAAATCTATAAGAGTCTAGGGCTGCCTGGTTCCCATGCAAAACCTTGTGGATCTCCAGTAAAACGTACCAATCTGCCGATCCAACAGCGCACTGCTATACCTTTTGCCAGGTGCATGTCTGTGACAGGCAGCTGTGAATGCACGCCCCCAAGTAGAAGCTGAGATCGTCGGCACAATTGGTTACACTCAGCTCTATTTGGCTCTTAGAGGTCTCATTGGCTAAGATAAGCCAAATGGCGTCAAGCGTGCTGATTGGCAGTCAAATACGTTTTACTGGGGATCTGGGAGGTTTCACATAGCGGGGCAAAGTACAAAACATGCTGTTTAAGGGTTGCAATAATATTTGCTATTGGGTTGGATCAGATATAATATAAGTAATATAAGTAAGGAACTAGCCAAAACTAGATGAGGAATTTTTTAGAGTAACAGAACCATCAAAAAGCCTGTACAGGAAGGAGCAGCTAGGATCTAAAGGATCCCTAGGCCAGACGACAAACAACAAAAACTAGTACCTACTTGTGTTAGTTGAGCTGTGCTGTGCCGTGCCAGTCGATTCTGCTAAAAGGGAACCAAGACCTGGCATGCATGATGGAAATATGGTGTGACTGTGCTACCCTGTGATGGTAATGTACATCTATGTGGTGCACCACTAGTAATAATAGGTAATGGCGTCCTCACCAATATACTCAACCAAATATACCAAGTGAGACCTGGGGTATATTATTCCCCCAGGGATCACCAATAAGGGAGCACAACCAATTGAAAATCTAACAATTGTTTATTCAAAATACATAAAAAACACAGACATTTAAAACCAACAAATAAGACAAATTAACCCCCCCCCCCCCGTGCTGACCCTAGTAGCAATCTTTCCTCAAAATGACCCACATAATACAGGGCTGCAGCTTATGTAAAATCTACTATAAATCCATCCCACTGTCTATTCAAATATGATACTAAATCAATAGCCCAATATGGAAAAAAACACAAATCAATATATACATTTATCTATTCCTTAAATTTTCTTTGTGCCGGCACAAAAAACCTATACCGATATACTCATATACTAAAACAATGAATTATATTGTGCATATTATGTGGATCCTATACCACACCAGGACTATCATCATATAGTCCATAGACTCAAAAAATCAGAATTAATTATATATTGTACAGAATATTGTTTCACAAATAAATATGTCATAAAAATAAAGTGCATAGTGCCAAACCAAAAAAATAGCCAGATAAAGTGCAAATAGACCATAGAGTAAGCAAAATACAGGCACACATAGGGAGATACTTAGCTGACAAGAAAATATAGAAGCTTTCCTCCCCGGAAATGACGCGCTACCGGCGAGACACTCTTACCTGCCAAAGTGTCACGTTGGGCCAATAGGATATTCGAGACATGGGCTTGGACCCGGGTGCGTAGCGCATTTTTCGTCTCTCCTACATACACCTTTGGACATCCACAGCTCAGTTGGTATATGAGGGACCGTGTCCTGCAATTTATAAATTGTGCAACTTTAAACTGTTGCCCCATTTACAAAATTGTTCACTGTATTGTTTTTATTCATAAATTTACAGATTGAACAATTTCCACATGGAGCACACCCATTTGTGGCTATTTTAGAGAGCCATGTCTTTGCTGGTATAAAGTGGCTCCTGCATAGCTTGTCCCTGAGGGGCACATCTAGCAGTGATCATTACCCTTGAGCCCACTAATGCAGAAAGGACAGGATCCATGCTTAAGATACCCCAATGTGTTGAGATGATATTCCTAACCTCATACCACTGTTTGTGGAAATCCATTACCAATCTGACTGTTTCACCATCACTTGCCCTTGATGTCATTACCTTATTGTTTTTCTTCCCTCTTGACTATTGGGTCTGGTATCTATCTACTTCCTTTGCCATTCGATATGCTCGCTCCACCACTTTGTGTGGGTAGCCACGGGCTTGAAACCTATGCATAAGGTCCACAGCCTGTTCCTCGAAATCCGCGGTTTTGGAACAATTCCTTTGCGCCCTTAGGAATTGGCCTGTTGGAATTCCATTCTTTAGGTGCCGTACATGTGCACTCCTATAATCGAGGAAACTATTTACTGCGGTCGTTTTTCGAAATAGTTTTGTGCCAATTGTACCATCTTGTTCAAGAGAAATCACCAAGTCCAGAAATGTTACCTCCTTTTGGGAAATGTCGTAGGTTAATTTTATGTTCATATCATTCTTGTTTAATGTATCCAAGAAGTCTCGACAACTTTCTTCCGGACCCTGCCAGATAAGAAGAACATCATCAATATAGCGGTACCACCCCAAAATGAAGGGGTGGCACCGCTCAAATTCTGACAGGACCACACTTTCCTCCCACCACCCCAAAAAGAGGTTCGCTACCGATGGGGCACATCTGGCTCCCATCGCTACTCCTGAAATCTGTCTGAAGATTTGTCCATTGAAAGTGAAGATATTGTGATTTAGTACAAAATCCAATAGAGCCAGAATAAAATTATGTAACGGCTCTTTCTCCCTAGATTCCTTGTTCAGGAAATATCGCGCTGATGTGATCGCCAGATGGTGTGGTATGATAGTATATAGCGATTCAACATCGCAGGTCGCTAGGCAAGCTCCAAAAAATCCATAACTGTGTCATTTAGCTTACATAGTCGCCAAACCCACCGCCTCCATATCCACGTAACGTGTTTCGGGCAAATACTAGCCCTTAATCATACAAACCTACCCAGGACAGGAACACATTTATAGAGAATAAAGACGCGGTCAACCGCACTCACCTGGAACGCCGCGCGCCTCGCGCCGTCGGGCGCCATGGGCTGGACCGGCCCCGTGACGTCACGGATGCGCTCGGCGCGACAGGTGGGCCAATGAACCAATCCCTGTCCGCAAACCGGGCGAACCCCAGTCCCGCGTACTGCAATAGGTTGGGGCGCCCGATTACAGCCTATGACGCTGATAGCTACTGTCGCTGCTCCAAAACAAACCTATTCACAAAAATTAACTGCGAATATAACGTGAGGATGGTTTGCAGTTAAATGCCGATATCAACTGTATGCAAAAGAAACAAACCACCATGGTTAGAACCGATATGCTAAATATGCAGAATAAAAATATGAGCAAATGAAAGCTGGGGGAACAAAAATTAGGGGAACAAAAATTAATTAAATTAAATGGCACCCTCAGGCAATAGTATAATGTCCATATCAAACAAGCCGATCGTTCCAAAAGCAAATATCAATGCCCCACAGGGAGTAATGGAAATTAATAGGCACCCCAGAATCTCGGGGAAAAATGCCCACCGGATTGATCGGCTTGATAAATCAGATGGGATAAAATACTAATTCTGAGCTCTGCGGAGGTAAAGTACTCAACTGTGCAAACGATGTCTCGAATATAGGAATTGAGGCTAGTGACGTGGGGTTGCAAATATAGATCTATATATGTGCATGAGGGCTCCAACAAACTCCCTATCCCTGATACAATAGGACTCCCGGGATACAATAGGTAATGTGATAGTAATGAACATTCATTAATTTTACGGCCAAGTATATTAAAACTGGAGAACATGGCTTCTACTATTTCAGAGTAGTTGTCAAAGATGTTTTTGCTAACTAGAACAAATGTGGTCACAAGCAGTAGAATAACTAAATGTGATCAGGCCCTGGGGGGAACATGAAATGGGGCCCTTTAAAGTCTCATACAGAAAACTTACTCAATTTTTTTTCTGTCTATGTTATCCATGTGAGGTGACTTTCTCTTACTGCACTTATGTTCCAGTAAAGCCAGTTCCTGTTACACCATACATGCCTATCTGGATTTGACCCCGCCGCACCCAGTACTCACACTCTGCAACAATAAAAAGAATTTAAGCTCTGATGGAAAAACTATTTTAACTCTTTAAGTGTCAGCCTACCTAGAGATTTTGTTGCTCTCTGGGCTTTAAGTATTTGAGTATTCTCAATATTTTTGGGTGAAATATGGGGAACAAAACCTTCAAGTTCTTGAATAAAATCATACTGTGTGTAAGAGTCCTGGCACCAGCTACCCAGGGCTATAAGCCCACATAGCCTAGCGGGATATGGGCTCTTTTTGCCCCCCCCCAGGCTTTGGGGAGGCAGGTAATGGGGGCCAGGGGTTAATAGGATGTTACCTGCTTGCCGCAGGTAACCTACCAGCCCCCCAAGCCTTGTGAACTGGTATGGGGGTCTCATGGACCCCTTATCAGTTCACAAAGGGTTAAATGTAAAAAAAACACACTACACAAAGAGAAAAAGCTATTTTATTTTTATTACTTCCCTCCAATCCAATTCTGATCACTGTGTACCATGCTGAGAAGCCACTATGTGAGACTCATGTAGCTGGCACTTAACGGTTGGAGAAGCCACTATGTGAGACTCATGTAACTGGCACTTAACGGTTGGAGAAGCCACTATGTGAGTCTCATTTAGCTGGCACTTAACGGTTGGAGAAGCCACTATGTGAGACTCATGTAGCTGGCACTTAACGGTTGGAGAAGCCACTATGTGAGTCTCATGTAGCTGGCACTTAATGGTTGGAGAAGCCACTATTTGAGTCTCATGTAGCTGGCACTTAATGGTTGGAGAAGCCACTATGTGAGTCTCATGTAGCTGGCACTTAACGGTTGGAGAAGCCACTATGTGAGACTCATGTAGCTTGCACTTAATGGTTGGAGAAGCCACTATTTGAGTCTCATGTAGCTGGCACTTAATGGTTGGAGAAGCCACTATGTGAGTCTCATGTAGCTGGCGCTTAACGGTTGGAGAAGCCATTATGTGAGTCTCATGTAGCTGGCGCTTAACGGTTGGAGAAGCCACTATGTGAGTCTCATGTAGCTGACACTTAACGGTTGGAGACGCCACTATGTGAGACTCTCTTGTGCATAGTTACTTACAGTACCAAAAGCATTTAAATTGCATTTCTGGTATCTCTTATAATAAACTTTAAAAAAAAAGGACACACATATAAACTACAACCCATAACTGTCAATTCAGCACCAGTGTGAGAACCATCCACCCACCAGCTTACTTGCTCGCTCTGCCACCTGCAGTGGTTGCTGGGGGTATTTATTTTGTCCTAAGTTGGGGGGAAGGTACCATGTACCTGCTCACTCCTGTCAGTGTTTTAATTTGGGGGGGGGGCGAGGGTCAATTAGAACTGCCGGTTGGATCAAAAGTAGAGATGCTATGCTAACCTGTGTTCTGCCAACTTTCAAGTGGACCAAACTTTTTTCCTTATCCTCAGGGCATCAAAATTTGGTGTACGAAACCCCTGAAATCCCTGGCATATGCACCTTGCAAATGATCCCATGGCGCATGCACAGACTTTCATCCATTTAATAGTCTATGCCCTGCATATTAATAGTGAATTAATAATGCAAGGCTTAGAATGCTTTTTGTCCCCAGATCCCAGCAAAGAGGGCGGGGAGAAGCTTGCATTGCTTATTTAGGTTGTCAGTGCATCAGATGGAAAAGCCAGAGATGTGACCCATGCATGTGTCATGAGATCACTTGTGGGGTAAATATAATGGCAATCCTGGTTGGTTTCATACAGTGATGCAACCCACATTAGGTTGTCCCAGGATAGGGAATCAGCTGAATCTGGAGTCTTTAAACTTCAGAGTCAGTGAATACAGGTTTTGGTCCCAATGGGCTGACAGTCAAAAATGACTGCTGGTCCAAAAGCTCCTAGCATCATGCTTGATACTATACTTCTGCATGGCCTCCCTTCCGGCAGCCAGTTCAACACCCCACATGGATGGTTACATGGGGCAGCGAACCAGCAGCCAATGGATAGGGAAAGCCTTTGCAAGCTGGTACCTCTGTCTGGCATCATACTTGATGCTAGGGGGCTTCCAGTGAACTCCAGTGTCTGTCGGCAACCATTGGGGCAAAAGACCAGTAGCAAAAGGATCCCATTTTTATCGGGGGTAGCAAGAGAATTTGCTTTCCTGGAAATAGAAAAAGGAAACAATGGTAGTTTACAATAGCATCAGGATTTGCATCCTGGAAATTGAAGGAGAAGCAATGGTGGTTTACAAGCCCTCAAAAAATTTACCTATTGTTATGGGGGTAGCAACAAGATTGGCATTCCTGGAAAGTGAAGAAAAAGCAATGGCAGTTTAAAAGCCCTCAATAAATGTTATCATTTACATTTACAAGCTCTCAAAAAATGATCTCATTTTTATGGGGGTAGCAAAGGTATTGGCATCCTGGAACATGATGAAGAAGCAATGACATTTTACAAGTCCTCAAAAAATTATCCCCATTTTTTTTGGGTAGCAACAGGATTGGCATCCTGCAAAGTAGAGAAGAAGCAATGGCAGTTTACAAGCCTTCAAGAAATTATCTTATTTTATGTGGGTATCAACAGGATTGCAATTCTTGTAGGAAAAGCTAATCTTTTTGCTTCAGGCTAACAATGCGGCTTTAATCACAGAAACACCCAAGCATACAGCTCGCCATCTTCACCAGCATTTCTGAGGGCCTCGGTTGGTTCCACCTCCGCTCCATATTGCCATGTTTTTTCATCATCAATATCATGGCCACCATCATCAAGGTGTGCCTCCTCCCCTTTCCCTTACTGTGATAATTTGTCTGTTTCCATCTCCAAATCCACCTCCTCAGGTCTGAAATTGTCCTCCTCATCCCCCTCCACATCTGGAGGATGGAATCCTTGGCTGAATCATGGCAGTGAGCGTTGAACATCAGACACCGCTTCCACCTGCCCCACCTCCCCAACACACTCCAAAGGCTGACTGTCCTCAAATTTTCCTCATCACTATCCAATTCCTTAGCAACCGGGGTGCAGTCTCTTTTGAAAGAAGGTGGTGCGCCACTAGGAAGGGGCAGTGGGGAGAGATGATGGAAGGGAAAGGCCAGAAAGGCTTCTTTTACTGGGCCAACTGGGTAACTGTAGTGGAGGAAGAATCCACTGAAACCTGGCTCATAGCTTCAGAGTCCTTCTCCTCCTGAGACTCTGAGTAAGAGATAGTCAACCAGTGCACCATGGCTGTATTGTCCGAAATAACATGCCCACTGGATGAGATAGACAACTCTGGCTTGCTGATACTGCTCCCACTACCACGTACATTGTTGCTGCTACTGCTGCATACATTGCTGCTGCTTCTACTACTAGCCCTGGGCTTGGGCACATGGATGCTGCCACTATTATGGCTGGGCCTGGGCAAATGGCTAATGCTACTTGTACTGGGCCTGGGCACATGGAGGCTGCCCACAGTATTGGTGCTGGCACTAACATCCTTAGTGGCAGGTATGGCGTTTTTCTACCCCGTCCCTTGCCACCTTTTCCTTTCCCAGACATTTTACTTACTTTAAAAAATGTTCTGAGCAGAGCACACCCCAAATCACAGAATTACTAGGCCCAGAAAACTTAAAAGAAGAAGATGTACCCAAAAAAACTTGGCTGGTGATAAAAATGTTGCGCCTGATTTACTACACTTTCGTGTGGAATATCGAGCTGTATTTGTTGCAGTGAACGAGGGGTAAAACTGACTATCTGACGGCATTTTGCTGTGTCCACTGCAGGAGTGTACGCAGGTGTATTTGTGAGTGCTATTCTTTTCCTCACATATATTAAACTGTCCCAGTCCTACTCCATACAGCTCCAGCTCCTAAATCTCCTGTCCTAACAGCTCCGAACATCTCCAGCTCCTAGCAGTGATCCTTTCTGTTCAACAGCCAGCATCAAAATGGTGGATAGCACACCCAGTGCATGACCTTCTCAGGCTGATACCACCTCCTAGCTCCTCCTGGAGCACCTTCTGATCAGCTAGAGCTAGCCTGACGTTCACCATGTGACTCTGTCTCTCTCCTCCTTAGGTGACATGTGGGCATGTGACATGAGGGTGGCGCCGGCGCCTTCTTATTGCAAAGTTTGAGCTGAAACTAGGTTCTACTGATTTGGTTCGCTCATCCCTACGTAAGGATAATTTTCTGAAAGTTTGAAAACAACAGCACACTATTGGGTACAGGGTCAGATTAAATGTGGTGGAGGTCCCTGGGCACAAAATCTGGTGGAGGCCCCAGATACAGTATTTTTTTTTTTTCCTTTAAATTATTGTCCAGCCAAGTAACTGATTTGTGGTTGTCTGGCACCCACCTACTTACTGGAATGTCAGATCCAAACCCTTGTATCAGGTGTGTGCTGCCTGGGGACTCCTGCTTTGCCATTCTGGGGGGGGGGAGTGTAGTCACCCAGCTGGTCCAGCAGAAAACAGTTTCCTGCACTGAGCTGCCAGCGGCTGTGCTTGGTGGCTTATGTGCAGCGCCCACCGTCTGACAGCTCTGCACCCACCCATTAATGTAGCGTTGCTGACGGCGGCTTTAGACTTTCCTTCCCGCCCTGTGGTGGCTTTGGCTGCAGGTTTGAAAAAAACTGGCTTGCCCAGGCACACCCCCACTGCTGCTGAAAGGCCTCCTGGACCAGACCATAACCCAAAGGTTGGTGGATGACCCCTTTTCAGGGCAAGTGGTGGAGGCCCAGGGGAACGCACACCTTGCTCCTCCCTCTTAATCTGGCCCTGATGGGGTATGCTAAAGAATTTCCAGTCTATTTCAGCAAAGTCCATATGGTGCTGTGGTTTCGAAACTTTCAAGTAACTATCCTACCTTCATCAGAAATATAATGTAAACTAATAAAGCTGTCACATATGCATGTGATTTTTGGGAGAAAATTATATCGCACCACCAGCTTTATCAGACACTCTTTATCCCTGCTATGCAATAACAAAATGACAACAAACCTAGATTAAATGACAGCAAGCAACCAATAAAAAAAGGCTTTTTACCATTATTTTCATATACATAAAAAAAAAACATTGTTTTAAACTATTGAAATTTCCTTGCAAGCACAGTGCACTGAGGTACCGTGAAAGCTAGGAAATGTTTCTATGCTTCTATTTTCACCTCAGTGTCAGCCTACTCAGAAATCAATTACCAAGTAACAGTTTACCACTATTCCAAGCCACTGTGCAGAAGAGAGACGCTCTTATAACTGTAAAAACGCAATGATTTTATGATATTTATCGTTATGGTTGTGTCAGCTGTCAGGCTGTATTTTCTTACATTAAGAGGATAAGATCCACTTTATGGCCTGATTTATCAAGCACTTTGGCAGAATACTCCACATTGGTGCAAACTAGGGTAGTGCAAAATATAATTTATATTTTTTCAGCATGTTGCTGCAGCGTTCATGTTTTTGCAAATGTGTTTTTTATAGTGCAGAAACGTGACGGTTTAAAAAAATGTTTAAATTAGATTTTGCAGCATTCTAATTTACATAAATGTGGCAAAGTCTGTCAGAAGTGTCACAGTCTGGAATCATCTTTTTTTTTTTTTTTTCTTTTTTTTCTTTTGGCAGTATGTTTTACCCAGTTTACTGAGTGTGGAGCCGTTCTTTTGACATTCCCTATGTGTCCCCACCCCCCTCCTCCCCCTAAAGTGCCCCTCCCCCCCCCAAAAAAAAACCTCCCCATGAGCCCCCCTCCTCCCCGACCTGTTGCCACGGGTAAGAATAAATAATAGTAGAGTATATTAACATTTGTAGTATATAAACCTATATACCGTGGTTTAACACGTGTATAGGCACCAGTACCCCCTTATTCTGCCTGGCTTACTTATTTGTCCAAACGTCCATTGACAGTTGTCTCTCTATCTCTTTTTTTGTTTGATCCTCTCCCCAAATTCTTGAAGTAGAGACCTGGTGGCTCCCGACTCTGCCAGCACTGATTCAATTTCTATGGTTTTTAACATCTCTTCTTTCCAATTTTTGGGGGAGGGGGGGTTTGTTTTGCGCCAATGTTTGATTATGTAGTGTTTTGTGCCCATATAATCAGGTTAATTAAAAATCGTGTATCTATAGGGTAGTCTGTGATTCGGAAATTTAAGAGAATTTGTGGCTTACACAAAGGAATATTTATTCCCACCTCTTTCTCTACCAGGGTTAATATATGTTGCCAGAGATTTTTGATATGTACACATTCCCACCATATGTGAATTACTGTAGGAGGGATAAGACCGCACCACCAGCAAGGATACTGGGGCATGTTCTTGTTGTAATCAGTGGTTAGGTAGTACCGGGAGATATATTTAAAGCTAAAGATTCTTATATGAGTGGACTGTATGAGGGCATTTTCTTTATAGATAGTCCCCCAGTCTATTTCAAGGAGTGGAGTCTCAATATCTGCTTCCCACTTTATCTTATATGAGTCGGGCTTGTTGTAACTCCCGAGTGTTCTGTAGTATAGCCTTAGTTGCTTTGGGGAGGTGTCTATTGAAAAAAATAAAGCTTGTACACTGGATAGGGGAGGGATAATAACTGGTTGTCTGTTTTCACGGAGAATGTTATTGGCCTTTGTAAATTTTAGTAGGGTGTTCATATCTTTTTCTAGTTTTGCTTTGGGAAAAATTTGGGGCAGCTCTATCTCTTTTAACCAAAAATCTTGAACCCTGATATATTCCCTTGGGAATAGAGAGTCCGAACTGATGTTGCCGGAAGCGTGTTCACTTTCCTTCTTTTTTGCTACAGATATTAATCTTTGTGGGAGAGGGGAGACTGAGGGGTTAGCGATCAGCTTTTTTAGAAAGGAGAGAGTTGGCTTAACCAGGGGGTGGGATGTGCATCTCAATGCTTCACTGAGAGTTGTGGGGTTTAATGAGAATACGTTGTCTATTTTAATGGGGTGTAATTCCAGATGTGGCCAGATTTCCTTCTTTGTCTGATATTTCCAGGTGAAAATCCTTTGTAGTTGGGCTGCATGATAATATTGTCTAAAATTGGGGGCGCCTAAACCACCCAGGTCCCTAGGTCTTCTTAAATACTCATATTTGGTTTTGTGTTTTCTCCCTCTCCAAATGAAGTCTGAAATAGTACGGTTTAGTTCTGAGAAATAATTTCCTGGGATAATAACTGGTAAAGCCTGAAATAGGTAGATTAATTTGGGGAGGAAAAACATTTTTACTAAGGAAATTCGTCCCATCATATTCAGGGGTAGCTTATTCCATTTTTTTGTTGAGTCCCGTAATTGTGGAGAAAGAAGGGTGTAATTTGCCCTAAATAGGTGCTTAGGGTTTCGTGTGATGTTAATTCCGAGGTATTTAATATGATCTTCCTCAAAATGAAAGTTGGCCATGTTGCGGAGTTCCATGAGCTCCTTTGAAGAAATATTGAGAGGCATAATTATTGATTTCCCTATATTCAGTTTGAAGTTAGAGTACCGACCAAAAGTTTCTAGTGCATGTATACAACGCGGAAGTGATTCCCTAGGGTCTTCTAGCATTAACAGTATATCATCTGCGTAGGCAAGGATTTTTATTTCGTTGTTACCGATTCAGATGCCTTTAATTAAGGGGTCATCATTGATTAAACAGAGTACAGGTTCTAAGTGAATATTGAACAGGAAGGGTGATAGAGGGCAGCCTTGTCTGGTGCCATTCCCTATTTTAATTGGGTTAGTGAGGGAGCCATTTATGTCTATTTGGGCGGACTGGTTCTTATATAAATTCATGATTTTTGTTACGAAAGTGGGACCTAATCCATTTTTTTTTTAGTACAGCGTCCAGAAAGTCCCATGAGACCCTATCGAAAGCTTTTTCTGCATCAAGGGCTATTATGATTGCTTTAGTTTTATTTTTTTCTATTTTGTTCAGAGCTGATACGGCCAGTGAGATATTTTGGTGTATTCCTCTGGCGCGGATAAATCCTGCTTGGAAGGGAGAAATTATGTATTTTATGGCTTCCTCTAAACGCTTACTGATGATTTTTGCATATATCTTTAAGTCTATGTTTATGAGGGATATGGGTCTGTAGTGAACACAGTTGGAGGGGTTTTTTCCTGGTTTGGGGATTAGTTTAATAATTGCATTATTCATCTGATTGCTCAAAGGATATGAGTCGTCCAGGGTATTAAATAACTCTAATAGGTGTGGAGCCAGCTCATCCTTAAAGGCTTTATAGTATTCAGCAGGGAAACCGTCACCTCCAGCTGCTTTCTGTGATTTTAGGTTGTCTATTGCCCCCCAACTTCCTTTATATTTATTGGATCATCTAGTGTGTCTTTTAGGTCCTCAGGGATTGTTGGTGTACTTATTCCTTTGAAAAATGAGCCGAACTCTCTGCTGCTTGTGTCAGGGATATTATATAGCTTCTCGTAGAATGAAAAAAAAGAGTTCTTGATTTCTTCCATTGTAAAATGGTTAGTGCCTTGCGCATCCGTAATCATTTCTATGAATCTCTCCGCCCTATTGTCCTTTGCTAAATCAGCCATTAATTTCCCATTTTTATTTAGCTCGTGTCTCCTTTTTATTTTATCTATTTTATTTTCTCTTGGGTTCAGCAATTCTTTCAAAGCTGTTCTAGCCTTTACGATTTCCTGGTAGAGAGTTTCACTCGCCTGTTCTTTGTTGGCTTTTTCTAGTGTGGCTAAGTGATTTATTATGTTGTTTATTTGTTGAGTGGCCATTTTCTTATTTTTCGCTGATATAGCTATAGTTGTTCCTCTTATGTAACATTTATGAGCTTCCCAGATATATCTTATTGTAACCTCGCCGTTATTGTTGGTATCAAAAAATTCTTTAAGATCTTTCTTTATTCTTTGTTTGTCAGTTTCTGAGTTTAGGATGTTCCTATCGAGTTTCCACTGATGGCACAGATCTGTTTTAAGGCAGAGGTTCAAAGTAATGGTTACGGGGGCGTGATCTGAGAGAGTGATATTCTCGATTCGGCATTGGGAAACCATTTGTAAGTTTTGTTGTCTGATGTAGCAGAAATCTATTCTAGAATAAGTATCTTTTGAACGGTTATAGCATGTGTAGTCTCTATCTGTTGGGTGGAGAATACGCCAGGCATCAACTAAATTAAGGCGCTTAAAGTGTTCCCATGTCTGCAGATTTGTTATAAGATTAACATTTTTTCTTCTTTTGCCGGAGGTATCTAGGTCGCTATTGGCGATTAGGTTAAAGTCTCCTGCCCAGATTAGAATACCGCTTTTTATCTGCTCGATTTTTTGGGCCACTTTAATTATGTATTTAGCCTGTCCTTGATTAGGTGCGTAGGAGTTTGCAAGAGTAAAGGTTTGTCCATGGATTTTCAGTGTGATTACTATGGTCCTGGCTTGTTCGTCAGTATATTGTGATAGAATCTTATGTTGACAATTTTTATTAATGATGATGGCCACGCCTCGGGTTTTTTTTGATCTGAAAGGATTTGATATCATGAATCCGAAGTCTGCAAATGCTTTGATGGGCTCTTTATCTTTTTTAAAGTGTGTTTCCTGTAACAGTGCGATGTCTATTTTTAACCTGTGGAGTTCCTTGATGATGGCTCTTCTCTTTTGCTGGCAGTTAGCCCCTCTGATATTATAGGTACAAAGTCTTATTTGTCAGTTTTCCATTTTAAAAAAGAGTAGGTGGGCCCTAGAAATAGCATATATTTTTTCAGGTGAGGAGATTGGTGCATTTTGTTGATTCCTTTAGGTCTTTTATAGATCCTTATTACCCGTGGCATGGTTCCCTCCCTAAGCCCTATTTCCCAGCTGCGCATTGCTCGACCATCCGGGGGATTTACAGTGTTCCCCCGGTTTTCCCTAGCCTCCTTATTACTTGGAGGCATTCTCTTGGTCAGAGCTGTTGTCTGCCGCCCGTGCTGCCCTAATATCGAGTGAAAAACCGTGTTTATTTACACAGTGTATATTTACACACCCACATATAAGTGCAGCTGCCTTTGTTTAAACATTTGTACCACCTTTTTTTTTTTTTATTGTTGTTTATTGTTTTTTTTTCATCCCATACTCTAATTTATAACTTTAATGTGTTAACGGGGTTATACCTTGTCATTTTCTTGCCCAATCTTCAACCAGGAGAGATTCCGGTTGATTAGGTAGTTCAAAATGCAAATCCCACTCAGGGATATTCATTGGTGCCAATCGCAGCTCACGGATTAGTGGTTCTAGTGGGTCACCATCTTTTAAAGTGAGGATTCTTCCTCCATTGTTAATTGAAAGTCTCAGTGGTCCTCTTTCCTGAGGGTAAGGTGAGTCTTGTCTTCTTGACTTTGGGAAGCAAACCCATCTAGAGAGAAAGGTGGACACAAAATGGAGTTAGCCTTACTCCTAAATGATAAAGCTTAAAAGCTTAGGGAATAAATAAACATTTGATGCTAGAGCTAATAAGCCAATTTGCTTTTACCCATCAAATCGTATACTTTCCAGCATAACAAAATCGCCCATCACTCTCAAGCAATCAAATGGTGATCTAATCCACATAAAATTACTGAGGTTTTCTGCAGCTTTTGAAGTAAACTTTACTTGGCTCTCCTCCTTTCTGGGGGAAAAGGTGAATGCTTTATTCTCAAACCTGAATGTGCCAGCGCTAACGCAAAGCTCCAGGAAGAAAATTGATGCTGATCTAATGGAGGCCAAAGAATTGGTAGCTATTAAGTCCCTGAAAACTTCTAAAACACCTGGAATTGATAGTTTTTCCTCCCTTTCTTATACAAAGAGGCCGATTCATTAATAGCGGCAGGTAGCGACAGTTGAGCGACTGTAGCGGCATTTTCAAAGCGCCCGCTAGTAGTCGCTGTGCTTGCCCGTTGTTCGGTAGTTGATAGCAACTCAGTTGGTTTGCCGTAATGTTGAATATTAGGTGAGGAGTCACTATTTGACAGGTTCCGTGCTGTATGGGAGCGCATGATAGCGACTGGCCCTAGCGACCGGCTTCCACCATATTCATTAAAAAAATCACGCTCCAAAAATTCTCGCGCTGTAAAATGCATGTTTAAACCCCAGAGCGCTGGCGGCGATGGGTTAAAAGTAGTTTTTTAACCCCAAAACAACCATATTTTTGGAAACCAAAAAAAACAAGTTTTTTAAATAATTTAGTAATATGAATACATTAATATCAGACCTGTAATATGAATTCTGTACAATTTATTTATTTATTTTTTCCCTTAAAAAAATTATCTAAAATGGCAGAAGTGGTCACAGAATTTTTCACATAAAAAAAAAAAAAAATTAATAACAATTAATTATTAATATTTAAAGATTGTTCTGTTGAAATGCATTGGAGAGCGCCAGGTAGCGAGAGGTCATACCTGTCGCTGTTCAAGGTCGGACGCTGGCGCTGTGGGCTGAGGCTGGAATAATGATGAATGAGTGGCTATATGGCGCTATCTCAGTGGCTAAGCAGGATTGGCTTGATAAATGTGTGATTGTGGTGGGGAGCTGGCGTTCTCGTGGCAGGGCCCGTCATTACCGGCCGCTCACCAGTCGCTACCTGTCGCTATTCCTTCATAAATAAGGGCCTAAGTGTAATGATATCCTGGCCCTTTATATAACTAAAATGCTTAATAGTTTAAAATCAGAATCCAGCTTGAATGGCCCTTCACTTTTGATGCATATGGTATATGGTTCCTAAAGCCTGATAAGGATGTGCACATCTTTTTCACATCATAAGGATGTGCACATCATAAAATTCCTAGCAGAATGTGAGCTTTTTCTCTTTAAGATGACAATCTATAGATCCCACAAAGATTATACTATATTACTGCCTTGATTTTTGAAAAAAATGTGCTTACTGAACTTAGAGCCTCATCTATGAAGTGCACCTTTTTGCACCATTTGGAGTCAGTTTGAACAAATTAAGCAGCTTGAATTGGCACATTAGGTATTGGACAGCCTGTATTGCCGCCTAATGGTGCCAGTGAGAGCTACTTTGTTCCACCAGTTTATAGGCGCTGCATGCCGGATTAATTAATTATTGACATGCAGAATTATATATGTAAAGATAGTGAGAGGTCCCACACCCCCTCAAAAGTATCCCCACAAAAGCGGCACCACTATATTACTAAGTAAATCTATAGAAATTGTATTCAAAAAGGCCAAAAAATACATAAACACGACAATTAAAAAAAAAACAAAAATCACAAAAAGACACCAGGGGGCGCTGCTTCCAACCCACCTATCTTAATATAAATTGATGCTGAATGGGCAGTAATATAACTAATAACCAATACATGATTCCTCCAATAAAAATCTGTGCAAAGCCATATGTGTAAATAACAATTGATCAAATAGCTTTAATAAAGTTTAGGTAAAGTGCTAAGTGTACTGCTAACGTATTAAATGTGAGGACAAGCCGGGTAAAGAAGTGAATTGACATAGTACAAACATAGCCCAGTTATGCATCCCACATGTCCCAGTACTGCTGGTTTAAAGGTAAGCAGACGCCCCCTGACTCCACCGCCGACATGTTGCGTGACGTCACGCGTCACTTCTTCAGGGCAAACATGACCTATTGCCATGCAGAAAAGATTGTTGCAGTAAATAATAGTGTACTTTGGATTCTTTTTAATTGTGCCACAAAGTACTGTACACTTTGTTAACAAAAAATAGGCGTGAAAAAAGATTTTACAAGAAATTAATAACATGAAATTTGGCGAGAGTCTTGTGTTTACATTTGTTAAAAGTCTTCTAGATGAGTCCTGTACAAACAAGTTGTGGTCTTAAGGCTCTTAACCTACAGCATCACTTTGAATGTATTTGTTTCCACAATTCTCTTGGACACAGTAAACTTTCTGTTTTTTATACTTAGCTTAATAAATGTTCTTGGATACTGAAATAATTATATTTCCATTTGGGAAATGAATCTAGCTGGAGGAAGATGTGAGCATCCATTAAAAGTTGCTTAATTACCCATCACACTCTAAACAGTCCATTTAATAATGACACTGTGGTACCTAGTCCCTGCTAGGATAGCCATGGCCTACCCTCTTACTTGTATTTGTGGACCCTGCATCATATTTCCTGGGTCATAAGGTTGTTCATTTTTGGGCTTGGATCTTTGACCTTATTGGTACCTTATTTAAAGTTCAGCACCCTGCAGTGCTTTTATTCCTACCCTTACTCGGACACAGCAGAAGCTGGCTACCTTTATTTACTTTGAAGCCCCTGTAATCTGCTGCAGGGTCATGCAAGAGACTTTCCTGTCAAATTCTATGAATTTAGAGCCAAGAAGGCTGGCTTCATGATTAACAAAAAATAAATTTCTATCTTGCAGGATAGGCACTCCAGGTTCCACAGGCCCTCTTGGATGAAGTATGTCCACCCAGACATGTCTACTCATAGTTTGGGGTCTGACATTCTGGGTCTGGAAAACGCACATGGCCGATTCTATGCTTCTCTTTATTTAGTCTTTCTTTCTGTTTTTTTCTAACCTGCACGGTTTACTTTATATTATTATTTATGAGGTATGACTTTATTATTTTAATCAGATGCTTGGTTGGGGTTCCAGAGTCCAGAAATCTTCAGGAGATCATATAATTATATACTTGGCCAAGCAGTGTTCTTCAGTAGATCATACAATTAAATATTTGGTCATGCTATTGGTCACCTATATGGCCTTATTACTGCTAACAAGGTGTGGAATAATTATGCTTGGTCTTTATATGAAATTAAGCAAAAAGAAACAAAAGGCTTCACCTATGGGCAAGGTGTTTTTTAAATAAAGTTTTTTTTTTGTAGAAATATGCAACCTGTAGCTGATTTTACTTGCACTTTAATTTGTGTACAGTTACAAAGCCTAATAAAATACACTGCACATTGTATCTGTATGCATGTATTGTGCATAAAATATTTTAGAATACTGTTTATATGCCTACTTTCACATTGTGCATTTCCACCGCAATGCAGTGGAAACAGGGATGTTTTTAGTCCCGGGCGAGCAGTGCGGTTGTCCTGAGCGTTCTGAGTGTCAGAAATGCAGGGGGCGCTTAACTGACGATGCGCGGCACCCTCTGCATTGTAATTCCCCTGGGTAATATAAATTCTCCCTGCCATGTCCTCAGGTAGTGTGTGTGGAGAAGGGAGACACAGCACTAACAGGAGTGTGGCTGGGAGCATTTTGCTATACTCACCTTAGCTCCAGCATTCTGTTTTCTGTCCTCCACAGTCTAGATTAGTGACGTTAGCCCTACTCTGCATATAAATTATTGTGTCTGGGATGTCTGCTGGCACTCTTATTAATAATTATTGTGTTTGGGGTATGGCGCTGGCTTTTTGGGGGATATTTTTCCCCGTCTGGAAAAAGCAGTGCAATACACAATTTTGTGCTGCACTGTGTTTCTGATGCAGTATGGTGCAGTGTCAGCACTAGGGATGAGCGAATCGATCCGGACGAACCCGGATTCGATCCGAATTTCAGGAAAAATTCGATTCGGATCGAATCCGAATTTCCCCGCGATTCGATCACTCGAAGTTTTCCTTTAACATCCATTCATTTACATTACAGGCATTCTAAGATGGCGGGCGGGACATGTCTGGACATGTATCCCGCGCCAGTGCAAGCTGGGGCAGTCACATGCAGCCTATCAGCAGCCAGCAAGCCCGGTGACGTCACACAGCGGTATTTAACGGCGGCCATCTTGCTTTTCCTCATTTCTCTATTGCATTCGTGACAGACAGACAGAACGCTGTGTAGCTGAGGCAGTTAGACAGGCTGGAGACAGGCTGGAGACAGGGACAGACAGGGACAGGCTGGAGACAGGCAGGAGACAGGCAGGAGACAGACAGGAGACAGACAGAAAGCCAGGGAAAGGTAGGAAAAACGGAGCTGGCTGACAGGGAGATTTTTTTTTTTTCATCCAGCCTTTGTTAGCGTTTTCAGGCTGCTTATAGTAACTAACTGTGCATATATACTGAACTGATCTTAAGTCTGCTGTGAGGCATCCCATTCTGTGACTAAAGCAGCCTCTGTTTAAGACCATATAAGCATTTGCTCTAATCATATTTGAAATTAGGCCTGATAAAGACACTTTTGCTGGCCAAAGCACTACTGTACCCTGGCAGCTCGATTCCTGCCCGGGGCATCCCATTCTGTGACTAAAGCAGCCTCTGTTTAAGACCATATAAGCATTTGCTCTAATCATATTTGAAATTAGGCCTGATAAAGACACTTTTGCTGGCCAAAGCACTACTGTACCCTGGCAGCTCGATTCCTGCCCGGGGCATCCCATTCTGTGACTAAAGCAGCCTCTGTTTAAGACCATATAAGCATTTGCTCTAATCATATTTGAAATTAGGCCTGATAAAGACACTTTTGCTGGCCAAAGCACTACTGTACCCTGGCAGCTCGATTCCTGCCCGGGGCATCCCATTCTGTGACTAAAGCAGCCTCTGTTTAAGACCATATAAGCATTTGCTCTAATCATATTTGAAATTAGGCCTGATAAAGACACTTTTGCTGGCCAAAGCACTACTGTACCCTGGCAGCTCGATTCCTGCCCGGGGCATCCCATTCTGTGACTAAAGCAGCCTCTGTTTAAGACCATATAAGCATTTGCTCTAATCATATTTGAAATTAGGCCTGATAAAGACACTTTTGCTGGCCAAAGCACTACTGTACCCTGGCAGCTTGATTCCTGCCCGGGGCATCCCATTCTGTGACTAAAGCAGCCTCTGTTTAAGACCATATAAGCATTTGCTCTAATCATATTTGAAATTAGGCCTGATAAAGACACTTTTGCTGGCCAAAGCACTACTGTACCCTGGCAGCTCGATTCCTGCCCGGGGCATCCCATTCTGTGACTAAAGCAGCCTCTGTTTAAGACCATATAAGCATTTGCTCTAATCATATTTGAAATTAGGCCTGATAAAGACACTTTTGCTGGCCAAAGCACTACTGTACCCTGGCAGCTCGATTCCTGCCCGGGGCATCCCATTCTGTGACTAAAGCAGCCTCTGTTTAAGACCATATAAGCATTTGCTCTAATCATATTTGAAATTAGGCCTGATAAAGACACTTTTGCTGGCCAAAGCACTACTGTACCCTGGCAGCTCGATTCCTGCCCGGGGCATCCCATTCTGTGACTAAAGCAGCCTCTGTTTAAGACCATATAAGCATTTGCTCTAATCATATTTGAAATTAGGCCTGATAAAGACACTTTTGCTGGCCAAAGCACTACTGTACCCTGGCAGCTCGATTCCTGCCCGGGGCATCCCATTCTGTGACTAAAGCAGCCTCTGTTTAAGACCATATAAGCATTTGCTCTAATCATATTTGAAATTAGGCCTGATAAAGACACTTTTGCTGGCCAAAGCACTACTGTACCCTGGCAGCTCGATTCCTGCCCGGGGCATCCCATTCTGTGACTAAAGCAGCCTCTGTTTAAGACCATATAAGCATTTGCTCTAATCATATTTGAAATTAGGCCTGATAAAGACACTTTTGCTGGCCAAAGCACTACTGTACCCTGGCAGCTCGATTCCTGCCCGGGGCATCCCATTCTGTGACTAAAGCAGCCTCTGTTTAAGACCATATAAGCATTTGCTCTAATCATATTTGAAATTAGGCCTGATAAAGACACTTTTGCTGGCCAAAGCACTACTGTACCCTGGCAGCTCGATTCCTGCCCGGGGCATCCCATTCTGTGACTAAAGCAGCCTCTGTTTAAGACCATATAAGCATTTGCTCTAATCATATTTGAAATTAGGCCTGATAAAGACACTTTTGCTGGCCAAAGCACTACTGTACCCTGGCAGCTCGATTCCTGCCCGGGGCATCCCATTCTGTGACTAAAGCAGCCTCTGTTTAAGACCATATAAGCATTTGCTCTAATCATATTTGAAATTAGGCCTGATAAAGACACTTTTGCTGGCCAAAGCACTACTGTACCCTGGCAGCTCGATTCCTGCCCGGGGCATCCCATTCTGTGACTAAAGCAGCCTCTGTTTAAGACCATATAAGCATTTGCTCTAATCATATTTGAAATTAGGCCTGATAAAGACACTTTTGCTGGCCAAAGCACTACTGTACCCTGGCAGCTCGATTCCTGCCCGGGGCATCCCATTCTGTGACTAAAGCAGCCTCTGTTTAAGACCATATAAGCATTTGCTCTAATCATATTTGAAATTAGGCCTGATAAAGACACTTTTGCTGGCCAAAGCACTACTGTACCCTGGCAGCTCGATTCCTGCCCGGGGCATCCCATTCTGTGACTAAAGCAGCCTCTGTTTAAGACCATATAAGCATTTGCTCTAATCATATTTGAAATTAGGCCTGATAAAGACACTTTTGCTGGCCAAAGCACTACTGTACCCTGGCAGCTCGATTCCTGCCCGGGGCATCCCATTCTGTGACTAAAGCAGCCTCTGTTTAAGACCATATAAGCATTTGCTCTAATCATATTTGAAATTAGGCCTGATAAAGACACTTTTGCTGGCCAAAGCACTACTGTACCCTGGCAGCTCGATTCCTGCCCGGGGCATCCCATTCTGTGACTAAAGCAGCCTCTGTTTAAGACCATATAAGCATTTGCTCTAATCATATTTGAAATTAGGCCTGATAAAGACACTTTTGCTGGCCAAAGCACTACTGTACCCTGGCAGCTCGATTCCTGCCCGGGGCATCCCATTCTGTGACTAAAGCAGCCTCTGTTTAAGACCATATAAGCATTTGCTCTAATCATATTTGAAATTAGGCCTGATAAAGACACTTTTGCTGGCCAAAGCACTACTGTACCCTGGCAGCTCGATTCCTGCCCGGGGCATCCCATTCTGTGACTAAAGCAGCCTCTGTTTAAGACCATATAAGCATTTGCTCTAATCATATTTGAAATTAGGCCTGATAAAGACACTTTTGCTGGCCAAAGCACTACTGTACCCTGGCAGCTCGATTCCTGCCCGGGGCATCCCATTCTGTGACTAAAGCAGCCTCTGTTTAAGACCATATAAGCATTTGCTCTAATCATATTTGAAATTAGGCCTGATAAAGACACTTTTGCTGGCCAAAGCACTACTGTACCCTGGCAGCTCGATTCCTGCCCGGGGCATCCCATTCTGTGACTAAAGCAGCCTCTGTTTAAGACCATATAAGCATTTGCTCTAATCATATTTGAAATTAGGCCTGATAAAGACACTTTTGCTGGCCAAAGCACTACTGTACCCTGGCAGCTCGATTCCTGCCCGGGGCATCCCATTCTGTGACTAAAGCAGCCTCTGTTTAAGACCATATAAGCATTTGCTCTAATCATATTTGAAATTAGGCCTGATAAAGACACTTTTGCTGGCCAAAGCACTACTGTACCCTGGCAGCTCGATTCCTGCCCGGGGCATCCCATTCTGTGACTAAAGCAGCCTCTGTTTAAGACCATATAAGCATTTGCTCTAATCATATTTGAAATTAGGCCTGATAAAGACACTTTTGCTGGCCAAAGCACTACTGTACCCTGGCAGCTCGATTCCTGCCCGGGGCATCCCATTCTGTGACTAAAGCAGCCTCTGTTTAAGACCATATAAGCATTTGCTCTAATCATATTTGAAATTAGGCCTGATAAAGACACTTTTGCTGGCCAAAGCACTACTGTACCCTGGCAGCTCGATTCCTGCCCGGGGCATCCCATTCTGTGACTAAAGCAGCCTCTGTTTAAGACCATATAAGCATTTGCTCTAATCATATTTGAAATTAGGCCTGATAAAGACACTTTTGCTGGCCAAAGCACTACTGTACCCTGGCAGCTCGATTCCTGCCCGGGGCATCCCATTCTGTGACTAAAGCAGCCTCTGTTTAAGACCATATAAGCATTTGCTCTAATCATATTTGAAATTAGGCCTGATAAAGACACTTTTGCTGGCCAAAGCACTACTGTACCCTGGCAGCTCGATTCCTGCCCGGGGCATCCCATTCTGTGACTAAAGCAGCCTCTGTTTAAGACCATATAAGCATTTGCTCTAATCATATTTGAAATTAGGCCTGATAAAGACACTTTTGCTGGCCAAAGCACTACTGTACCCTGGCAGCTCGATTCCTGCCCGGGGCATCCCATTCTGTGACTAAAGCAGCCTCTGTTTAAGACCATATAAGCATTTGCTCTAATCATATTTGAAATTAGGCCTGATAAAGACACTTTTGCTGGCCAAAGCACTACTGTACCCTGGCAGCTCGATTCCTGCCCGGGGCATCCCATTCTGTGACTAAAGCAGCCTCTGTTTAAGACCATATAAGCATTTGCTCTAATCATATTTGAAATTAGGCCTGATAAAGACACTTTTGCTGGCCAAAGCACTACTGTACCCTGGCAGCTCGATTCCTGCCCGGGGCATCCCATTCTGTGACTAAAGCAGCCTCTGTTTAAGACCATATAAGCATTTGCTCTAATCATATTTGAAATTAGGCCTGATAAAGACACTTTTGCTGGCCAAAGCACTACTGTACCCTGGCAGCTCGATTCCTGCCCGGGGCATCCCATTCTGTGACTAAAGCAGCCTCTGTTTAAGACCATATAAGCATTTGCTCTAATCATATTTGAAATTAGGCCTGATAAAGACACTTTTGCTGGCCAAAGCACTACTGTACCCTGGCAGCTCGATTCCTGCCCGGGGCATCCCATTCTGTGACTAAAGCAGCCTCTGTTTAAGACCATATAAGCATTTGCTCTAATCATATTTGAAATTAGGCCTGATAAAGACACTTTTGCTGGCCAAAGCACTACTGTACCCTGGCAGCTCGATTCCTGCCCGGGGCATCCCATTCTGTGACTAAAGCAGCCTCTGTTTAAGACCATATAAGCATTTGCTCTATTCATATTTGAAATTAGGCCTGATAAAGACACTTTTGCTGGCCAAAGCACTACTGTACCCTGGCAGCTCGATTCCTGCCCGGGGCATCCCATTCTGTGACTAAAGCAGCCTCTGTTTAAGACCATATAAGCATTTGCTCTAATCATATTTGAAATTAGGCCTGATAAAGACACTTTTGCTGGCCAAAGCACTACTGTACCCTGGCAGCTCGATTCCTGCCCGGGGCATCCCATTCTGTGACTAAAGCAGCCTCTGTTTAAGACCATATAAGCATTTGCTCTAATCATATTTGAAATTAGGCCTTGATAAAGACACTTTTGCTGGCCAAAGCACTACTGTACCCTGGCAGCTCGATTCCTGCCCGGGGCATCCCATTCTGTGACTAAAGCAGCCTCTGTTTAAGACCATATAAGCATTTGCTCTTATCATATTTGAAATTAGGCCTGATAAAGACACTTTTGCTGGCCAAAGCACTACTGTACCCTGGCAGCTCGATTCCTGCCCGGGGCATCCCATTCTGTGACTAAAGCAGCCTCTGTTTAAGACCATATAAGCATTTGCTCTAATCATATTTGAAATTAGGCCTGATAAAGACACTTTTGCTGGCCAAAGCACTACTGTACCCTGGCAGCTCGATTCCTGCCCGGGGCATCCCATTCTGTGACTAAAGCAGCCTCTGTTTAAGACCATATAAGCATTTGCTCTAATCATATTTGAAATTAGGCCTGATAAAGACACTTTTGCTGGCCAAAGCACTACTGTACCCTGGCAGCTCGATTC